>JACATO010000344.1:495000-1747500 GCA_018389105.1 Nautilus pompilius | reverse complement strand
ACCCTAACCTGACCCTGACCCTAACCCTGACCCTAACCCTAACCCCTAACCCTAACCCAACCCTAACCCAACCCTACCCTAACCCTAACCCTAACCCTAACCCTGACCCCACTCTGTCTTCCCTCTCAATCAAGATAATAGTTTGCCAAAAATTACAATAATAATAAAAAAGTCTATTTATTGCTTATTTACCTAGATAGTTATCAAATTGAAATTTCTTTTTACTGGTATATCGCTGCTGACAAAGATCAATCATTATCAAGATGGAAAGTGCTGATTAAATCTAAATTTATGCGGCAAATGTGAATTAAAAACAACAAAATACAGTACAAAAAGGCAAAGAAAATGGAAATCATTATCAATAGACATATAAAAATTTTAAGCATTGAAGTTGATCACTGTTACTGTGTGAACCATCTGCTGGTCTTTCATATTGCAGTATTTCTTTTGCCAACATATCTTGTAAATAAAAGTTATATCACTATTTAACACATTTTATTCCATATTTCGTCAACATAAACATTTCAAAGAAATGGGCCAAAGCATTTTATGGCAAGCAAGCAGCAAGAATTGTGGATATTTTACTCTGATCTCAAAAAATACACAGGATAAAAGTTTCACAATGTCATGAAATACAAGATCAAATTTTTAAAGCTTTTCCTAGATAGTTCCCCATGTTAGTCAGGTGGTCACTGCAAGGATAGTAGTGATAACAGTCTAGACTAACAACAAGGCCTCTTTTAGCCCTTCTTGTCATAAAAAGTGAGCTAATCTCTCAAATGTTCACTGTTGAGATTTAACATCAAGATACATTTTTTCTTACTTCACTCCTGCATTTATACAATCATTGCCATGTGTGCCTGGTAAATCCGAGTTAGACCAGGCTTCGGTCAGTCACTTAATCGGCTAAATTTCAACAAATCATGTGTACTAGGTTTAACTGAAGCAAACTCTCTGTAAAATGATTGACAAACATGTACAAGCTTTATCCTTAGCAAATGGAACCGGTATTAGACTGATTGTTAACTAAAAGTTTATTCAAGTTAATCCATGAGCAGGTGAATATTTCTTGGTTTGAGTTAAAGGTCATTCATCATGAAAGGATAATAATAAGAGTTTCAGAGTCATCGAAAAAGTCGATTATGGCAAAATCTAATGTACTCACTCACAGCTCTGGACACCTAGTGGCCATCAGAGCCCTATCAATTCAAGTTAATAACTGCAAATTAAAATTATAAAACACAAAAATTTGTAATAAAATCTTATACACACAAACAAGGAAACTTACTCACCAACTGTCTTGATCAATGTCTTGCTATCAACTCCCATATCCAGGAAAGAAGCACTCACAATAGCATGTTCCATCTGTGTTAATGCAGAGATGTTGACAATTCCCATTTCTTTTGGCACTCTCACTCTCATCGATATCTGAAGCAATTTGAAAATATTGACATTCTAATATTAAAAAAATCTAAGCCATGTATTTTTTGCTTTATCACAGGCAGAAATAAAGACATGAAATAAAAATCCATTATCCAGCAAGCATTTCTATTTGTAAATGGAAGAGGGATTAGATTCTACAAGCATTTGTATTTTTTCAGAAGTCTATGTCCACACCAGAATCATGCCATGGCCAGAAACTGAAAACTGGTAAAATGTTTACACTATTTCCCTGGTAAACAATCAATTTATTGTTACACAGCATAAACTAAAATCAATGCATCACTCTGTTCTTGTTTTTTTTAAGTATAACCATACGCCAATGTTGAATAAAGTTGATCAGAAATTCGTTTGGCTGCTAATAAATCTACAGCATGGAATCATGGAATTATGCGATATCAGCTGGTGTAGCACAACACATTGTTGTAAAAATCAGGTAGTGAAAACAGCTTAAGTCTACAAACAGTAAAGTGGGAAACAAATCTGTCAAAAGACAACATCACAGCTTTTGCTTTAAGCCACTATTTTAAGCAATGCAGATTTCAAATTACATAAATGACCACTTATGCCAATCTTGCAGTGACAAATTATCACTAGATGAAATATAGTCTTTACTCTTTCTTCAATAGATTACATAAAGAACAAAAGAGCCATCTTCACATGGCATTTATGTGACAGTTTATCATCTTTCTGGTTCTTTACTGCAGTGATTAAAGATTATGTATAGATGAAATGTTGTCAGTATGCATAACATTTTCATGATTAGCTATCTGTCCTTTTTCTCTGTAATATTTATTAAATGTTTTCTATTTTTTCTCCTTTTTTCTTCTGCTAATAAAGGTAGCATTGTATATAGTTTTAAATGTCATGTTAACAAAATCCAGCCTTAACTGACTTTAGAGACATGTAATGTTACTCACAATTTAAATTTTTTTCTGAAATATAAAATATAAAATGTATTTCTTTAACAATTTAGTTGCAGAGACAGTCAAAAAATCAAAGTATTACTGATAGTCACTTTATTTACAAGAAATATATTTAAATAAATAAGTTGTAATGACTTGAAATTTTCTAGTAGAGAGTAGATTATAGAAAAAAATTTGCATACAGATAAAATGGTGGTAAAACATTTTAAATGCATGGAAAATTAACTTTCAAAGATTGTTGTTGAAATTCTGAGTATTAAATAAATTCTTCCATCTTTATACAATAGCTGAGCAGTTCTTCAAGTCAGTCTGTAACATATAGCCTTCTGGACAAGTACAGCTGGCACTACCTGGTGAGTTCTGGCAGCCATACATACAGCCATATTGGTTTTGCGCACATTTATCAGTATCTGCATTAATATTGCGGTTAGTAGACGACTGAGAGTAATCTCCTAAAGCAGCTGTGAGTGGCTATCAGCAGACAAAAACAGGTGCAAACAAGGTTAACTCCTGCTGCATATTGAAATAGTCAATGTGGAAAAAACAAAAACTCTCTAAGTGCCTAGAAAATCATGTTTTAACTTGAGGCAAATTTGACTCATGAAATGTATTTTTACATCATTTGAAAATTCCCCTTTTTTCCTTAAAATTTTCAGTTGCTTATTTGCTTCTTTTGCTGAGTAGAATTATTAATGGTTATATAACAATTTACAAATTAGTAGGCACTTTAAAATAATAAAAATTTTATTTTTCATGTATCTTAATGCAATATTTTCTTTAAAAAACAACAGCAACAAATTTTATAATCTGATTATTCAAGAAAAAAATCTTTGAAACTTGTTGACAAATATTATGCCATCTACCATCCCATTGAGACAAATATTTTCTAAGAAAACCATTGTCACACATGATCAAACCATATTATTTTCTCCTATGTGATCATGCATCAGAGTTTAATCTTAAGAAAACATTAATATACATGTTTTCACTATAGACTGATAGCTACTTATTGTAATGTCTGTAATTATTTGGACACATTTAAAATTCATCATTAATTTCTTAAAATAATAGGTAAAATGATGATAATGCTCAAACTTGTGTGCAAATGTTTTCTTTTGTCTTGCTAATTAATTGCCAGCAACTATATTTGACACGATAATATTAATAAATTTAATAATCAGATGAATTCTCAATTCTCTTCCTTGGGGGCACTTGCATAAGCCATGCTGGCTTCTTGTAACTACTAAACCAAACTAAGTAAGGGCTCAACTACCATAAGTTTTTCTCAATTCTGAGTTAGCATAACAACATAAATTACATAATTAAAGAGTATAATTTTTGTTTTCATTAGCATTGTCTTCTTTTCCTGTCTGACTTTAAAAGAAAAAATAATCCTTTCCTGCATGAATTTAACGTTCAAAACATTTTTGTCTTCAGATTAATATTTGTCTAATTTCAGAATCTCAATGCTACAATAATCTCACAAGCTCAAACAAATACTGCCTTAAATATTTGTTAATTTAGTTTGCTTTTTTAGACTTTTAATATAGAAAACTGATTTGTAACAACTTATTTTATGGTTAACGTTTTATCATTAAATACAATTTTATTATTGAAGTTATACAAATAAACAAAAAAGGTTAAAAATTATAAAGTTATGTCCCTTAGCCTAACTCGCTAACAATGCACAATATTAATGCCCTCCTCCTATGTCATCCACTAATTCCCTCTACCTAGTGGATAGGGTTTAGCTCCTCGGAGACAGCTGTTCACGAAAAGTTACGGGTTCGATTCCAAAAAGACGGGGTTTATTTAATGCAGAAGTTGCACAAATAAACCAAAGGGAAAAAATTATGAGTTATGTCCCTTGGCCTAACTCGCTAACAATATTAACACCAGCGACCTATGCCATCTACTAATGCCCACTACCTAATGTTTTTTTGTCGTTATTTTTGGAAGGTTAGCTTATATAGCAAAAGACAGTTTAATGTGTTTGAATCAATAGTGTATGACTATTTTTTCTGAAAATTTGTTTTTTTTTTTACAGGCAAAGTTTGGCTACATTAGATTTTCATCATGCAGTATTCAATGACATGAAAATGCATAGTTGACATTCTAGCTATTATCTTCCTCATCTGACTCCTTATCCTTTTTCATTAGACTTACCATTAAAAAATGGTGTGAAGGTTACAAGGGTGTTATGAATCATTTTATTGTGAAATTCCTCAGGTGTTTGAAACCTGTATTTATATATATTATTTCTAGTGGTACAACTAATAATCATAGCAAGTGCTGCACTTCTAATTGTTGTTTTTTTTTACTTTAATAATTAATGCCATAAATGAAAAGATTTTGCTTATTTGTTAAAGATAATGCTTATTAGTGGAATTTATTTCACATGTTGAAGAATAGGATAAAGAGCAAAGGTATCTGACTTAACAGATAAGCATTATAGTAATATAAAATATTTTAAAACATATCTTTTTATGCATTACTCTTATATCTAGTTTGGTATCAGCTGCCTTTGATTTAAACAAAGGTTTCTGATACTTTTTTGGCCTGTCATCCTTTTTAAACTGTGTTCCCCAGGTGTGCAAATGTGACTTTCCTATGGCCTAACTGCTTTGCATGACCTACTAATGGTTCACTTTGAGCAATACTGATTTAAACCATAAGTATGTCCAGTTAATAATAATTTTCTTCAAAGTCGACTTCCACAAATGTGTCTCAGAATGTTAGCTTTTCATGCTTACTGATGGATTTTCATTATGCCAGGAAGTCTGTTTAGTCTTGTAACTGCAACCTTTAAATATTTAACATTAGTTTTTAATTTAAGCAATATAGCTGATATGAACTATTTAATTTTTGATGATATTCTTAACATATGTCTGATTTCAGAATCTGAATGCTATAATCTCACAAGCTCAAACAAATACTGACTTCTAAATTCTAAAACAAATTTTTTTAGGTTTTTTTTTAGACTTTAAATACAGAAAACAAATTTGTAACAACTTATTTTTGCTTTGGTTAACGTCTTATCATGAAACACAATTTTATTATTGAAGTTATACAAATAAACAAAAAAAATTGTAAAACTTTACAATGAGTTATGTCCCTTCGATTAAATCGCTAACAATGCACAGTATTAATGCCATGGCTCTATTCCATTTACTAATGCCTTCTACCTAGTGAATAGCGCATTAGCTCCTAAGAGACAGACTTTCACAAAAGGTTACAGGTTCAATCCCATAATGACAGGCTTGAACTGTTTGTATGCCAAATGTATGTCATTCTTATGAAATGTATTTGGTGGTTATTTTAAGGAGGTTAGCTTATTTTAGCAAAGGCAGTTTATGTGTTTGAATCAATATTGTATGACCATTTTGCTCATCACCTTTTTTTTTGGCTGAGAATGTGTTTTTTTTTACATGCAAAGTTTGGCTACATTACATTTTCATCGTGCAGAATTCAATGACAAAAAAATGCTTAGTTGACCTTCTAGCTATTATTTTCCTCATCTGACACCTTATCCTTTTTCATTAGACTTACCATGAAAAAATGGCGTGAAGATTACAAGGCTGCTATGAGTCATTTTATTGTCAAATTCCTCAGGTATTTTAAACCTGTATTAAATATATTTTTAATGGTGAATTTAATAATAATAATAGTAAGTGATGCACTTTTAATTGTTTTATTTTACTTTATCTAATAATTAATGCCATAAATAAAAATATTTTGCTTGTTTATTAAAAATAATGTTCATTAATGGAATTTATTTCTTATATTGAAGAATAGGATAAAGAGCAAAGGTATCTGACTGACTAACAGATAAGCATTATGGTAATCTTAAATATTTTAAGAACATATCTTTTTATGCATTACTCTTATATCTAGGTTGGTATCAGCTGTCTTTGATTTAAACCAAGGTTTCTCAAACCTTTATGGCCTATATCCTCTTTTAAAATTCTTGTACCGAGGTGTCACATGATATAATTGGGGCCTGCCGAATTTCATATACGTTATGTATATGTACTATGGTTGATTCAAGGTCCAGGGAGCTTTTGTGTACCGCAGCAGCCAAAGAACTAAACAGGGACCTACTGGTAACTGTCAATTAGTTTCAAAATCTGCTAATATTTACAATACAAAAGGGAAATTGTACATCTGATAGTGAAAAGTTGTTCCCCAGATGTGTACTGTGACTTTCCTATGGCCTAACTGCTTTGCATGACCTACTAATGGCTCACTTTGAGAAATACTGATTTAAACCATAAGCATGTCCATTTAAAAATAATTTTCCTAAAAGTGGACTTCCACATTGATGTCTCAGAATGTTAGCTTTTCATGATTACTGATGGATTTTCATTATGCCAGGAAGTCTTTGTTTAGTCTTGTAACTGCAACCTTTAAATATATTTAACATCAGTTTAATTTAAGCAATATAGCTGATATGAACTATTTAATTTTTGATGATATTCTTAATATTTGTCTCATTTCAAAATTTGAATACTACAATAATCTCACAAACTCAAACAAATACTGACTTAAAAATGTTGTAGAATTTAGTTAAGTTTTTTTAGACTTTTAATATAGAAAAAAGACTTGTAACAACTTTTTTGTTGTGGTTAAAGTCGTTTCATAAAATACAATTTTATTTTTGCAGAAGTTAGTGGAATTTTTACCTTTTTTGTTTATTTGTATAACTCGCTAACAATGCACACTATTAATGCCCTCTACTATGGTTAGTTTGATGGCAGAGAGCAATGACATTGATACTGTGCATTGTTAGTGACATCCGTGACGAAGGGAAATAACTCATTGTCATTTTTTTCTATATTTCATTTTTTATTTTCCAGAAATACAATTTTATTTTTGCAGAAGCTGTACTAATAAACCTAAAAAGGTAAAAATATGAGTTATGTCTCTTCGCCTAACTCGTTAACAATTCACAGTATTAATGCCCTCGATCTATGGTATCTACTAATGCCCTCTACTTGGATACGCATTAGCTCTCGGAGACAGATTTTCACAAAATGTTACGGGTTTATCCCAGAAGACAGTTAACGCCCTCGACCTGTGCCATCTACTAATACATCCGCGAAAAGGAAACACATTATCATACCATTTTATTATTGAAATTTTACAAATAAATCAAAGGTAAAAATTATGAGTTATGTCCCTTCGCCTATCTCGCTAACAATGCTCAGTAATAACACCTGAGACCTATGCCATCTAGTAATGCCCACTACCTAATGTATTTGGGTGGTTATTTTTGGAAGGTTACCTTATTTAGCAAAAGGCACTTTTATGTGTTTGAATCAATATTGTATGACCATTTTTTCTTTTCTTTTTTTTCTGAAAATTTGTTTTTTTTTTACAGGCAAAGTTTGGATACATTAGATTTTCATCATGCAGTATTCAATGACATAAAAATGCTTAGTTGACATTCTAGCTATCATCTTCCTCATCTGACACCTTATCCTTTTTCATTAGAGTTACCATGAAAAAAAGGGTGAGGTTACAAGGGTGCTATGAATCGGTTTATTGTGAAATTCCTCAGGTATTTTAAACCTGTATTAAATATATATTTTAATGGTAAAAACTAATAATCCTAGCAAGTGATCAACTTGTAATCTTTTTTCTTTATCTAATAATTAATGCCATAAATAATAAGATTTTTCTTATTTGTTAAAGATAATGTTTATTAATGGAATTTATTTCTTATATTGAAGAATAGGATAAAGAGCAAAGGTATCTGACTTAACAGATAAGCATTATAGTAATTTAAAATATTTTAAGAACATATTTTTTTATGCATTAAAGGTATTACTCTTATATCCTGGTTGGTATCAGCTGCCTTTTATTTAAACCAAAGGTTTCTCAAATTTTTTTTGGCTTATGTCATCCTTTTTAAACCCTTGTACCATGCTGTGCAATGACATAATTGGGGCCTGCCAAACTTTGATATATGTTACATATATGTACCACGATTGATTCAAGGTCCAGGGAGTTTACCCTTACTGCAACAACATTACAGTAACTCATCAGGAAGCTGCCAAATAACTAAACAGGGACCTACTGTTAACTGTTAATTACTTTCCAAATGTGCTAATATTTACAATACAAAAAGGAAATTGTACATCTGAGAGTGAAAAGTTGTGTTCCCTAGATGTGTACTGTGGCTTTCCCATGGGCTGATCGCTTTGCATTACCTACTAATGGCTCACTTTGAGAAATACTGATTTAAACAATAAGCATGTCCAGTTAAAAATATTTTTCTTCAAAGTCGACTTCCACATTGATGTGTCTCGGAATGTTAGCTTTTCATGTGACTGATGGATTTTCATTATGCCAGGAAGTCATTGTAACTGCAACCTTTAAATACTTTTAACATTAGTTTTAATTTAAGCAATATAGCTGATATGAACAATTTAATTTTTGATGATATTCTTAAGATTTGTCTTATTTCTGAATTTGAATACTACAAAAATCTCACAAACTCTAGCAAATACTGACTTAAAAATTTGTTAATTTAGTTAGGTTTTTTTTTAATTTTAATATAGAAAACAGATTTGTAACAAGTTATTTTGTTGTGGTTAAAGTCTTTTCATGAAATACAATTTTATTTGGAATTTTTACCTTTTTTGTTTATTTGTATGAGTTATCTCCCTTCGCCTAACTCGCTAACAGTGCAAACTATTAATGCCCTCGCCCTATGCCCTGAATATAAACCGTATTTCCTAAATAGACGGAGGATGCAGGTCTACATAGAAATCACTATAAAATTTCGGCTAATAATAAAAGGTTTTTTTTCCGCGATAGTAGAAATTTACGCGCATATTTATTTCCAGGATTTCTTTCTCTGTCTGATAAACGCTTATTAGCCATCATTTATAAATTCTTTTATATGAAAATTGCTAGACCACGTGGACAGCCTCCGCAAATTTCCGTACTGAATCACATGAACAGAAGTATAAGGGTTAATTGAGGTTCGCTTTGTTTACCTACAATTAATAGAAAAATTGGAAAAAATTTTTTAAAATATCGATTTTTCTGGATAATTTTTTTCTTCGCAGAAAATCCTGGCGAGATTCGGAGATTCCAGAGAGGGAGGTTGACGCGTCTGTGAATAATTCCTGGAAAAAATTATTTATTTCAGTAGTATACCTTTAAACAATACCTTCTCTATTTACTCACATTTTAAACAGTGGTGGCTGAATCATTCAGTGATGGTGCTGAGGGATGATGATGTACTGAATACCTATCCACGAGGCCGGACGCGTGGCGTTCAGAAGTCTTTTTTAAGCATTATGTGCCTTCTATAAAAGCCTCTATTGATTCACAAGCTACAGCAATTGATAGATCCAATATATAAGTGAACTGTGACAGTGTCAACAGCATCGGAGACAACCCGGGCTACACAGAGCACAAACAAACCAACAGAGCATCCGACCCACAGCGCACAACATGAATCACGCACCAATCCAGTAATCAGCGTCAAATGCGGGCTTTTCAACTGAAAAACACAACACCAACCCACAATGTCCGCTGCTATTCGCATGACATAGACAGACAATGCCAAAAGATACACCGTTATTAAAGCAAAATTAGGCAAACAACAGATGCAAGGATTTACCGGGAGTTGGACAAATCGTACTCTGACCGCGCAATACCTCAGTTAATTCGGCTACTGAATTTACAACAAAAATCAACGGAATCACCGCCTGGAAGTCTAAGCAAATCAGTCGGCTTAATAGCAGCAAGTGTAATATGCAGGAAGCATAAGGACTATCGGGTATTCACCACAAAATAGTAATTATTATAAACAGCATTAGTCTAGGCACAAATTTTTAAAAAATCAACTGCACTCACCATCGATGTTTTTAGAGAAGCGCAATCCGTCTGCTGTTGTGATCGGGGGCGAAAGCATCAATGATTTTCTGGACGTCAGGTGCCTGCTCCTCCGGCTGTTTATGGCCAACAGGGCCAAGTTGCTGTTCCGAGCATCGCCGGAGGAAAGAGAAACTCTGCATGAGGCAGATGTCACAGACAGAGTCAGTGATATGCAGATTAGTTTGTATAAATCTATAAGTGCATCGCGGTAGGGTCTCATTAGAGCTAGAAGTTCCACTGCATCATTCACTGTCTGTTCTTGCTTCCAGCAGACGCCGAACCTGATGTAGCTCTGCAGTCAGGTTCACCTCAGTCACTCCATAGTATCGAGCCATTAGCCAAAGAAAATTCATGTCTACGAAGAGCTTGTGTTTGGGACTCAATGCTGAGACTTCAGTCAGAACACCCCCAGTCTCAACTGAGAACCGTCTTTTCATTTCAGTCAGAAGTCTTCTGTCTATAACCGGATAGAAACAGAGCTGGCGTCGGTCATCAGAGGATGCGACAGGTGTGCGTTCGGTTTGGGCCTCAAGAACAAATTCGTGTAGGCGGCGGGGTGGCTCGGTCTGTCTCCTTTCATGTGGTCTGCTCTGTATACGGGCCTTCGCGCACAGGTCCTTAGCTCTTGCCTGAATTTCACTCCATGATTCCGCTCCCCGTTTTTCTGACAGTGCATCGATAACACTATTCCCATTGGCACTAAGAGCGGCTTCATCCACGTTCTCTTCCCGTTGTTCCTCTACTTCGCCCTCGCACTCCTTCGATGAACTGCCGCCCCGCAGGCTTATATCCCACTGTAGGCACTCCCAGTTATGTCACAGGCCTCTGCGGTAACTCACAGTGGCATCATCACCCCTCCACCGCGGCTTCCTGTCGTTCCGCCGCCATAATGGAAGCGCGGACAATACACGCTGGCGACGGGAGCCGGAACTCCACTGTTACCGCAGTGGGACTGACGTAATCGATCCGGGCTCCCACTGGGGCCAGCGGCTAAAGGACTCGGACGACTACGTCTGGGGGGAGCACGCGGCGAGAACTGGACAGTGACTTCGGCCGGATACGCACTAGCCAGCGCGGCTCTAGGCCAGACATCACCTCTTAAATTACTAAAAAGTCAACCTTAGTACCTCTGCCAATCATGGAAACAGTCTAGTAACTCAGTATCATTTGTCAATAAAGACTATACTCGCACATCATATACCAGATGTGGGCACGAAATAACTAAAACTTCTTTACTTTTATATTTATAGTTGGTTAACCATTATTTTTAAATTGTACTAGTTTAGAGTTAGTCAGTTAATAATGATAATTTTCTCTAGCATTAAATTATTTTTTCCACTTAACTAACCATTTTAAAGTAAATTATTTGGAGAGTACTTCAGTCTTCAAAATTAGCACCAGTAAATTCTGGAAAGTTTTTAATAATAATAATATATATTATACATTCAACATCATTTATCTATGCATATTAACAACAGCGAACCAATAAACAAAACCCTATGACACTTCAATAGAGGCTTCTTTGATATGACAGTTATATTCTATTAATTACTACATACTATTTTCTACCTGCAGTAAAAGTGTACTACACACTCATCTTTAAATATGGAATTTTTTCAAAAGACAAAATGTGAAATAAATTAACATCGACTTCAATTTCGCTATCAACTAGCTTAGGTCTTCAAGAATTTATAGAAATTTTGTTAGGCAAGATATTTTAGCTTGGAACCCTTGCTGAAAATCTTTTAGGGTATTATTTTAATTAGATATTTTATAAAAAGTTTCTATTAAAGTTTATATAGACTACATACTATTGATTTTTACCATAACTGACATGAAATTCCTAAGGCCATTTTTATTGTTGTTTTTAAAAAGGTTAACTTCTTAAATTTTCTCTCTCATTAGGATGACATTTATGCAACGATAAATTAAACCTAATGGCTAATGGTTTACAAATGAATTAAGGATATTACCTTTTAACTCGGTAGTTTTGACTTGTGATGGGACAAGAACTATATATATATTGTTGATTGTTAGACCTTCAATAGGTTTTGTACAGTACAAATATGTAAACAAGTAATATTTTTTTTAATTTACGAGGTGGTTAAGAAGACAGAGACTGAAATGAAGTAGCAGTATTTAAGTAATGAAAAATGCTTGGAGAAAAAAAAAACGAAGACACATCTAATGGTTATAAAATTAAGGAAAATTAAGAACATAGACCCATTTTATTATGCAGATTAGGTCATCCATTTTGGATGGTTTCTCAAAATAAAAAGTTTATTAAATCAAAAACATACCTAGGGAGTTAAAAGTGCTGGAGGTTTTAAAATTTATATAAAGCTACCATGGACAAAAAAATTTACCCTTAGAATCAGTCTATATTAGAATTTATTAAATTTTTCTTAATAATCATGTTGTATCTACGTGGAATGCTTTATAAAGATGGTACTAAAAACAATGTTTGAATTTTTTTTTAAAAAATTATTTCTTAATGAAAGGAGCTTTAAATAAGTGTTTCAAAACTTCCTGTCCCTTTTATCTTTTTGGAAACAATCATTTAACAAAATGTGTATTTGAAAAATATTTTGTATTCAAAAACCATGGTGGTTAGCCTCAAATAGTCTGCTTTCTATAACACAGATCTGGAAATAATGTTGTTTAAAGTTAGAACAAACAAGCTATAATCATTACTGGGTTAGGGATATATAATTCCCTCTTTTTGGTCCTCTCACTTTCTCATTCATTTGTCCATGCATCCATTCCTTCCTTCCTTCCTTTATAAAACGACAATGGAAATTTCAGAAGATTATTCTTAAATCAGTTCACTAAATTTGTTAATCGTTTACTATTTTTACCCAATCTCATGATCCTGCTTTATGCATCAACTTCAGCCTATGGCTGAAAGAAGACAAATTCAATACAAACAGACAAAATTAAAATTTATCTGTTGTTTGAAAAGGAAATTAATTAGCCACATTTACAACATTAGTACTAATTTTGTTGATAAAAAAATTCCATATTTCTGATGATGGTAGAAACTAAATTTTAGTCAAATTAGACTCAATTATATTTAATTCTTCAATATTCATTTTTGGAGATTTACTTATCTATCTTTTAACCATCAAAACTTACTCTGTCACTGTGATCTTCTTTATTATTTTCTTTGTAGGATGCTTCCTTTTTTATTCAGTAAACCACAACCACATTTATTTGTTTATTTTATAATAATATACAAATATGTTATTTCTATTTCATTGTTATTACAGTTATTTTAATTGTTTTTTTATTCTTTCACACTGCATTTGAACTCATAGCCAATGAACAGCATAATATGAATCAGCTTATTTTTATGAAAATCAGTAGATAAGTGTTTCTCTTTAGTTTTGATCTATAGTCTGTTAACTCGTATATCAATGAACTTCCTGATTTTCTGATATTTAGATATTTGACCTATACAATAGAAAATACAGAAAGTGAAACCTGAAATTATTATTGGAAAAAAAAAAAAGATAAAAAGAAGTTTGATGATATGGTTGAAATTTTGTTTTGGAATACTGTCTTAACAGAACTAAAACTTTCTATTCTCATGGATCACAGGCCATGAGACATAACAGAAGCATCTTACAATCAGTAATCATTTGTGTTTGACTGGGTTGTTTAGATAACAACTCTGGGTTTTGCTGTTTATCATTTCTAGTAAAGCAAAATTCAACATGGGGTTTTTGAGTTGCATCAAACAGATGGTGCATTTGGGCTTGCTCAGCAATCAGAAAATGTAATACCAGGATGTATTAGGAAATTTGTGACTTTGTGGACTACATTTATTGCAAATCGGGGCACTAAAATGACTAGCTTTATTTTAACAGCAAATTTTATAATACATAAGTAATATACCGCCTACCCACCCTGTTTTTAAGGAATATAGTGATTTGGTTTTATTTACAGAAGGGTAGAAGAAACTGCTTATTTTATAAAAGGAATATGCAATAAATATTAATACTGAGAATTTAAAACTTGATATTTTTGAAAAACTCTTTGTTTTTTAAACAAAGTATTTTGTAATATTTCTTATCTATTATATCACAGTCTATACAAGCACTAGAATTTAAAATTAGGAGTTTTTACTTAAGGATGAATAGTTTTCAAGAATTTTTCTAGAAATGACTGATTTGGAGATGATGGAATGTATCCCCGTATCCCCATTCTTTTTTTTTTATTTATTTTAAACCAGGGTCATTTCTCTTGGCTTTTGGTCTCATAATTCAACAATATTTATCATAATGTACAATTGGTCTAAAATGAAGATGTTTTATTTCTAAACATTGTTTGAAGATGTATGTGTGAAACAAATATTTGTTAGTATGTAGATGTAGAACTAGCACCTGCATTAAGAATTATATTTATTTTTTAACAGAAGCGGAGATGGATTGCACGTCCCTTGACTTGAACAAGCTGCCCGGAATCATGGAGAACATGCTGAGACATTGTAAGGACAGCCTGAGCAACAACAATTATTCTTAATGTTTACCAGCTGTTCAGCAAACCTCAGTTCATTTTGTTCTGAGCCAGTATCTTTGATGTCATGTTATCACAATTTTTTTAAATGTGGGTTGTGGGATATTATATTTAAATCTATGTTACCATAAGTACAAAATAATTTCATTATTTTCAGCTGATTGCCACCTCTTTTTTTGCTGATAAGAACATCAAGGGCATGAGGAGGTAACTTTTCAGTGCAGTCTAAACTGGGATAAACTGCAGTCACTTGGCAGGTAGAATGATGAGAATACCAGAATTATTAAACAGTTGAAGATTGAAGTTGTATTATTTAAATGATTGGAAGAAGTGTAAAAGTGGTTTACAAGAATGATTTAGAAATGAAGGATTTTAGTTATTATGAGATATAAGTGCAAATGAAGCTTTCCAATCTTGTACATCAAATATTGCTAAGGATTTCATTGAAGCATTTAAATTTCAAAAGGTAAAAAGCACACAAAAACACCTTAGCTTGTCATGATTTCTGGCTCATAGGTTAGAAAGGCTCATGACTAATTAAACATCATACCAGGTTGGGCATCTGTAAATGAATTTTCAGTTATAGAGTAGTAAATGTAGGAACAGTTTGTCTGATGAAAAATATTAATGGATTATTTCTTTTAAAAATGGTCTAGATAATTGATTCAAAAGAATCTGTGCTTTGTATAAGTCTGATAACTTTCTACAATGCAAAAGACTGAGCATTTGTTTGCCATTCATTCTGTGTGGAAGTATTTCTCATCCCCAATGCTTTTCTAAAGACATTTTGGTCAATCTAAAGTTCATAATTTATTGTTAATTTTTTTATCCTTCCAATGATTTAATGCTTACAAAGTAATACATTTCTGAGCATTTTTGTATCCCTTGACTAACAGGTAATCTATTATAATATTATGATGAAGGTCTCTTTATTTCTTTTAATTAGTTTCACATAATTTTGTTCCTGATAATTAATAATTCATGGAATGTTTTATAGATTTTTCTAAGATGAGCCAACAATTAGAGGCAAGAGAATAATTAAGAATGTTTTTCTAAATTTACTTTTTGTTTTGATTTTATTTAGAAATAATGGAATTTTTAATACTTAGTGGTACAAATGATGTTTGATTGCACACAACTATCTTTTCCATGTTGTTGCTATCAAATGAAAATTCAGTTTCTATTTTGGATTCTTTTCAAGAGGTTTAAAAGGATGCACAAGGAGGAAGAGAAAGGGAGACAGCTGAAAACTAGGTAGAAGATATTATAGTTTCACATCTTAAATTTTTTAAAATTAACTTTGTTTTAAATCAAATTAATTCCCAGTCAAAGTTTGATGTGTTGGGCTCCATGTGGCACAGGATTAACAATGCTTCCTAACAGACAATTGTGGCCCTATGATCTCTACAGGGTTGCCTCCCATGTAGGCATTTGAGTATGAAATAATGTAATCAAATGTAAAGTGATTAAGTTGCACCCCAAATTTTAATGTTTCAAGCTAATAATAAATCATGGGGAACTGTAGATTTAATATTGTATCCAGACTCTAAGCTGCTGAAAACAAATATTTTGATACAGAAAAGCCAGGAAAATGATCATTGTCTATTACTGGTAACACAGAAGTATTTTGTGCTTTCTCTGGACCAGTATGAAGAAGCAAATGGATAATATATATACATGGCTTGTACACAGGTGAGGCCCATACTAAGCTTTGTAGTTGGTATTTTAAATGCTAACCACATTTCATTAGTCAAAATATTTGTATAATTATCCGATAGCACCAATTTAAATTATATGATGTTTATGGCCAGTAAATTGATAATTTGAAGAAATTAGTGATTATTGACAATTAAGGCTTCATTTATAGTCTTAATATAAACTTTATTAAACTATAGGTATCGGAAATTTGGCTGACATTATATGGCAGACCAAATTGTGTGCAGGTGGTGTAAAACTTTTAGTACAGGCGGTCGGTCCCCTGGTTACGAAAGTCCGTCCGACTCACGACGCTCCGTACACACGAACAGACCGCCCGCCCGCCGTAAGGTCTGTTGATCATGGCTCCTAAACTGAAATCTGATGCGAGTGCTGGTGATGCATTAGAGTAGAGAAAACAATAACGATGGAGAAAGGGGTGAGACGCCGACAAACATTGGCAGGGCCGGCTTTAAGCCAATTGGGCCCCGCGCTAGGGTAAACTATCTATATATCCAGTGGTGGAAATGGGGAGATGCGGCGTATACCTACTTCTCAATTTCCAGGTTTTTTGTATGTTCAATGTCTACTAATGGAGATGTTTATTATTAGCTATAGTTTCAGGCATGGGAGGGCATTGTGGGTAGCCACCTGCACCAGTTTGTTGGGCCCAAGTTGGCCTAAAGCCGAGCAGGGTACTATGCCACTGTCCAGTCCTTGTAGCGTGCCGTCTGTCTGACCACAGGCAGGGGCGTAGCTAATAGGGGGCGGCAGGGGCGGTCCGCCCCGGGCGGCACGTTTTGGGGGGCGGCATTTTTTGGTCCGAGTGCGCGTTTGTCAAATTCAGTTCAGGACAGACAGTATGTTACATATATAATGTATTTTTTCGTTCTATTTTTCCAGATATTATTTTTTTCCTGAATTTTTCGTTCAATTTTTAATGGTAGTTTTTTGAAAGGAAGAAAGTTTTTCTAAAATTTGCTGTAAAAGAAATTTGCTCACTTGAAGTGAGTCACTTCTAATTAATTTTGAATTGAATATCAATATTTTCTCATTATATATTTGATAATTTTTATTTTCTAATAATACTTTTTTTTCAATAAATAAATACATTAAAAAATGAATTTTTTTGAGGTTTTGAAATTCTACGTTATTTAGAGGGCGGCAAATTCTACGACCGCCTGGGGGCACAAACGCTAGCTACGCCCCTGACCACAGGCACCGTGGTCCGAGTGTTTTAGCCAACGGGATCGCGGCTCAAATGTGTCAGTCTTAGTGCGGTAACAGTTCGAGTTCCGGCCGGCCCCCGTCGTGTATTGTCCGTGTTTCTATCAGGGTGGCGGAGCGAGCGACAGGAAGTTGTCGGGGGCCGGTGATGCAAGTGTAAGTTACCGCAGAGGCCTGGAGACCTCGCCGGGGGGATACAATGTCTTTCTGTTATGATTTTTCTTATTTTACGTTTAAAAACCTTTTTGCGCCCCCGAGAAAATTTAATGCCCGTCCACGACTCTGTTTCTCCCGCCGGGTCTGCATCCTTTGTTAAGTTTCTATCAATAAAAATGTATTTGTTTATTTGCATCTTTTATTCAGTTATCATAATAAAACAGATAATATAGATTAATGGATAATATACTAAAACAGTAAAAGCGGTTCAGTTGGACCGTTGGTCAGTTGGAGGTTAAGGGATGGGAGTGGCCACTGGGTGGCTTTGTGAAGGATAAAGTAAGGTAACCCAGTCCCACTAACCAATCCCACTACTAAAAGACATTGCAGAGAAAAAAGCGAGAAAGATAACTTTTTTAATAAGAAAATGCAGTTTTTTGAAATCCAAAAAAGACAAATTGTTTCCAACAATGCTGATCAATTACATTTTGAATGTTTTTTTCTAAACAAAAAATACAATTAAAATTTTTAATAAAACATTTCACAAAAACAGACCTTGGCTGTGAACCTGGGGCCCCAACAAAAATGTTCCCAATTGGGCCCCACAGCTCCTAAGGCAGGCCCTGGATGGGGGTCCATTAAATCAAGATATTACTGTATAATTTTTCATCTCTATAGACAATAATCACTTTTTAAAAGCCCAATCCATATTATTATTATTATTATTATTAACTTCCCTTCAAAATATTCTGTCTAACAGAATTGCCCCCTATATAGCTGTCAGTCAGGCATAGCTATATCGGCAATATTTATTTTTGGTCCGAGTGCGCGTTTGTCAAATT
Source organism: Nautilus pompilius (assembly GCA_018389105.1). NCBI lineage: Eukaryota > Metazoa > Mollusca > Cephalopoda > Nautilida > Nautilidae > Nautilus > Nautilus pompilius. Next base: position 1,728,803 of record JACATO010000344.1, on the reverse strand, counting down.
AGTTCAGGACAGACAGTATGTTACATATATATGTATTTTCGTTCTATTTTTCCAGATATTATTCCTGAATTTTTCGTTCAATTAACTAGTTTTTAGAAAGTTTTTCAAAATTTGCTGTAAAAGAAATTTGCTCACTTGAAGGAGTCACTTCTATTAATTTTGAATTGAATACAATATTTTCTCATTATATATTGATAATTTTATTTCTAATAGTGCTTTTTTCATAAATAAATACATAAAAAATGAAGTTTTGAAATTCTACGTTATTTAGAGGGCGGCAAATGCACAATAGCTACGCCCCTGCAGTCAGGAGTAATGACCATAATATTCTTATGTTGTTTGCAATTATCCCTAAAGTTCTTTATACAAATAAATTTAAAATCGTAATAATTAATTGCATATGGTAGGTGGTATTGGTGTATCAAAGGCATGACAGAACACCATCACTTAACATTAATCTTCAGTAATTTTTACAAAGAATTTTGTACACTTTCTGTAGATGAAATTTTAACCATCATTACTTGCTTTTTATTTTAAACCACAATGGAATAAAATTTTGTTTACATGGTTATAAGGGCAGAAAAATAATTACAAATTGCATAGGCATTTAGCATTATTTTCTTTTCCAAATAATTACCAATACCCAGTTTGTACCATGGCAATATTAAGGTTTTTGTGGCTTTTCCTAGTGAATGCAAAAACTAGACTAAAAAAGAACAAAAAGCTGACCCCAGTTTCAAACCATGTCACTGTAACAGCATAAATAAATAATTAAATTTTGATATCCCTGCAGCCCTTCCTAACTTTCAAAACAACAAAAGAATTCTTCAGAAAAATGGAGATGAACTATTTAATTTGTTTTAAGAATAATTATTTGTTTCCATATCAACTATTAACAGTTAATATTTAAAGTAAACCATAATCTGAACATGCAATGAATAATATAGAATTCAAAGACAAAATGTTGTTTGCAACTACGTTTGATAGTAGAAAGTGGGCATCCTAGTTAATTCTATTATCACCACTGAACAGAAACAAGTTCTAAAAGTCATCTGACTAAAACTGTTAAAACACAGTAATTCCAGACTAGTTTAGTACCTGTATCACAAACGTGCAAAGAAAATACCTGCTGGTGGATCGCTTTTTTGAAACCAAACGTGTCTCAAGTGTGAAGCACGTGCAGTGAAACCTCGATTTAATGGACTAATAGGAAGGGTGTCCGTTGATATCAGGAGTCCATTTAATCCTGACGTTTACAGACGCATGCGCAAAAGGCGCCAGATGAAAACCTTTTTCACACAGTTCTACACGAATTTTTTGCTGGTGCACCAGACAGTGTCCGTTTGATGGGGTCCATTAAATTGAGGTATTACTGTATAATTTTTCACCTCTATAGACAAATAATCATTTTTTAAAAGCCCAATCCAAATTATTATTATTATTTTTTTTTGGAGACTTCCCTTCAAACTATTCTGTGTCCAACAGTGAATTGCCCCCTCTATATCACTCAGTCAGGAGTAATGACCATACTAGGGATAATTGAAAACAACATGAAGATATGGTTCTTTATACAAATAAATTTAAATCACAATAATGAAAATGATATGAAGAAATTACAAATTAAAAGCAGCAAATCTCTTTCTTTTTTTCTTCTCACGTTTTGATAAAATAAAATATGCTTCTCCACTAAGAAAAAGGTCAACCTGTCCTACATCTTTACTGACAGAGCTGAATAACTGCATAGAACTGACTGTTGTAAGGACCACAAATATGTTAATTAAATGTGTGGCAAAATTTTAACAAAGGTTGGGTGCCATGATGGACTCATCTTATATAAAAATTTGTAAAAATTTTTACCCTTGGAAAAAATACATTAATAATAATAATAATAATATAGTAAACTACCTATATGCAACATCCACTTATGAAATTGTTTTCAAATGTGTCACCTGTTATTCAAACATGTTAGCTTTTTGTGGAAAACAGTAAATAAATATAAGCGACAGAGTGGAATTCTTTATGCTGATACTCTGCCAAGCTACTTTCCACAGCACAAGAAGTCTATACCCTGTTTACCTGTGAATTAGGAAGATTTTGTATCACCATCTGGTCCCAGTTCCCCTCCATTGAGAGAGAGCTTTCTTTAATTCCATCAAGCTACCAGGACATGGTTGGTTTGCTTTTTAGCTGGTAATCCAGAAGCTGCCACAGATCTCAACTGGATTTATGTCATGATTTTGGGATACCCAGGGGAAAAAGCTGATTGTCTTGAGTTCTCTTCCAAATGGTCATATGAGGCATGTATGCCTTGTTCATACAAAAGGTAGATCTTTAAATGCAACATACCTGGCAGAATTGTCATGTTCTTTGACGAACACCAATTGTTTTTATACCGTGAAAGATTGGACCCCCATACCATAATAGTCCTATCTCCTTATAGCAATTTAAATGAACTCCTAGTTTTATTAGGATTCCACTGGTTGGAGTTCATTGTGTTAAAATGTCATTAATTGATTACTAAATCTTCTAGGGTGGAAAAGGGAATTTTTTGAAGTAATATTTCTTAGCTTTTAGATATATGTACTGTATTTATGAGCAGTTATTTAGCTCGTAATGACAATGAACCTTAGTGGAGAAAGTATGGAATCTGGGACTGTGTCTGTCTGTATTTCTAGTGCACTCCAATTTTTATACACAGTTAATGAATTTTTAGCACTGGTAGATAGATATATGTAATCCAACAAGAAATCACCTCAATCCAGAAAATGGTAAAAAGTTGATGTTTCTGCATTATAATTTAAGAGCTTTTGTGAAAAGTATAGCCTAACATTTAAATTCAGACATTAATAATTGTTTATAATTTCAAATAATTTAAATATCCAGTCATTAAACTGGAAACATCTCACTTTTAAAAGTTTGATGTGTATAAAGTTGAAGATACTGATGAATCATCTTTCTGAATGAAAACAAAACTTATTTACTCATTTAATAATCAAAATTAAGTAGCAACTCTGGTGATTATTTACAAAGTAAATGGAAAAGAAATATACATAAATGCAGGACCCCTGAGATGCAGCATAGCTGGGGTAATTACCCATCTTTACCCTTGGTAGCCCTGCATAGATGTTACACCACATGAAAGCAATACAAAAATAGCAATGCGAAGTAAATGAATCATTTTAGTGTTTGTTTTTCTCTCTCTCACTTTTATTAACTCTTAATGATCCTGAATCCCTCTCACTACAAATGATCTTAATTTTCCCTCAGTTATTTTAAGAGCAATAACACTAAATTTTCTACTTTTTATCTATAACTTCTAATTTATTCTTTAATAACAGTTTCTTTCATACTTTAGCAAATTCCGAAATAAATTCTAAACATAACTGAACACAAATAACATTTTATATTGAATTTGAAATGTGATAAAAATTTTATTAAATTGCATAATCAGTTTTGCTGTTTTTAAAATATATTTAAAAATTAGTTGGTGATGGAAAATCTAAATAATATAAATTTTAATCAGCTTTTTGCCAAGTCCAATGTGTATCATGTTTTTTTTTTTATTTAAACTGAATCTAAATTTAAAACATTCTATTTGTTAAGCACTCACTGGGAAGAGTATCTCAAAAAATTACCTCTATAGTTTTCTACCATATCTTTCTGTATCAGTGGTCTTTCCATTTCAAAATTAAAAATACTGATGGAATGGGCACATCTTAAAATGGTGAATCAGATCCAAGTATAAACTTCTACCAATCTATTTTTCATCTTTCTACACTTACAAACACCATTAATTAAATACTTACTACTAATTTTAGTTTGTTTTATATTTTTAGCTGTAATATCTTCAAGCCCACATAAATCCTTTCAGCTTTTTGTCCATTAGAGTAAGCTAGTCCTCTCTGAAACAAAGTGGCTATTGCACCTAAAGATGGTAAAATAATTTTTCAATATTCAGTCCCCTTTATTTATTCTGTATGCTCATAACAAATTTCACTAACTCTGGATAACTCTTTTGGTTGGATTATGTCATAAGACTATTCAATTAAACCATTAATAGAGATGCTTAGGAGGTAAATTCCCTAAAACAGATCCAAACAAAATAGGTAAAAAAATTTTTATTTTATCGTATATTATTCATTTGTGGCATAGTATTTTTAAATCAAGATCCTGACCTTTTTCAGTTCAATTTTTTTTTCTTCTTATAAAAATTGTAAAAAAAAAACAAACATGTAACTGATCTTTATTCAATTTCATTCCCCCAAGTGCTCTCATCAATTTGTGTTTTCAATGTTCATTTAAAGAAAGCCCATGAGAAATGTATTGCTCTATTAGAAAAAAAAATGTATAAAAGGAACTTAGAAGTCAAGTTCAACTTATTACCATCTGGTTGAACACTTACAATAATTCTAGTAGACAAAATAGCTACAAAGGCCAGAGTCTCTGCAGGTCAATTTTAATTAAAAGTAATCTTAAGCTTTACATTTGCTATACTATATTTTAGCCTTTGTAATTATCTACTTCAAAAACAATTATTGGTTAATGTGCTGCATAAACTTCAACCTATGGCTGAGCAGGATGAAAGAGGATAAATTCAATACAACCGGACCAAATTAAAATTTATCTGTTGTTTGAAAAGGAAATCAATTAGCCACATTTACAACAACAGTACTAATTTTGTCTATGAAAAAAACTCCATATTTCTGATGATGGTAGAAACTAAATTTTAGTCAGACTCAATTCTATTTAGTTCTTAAATATTCATTTTCGGAGATTTACTTATCTATCTTTTAACCAGCAAAACTTACTCTGTCACTGTGATCTTCTTTATTATTTTCTTTGTAGGGTGCTTTCGTTTTTTATTCAGTAAACCACAACCACATTTATTTGTTTATTTTATAATAATATACAAATATGTTATTTCGATTTCATTGTTATTACAGTTATTTTAATTGTTTTTATTCGTTTTCACACTGTATTTGAACTCATAGCCAATGAACAGCATAATATGAATCAGCTTATTTTTATGAAAATCAGTAGATAAGTGTTTCTCTTTAGTTTTGATCTATAGTCTGGTTTAACTCGTATATCAATGAACTTCCTGATTTTCTGATATTTAGAATATTTGACATACACAATAGAAAATACAGAAAGTGAAACCTGAAACTATTATTGGTAAAAGAAAAAAAATATAAAAAGAAGTTTGATGATATGGTTGAAATTTTGTTTTGGAATACTGTCTTAACAGAACTAAAACTTTCTATTCTCATGGATCACAGGCCATGAGACATAACAGAAGCATCTTACAATCGGTAATCATGTTGTTTGATTAGTGTTGTTTAGATAACATCTCTGGGTTTTGCTGTTTATCATTTCCAGTAAAGCACAATTCAACTTGGGGTTTTAGAGTTGCATCAGCCTTTCCTGATCTTCTATTTATCCTCAATGTTTGGTGGATTCTGCATTCTTGTCTTTGATATTCTTAACATAGATAAGGGGCCATTCACTTTTTTTGAGATTGATTGATCAATGGAAAGAAACTGTCAATTATGTCTGCCTCCAGAAAGAACTTTTGCCTGTCCTGGTAGTGTTTGTGGGCCATGCCCCAATGTTTTGCTTCCTTTTTGGTGATTGAACAAAGTAGATAGCAGCTGATATTTGGTTTAATGGCATCCTCATGATCTGTGGAGCACAGTTCTAATTGGACCAGGATCATCTCTCTATGAAGAATAAAGCTTGGATTACCATCCTCTCACTTATGGATTATGGCACATAGGCAATAGAGCTGGAACAATTTTAACCACCTAATGTGCTAACAGTGTATCCCTAACTAGAGCTTTTAAAACAAAGGTTAGCAGTAAGAGTTACAAGAAAATGTTACCCTGAGCTTGCCCAATACTAGATATGACTTTATTTATTAAATTTAGAAATGATGCAGTCAAGAAAACAGTTTCTTTTGCCAGGAATAGAATTTTGATGTACTTCATGTTATTCTAACCCAGTGGTATTCATTAGAAATGATCAAAGCCCACTTCAGAGTGTAAAATGTTTAATAAGGCCACAGGTGTGATAAAGTCTATTACTGTTAGATAAATGCTTCATTTTTTAAATATATCTTAGCATATTATAATACATTGTGTAAAATGCAAAAGAAAACTAATTAAAATATGATTAAAATAGAAAAGAAAAGTTTGAGCTAGAACAATATAATTACTATTTTGAAGCAGAGAGAAAACATCTAACTTCTGTAGTATTGTTTTTAAAATCAGACTGCTTTCTGGATACAGTTAATCTAAGGAGTTGATCTAAATGTTCATTGGCAGGCCATATTTAATATTATTTTAAATGAACTTCAGTTGACTAAACACAGAGAGAGATATATAAATAAAAGGTGAATAATTTGGAAATGCTTTTTTGGGGAGTATTTTCTAAAAGTCAAGTAGAGTAGCTCATTTTTAAGTTTTTCTTGCTGCAAGTCATTAATTCCATTTTAAGAAAGCTTCACCACATTTTTAGATGATGGCATGTTTCGTTTGCAGTTGTGATATTGTGACTTTAAATCAGCTCTTTATGAGACGGTGATTAATTCTTTGTGATTGTCATTAAGTGGGCAAATAATCAAAACATTTCAGAGGTGGGGGCGCCAAAAGGGTCTTGGCCCCCGGGCGCTGAGAACCCTTGCTACGCCTCTGGCTGGTGAGCGTCCGGTCGAGGTCCGAGTCCTTTAGCCGATGGGTTAGGGTTAGTTACGTCAGTCCCACTGCAGTAACAGCCGAGTTCCGGCTCCCGTCGCCATCGTGTATTGTCCGGTCCGCGCTTCCATCAGGGCGACAGGAAGCCGCGGGTGGGGCCGCCGACGCCAGTGATGCGACAGGGAGGAGTGCCCGCCGTGGGAGACAGGCGGCTATAATACTAATAAATACTTCTCTGTTTTGTGGGAAAATTGAGGAAAGATTTGAGAGAAAAAATATGATCCGAGTGAAGTAATGAACGCATCCTTCATGGATAGTCACACGTTCTTAAAAAACATTTTGAATAACGAATAACTGTTGTTCTTTGCTCGGTTTGATTGATATAATAAATTTACTGTCGTCAGAGACGATGGGGGCATAACCCATTGTAGTTTTAGAATTCCCGGCGGGCCACTTAAGAACGGGCACCCCTGCCCAAAGGCCATGCCAGTACAGATTCAGTCTACTGTCCCTATCAAAAGCTGGACTTGATTCCACGGGTCTTTCTTTTTTTTGACAGTAAACCCTTCACTATTTGGATCTCCTCTCATCTTGTATTTTCTGTGGCTCGTGCACACATCATTTCTGCTTATCCTGCATTGCCACTTATTTTTTAACTAATAATGTGATTCGTGAAATTGTGGTGGTGTTGCTGTTTGAGTTAATAAATCCACAGTATATTGCTTTATTGAATCTTTTAGTGGTGTATAATATGTAAGATAATGGTTTGTGTGGACTTAGGTTTTCATAGGACTCTCATATTAGCCTGATTGTGGTTTTCACTATTGGTGTCATTGATTGTCATCAGAAAGGATAGTTTGTTTCTAAGTGGATTCTTTTGGGTTGCCATGTTTTTTAGTCCTGCACATGGCTATCAGTTTATTTCAGTAAGGTTTGTGGTTTCAAAAAATGTCTTCAGTGTTTACAAGTATTCAATCACTTATGTCTGACCTGTTATTGGAACATCCTTCAAATTCTTCTTTTACAATCCTTTTATTTGTAATATGTCACACAAAAAAATTGTAAAAGATAAAATCTAAGGTTGTTGCATGGTCACGCTAAAAAATATGCATTTTCTCAATTCATCAATTGTTGTAGAAAATAAGTCATATAAAAGATCATCTGTTCTCCTAGTACAAATGGTATCAGACAAGTGCAGTTTTCCATGTTTCTTCATTTATCTGTTTACTCTTCAAGAAATTCTGAAACAGAGCATTGCAAACAGCTGCCATGCAGTCTTTTATAATCTCTGCATCATTAAACTTTGTTTTCAGGCCAAGATCTCAGCAACTCGATGTGTGTTTAAAAATGACTGAACATGAATATTGGAAGATCAACCAGAAAATCCCAGCAATGCCACCACTGATGAAAACACTGATAAGGTGGACGCAGCTTTCCATAAAAATCAGTGATATGCTTAATGCTTATACCACCAGTTCAATAGCTGTTTATGTCAACAAGTTAAGGTGATACATACCATGGAGTGTCTTTCCAATATCTCTGTTGTCACAGAGAGAGCAAAAGAAAGTTGGATTATTGTTTAAGTTCTGTTTTGCTGAGTCAAAAAAGATGCATTAATGATCACCTGCTGAGGTTGGGTACCATGGTTAACCTAAAAACTAAACTTTAGACAATATCTCCAAGCACTTGAAATTGTCTCCATAGCTAAGAAGCTACACTTCTGTTTACATTTAGCCAGTCTGTTACATGGACCTGTGACTGCTGGCCTTTATCCTACCAATAGTTTTCCACCTTAAAGAATCATTCCTAAGTATGGCTAACTTTTTGTAACATTTCCCGTAAAAATTAAATATCCTAACAGTCAAAATTGATATGCACAAAACCTTAACCCTAACTAGCTTTATTTTAGCAGCAAATTTTATAATAGATAAGTAATATACCGCCTACCCACCCTGTTTTTAAGGAATATTGTGATTTGGTTTTATTTACAGAGGGTAGAAGAAACTGCTTATTTTATAAAAGGAATATGCAATAAATATTAATACTGAGAATTAAAAACTTGATAGTATTTTGAAAAATTCTTTTGTTTTTTAAACAAAGTATTTTGTAATATTTCTTATCTATTATATCACAGTCTATACAAGCACTAGAATTTAAAATTAGAAGTTTTTCTGGAAGTATGAATAGTTTTCAAGAATTTTTCTAGAAATGACTGAGTTGGAGATGATTGAATGTATCCCTTTATCCCCATTCTTTTTTATTTATTTATTTTAAACCAGGGTCATTTCTCTTGGCTTTTTGGTCTCATAATTCAAACAAATATTTATACATAATGTACTACTGGTTTAAAATGAAGATGTTTTATTTCTAAACATTGTTTGAAAATGTATATGTGAAACAAATATTGTTAGTAGTAGATGTGAGCTAGCACCTTTTTGGGCATTAAGAATTATATTTATTTATTTTAATGCCTCCGATAGGCCAAAAGTCAGTCTGGTAATGGGTTCCTTAAGAGTGCTAGCGATCATGGAGAAAGGACCCCTGACCCCTGACCCGGGAGACTAACCCTACCCCCTGGACATAATAATAAGACTTGCCACAATAGCTTTCCACCCCATCCATAATCTTGTAAGCCGGACGACACTCTAATTGTTAATCAATCATGTACATTGAAACCAAACCTAACCCTTAACCCTAACCCCACCAGAACGTCTTCATCGAGAAAAGTTGAAATCATAACATTACGCAAATTTCAGAATTCGATGGCACCTCTCCCCGGGAGGGAGAATTTTTTTCTCCGCGTGAGTGGGTCGCATCGAGTCCCAGTCGGTGTCGTTAGGACCGCCGTTGATTCCGCCACCGATTCATCACGATTAACCCTTTGGTAACGATCGATCTCGCCCGTGGGGAACGTTTCCGCGCGTTCGGAACTTACGGCGGCCCCGACCCCCCCACCCCGCCGCTGCGGAAAGGTTCGCCATTTCCTCGAGGGTGCTTCCGGTCTCGTTTGGGACGCGGCTTGGACGCCGCCATCGATTACCCTTGCTTTCGATCGGCCCTCCCCCCCGCTTCCGATGCCGCTCGTAAAAAAGGAGCGGATACGAAATCGAACGAAAACAAAATTTTCGTGCCCCGACGACCGAACGAAACGACATCCAACACAACTTCCTCAAAACCTACAAAATATCCCGTCTCCCACTAACCTACCTACACTAACTACCACTATGGCATAACTTACCCTACTTGCAACCCTACGACCCCTAACCCCCAAACACTAACCATCTCCCAGCCACCAAGCACTACGACTACGCAGCACCTGCATTATTATTATTATTATTGTCTCGTTTTACAGCTATGTAACTGTCGTTGCCGCCGCCATCGTTTCGGTTCAGCAGAATCAGTCTCTATTCCCCCTACAATGACACTGAAGACTGATATTTGCAAACAAACAAACAAAAGAAACTGTTTCAATGCATTAAGATGTTCTGTTTCCCGTCGCCTAATTCCTGGTACAACGAACGGTCCCCCCGTGTGCTGGAGCTACAGGGTTTTAGCCAAAATGATTTTGGAACGAAATATGGATTGAACATAAAGTTTAATCCTGACCTCTAATGTTGATAAATTAAATGATTAATATTTTGGTTTAAATGTATGTACATTTTAAGTCATCATTAATAACATTCTGACTTAAATTTACCTTAAAAATAGGACAAATATCATTTAGAGGACACATTTCGCAGGGATGTCTCCCGCTCAAAAATCGCGCCAAGTTCAGGTGAGAGGTAGTCTGCTCGGATGGTGGGACTAGCGATGGAATGAAGAGAGATATGTGTGTGTGTCTGTCTCTTTCTATTCAGGTTTGTCTGTCTTTCCTTACAAGTAGATTATCTCGTTGGTTTCTGAAATTAAATAACGGAGTAATTAGATGATGATGTTAAATGACGACTAGGAGAGCGGGTAGTGACTGTGACTGGGTGTCTGGTGTCTCGTGCTCTGGAGCTCCTCGGTACAGTCGGACAGGTGTCGGGGGGAAGACCGGTGAGAGGAGATGAATTAAAGCTTCTTCGGGCGATGGAAGAGCGAGACAGTTGTTGGGTTAGGGCTCCGACTTTGAAAACCAGTTTTATGAGGCTGTAAGTGCACTCACTGGCTCTAAGTAGTCGGCCACAACAGCGAGGTTAATCTAATACAACAATGGCTTCTCAATGGCGAAGTCACCACAAGGGGCCAATTTCATTGTCTGTCAGAGGAATAATTTTAAACTGATCTCCCTAAATTTAGAAATAATATCCTTCAGCGAGCTTCGAGTTGAGAAATACTATACGCTACTGACTTCAGTCACTGTCCAATTTCCTACAAGATGATGATCTTTTGTAGATGTTACACAAAATTTTGGTGGATGATGATGCAGAAATACAATAATACACTGTACTGTACTGACTACAATTTAAAATATGATCTAATAAGCCCATGTATTACTGTCTGCTGTGATTATCAAATTAAAATCTTGCAAAATCAAAGTTCTGTTGATGTAAAAAGAAATCGTAATAGATCTGGATAAAAATTACTTCTACATAAGAAAATCTGGACACTTTTCTTAATTCAGCATTTAAAGATTTTGCTGTAATAATATAGCAAAGCCTGAAGATTGTATCCTATCAGGTTGACATTCCCACCGATTTGGTTAGGGCCATGCAATGTAAAGAACCATTTGAGGTGAATTTATATTAATTGTGCTTGGTCATGACTACTGTATACGTTTTAAGGTGTGTGAATTGCTAGCAACATTTCATTTGAATTATTCATGTAAATTAAACAGAATAATGAAAAGTGAATCTAGTATGTTTTCCATTGGATTTACTATTAATGAAAGTATTCCTGAAAATGATATGTATGTATGTATTTGTGAGAAACAGTCATCATGGTGCGCAATGAATCTTGTTTCCCTTGTGTAGATACACATTGGTATGTTTCATTTTACAGCAATGTTCAACTTTTCAGCCAAAGAAAGTCTAAATGCAGGCGCTAGATGGCATCATCGCATGTTGTGGACCAGATGAGGAAAATAAAAGCATTACTCAGAAATGTGGTGACATTGACAGAGAGGTACTATGCAGGTTTGTCACAGATTTCAAATGTCAACTTGGTTAGAATCAATAATATTTCATGTAAAGTAGTCATCATAATTGAAACAACCTCAGCTCATCTTGCATGTCTATTATGATTATCTTTGTTAGTATCCAAATGAACAATAGTATCTTTGCCATACAAGGTGATGAAATTAATTTTTGCTTTGGAATGTTTTTTAAAAGTAGGTAATGGGAGAAAGATTAAGCAACAAATTGTTTATACTAATTAATATCAAATTAATACTTAATTTTGTGTCTACTCAAGTGAAGTAACTGCTAAATGCATTGATCATAGCCATAAATAGATGTTAACTGCCATTAATTTATTTTGCCCCTGGTTTGTGAAGCATTTTAACCTGCTTTGAGACTCATCTTTACCAAGACATTTATTTTGATAGTGTTCTTGCACAACTGATTTTTATTTTTTTTTTGCATAAGAAAAATCTCCTTAATAACTCATTTTGTATGGCTCTTGAAATCCTGTGGTGTGCTGGAATTTATTCAGCTTTTCTTTTCCTACATTTGTAAACAAGCATTAGCAAGGTTACTGAGGTGGTTGTAGGGAATTTTAAGCTAAATTAAAAAAAATAAATGATTTGTGTGGCTTTCTTAGTATTTACATTTAATTATTCGGAGCAAGTTTATTCATATTAGGGCATAAATGGGTGTTGCTTTGTATAATAGATTTTTTGCCTTCTTGACCATTTTGAAAGAAATAACGATTAATCATAGTATATGACCATCAGGGAGTCTCCTGAGGTCATCAAAAAAGGCCATAACTATACTAAAAATGAAAATGATAGTATGGAGAAATTTTGCTTGTATAAATTGTGATATAGAATTTCTGTCACTGAATGCTGTTTTCGTTTATTTGTCCAACTCCGAAATCTGCATTTTGATTCATCTGTGTTTAAGCGGAATAAAGTTAGTGCGACCCTTGTGCTTCATGCCTGCTGCAAAGAGATTTTATATTAGGCACTAATTTAGTCTCAAATCTCCTTGTTTGCTGATATCCAGTGAATTTCTTTGCTTCAATAGCAAATCATTTACAATGCTAAAGCCACATTCAGCTAAAGCTAGTTGAATTTGGGTATTTAGTTTCTGTCTCATCACAAAACCATGCCATCGCTCCTTTGTTGAATAAAGTTTTAACTGACTTATCATTTTTTTATTTCTGAGAATTCTTCTTGGTACTGCACTAAAACATCAGATAAATCCACAAGCACTGGCTGCATCACCCACGATGGAAAATTAATCTGTTTTAAATCATAAAATCTTTCTTTAAAATCAGAGGCCAATATTTTCAGATGATCCACAATGACAAGGACAGTCGGCTCACATTTTTTTAGCCAATGAAATTGGTCAAAATTTTTGTCAGAAATATTTTTTTGGCATAACTCGATAAATGAAATAAAGCCAGATATCTTCACCTTTGCATCAACAAGTGTTTTATTTGTTCCTTGAAGTTGTTTATTTAACACATTCAGTTTTTCGAAAATATCTGCTAAATAACTCAAAAACGTTTTTCCATCAACGGTTAGCAGGTGCTTTATTTCAGGCTTGTCACTTAGAAAGCCACTAAGTTCATCAAACAGTTCCATGAATCTTTTCAAACAATTCCCTTTCGAAAGCCACCGTACCTCAGTGTGAAGTAAAAGTCTCACATAGTCTGAATTGTTATCTTCACAAAATTTCTTGAAAAGACGCTCACATTTGGCATTAGTTTTGATAGCATTGATAGATTTTATAACTGATTTCAGTACCTCATTAAGTACAGGAGAAATATTTTTCGACACTAAGTTCTCTCTATGAATAACAGTGCACAAGAAGCATCTCCAGATTCTCATCTTTCATCAATTTTAAGCAGCCATTTTTCTTGCCCATCATAACAGGAGCACCATCAGCTGCACAAGATGTTATGTTTTCCATTGGTATATTATTGATATCTAAGTAGTATTTTAGTTTATTATATATATCAGCGGCGGTAGTGGTGGTATCTAAAGATTTGCAGAATAACATTTCTTCAACAAATTCACCTTTATAAATATATCTTACATAAGTTAGCAATAAGGCCTCACTGCCTCTCACAGTTGATTCGTCCATTTGTACTGAGAATTTTCTTGATTTCAGCTTTTCAACAAGTTGTGTTTCTATATCTTCACTCATTTCATCTATTCTTCTCCTAACAGAGTCGTTACTGAGTGGCATGGCTTTAACATCTTTGTCATCTTTTTCCAGAACTGTTTTAAGAAATGCAGATATTGATGGTTTAATTAAATCCTCCCCTATAGTATGATTTTTTCCAGATTTAGCAATGAGTAAAGAAATTTCATAACTTGCCTCAAGAGTACGACTGATAGTAACAGTTTGTGCAGTGAACAGAGACTTTATTGTTGATCTTTTTTCAAACTTATTCTTTAAAGATTTGAAGTAATTCAAATCTGAATTTACATACGCACTATGTTTCGCCTTAAAATGCGCCTCAAGACAACCACCTCGTTTCATTGATTCGTTGGTCAAGCATTGTTGGCATAAGAGACAGAAAGGTGACCTTTCATCATGAGCAGCGGGTATGAAACCAAATTTCAAAAATTCCTCTGAATACTGACGAACTTTCTTTTTGCTTGCACTACTCATTTTATGCATAGGGGCTGTGACTGAAATAAATGAGTAATCTTAAGAACTGAAATGCAGTTTCAGAATTTAAGACGTTTAAGTTAACACAAAAATGAAATGAAGTTAACACATAATTAATAAGACAATGCCGATTCATGTTATACAGCATATAAGGACAGATAGTGCGGTACACCAGATTTTTATGAATGTGTGAGAAATTTGTATCACACAAATGTATTGACGATAATCGTCTGACAAAAATATGCACACACACATACACAATGAATTTGGCAAGACTATTGTATTATATTAGCATTTGGACTATTAAGTTTTCATCTCTGACACTTTATGTATCTTCTCGTATCATCATAATACTAAACAATCAAATATATTCACGAGCAACCAAAGAAATATGTATCAATTACCTTGCGTGAAAACACCAAAACAACTTCTTTGTTTACGAGCTCTGAATTTCTCAGAAAATGGAAATGCTCTCCTTTGAGAGAAAACGGAGGAAACAGTTATTATAATGGTAACTTAGCACAAGCCCTTTGAATCGCATTTCTAAATCAAATTCAATAAATAAGGTTCTTCCATGACCTCGTGCACTTTGTGTGATGTGCATGAAGAGCAATGGCACAGTGATTATGTAATAACTATACAATAAAGATCTTTTTCACTAAAAAAAAATATTTACTCAAAATAGCATCCGAAACATAAACTTGATGGTGGATTTGATAATGAATATTTGAGAAATAATTTGATTGCTTTCTGTTCAGATGGGGCAAGTGTAATGCTTGGCCACAATTCTGGGATAGGCATTAGACTTAAAAATGATTTTCCTAACATTGTCATTTGTATGATATTGCATAAGCCACAAGATGTCATTCATCAAAATGTTTTTAAAATTACTGTAGTTGAATTGCTAAAGACAATCGTTTTATACAGAGTTATTTCCCATTACACACTAGGTGTTTGTAAATTCAGAGTTCTTTCCAGTTTGTGTAACAGGTAATTTATATACAGGATTTACGTTTAATTTATTCAGTGTTAAATACAAAATATTTTGATGAATCTCTCAATTTTTAGAAAGTTTTTTAAACAATTTTGTTTTTCAAATTCAAGGTCATACTTTCCAAACTTAATTTTTCTGTAGCAAATTTTGTTGCATTGTGCAAAATATGGGCCAGACAATTTGCTGCAATAATGTTCTTTTGAGCCATTTTCAGTTTTTTTATTAACACTGTTGTGTTTTCCATAGTTTAGACTTGTATTGTCAGCAGTGTATGCAGACACTTTATTCAGATCCAGACTTGACATCTCTAGTTTGACCAGTAGCTGATTTGTTATGTCCTCTGCTGATTCATTGTTATCGCTGTAAAAGTCAAGTAACACATGTTGCACTCCCTTCTCAAAGTGAAAGTATCTCAGAAGTATTAGGAAACACTTTGTTGCACCTTTGTTTGAAGCATCAGTTGCTACTGAAAAAGGCAAGCCATGTTTTTTGATAAACTCCACATGCTTTTGTACAGAATATGGCACTAGAATATTTCCACACAGAGCTTTTGCTTTAGTTTTCCCACATGTTACACCTTTCACTATCAATGAGTAACTATAATTTTTTGTCAACTTTTACTCCACAATCAACACTTCTGTATGACTGATGATGCCTCACAGAATGATATACTTTACACAGTTCTGCAGCCAAAGTTTTGTCATCTTGAGTTGATCAAGCTGGGAAGAAAAACGATAATAATGATGACGTACCAGCAGTACAAGTGTTAACTTTATTTATCTCTGGTAGTGTGTCGTTCAACTGCACTTTTTCCCTTACTGCCAATCTCCACATCACAATGGCATAGTGCACAAAAAAACATGCAAGTTATCTTTTCTGCTTTTAGTAATAAATCCAAATTCTTTGGACCATTCATGGTTAAATGATGTCTTTCTTTTCAGCATTTCTTTAGGGGCTTGAAACAAGAACAAAAAGTCAACAGCACTCCATTTGGGCAGACTCTACCTGTTGACAACGGCAACTACATATAATAAAAATACGTTAACGGTTGTTATAGCTTTCAGTTCCCATTGTTTTAAGTACCAATGGGAGTGCGGCTCGACTATGTCAGTCCTAATGCGTAACAGTTTGAATTCCGGCCCCTGTTGACAGGCATGTATTGTCCATGTTTCCATCAGGGTGGCGGAACAACAGGAAGTTGTCCAGGGCTGATGATGCCAGTGTGAGTTACCGCAGAGGCCTTTGATGCAACTGGGAGGAGTGCCTGCTGTGGGAGACAAGCCTAAGGGGAGGCACATGGCTATAGCACCTCTGAACCTCACAAACCAAAACAAAGATTGCAACTGACGCTCTCACCGACGCGTCAAGGTGTCCTGCGGCCAATATTCCTCAGCATGCGTTGCACCTTAATTGTATTAATAAAAGCCATTCATAATAGCATAAGTCGTAGTGAAATCCTTCGGTGTACCATACCAGATTATATCTGAAGTAATTTATATAAGGTTTTTAGTCAGACCCCAAAAAGGAGGACAAATTACCATCTGGCTCAAGGTGTTGCTGGATGGAGGACAGAGGACTCAAAAAACAAAGTGTCTGTCCTAAAGCCAGACGTCTGGCCACCCTACCTCAGTTGGTCACACAGTTGGTGGCCTAGCACTGGAAGAGGGATAGGATCTATAAGGATGAAAGCCATGTTGAATTGGCAGAGGAACATGGTACGGTCCTGCCGCATGAGAGCCACAAAAAAATGGTGAAAAAGAGTGTTGGAAGCTTGGAAACAGGTAAAAAAAAAAAAAAAAAGGCAGTTACTGCAGTGTTGGTTTTGCTGCTGCAGCATGGCAGAAACATGAGTAAGAAATAGGAACTCCAGCAGGGAAAACATTGGCAGCTACCCCTAACCCTAGAACCCTGACCCTAACCATGGAATACTCAGTTGGTCGATAGATGTTGGTCTAGCCCTGGGATGGGATAGGTAGACCCACATACACAGTAGGGATTTATCTTATATATAAAACCCTTAACCCTAACCCTGACTGATGTACTACTTGCTAAAAGCTATATCAATCACATTTCTCTCTCACAATATGTTTGTGAGAGAAATGTTAAAAAAACTACGCATGACTGCAAAGAAGGTAGAAAATGAGTCATTCATAACACTGAATATTTGTTGGAGTTAACAGTGCAGAAAAGGCGAGACCAGACTAAACATCGATGGCAATATGTCAATGGTGGCTACTTTTTTGCATTTACCTAAGTTTAGTAAGTTTTTTATATTCATTTTATGTGATGCGAAAGTAAACGTTGCCAGCTTTATTTATAATAAAAACCCAATATTCTAACAGGCATCATGATCGTTTCTCACCTGGGTCTTTAATTATTTATTTTTTTTATCTATCAAAAAGCTGTAACCATCAAGAACAATGTTTATAACTTTCACATTCATTTTATTATTTTTTATAATACTTACATTTTAATTATTTCTTTAACTTAACATCATTTTCTTTTAAAAATTTTTTTTTTTTCATATCCTTAAATGGTTTAAGAAGTAAATATGATTGCCTAGGAACAGGTGGCATATTTGTATAATTTCATGAGATACCAAATTATTTTTATTTTGTAGGAAATTTAGATTTACATATTAATAATAATAATAATAATAATAATAATCATGCTTTTTATTTTATTTTAGAATGATTTTGAGGTGTATGCGGAAAATGAAGTTTTGGGACAAATCAATTTTGAATGCTCCCACAGTGAGTAATTTAGACTAAGTCTTTTTTAAATGAGCTACATTAACTGATTTATGAAAAAACTGTACTGGAATGAACACTTTTAGAAAAAGTTCAGGGCAGAATGGCAATACAAAAGAAAATTTAAAAGGCATGTAACCCAAATTTTGCTAATGTTTGCCAATATCCTAGCCCTTTGTTGTTGTTCTTTCAACTTTAAAATCACATTTTTAGAGGAAGAATATTAGAAAGAGAAACAGGTTAGTCATATTTGGCTAACTTGGCACATTGCCCAAAAAATCTATTTAGAGATGAGCTCCATAGTTCAGTGATTACTGAAAAATAACCTGACTGAATAAAGTGGTTGCCATTAGTTGCTTATTAATATTTTTAGAAATATATATAAATTATACTGCTCAACAAAATTTAACCTTTTTTTAAAATCGAACTAAAATATATTTTATTAGAGTACTTTTTTTACGCTGAATTCGAATCTGTTTTTAGTATTTTTCTATATCATATAGTTTTCAAGTTACAGAGGAATTGATTTTTACAATAAGTGTACAATAGTACATTCATAAATAAGGCTTTTATTACACTTGAAGAGGTAGAAAGTTAGTTCAGAAATGTACAATGTATGTTTTGTATGTTTTTCGCCTATATTTGGCCTGTGGAACATCCCTTTTTAGTGTCCAGCAATAGTCTGCCAACACAGAGGGCCTCCACTTTCCCTGGTACCGCTTTTCCATGTCCATAATGTCCTGATGGGATCATTCTCCCTGCTCATCACTGACTGCCCTGAGATTTTCGGGGAAAAAATCAAGGTGTGAGTCTATTAAATGGATTTTTAGACTCATTTTTCACCCGAGAGCTTTGTATGAAGTCAGCAGGTATTCTAGAACATCACGTTAGTTTTATGTCTTGTGATTCCCCCCAAAATCACTGCAAATTCTTTTAAAGGACAGCTGTGCAGTTTTTGTCACATTCATTAAGCTGTTCATCAAAATGTTCATCACGGATAAATTCCCTGATCTGGCGTCCTACAAAAATACCCTCCTCTTTTTTTGCATCACTGATCTTGGGGAACTTATTTGTGATGTAAGTGAATCCAGGGCCAGTTTTATCCATTGCTTTGACGAAGTTCTTCATCAGCCCCAGTTTAATGTGCAAAGCAGGAGGATAAATTTTTTTAGGATCAACAAATGGAGGGTTGGTGACATTCATCTCCCCTGGGGTCATTGATTTTCTTTCTGGCCACACTTTTTGTTCGTAATGTGTTTTTTTTTTGTCTCTGCTGTCCCACTTGCAGAGAAAACAGCAGCACTTGATGTAACCAAGTTGCATTCCGAGCAGCAGTGCCACAACTCTTAGGTCACCGCATATATTCCATTTAAATTCTCCATACTTGATTTTCTCCAACAGAAGCTTCCTGTTATCATACGATCCTTTCATGTCAGCTGCATGAGCCACAGGAATGGAGGGGAACTTATTACCGTTGTGGAGTATAACAGCTTTTGTGCTTGCTTTAGATGAGTTGATGAACAAGTGCCACTCATCTGTGTTGTATTCATGTCCGAGTTCCGCCATTGCAGAACAAATGTCATTACAATACACCACCATTTTCATTGGAGAAATAATCTTTAAAAACTTCATGCTGATGACGATAAAAACAAACTTTAGTATCCTTATGGAGATAATTCCAGCCTTTTAATGTGGAGGCCAAAAGTTCGGCTTTCTGCTTAGACAATTCTAAATCGCAAACGAGATCATTAAGTTCTTCTTGAGTCATGAAATGTTCATTTGAAGAATGGCTTGGTTCGAATGTTGGATCCATATTGTCCTCTACTTGGTGTATTTTCTCATCACCAGACTCAGCGTCATTCGGTGTCATGTTGTTTGGAGACTCTGCCACAGGTAATTCCTGACTGTGAGGTACTGGCCTCATAGCAAATGGTAAATTAGGATACTTCTCAGTATGTTTGGTTCTTGATGATATACCCTTTTATATCTGTCAGGCAGAAGTAGCAATCCAATGCATGATCTTTGGGTTCTTCCCCAAACCATAGAAATGGCAAAAGTCATACTGGATAAACCCCTTGCCCCATTGTGTGAGATGTGTGACATATTGATGACAACAAATATGGGGCACTCAACTTTTATCTTGGTCACTCACTTTACAACCAAAGTAATGCTCTTAGCATTTTTTAATGAGGGGTGTGAGAGAACATTTTTGGGATTTTAATGTCACGTTACTGCAGATGTAGCAGAAAGAATTCGGACTATTCACACAGTTTCTCGGCATTATAATGGTGGATGTGTGTTACTCACAGCATGGTAAGGATCTGAAAGTACGACAGATATATTATTATTGACAGGAAACAGAAATAAGTACAAAGCTACAAACCAGGAGAAAAAGTTGGGGGCTTCCCACCCCTCAGCCCTGGGATACAGACAAATTCTGGAAACACATTTGGATTCAGCGTGCAAAAGCACATAAGAAATAGTAATTTGTGTGTAATTAAAAAATCTTTGTTGACCAGTGTTATTAATTTATACTAAAAGCAAGAGTGAAATATATTTTTAAAAGCTACACAAAGCATCCAACCAAGTGCAAAGTGTACTCATCGCTCTCTATGACACACATCTTTTGTTGAACCAGTTCTGCATTATGTACCCATTTGAACAGATATTTTTGTAATATATTTATGGCTAGGCTCTCCGCATTTGAAAATATGTTGTTGCCAATAACTGTTGTATTATGCTGTGTCACCTCAGCTATTCACTTTAAATTTAAAGAAAAGCTTTAATACTGCTGAGTAAAGTTGTTAAGTAAGGTAGCTGGAAGGAATAAAATTGTTTGTTGAAAGTCTGTATTTTACTAAAAAAACTTTGTGCAAGATTTATAAAACTTAGGAAACACCAAAAAAGACTAAATGCATATAGATTTTTTAGTTGCTAGCTTAAAATGTAGCAAATATAATTATCAATCTAGGGCTCCCCCATTGGGTTTTATTGTCAGCAAGTGGTGGATGGAATAAGGCTCATGCTAAATTCACTCACATATCATCATCAGAAAGAGAAAGATCAAAACACACTTCATGCATACATGCTTGACATTTAGCACATATTTATATATCTTTCTGGCTTCATTATATACAGAACTATACTATGCAACTCGTTTCATTATTGAACTAATGTGAGATTTGATTTTGAGAACAAATTTATAATCATAAGACTGTAGAATTTTCTTTGTTAATAGAAATCCAACATAGAAAAGTTTAATTAGTTTAACCAGTTCATTTTCTTATTTTGTAGTATCAACACTCTTCCAATGTTTTCTTTTCCTTGAGAACACTTAGTTTCAGATTGTTCTTCTCAGATTGTTAAACATTTTGGATGCATTCATCTGGGGTGTAACATTTGTGAATAGATTCTAAAGCTTGCTTCATTTGGTCTGAGGTCCACGACACTCTTAGCCATTTTGAATGCCTCCCCATAGACAAGATCTTTATGAAAAAATCGAAAATACTTAAAAATGATAAATTGTTTATATTTTATTTTATTAGAAGAGCAATACTAAAGCGTCTGTTTAATTACTCTTATTAAATTAGCATAATGGGTTTAATTTCTAACATTAATAATCAAAACTAAAAAAATGTATTGATTTTTGTCTTCAATGATAGAAAAAATCAATCATCGTACACTGAAAGATTCGCTAGCAGGGAACCCACATGGAATATCTCACTCACCCCTATACCCCAACAAGCTCTGTCTCATAGGCTGGGTGTGTGTGATACTTGCATCTGGGTGTTGAAACCCAGAGTTTTGAAATGTTGAGATTTATGAAAAAAACCTTGTGAGGCTGACCAAAACATCACAAGTTCCAAAGAACTTGTGATTGGGGCTCAAAAAATTGTAACCCCGTGTTTGGTGATGAACTTCCCCCATCAAAACACCTAAGCAGGAAAATGCCTCAACACCATAGCTTCATATCATGATCCCCTGAGGTTCAGATTCCCATCCAAGCATTTCTGTGTAAAGGATCAGCCCCCACATCCCTCAGGAAGAAGCTCCTCTCCGAGGGCCCATTTCACCACTTACTCCTAGCAGAATCTGGTCCACTTGGTGTGGCAGAAATCACCAATATCCGAGTCAGCTGACAAGTCCCACGAATGGAACCACAGGGCCTAACTCTCCAATGAATAAACAATAAATGGAACGAAGCATATACACAGAATATAACAAGACTGATGATTTGCTGTTGGGAAAAAGGTACCTCAAGGAACGCTCATTATTCTATTTATGTGCTAAATTACTGATTTCGACCCATGAGCCTTATTCTGTCCTTCCCTGGGCCCAATACTTCATCTCATTAGAGCAGACAACCCTACACAAATAAAAGATTAAACAAATTTAATTTCAAAGCAAGATTTGATTTTCATTTTTCAACTTTGTACAATTTCAAAAGCTTTAGAAAACTGTATGAGCTTCTTGGCCATAGCATACAACAATAAAGGGGTGAGACTGTGCTGGCTTGAAATGGCACACATTTTACCTGAAGAAACTGGAATTCCTCACCTGGTTAGCTGTATAAATTCTGATCACAATAAAATTTTATAGAAGCCAAAGGCAACATTCTCCTCTCTGCTTGGAACATTCTAGTTGGGAGCTGGTTACTGCACCAACAGTGCTTTTCACCATTACCGTAACAGGAATACTTTTAGAATAATTATTGTTACCTGAAGTATTTTGTTGCTTAAAGTAAGAATGCATCTTTCCATTGTTATTAACCATTTGTTGTTATAACAAAGCGAGGGACTAAACCAACCTTGTTTGATGGAAATGAAACACTTGGCTTAGACTGGTCGTTGTTGTGTTGTCTTTCACAACTGAAGAAAATGATGACATTTTCCTGATGACAGAACTTGTGCACAAATTGCTTATGTCACACCGTCCACACTTACTTGGCCACCCACTCCCCTGAGTTCCAGTGGCGAGCGGGCGCAAGATGACTGGCGGGGTCTGAGGAGCAAAATGTCCCTGCTAAAACATTTCATACTTCATTTTTACCCAAGTACTTAATCTAAATCAAGCAAATAGCAGCTAGTGCCGAGCATCTAATAATAGATTCACACAGCGACGGTAGTTTAGTTTAGGGTTAAGATTTGAACTACTAGAATGAA
Organism: Nautilus pompilius; assembly: GCA_018389105.1. Classification (NCBI taxonomy): domain Eukaryota; kingdom Metazoa; phylum Mollusca; class Cephalopoda; order Nautilida; family Nautilidae; genus Nautilus; species Nautilus pompilius. The sequence continues at coordinate 1,705,439 of JACATO010000344.1, read as the reverse complement.
GTAGTTTAACAGAGGCTGGACAACCAAAACTGCCCAAGTCACAGTTTATAGGAGGGGGCAAAATTTGATTAATCTTAACAAAATTTTATAAAAATTTTAAAATGGGATAATTAATACAATATTTTTAAACTAACTAGTGTACAGAATCAATCTGGCAAAGGTATGCAAAAATCTCATGAGTTTATTTACTAGAATTTCTCAAACTGACTGCTGTAACAGTGCTACCGAATCAATCTTCTAAAGCACTCCATAGGAATGAAACAGCTTTATACATATATATATATATATATATATATATATATATATATAACTTTACCAGTAATATGATCTTGTATGTACAAAACTTAAAATGTTAAAATGAATCAAAACATGTCTCAGGTCACCAGGAACAGATTTCAAACCTAGCATCCCTCCCTCTCCATTGTAGAGAACATGGCAAACTGTGATAAAATAATCAGTTAGTTTGCCTTGATAAGGGTTTGGAAAGTTGGTTTTCTTAATAATATTGATACTACTGATGTACCAAATAAGAAAATTATTTATTTAACATTTAAATTAATATAAAATAGTACATATTTCACTTAGATATCATTGTTATACCATAAATTCTTTTGATCTTTGTTTTCAGGTAGCCTAAATAAAGCAAATAAGAAACAAAATTCGTATTTTGTACTCTGAGAAGATTTTTTTCAAAAGTCGAAACAACCCAAACAAATACATATAGTGGATATGTGGTTGGGGCAGGGCGCAAAATCATTACCTAGCCTCGGGCACTTGTCACTGCTCACAAATGATGGATGTATCCATTGTAAAAGAAAAACCATGTTTATATAAATAAGGCGGCAACTGTCAGGTATTTCGATATCTGGTGTTTTGGATTTATAACATGCTAAGCAAAAAAAAAAAAGAATGTTTTCATGTTTTGCCTTTTACTATTACAAAAAAATTGTGTTACTAGATTGCGTAGGAATAATTAATTAATGTATTTAATATTTTTGTTTCATTTCTCGGATTATTTTCTTTTGAGGTCTGACTTGTCTGTCATACTGAGCAATATTAATTTTAAAAAAAAGTTAATTCACAGAAGATTAACCTATAAAGTAGCATCTTGTATTTACGCATTTACTTGAGGTGGTCGTTTTATTGACCAAATGATACTGAGTCTGGCTACTTAATATCATTTACAACTCTGTGCGGTTTGTACACATTCTCCAAGTCAGGGGGAAAAAAAAGCAGCAGGTAGCTGGTAAACTTGTAGCTTAATAGATGTATGTATGTATAATTTTCTAGGTTGGCGGGCCAAGTTTGGAAATTGTTATCTGTTTGGAAATATCACAGTAAACTGGGCTGATGCTCTGGCCACTTGTGAAAGGTGAGACAGTTAGTAGTTAACACCTAGTTGTAAATGCTCATGTCACAAATTTATGTAAAGTGTGAGAATGATTTGTTTGTAACTGTTTTTGTAACAAAAATCTATAGCAGTTGATAAGATAACAATCTTTACTTGATAGATTATTAATTCCTAAACCAAATAATATCTTACATATGCTTTTTTTTCCCATTCTGTATTTTCTTATTGGCAGCTTTATATTAAACAGAGAAATTTAGAATAATTTCAATTTTAATTTTAATTTATGCATTTAATGTTAGTGCAATCTACAAGTAGATTGGTTTCATCTGAAAGTTATTGAGGTTTAGCTTGTTGCTTTGGATGAAGACACCTAAATACAACCTCGCTGGTAAAGGAAATTAGTCGTTTCTGTTTACCGAAAACCATTTTGAAAAGTTACTGGCTTCACCATATACACTTTAGCAATGGTTTTACATTAATTTAATTTTTATAATTAAACTTACATCTTTCATATTTTATATTTATTACTTAGCTGACAAAAATGAACAAACTTAACTTACCTGAATAAGGCAATTGCATTTACTAAAATTATTAAACCTTTTTTTCATTTAGCTAAGTAATCTTCTAAAATATTTAAATATGACAGTAAACATTTTACTTTATTTTACTTATAAAATTTTGGATCATTCACAAACTTCAAAATACAAGAATTAAATAAGTTTGATTATTAATATCATTTACACAGATTTTGAAACAGAAGGATCGGTACTGATATTGAACCCATTTTTAAATCTTCAGACACAATGCCAAGAAAAATATTTTTAATGACTATTATTAAAGTCACCCACAACCAAAAGTTTAATTTTATTAACTATTACATCTTTTTAATCAAAGCGTTTCTTGTATTAAAACCTAGTTACGAATCATAAATAAATACCTGTTTCTGTGTGAGGAACCCTAAGAAATTATTAATGAAAGATTTTTCTGATTAACCCCTTTTTAAAATGAGGTAAGACTTGCCTTCTTCGATGACCATATTACTTTCCCTGTTTGTTTTGGCTTATGAAATACTTCACTGATGGGTTTTAAATTTTGTTTAGAGTCTAATTTTAGCATTTTAGTGACCATTGACATATATGTTTATGTTTTAAATTTTATTTTGTCTAATGTAATGATTACACTATTCAGATGTTTCTCTGGTGCCAGTCTAACTTTAAGAATGAGTTATATTCTCTGCTAAAATAAACACTCACAAAATACTTGAATAGCTTTAACTGTTTATTTGAATCATCAACTGTTATTTTTCATATTCATATAAAAGAACAAACTTTACAAACAAGTGCACATTTCATAGGATCACTTTTTATATTCTCTGCTAAATTCTTCTAGTTTTTATTGGCTAAAATTATTTTACTGGCACATTTTTGATTTTCCAATGTATTCCATAATTGTCCAACTCTGGTATACATTGTGTTGTTTTGTTTATTCTACTTTTTTTTCTACAGATCATAAGCAAAATCTTCTTAGTTATCTATTAAAACGTTTCTAAAATTCATCGTGCATATTTTCTTTGGAATATGAAAATGCATCAGTATCTTCTATTTTTAAGCAGAAATTTTCATTTTGAAGGGTTACAAAATTTGTACATTAATCATAGAGAATAATTCAGATTATATGGAACATTAATTGTGATTTTGCTTTTCATTTTAGTTTGTTAAAAGTTTATTTTTTATATTTGAGATATGGGGCCCAATTGACAAGACCTTGGGATGAATTGGAAAATGATTTTATTAACACAGCTGCATCAGTAGCTTTTCCGGATGAAAACTACTACTGGATTGGTAATGTACAGTTTTAGCATATACTGCTGTTCAGGTGGACTAACATCTGCCTAAGGAAATGACAAAAAATATATTTGTTTATGTAGATTTTAAAAAGGAAATACTTTGTTTACAATAATATCAAGTTTTGCACTTCTTACATTTGTGAATAAACTTTTTCTCTAATGAAAGTGAAAGCTAATAAGCAATTTTTGTTTATTTTAATTACAATCATAAAAATTTACACTATTATCAATGTAGAGTTTAAGAAAAACTAAATCTAATTGACTAATAAGAAATAAGATTTTACCATCCATCAGTTTTGTTGATTAAGTATATTTTGTTTGTTATAATTTTTATAGAAGATATAGGTAATACATTTTATTTTAAATGTTGTCAGTTTTTATCTATCTTTTTTGTATTATCTAAATTATTTAATAAAGATAACTGAAAGTTGTCTGAAATTTTTTTTTTGTTTTTTTTACATAAGGAATACAGTAAATCTTTGGTTCTGTGCTAAAATTGATGTAATTTTCTTTAACGGAATATTTTCTTTTTTTAAAAAAGTGATTATATATAAAAGATAAATTTTACTTGAAAGCATGCTTTGAGTTTTTATTATTTGATTTTTAAATCTCTTCAAGCTAAGTTCATTTTTTGTAGCCTAAGATCAATTTTTAATAAAAAATTTATATTTTTAATAGATAAAATATTATTTAAATCTTTTTATTTTTCTTGTGTTTTTATTCTTCAAGGCATGAGCAAGCCAGACAGTAGCATTTTGTGGAGTAATATCACTGCAGGCTCTGAATACGATGGATTTTGGGGGTCTTTCCAACCAGATTTCCAGACAGGAAACTGTGTAGCGATTGGAAAAACAGGACTGTGGGCGGTTAGACACTGCAGCGAATTCCATCCATTTGTTTGTCAGTCTGAAGCCTGCTTACAAAGTAAACTATTGACATTTTGGGAAAGTGCTCTCCTACAACTGAATCATCACATCTCTTTAGTTTATTGTCTTATCATTCTTAGGCTGATGAATTTCCATGAAATCGGAAGTAAATAGTTACTTTCAATTTTATAAATAAAAAAAAATTTGGCAGTCAGTTACAGTTATAACAGTCTTTATGAAAATTAGACTCTATCTAGTGTTACTGGTTCGGTGGTAGTTCTTATCCGGTGGAGTATATTTTTGTACGACGACTCAAATAGAGCTAAAGGTCAGTAAAGATATGTACATCGCAATATGTAATATTACGCTACTTTCGAATTGTTTTGTAGAGATTTTCAACTGAAAACCAACAATATATTGTTGAAGATGACTTGTATAGTTATCGAAGCATACATGTATCACCAATAGAGGCATTTACATTATTAGAGGAAATTAAAGATTACAAGAACGAATCAATGTGTGTAATCAGTTTCTCGATTCAAAACAATTTTCAATTTTTGGTTGATTAAATAGACATTTAATGCAAATTTTCTAGATAAATAGCAAAAAACAAGATTACTAAGCATTTTAAACAATATCTTCAAATTTTATCGTTTTATAGAAGCTAAGCTATTTAGATTCTCTGAGTTAGATACGTTTCTCTGCTATTAGACTAATTAATTTCCTTGTAAATCTGCTTTAAAAGTAGAGTTGAATTAGTTAGGACAGGGAAGCAGGTAACTTTAGAAAAGATATACAAAACCACACAAAATATTTCTACTGGAGAAAACACACGTTCATAATTGATTCACTCATGAAAAATACTATCTGCTTCTTCAACACTTTATCGTTAATAAGAATGCATTATTTCAGCAAAAAAGTCAGACGAACAATGTATCAAAACAAATCATTGAATATTATGCATTTTTATTTCATTTTTTCTCATTATTATGAGACAAGAAGTTATTTCTATGAATGTTGAATTTAGCTCATAGTGATATCATTTCTCTCACTAATTTGAATAATTGTTAGCTTATATTATTTTTTGTATAAATGTTAATAGATATCGTTATTAATGACTGCTAAAACTGGTTAATCTCAATGAAAAACTGTAGAAGACATTAGAGTTACACTAGATGATGAGTGAACAGCAATTTATTTATATGTAAATCTAGTGAAAATTGGTTTGGAGAACGAGTGTTAAAGTTTTAAGTGAATTGAATGTTTAATAACGTATTAACTACAAATGTCAAAACAAACAGTAAAATGTATTACAGTACATGTGTAACTTTTACATAGGTGCCATTTTCCGTGACACAGCTTTCAAACTGATTTGCTAGGCCTCTCTCTGGCTGTTAAAATACACTGTTTAGTTATTGTGGAGCTGGGAAAGGCGATAACTGTGGCTTCAAGAAAACACTTATTCGACAGCTGCAGTTGATTTAGGTATACCAGAACAGCTAATATAATTAAGTGAACTAACTTTTTAAAATCTTTTCACCCAACTCCTGCTGGAATTGTCAGATGCCATAAACTTTGGTGCTCTGTAGCAATCAACTTTCATTCAGCAAATCACAAGATGCGGTTAATCTTTTTCCTAGATCAACACCATTCTGATTTTTGCAATAGCCTGAACATAAAACAAATGATAAAAACTAAACATACATTCCTATCTTTTTTTTTTTTACCTTATGTAGTTTAGTTAAACCATCATTAAACACGACTACATTTTTTCAAAGATTGCATGTACATGTATACAACACAGTTCTTTCTTTCTGCCAACCTGTTTGCTTTTACCTGTAATAAAGTATGCAGCAGTCCACTACAAAATACCTATTTATAAAACATTTATTTTTGTAAAGATGATGGAAGTCTCAACTGTTTAGAAGGGTTAACACTTTTCAAAAATATTAAATTTAGTTGTTTAATGTAAAATATCACAGCTCTGAGGAGATAAACATTTTCTTTAGATGTGATGTTACACCTGCTGCTTCCTCTGTGTCAGATTATTTCAGGTGCTCTAACGGAAAGTGTCTGCATCCGGGGTGGAGATGTGATGGAGATAACGACTGTGATGATGACTCCGATGAATATAACTGCAGTAAGTTTCCTAGTTACTGAAGCAATTTAAACTTAACTCTAATAAATTTTAAAAAAAAAAAACTTTTGCTCAATATTTCTCTCTTGTATAATTTGTGGAGCGCTAAGATGGCTGAGACTAAAAATGTGGATGAGGAAAAATACTTAACCTTTAAAACTGAACAGAAGCTGCAAATAAGGGCTTTTTTGTTTCAAATTTTGGGCAAAATGATCTTATATCTAAACCAAATCAAATAACTAAAATTATATAAATATAGATAACAAAAAATGAATTAATTGTAAAAGGTAAACACTGTCTTACTTGCTCTAAGCATGTTAAAAGGATAAATTTAAATGCGGAGCAGAATCTATTTAAATACAGAGGTCCCCCTGAGTGCAGATGTCTAATACTTATGGAATAAAACAACAACAAAATAAGAAAGATATCAATGAGTCAAAGCTTTCTGGCTCCTTATTGAAGAAGAAGAAAAGATAATAGCAATGTTTAATATTCAAATCTATTTGATAAAAACAGAATTCTGAAATTTAGAATTTTACAAACAAAAAATCTTGGAATGATAAGTAAAAAATTGAATGTTTCCAAAGAGTTTTCTATCTTTTATGAACAGAAATTACACAGTCAGCAGTTAAAACATGGTAAATAATTTAGATGCTCATTTAACTGCTAACAAGGTTTTCATTTTGAAAATTATGTCATAGATGGCTGTTCTCCTTTGATAACCCTGAGCATCAAAAGGGCTTCTTCCAACTTTTCAGCCAAAATCAGGAAAACTGGCACCAGATCCCCCCCCCTCTCTCTCGCTCTCTCTCTCTCTCTACAATATGTTGAATGACTGATATCTAGCAAAGTGAAGACAGCACAATAAATCTTTGTCCTTTTACTGAATTTGAACATTTGTTTGGTTTGGATTCAAGCCGACAGCTGTACCTACTACCACAAAAATGACATGGGGACGATAACAGCAGACAGTGTCGCGAACAGCACATACTGTTTGTGGACAGTTGAAGCATCGTTAGGATCAAGAATACAGCTGACTGTAAATATTTACTTACTTCAAATTCCTTTAACCTTTTTCCTGTACAGCACGCAGTCAGCTGTGAACAGGACGTGTTTTTAAATAAAACCACCAGTGGAGATTAGTTGATTACGAAATGGCAAAGTAAAGTTTAATCAGTATTTTTTTAAAAAAAAAAGGTTTTGTAAATGGTGTAAAAACATTTATTTGTGTAAAGTTTATTTGTATTTATTTATTGTTTGTAGTTGCATACATCGTATCAAATCCAAATACATTTATTCTAAACAAAATTTTAAAGGTAAATTATTCAGAAAAAAAAAAAGCAGTTAATTTTGTCTGTGCTTAATAAAGACCCTGATTTAATTACAGAATTTTTGTGAATTTTCTGTAAAGAAAAAATTAAAGAAAAGTTAATAATAAAACATTTAGTTTTTCTTAAACAGTGCTTCAAAAATTTAGTTTTTTATGGATTATTGATTTGAATTTTGTTTCTCATCGATAAGTACTATTATTATTATTATAGTTTACCAACTTTGATTTGGAGAAAGATGATGATTATGTAGAGATTTGGTCTGGTGGAAGCACATTGAAAGACAGTGAACTGGTGCTGAGGTTGACAGGGACACTGCAGAAAAATGTTACTTACAGCATCAATAACTTCTTGATAATAAGACTTTACAGTGACTGCAATATTACAACATCAAGTTTTACAGCCACCTGGACAACAGGTAAAACTTTTGTTTACAGCTGTGAGTTCTAAAGATTCAAAAATATACTCTTTTAAAACGTTATGCAATAACACACAGATAGATATGTGTGCACATTCGGCTAGTCATGTTTCATATGAACAAAGTATGTAAACCGCACTCTGAAGATTAGGCCATTTTAAACTGTATTATTATTATTACACACAGTTTGTATTTTTGTAGTATAGAAGTCTCAATATGGTTCAAAGACAAAACTGATGAAATGTAGTAGCACCCTCACAGCACTGACAACAAAGGTGGAGAGCTGGCCCGAAGCAGCCCCTTTGGCAATACTGTGGGAAAGGATGCTTCAGCATAGGTGGCCCAAGAAACCAATGTGGTAGCTAAGTTGCCTGGCTACAAAGACACGTCTGCAACTGAGGAGTCTGGAATTGCTATGGAAGCAGAAAGTTAGCTGGGCCCCTTTATTTTGAATACTTCTAGTGGCTAGGTTTTAATGTCCACAGACGTGCAGTTTTTTTGCAGATGGATAGGACGAGGGAATTTCTGACCCTCAGTGTCCGAGGGACGAAATATAAAACCCATTTTGATGCCTTTTTGGGTAATCTCGTTAGAACTAGCAAAGGCATATCCGGCCTGCAGGAACTATGGCTCAGCAGTCAGGCAGAAGTGAATTCTACATTTGCCAAGTGGAAAGGACAGAAGCTCTGTTGTTTAGCACCCGCTGGACAGAGACGGGGATCAGCCATACCGTTTCATCCAAAGTTGAAGTCCGACATAGATCTCTCCTATAGCTGTAACACTGTATGTTTAATTGTAGCTGGAATTAAACTAGAAAAACACAAATACAACAATAGCATTGGTGTGCAGCCCCAGCATCGCGAAGAAGCGTTGAGCATTCTTTCAGAGCTTCAAGTTAGCCTGAGATGGGGAACGTAAGTGGGTAACTTTAATTGTGTCCCCAACCATTACTTAGATAGGCAGGGATTGTATGCTATGCAGATTTCTGCTGTAGCAAGCCTTGTGTTCACAATTGGGCCTGGTAGAGTGTTTAGATCCAAATACCCAAGTACTAGGCTGTAGGTATAGTGTAGCCACCAGAAGAGACAGGGTGTACATTAGCTTTAAACTAGCGCCAGTCTTGCAGGATATCACGCATGATGTGATTTCCTGGTGTGATCATTTCCAAGTTAGGGCTAGTTTCTCAGACAGGGTAGTGACCAGAAGATCCAGCACCTGGAAACTCAACACCTCTGTCCTTACCAATCAGAATACGTGGAGAGTGTACAGAGGTGTTGGAAGACTGGAGAACACAACTAAATAGGTTCCCAACATTGACTGAATGGTGAGATGTAGGGAAACTAGCACTAAGAAAGCTCAGCATAGAATATTGCCAATAGAGAGCAGAACCTTAAACACGAACTTAACTTGGAATTAAAAAACGCGGCACTGGAGTCCCCTGAAGGAAGATAGGAACCATGTCCTCTAAAATAGTTAATTGAACTAACTAGCAGCAAAGCAGAAGGCACTAGAGTAAGGGCCAGAGCACAGGTCATTGGCAATGAATGTTGCAGCAAAGCTTCCTGCAGCTTAAAGAAGGTGAGAGCAGAGGGTAAACTTATGATTAGCTTAAAAACTAAAGACGGCCCCATCATCACAGAAATAGGAGATATAATTATTGAAGAAGCTCGTTATTATAAACAGCAGTATAGCAAAGAAGAGAAGACTTGTCCTCCAACTTAGGAAACACTTTTAGGCAAGCTAGAGAGTAAAGTAGACCCTTCAAAGCCAAGCTTTGCGAAGACTCCATAACTGAATCTGAAATAAAAGATGTCATTCAGCTATTAAATAAAGATCGTTCTCCCAGGAGCAATGGCCTTATGCCCGACTTCTGTAAGAGGTTTGCATATCTACTAGTTAGCGATCTGTCTACCATAGCTAATAGTGCGTTCGAACAGCAGTTTCTCTGTTAGTCACCACAGTGCCACTGTCACTCATCCTTTCAAGAAAGGGGACAGGGACTAGCTGAATAGCTGGAAGCCAATGTTTTTCCTAAATTACGATTACAATAACTGGATAGGCTTAAAACTATTGGTGATGATCAAAACTGTTCAGCTAGACTTAGAGAAAGGACAAGCATGGAGTCCCTACAACTGATCAGAGAAACCTTGTATAGAGTAGACAGTGGCTTTCTGTTCAAGACACTAAGAGAGTTTCGGTTCGGTTCGGGGGAGACTTTATTAGCTTGACAAAGTTATGTTACACTGATATCCAGACAAGAATTAGAACAACTGTGTGTTGGCATATCTTAAATCCTCTCGCAGAGTAGATCAGTGCCCTGCTCAACCATTGCAGAGACACTGGCTTGTACAATCCGTGCTGAGGATAAATTTAAGGGGAAAAGATAACTGGTAAAATAGGAGCTCAAATAATACAGGATGCTGACGAGTCCACAATCCAGCTTTGTGACGTGAAGAATTTGCTGGTGGTTTTTGACAAACTCAGACTTTATGAAAATGCATCTGGTGCCCAAATTAACAAAACCAAAGAAAAATAAAAGGGACCGTCTTTCGAACTTCCTGGTATCAGCCATGTATATGACAATATTTTTTACTCCTATCTAAATTACTTCAACATATTAAGATAGTTAAATTGCACTTTTGGTTGTTGATCAGATGGTACCCCGAGCTATATGTGTATAGATCATTGATAAGAAAATTAATTTTCTTATAGATTTTAGTATTTGTTGCTTTGTAGTTTTTCTGTTTGCTCACTGTTCAAACATGTATTTTGATTCTAAGCAATAGTTATCTGACCTCTGATTTGATTTCTTTAGGCAACTAGTAAAATCTGGTTTAGTGAGTTCTATGAGTTAATGATATGTATGGTAAATGTACAGTGGAATATGCTTCCCAATTAATGAAATCTTCACTGTTTCTGTGTATTTCAGTGATTTCTGGCTTTAGCATACATCCAGAACAATTTTTAGCGGGTGACGGTGAGGCGATTCTGGCATCACCTGTGTACCCTCTTCTTCTATCCCATTTGAAACAGCGCTGGAAGATTGTGGCAGATGCACACTCTCTGATTACACTGAAGGTAAATCCCATCTAAATGCTAAATGGCTTTAGTTAGCAAGCAGCCTGCTAGTCAATATGTGACTCGGTGCCTGCTTTTAAAGATACCAATTAAAATTATTTGTGGAGGTTTCATTTAAGACAGGAATTATAAATTGAGTCATTTGGATCTATGCAATCTATTTTGTGAAATTTTGATGTTATGGAAACATTACAGGTGGTTTCAATTATGTATCACACGTATACGCTTGTGCATGTGTGTGCCCAGTCACTGGCGAATGATTTAACATTGTGTATCGTTTTCTTTTTCTCCTGTATAACATGTTTGACAAATGCTATAGTATCATCAGTTGAAGATTTTGCTTTGTCTGCTAACATTATGTTTTGATGCAATCTCAGTCTTTAATGGAAATTATTTTAAAAAGTAAAATATTTTCAAATTATTTTCAAAGAGAGACTACCAATGATTTAGTGCACACAAAAGGACATATTTGAATCACCGGCCTTACACTAGAATATGTGCAGTAAAACTGTTTGTTACTGAGTTCCTCTCATCTGTGGAAGTGAACTCATAAAAAAATCTCTAAGAGCTTGATATCTTTCAGATTCTTAACTTTAGTCTTGAAGATGGCTTCCTGGAGATAAAGTATGACCAGAATGTAGCTGTAAAGTTGATAGGAAAGGCTGCAGGAAATGTCTACATTTCAAACACCAATGAGGTCTCACTTTATCTTCAAACAAACAGTGGAGGAAGAGGTGGCTTCAGAATAGCCTATCAGAAAGGTTCGTATGACTGTAACACAGAACATAAAACCACAATAATAGTAATTATAACTGCAGTAACTAACCAAGTAGTGTTTTAAACATTCTAAACAATAAAGTCCAGATTATGATTCTCTGTTCTGTTTTACTCAGGATGTACTGTAACAGTAAGCAGCCCATCTGGAATAATTTCATCTCCAGGATTTAGTTTTGTGAACACCTATGCAGGAAAATACCCTAATGGCAGAAAATGTTCATGGAATGTACAGTCACCGGAACCTGGAAGATCTCTCAGCTTACACTTCTTAAATTTCACCTTACAACCTGATGGAGATACACTTCAGGTGCAGTATCAATACTCAGTTAAGAAATTTATAGATTTGTATATGAAAATTTGTTTGACCTGACATCTATATAGGATTGGTTTTTACAGCCACAAGTTTATTAGTTTTGTTGTCTGTGGGATATATAACAGAGCCAAAGAAGTACAAGTTTTGAACAGTAACACAATGATGGCATCATGGGTGTCTGCAAGATTTTTCCCGGGGAGGGGAAAATGACAAATAAATGTCCGCAGAGTAAACTACAGTAAAACAATTTGTCACCCTTCAAGGTGGCCTAAGGTTTGGTTGGTTAACCAAATGTTCAAAAAGTTGTGTCGAGCTTTTGACTGCATATTGTTTTTTGTAAGAAGATTCTTATGTCTTTTCTGAAAATAATTTCTTTTGGAGTAGACTTTCTTTCCTCTAAAGCATTGCAGTTACTACAAGTGATCTGCTGGGCAGTGAAGGCCAGAAAATTCAAAAGTCTGTCCTTTTTATTGCAATGGGTGAAACCAAATGCGCGCCTATATAGGTCAATCCTGTGTGGGCGATTTTTAAGTTGTTGGATCAAATATTGGAATAGGTTCCATAGCTCTTAATGCTGTTGGAAAGTCAAGATGCTGTGAATAACCGTGTCATCCAGTCTTTTGCAAATGAGACATCTCGATGAATTAATTGATTTCCATTTATACTTGTTCTCAATATGACAAGTACCAAGTGGATAATCTTTCAGTGAATGTCAGTGGTGTGATTGTCTAAGTGACAGTTTTTGAATTATTCTATAATGCCAGCCATGGAAGTGAAAGCATGTTAAGATAAGTTTCCCACAGCCTCCAGTAGTTTGACTTGGGAACTGAGTCAGAGACTAAAAGGAGGTACAAGTCGCATTGTGATACTGCTGTTATCGGCTTTATGGTTTGATCTGGTTAAACAAAATTCCCTAACAAGGTTATTTTTCTTTTGCTCCATACCTCTATACTAGTTTTATGTAGTCTATTTAGATTCTTACTAAGTTTTTTGGTGGATTCTAGGTTTGCTGCATTGAGTGGCTATCCCATTATCCGTGTTCAAGGCTTTAGCTACCTGTTGTGTGGATAGCGTTTGCCATTTTATTGTGCAACTGCTACCACCTATGATAAATAGCATGTTTTTAATTTTCTGAACACTTATTTCACTCTACAGGTTGACAATGTTTGGACTATTCATTTATGTACCAGGTGTTTATGTCCTTGCCATAAGAACTTGATAAGTTCAATGTCAATGGCATTGCACATCCAGCCTGGTATCCTTATAATTTTACTTCTATATGTAAGGGGGTGGTTACCAGGCTATTGAATCGTTTCATTACCCATGAAACTAAGGTTATGGGCTTGCCAGCCATTTAAAATTACTTTTTAGATCGTCACCTAGCATTTTCTGGTTGTCCTTAATTACGTTGATATTTCATGTTGGTGGAAACATGACACCCAGAATTTTTATTTTGTCCTCGTCCCATTTAATACTGCAAATGTTGGGGTTGTGGGAGACTTTCCAGAGACTGTCCAGCCACACACACACTGTTTTGGTTCTGTTTATGTGGCACCAAATGCCTCCTCGTACAGTTTGAGCATTTCAAAAACCGCTGGAAGGCTCTTCACATTCCAAAAGACGATAATGAAGTCGTCTGCATACTGTATTATATCAGTAAAAGTGTTGTTTTTATTTCTATGCCTTCTATTTTATCCTCGGCTCTGGGCATACTAGCCAAAGCCTCTGCCATGATTATGTAGAGTATTGCAATAACAGGGAAGCTCTGCTGTATTTGGCACGCAATTTTAAAGTAAGCCGACGTGAAACCGTTCTACTGATTCTTGTCTGGGTGTCTGTGTAGCAGAGCCTTATCCACTTGATTAGGTGTCCTGCCAATCTAGACTCTTTCAGTGACTTAGAAAAAAAGCTCATCTGGTTGATGGCTAGCATGACCAGTGGGGAGTGTTCTGTGTCTACTTTGTGCAAGATTTCTCTGATCCGTTGGAGGGAGTCCGCAATGGTCCGACCTCAAACTAAATTTATGTTGGCCTGTTATATGGTGAAGAATGGGAGATGTGATCACCATCTTCCTGCTGCGCTGCCCAGGCAAAGAAGGCATGCTGGGCAGTGTCGTACTTAAATGATACCCACAAATTGCCACATGCCCTCAATAGGGCCGTTGGTGCCACCTCTGGTGCAGCGCTGTATTGCATTTAATTCTCTGGTGAAATAACACAAAATAAGTACTGTATTCCTCACCATTTGCTTTTTATATCCTCGGGAAAGGCAAATGGGTTTATAAAATGAACTATAGAACATCTTCAAATGATCAATGCATAATTACATAACAAGCAGAAATGGAAATGCTGAATAGGTTTCTACTCTATAATAGATTTTCAGCAGTTTATGCCTACAAAATAAAACAAGAAAACCCGTTTGTTTTCACACACCTTGCACATCTCAGTAAAAATGGAATAAAGTGCTGTACCAGAGATATTTTTCAATAAATTTCTTGTTTCTACAGCTTTTCAGAATGCACCCGTTTTTCTTTGGCTCTAAGAAAAAGTATGATTTTTAGAAATACTTTTTCTAGGAGTACACACCTACTGTAGTCTATCTTTCTATCATTTTTCATTGGAATGTATGCTCTCCAGCTTTATTTATTATCACTGTTCATAATGTCCTCATCTTTTTGTAGTTACTGTTTGTTACTGTCTAATAAGGTAGTTTGGGTTATATGATCATTTTTGTGAATAGTTTTCTTGTTGCTACCTGTCTGTCATTTTAGATATTTATATATAGACTAGTTATCCCTGACTGTTTACAGGTATGTGAACAGTTTAAACATTTTTACAGTGCCATTAACAACATTATAAAATTGAAATGGATCATTACAGTAGAATAAAGGTCCAGTAGGACTGATGTTACTCTTCTTGTTTATACATAGAATTAGGATTGAATCTCTAGTTTGTTTTGTTGTTTTCTTCCAGTGTTGTAAATTTTAAACACATCCCTGTATTGAGCAGCACTGGTAAATGCTGGCCCATATTTATGTAGCTTATTAAGAAAGTTAAACTGAATAATAAGAAAGAAATAGAACATGGGTTGTTTATATATTAAAAGGCAATTTAGTTAATTAAATATTTTAACAAAAATCTAAAACTGCTGTCTCTTCAGTCAAGATCAGGAAGATTATTGAACATCTTTTAGTCTGTTATATGTGTTCATGGTGAACCATACACAGTCTGCAGGTTAGACTCATTCTTTCTGCATATTTTTTTAAATTCAAAAGAAACTGAAATGGATAATGCTTTGATAAAATTTAAAGTGGTGAGCATCCAGAGAAGTCTATAAAACCCCAGCATCAGTATTTTGAGATGTTTGGCTAGATTAAGATTTTCATTTAATAGGCCAGAGAAGCATGTGAATTAAACATTTTGTAAGTCTACTGGATGGTCTGTTAGTAAAGTTGCAGCAAGAATCTCCACTTCTACAAGTGCTATGTATTTCCGGTATTTTCTTGTTTAGCCACATCCTTATGAAAAATTATTAATGAAGTAACTGACAAGGGATTACTTTCTACACTGTAGTGTTATGAGGTGATATGGCTAGTCCTTTAGTTGCTTTTTGAATTCCTAGTTTGCACTTGGTGGTTATTTGTAAGATAGGCTAAGTTGACAATGAAGTAGCAACTATGTATACAGTATGAGAAGCATGCTCCTTAATTACTTAGCTTTTTTGTACCTGTATTGGCACATAACCAATAATATTCTTGAGCCACTTTAATTATAGACAAATTCACACCCACACATATATATACCATATTGTTTGCAAGAAAATCTGTATAACCCCTAGACAATACAGTTATAAAAAGGGTTTGCTTTAATGATAAAATTAATTTCTGATTCATTAAAAAAAAATTATGGAATCTGGTGAATAATTAAAGCTTTAAAATTATTGTCATTATATAAATTCTTAATATAATCATGGTTCTCTATCAAACTGATTATCAATAGCATATATTTATCAAAAATAAATACTTATTCAGCAATAAATATTTAAAATTGTAAAATGTACTTTATTTAAAATTTAAACTTTAAACTCATTAATTTTTTTTTCTTAGATTAATGGGGAAATTTTTTTTTTTCTTACCTGCATACCAGGTTTATACAGGTGACAGTTCTCAGAGAAGTAGAAACCAAACCTTTGTCAATGATACTCTTCCTGATCCTATCTGGTCAGATGCTGGTTTTCTCCATCTCATCTTGAAGTCAAATGCAATATATGCTGCTGCAGGGTTTCAAGCAGTTTATTCTATAGGCAAGTTTTCATGTTTTGTCCTTTGTTTATTCAAACAAGTAAATACAACATACAAGTTGTCTGTTTAATTTTCATAACAAATTAGAACAAACTGTTCATAAAATAAACATGGTAGTGCTCTTAAGCACTATTTTAAATAGGAATACTTTTGAATTATGCACAATAGAATCAAAGATGTGATAATGCAATGAAAATTGAGAGAATTGTCTATGCCTTCACTATGTACAGCAGAACCTCTTTTATTTGGAAATCAGAATAACAGAAACATACATTATATAGAAAAATGATGATGTGTCAATCATGATTGATTATTCAGAAAACTATCCATTATTTGGAATCACTACCATAGTTCAAGTATCAGAGCAAGGACTGCACCAGTCAGTGAAATGTCACCAACACATGATCCCATTTCCTCCAGTTTCCAATGCCAACCAATTCTTTTAGTCACTTGCCAACTTCAGCATTCACTTCCAACTCTGTTTTATTTGCATGGAAAATGTCAGAAGGTGTACAGCATGGGAAATTGAAGCAAAACAGGCATGTGTTTCTAACATTTCATTGATTGGTGCATTTTTGTTACTCTGGCACTGGTAGTCACTTCTCCACCAAGCGGCATTTTGGTTGATAGTAGACATGTTTGTTTATAAGCCACACGAGTCAAGCAGCACATTATTCATTATTATTTCACAGTAATAGCCAATAAAATCATTAATTGCATACAGTGCAATTGTTTTATTATTCAGTATAATATATTTATTAGATTTTTTGTTTTTATCTACAATATATGTGTATAAAACGTACAGTACCTGTGTTTATTAATTATTATTGGGAAACAAATTATGCTTTGTAGCACAACTATAGATATCTATTATCTGGAAATATCGTTTAACCAGACCCCCCCCCATGGTATCTACCATTCTTGATAAAAGAGGTTTTTACTGTAATAAGATAGGACAACAGGAGAATATGCATTTACTGTATGTGTATAACTGTATATCCCTAATTAACATGCCGGCATTTGTGGCCCGATGCTGGTTCATTATAGTTTGTGAAAAAACTCACATTATAACGGTAGGCTGGCATTGGCCAAATGACCTATGTAATGGGCCCAACGGTGCCAGTAAAAAAGGGGTATATCGTCAGCATTGGCCCAATACAGGCATGTTTGTTGGGTCCTTCTGATTTCATGTTATGACAAATGTGTGTATAAAAACATTTATTAAATTTATAAGCAGTTCTTGCTTTGGAATAAACTTTAAATAACCTTAAGCAAGTAGCCTTGTACAAATTGATGTGAACACCCTAATTTCTTACTTATTTTAATATTCAGATTCTTTTTATCCCACATATATAAATAATGTAAATGCCTCATAATTTGGTGCAATTTGATTATTTTCTCCCCTGATTATATCATTTTATCTAATGGTTGCACTATTTTTTTTGAATTTGTCCTTCATTAGTATGGCTGTGAGTTCTTGACTTTCAACACCTTCATTCTTCCTTTAAAACTGTGTAACCTCATTACTTTTGAATATGGACATAACACCAAGATAAAGCTAAATTGTATCATATCAATGTCTTAAAGAGCTATTGTGAAAGAATGTTAGGTCATTTTAGGCACTGTAAATAAGCTTTGTCAAAACCTTCTGTCTGGTTTAATATTTCCAAAAAAGAAAATTGAACTGTAAATAAAAGTCATTTTAATGGGCAAAGTGGGTGAAGCCAGAGTGTTAGTCAGACCAGAGGAGAAACACCAACTGCTGCTTATATCAGTTAGTGCGAAACACCTAGATAAGATAGATGCTTGGAACAGGTTTCCTTTTTCTAGATGAAATCACAATGAACAGCGAGAAGTACATTAACATCCTGGAAAGAAGGTGGTTTCTGAATTGACTGTGTTCTACTCAGATGGTAGTGGAGTGCTCCATTAGCTTCCTGCACCCAACCACACATCAAGAATTTCAAGAAGTTTATCAGTCAAAACAATATGGAATATTTAAACTGTCTTGGAAACTCCCCTGATCTCAACCCATTAGAGAATCTATTGGCTAAATCTGCAAAGTGTGGCTAGGAAAATAAGATTATCATATGCCATGAAGAAGAAAATACTCAGTGCTATCAATAGAGTCTGTTTTTATGATCCTGAAACTAAAATTATATAGGAAAATTTGAACTACTTGTCAAAACATTGCCAAACTTGCTAAGTCAAAGGACAGATATATTTTGTACTAATGAAGATATAAACAAATAAATAGCATTTCAACAAAAATTTTACTGTATTCACACTAATTTTTACAAAAATACCTCATTTTGAGAAAGAATTTACCTATACTACCAAGAAAATAATTGTGGAAACTTTCTCTCAATAGCTAAATGCACATACTTAGAGAAAAATATTGTCTTGTTTTATTGTAGTGTTTAAAAATTCTTTTAAATTAGTTTAAATTTTAATATTTTTCCATTGTAGCTTGTCCTAAACTGAACAATACTCTTTCTGCTCAGACTTTGGTGTCTGGAAGAAGTTCTCCAGTGACAGATGCTTTGTATACTGAATATGTAAACATAAGCTGTTCTCTTGGTTCATCCTTTAAGTTTGAAGAATATCATTCACAGGCTGTTCAAAGTTTACAGTGCAAACTTGGAGGTACTTACCTGTGGACAAGATATCCTACTTGCCAAGGCAAGTACTTTTTTATTGTTTTAATTGTGCACATAATGGTAAGCATTTATTTGGCTTTTTCACCAGAGATAAATAAAATTTAATATGGCATACATTATTTTGAGGATATTTAAATTCTTCTCACTAACAAACTGTTGGTATTAAATAAATATGGCTATGTTGTGGACATTAGAAATGAATGTGATGTGGATGCTCAGTATGAGCATATGGTTAATACAGATGTTTGGTGTGAACTTCTCAGAGTTAAAATGATCTGAAAGAAGATTTCTGGAAGTGTGTGATATAATTTAGTATTTATATATAATTTTATATTTAAAAAGATTTTCTTGCTTTATTCATACTGTATACTGTATAGAGTTTTCAGATCTTCAGTTTCCATGAAATTAGTAATTTTCCAATGGCTAATATTTTATTCTTTTTCAGAAAACTACTGTGGTGTTTTCCCAGTTGTAGATAATGGGTTTCTGGTAAATGCCACTAGTAACATCTACAAGTCTGTCATTGAGTTTTCATGTATCCATGGATTTCACTTGGAAGGAAATGCATCAGTGCAGTGCTTGGCTTCTGGAAACTGGAGCACAACTCCAGTGTGCACAAGTACATCCTTTGCTTTGTTAATCAATCTCTTGCTGTTTCCAATGAATAAATCATTTCAATTTTGCTTGATAGTGTGCCATTTCTGCAGCACATGAAAACTTACAAGGTTTTATATATTGGCTCTATGGGTTAACAAATACAGCCAATATGTATGACTATTAAAAATAGGCTGTTGTAATTAACTAATCTGCATTAACAAAAAGGATAATCCATGTTATTTGGTAAATGATTCTAATATTTTGGCCAGAGTGTGGTAAATATGATTTTAATTTTGTAGGAATGGTTAATATGAATGCTTACTAAAGTATAGGAATACTTTTAGTAGGTATGGTTACATAGTAATGCTCATTATACTGGAGAGATGGTTATGATGGAAATAGTTATTTTTTAAATTCTGTTTGATGAAGCTCAACTTCCTTGCCAAATAAGTTGAATAATTTCAGAGATAGTGGAGTAATTCAAGTATTGCAGGACGGTTGGCTGGTTATTTAGAGAGTATTGTGGACATGGTTACTGGCACTTTGCTAAAAATCTTGATCAATACAATGGGTATGCAACATATCATAATTAGTGGGGCATGCTGCGAATCTGCTACTAGTGATATGTTTTGAAGGAAACCTGCCATTTACAGGTGTTAATGGTTATAGGTGCTATGAGATAGTCATGGTATTTTTACCTACTATTAGTCTTCTTATTTTTATACATGTATAACAAATAAATTATCAATATGTAATCTAGAATTGTTGTGCTCTATTTATACTGGCAGGGTTTTGTAGAATCTTGTAAAGCAAAGTTTAATTCTTGTGAGCATTTTATTTTCTTCAGAGCTGTAAAACTTTTAAATTGAATATTTAGTTCTTTTATTGTTTAGTTTATTGGCATTAAGGCTCACAGTGGCAGATGCTTTCTTTCTGGTATGCTACTTTATTTGATGCCATTGTTTATGTATGTTATAAACTTTTATCAGTTTTACATATAATTAAAATGTTCAACAAGATAGAATGTTAACTTTGTAGCAATGATTTAAAACTTGTTGATGTAATCTATTTGTTTACTTTGTTAAAAATAATGTTATACATAGTATTTTAAGATATGAGTAGGATATAAAAACTAATTGTAAGAAGTTTATTAGAATGCATTTTAAAATAGTAAAAATACTTATTGCATAAAGTAAGACTGTTGTTCTAGTAATAAATGAACAGGAACACTCAACAGTAGCAGGTATAGTGAGATTAAGGAATTGACAAACATTCAAAATAGATAAAATTTAAGAATTAGAAGATTGACTGGTCATTTGTTATTAGTCATTTAGCAGGTAAATGGGTTAAAAGGGCTTGAAATAAATACAAATATGCCTAGCCAGATGGTAACAACAGATTTTTTTTTTCATATTTTAAATTTACTTTATTTTGAATTCAAAATATATAAAAGACATAAAAAGTTAATAAAAATCAGCTATTCCATTTTAAGATATCTTGCCATGATAATATGTAACCTTGCATATTTATGTTGTATTTTACCCTTTCTTTCTCATGCAACTTTATTATGTTTTTAGGAAAATCTTGCTCTAAGCTACAGCTACCAACTCCAGGTGTCAATCAAATGCAGCCAAATATTTCCATAGTGACAGGAAATAACTCTGATGTCGCAACAATACTTGAATTTTTTTGTCCCAGTGACTTTGAACTTGTTGGTGAAAGCCGAGTGATTTGTGAAACAAGTGGATCTTGGTCCAGCAACAATATTACCTGCAAAAGTAATGAAAATTTGGCTTCATTTATTTTGTGTTTATTGTGTTTTTCCTTTTACTTTCTCACTCCATATTGAAGAGTACAGGCATTATGTTTTCTTAGATCATAAATTTCAAATTTTAATGGATCTACTACTGTAGTCAGCCTTATTCACTTACTCAGTAAGTTTCAATGTTTTAGACATTTCTTTAACTTGAAAATTTAAAGTCAGATAAAATTGTCTTGTTTTCATCAAGTATTTATTAACATACATGATAAAGAAAAATTACAAAATATAATCTAGTTAAGACTACAGCTTTGTCTTTTTAAAATATTTTGACCAGTAACTTGGTTTTTTTAATGATTGATTTTATTCAACTTGGCATTGCTTCATTTGATGTCTTGTATAATGAAATATTTTCTGAAGTCTACTTAATGACTTTTGCCAATTATTCACTATTCTTTGGATGATATTTTGCATCAATGCCCATTTTTCAAATGAATTAAAATCAAGAGAATTCCCAAGATATTCTTAAGAGCAATGAACTTTATTGTTGTTGAATCAAGAGAAGACATTCTTTGTTTTGTGTCATAGACCCTTATCTTGTAGAAATAAAATTTTACCATCAGAGTGGAACTTCTTTGATTCTAAAAAAATCTGCCTTATGAAGATTAAAATGCAAATTTGTATTCATGGATGTTCCTTTTGGTAGGACCACCAAGTTGTCTTTACCATTAGCAGAAAAATAGATGTGGATGCATTCTGGATTGATGTTTGTGGGTTGCTAAAGTACAGTTTGATTTAAATTTTTCACGTATTTTCTTCTGACTCTCAAAGTGCAATAATTATCAAAAAAGATTAAGTGAACTTTCATCTGCATATATCACTTTGCTGAAATTGTTCATTTGCCAGTTTTAGTATTTCTTATGAAACTGAGGTCTTCCTCTTAGCTTTTCTAGCTATGATGTGTGATTTGAAACCCATTGTTATCAAATATCTTCCCAGCAGATCCATTCATTATCTTGGCAATACTTTATTCCAATTCTCTAACTAATGTAGGCAAATCTATCATTCTCTTGAAGCCTACGCAACCATGTTCTTCTCCTTGAGACTTATTTTGTTAATCTATCTCTTTTCTTTGTAGAAAAGTGCCTAGTTTTCTTAATTATTCCAATAATTGTTTCAACAGTTCTTTCTGAAGAGCCTTTTTTTCAAAACTTTTTGAAAGTGTGAATTTATTTTGACATATGTAGCAATCTTCTCTCTATCATAATGTACACACTTTCACACTCACATTTATATTTTCACAATACAAGAATAATATTTTAAGCTGAAAAATTACTTCATTATTGACTGAAGATGCTCATACATGTATAGCTATTTCTATAAATTGGTCAGCTATGAAGAAATTTCTAGAAATATTAAAAACTTTACAGATTGAAAACAAAGTTTTGACACTTTTCAGAACATAACAAAAAGATCAGAAATCATCTTGAATGTAATGGAAATGCCAGATTATTCTGGTTGATGCAGTTTTTTTTTTCAGTGTTGCAAATAACACTTATTTATTTCCAAATTGCCATTTTCCATGTATTTGGTGCTTGTTTTAAAAAAATTGTTATCATATAAAGAGGAAATAAATTAATATAATTGTTGAACACTTATTTACATTTTGCACAAAGTCTTTGTTGAACATAAAAGCAAACCTTGAAAATTAATGAGTAGGCCAAATTGACTAGCCATTAATGTATTTGGGTTCCATTTAGGGTTCATTTCATACTTGACAAATACCAAGGAAAAGCAAATTCTCTGAATGATAAAATATTAAATGTAGCCTGTGACTCAGAAAATTTTCAACTGAATTTAAACCCATTTTTACTGATAACATTAGAGAAACTGTCAGTAGTTTTATTCAGAGATATTTGCTGTAGACTAGCAAATAAATGAAGAGCAAATACATTTGATAATTTAGTCTCTCTATGGCAGGTTAGTTTTATGGATTAAAAACATTGAAACCCAAGGATCATGCAGTTTGTTCATTTGTTGTTTTTACTCAGTTGAAATCTGGAGCTTGGATAAGTGGTGGCAGTATATAATGTAATGTTATATAAAGCCCTTACCATCTGACCTCAATCAACTCATCAGATGTCATCACCTTCCATCCTTGAAAGCTGCTTCTGTTTAGTTGCAGTGCTGGGCTGAGTTCATCACTTAAAATGCTTGATATTACTTTTAATTTTAATATTATCACTTTAATTAGTTACTACCCAAAAAAGTTATGTCCGTGCTCTTGACGAAACAAACCAACCATATCTGATAAAACATTTAATTGACTGTATGGATTTATTATTTTATATTATTGGAGAGCACTGACTGTACATCAGGACTGGCCAGTGATTGTGGACTTGTTTTGAAATTGTATTTCCTCTGCCTTATTAAAATATTTTTTTCATTTTTGTGTAAAGTAGAGATCCAAATATTTTTCTTCAGCACTGGCTCCAGATCTTTGAGAAGTTGCTTTAGAATTATTGTAAATATTGTTAGATGTAACAAAAGTAACTCTAATATTCTGTTTATCATAGATACTGTTTATTGCAGCACTTGCCAAATTTTTTAACAACTGTATGGTGACTGCTGTCAAAATAAAAGTCATTGCAAGTCATTTGGTCTGCTGGGCATTTCTTATGTTAAAAAACAGTACTTTTACCTGCACTGAACTTTCTTGCTGATCTACACAATATTTTATATATGATGGATCTTACAGAGTTTAAATCTCTCTCCAAACTTTATTTACAGGCCTGACATGTTTAAATCCTCAGCTTGAACCAATGTATCAGATAAACCCTGATAAATCTGTTTACACGGTGGGTGAATCTTTAATTGTCCAATGCGAAAATAGTGGGTACAGATTAAATAATCAGGCCAGTAAAGAGTATTATTGTCAAAGAAATGGTACATTTGGTGATATACTGCCTTGTTCTGGTAAGTTTTTTTCTCTGAAACCCTGCACATTTATAAACACTATTAAATATAAATGTTCTGGTGACAAGTTAATCTGGCCATGCAATTGTTAGCATTAACAAAGTAGTCTGTCTTTTAAGAAAACTTTTATTTTATTCAGTAATATATTTCACATTCATCCAGTTATCAGTAATTGATTCTACAGTGAATTATTGATTTATAAATTATTATTACTGGAACAGATTGTTCAGAGTATACTTTTATATTTTATACTTTTGCTTACAATGTTTTGCTGCAGATTTCTTTCTCTCTTGTCAACAGCTCTATCTCCAGCATAAATGTCTTAGAGATATGTGAGGCTACCATAATTTATAAAATAAATAGCATATTGAACTTGGTAAGCAAAGTTTTGTAATCAACCACCAAAATAGAGATTTCATACAAATTATTTTGTCATATTTGTTGTAAAATTATCTAGGAAATGTTTCATTAAAATTTTTATTTGATTAACTTTGTGAAAATGTAAATATAAATTTGCTATATTCATTAGTTGGTTTTCTTTCAGATTACGATGAATGCAAATTTTCTAGTAAGTGTTTGGGTGATGGCGAGACTTGTGAAAATACCATAGGCAGTTACAAGTGTTTGTGCATTCAGGGTTACCAAAGATTCGGTAACAATTGTCCAGGTATGGTGAAGATATTAATGTTCTTAGCTTTATCATAAGCAAGATGTTAGATATGGAATTGTTTCCATTCACTTTCTCTATACAATATGCATGCATTTTGAATACAAAGTAACTGGTAAATCATAGCTTATAAAATGGGCTTATATTCTGCAATTTTTGTATGTGAAAGATAAATACATTCCACTGTCTGTAGATATTAATGACAATTTGACTTCATCATATTACAAATAAATAAACTGACAAATGTGTCTTGCTGATTTTAGATGTTGATGAGTGTGCTGTTTCTAATGGAGGATGTACTCAAAACTGCACCAATACTCAAGGAAGCTATTATTGTTCCTGTGATGATGGATATGTTCTTTATACCAAAAATGGAACAAACAACTTCTTAATTCCAGATGGAGAACTAGGTGTTCATCTAAATGATACTTATCATCTAAATCATACTTGTGTTCGTAAGTATCTCATCAGCAGAATTTAACTTTAGTTTTAAGCTGATACTGTCAGAAACTTAGTATCTAGAGGCAAATTTGAACAAGGTAGTTAATGAACTGTCTGTCTCTGTTGTCCACACATAAGAAAGAAGACTTGAGAAGCCCTCTTTAAAAGTGTATTTAATTATGTTAGAGAGTAAATAATAAGCAGTGTTATACATGAAATATTTAATTTTGAAATATCTATGTATACAATAAAGGCAGAATTGATCTGAAAAAATATACTGCATTGACAGAGTTATGGAAATTCAGGTAGAGCTATATTACATAATGTTGTATGATTTATACATATGTCATCAAACATTGCTCAGAATCAAGGGATACGATCTAACATTACATTGTTCGGTACCATTAGAAAAGCAAAGCTGGATTATATACAAACTGTAATTTAAAGAGATATTAGTTTTGGCATATGCCAAAAATATTAAATAATGATCTCATAATGGATCAATAGAGGCACCAGCTCAAAATATATTTTTGGCTACTGAGACACAGATGACTAAATATATTTTTCCAAAGTAGCGACATGAAGTCAGCCATTAGCATGTGTGAGCAGCACTTCATACCCCTGAGTCTTTGAATGTTGATCTGGGCCAGAATGTTCCATTTCTTTATGGAGGTGACACCTTGTTCCTGCAAAGTTTAGGATAACACAGGATGTCTTCCAATGGCAAATTGAACCATGTTATAAATTTGTTTAATAAAATCAAGGTCTGTATAATGAGTTGGCCACTCTATATGACTGACTGACTGACTGACTGCTTTATGTTTCAGATACTAATTGACTACCCTAGTACAAAGTAAACAGGTACTATCTTTCATAGAGTGAAGTCATCTCCAGTACTACCATATATGGGTTAAATAAACATGAAGAATCCAATCCTGATACCTTAAACCTGTCATGGTGCTGTACTGGAATAAATGGACATCAGTCTTTCCATTCCAGTTAATCTTCCCCATGCCATCTTTGAGCCACCTCTATAGCAGACATGTTCAGCAACATTGGCATCCTTAAACTTATCTCATAACTTTCCCACATGGATACAATGGTCTGAAAAGTCCAGACAAAATTTGGAGAATACAGGAATCCAGTCTCTCACAGTTTATGTTACATCACTATTTCCACCTTGCTTTGTGGTATCATGGTTAGTGTATGGATATACACTTTTCTTGACTACATAACATAAACTCAAAGCTAATTGCATACAGTTTATGTTATATCATAGACATCTGTTGTTGATTTTGAAGGTCAGATTTCAAATGAGTGTGCTTTCTGGAAATGTTCCTGCTTACAAGATAAAACAGTGATATTGGCAATACATTATTGACTTAGATCAGCCTCTTCTATGTTGACTAGAAATGCTACCAAAACGTTTGATACTAAATCTAGGCCCAACAAATAATGCTTTAGCTAACACCAAGGTTTTGTGTCACAAGACATCGAGTTGCTAGAGTTTCCATCTTGCCCAATCCCTTGTTGTGCTATTTTGTATCATCCAGCAGTGAAAAATGACCAATTTGGCATTGAAGCACTTTTGAAATGCCAAAATGTAATAGATTGGTTTTGACTGTGAATTCCTCTCTCTCTCTCTCTCTCTCTCTCTCACACACACACACACACACACACACACAACACAGTGCGTGCGCTGGAACATCTAAGAAATTAGTTTATAGAAATCAAAGAAAAATAAGTGATGTGGTTTTTATGGTGTAGTTATTAGTGATAAGTGGTATAATAATCTGAAATTGGTGATGATAAGCTAAAAGAATCCAAGTTAGTCAGCACTTTGTTACAGTGCAGGGCACAGCAGTAGTGTTTTGTAGTATCTTTGAACAGATTTATCTTTGCTCCAGTATTTTAACTGCCCATTCATAGGTATGAATTTAATAAACATTGAATGCAGTAATTCTTTGCAAACTCAGTGAGTGTTATCTTAGCGTGAAGAGATGGGTGTAGGAATTAAGAAGTTTGATTGTAATTTCAGGAGTTCTTTGTCCAAGACCTCATTCTATTGCTAATGGAACTCTGCTAAACAGTGGTAGTTACTTCTATTTCAATGAAAGTTTGGAATACAAATGTTCACTTGGATTTGTCCTAGAAGGGCCAGCCAGTGTGACTTGTGAAAAGACAGGTTACTGGAGTAGTAACACAACACGATGTACAGGTGAGTGAACAAAAATAATATAAAAAGTCATATACTTTGTTACACTGAAATCAAATAACAAAGTAGTTTCATCATTATTGTACTCTATACTGACTTGTCAAAATGCAATGAAAGTTGCCAGATAAATATGAGTACTTTTTATTCATTTCAAATTTAATTTAAACAAAGTATAAAGTTTTATGTCCTGAGATAAAATAGATTATTTTTAAAACATTTTCAAATTCTAATTATCTGTTAGTTAAAAAATATTTTCTGGACTCAAGTTGTGCAAACATTTTTAGCTAATTTATAAGACTGCACTATACTTTTTATAATTTTTGACAAAAAACATTTTCGATATCATCAACCAAGCAACTTTGGTAGTTTTATTATCTTTTATTTGAAAATTTTAAGTTACAAAAATAATTTAAATGTACTGAAAAAAAAAAACATGTTATTGTTGTGGATTTGGTTCAGTGAGTGGCTGTCATTTCTGGCCTGCAAGGAATCCAGTCAGATAAGCTATCTTCTGGATAGCATTTGTGAAATTAAAGGGGTAGGCTGCTAAGGAAAACCTTACTAGAACTCTTCTGAGTAGAGAAGACAAGTTAGTAGAGTGGTCAAAGGAAACCCATAACAAAGTGGGATAACTGTGTCACCTTCTTAGACATCTTTTACCAAACAATGTGAGCATTTGATGTAATGTGAATTTATAGTGTACCAAAATTTCTTTAGCTTTTTTACTAGTTTGATTTATTATTTCTTCTGTTCTGTTACTTTATTAACAGTGCATTACTTTCTGAAATTTACATTTTTACTTATAATGGCATGCAGTGCATGACCAATGTTCACTCCCTGCTAGTGACCAATGTTTTGGCAAACTTTCCATGGTATAGTTGTTCTGTGGCACCAGGGCTTTTTTCTTCGTTTTTAGCTAAACTGACCAGTTCTAGTAAAGTAAGGACTTTGCATTGAGATACAAACAAGATTTTTTTCTGTGTATACAGATAACCTGCCTGACATGCATGGCCCAACAACCTCCACACCTTTTTAAAGAATTAAACTAAGATTTTAAATTTAAAGTCTGGACTCTGTGTGGAGATTCTTTCAAATCTTTATATGGATTTTTAATTTGCTATGAAATTAAAAAAAAAAACAATTCTACACTCTAATCAGTAGTAAAGATAAACTTATGATTAGTTATTTTTCACTGAAATTTTACATAAATTTGGCTGTATAATTTGGTAAATCAATCTTTAGGGATGGAAAATGCTGAGCATAAACTTTTTCTTATTAGTAAAGATAAAATTTTTTCTGCATCCATCTGTTAAAAATTCTAACAATAAAGATTGCTCTATCTTTTTGATAATATCACCACTTTTGGGTCTAGTTCCATAATACAATATCAATAATGCAGTTTGAATTGTTGGATAAATGTACTGTTTTTGTGTGGATATGTAGAAGATGCATTTCACATTCCAGATATAAAAAACTTCAAATATTACTGATTGTTGAAATAATGATTTTATGGTTAGGATTCATACTGGTTTTTAAATTTTACTAACCATGCTCTGGTGTTTTAATTTTTTTCACAGTTTATCGAGAAGTTTTAAGGTATGTAAAATATAAACTTGTCCAACTTTACATGATGGTATTTTTCAGCCGCAACTTGTAATAACTGGAATCTAACAGCACCAGAATACAGCCGTGCCACTTCCATACAACCAAACAGCTCCACCGTTAAGTTCAATGAATCTGTTGTTGTTACTTGTCAGCTGGGGAACATCTCTGATACAGTTCAGAGGAAGTTCTTCTGTGCATATAATTTGACAACAAAGATGTATACTTTACAAGGTGACCTTCCTGGCTGTCCAGGTGAGACTAACAAAATAATTAAATTTTAATAAAAGTGAAGTTAGAGCACACTTGTTTCTTAAGCATTTAAGAAACTAAGCCAAGATTTTATTAAATAATGCATAAAATATTAGCTTAACTAGCATCTTACCTTAAAACGTTGAAAACATTTACTTTATCAGTATTACAGGTGCTTTAAATGCCAATTTCTCAGTGTATGTCACCAAGAAACTGTCATTTTCATACTTTTTTTCATATATTTTCTTAGTGAGATAAAAAACAAATTGTCACTAGGACAAGGAAGTGAATGTTTTTTTTTAAATTTCATTTTATTTTTACAAAATCTAGACAAGAGGAATTTTTTGCTAGATATATTATTATTTTGTTGAATTATTTTCACATTGTATTTTCAGAGAGTCCATTTAAAGAAAAAATATCAAAAATTTGTTTAATAAATTCTTATGCTGTGATGCAGAATTTTTTGTATTAAAAATGATCAATATGTATGTGATTTCCTTCCAGTAATTCGGTGTGAAGAGGAATCCCAATCAAATTCCTGGTCTAGTTGATGTAGCAGTTGGTAACAACAGTGCATATGGGGACACATTTAACTTTGAGTGTGAATCCTTATTACAGCTTGATGGTGAGAGTGCCATTTATGGCAACACCACAGTTGGTTGCTTGGCTACTGGACGCTGGGGTTTGAATACTCTACATTGTAAAGGTGGGCTTTGTTTTTATTACAAATTGGATTTTAATTTCAAATCTTTTGGAATTATTTGTATTTTTTTGTGTTTATAATTATAGGTTTCCAATAAATTATATGAGGAGCTAATTCTGTAAAAATGCACAAAAATTATTTTGAATTAACTGTTGAGAAAATTCATAGCAGAACATTTTTGATATTGCATTTTACTGCTACTTGGGCACTCCATCACTGCCTGGTCATGTGTTGAAAATTGTTGAGTTTATAGTACTAACAAATTTCTTGATTATAGAACAGCTAGGATGTATGATGGAGAAATTCTGCTTTCTGAAAGGAGAGTACTTCCTGAAATGACAGATGTTTTATGTTTATTATCTGTCTGGAACTGTCCATTTAACAGGAAATAGAATATCAACTGTTATGTCAATAAACTTTTAGTACATCTCATTTCCAAAATACAGTGAATGTTTAAATGAGTTTAAAATATGGCTGTTCAGAATACAGAGAGAGTCAACATTTTATTTCAGGCATATATTTGTAAGTTTCTCATAGTGTGACCATACCTCCTTATATTTATAGGAGGCAGATGTAAGGATCCAGGAACTCCATCTGATGCCATTCAAATTCCTCTTGACAATAGCTATGAATTTGGCTTTTTGGTGACTTTCAACTGCACACGATCTGGTTACCAACCTGATCCTCCTTTTCCCATGAAATGTACTAACAGTAGTTCAAATGGAGAATGGAATGCTAGCCTTCCTGTTTGTAAAGGTATGTATTTAGGGATTATTAACTACCTTGACTTTGTAGTATTGTACAATTTGTACAGGTCTTCTCTTTTTTTTTCATGATTGAATATTTGCAAATGACCTGGAAGGACACTGAGAAATTTCATAGAAAAATTTGCTCTACGTGTTTTCTGGAAGAACAATTATACCATATTATGATTAAGTCAGTTTTTTTTAATTTTTCTACATTATATTAATTCTAATATTTTTTTTTTTACTTTAAGCCAAATCTTCATTGCAGATATTGTATTTAAATATTCTGGCTATCCCAAATCATGCATACACAATTTCATGAGTTACTATAAAGGTATTTTGTCATTCATCTTTAAGATATCTTTCATTTAGAAGCTCACAAATAATGGTACTATGTAGTGTAACAGCATACAAACCTGAGGCCACATATTTTCAGTTTTGTGTGAAAAATATAAGGACATCTGGGAGGTGGATAGGATGATGCAGACCAGTAGAAGATCCACCTCTCACTTCTGATCATTTTTTGTAGGCTGTGTTGAGGAACAAGGTGTACATCACTAAACCAGCTACCATCCACAGAGAATTATTGATGTTTTAATAACTATTGTCGTGCAAAAATGTGCTCCTGTATATCGCTCTGTTGTCAGAAACTGCAATGCCTGCTTGGATACCAATGGTGAACTTTTTAAATCTTGTTGTAGTGCATCATGTTTGAGGTATCTAACATAGAGAGCAAAATTTCTATCTAGCAGTACATCTTTGATTACAAAGCTACAAAATAGTGTTTCTATGTGTCTTTTGGTACACTATATTATTTTATATCAAATTTCAGATAATGTACATTTTTTTTTAGTTGGCATCAAATCAGATAGAAATGTACACCACCCATCTGCACTGAAAACTGAAACTAAAAATTGCAAGGGCAATGTTTTTACAAATTTGAAGAATTTATAATATTTTATCTATTTTCAGATGTAATTCCTCCAGTTTTTAAGAACTGTCCCAATTCATCATTCATTGTAAAGTACTTGAGTAAGGCTGTCATCCCATATTTGGATATCATTGACAATACTGGGATAAAGAAACTGGATAGTATTCCTCACAACTTCAATAACTCCTACATTGTCACAGCCAACATGACTGTCACGTATGTTGCTGAAGATTTTGATGGTAACACAGCAAACTGTACTTTTGATATAATAGTGAGAGGTAGGTTGATCAGTGTTGGGTATGACTGCTGTTTATGTACCTAAAGATCGAGATGGTTAGTTGTAGATTTGACATAACAGTAAGAGGCATGTAAATTAGTGTTATGTATGACTTCTGTGAGTTGTCCAAATGATTTTTTCAAGAGCAGGGAAGTTACAAAAAAATTTCTGCAAAGTAAATTACATGGTAGGGGAAATTTAACAAAATAATATAAAATTCAGGGTATGTGCCTGGTGATGAATGGATGCCACTGTCAAAAAATAAGAAATACTAATATTTTTTCCTATTAAAGGTATTTGATTTTCATCAATGATTATTTTTGCTGTTTTTTTGTGATTTATGTAGAATTTTTTAAAATTTAATTTGTTTGTCCCATAGTTTTGTAGATGAATTAACATGCAATTCATTATCATCAGGATGTTAGGTTGATCACATTTAACTGCTGTTGGATCTGGACATGAGAGAGCAGCTCTGCTTGTATGTTCTTGCCTTCTTCTCTGCTTCTTTCTCTGGTGTTTCTAATTTTTGCTTTGCTAAAAACTTTCTGATATCCATTTTTGAAAATTAGGATTAACAAATATCTAAAACAAATACAAATGTAAACCGTATTTAATTTGATTTGGTCACTTGGCTTTTGGGTTGGAATTTCTTTGCCAATCTCTATAGCCTAGTGGGATCTGAAAGTGGATCCTATTGATTAACCAACTAGATGTGCTGCTAGTTCACTAGCTATCTAATCAAAAACAGCCAATTGACAACCTCTTCATTTCTTAATTAACCTATCAGCTTGTTTATCAAAACTAGACAGAGAAACAGATGATTAAGCTATTTACTTTGACATACAGTCTGCCAGTGCCTTATATTGTATATTCCTATATTGC
The DNA here is from genome assembly GCA_018389105.1 of Nautilus pompilius. Lineage (NCBI taxonomy): Eukaryota > Metazoa > Mollusca > Cephalopoda > Nautilida > Nautilidae > Nautilus > Nautilus pompilius. The sequence continues at coordinate 1,672,317 of JACATO010000344.1, read as the reverse complement.
TCTCTCTTCCCAGCCTCTAACCCTTTGGCCTTTAGCCGGGTATGGTCAGACTTGTCATTTATTGACGAGTATGGTCGGGCAAAAAGTAATGCCATTGTTACACTATCATCATTACCTTTAGGTGGCCTTACCCCACTTTGCAGATGCCCGTGGTTGAGATTGGAACGAAAACTTAGCAAATAAATTTCAAGTGCCTTTTTTGTGTTGCTCAAAAAGGTTTCTGGATTTAGTGTGAAAGTCGTCCTTCATGTTTCATCATATAGGTGAAATCTTCATTCGTTTACTGAAAGTGTAGTCAAACAACAATGAAAATTTTACTGGAAAATTGTCTGTTTTATTGTGAATGGAAAGTACTTTAATGATATTTTACTTATAGTAGTAACAGTGTTTTATAAATCTTTTATTTCACCACCACCACATCATTACTACTAACAGACTTAGTTAATAAACTAGATTTTATTGGTTACTTTTGCATATTGTTATTGGAGTCAGTCTGAAGAAAAACAATGATGTGTAAATATTCCTTTAAATGATGCTATTTTTCACAAGGCCAAATATCCACTGGAAAACTGTATTTAGAAAGTTGTACTTAGGTAGAACTAACCAATGGGACAGTGGTTTCTGGTGAGGCTTGAATGAAGTTGATTGCACAACAGTAAACATACAAGCTGCCATACATTGGAATGAAAATAAACAGAAAAAAGGTAAACTTTGTAATAATATTAGTACAAGTTAAGGTAGGTAACTGACAGTGTTTCACATTTGCAGATTATGACATGACAACAGCGGTATGTTGCATATATAAAACAAATTATACTAATTTAATGGTTAATTAAATATGACTTACATATTACTTGTAAACTTGTGCATGGCCATTTGTCAGTAATTTATAGAAACTTTTTATTTCATTTCAGAAGGCAATCCACAAGTCACTCTTACCTGTCCAGACCACAAGACAGTCAATATTACTCATAACATAACCAATGAAATAAACACCACAGATTATCTTACAGTCAGTGGTCACTCATCATTGGCTGTGTCTCCACAAGTTTTGACCTTGAGCAGGCTGGATGTAGCTCAGTACTACATAGTTTGGGCTAATGCCTCTGATGTCTTTGGCAATCTGGTGTCCTGTGCTTTTCAAGTAGAAGTCAATAGTAAGTGTTCACCAAGAGTAGTGCATAAAGTATGGCCCACCGTGAAATCTAAGAAATGTTGTACAATAACAATGTAAATTGGTGGTAAGTTCAAATACATATATTGCCCATCTCATTATTTGCTAAGACTGAGAAAGTGAATGTAAGCTAGCTGAAGGAGAAACTTTGAAGATTCCCATTTCAATTCTTCATTATTTTTCATTTTGTTCTAGCCTTTGACTCAGTAATTCAGCATGTGTGGATTACACTGCTTTAAAATCACAAAAAAGTGACTTTATCTTTAAAAAGTTGTTGTGTTTTCTCATTATGTAGTTTCTTGATTTGTACATCTGATTGATTTCTCATAATTTCATAGAGCAGCTGTTGACAAAAGCTTATCAGTGATGCTAAGAAATACTTACAGAACAGTGAGACTAAATTGCTTTACTTGGTTTAGTGGAAGCTGAACATGTGTGAGGGACAGATGTCAGGTCAGCATAACCACAGTCCAATGTTGTTTCACACCCAGGAAGACAGAAAAACAAATAATTTCTTACTGGGGCTTGTTGAGATAATGTTTAAAAATATTTGTGGTTAGATCTGTTTTCTAATTTGACTGCTCAGTAATCTCATAAAAAAGGCAAAAGTGAAGTGAGATGGCAGTTTCACTAATTATAAAGTAGTCAACTGCATGTACAGGTTTGACTTTCTGATTAAATTGTTTTTCTATGATATCACCTTGGAAGTTACTTTGTACAGATAACATGTTCTACACTTTTATTTACCATTAGATGTATTTTGAAGGCATCACCACCAAAAAGAATGGATGAAATTGATCGGATGCATATCTGACTGAATCTTTGTTCTTTCTCACAGCTTGCCATTCTAATTGTTTTACATCCATGTCACAGTTGTTGAGCAGCTTCCACTGGCTAGAGATCTTCTAAAGAGCAACAGTATGGTCCACCTGATAGTGGAATATTAATAGTGGGCTTCTTTGCCACTTAATCAGAAATTTCATTTTGTTTTAGATTAACTACATTTTTCTTTATACAGATATTCTACTTGCTGTGCTTCCAATCCACATGTGGCTCGCTACTATCACCCATTACATTTTGACTTTCTTACTACTACTAGATATGACTCTTCTATTTAATTGCTGTAGGACCACTCATTTGTCATGTATAGATGGTTCTTATATAGCCATTAGTTGTTGGCATTAGTAACAGTTTCATTGCATCAGAGCTAATGATAGCATAGCTGGACCTTTGTGTTGTGGTCCTCTTATTCACTGACATATATGTGTCAGTTACAGTGCATCTTATACAGTTTATCTTCTGGCAGCAAAATTATTGTATTCAATTAAATAGGTTCTCAAAGTTACTGATGTGATCTAGTTCTTATCCCAGCAGTTCAGAAGCTTGGACTGAGCTTTTCCCAACTTCAGTTATTGTTCAGAAACAAATAGATTTCTAAACTACCATTAAATTTTAAGAATACATGTCCTTAATATACATGAATTTGAAGTTACACTATTAGCTTTTTTATACCAAAAATTTCTTATGCACGGTTTGGTTTGAAGATGCGTGACTTCATTCTCCTACCAGTTGAGTTCCTGAGAGTCGGTGACTGATGAGGATGGACACCACCCATTTGTCTCTGTAAACCTTTCGTACGGCATACTAAAAAACTTTTGTACTGTATGATGGATATCTTTAACCTTTTTGCATAATTAATATTTATCAACAGTATTTATTAAATAAGAGACAAAGATATGACCAAAATTATTTGTATTTTATGTTCATCAATGCCTTCACATGTTCTTGCATCTGGAAACTGAGTGTTGACAGACAAGAGCGAGTCCATCACTGTGTAAGGAATATGCACGAATACATGTAATTTATACTGAGAAAACAATTGTTTCAGGGGAATTTAACAAATAACTTGGCACCTTACAAGGAACTGCACAAAGAGAAACAACGTTCACTAAAGCTATTTATTTTAAACATTTTTTTAAGACCATCTCCATTGGCTCCACCAGCTCTGTGGACCTTGCTGATGATCTTGACAGCTCTCTACCTTCACTTCAGAATTGACCATTGTGTTCTTTTAGCTAAAGGATTGTTTTCTTATGTTCATTCTTTTATTAATATATTTATTAAATGTGTTTTTTAGTTAAATTATTGTTTTAAGCTTTATTTTACTAAATAAGTGATGGATAAATGTTACCTTTGCTACTGGATTGATGTTATCTTTTCGATAATATTACCTTGTGGATAACAATTGTATGCTTAAATAAATTTTTTAAAAACTTTTCTTAATAAACAAAGAATACAAAAATTAAATGTTTAGCTACCAGCATTAACAAAGTTTTTATTGTATAGTGTTTTAACTCCGGTAGCAGCACAAGTGGCCGGCTTGGATGATGTGACTCTACCACTCCAGCCATGGGATAGTAGGATCATTGCTTTCTTTCAATAAGGACTCAAAAATACTCAAATTATCTAACTCTATGGAATATAAACCCTTGTTTACCATGTGATGATAAGTTTGAAATACATGAATTTGATTTGCATACTGTTTTCTAGGAATGCATCCATTGTGTAAATCAGGGAAGTACTCTACCTGAAATAAAAGCAGTTGTCTTTTGCAGCTTTAGCTGTTTTTCTTATTTACCATTTTTTACTAAACTCTGCATTCTTCTTTTAACTAATTTTTTTCTTTCTGTTTTTATTTATAATTTAGTCCTTGTCTGCTTTTCTAAAACCATAAGAGAGCCTAGAAATGGGAAAAAGAACTGTTCAGGTTTCAATGGCTCCTTGGAATGCTCTCTGGTTTGCAACAGTGGGTTCTACTTCCCTGATGGAAACACTACAGCCTCATACAGCTGCAGTGAACAGAACATTTGGTCTCCAATGCTGCAGCCTGATGATTGTGCACGTATGTCACCTTCCATCATCTATCACATGCCTTTAGTTGGTAAAGTTTCTGCATAAAGAACTTTTGAACGACAAGCACAGAATGATCTTTTAACATGTTTAAAAGATAAGCAAAGTTTAAATCATTTCCCAGAAATAATTTCTTTTTAACTAACTAGTGTAAATTGTCAAAAGATGAGTAGCAACAAAACTCACATGAGGTTAATTAAATAAAAAAAATTGTAAGTGAAAATTAATGTTAACTCTATACAGTTATTGAGGAATTGGATTTAACTTCTGAATTGTTGTTCTTTAGAGACAGCACAATGTATTTTAGTTATAAGGCAAATCAGCAAAAACTATAACAGAAATTAAAAGATAAAAAGATTAAGTGATATTATTATAACTCACCACTAGAAATAGATTCCAGTTTCAGTTCTGATTCTTGTTGGTTGGCCAATTAAACTCATGATTTAACAGAATTTGCATTTATTCTATTTAAAAAACCAATAAAGACCAATGAAGCAGGTGATAATAGATTAAAGGAAAACATTTTTAACAATCTAAAAAAAAGACATTGCCATAATAAGCAGCTATCGGAAGATTAAAAGATAAAATGTGTTAGAAAAATTTGGCAATTTTCTTATGTAAGAAACAATTTTTTATTAATGAAAGCTCATTTTAAGACTTCTGTCTGAAAGTGATGAAACCATTGTAATTGTAGCTAAGTATTCATGTATTTCTGTTTGCTGATAAAATTAAAATAATCCAAGAAACCATTTTAAATCTGAAGAAAAGGATAATAAATGGTGCCATATTTGGGCAAGTGATAAGTGGTAGTGCAGGAAATAAATCTAAATTGTCAAAGCAAAATGTGTGTTGATACTCCAAGGAAGTGCATCTAAACAAATGAAGAGGGTTTGCTAGGCTGATGAAATTTAAGCTCATCGTATTGGTAACTGATGGCTTTTAACTGATGATGATGCAGATTAATGAAGCATGAAGAAATATTTGAGCGAAGCTGTAATTCTGAAAATAATATTGTAGCCTGACTTAAATGTGATTACAAAAGAACTAAGTGAGACCTTAGGCAGAGAAATACATTGCACTAGTGAATTGAAGAAATACTATACAAAACATTGTGATAGCAGTAAAGGAATGCAGAGATATAAAACAAATCTCTTCTTGACATGTGAAACACGTCAAGAAAAGTTGGTATTATGCAAAAGAAAAGTTTTGATTCTGACATTAGAATACAATAATTTCTACATATGTGAAGAAATATTTATAGGCGACTAACATTTCTATGATACCACCAAAGAAAACAAGTAATTGACAGACCTTGTTATTTATTGGTTGATGGTGAAGTAAATACTACCAATTTTCAACTAATTAATTAGAACATCAATGAAGAGGTGAATGAATATCTTACTAATCAAAATGTAAACTCTGCATTAAGTACTAAAGGTGCTTGTTCTTTGGCAATTTCATTTTGATACATTTGTACTGATCAGAATTTTCAGGATTTGAATATATCTGGTGATCAGGTTTTTATTTCTTAAGGTTGTTTTATAAATTGTAATAATGTTCTCTTAAACCTCTCTAGAGCATATTTTGCTGTAAAATGTCCATCCACCAGAGTAAAAATGTTCAGAAAAAGATTTTTTCTTAAATTAGGATTCTCATTTTGTTATATACCTTTTATAACTATCACATGTATGTGTGCTTGTTTTTTTTAAGTAAATATTATATGCATTTCTATTTACAGCAGGTGTTGTTGCATCATATCAGATGACAGTCAAAGTTGCATTTATAAAGAATAAAAAGGATACGGAATCTTGTAAGAGCAGTCATGATTTAGCCATCAAGAGCAGTCAGCCAATGATTGAATCAACTCTGGAAGCATTCTGCAACATTAGTGGAAAGGCACCAGACATCAACATCACTAATTTTATTTCTAGTACTGCAATTTGGGTTTGTACATTGTTTTATTTTTCACACTCATTAAGTTATCTCAAAGATAAGAAGTATGTATGAAGTGGTGGAAAGGTTTATTTATAACAATCAAACACCTTATCTTAAGTAAAAGTGGTTTTTCTTCGTATATAAACTGAATGATAACTCTTTAATGTATATCTGTATTGTTTATTGATTTTGAAAATTAAATGAATATGTTGCTAAAATTCTGAATAAGTCATGTTCAGATGAGATAATATAATTAAAAAAGACCATAAAATTTCAAAATAACAGTTCTGTATCATTATTGTTTATGTGACATCCAACAGCAACTGATGGTGTAAGTGAACAATATCAGTCAGAAGTAATAGCATCTCAATAATCCTCCAATGTTAGAGTTAGGGTTGTACTCTTACCAGGTGGTAGAGATGGACTGGCAGAGATGCATCTCACTTGAACTGACAAGGTGGCTGTCCATTGCCACTGCAATGTCTGTGTTGATTCAGAGTCCTGTCAACAAGATTAAAATTAAGGGATCTAGATGGCTAATTCAGTATATTGTCATTCTGGCTATGTGTGGGGAATACAGAGATTATATTGGAAAACCATCCTTTTTGGTTTCCTATTGCACACTTTTAGGATAAGCATTATAGGTGGGTGAAATTGTTCAATGTAACTCTGAGCATTCGTGTTGTCATCCATGAATACAAGCTAATGTTAGAATGTAGAATTTGTGGTAGTCCATGCAGTCACACCACCACTGCCAAATGGACTTCCCACAAGAGTTATGAATCTCTCATCTTAGAATTCCCATTACACTAAGAACACTGACAACAAATAGTTTATAAGAAATTGTTAATTCTGTCAGATTTGTCTTTGGCAGTAATAACAATGGATATTGATAGTAAGTGGATGCCACTAAGGGGACTTGGGGTCTGCAGTAGTTACATGTTGCTTACAAATTGATACAGACAGTAAAATTACTATACGTATTCTGTATTCTCAAATTCCTGCCAACACTGATTAGTCACAGCATTACATGTGCTGATACAATTATCTGTGCTGTAGTTTTTATAGTGGTTCTACTATGTGCAAAATATATATGTCAGACAGTTTGACATATAAATAAATTAAAAATCTGGAGACCTCATTTTCTAATTAGGTGCTGATGGTTGCAAAACTGAAATTGTAAATGTTCATCAAATCAGGAAAACATGGATCACAATTGTTATAATATTTATTCAATAATATTTGTTTTTAAAAATCACAAGACTGATAATCTATTTTAGTTTCTTGGGCTAAAACCCTGACTGGTAATTTTTGTCTTAAAGTAAACATTAGTTTTACGAATATGTGGAGTCTGTGTTATTTTCACAATGTTGACTATGAGGCTAAGGAATTCTGCATTAATGATACTTAAATTTTAATTCTTCTGTTCTGCCAGCACATCAGAAAAAATTGGAGTCTATAATAATTGTATGTCTGTCACAAATAAAACAAAAAATGCAGATGAAGTTTGAAGAAAATCAATTTATCAATCAAATTCCACAAAAACACTTAAAGAATATATTTCTGATCTGAAATTATTTATGCTTAATTTTAAAAAGTCAGTTTTCAATTAATCTTCTCAAATTCATTATTAAAGAGATGTGTTGTATTTGAATCTTTAGAGAAATACATTGAATGATCCATCATTTGCTGAAGTTATACTTAGATATATTTTATCTCCCAGAGGAAACGATGGGAATAAAAGACAAATTATGTAGTTAGAAAAAGGAAATGTATTTTAAAATGAATAAATAAGAAGCTGATCATTTTGGAACCAACTAACTTTTCTTCTGAAAATCCAAAGTAAAATATTTGTATTTGTTTCTTCTAATCTTGCTGTATGTAGTGTGGTATTACCATACTCATGAAAATTTTTTAAAAGTTATTCTTTTTATATTCAAAACTCAAACACTGCATTGTAAGCCCATTTGTTTTTTTTATCTATTCATTTCAATAAAACTCACTCCAATAAAATTCCCTTTCTTTACCCACGTTTATTTGCACATGGTGTTGATATGCTGGTATTGTACTACTGTTAAGATATTAAACATGTTTTGGTGAAAACAAAAAAAAAAACATGAAAGACAAGTGATTACTTCTTTCTGATTTAAAGAAAACAAATAAACTCAAATAGCCATTAATTTAACAAACATGGCTACAAGGAAAGGAAAGAAAACAAAACCAGTTACATGTATGATAGTTGCAATCAACTATTCATGAAGTATAATCATTGTTGTTGTAGGTAATAGGTTTGGGAAAAACACCTAAAATCTTGACATAGCACTGTTTACTGACATCATATCTTGAATTTTTTTCAATGTCATTCCCAGATCTTTTTATTTAAAATATATCGGAAAATTTATCAGCAAGTGATAGGACTTTGCATGCAGCATTCTTTTTGGTTTTAGACAACTATCATAATTTGAAAACCTCTTGTTTCATTTTCATTTTTTTCTCTAAATCTCAAAACTGTTTTAAAATGTGTACTTAAATTATGTTTATAATAAGTCTAATAATGATCTCAATCTTTCTGCTTTAGACTATTTGGACAGATTTCAGAATTGAATTAGAAACAGATTCAATGAACTACATAAAATATCAGTGCATTTCTGATCTTGAAACTGCCAACATCTCTGAAGCTTTTAGATACAATGGCACTGCATGTGGACAAATTTCTAAATTATTTGTTTCTTCAAAGAAAACTAAAATCAGTTGCTATGGAAACAGCATAAAAAAACAAAGACAAAATGCTGATATACTTTGCTGTAAGTATTCTTTAATTTTTTTTTCTTTACAAATCAGTAAGGTAGATTTGTATTGTTTTTATTAGCATGGATATATAATTTTTGGTTAAACTCGTGCTATAAATGTGCTTCAACCAATGTAGCATAATCTGTTTGATAACAAAAAACATCCATTAAAGTTTCAAGAACAAGACACCAATTTAATTATTAAAAAAGTTTTTAAGTTGACAAGAGAGAATCTATCGAGACCAAAGTAAAAAAACCTACATATATTTTCTGTACATTGTAAACAACTTCGATTATTTTTTCCTTCTAACTTCAGTACAGTGTCCAACTGGAACCAAATATGTATCAGGTAATTGTGCAAAATGTGAGGTAGGTTTTTACCAGAACAAAAGTGGCCAAAGCCAGTGTGTAAGCTGTCCAGGCAACATGACAACTTATCAGAATGGGAGCAGACACCTTTCAGATTGTAGGGGTGAGTCAGCGTAAATGTTTTAAAAGGGACGACTATCAATGTACAAGGTTAATTTTTGATATTTTATTAATTAGGGCAAAAACTTTATCACTGATAATAAGATGCTTGTTTGTTTAGTGGTCTCCCCAACATTTTATGGTATTTATTACTTCCTGGATCTTTTCATGATGTGCAAATTAAATTTTAGAAACTGTTTTGTTGGTTTAATATTTTGGAAAAGCATCCGCAGTATATAAAACATTGCTGCCTGCATGTATTTCGAAAATTCTCTGAGACAGTGTTCAACATTTTCAAACATGTTGCAATGAAGTGACTACTTGTATTTTATGAAATTGGACATTTAGGGGGAATGACATGTACATATTCTGATAATCTGTACATGTAGATCTTTGGGTAACACATGAAAATCTCTTTGTACATTTTTTATTCTAATTTCTTAAAATCATTTAATGCTTTCATGCTCAAAAAAATAAATACTTGTTTTACATAATTTAGTAGAAGCTTTGGTAATTTTATTGGCTGGTAGACTAATGTGACCTAAAAACAATTGCAATATGATAGCTCTGTCAGCACCTTAAGTATTCATTACTTATGTAACTTCAAATTAGTTACTTCTGTATTCTTCAGAGATTGTAGGGGAGAATTACTGTCAGTGAGGATAGTTACAAAGCAGGGTACCTCAAATGAGCAGGTGAAAGTTTATAAAGTACTATTTTCTCTGCTTGGCAGCTGCTACAGGTAATTCCAGCTGGTGCTTATACTCTATCTTCTTTTCTATCAAGAATTATTACATAAACTTCTGCACCACCATCAGATTTAAAACAATCTTTTTCTACTGCTCCTGCTGCACATATTCACACTGAATCCTGAGGTAAGGTAGCTAATGTTTCAATTGCTAGTCTGAATAAGTATTGAAGGTGGTCTGGGTTAGAACTTGGCAGGATAAGACCTTTAATAATTACAACATTCTGTGGTGCTACCCATGGTACTGATTGCTGGAAATCAACCAGTCATGATTACACCTTGTGATTCTTCATTACCGTATTTATCTCAGACTTTTCATTTAGCTGTGTGTAGCTACATAAATCCATCTGGATCATACTCCTAGTGGGAAGGATTTTCCTTGCAGCTCTTAGAATAAAGTTATCGTTATCTTTAGAGAGTACATCTTTGTTTCCAGCTGTTGCAATCCTTGGATACTGAACTCTACAGAGTCTTTAATCTTCTGAACCATTAATGCATTAATTTATTCAAGGTGAACTACTCTCAGTTCTACCTTTGTATGGCAGGGTTAGGTGAAAGTTCCATCTTCTGACCTAACTCTATTCGAGGTGAACTACTCTCATTTCTACCTTTTGTATGGCACATTATTGCACTGAACAAGACAAGACATTGGATATTTTGCATGACACCTTGTACAACATATTTAAAGTTGGTTTCATTGTTGTAGATATTTTTTGATTCTTCACTGTCAACCCAAGAATTAAGCGACAGGACAATTTTATTACACCAAGTGTTGCATGCACCTCTTTGTCTACACGTGGGGTTTATCCATAAAACTTGCACCACTGTCAGGTGATTTCAAATTTGATTAAAAATGGTCAAATTGTATTTAAAACTTATCCCATCTGTTGACCTAATGGAGTTAGAAAACATTGAACATGTAGCACTTTGACAAATTACTGAAGAGCATAGCTAGGATATAGACTTAATTAAAGCAGACAGACAGATATGGCAGCTGGTGTAACACTGTTATCAGCTAACTTTAGCAGAAGCAGAGTTTGGTTCAGTTAAAGAAAGACCTGATAGGGGATACCATAGCAGTGATGACCATTATAGTAATCATTGGAGCAATTATCTGACTTGATGTAATTGCACTATTTTCTCACTTTTCATCCAGAATTAATTGTGGCAAGATCCTGCGACCAAACTGCTAACCAGACTGCACAAAATAAGCTATACTCTGCTAGTCATACAATTATTTTGCCAACACACTGGGGCTATGATTAATTTACCTTGGTTTGTCTGATTGCAGTCATTTTTTTTTTATGAGAGTACATTTGACTATCACATTGCTGAGGGTTGTTGTTTGGAAGAAACCAAACAAGTGAGGGGATGATATGTATTCTAATTACAAAGTAAACCGATTCTCTTTGAAGGTACTGTTTGGATGTACTAAACCAAAGCAATCATTTTACTTCTATTGACTTACAAGGCCCATTGTTCAAGACTAGTAAAAAAAAACATTTATGGCCTGCCCATTCACTGAACTTAAACACCATAGAATGTTTGGGATGAACTCACTAGACATGTTAAATATAGACCATGGCTGTTTGGATTATTCCATAACAGCATTAATACTTGAAAAAGATTAGAACACATTGCCACAAGACTTTCACAGGTGGAATGGTGTAATAAGAGCCAGAAATTACCAAACATTCTACTAAAGGACTTATAATTTCAGGTGGGCAGGTAGTGGCTCTTTGTTGTTGTCATTATGACATTGCTAAATACATTAAAATATTTTATCACTGAATGAAAAGGATAGTAAAGTCTATGGTCAGTTTTGATCAATGCATTTAAACATTGGATTTTTGAATAGTTAGATAATAGAATTTTTGAAGTGTTTAGATTAATATTAGGTTCTTGTTTTTATTAATTCATTTATAACACAGGTAAATTTAGTAGAAACAAACAAGCAATAAAACACTGGGTGTTCATAATTTTCCACAGAATCTTGCCCTGTTGGCTTCAAGACAATTATCACAGATGCCAAGGTTAACTGTTATCCATGTGATGTTAATCATTTCTGGGTAAATTCAACAACTTGCTCACCATGTCCAGCTAACACCTCAAGCCTAGGATTGAAAGGAGCAGTCAGTTGTGCAGGTAAGTAGCTGCTAAGACCACCTGCTGCATTAAGTCAGTGTACATTATCAACCCTATTTTTTTCTTGATTTCATCAAATTGTTTATACAATTGAACTAGATTATGCATAAGATTTGTAGTTTAAGTGAACAGTATGGTATGGCCAACCAAACAAGTACTTGGGTGGCTTGATTCTGACCTTGCTTGTCATGCTGCATCAGTGGAGAAGTGCTCGTTAGTTCTAAAACAAACAGTGAGGCAGATCAGACTCTCAGTGAAACTGATATGGAAATATTCATACTTTATAAAGTGTAAGTTTTGGCCAGTAAATAAAGTATTAAAGAAAATAAGCCAGTTGGATGTATCATAATGGTGCACATCTCCCCTTAAGAAATTGCAGTTACTAAGCCATTTATTTACTACATAAGATACCACCACAAAAGAAATATACAATTTAAGGCAACTCTCTTCTCTGTGCTTGGATAATTTTGCTCCAATGAAGGCTGTTGCACTATTAAAGAAATATGCGAAATTATTAGGGGATATGAAACTTCATCATAGCAGACACAACAGTTGGAAAAATGGTGCCAGCAGCAGTTAGAGATAGGCTTAGCATGCATGGCAGGAGAATTAGAGAAAAAGAATTCCCAGAATTTTATGGTCATCCTACAGTGTATTCAGTAATGATGGTATATGTACTATTTTGGTTTTAGTAAAAAAAGCATAAGTACTGGTTTAAAGAGTTTCATTTGAATGGTTTTATCTATCATTATAAAGCAGTCATCTCAGAACAGTGAATTGTTGCTAGTTACAATAAAAAAGAAAACTTTTAGACCCACTTAGGTAAATTGAATGTGCATAGATACTGTGCAGGTGTTAGTAAGTAAGTAATACCTAAACAAATGTAAAGTTTACCAGTGTGCTTCATTGAGATTGTAAAAAAAAAAATGTTTAAATGTGTTTGACAAATCTAACTTAAGAATATTTTAATTCAAATTTGTTGCACAAATCTTACAAAACTGATCATGCACATCTAACTCTTGAAATTTTGAAGCAATTCATGGAGGAAGACTAAAAGAGAATGGAAAAACAAATAGTTTACCATTTCTAAGAAAGTGTCAAATGTCATGAAACTTTATCATACACTTCATGCAGTTTTTCCCATCATAGTAGTTTTCTTCTAACATTACAACTAAAACAAATGATTGCTAGATTGGTCTGGAATAATTAATTATTGTGATAAAGAGAAAAGTAGTAGTAGTCATTGCAAAATTATATAGTTAACCTCATTAATTGGAGAGTTTTAATTGTGGCTTTTTGTAGCAGAGGTGGAGGCTGAAGTCGAAGCTTTAGTTTTGGGGTGAAGCCCTGGATTTTGCCATAGCTTTAGCCTTATGACCTTCAATTGTAGCCAAGTGCTACTGTAGTGTTCATTTATTCAGTAGGGAACCTGCAATGTAGGCTCCTGTATCATCAGGCTTCATAGTTTGGAAACACTGATACAGTGAAATACTTAGCCCCTAGGTTTAAAACATTTTGATTAATAATTCTACTTGAGCTAGAAAATTTCTATCTGTGTTGTAGCTATATCAGCTTCAGATTTGGCCATCATAGCTGTTTATAAGTGAGATTGAGGTTTATCCTACATCTGAGAGACTAAAGAGATAACCAGCTACCTATCTCCTTCCCAAAGGTAGGAGAGGTGAGATTTACTTCATTGCTTGCCTGAGGACAAAAGTGTCTCCCTATAAACTGGAAGTGAAAATACATTTGAGTTGACAAAGTAAAAGACAGGCTTCTTGTGACTTCCAAGCTCACCAGATGCTTACAATTAATGACTAGTTGCTATTTAGCACAGTATCAATTTTTTATTTGTCAGTCTTCTATTGTTGTTGTCAACTGAAAAAAAGATTTTAACCAAGGACCCTGTCTTTAGAAGCACACATATATATGCAAAATTAACTCTTTACCTCACAGGTGGCCTAATGTCTGATTGCTAAACCATATTTTAAAAAATTGATGCCTGTCAATTGAAGCTCATGACACACATTATCATAAGAAACATTTTACATATCTTCAGAAAATATATTCGGTTGAGTGGCCTGTTAAACAGAGAAAGCTGGGAAGTTTAAAATATGATCCTTTTTATTATGAGGGATGGAACAAAAGACCAGCTCTTACAGATGGATTCTATGCTGATGACATTTGATCTTCTGAATTAAAATTTGGACTGGATCCCACAGATCTTTATGTTGCAGGGCTGTAGAGACCATGTCATCCAATCTCTTGCATATGAGGCATTTGGGGGAACCTATCAGTTTCCATTTTATTTGTCCTCATTGGGAGTACCAAGTGAATAATTTTCTAATGGATTTCAAAAGTGCACCCATATAAGTGCTTTTTTTTTTTTTTTTTTTTTTGAATGTTCCAAAATTAATTCAATGGAAGTGGTGCTGAGTTAGTTAGGCTCAGGGACAGGGACCATTGCTAAATGAAGGTATAAGTTACATAGTGATACTGAGTATATAGTGTAAAAGGCTTGTTTATTCTATTTTAACCATATTTCCTGTGAAGATTATTTTGATTTTGTTCTAATTTGCTGAGCTAGTTTTGTGAAATCTGCTAAAGTTATTGTTAAGCATTTGGTGGATCCTAGGTGGACATCCTGTTACTTGTATTAAAGACTTTAGCTACCTGATGGAAGAAAAGTATTAATATTTGCCTTTTTTTTTTGTACTACCAGTATCTACTATAATATCTAGTACATTTTCAATCTGCTGAGAACCTTTTTTTTTTTTTTTTTTGCTATATTTACAGTTTTTAAGCTATTCACCAGGTGTTTGCACCTTTGCCACAAGAACTCAACTTGTTCAGGATTAATGGTGGTATGCTCCCATTCTGGCATTATTGTTTTACTTCTATATCATGAAGGCACAGTTACTAGATTACTGATTAAGTTTTCTTACCTACAAAGTTAAAGTTATGAGCTTGCCAGCCCTTATGCTTAATGTCTTTAACTGGTTGTTGCCAGTTGTCATTGTCTATATATGTGTTTCTAGCGAGGAGAATAGTTATGTACCCAGAATCTCTATTCTGTCTTTAGCTCACCTAATATCCAAATAATCAGGCTTGTGAGACATTATTTTAAAAGAACACAACCATGCTTCCTCTGTTTTGGTTTTGTTAATTTGGTGCATCCTTGTACAACATGAGTTTGTCAAACACATCAAACTCTTCACACACTGTAGGATGATTATGATGTTGTCAGTATGTCCCTCTAATTTTCTCCTTAGCATGGATTGTACAAGCCAGTGCCACTGCATTGATTACATACAACAATGCACTGAAACAACAGATCTGCTGTATTTCGTGAAAGAGTTTAAAGCCAGCACGGAGCTATCTTGTCTGGATATCGGTGTAACTTATCTTTATCCAACTAATAAAGTCTTCCCCAAACACAAAACAGAAAGCCCCAGACTACCCTATCAAATGCCTTTATCTGATCAACAGCTAGCATGACCCCTGAGGAACCTTCTGTCTACTCTATGCAGATTTTCTCTGATCAGTTGTAGGGAGTCTGTAATCATCCTTTCTCTAACTGAACAGGTTTGCTCCTCACCTGTAGTTTTATGCATTTAGTTTTCTTACATCTCACTATTTGGTCATAGTCAGTAAACATAGTTTGTTCTCCAGTCTGCCCAGAACAACTGTATGTTTTCCATGTGTTCTGACTCCATCAGAATAGGTGTGTTAAACCCCAGGTCCTCTGGTTGCCACCCTGAGAAGTTAGCCCTAGCATGGGAATGATCTCTCCAGGATATCATCTCATGCACGATATCCTGTAGGATCAGGACTAGTTTAGAGCTAACATACACTTTGTCTATTCTAGTGGCTAAAAGTAATGAGTGTATGATTTGTACCTATATTTCTATGTGCAACTACCAGACCAAGCTGTAAGTGCAAGGTATGCAGCTGTGCAACTCTACACAGATGTGTCATGTGGTTAGTGTTCAGTCTCTCCCTATCTAAGCCATGGTTTGGGATGCAAATAAAATCACCCATCACATAAATGGCATCTGCAGGGTAGAGGTTAAACTTTTTTTCATTGCTAATTTGAGGCTCTGAAATAACTTAGATGCTCCCTTGTAATGTTGGGAACATATACTGAGGCCATCAGTGCCTTTGTTTGGTTTTCTGGTTTAATGCTAGTTATGATTATGCATCTAGCATTATCATTATCAGAGTGCACTAATTCAACTCCAACTTTGATGAAGCAGGATAACTACTACATGTTTATGCTCCATGGAATCTAAACTACAAAACTGCTGTCCTTTCTACTTGGTGAATTTAAAGTCTACTTTTGCCTGGCTATTGAGCCATAGCTCTGTAAGGATGATACATCCGTGTTACATTTTAATTCCTTTTAGGTAACTTAGTTAAAACTATTTTAAATTTGGTCTCTCTGCCATTGAGGGAAAGAAATTTCATTGTCTTATCCATAGTCAAAAAATTACAAATTGCTTCTCTGCGAATGTTAAATTAAGTTGCTATCAAAAAGATTCAGCTAAATAGAGGAATCCTAAATACCTACACCATGGCTGTGCCAAACTCCCTAATAGCAGCTGCTGTTTGATTTTTGTGGCTGATTATGGAGCAGTTCTCCACCAAAGCATTGCTGCAGAGGTTTGAATTGGGCTGTTTCCTTGGCTACTCTCTGGTAGTATGACATCGAAACCCAATTTATTTTCATTGTCCTTCCCTCTTTTCCTTCTGAGATGTGACCATCTCTGCTTCCAATACATGCTGAGAAGGAGGTTTCCTCTGTTTGCCTTCCTTAAGTGCACTGCATCCAGGAGCTTAGTCCCAATCACTGTGTCTGTATCTTCTAAAGTGGGAATAGAAATTGACTTTGCCTTGCATGTTGTTGCCTTCCTGGTTTCTTCTATAAGGAATCCAGGGTGTGACCTCTGATTTTGTAGACAGGGCAACAGTACAAGATGGATACCTTGAATATGCATCTATATACTGTGCTCATCAACCTCTTTGGAATGGTCTTTCTAATTAAGACCTTTACTTCTCTGCCATGACAGACAGAAAGCCTGGTAAGGCATCAAACTTGAATCCTGCCAGTATCTTGCCATACTCAGCAAGCAACAGAGCTGAAATGTTGTCAGGGGCCAACAAGTGGAGACTTCACACCTTTACTCATGCAATGAGATCACTTGGCCTCTGAGGTTGAACCCCAAGCCATTTACTGCTAGAGTATCATAGACAGTACTTTGGTATTAAGCTCTGTTGAGCAAACATTGTTTTGCAGCCCCTCCTGGAATAGAAAATATGATGCCACCCTTGTCATTGCCCCAGCTACTACCAATGCCCACCCTACAGCAAATGAGATGATGAACCAAGCTTTCCCATAGTTGAAAATTAGCAACCTCTTCCTTCTGCTTGGATGGCCAGTTTTTACAGAATTATTTTGGAGAGAAAATGAGCTGATTCTACTGCTGTCGTGTCACTATGAGGATACAAGCCTTTTTTTGTAACCTCACAAGAAGGTTATAATGTCACTATCTCTCTCTTTGCCCTCAAAATCAGATGAGATAAGTTCCAAGGGATCTCTGTGCTTGTGAGAACACCTGCATAGGTTCTCATTGTCACTTCCTTTACCCTATCCTCTGGTTTACATCTAGGGTAGGTGGAGGTATTTCTGCTCACAACCTCCTGCTGGAGACTAGCTCCTCCTCAGATTGGTGCGGTGCACCCACTACACCTGTCTCCAATCCAGAGCTTACCACAGTTAGTGATGCAATCATGAATCAAACTTTTCACTAACCTCTCAACAGTTACTGGGTGATTTCTACTTCACATCTAGGTGAAAGAACATAGCCCCAAACTTGATCGCTTTTAACCAGATTGTTTACTCAAAAAGAGCTGCAGTAACCAGCCTATTTGTCAGGAAATTGCACCAAAAAAGGATCTCTACTGACACTGATCAGTACCTGGACTGTCTCTCAAATTCCAAAGCTAAGGTGTGGTTACACAGCCATTTCAACTAGAAGGGTTGTTTACTGAATCTGATTTTGCAAACCAGTGTCACTTAGCTGTCAAAAACACTAAAATCAAAAAAATTCTTTGTTAAACCTCAAGACTCAAACGTCCTTCACATGATGCATCGATTTAGGTTACAATATGACACTGATCTTTTGCTTTTTTTTTGTGGTGTGAATGTGTAAGATGTGATTAGAGGTATGTATACTATTTTCAGAGTGAGAGTAAGGACTAAGCCTAAAGATTCAGTTTGGGCTGGAGCCCCAGGGTTTGCTGTAGTTATGGCCTTGTACTTTCGGGCCCAGTAGTTCAGCAATGCCAATCCAGGGAAAGCCTTATCCTCCAGGGTGAGACACTTTGATGTTAGCCAGAGGAGGCATAGAAGTGATTACCACATACCTAATCTGCCATTTTGGTATGCAGCAATTAATATATGAATTTTAATAAATTGCCAGAAGTTTGACAAGTTAACTATGTTACATTGTGCTTGCATGTCTCATTACAAGCACTTGCATACACATTTAGTTATGTTCAGTGCAAACCCTCTTCTAGACAGCAGGGTTCTTGGCAGGTCTTACCAGCTGAAAGAGTAAAGTGAGCTTGGTGTGTCAAATGGTCAAAATGAAATCATAAGAAATTGATATTTTATCTTTTGAGTTTTATTTTACCAAAATAAATTAGATAAGAACTTTATGCAACACATTTACTATCTTTATCATAAAACTTATCATACATATTGTACATAAATTGAGGAAAACTTCAACTATGAAGGAATAATGTGAACCGTCAAAGGTGTAGTAGTAAAATGTTTACAGTATTTTTTGGACAATAGGTTGAGTGGTCATTGTTTTGGCCAAAATCAGGTATCATTCCTTAGATAGTTTGATTTGGCACATAGGGAAATCCTCAGATGAAAGATATTTGAATCTCCAGTATAGAAGACCTCAGTAAGCATGGGCATGAGCTCAGAAACAACCACATTATAATCGAGCTATTGTTTAATAAAAATTTGAAAAATGAATAAAGAAATATTTTTTCTTGTGATGTTTATTTGTCTTATTTTTGTCAGAATAACAACAGTGTTTCTTTTATCTTTTGTTGTCATGTAAAATCTTTTTTGAAGGTATGAAAGGTGCCTGATTTCTGTCAAATCAGATGTGGATTAGAGAGATTTGTTGTAAAACAACAAAGTCAAGTGTTGATCTGTATTTAATCCATTAATTCTTTTTGAAGTCCCACATGGCCATCATAATCAACAGGTGATTTACTGCCAATCAGCTGATCAATTTATTTATTGATCGATAAACAGATTTTATCTTTCCTGGCCAAACAGCTTGAGATGTTATTTAACCACACTTGTAAGACAATTAAATAGTTAGTGTAATGAATCTCAGACAATATTAAATGTACCTATGGATCTTACAATCTACTTGACCAACAAAATATTTTTCTATCTGCCATTTTGTAAATATTTATGTGAAAAGCTTTGAGATTCACTATGGGTAACTTTTGTAATACGTTAGTCAAGTAATACCCTGTAATTTTTTGTACTTTTGTTTATTATTTGTATACCAGTAATTTTTTTTAAATTGGATTTTTTTGTTTGGTTTGGTTTGTTTGTAGATTTTTTTTTGTCCCAAGATTGCACTTAATTAATTAGATAAATGAAAATCAAAGGTACTAAAGTTTTAACTTTTTAAAATTTCTTTATACTATATGCTTGCACTATAAGTAAAATAAAAATAACAAAGTATTATGAGAAACAAGTCAGTAGCAAGCACTAGATGTTAAATATTGTTTGTAAAAACCACTACAAAAGTTTTATAGCAAAATTGTCACTGTTCCAGTTTCTATGAAATAATTTTCAACACTTTTTAACAAAAATAGTTATTTTCAATCACTGAAAGCACTACAGTATATTTATCATGAAAGTTCTTAGATCACCATTTGTTCGTGATTTTATAAGCTTTTCTTCCATAAAATTTCAGATTTTTACCTTAGATAGGTTGAATTGGAGTACATGTTGAGACTGAAATTTTTAGAAAAAATATCAACATATAATCTGAAAAATAAGGTAGTTACTGCTGTAGCTTTCTGGACCTGTATTATGCATTAACAAGAGTGAGTTTTTTCTTAACATGGTAACCACATGTTCTGGATTCTCTTTCCTGTCTGTCAGACTTAACTGTTCTATTAGGAATAGGAAACTGTGTATAATTTACTACAAGTTGATAATTTTTCTTTTAACAGCACATTGTCAACCTGGTACCTATTCTTTGACTGGATGGGAGCCCTGCCAACCATGCCCAAAAGGGTTTTACCAAGAGGGTGTGAAAGCACAGACATGCTCACCTTGTAACAGCACTGATGCTACCAACTCACCTGGCAGCACCACAGCACTTGACTGCACACCTGGTGAGTGTTATATATGCATACAATATGGCTACAGTACAGAATTAGTGTAGGTAAAATGTACTTGGTTTAGTTTACATTGTTTGTAAGGGTCATGTGCATATCTTTTGGAAGGACTTTATATGTAATTAGCATTATATTTATTTAGTGAATATGTACATTCTTACTACTAGCAGGATATCTCTATAATGCAAATTAATACTGCCATTTCTCACTCTTTTTATTTACATTAGTCCTATATATTGTGTACCTACAGGCATTTGAATGTGAAGTGCTCCCCTATAACTTTTTCCCTGTTAAGTTTGACAATTTCCTTTGTCTGTATGCATACATACATGATGTACTGATGAATTTTGATGGCTTGTGACCAATCTATATTTGAAGGTGGTTGAGCTGAAGAGGAATTATTGCAATCAACCTCACTAAGTTCTATTCTTCCCTTACTAAAAAAGGTTTTCATGGTAGGTTAAAAAACAAACAAGAGAACTGTCCAGTGTCTTATGTAGTCAATGTACCATAATTTTTAAGAACCCTAATCCTGACTTCAGATGTTTTTTACCTTAACTGAGTGCCAGAAAAGTTTTTGTGTTATAAACAGTGAAATAATATCACAAAAGTAAAAGTGTTTACAGATCTTTTGTTAATATTGTCTAAAGGATTATAAAGATATACTTTGTTTATAGAACTTTTATTTTAACTGCAGTAATCTGTAACAACTCTCTATGCAGCGGTAGAGGAAACTGTTCTATTGAAAATCACCAGACATTTTGTGAGTGCTGGGAAGGTAAGTTCCTATTTTAACCAGGATATAATGTTAGCTATAAATAAATTCTTTTTTGTGCATCCTAATATAACACAAATTCAAATACTTTGTAAATAAAAGCATTAATAACCTTTGTACCATTAACAGATAACCTATGGTTTGTGAATTTTCAGGTTACACTGGTGCTGAGTGTGAAATAATTATGAATCCTTGTTCTTCACAAGTTTGCTACAATGGCGGTACTTGTCATCAAAACCATACAGATTATTACTGTGCATGTGCTGAAGGTAAGCACTATCATGAATATAAGAGGTATATCAAAAGAGGAATATACATGTACAGTATCTATATGTTGGGGTTGCATTACAGTTGGTGTACAGGAAGCTACAATACAGTTTGTGTTGAAAGTAAATCATATAAAAGCCACAGCAAGGACTGAGAGGTAGATTTCACTAAAATAAATGAAGTACTGTACAACTCTGGACTTTTATTGGTAAGATATACAAATGATTGCATAATCAGATAATTAATACTTATGGAATTAGCTTTATTTTGACACTTAGATAACTAAAGTTCACAAGGCCCTTACCATAACAAAAATTCATGTGGGGTCACTTATTCTATTGCCATTCTTTTCAAATTCTTTACATTTCCTAATAAAATTTCACTGTTTAACATTGGAAGTTATTTATTGTCTTCAGTCTCTTTCTCAAATATGGTTTTATTTGGAAGATTGACTGCATTTGTATTGTCAGTGGCATAAAGATGTTGTTTTTCTTCAGTTATTTTTAACTTTGTTTCTAGCTACGAATTGTAATCTGTTAGCATACATTTTAAAAATAGATTTTGTAATCTATAAACACGTTATATTTAGTTTAATATCTTCTACTGCAAACAAACTTTTTAGAGATGTTACCAACAGATTAGCTTTGAAAAGGGATAATAACTGTAAACATGACTAGCAATAGTAAAGTAATTGAACTGAGTATTTCCTCGAATTTATTTCTAAAATGGATATAGTGGTTAGATTTTTTAATCATCATACAGAGTTATCAATATCAATAATAAAGGAAGAAAAGACCACAAGTCTGTGGAAAATGAAGCATATTAAATAACTTTTCATTAGTAAAAAACATTTAATATTATACCAATATTGAAATTTTTTGTAACAATATTCTAAGTTTAAAATTTCTGTTCTCAATAAGAAAGCTTTAAAAGAGAATAAAACAATCTTAACTAATGGATATAATGGTTTTATAAATCTCAAAACACATAAACTTGTTTTGTAAAGTCATGTAAAGAAATATTTTGCTACAGCTTTTCTCATGTCTATAACTGTTGGGTTAGATGTGTTGTAAGTTTTTCACCTTGTTCAGACCTAAAACTTTGAAATGTCAGGCTTTACATTTAACTTTTTAAAATTATTTTTCAGTGAAATCCTGCAGCATGTCTAAAGGAAAAGTAATTGGTGTCTCTTTATCAAATGCATCTGAATCAGTGAGTTTTTCAGACCACTGTGAACAGCTCTGCCTGAATTCTTCATTGTGCCTGTTTTCATTTTTCCATCAAGTAGTCAAATATTGTGAAATATATTACTACATCCCTGAAACAAAGGAATTTAATCTCGCTCTATCTTTCCAAAAGGATTGCAATTCAACATTGAGTAAGTATGTCAAACTTATACTTGATAAACCTGTGATTTTGCTACTAGCTAAATTGAACAGAACAAATGTGTAGAGGATAGACGACATTGTTGACTATAAACAATCTTGGGATTTCAGAAGCGTTTCTGAATTTAAAATTTTTACATTTGTTATGTATGCAGATGCTGTTAATTATAATTAACAAACAGGATATAGTATTACTTATTTATCAAAATAATTGCAGAAAAAAACATTAGTTAAGAGAATTGGATTGTAATTAAAGTGTTTTGTTTAATTTAGCTAAGGAGCATTTTATAATCATTAACCAAAACTAATACAAGTTGTTTATGTACAGAGACAACATAAATAAGAAAAACACCCCTGATAATTAATTAAGTAGTTTCAGTCACAAACTATAAGTACAGGCACAAGCCCAAGGAAGGCTCATTCTGTAGACAGTTACAAAGAGGATGTTCCAGGAAACTGGTGGATTTTGATGAGGGGTACTTAGAGGGCAATAGGATGTGGTAAGAGCCGGCAGAAAATCTCCAAGGCAGTGGATTGCTGTCAACAGTTACCAATGATTGTCTAGTTTTAAAAAAAAGTTGCATTTGGATGGTCAAAACCAGCGAAACAGAAATTTCATTCTGTGAGGAGAAGCATGAAAACAAAATCCAACAATCAACTGCAAATGTTGCAGAATATGTGCAGGTATGCACAGCATGGGGGACAATGGTAGAGCAGCAAAAAAAAAAAAATAACCCCTCACTCACATTTTAGTCACTGACTGCAATGGGCAACACAAATGCTGCCACACCCTCCTGCTTTTGGGAACTCTCAATTTTATTCATTAAGACTAGGTCTTCAGTTCTCAGACAATGATCGCATATTGTTATGATGCCATAGAGCATGGGAATTTTTACTGAACCATCAGCAAGTCACAACAAAATATAGCGGTCAGTCTATTATAATGAGAGATAAAATTTGAGCCACTGGACTCATGCTATCAAAATTGAAATTATGAGTAGAATTTTTGAATTTGTGTGCTGTAATATCTTAAAATCATATAAAAGTGTTGTAGATAGATATAACTGACAAATTTGGCTTTTTAAAATAGACAATGATCACTGATGTCATGCAGTGACTGAAAATAGACAGCAGAATTTCAATACCAGAACCAATAATGGCATATGCAGTTTGTTTCAAATTTCAGTTCATGATTGCAAACATGCTGAAAAACTATTTCCACACCCCACTTATCTGAAGATCATTTCACAAAGTAGTTCAATGATATGCACAAACCTCATTAATATTCATGAGTCTAGAAGTACTGTAAATAGCAGTGTGTTGATGCAACAATGTTATGGATGATTTGACACTTTGTTCTGACTGGTTGAATGTTTGGCTAACTACCATAGTTGACCTAGCTAGCTTTTTATTCCAAATCAGCTTATTTATGAATGAAAGAAAAGAAAAATAGGAAAATCAGCTAATTCAACTTACATTCACATTAACTTATATGCTGAAAATACGGTACTTATGGTACTTATGTTATGTCTCTGTATAGGCCTAGGAACTTGCAAGGTAAAACGATATTGCACACACTTAATTAATAATTCTATAAACAAAAGTAATTTAACTTGCTTGTTTACATATTCAAATCAAAGATGTTGATTTTAACAAAATTAAACTGTAGTAGTGTTTTGTTTTCTCTGGTTTTGTTTGATATCTAATGAATAGTAAAAAAAACAAAAGAAACATTATTTAACACAATAAAATCTAACATATAGAAGGTGCAAACAAAAAAAAAAGAATTGGAGCAGACATTTTATTCATTCCATTTTAAAATTAATATTTATTGTTAATCTCATCTAGATTTACTGTGGTTTGCCTAATTTGCATTCTATGAATGCATTTTCTTTTCAAGAATTATATTATGCAAATCTGATGATAATTTTTAAACGATTATCTGTGCTGATGGTGATATTTCAGTTTTAAGAACTGAATTTTGTCAGTTTTCAAGGTAAGTGAGACAAATATTACATTTCAGTTTTCAAAATTGTACCAAAAGATTGGTAAAAATGAGTTATAAACATGGTAGTAATTCATTATTGGATACTGAGTGACCCATGTTATTGATCTATTGAATAAAAGACAGAAGTGTTTACAAGAAACTCCAGTTAAGGAATTTTTAGAGGCTTATTGACAGTCACAAATACCACTGATCATTATATTCTTTAGTTTTGTCTAAAAACTGAATTTCTCAGGAGAGGTGGATGCCAGAGAATTATTTATTAGCACCTAGTATTTCAGTAATCCCTAATAATAGATAGCTCCAGAGATTAAACAGTATTATTTCCTAACTACAGTTAAATGATTTTTAACAAACACCGGAATTTCTAGTTGTGTTCTTACTTGAAAGTCCCCCAAAACACAAACTTAGAAGGCTTAAATAAACCAGAGAATTGTCAGAGAAAAATCATAGTAAGGGAATTTCACAAGTTATACTCATAATATAATGACAGAAAGTTGCCATTATTGTTTTTTTTTTGTCCACCATATCATACCATGCCATATCATAGGTTCTACGGTTCACAAGGATTCACTTTTAAATAAAACATTGATACACATTCGTGAATGCTGTGTATGAATCAATGAACACAGAACTTCTCAAATATATGGAGAGGGCATCAGAATTTTTAGATTTCTCTCCTATTGATCATTTCTGGGATAAGTTAAAAAGCTGAGGATATTTCAAATGTAAAATAACTCTGAGAATGATGTCAGTTTGATTAGAGTAAAATAGATTGTAAATACATGGAACAACTATAAAGTAATTGCCTTGTAAAGAGTTATTACTTTGAGCCAATGGCTTGAGAAATACCTCCTCCTTGAGTTCATGTATTATCCTATTATCTGAAAAGGATATAAAAATAAAATAACATGATTTACAGTAATATCTAATTATTATATTTACTATTTATGGAAGAGTAATGTAACAATCTGTCTCAGAGGAAAATAAACTGAAGATGATGCAGATGGTTCTGTAGTTTTGGAGAGCTGAATTTACTGCACTTTATTTTAAAAACATAGATACAGTTAATATTCCATTTTTTTACCCTCCCTTAATTAGTATCATTCATAAACGTTTCCGTACATGTTTCAAAATTTCTGGTTAAGTGACTGTTGTAGTCATCAAGAAAATAACAATAATCACAGATTCAGTGGGCAGGAAGATACTGAGAACAGTCTGGTTTGCACCAACTAGAAGGATTGCCTGCAATATGAGGGGCATCCTATTTTTTAAAACATTAAACCTGAACAATCTGTATGGGTTCTGGCTTCAGTCAAGATTTGTTTGCAAATAAAAACAAATTTAGTAGAGTCATTTTAAATTGACTAATTTTATTCTAGAATGATCATACTATTTGTTTTGAAATTAAGATGACACCATATGTAAACTATTTTAGAGAGACAATTATCTTAGGCTATAAATACCTTGAAAAGTAAAGATTTACAATTGCTCCATTCATTTATTTACATACATATTGTGTTCCTTGTTAAAATCTGTGATATTGTCCAAAAGAATCAGATTTAAAAAAGAAAAAGCCCTTTACAATAATTTTTAGAAATACCATAAATTTCAGAATAACAATTTCTTTGTAGTATTTTTATATTCCTTGTCATTTTTTGTTCCAGAATTTCATGGAAAACGTTGTGAGAATAAGATAGAGCAGATCTGCTCAAATACTTCTATCTGTGGTAAAAATGGAATGTGTCAGGAGCTAACTGATGGCCATAAGTGCCTATGTCCAGCATCTGGCATCTACAGAGGGCCAACGTAAGTGTATTTTGTCAACCTAATAGTTAGGTTTAAGTTTATACAAGCAGCAGAAATCCAAAGCTATTTCTAACTGTAGATAATCAAAATAACTTCTATCGCCCATCACTTTCATTAGAACTGCCCAAAACATCTAGTACCCAAACTAGATAAGTCTATTACTTTTATTTGTTTATCACATTCTAAATGTTCAAAACCCGGAAACATTCTGAGGAACCTTTATTGAAGTCTTTCTGATAATTCAGTATCTTTTCTTAAATATGTATTCTATGCTATATTATGAATGAAAGATGTATAATAGGACGAGGAAGCAACTTTGAATTTATACTTAATACTTCAATTAATTATTTCCATAATTTTATTTTATTTCTTCAAAATTTGAGGTTTTTTTTAATTAATAACAATCTTTAGGTCCTTTTCTAAAAAATTATTACAGTATTGAATAATAACTATAAAAATGATGCATTGACTATAATTTATTCTATTTTGAATTTAAATAATACTATATCTTCTTAACATTAAACTCTTGAACTTATTGCATTGGTTCATTCAGTTTACCTGAAACTTCTCTCTTGCTCTCTTTGGTATTAACTCAAGTTAAAATATTACTTTTATCCTGTTATTTTCTTAACATTTACATCTACTACCAATCAGGATTTTTTATATAAATTAAGAACAAATAAGCACCTAGAACTGTCTAATCATGTTTTGTAACCTATGAAATATTCTAAAAATTTGCAAACTAATGATATTAAAACTATCACAACTAAGTTTACTTTTGATTTTTTACAAATTGATTTAATATTTGCAACTTTTATTAAATATGGAAGAACACCTTTGTAATAAGAAGGAAGTGAAGAATTAATTAAAGATTATCAAATAAACTGAGATTTTCTTTTAATATTCTTGGGGAAATATTATCAGATTATGCAGCTTTATCAGAAGTTAGTTTGTAATGATGCCTTATGACAATATGTACCGTAATTTCTTGGTTATAAGATGAATGAGCAAAATTTCCCATTTTTTTAAAAGCTTCATCCATAGATAAGCCAAGGGTAGATAAGATGATGTAGTTGACCAAAACTGTCCAGAACACCATGTAAGAAAGAACATGGTGTGCAGTAATTCCATGTCCATGAATATTAATGCGCTCTTTTGAAAATTATTTAACGTCTCTTCAAAGTCTTCTGGCAGTTACTGTGATATGGTTATGCACTACCTGACTCCTTTTTTTTATACACAAAGCAGAGACACCTCGATGGACCACCCACAAAGTTCTCCATTCCCAACTCAGCAGCGATTTGTTTCGCCTTTAATCTCTCTTGAATGGTGTTAAGCCCACGACCAGCAGCACATTGTGATAATGCACATTCTTCTAACCTCCCCTCAAAGTTTTCCATGGAGGTGTACACCTGCAATTTGCTGCCTTAGTTTACTTTGGTGCACACAGAGCAGCATCCTTCACCCTGCTCCATTCCCAGGCACATTTTTCACTGATACTGCACTTATGATAAACAGCCATATTCTCTCCACTTTCCTTGGTGAATTTTGCGACTTCCAGTTAAAAGGCTTCTGTGTGGGATTGTGTTAGGTGGCATTTTAAAAATGAAAAAGTGGGTCTTTATACTCTCATTGAAGATCAGAATGGATCAAGATGGTAGTGGCTTGTTATCAGTGGGATAATGAACAATGAGCACCAATCCTACTGAAGAAGAAAACCGGTGTTTGCCAAGTTTTCGGATTTACCACATTCTTTTTCATATCGAGAAATTTATCCATGTATCAGTCGGTTTGGATCATAAGACAAGGCCCGGATTTCTGGTTAAAGTGTCTCATCTTATCTTATAACTCAGAAATTACAGTATATCAATTATTCTGTTCTGTACATGTTGGCTTTACAACTGATATATGACAAGAAAAATAATTCTTTTTGTCATGAATGTTTCATTTAGAATTTATATGAATTGTTAGAAAAATTTGTTTACAAAACTCTAACTTTATAAACACAGTATATATTTGAAAGAAATCTTTAATTTAAAATTACATTACCTCATATTGGACCAGACATTATTTTCAATAAAAATTTATTATGGGTAGTTAACAAAGTCATTATTGTTTTCTCTATTTAAAGTTGTCAAGTTATTATGACAAGGCAATATATATGAAAAAGCAAACAGCAGATAATATGTATCCAATAACTCTAGATTGATGAATAAAAGCAAAACAAAACAAAAATTGATGGCATTGTTTTAGTGAGAGTGTGCACTCCACATCTTTGCTACTGAGGGTGAATTTGATAGGATAGTTTTGCTTAAAAGAAACAATTTTACTACAGATATTATATACAAAAGTCCAAACTTTGATAATAATAGCAATATTAAAAAGAATTAAAGGAAAAAAATATATGCACATATCTGATTATAGCACATTAACTTGCTATCAAAATTTGCTGCAGCAAAATACAAAATTAGAAATAAATTCTCTGTTAGTGCTTAGACTCCATTTCTAACTTTCCAACATGCCAGATTACATGATACTCTCATCTTCATACTTGACTGGGCTGAAGACAATGGAGCCGAGTAGTTGTAAGGAATTCTTCCAGAGTAGACCAGACCAGATCTTTCACAGCATTTTATTTCTATATTTGAACCTTTTTTTAAACATGCTATACACCCTTTGTCTGTATCAAAGTCAGTGCAGGTGATTTTGGACTGCACCTTGGAATTTCTGTTCTGTTAGCTATGTCAGCAAGAGAATTTATATGGTGATTGTGGAATTGGTGGGTATTGGGACATTACTGTTATGGTATTACTTTTGAGAGCTATCAGTTTGCTTTGTTGTAGCACTGACTTTTTTGTTGCTGATTTTCATGATAATATTGATTACAAATCCACGAGAAGTGGTGCATTTGGAAATCTGCCATTAACTTTAATCAAACCCTGAATGCTGTCCAAAGACAAATGGAGAAATATCATGGGATTCAACAGTTTTCGAGCTTGATGATAATGCATGCTGTAGTAGCTGATAAAAGAACCTACTAATTTCTATGTCTTATTTCAGATGTGAGCTTGTCTCTGATGTTTGTACTGGAAACCCATGTAAGAATGGGGGAACATGTGAAGCTTTTGGAACTGTGCGATATCAATGTACTTGTGCATCAGGATTTACTGGAAAAAACTGTGATGTTGATATCTGTAAGTTGCTTAAATATTAACTTGTGACCATGATCAGTTCTGACCTACACCAAAGTAAAATAATGTAGTTTAATTTGCTTGTAAAAAAAAAAGATGAACATGACAACATAATATTATATTTTTCTTTCAGACAAATGAGTATAGAATACAATATTGTAGTTTTATTAAGCTCTATACATTAACACATATGTGTAAACTTAGATGTTTTCAAGATTGAAAAAATGAATCCTTGTTTGTTCAAGTTTACAATGAAACTTTTATTGTAATTTATTTGTTATTTGATAACAGGAAAAGCTGCACTTTGCTCTCTGTTTAAGATTAAAATAGTGCAGACTGTTTTTGTGATGAATGTGCACAAGATTTGAAAGAGCCAGTTACATTTTCAAAAGAATAAGACATGTATGCACTAAAAACTAGTTAGATGTTTATCACCTATGTTAGGCAATGTACTTCATTTTGGGGGGGTCCAGAAAATTATTTTAAGAGATTTGGTTCGCTTGCTTCATTTTTTTCTGTAACCCTCACCTCACAAATTTATAAATTTGAAAATAATTACCAGAGAAGTGTAGTTTGTTACTATATCAATCAACACCATGAATAGTCACTTCTGGTAAGTACATTTAGCAACAGTGCCAAGCTAGTGTCAGTAAGAGCTTTTTCTTTGTATATACCATCTCCTAAATATCCACCATTTCAATATGTTGACACCTAACTATCATGCAAACGACTTTTTTTTTTTAGATAAGGGGAGAAAAATCTCACTTTTGAAGAAAGTAAGTTAAAATTATGAGGTTTTCATGCAGCTCTGGCTTCCAAAGGTTCCAACTAAGTTTATAACATTAATTTTTTCTTTTAACAGCAAAAAGGCACCTTTATAAGGAATTAATTTCATTGGTGTTGAGAGTATTTAAGGTGGTTGTAAAGTATACAATTACGTTTATTTATTTCAGCTGAGTGTTTGCTTAATCCACATATTTGCCTGTATGGAGGACAATGTAAGGATACACCTGGGGGTTATCATTGCATTTGTGTAGATGGTTTTTCTGGAGACTACTGTGAAAACCCTGGATTATTCTGTGATCCATCTAAATGTTCCAATGGATTTTGCATTAATGATTATGATACACTGAATTATAGCTGTATCTGCAATTCTCAATATAAGAAAGGTAAAGGGTCTTTTTCTGCTATTTCATCTTCTAGGAACTAATTTAAATGCCATAAATATTTTGGTCATGATACAGCAACAACATCAGGGACTTATGTGAGGAAGCCGGTGTTTATAGTTAGAAATCTCACATTAACCATCATTACAGATGAAGAGCAAAGATTGCAACTGTTATAAGGAATAACTTGCTTAGTTTAAAATTGATTTTTTACCAGCTGTAACAAGTTTTTTGGCTAGAATGTTCTTGATTGTGTTTACCTTGAGCTAACTTTTTAACATTTTCTGGTCCTTTTTTTTCCACAGGAATATCAGGTGAATGTGAAAAAATTAATTTCTGTGACAGTGTGCCTTGTCTAAACAATGGAACATGTCAGAGCATGTTAGAAGGGTATAGATGTCAATGTGAAGCAGGATATGCAGGTGCTCAGTGCCAGCATGATAATGACGACTGCAATCCAAATCCCTGCTTAAATGGTGCCACCTGCATAGATGGTATCAAAAATTACACATGTGTTTGTGCAACTGGTTATGAAGGTAAATAATTTCTGATGTTACAGGAGTTAGTAATTACATTCATGATTGTGAGGCTTTGTTGTGAATGATGTCAATAAATTTATTTCTGTTTGTGTGTCTGGATAGGATGGTAAATAAGCTGTGATGTTATGAATAGTATCACTTTTGAAGGATAAACAGTGAACCAAGAAAATATTTGATCAGTGAAAGCATGTCATTCTTTTCTTTTATATGATACAAGTAAAGAATATAGCATATCAAGAATCAGAAGTTTGTTTTGCTTAGCATGTAAATTTGCATGCAGTCATAAACTGGTTTTGTGTATCATATGATTTCATAAACAGCATCAAAAACTGACAGGTTATGTTTGGAAAGAAGGGCTTTTTGATGTCCACTAATATTGAAAAACTTGGAGAAAGTGAGGAGGAATTTATGAAACAAATTCAGTTTGATAGTTCTCTGTACCTACTTTGTCATTTGTAGAAAGATAAAAGCATAAATCAGAAAGAAGAAAATTGATGGGATAGATGGAATTGTGCTTTTGTGTAGTAAAATTTGGAAGTATTTTGATTATATTAGTGTGACATACAATGAGATGATGTATAATGGTACAATAAAATCTCTTTTTGTTAATTACTTAAAACTATAACTACTTTTTCATTACTTAGATACAGCTGTCAAAAAACTAATTTAAAAAAAGGATGATGAATTATTAGATTTATACTAATTGAATTTTAAGTGAAGACCTGACCAGATTTACCAAATAGTTGAGGGTTAATGTGGACAGAAACAACATTTCATCTGTTTATTGTTATAAAACATAAGGTTTCATAATTGCAGTTTGGCTGTGGTTTTGGCAGTGCTCAATATTAACCAAGTTTAAAGTATGGAATTATTGAATTGGATAAAATATTGTCAATACATATAATTATACTAATATCTAAATAATATAAATAAATAAAAAAATTTTGATCGTTTTGGTCATCTTGTAACCACTAAAGTAAATTAACCCGTTTTACAGGTGAAAATTGTTCAGTAAACACTGATGACTGTATGTGGTCAAATGGAAGTCACATACACTGCTCTCCAAATTCCACTGTCAATTGCACAGATAAAGTGAATGATTATCAGTGCAGGTGTATTTCTGGATACAGAGGAAAAGACTGTGCAGTAAGTTAGGTTGTCTTTGCTATTTACAACTATGATAATGATACCAGCAATGCTTTAAAATGTTAGACAGTTCTTTTGTTACATAGTCAATCATGAAGTGCTGTGCCTAAAATTTTCTACAAATTGAGTAAAATCTAAATAATGTGTGCTTCCAGCACAAGCTTGTACGTATATTAAATGGTCACCGGGTGAAAATGAAGTTAAGATCAAAAGTTTTAGTTATCCAAGTAGAAAATAAGGTAAAGTCTTATTTGGTAGTAGACGATAATGAATGCTAATTCTAAAAATTCTTTCTTGGCAACCACCAGTAGGATTCTTACTTTAAGCACAATGAAGACATACATGTCCACATCTGGTAAAGCTACAGGGCTTCCAGAGATGACTGATCTTTGTGTGTTAACTGAACAAAAGTAATAACTCAATTTTTTACCAATGACACAGCTTTTCATTTCTTTATGTAAATTCCTTACATTTTTATGTCAGTTTCAGTGTTTCTTTATAATGAAATTCTACTCTGTTTTAACATTAGGTTGATATTGATGAATGTATTGGTGTGCATTGCTTACATAATGGTGAATGCATTAACAAAATTGGAGCCTATGAATGTAACTGTACCGATGGTTGGACGGGAACTCATTGTGAAAACACCACCGACTTCTGTGCCTCAAATCCATGCAAAAATCAGGGCACGTGTTATAATTTCCATACAGGATACTACTGCAAGTAAGTTTCATTTGTTCATTTTTTTATTATCATTTATCTGTTTTATTATCATATTTATGCAGTTTTTTTCTGGGAGTACACAGAGGTACACTGCACAGGCACCTTTTTTCCTAAATTAAAACTGTGAACATATATGAATATTTTTTAGCATGCCTAAGTGCACACATCTATTATTTTCAGTAAAGCAGTCTGGTAACATTAGGGGCACACAACAATATCGCTCTGTTTGTCAGTGTAATAATCTGTTGTATGTCATCATTGTTATATTGTGATAAACTTGTTGCTGTGTATGCTGAACTGTTATACTTTATGCAATGAAAAAAAATCACGAGTTATTTTCCATCCTCCATGCTTCATAAAAGTAAATCCCATAATAATGAAGAAGAAACTAATAAGTTGGGATGAATTGTCACTGTTTTTGGCATCTTCACCTTCTAGTGTTGAAGAACAACATGCCAATAATTGGCTTAGCTGTTGGACATCAGAACAAAAAGAAATGAATTCTGCAAAAAAATACGACTCAGTATTTATACAAAATAAAAAAAAAAAACTCTGTTGTAAGCCATGCCAAAAAAAGCTGAAATTCTTGGAATCAAGAAAACATTAGAAATGAAACAAGTGAAAGAATTGGTCAGTAATGAAATTACTTATTTTGGTAAAACATGAGCAGCGGTTAGTGTCTTTACAAAAAAAAAATTATTTGAATGTAAAGAAAGCTTCGTTCTCTAGACCTGCAAGAACATAACATGGATTTGTACAGAGCCAACAACAAGATTAAAAGTCTTGTTCGTGTTTTTGGAGAGAGATGAGAAAATTCTGGACAATATTATGAAAAATCCATCATTGCCACCAATTGTCTCCTACATGAAGGAATTCCCCTCCATAAAAAATAGATAAGTGGACCCTCCAGTTCAAATGCATTTTATGAAAACCTGAAAAATGTCTTTAAAAAAATGCTGCTTGATGATGAAGAAGCTAACTTATCAAAATAGACCCAACTGCTAGATTCAAAACAGTAGCCAGAAGAAATCCAGAAGCATTTAACATTTGGTGAGACAGAAATAAGAAATGTTTCAAAAGACTTCAGCTGAATGAAAGAGAAATGATTCACAGATTCTGAGAATAATTGCCGGAAAAAACTATTCCAAACAAATTATTTCCACTGATATATACTCTTGACATCAGATTTCCTCAAGTGAATGTGAAAGGAGTTTTTCACAGATGAACCTTATTGTAACTACATCAAGATCTTCTTTGTTAACAAAATTACATCGGCACTGATGTTCATCAAAATTGTTTGGCCACCTCTAACTCTATTCAACTCAACAAAATACGTTCAGTCTTGGTTGCTCCGTGAGCATCATTTTGAAATAGACACCAAAAACAAACTGCAAAACATGACTGAAATTTGGAGTCTCTTCTGAAACTTGTCCAAAGTTGTGTTAGTTTTTTATTACTTTTCTAAAATAAAAAAAAAATGTGTTCCAAATTATAAAGATTTATTTTTTGTTAAATTTTTTTTAAAGTATTGGACCCAGTCACATCTGCATACCACCACCTTTTTTCCAGAAAAAAAAAAAAAAAAAACAGTTTTAATATATTTTAGCCTAATTTAGCAGCCATGTTAATTTTCAGCCAATCGTGAATTTCTGTTTTTAAGTAAAAAAGAATAAAAATTATACAATTTTAGTGATCATGGTTGAACTTTCCACTTTGGTTGAAGCATTGAAGCTGGATGCATTCTGTGATTGGCCAAAATTTACAGAATATTTCATTTAACCTGGAACTATTATTTTAATTGTTTTTCAGAGTGATGAGTTTTGAAGGTTTGAACATTGCTTAATTTTCCAAAGTTTATGGAGGAGATTATACATTGAGGAGCATCAGTGATAGAGAATAATCTTTGTTAATGTGGATATTTCATAATAAATTTTTTGAATTTTATCCTCCACAGAAATGGTCTTAATGTGTCTGCTTTATATAACTTGCTGCTCTGTACCTGCATTTGTCTACTTGCTTTTTTTTCCTTTTTCCTTGAAATATTAAATTTACAGGAAGTTGAAGTGCTACACTTTTAAAATAATTTCTTTTTACTTTATTGCTTGTAATTTATTAAAAATTTTTTGATACTACCTTTAATTAAAAACCAGTCTGTCTGAAGTAAGTGCTTGAGAAGCTAATATTACATAGTTATAATGTTTCTTTGCTTTATTATTAAATTTATAAATTGATTTTACTGATTTTTCATTCATTTAAAGGTGCAACAAGGAAACACTGGGAGTGCAATGTGAAATGATTCCATCAGTGTGTAATGTGACATCAGTGTGCATGAATGATGGTGTTGTTGGCACTGATGTCTGCTACAACCACAGTTTTAATGCCAGTTGCTCTTGTGGACCTGGTAAGTTTGTCTTCCAGGGCTTTGTTATAGAGCTTTGACAAAGGTTTTTAGATAATTTTCTCATCTATATCTCTCACATAGGAAATGAAGTTATTTTTGTTTTTATAAAATATTCTTTTATTTGACCATTTTTGGACCAAGATATTTATCAGTTGAAAATACAAATTTCAAACCTTATTATTGGTCTAAATTTATTACTATCAATAAATTAGCACTCAATATCAGATACCTCTGCCTCCTTGCATGATACATTAATTTTTTTTTTTCAGTATAAATACAGTTTATAGATTGTGAGATAATTATCTTTATGATTCTTTATTCTTGTTGGTTCGGATTTTACTTAAAGATTGTAAGTAACTAAATGAGTTGTTTTTGGGTAGTTTATTATTGTAACTTGTTCAGAATGTTATTGATGTTTTCATTATATAATTGTTTGCACTTTTAACAGTATTGAGTCAACAGAGATAAGTGTTTCCTGAGTGGGGACAAATTAACATCTCCGCTTCCAAATTAAGTCCTTTTGGCCTACATATACACTATAAATAGTTTGGGGTCTTGGAAAATATATTGTAGATTATTTACTAGCTGATAAATAATTGCAGGGATATTCGGTTTTGTGCGATGTTTTTAGATCATTTAGTGACTGCTGTGCAAGATATTTCTATTGAAATATTCATTTTGTAAAATAATGGAAGGGGAAGGAAACTCTGACTGCAGATTAATATATGCAATTGAAGAAGCAACTATTTGAAAGCAGCACTGGAAGGGGGGAGATATAACCAAGCACTTTTTGTTTTAGACTACTTAGATTAACATTAGTTGATATGACTCATCATACATTGAAACATTATATACATTTCACACCACTTGAGCCATTGCATAACCTTGGAGCATGACTTTCAGTTTTCAGTCTGCATTAGTCAGTGTCATCAATTTTGATGTGACCTTTGCTTATTGCTGCAGATATCCTGGCTGAGCATTTACTGTGTTGAATTATTTTTGCAGTGTGCTTGTTCTGTCCTATGTAGGCTAGGGACCCCTATCATAAATATTTGTCTTGGGCAGAGTAGAATTTAGATTCATGGCCAGGAAATCAGTAACATCTATTACATTTCTCTCAGAATTAGTGATAAGCTGTATTCTATTAAAAGCCCTTAACACTTACAAACATTACACAGTTCTTGTGTTATCCGCTATATAGTTAACTGGACAAGACATTTTAACCATGGCATGGTGTAGTTGAACTTTTTTATTGCTGACAGAGGCACTAGTCCATACAGGATACTACTTTTTGACAGCAAACAGAGTCTACTTATATCAAAGGAATCAGAAACCTGGTATGTTGACGGAACATTTCAATCTGCATTACTATTATTTTTGCAGCCATGTCAAACTTGCTGAGTTCTTCCAGTATTTTATGTTTTGTTACCTAACAAGCAAAGGAATACATATGAAAGACTCTTCCAACTATTAAACAACTGAAACTTAAGTTTCTCCAGAATCTGTTTTGTGTAATTTTGAAAATGCAGCATCCACTGCAATAACGAACTTTTCCTGATGTGCATCTCAATGGATGCTCTTTTAATCTTAATCAAAATATGAAAAGCATTTATGTGAATTTCAGCCATCCTACAGGTATAACAACGATGCCAATCTTGTGTTGAGTGCAAAAATTACCACTGCAATTGCATTTGTACCTGTCGCAGACTTGGATAAAGCCATAGACAGATTGGTGGCAGAACTGCAGCCATGCTGCCTGCTTGGTTTGAAAATTATTATGTAAGCTGACCAGCTACCCGAGGAAATGGAAGATGTCCAGCAGTGTTTTCCCGAAGAAATGTGGTCATTTTACAACAGAGTCCTCAACAAAGACAAAAGGACCAACAACCAGGAAAAGGCTGCATATGGAGGGATACAAACTGAATTGGAAATGATACATCCAACAATACAGAAAGTCATAGATGGCCTCTGTGAAGTGCATCATGGTCATGATATATATTATGAACAATTAGTGGCTGGTCACAACCCACCACAAAAATTGAAAAAAATATTGTGATGCCGATGAACACACATTCAAAATTACTACAGATTATAAGGGCTGGGGCATTATCACAGATCTTCAAGGTTTAGCAAATAGTTACAGTATGGAGTAACATTTGTGACTTAGATTTACTATATTAAATTATTGTGTTCACTTAAATTTGTATAAAATTAATTTTAAAATAAAATAAATTCTGTCACTTTTAAATTCATATATATTTCCACTATTTTTAAAGTGATTCTATAATTGTCACAAGGCACTGGCACACACTATGTATTGTGCATAGTAACATTCACTGCGAGTGGCTCATGGCAAATTATCTTTGTGATTAATTGGCCACATGAACAGTCCTAAACCCATTTTACTATATCCTTAACTTTTTGTGTACATTATATATTGTTTTTCATGATGATTACTTTAAACTATTTATGCATTAGTGATCTCTGATAGACTTGTTTTCACCAGCTTGTTGGTTTGATTATTATTTTTTAAAGAATTTTTTATTAGTTAGGATTTTTACCTGGTAGTTGTTGGGGGAACCTTTTGAGGTTTTGAGATCACTCAGCTTGAGCACAAAAAGTTGTTTTACAATATCCAAGCACAAGATCAGCAAGATGCCTGTCTCCTATTTTTAATGGCTATTTCTCATGGTTGCAGATTACTTTGGATTGTCATGTGAATTTGTTAAAAACAGATGTTCATCCTCTCCATGTAAAAATGGAGGAACCTGCAAAGTCAAAGCGAAAGGCTATGAATGCATTTGTCTACAAGGTAAGTCAGGATTTTACTTTTTTACAGATTGCTTAAGTTTCATTAGATTTGAAGTTATTACTCTGGCGTAAGGTCAGACGCTTTCTTGGCTATACCTGATAGCAGGATAGAATTAAGAAGTTAGGGGTCCTAATTAAGCCTTAAAAAGCATTTGTTGGAGGCAGCCAATTTCAGGAAAACAGGTGGTTAGTTGTTTTTCTTATAGTGCCTGCTGTGTTTAAGCTGTTGGTATGAAGGTTTAGATCTCCATCTGCTATTTCTGGATATATCCTCATTCAGACTATAGACTAGGGTTTACTATATGTTGCTCAACTTGTGTGACTAAGCAAAATCCAACAACTGCAGATTTTAATGTAGTTGACCACAGGCAAATTTTAATAAAGGAAAAATAGCTTTTGCTAAAGCAAAAACAAATTTTATCTTTTCTAATAGCCGATTGAGAAGATTAATTGTGTGTGTGTGTGTGTGTGAATAGATATATGTATAAATATATCAGAGACTCCATGCCCAACTTGTTCCAAATATAAAGACACTTGCTGCACATGGATCTTACTGCGTGCACCAGTTATGCTGCTGATTCTCATATATACACATGTCAGTCAAAAAACATTTTTCATTAAAAGAAACTAAAATATTATTTGAAAGTTAAGTACGTTTCCTTATACATTTTTAATTTAAAGAAAGGGCTCAAAGGAGTAGATAAATAAATCAGATAAATAATTTCAAATCTGGAATTATTAAAAAAAATTAAACATAATATAGTGACTTAAATCAGCCAATGGTGTTCTGGCATCTCTCTACCCACACACCACTTTTACATCATCTGAGAAGTAAACACATCACGAGATACAATTCCTGAAAAATTTCACCTAATAGACGTTTTTTTGCATCAGCTTACTAAAATTTTCAGTAAACTAGCTATATAACCCAAAAATTTTTTGCTTTATTTTTAATTTTTGTCTCTTGAATATTTTGGTTATCAGAATATTGGTTAAAAGAGGGTTTACCCACAGAGTATTGGAAATAATAATATAAACACAAAGGATATGCACAAATAATGAGCATATAATGCATACACAATATGTTATTAAAGAAAATATATTTTAAAAATGAATACATTGCCCAATGCATTAGTATTTGCTATTTTCATCCCTTTGCTTTATATAGACCATGTTCCTATGTAGGCTATCAATGTATTACTATCACTGTGTAATGTTGTTCCACATATCTTGTAACACTTTTCGCAATTCACTTAAGGTATATGGTTACTATTTGACATTCTTAGTAGCCATATCATCTCATATAATGATGTTTATATTAGGACTTTGTGCAGGCCAAGACATTTTTGTAAGTTTTCCATCAGCCTCTCTATGTTCAGATATTTTTTCACCACATTGGCTGTATGCCTGAGTTGATTGTCATGCTTGCTTGTCAGAAATCGCAACACTTTCAATTTTATGCATATTTTTGACAGCCTTGGCAGATATGCAGCCCCATCCCTATACTGATCCACTCCTATGCTTTACTGTAGCTGTTGTACACTGACTGCTATACTGCTTTTTGGTCCATCTTCAAGTAAAATGCTGTTGATTATTGCCAAACAGTTCAAACTTGGATTCATCTGTCATTTCCAATGCCCATCTCAATCTTGCCATTTGGTTTCAGCAAAGGTTTTGGGCAGCTACACATCCACTGAGATCAGTTAGGGTTAATGTGTACCTTACTGTTCTTGAAGAAATTTTAACACCTGTGCTTACAGCTAGATTGTTTGCAATATCTCTTCTAACTCATCATTTATCAATTAGAGACCATACTCTTAGGTACCTAGCATCCCTTTTGGAAAGTTGTTTTTTTTCTCCTGATGGCAGTATCAATAATAAACAGTATCAGTTTCATGTATCCTCCTTTGAGTATTGCACACAGAATCACGGAGTTGGACTGTAATCTGGCACATGAAGTAGACTTTACTGATTTTTATTCACTTGTCATGTAATATTTTTTCCCAGGAGCCACAGTATTCAACCTACATCTTCACCTCACCACAATAATATCACTGCCTGTACTTTTATCGTCCTGCAGGTGTGGAACTTTTCAAGGTATTCTGAAGCACTAAGCTGAACTTTTTCTGAGGATTCAAACCCGAAAATGCTACAAATAGTAATTTATTGATTGTACAATTTATTTTTAGACATACTGGTATATTATTTTATTTTTATTTATTTTTTTTTTTTGCAAGAGGCCCTAAGCTACAGCTTGCTTATATTATGCCTAAATCTACCTCTGGCATTTCTTGACTGTTGATCTGATAGTGTACTATATCAAAGCATGACTGTTCTATGGAGCATTGCATTTTATGCTCAGTATTTCTGTTTCTATGAATATTTCAAATAATGCATAATATATATTTATACCCACCACTAGATGACTGTTTAATGGGAACTCACATTACATATACAGTAAAAGCTTTGTTATCTAACATCCATTGCACCTGAGAGATGCTGGTTAATCAAGAGTTATACTTACACAATCAGTTGGTCTTTATTTTGCTTAAATCTGGAAGCTCTTGCTTCACCAGCACCCTCTAAGGTTGAAGTAGGCCAGTTTAAACAGCATTATATATTTCATCTGGCAGCAAATATTGATCTACAACTAAATTAAATAAGTCTCAGTTGTTTTCAGCAGCTTTGTGTTTGGCAGACTTCTGTTCACCTGACACATCAAGGTGTCTTATTCCATGACACAGTTTAAAATAGGAGCACCACCCATCAGAAACAAACATGGTTCAGTGATTCTATTTGTTTAATCTTTTGCCTTTTTAGTGAGCACAAGTCTGGAGATTGGAGCATCGTATAAAACAGTATCAAGCTTAAATTAACAAATACAGTTCCACAAATTTCTGTTTCCAAACTTGCTTAAAACCCCATTAACTTATTCTTTCACCTTAATGTTGTAGATGGTTGAAGACCCAATGCTGAATTCTCTTATTAAATCATTCTATTTTATTTTTCAAAAGTCTCTTGCATTTGTCTATCTTCTTACCTTTACTTGTTGATGGTTTATTTTCTTCCATGTTGAATGGTGTACTGATAATCTACAATAAATACAGAACTTTTGCAATAAAGAGACAAAATGGCAGTCACGGAAAAGAAGGACAACAGTAGTGCCACTCTGACGACAATGGCAACTTCACCAATTACGCGATTTGGTCTGAGCTGGATAGTGTTGATCTGGATGATGGTTATCACAATAGTAATCTGTATTGTGATAATTTTTGAAATGCTGATTAATAGAGCTTTACAGCTAATAAAATGCCAGATAAACAAGCTTTTACTTTACTACTAACTAATATTTATGCAAAATCCAGTCATCTGGTGTGTTAAAAAACATAAACTACAAACATATACAAAACTTATGAGGTGGTATGACTTGGTGTGGCTTGTTGAGCAGAATTTTAAAATCTAAATGTAGTCAGTTAAGTCAACTTGTCCATGAAAAGGTAGTCAAATACATACATACATATGCTATTTTTTCAGTGCCAGATAAAGGTAATTAATAAAATAATTTGTTTATATAATAAAAAGTGCAAAACCATTGCAGGTTAAGTGGAAATCGTAATCAGAATTCAGTCATTTGATCCACACATCTGCTAGACACCTTGAAACATCTGCCAGCTATCTCACAATGCTTTTGATTGATTCTATGAAATTTTTAATGTTTTTGAGTAGGTTTAGTTCCTTTGTTGTTCTCTTTCTCTAGACAAATTAAGCCTTATTTTAGAACCATAGCACACTAAAAGAGTACTTAGTACTTAGGTGCAACTGCTTACATGCTTGCAAGGCATCAATGTTTGTCTTCTCTTCTCTTCCAAATATTGTATTATATCTTCTTGTAACTAATTTTAATTTTTCATTTAGATTTACCAAAATTTTTTTCAATTCTATTAATTCTAAACTCCGCTTCAGTGTCTGTATTTTTTCTTTTGTTTTTATTTATTTACAATTTTAATATGCTAATTTTCTATTTAGATTTTAATGGAACTAACTGTGAAGTGCCATTCGATCCTTGTGACAGGAAGACTTGTCCGGAAAATTCCCAGTGCATTGCTCTTGGTGTGCCCCTTTGGCCTACTGTAGATGTAATCAAGGTAGTGATTCTCTAACTGGCAGTATCTGTAAAGGTAAGTAACATATATTCTCATATCTAAGTTGCTTAGTGTTTAACAGAACTGAAATACAGTAAAGAAAGTACTGTTTAGAGAATTTAATTATTTCAAAAAATTTTATCATATTTTTTTCTGTCAAACCAACTTAATTTTTATTTTCATAACCTTTTAACCTGAATTCAGAATTAGCACAGAAAAATTACTCTTTATGTAATTTTTTTTTTTTTCCTTGCAGCTAATTGTTCTGACTATGACCTCTTCTTTGATCCTCGAATATCACCAAGTGGAGCCATATCATCAGATTTCTTAGTTCTCCCACAAAAGAATTTAACCATCAGCCTGTGGTTTCGTGTTGCTCAGCCTTCAGCCTTGGAGACTATTCTTGCTTTTGATGTACACAGGTATTTTATTTCTTAAATCATCCTATTTCTTTAAAATTTAATTATGGATCAGCACCAGAGCAAATGAACTGCTAAGTCAGTAACGGTGACTGATTTAATAATTTGTTGCAAACTTTAATTTTAGAAATTGCTTTTATTTACCTTAATAAATAGATATTTAATTCATAGGAATGCTGATTATTAAAGAATGATCATGATGATACTTTTTTCTAACTGCAGTATTGAACAGAATCATGGATTCAAATATTTTGTGTTTTCAAATCATTATTCCAGATTCCATAAATATGGCTCTGAAAATTTCTTGTGTTACTCAGTTTCTATTTTTTATCAGATCATCTACTGACTGATTGCATAAGAGTTTAAGACAAATAAATTTATTTTATCTGAACATTTTAAAATTAAATTCTGTGTTTACTGTATCTTTGAGCCCTCACATGATTATTAGCTCATTTTATTTAATTTGTATTAGGGTAAAGAGTAAGACAACAACGAATATACTCTGATGTATCACATGACCTTGTCAAAAAAAAGGAAAATTAATTAGCAAAAAAAAAACAGAGTCTTTTATTCAGTTTCAGAATATTGATTTTTAAAGTAATATTAAATTAATGTTTTCCTTGGCTAAATGTTCATCATAACCCATTGTAAATAAAATA
This sequence comes from Nautilus pompilius, assembly GCA_018389105.1. Lineage (NCBI taxonomy): Eukaryota > Metazoa > Mollusca > Cephalopoda > Nautilida > Nautilidae > Nautilus > Nautilus pompilius. Next base: position 1,628,265 of record JACATO010000344.1, on the reverse strand, counting down.
ATAATAAAGATAGCTAATTTTATTAGTTTTATGTTTTTGCTGCTGTTTTAAAAAAACTTTGGTAGATAAAACATTTCAAATAATTTAAAATCATGGTTCCACTCTTTATTAGAAGTGTTGCAGTACCTTTATGCTCTCCCATGCTCTTTCCAGTCTCCTCCCCCCACTTGTGCAGAACATCCCAGCCTTCAAAAACAATGTTAGACCTCAAGGGATGGCCCACTCTCCTTATGGGGCTCTACTGGAGTAAGGAAAATGGACTTATTGGTTGCTTCGCTCATTTTTTGTCATTCCAGAGCCAAACTGTCAAATTCAGAAAAGCAGTCATGACAAACACACTGCATGATTGGTTTATATTACTGTATAGTTATCAATAATTAGAAAGTAATTTTAGTTTATTTTGACAAACTGTGTTAGTAATCCACTGAGTTGCTACTACATTTGTTTGTGACTGAGATAAAGAACAAAATTTTGAGACTTTGAAGTAAATTTGAATTATCCTAAACTGTTTGTATTATTAAATATGTGGTACAGTGTTTTAACAAGATCAGATGAAGAATTCCAGAAACACTAATAATATGGATTTAAGGAAACCAAAAAAGATAAAGTACTAGAAGCAATGTCAGAAATAAACCATAGTTTCTAATTTTCCTTAGTTTATTTGTATGTTGATATTTCTAATTGATGAAGTCATGACAACAAAAGTTTACTGAAAATACCATGTATGTTACCATCAAAATATAAACTTTTCTGTTTTAGGAAAGATTCAAAAGAGAGAATTTTAAAAATAACAAGAAATGAAGCAATTTTCCAAAATGGAAATGTAAGCAAGAGAGTTGCTTTTTCATCATTTGTCAATAAAAATGATAGTCATTGGAATCATATTGGATTGATTTGGAGTAACCATGGACAAGTTACCCTCACATTGCAGGGTATTATGAAAGAAACTTCAATTCCTGTTCATATGGATCATAACTCTACAGGGTAGGCAAATTTTATTTTATTGTATGTTCCTATCTTTTGAGATGAATGGCTGTTGGACTTGTGAAAAGTTTTTTCACATTAAACTGGAGTGCTACAGGAATGGCTTATGACAGAATGCATAGAATTGTTTTAACTGAGCTTTCAGTTAAATGGATAAACTTTGATTCAATCACATTTTGAATACTCCACCAAATCTTTCTTTAGAAAGGGATTTTAGAATATTGTATATGCTCTGGAACTTTTTTAGAATTTAAACATGTCTTTACTCTGGAAAGAATAGATGGATAATAATACTTTTTTGTGGTCTTTTCTTGTCATTTTTATTTTTTGCCCAATGAATAAAACCAGTAACCATAGTTTTCACCCATTTAATGTCCCGCTGTATTTTTTCCAAGTGATCCAGAGTATCCATCACCAACTGTTGTGCTCTTAGCAAATCTATCTGAACTGTTTTCAGATATTTAGATAAAAGCTTTTGTTAATTTAAAGATCCATAGATAAATTAATATTGTCAGGATTATTTCATATTTTAGAAGGAAATCTTTGTAAGATCTAATTTAATGCAGAAGAAACCACAACATTTTCTGGACATTTTCCATTCATATCTAGATGGATCAGCAACTTTTAAACAATTATAAAAGTTAAAATAATGTACAAGATATTTTTCACAGCAACAAAAAATAGAGCATAAACACAAACCATGTGATGTGATGTATCTGGTAGAGTAACACACTGTGTACTACAAAATAGTCATTGCATACATGAGCACAAATAGTTCTGCCAACTGAGCTAATATAATGACTGGAGTGCAGCAAGACAATCATACCGAATTGTGATAAAGTGAATCACACTTGTGTAAATCAATTCATGTTCCCTATTATATTAATTAAATATAAGCAAGTTAGCAATAATTGGGTTTGTTTATATCAAGGATCCACTGTGTTCTAAATTATTAATTTTTAAGTGTATTGTTTTTTATGAATTATTTTGATTTTTTAACCAAAGGATATTACTACATGTTCTTCAGAATGGGAAAATGCTTGTTATTAGAAAATAATTTTTTAGTAACAATTATAGTTGAACATGATAAACCACAGCTTTAGCAGATACTAGGTGATTTTATACAAACCATATTGATTTCCAACCTACTTGTGTATAGTAAAAACAGTTGATTGCCTCTTTTCCATAATATTAGCTATTTCACGATGCAAGAAGTATTTGTAAAGATTTTTTCAATTGTTTATACTTCTTTATGATTATTTGTAATTTATTATGCATAATTCACTAATAATTATTATGTTTTTCTTTGTACAGATATTATTTTAACATGGGATTTTAAAATATTAATGAGAATTAAACTTAGGAAAATGTAAATCTGGCAAAAGCATTTTACTTTTACTTTTTTGTGGGGAAAAAAATTTGTAATGCATGTCTCTTGATTCCTCTAAATGAAAATAAATTGCTTTCAGAATCAATGTCACATTGGGTGAAAACTTCCATGGTTATATCACAAGAGTAAACATTTGGAACTTAATTTTGAGTAAAGAAGAGTTGCTTAAAATGTTTGACAATTATCATTATGCATCCCCTGAATTATTTTGGTCCTGGCGCGGTTATCTTCCTGGAAAAGGCACAGAAAGGCGGAGCCCAAGTCGCCTTGGATCCTCTATGTGTGAGTTAGGTATTCATGATCCTCAGTGTTCAGGAAACAAGCCAGGTAAGGGGTCAAAGTGCATAGAGTTTTTGTTGTTAAGGGTTAAAATATTGTAAATGATTTACAATCATTACTGTAAAACATTAACTGATAACAAAATCTCCTTGATGAAACTCTCTTTAAAATCTCTTGTTTACATTGGAATTCTCACACACAAATAAATATTCAGTAAAGTTAAGCAAATCTAAGAGGTTTCTGTAATATTTACCAGCTTTAACCCTAAGAAATAAAGTTAAAATGGCCTTTTCTTTCTGTGTGACACGTTCATGATAATGAAATCTTGTCACATTTTGTCGTCTATATACTGTTCAATCATTGTATCCTGTCTGCTTTGTATGGATGGGGTTATATATGGGGAATAACATTATGTGTTGCAAATGACTTGGATTGCTTGGTTAAATATGTGTCACTTTGTTTCTTTGATCAAATATGAAGAAGAAACTAGAATTGGGGTTACTGGAAGATTTATGTTAGTTAACAAAAAAGAGGACAGGACGAGAAAATTTCTCTCTTTTTTTTTGTAGCATTGGCATCTTACAGTTTGTCTGTACTTATATTCCCTTTAATTTGTGGATTTTTACCAATGTCTGTGGTTGTGGTATGTTCGCTTCATCCATTATTACTTTATTGCAGATAAAATACCACCCGCTTTCATGAAGTGTGATACCACAGATAAGTTCAGAATGAGTTCTCATCGACTGGTGGATATCAGTCTGACACCGCCTGACCATGATGGCGTGACTCTCCTGTCCAGTCAGAGAAAAGGTAAGATGAAATTTGTGACCTTATTTTTTGTTTTAAGAATACTTGATTAAAGATTTTAATTCATTTTAAAAACCAAACTTTAACATGAAATTTTACTTAAATATAAAATAGGCAGCATAAAACTATAAAATATTGAAGGACATTGTAACAAAAACAAAAAGAAGACACCATAAAACCACTTACATCTTAAATGCTGCATTTTATTAATATTCATTTCATTGTAATTAATAGTTGATGATGATAGTTGAACAAAATGAGGAGAAAATATAGGATTTTTTTTTTTAGTTTATAACATGCAATTGCAACTTGAAATTATACAGTAGTATGTTTTTTGAATTTTTCTTACAGAGGGAATTTTCTCATGGAATGTATATCCTACCATCTACATTTCCAAAGATAAATTTGGAAATTATGCAAGTTGCAGGTCTAAGTTGTATATTCAGTGTGAGTATTAAAGATGACTGATACACTGACTGATCAAAGCTATTTAAAGAAATCTTTTGCTTAATTTTACTAACAAAGTCTTCTTTTAATTCTTATAAATGCTGATGAACTTAAAAATAAATAAAAATATACAGAAAACAAACATGCAAGGCATATTTATTGAAATAAGAATAAAATTATTTTTTCTGTGGTTTACTAATATCTCATTTTCAGTGTGCAATACCATAAGGAAAAAATAATTTTAAAGTTATTTCTGGGATAAGAGAACTTATCTAGAGACATTGTCAAACAGCTGGAAATTACTTTGTTCTCCTTGCCTCTACAGTCAGCACTCAGCTGCACAAACATCACACCAATAACTGTAAGGAAGAGGCTTTGCATTCTGTTTAGAGTTTTCTAGAATAAAGAGTTTTCTTTTTTAAAAAAATGGAATATTTCCTGTCAGTATCTTTTTCCTGGTTTCTAATAAATGCTACATTTAAAAAATACAGAAAAGGAATTATTTAAAACAAATTTTTAGATTTGATGAGTGGGCTCACTTTATGGATTAGTTGGTGCAGAAATAAATATCATATATTCTGGATTATTAAGTGACGAGGAGTATCAGTCAAATTGGCTAATTTTTTCATTGTTTATTCATAGATGGGTTGATTTGCAGTATAAGAAAAGACCAGATAAGCTAAAGTAATTTGTCAACTTTCAACCAGTCAGAACAATGTTCCAAATCCTTCAAAACACTGTTACATCATATTGTTGTCCAAGGTACTACCAAACTCATGAATATTAATGAGTTTGTGCTCAGATAAATGGGCTGTTGAAATAGTTTTCTAACATCTGTAATCATGGAGAGATATTTGAAACAAACTGCAAATGTTATTATCGGTTCTGATATTGAAAGTCAAGTATTTATTTTTAGTCACTGCATGACATAATTGATCATCAGGTGATCCCATGTCATTTGTGCTGTGTTGAATCGCCTATTTTCAAAAATCCAAGCAAGTCAGTTTTATCTATTTTTGATACTCTTACTTGATTTTAAGAGATTACAGCACATTCAAATCTAGGAATTCAAATCTCAATTTTATTTTTGATAGCATGAGTTGATATTCATCTGTCTTTCAAGTTGTTTGACATTTGGGGTTCACAACTAAGCCAACTCAGAGGTCAATATGTTCAGCTGTTTTCCAATTGTATAATATGATACACACATCTAGAAAACCATTATGGTAGATACTGTACACTAGCGAAAGAAAGACAGGTAGAAATGTAAAGACAGTGATCATCAGTTGTGATTTGTTTCCTTTTAGTCTGATCTCTACAGTACTATGTCCATAACATGTGGCAAATTGGATGAGCACATATTCCTCCAACTTATCTTCACAGTTACTCCACCTAGCTTTGTAGCTGTGATTTGCCTTCTGGTTTTTTTCATAATTGGTAATCCTTTGCTTTACACCAATCCATAACACATTTCTTGCTGACAGTATATTTCCTGTGCACAGCCATATTACCACCATTTTTTCAGCAAACTTAACAACTTCCAGCTTAGCTATGTACAAGTTGTGTGAATTTACAAGAAGAATTTTGAGATGAGGCAGAGGATATTTATACATATAGTTTGGATTGAAAAGGATAGATAGAATGTAATTGGTGAGTGTGGGCTTGTTATTGATTGAATAATTTTGCATGCTTCAGTACATTGTTTTCAAATGAAAAATTTAACAGTTTATTTTAGAAAATAACACATTTTATCATTTAAAATTTTTTCATTAAAGCAACCTCAATGACTATTAATATATAAATTGATTTGCTGATTACATTAAAGCCTGGACTTCCAGGGAAAGGTATTAACTTATATGCATAAAAATACAGTAAACAGTAACATTTACAATCTACTTTTTTTTCCCCAGATGGAAGCTGCTCATATATAGACTACAATAACAAAATCCAAGCTTGTGATAACTCAAGTGGTAACATCTGTGATGTCAAATGTGCAAGTGGCGTTAGTTTGAGTCGGCCATTTCCAAAAATAAAGAGGTGTGGCAAACTGGGTGTTTTTGAGAGGCAGAATCCCTTCAATCTTTTTGTTGTTCCCCCTTGTGGAGGTATGTGTTATGAAGTCATGTGTAAAGTAATGACAAGAGTGATTGCTTCTGTAAATACTAGGGATAAAAGCAGCAGTTCTGGCTTATATCAGCTGTTTCGGAGACATTTTTGAGAATATATATAAATTCTTTTGATTTGTTTTTGAATTAATAAGATGTTAATCAATATAACGATTTAGTAAAATCTTACACATAATTAGTGTGTAAATGAAAATAATCATGGTTATTTGAAAAATGTGTTACTGCATTCTATTTTATTGATGGAAAAAATAATGTAGCTTTAATAAAATGCAATCATGGTTTTGTTTTTAATTTATTGTCCATTGGACAATCTAAGCTGAGTTAATAGTACTTTTCTGCAACTAATAATTATTTAAGGCTTGTAAATTTATTTTTCTTAGCAAATGTATGAACAAAAGAATTTTCCTTTTGCTTACCTTTCTCTTTTATCATGCCTCATTTTTCTTTTTAGTGAAAGGATCCTCTTTTCCACAAAATATAAGGATCTCATACATGTATGGATTTCCAGCTGCTTGTAAAGTTGTGTGGGAAGAAAGTTTATCAAAACTAATAACCACAAAGTTAAATACACTCAACAGTACTTGGAGTGGTTTGTGTGGACCAAATGATGTTTGCCTCAACAACACTGCAGTCACGGTCACTTGCACTGGGAGTCAAGCAAGTGTAAGAATCTCCATAAACAATACTCAGTAAGTGCAGGGTTAAGTTTTACCCACTGAAATAAGTTGTCAAAATGGAATTTTGCATTGACTCAAAAACTAAAATGTAGATAAAAACATTTGTGACAAAGCAGTGCAAGTTGGCACTTTTAATTTTCTCACAATTTTCCTGACTGAGATAGATTCAAGTTTTTCATACTTATTTTAATACCATCAGTCATCTGGTTGTTATCAGTGGTTAACTTTGGGATAACAGGAACAACTTCAGTAGCAGAGTCACTGTGTAGCTCTGTTGAGAAATGATGCTACTGAGATAATATGGAAACACAAGGTTACAACAAGAAAAAGGCGGAAAATTTTACTGGCATTACTAATATTCCCCTTAATTTCCATTATTTTTTATGTCTTATTTTCTTTTTTGTCCCTGTTTACTTAATTATTATGTTTGTCTGTTTTAGGATAATGCTTACTAAGAGACAGGACAGCTCTATTAAAGTTGACACTGTGGAAAAATTAAAAATGATTTTCCAAGAAACAGACTTGTTTCAGTTTCCAGTAAGTTAATTATTCTTTTCTAGAATTGAATTTCATCTTTTAAGTTGCTTTTCTTTCTTTTCTTTTTATCTGCTTAGTTTCTTTGACTGTTTCTTAATTGTTGGCTCTGTACAGAAAATTCAAAAGAAGAAACAAATAAATATAAAAAAGGCATTTAGCTTTCCATTGGTGGGGAAAACAGAGCAGAAGAAATTACCTTAAGTTCTACTTGTAGAAATGTTGTTTAAGCTGCTGGAGGTCTTATTATAATGTTAGATATTACTTTACAGTGAACACCATGGAAGGCTAAGAAAAACTATCACAAATTTCTTTACTGATTCACACACAATTCTTTGTTGTATGATAGAATTAATTTTAATAAAAGGAATTTCTTAATGTGTAGACTTCTGTTTAATTACAGATCCTTCAGGTTTTGAAATTGTAACTAAAGCAAATGGGGAATCTATTTTGTTATTTGCCTCTTATATAGTCATTGGATACTGTGGTATGTACATGTTTCTTTGAATGCATAGTCAGTGTACCTAGTGATTTTTCTCTCTCTCTCTCTCTCTCTCAACATCTGACAGACAGTTGGCATTGCAAAGCTAAACAGATCTAGTGTAAAATTCCAGACTTCAAAGGGATGCAAGTCTGGATCAGCAATTATTCAAGATATATGTGGTAAGTACATAAATTACACTGGTAAATTTTAGCTAAAGTGATACAAGTTTATCACACTAACAACACCTGGACAATTACCTGAATAAAGTAACTATCTACTACACCCATACAATTCTCTTCAGGCTGCTCAGTCTTGAAATACATAAGATCATGACATGGTTTTATCTAAATTTTACATCATATGCCTTGTTACTGAAAGTGTAATTAAAACAAAAGAGGAATTTCATTTTTCTTATTTTTTAAAGGTATTCTCTATTTTTTTTTTGTTTTACTTCCTTTTAATTTAAAGCTAGGCAATTAATATTGTGCTTAAACTGAATTTTCACTTTTACACTTTGTCATTTATATTTATTACTATGAAAGCACTATCAATTAAAAATTTGGGGTTTGACAGTAATTGTAGGTTTTTAGAGGATATGCTTTCTATTAATTAGAATAAATATATTTGAAACAATTAAATATACTTTCAATACTATATATAAAAAGTTTAATAATCAAATATATATTTATTAAGATCTAAACTTTATACTTTTGATTCAGCAAAATATTATTTTTTCTGCAATTACAGCCTCTCAGATTTTTGGAAGTCTTCTAATTAATTTTATGAGATAATCTTTCAGTGCTGAATTCTAAGCCTTCATCCAAAACTGCCACACTGTTCGGATGAAGAGGGTTGTTTATCTTTTGCTCTTCTATCTGTTTTATCCCATCTAACAATTGTGGTGGCCATTCCATTGTAATGAAAATCTGTCCTTTTGTTTTTTCATAAATAATTATGATAAAGCTGAGAAGTGTTTCTGTTCTCCATCTTGCTGTAAGATAAATTGTTAACATACTAAACAAGCCCAATAGAATGGTATGCCTATACTTTTATGGCTTTACATGTTTAAGGTATTCTCAATTCTGTAAAGAATTTACCGTTGCCAGCAAAACAACTCCAGATCATTATGCTTGTTTCTCCATGCTTAACAGTAGGCACAGTGCAGTCTTTTAGTGTGTTCACCCCCTCTGCAAGGGACATAAACTGTATGATTTGATTCAGATATTTTGATTAATTAGCCAAGAGCACTTTTTTCCATTCATAGATTACCCACTTTTTGTGATGATTATTCTCAGCAAACCCTTTTGCCTTGTTTTTTGTGGTTTATGTACTGTTTTTCTTCTCAGTAATCCAGCTGCTTTCAGTTATCTTTTGACAGTAGATAAAGATATGAAATAACTTTTATTGTGTTCAAGACAGCAGTTATCTGGGAACTAGATGGAGACCCTTGACCTTTTTTATAGTCGTCTTCTCTTTTTGATGTTTTTTTGTCTCTGTTCTTCTGTAGTCATCAGGTTGGTGCCAGTGTTTTTGTGATGCCCTATTGTATGAGTCATTCAATGATACTTTCACTTTTTTTTTTGCAATTTCTCTTAAAGATATTTCTTTACCCAGTGTAACAATTGCCCTTTGCTGTTTAATTCATAGTTGTTTGGTCTTTGCAATCACCACTTTTTTATAAGCAGTTAATTTTGGATGACTGTTTCTCTTATTTTTAAATAGAATATTAAGATATCTGTGAATTTTAAACTATACATATGGAAATTTCTAGATATATTACTTAATTTCCATTAGTCACAAAATATTGATTTTTCAGGTTATTCTATGCTTCAGTATATGGAAATTTTTAGATTAAATACTTTATTAATCATATAATTATTTGATTCAATACCAAATACAAGTAGACATTTTTTGAGTAACTATTAACATAAATTTATTTTTGGGAAAACCATTTTGTGCCTAATTTTATGTAGAATATCAGTTAAAATGTAAAATTTACTGAGGTAAAACTAGACATTCATATACATTAAAGTATTCACAAATTTATAAAAAAACATACAATTTTTACTTGTATCCATTGGAGTTACAATCTCTTTAGTTTTTTTCTTTCTGCTGCATGTCAAGTGCAGAAAAATCTGACTCTATTGTGTTCCACTGCTGTAGTAAAATACTGGATATCACGAGCGGTGAACTGGCTTGCCAGGAAATCGAAAAATTTCTCAGTGTGTACCCTTCCAGAGCATCCTCTCTCTCTCTCTGAACATTCTATTTTTAAAATTACACATATAACTTATATACATGAATGCAATCATTGAACAGAAAATAAAATTAACAAGTTATCTTCTTTTTGTAAGCAAATCAAACAGTTGCACATCCATTAATATAACACAAGTGTAATACATCAGAGTCTTTGCCATCAAAGTCTTGAGAGAGTCATACACAATCAAACCCCACAGTTATCTAAACCATCATCAGATCTGCAGCTTTAATTTTCATTCTCTTTATTGTCAAAGTAAGCCTAACAATTTTAAAATTATTTTTCCTTCATAGTTTTTATCAAATTAAAAAACTAAAATTTTACTAGGCAAAATATATACTATACAGTGATTTCCTCGATTATCGTGGTAGATATGTTACAGACCCCCCCACCCCCCCCCCCCCCCCGCGATAAGTGAAATCCGCGAAGTAGAAACTATCTATTTATTTTATTATTTTTATATATTTTAAACCTTTATAAACTCTCCCCGTTTGTAACTTCAACTTCCGCTGAAGGTGCAGGTGTGTCTTCTTTCTTTTTGCGGGCGAAGAACATAGTGATGGGCAGTTGCTGGCGCTGCCTTTTCTTCTGGGCGAGGAGGTTTTTATAAACTTCAATGGCTCCGTCGATTGCATTTCTGAACTGCAACGCACAAATCATCTGGGGGGTCCCATTCTTCAGCCACTCCCTGAAGTTCTTTTGCCATTCTCACCATAGTTGCGAGGCATTTCAATGATACGCCGACTTCTTCATCCCCTGGATCCTCTTGTTCCTCCTCTTCTTCCTCGCTTGCTGACTTCGTCATCTCCGTCAAGTCTTCGTCTGTTAACGGATCCGAATGGGCATCAATCAGGTCATTAACATCATCTTGAGTCATATCGTTGAACGTTGAAGCCATCTCCTAATAATCTAGCCAGCTTCACTGCCTTATCTACTGCAGAGTGGTGGATATTGTCAGGAGAGAATCCTTTATAATCATGGAACATTTCTGGCCACAATTTTTTCCAACAGGCATTCAACGTTTCTGTCTTCATTTCCTTTATGGCCTTCTGGATATTTTGCAAACACAATGCAATGGTGTACTCATGCCAGTATGCCTTTAACGAGAACTTGTCATCCGAGTTCATAGCCTCAACCAGGTGATGCAGGGCGTTTCGTGTATACAGCGCCTTAAATGCACGAATAACGCCTTGATCCATGGGCTGGATCAGCGATGTGGTGTTCAGTGGTAGAAACTCAACTTTTACGCCCTCATACGACAACTCGAGTGTGTGACCTCCTGCATTGTCCATCAGCAGAAGCACTTTGAAATTCATTCCTTTTTCTGCCAGATAAAGCTTGACCTCCAGAATGAAGCACTGGTGGAACCAATCCATTGTGAGGATTTTCGTGATCCAAGACTTGGGATTGTGCATCCAATACACTGGCAGCAGGTTCTTATTTTTGTTTTTGAGGGCTCTTGGGTTTTTGGACTTATAAATAAGACCTGGCTTTATCATAAAGCCCGCAACATTGCCACACATGATCAAGGTGACTCGATCCTTGTGCACCTTAAAACCAGAGGCTCTGGCTTCCTCCTTCATGATAAAAGTGCGAGCGGCATCTGTTTCCAAAATAGACCCGTCTCATCCATATTGAACACCTGTTCAGGCCTGTAATCCCCCTTCCTCAATGATTTTCTTGAACGTCTTGTTCACGTACTCCTTGGTGGCAGCATTATCAGCAGAGGCAGCTTCTCCATGCAGGGACATGCTCTTCGGGTTGATGCACTTCTGAAATTTATCAAACCAACCCTTTGGCTGTGAATTCAGTTGGTCTGGTGGGGGATTTGGTCGATGGTCCAGCTTCAGGTTCGCCGTCGTCACCGCCTTCAGTAACCTTGGCATGAAGCTTCCTGGCTTTCTCATGAATAACATTGGTATCCAGTGGGACATTCTTCCTGCAGTCACTGATCCAAAGGGCCAATGCAGCCTCCATTTTCACAATGGCCTTATTGCAGGAAGTTACCACCCTTTTCGCTCTCTGGTTAAAGGAGATTTCTGCTGTCGCCCCTATATTCTTCTCGACCTCCTTAATATAACGGACCGTAGATTCATTGATGCCGTGATGGCGGCCTACATTTGTGTAGCTTCTCCCGTTCTTTATCATGTCAAGGAGTTTCACCTTCTCGGCGATAGTAAGCACCTTCCTCTGGAGCTTTGATTCAGTGCCAGCAGCCTTAGAAGGAGCAGAACGTTTGAGCAGCATCGTAGGGCTTGAGACTACACGCTGCGCTACCCGGCAGACTGATGCTGCACTCACTGAGCCAATTAGCGCCCAGGATACTGAACAGCATGCTCTGATTGGTTGCGTCTCATCCATCATAGAAAATCCGCGATGTATCGAGACCGCAATAAGTGAACCGCGAAGTGGCGAGGGAAAACTGTATTTTTTTTAAACTCTAAAATCTAGGATTGTCTATGAGTTATATCATGAGGAGGAGTGTTTGGCAAAAATAACTTTTGTCCCTCTAATAATTTCTATCCCCACCAGCAAAAGTATATTTTCTCCATCTTTTAATTTTTGATTTCATAATTGTAGATTATATTCTTGTTATATGAATATTACATTATAATTGAAAACTGAAGTGTTCAGACAAATTTATTGATTTCTCACTTGTGCAGATTGTTGCCTACTTCCACATGTTTCAAGGAACATCACTAATTCTTAAGAAATGGACAAGATATTATATCTTTATTTCCATAAAACTTTAAAAAAAAATACCCAGTAATGTAAGTTCTATCAAAACTGACCAAATTTTTAGGAGTTTGATGCAAAGTTTTCAAAATTTTGTTCTGGACACCCTTACTTACTTGATACTTTGGGTCTACAATCATGGAATACTTAGTAACAGAGGGGGGCTCTGGTTTCTCTCCTCCAGCCATTTATCAGCCAAATATGGATACAAATTTATGAAACTTGGATTTTAATGATTCTTGACTAGGCTACGTCCAAATTCCAGATCAGATTTTAACTACAACAAATGAAACTTTTCCCAGCCAAGTCTCTCAGTTATGCAGAAGTTTTTATTATGAGAAAAATTTGATTTAATCTCATTTATTATTTATTTTCATTGATTTTGGATTGCACTTCATATCTGATTTTAAAAAATTATTTAATTTTTTAATCATTTTGATTCCCAACCTGTAATGTCATATGTAAATATACAAAGTCATACATTTTTTGATTAATCAAGTTGAACATCATATTTCAGATATTTTATTTGAAAGTCTAAAATGAAATAACCATGCAAATACAAAAAAAAAACAATAGTTGGTATTTTTAAGAATACCATGTTTTTAATTAGCCATTCTATTACTTGCCAGTGTTTTGGAGATAAAAGTGCAGTAAAAAAATATTGTTTATAAGGAAATATTTATGAAACCAGATTTGCAACAATAACTTGGTATTGTGATGCTTGTTGACATTTTTGGTTTTATCAGAAACCGACAAAGTTATCTTATCTTACAATTGTATATTTATAATTAATTCTCATTTCATGAATAGCATTAAATATAATGAAATTCATGATTGAAAATTGTACAGTAGACTTAAATCACAATTACAATATATTTATATATATATATAATCATAAAAAGCAATTGCATTTTTTTAAATTTTAAAATTTTTAGAGGTCTCATAGGTCTTTTTGGTTGGGACAGATAAGCTAATTAAAATTAAAACAAGTAAACATGCTGAAAAATTCAAATTTACAATTTTTAAGAATCAAGCAAGTAAGGCTTGGTGGCAGGTATGAGCATGGATGCCTTCAGTGAACATTCCTAAAATATCTTTGACCCACCCCTGAACATCTAGTATCATATAATGATTAAATTATTCTTAATTTTGTTTTTAACTTATATCATTTAGCCTTTCCATTGCTATCACATTTTAATAAAAAAAAATAAACCCCCACAAAGAGAGTGGAGTTAAAAAACGAAAAAATGTATGAAGCATTGCTTAATACTGCTGAAAATCCAAAGCAAAGGTAGTTGTCCATCACCAAATGTACTGGATCAGTTTTTGCCCATGAAGTATGAACATATTGCTAATTTTGTTCAACACATGCCTTTGCTTCTGATGATTCTACTGCTGATTGTGTCCAGCTGGCTCCTGTGACTTCTGTTTCTTTAGTTCATACACCTGCATCTGCACATCTGTCTAATAATCTTTTGACTATTTGTGATCGAAGTGGCATGGAGATTAAATTCCTACAACTGATATTTCTTCATTTAATGAAAGATTAGAATTGGTGAAAAGTAACAGTGCACAGCCTAACTTCAAAGAAGTTTTTTATTTGCTACTTGATCTTAAATGAGTGTACAAAAAGAAACATTTCAAAGAATAAATATGAGATTCAGTAGTTGATCTCTGTTAAAGTTGAAGATTAGAAAGCCACTACACTGTATTTGATGTATGCCCTGGCTTTTGCAAAGACCATTTCTGCTTTTGCCAATGATTTCATGAATTATAATCACATTTACCAAAGTATTATCAAGAATGCAGAAAATCACACAAGGCTGCTGTGACAGCATTTTTTTTATTTGTCAGACTGAGAAAAGATATTAATATATTGATAAAGAAATTACTGATCTTTGAAAGTGAGAAATTCTTGAAAATATTCAGGTATTGAAATGGATTTTAGCAATTGAACAATTTATGAGGAAACAGGCTCTGTCATATAGATGACATCAAAATGAAGCACTAATCAGTCTAGATGATAAAAGTGATGATCATAGTAATTTCTTTTAACTCATCTCATTTTTGCTGAGTTTGATGTACCACTGAATAATACTTTTGTTAGCGGAGTAGACTATCAAAATTAGATGTGACAAGTTGAACAGAAGTGTAATGAAAATCTTATGGTTATTGAGGTCTTACAAAAATGCTCTTCAAAACCACTGTTTCCTAACAGTTATTTGCAGTCTTTGAAGAAGAAAAAAAATGCTGATGAAATTGGTGATCAACAGTACAGTGTTCTAATTTATGGAATTCATGATATAGTTCTCATTGTTCAAGCGACCATAATTTTTGTCATGTAAGAAATGAAGTGAAAAAGTTATCTTTTTTCTGCACAGAAAATTACAGATGTTTTTGTTTTGAGTTTGTATCAACTATTGAAGTCGTCTTGAAAATCGTGGATTGAAAATAGAGTATACTGTTGGCAAAATTTTTAATGGAGCCACAAACATACATGGACATTAAAGTAGTGTTCAAAAATATATAAAAAATAATTCTCCAAACTCTGTCTACCTCTGGTGCTATGCATGTATTCTGAACCTCTTTGCAACAGAACTTGTTAAAAACATTTTCACTGTCAAAAATCTCATTGGCATTTTAGAGCACATTGCAGTTTTCTTTTAAGATTATTAAGTGTATGAATGCTTGGCCTGAATTATTTATTGAAATAGGTGTTGACTCATTGAAACTGATGAAGATGCAGATGTTTGGCAAAATGTTTGGTGGTCAAAGAAAGATGTTTTAAAGAGAATTTTAGGAACCTACAACAAATTTCAGAAAGTATCATTCTAAATTCTTATCAAAGTTTTGCTTTACATAAAGGAATCATCAAAATGTAAAGCTAAAGCTACTTTTCAAACAAATGTAGTTAGAAAAATGGTGCCACTTTCACTTACACACACACACACACATTCAGTTTTTTTGCTTCACATCTACACTATCTTGCACCAAGCATCCAAATATTTGCATAACAAAAGGCATTGATTATCTTTCTGTTTAGAATTTGATGGATTCTGCAAAAGAAAGACTTCAAAAGATTAATACTGATGGTTTTTACCAAAAGGCTTTTCATTTTGTGAATAAAATTAATGAATATTTTGTTGAAAGTTAAGTGGACATAATGGTGGAAGCTATGCTGAGACAGGGAATAGTTTCTAATAAAAGATGCCCAGCAAACTAGCCAAAGACTCTACACAAGAAGATCTTGTTCTTCTTAGAACTGATGTATTTTGCAGTGTTATTGATCAGTTCATGACTAATATTGATGACTATACCTTTTCTAACAAAGACCTAATCAGAGATGCTTCATTTGAAAAAGTTTGCTGTTTCTGGAATTTCTGAAAACAACCTTCAGAAGATTGCTGAACTAACAGGTTCTAAACTGAAGACTAAATTGGTGAGTTTCACTCAGAAAGAACAGACCAAAAGAACTGTGCAAAAAGGTCAGGCAAGAACTTCTTATGCTGCAACAAAAGTTTGTATAGGTTATCTTTGAATGTAGAAAGTTATTTAAAACTTTTCCAAGCAAATGAATTCTTGCTGACATTATTTTTTCAACAAATCTCTTGTGAAAAAGCTTTTAGTAAACCAAAGCTGAAAATGTCTGAAATCTTCAATGACTAACAGGACACTAAAAGCATTCATTTTGATGTGTGCAGAAGATATCCTTAATGCCAGTAGCATTGATGAAATTTTAACATACCTTTCAAAAGATTCATCAGTGTATGCTAAAATCTTTCTTTTATAGACATGGTCATATTCTTATACTGCATAGAACTACAGCATGAAACATGCGTGTGTTATAATAATTGAATATAAAGTTTGAATATTTTGTGAATTTTTACCTAATTCAAATTTTTCAAGCTGAATCTATGTGCATCTTTGTTAAACAAATGAGTTTTTGCTTGTGTAATTTGCATTTTGCTATATTTAATTAATGATTTTTCACTTTTTATTTTGAATGTTAAGTATTATATGTACATTCTAATTCAAATTCATACTGGCATTTCTCACTGAAAGCTGTCACTTTATAATTATTAGACTATTATGTATATAGTAAGAAAAAGTTTTTATATACATATCAGCTCACTTAAGGCTTTTGAACATGAAGTGTACCTCCTCTGAAACACCATACTGAAATAGATCTGCTATATGTTATTGTGCATGGAAGGTATGTAGATGATGACTAATTTGTTAGGAAAATTGACTTGGCACTCTGTAAGAATCCCTGTATTATGTTACTTTATCATGGTCATTTCATTGTGTCTTTGTTTATGTTTACATTCTTTGTACTGTAATTTTAAAAATACAATAGGTAAATTTTATAACTAAGATTTTTTCTGGATGTGAAAAGAAATTGAAACATCCTATTGCTTAGACAAAAGAAAGGAATGTATTTAAAACCGATGAAAAAATTAACTCCAAATGCAATTTTTAAATGAAAATTGAGGAGAGAATAATTTCTAATTAAATCTTGTGGCTTGTTCCAGTTGCTTGTGGACCAGGTACTTACTACAATAGAACAACCAAATCTTGTGAATTCTGTCCCCAAGGTCAGTACCAGAGTCTAGCTGAGCAGGTATCCTGTTTTTCTTGTCCTTTTGGAAACACAACAGTTGCAATAGGTGCTATAGATTCCAGTTACTGCAAAGGTAAGCATCTGCTTAAACATTGTTTTTAATCAGATTTTTTAAATGAATCACTCTATAAGATGCTGAGAGGACTGAAGATTCTGTCTGAAACATTTAGAAGATCCTTATAAAAGAATTCTTTTTAAATACAACTGAGAAGTTCTATATTTAGTATCTTCATGGCATTATAACATATAGATCTCTTTGCAATAATAATTTTAATATCTTTATAAATGTGAAATAATCAGTGATTTATAGTTGTCCCCGGGTTTTCTCGGGGTTACGTTCCTAGAGCACCTGCGAAGAGTGAAAAACTGCGAATATTGGACGTGGTCCATAAAAATGCCTATAAATGTCAAAATATAATTAAAAAATATATGTAAATATATAATAATAATTTAATAAAAAATACAACACTCAGCGAAACACTCAAGATAGCTACACACGGTAAACTAGGATGATGCTGGGCTGCATCTGCCTGAGACAGCGCCTCGTGGGCAGCAGCCAATCAGCAGCAAGGAGAAATGAATAACGCTCTTGGATTGGCTACTTTCAAACCTCTAGCCTATAGCGTTTATTTTATATTGATATTTTGCTGAATTTATGTTAGTATTTATATTACAAAATTAGTAAATTATATTGTTATTAATAATTTAGCATTAAAAAGCGTGAAAAAATATATATTGCTACGAAAAAGTCATAAAAAAATCGCGGAAGATATTTGCAATTCCGTGAATATGCGGGGATTTCCACGAACAATTATTAGTTAGGTTCTATGGAAAATTCCGCGAATAACCGGGGCTGCGAATGCCGAACCGCGATTACACGGGGGTCGACTGTACATATCTGACCATCCTCAATGCTATAAAACTGGCTATTACTTATAGAAAATGAGATGCTGAATGTACATAGTAGTAATATTATTTCCCCATGTACCTGGGGTTTGGTAGTTGGCTTATCTAAAGCCAGAAGCCAGTTTATGCCCAATATTACTGCCAATCTTTTGTTTTCATAACATGGTTTGGGTAAAAATGTCTTTGTGACCACCCATGATACTTTTGAGCTGTTGCAGTTTCAGCATCACAAAAATAATACATCATCTGCATATATTTGGGCATAGTTGGTTGGTTATATATGAGAAGGTAAGAGATGTAAACAAGGGTCTACTTTACCCGCTGAAAATACATGCTTTTGGCAGTCCCCTTGCATGTTATTGGTGCATAGTCTTTACAGACAAATCAACATTATACCAGTTCACATTCTCTGGATTCACATAAATGTGAAGGAAGTTTGGTAAGGCTTTTGACTTGGCATATTTACAGTCAACTGCCAGCCAACTTGCATTTGGAGTATGTAATGGCTCAAGGCAGATCTTGCCTTCATTGATGGATTTCTAAATTTTGCAGGTTACTTCTCCATCCTTTAGAATACATTCTGTCTGTGTTTGATCAAGAGATCCTTGATAGTAAATCAGTATATCTTGCAAGAAGAACAATATGATGTACTTCTAAACACAGCTCGGAGGAAATGGAGAAGACTGCAGTTGCTTATCTGGTCCTCAATGGAGCCTGGACATGAACCTCATTAATATAGAACTATTTGATAGAGAACTGAGACAAATGACTAAGACAAACCTCAAAGCAACACTATCTGGAAATTTTATTGGCAAAATTTGGACTATTTATCTTTGATAATCTACACATTGTTAGAGGTGCTACTACCAAATATTAAAACATTTTAAACAGTTATTCTACATACATTACAGGATAAATGTACATTTTCAGAACCTCTAATAGTACTTAAAATAAAGTCTGTACTTTTGTTCTTAATTTTATCTTTCAGAAATTTATGTGTATATCATATACTTTGCTTTGATTCCCATCTCACACTAAAACTTAAGAAAGTTCAGCACCCATGGAAACATTTTTAGTGTTATTTAAACCAGCTACTGCTTAAAACCTGCTGTATGTGGAAAAGTTTCATTAAATCCTGTTGTTTGTATGTCTAACTCTTTTAATGTGAACAGTCCTTATCTTTCAGAAAAGTGCTCAACAGGACATTTCTACAATTTGTCAACAGCAGCATGTCAGCTTTGTCCAAGAGGCTACTATCAGAATGAAGCTGGACAAATCTACTGTCTCCCATGCCCTGTCGGTGAGACAACTCACAGCAAGGGATCTAATTCTTCCAACTACTGCTATGGTAAGGATGAATTTACAGCTGTTAATCTCTCTCTTTTTTTTCTCATCTGCCATCAACCTGTGCTTGAACTGTTTTCCTGTAGCTTTCTTTAGCAGGATTAAGCATCTGATGAATTTATTCTTGTCTTCTTTCTTAGTAGTAACTTTTTAAGCCTCTCAGGCATCAAACTGTTAGAAGTAGATTGAGTTACAGACAGTAGCTATGAAGACTGATTGCATAATGTTAATCTGAATGCCAAAGATGAAACAGCAGCATCTTTGTTTATCCATCACAATGTGCTCTCAAAACTAACATTTACATACCCTATTATCCTGCTTTCTTTTATATAAATCAAAACGTTTTGATATTATCCCTGGTTCAAATAGCTCTATAGTTAAAGTAATAATTAATGTAGTGAACAGTAAAATAGGCCTACATTAAAACTTTATAGTATACTAGTTTGCACAAAAATTAATCATTTAGCCCTTAAGGAGTTAATTTTTAAAATCTTTGCCTGGCTTATAAAAATAAGGGCTTCTGGGAAAGTTCAGAAAAAAATTTAAAAATCACTTTAATTGGAATATGTGCTTGCTTTCTAATCATTATTTGATGGTGAAAAGGGTCATTCTAAACTCAAGGTGTATAAATTCAAATAATTACAGGGTTACTGATTTTGAGATCAGTACCCCATAAATATATGGATGTGTACTCCTCAGTCTAAAAAAGACCATTCTAATACTTCCTAATAAAGATCAGCATTACTCGTTTGTTTGCTGATTTTTAAAAATGAATCTAATAAATGGATTTTTTTTTTAAGTATTGATCCTTGAAAATGTATGAATGCCAAAGCACAAAAGTATCATCAATAATTCTAACCAACCATATGGTTTTTGAAGCTGTAATTACTTAGATCATTTTTATTTTTGTTATTGGCTGATTTACTGTATTTTCTTTACCATTGTATATGTTCCATATTATAAATTTTACTGTTCTGTAGATGATTGTGAATCTGGTGAAGAACTGACAGAAATTGGAACATGCCGCAATTGTTCTCGTGGTACATACAGAATCAAGGAATATGATCAGATGTGTGTCAACTGTCCAGTAGGGAATACCACACTCTACAATGGATCAAAATCTCGTGCTGATTGTAACATCCGTGAGTACTTTGCTTTCTCTCTGGTTTCTTACCATTTTGTTTAAAACTTATTGTGATGATGGGAGCAGTCTCCACGAAATCCTATCAGCATATCCAAAGATGGCACAATATGAGATACTCTATTTTTGCTCTTAACAGTGATAAATCAAGTCTAACAAACTAATCATCTGTGTACTGCAATATATATATATAGGTTAGGTGAAATGCACTATAATTCATAATTGTTCATAATCCTAATACAGAGCAAAATTTTCACATAGAAATACCACCAGGATTCGGAGAAAGTTCTAACTAATTGCAAAAGATGACTTACTGAAAGATTTATTTATTGTGACACATCATAAAGGATCACTCTTTCAGAAAACAAATTCAACAGGATTTTTTGTTTCATTATTTTCTGCATAGCTAATCAACTGATTGTATTTTTTTTAATTTTCAACAATTTAAAATTCTTTCATGTCACCCAAAGAACTGTCTGAGCACTGGAAAAATATATTGGATTTCATCCAGCATGGGAAGATAATTGGCAGCACTGTTCACAACTAGTTGACTGATAGTATTTTCCAACTTATAAACATTTTTTAATTTCTTCACATCAACCAAAGAATTTTGAGCACTGAAAGAGATACCAGATCTCATCCAGCATCATGAAATAGTTTGCAGCAGACTCTGGATCATGCAGAGATGCTTTTCCATTTTCTTTGATTTCTTACTTTTCATGAGAAGTTCCAGTGAGGAGATTCAGATTCATTATAGTAACAACTTCAGTATAGGCTTTGATGAAATTATTTTTTTGTCACAACCTTCAAAATGAGATTTTCCTGATTCAATCACTCTGAAATAGAATAAAACTGTTGATCTTCTGCTCATCAGTCCACTTGCTGATTAGGAAAAGGCTCCAATGAAAAGTTGCTTATTTTTTCTCAGCTGATATTTCATACCAAGAATTGATGGTCATCTAGTTTGTATCTAAGAGATTCGCTGAGAATGGAGTCCTTGACATGTATGGAGCAATTTGTTTTTGGAAGTTGGATTTTACCATATGAATGATGCCAGCATCTATTGGCTGGAGTTTTGATGTGACTCTCTGGGAAGATGAACTAATCAAATGTTCTTCCGGCCTGTAATAGTAGAATGATTTGGACAGTCGTCCATGATGATGCAGATTTTATGATTTAGAGAACAATCCAATTTTTCAGTTTACTTTTTGAAGCAGTGGAGATTTTCAATCATGCTGATAGCAAGAAGAGACAATTTCATATAGTTTGTTATGTTTGAGCTACACAAAAGAGTCACACTGCTTTTTCCCCTTTCCTTTGGCATACTTCTTGCACCAAAGTGTGTGCATTGTCTCCAGGAGCACCTTCCAGAACAGTCTCAGCTTATCCAAGTTGAATATGTTCACCAGAGAAAATTCTTGGAAATCAGGAAAATTTACTTCAAGCCACTCCATCATTATCTCTGGATTATCATCACTAATTTGATGGCAATTTCTTTTCCTTTTTCAAAGGTGTTGTAGTTGATCAGATTTGATTCACACACATTGGTATCTTTGAAGTCTTGCAAAAGTTTACTATCAACTTTGTCACTCTTCTCCTTTTTGGACTCCCTTCACTGAGTTTTGTATATTGCTGATGTCCAATTTATCACATCACTCAAATTTTTGTTTGAAAATGCTAAAATCAAGCTTTGAGTTACTTTGTATTTTGTTATGAGCTGCTGCTGCTTCACACATTTCAAATACAAAGCTTTACATATTCTCCATTTTTCCATAATCATGAGAACTTTTGTGTTTTCCCACCCTAACTTGTTTTATCTATTTAGTTTTTTATATATATACAGCTGGCTTTGCTACTTACTGTATTGATATGCAGGATAACTTTATTTAAATGAATAAAATCTTTAGAACAAAGCTGTTCTGAAAATTTAACCCCTTCTGTAAATGTATATAAATTTATCAGATTTCACAGAAAATTTTTGTTTTGGGACTTAAATTTTATATCAGATTATGTGATAAAAAATGTATACAAAACATGATTTTGGCTGAGACCAGAAAATATCAGTAACATTGTAAACAGATTATCTTATAGATTGGATGATGCCAGATGTTGACATGTATGTTACCTACCACTATCTATTTTTAAAATCCAGCTATAAAAGCAATAGTGAATTTTAACACCACTAATAAACCATTATACAAGGTCTGTTCAAAAAAAGACCGGACTTTTGTCATACAAAATTTATTGCCGGAATTACAGCATTATACATGTTTATCCCCTTCAAAGTACCCCCCCCCCTGCTTGCAACGTACCGCTCCCATCGTTTCTGCCACTGTTGGAATGCTCCTTGGAACTTGTTTTCTGAGATGGCTCGTAACTGTCTCAGCGAATTCTGTTTAATCTCGTCTACACTTTGGAAACGACGTCCTTTTATGGTGGTTTTCAGCTTGGGAAAAAGGAAAAAGTCTGCTGGGGCCAAGTCTGGAGAGTACGGAGGGTGGGGAAGGACGACCGTTTCTTTGGAGGCCAAAAACTGGCGGACAAGCAAAGATGAGTAAGTAGGTGCAATGTCGTGGTGCAACATCCAGCTCTTGTTTTGCCACAACTCGGGCCTTTTCTGGCACACATCTTCCCTCAAACGCTTAAAAACTTCTACGTAGAACTCCTTGTTCACAGTCTGACCTTGTGGCACGAATTCATAATGGACCACTCCTCGACAGTCAAAAAACACAATCAACATCGAATTCAAATTTGATCGGCTCATGCGCGGTTTTTTCGGTCGGGGCGACATTTTCTCAACCCACTGCGACGATTGTGCCTTGGTTTTCACATCGTAGCCATAAACCCAAGTTTCGTCTCCTGTGATGATAGTTTTCATGAAGTTTGCGTTGCTTCTTGAACGATCAAGCAGCTCTTGGCTGATGATCACCCAGTTCTCTTTCTGCTCGTAGGTCAACAGACGTGGTATGAGTTTTGCAGAGATGCGATGCATGTCAAGTTTTTCGGTCAGAACTTCGTGGCACGACCTGATGCTGATACCGACTTCCTCAGCAACCTCTCGCGCAGTCAAACGATGATTTGCACGAATCACAGAACGAACAGCATCGATGTTTTCACTGTTTGTTGACGTCGAAGGTCGTCCTGATCTTGAATTTTCCTCCATCGATGTTCTGCCCAATTTAAACCACTCGTGACATTGTGATCGACTCATGCAGTCCTCCTGAAAGGCCTGCTGGAGCAAAGCCCATGTTTCAGTAAAAGTTTTGCCGATCTTAAAGCAAACTTTCACACACACACACACACGTTGTTCCATAAGATCTTTCATCTTCACAGAGGGGTTGACAGCACATGTTACTCTCAAAGCTCTAGACGGGTAACTGATCAGAATAGCAAGAGGCCCCAGGCAACGTTATGTCAGGGAAGGTTGTTGCCGGAGCTCGATCGTTGCAGTGATTCATGAGCTATAACAAAAGTCCAGTCTTTTTTTGAACAGACCTCGTAATTAAGTGTATTGGTAATAAATCAGTTTAATACAAGTTTCATTACAAATATTTAATCATTGGAGGAGTTGATGCTATCTAATATTTACAAAAGAGTAGTTATAAATATTATTAAGAAATAGGTTCAATGGATGATTGTTTTACTGATGATAAAGTGTTATATCTGCAGCTGCTTGTGAGAAGGGGCATTACTTTAACACAAACAGGATCCTTTGTGAGCCCTGCCCTCAAGGATTTTACCAACTAGAAAGGGAGCAGTTTGAATGTCTGGCCTGTCCACAAAATTATTCCACACACTCAACAGCAGCAGCAAATTTCAGTGAATGTGAATGTAGGTATCATTCTTGTATTTCATGAAATAAAATGTTTATCTTAATTTCTGTTACTGCTATGATCTTTCAAGTTTGGCATCATAGATTGATGGTTTATTTGACTATGCATAACCTATCCTTGTGGTATAATCTGAAATGGTGTATTACTTGTACACCACAATGGTCTGCATAACAAGAACCTCCCATCAACAATCTGGGATGCAGTTATCCCATGGCTTAGAAGGCCATTATTGTATTATTTAGCTTTCTTTCTTCTAAAATACCATATTTTTTTGGAAAATAAGTCAATATGGAGTATAAGACAACTTTAGATCAGCTATTGTAGTTAGCCAAATTTTCAACTAGTCAAAACAGTATATTAAATCCTTCCACATAGTACTTCCAGATTCATGAATTTTAATGAGCTGTTTGTGCATATCTTTGAACTGCCTTGTGGAACAATTTTTCAGATAAATGAGGTGTTAAAAGTTTTTTTAACATGTTTATTATCTTGGAGAAATAAAGAAACTGCATATGTTATTATCAATTCTGATATTGACAGCCATGTATCTATTTTAAGTCAATGCATGACATCAGTGATCATCAGGTTATCCCATCTCATTTGTGCTAAGGTGCACTGCCTATTTTAAGAGGCCAAACATGTCAGATTTATCTATCTTTAACACTTTTTTTATTTTGAGATATTACAACACAAACTAATTCAGAAATTCAAATCAATTCTATTTTTGATAGCATGAGTCAATATTTAGCTTGGTCTCAAGTTGTCTAACATTTGGGGTCCACAGTTAGGATAACATGAAAATTAACATGCTCAGCTGTTCTCTGGTTAGATGATATGGTACACATCTCTGGGAAACCACTATGGTGAATACTGGGCACCAGCAAAGAAAGAAAGGAGAAATGTGAAGACAGTGATCATCAGTTGAAATTTGTTTGGTCTTTTAGTCTCAGTTGTACAAGTACTATGTCCATGACATGTGGCAAGTTGAGTTAACACATATTCCTCCAACTTATCCACAATGTTAGTCTACCTATTTTTGCAGCTGCAGTTTTTCTTGTCGGTCTTCTTTGTAGTCCATAAAGCACCCTTCACTTTAGGTCAGCAACTAACACATTTCTCGCTGACACCATATTTCCTGTACACAGCCTATTACCACTATATTTTTCAGCAAACTTAACAACTTCCAGCTTAAATGCTGCCATGTACAACTTGTGTGACTTTACAAGAGCATTTTTGAGATAGGCAGAGGATTTGTTGTAGTATTTATACATATAATTAAAATTGAAGATGATAGATAGAATGTAATTGTTGAGCACGAACTTGTTATTTATTGGATAATGTTGCATGCTTCAGTGAGCACATTAACAATGAATTTCTCACTTAATCAGCAAACATTCCAGACAATAATTTCTGTGGTCTGTTTCAAATAAACAATTTTACAGTTTATTTCAGAAAGTAACACACATTATCATTTAAAAATTTTTCATTGAAGCAATTTCAGTGATTCTATCCATAGATAAGTTGATTTGGAATAAGTCAAAGACCAGACTTCTGGGGGTAAAAAGTATCGGCTTCTATTCCTACCGACAAATACAGCAGAGTGTATGCCTTCAGTTTGCACTGATGGTGTTGTGGTCACAATAACTTGTCATTGTGTTAATGGAGTCACACTATGAAAAAGACTAGGAACAGCTTTTTAAATGCTAGTTGCTGCAACATCGTTGTGCAGGCTAAAGAGAAACAACTTGATGGATAGTGTTTAGAGCTGACTTGTGGCAACAACCTCAGTGTATTATGTGAGATTTGTATTCATTAAATAAGACCATCATGATAGTGGAGTAGTAAGGTAATATTTTATTCTGATTTAGATAATATTTTTCAGTTATTCTGGTTATTTTTGCACATCACAGATAATTGTTGTTAACTGCTGTTGATTTATTGGTTCATTTTCACTGCGTAAGAAGTGTTCTGAAGTTGTAGCTATCTTTCTACTTTTATTGTTTTCTCTTTTTTTTTACTAATTTTTGTAGACTACAGATATGTAGGTAAAAGATTTCATATGAAACTTTGTAGAAGCTATTTACTTATTTGTGTATTCTACTATTAATTTTCAGTGTACTGTCCATCTGGTTTTGAGCAAGAATCCAACAAGAGTGAAATTTGCCAACCATGTCAGCAAGGATATTTCCGTTCACTAAATGAGTCCAGTTGGTTTGAATCTTGTGTTAAGTGTCCTGTAAATTTCACAACACAAGGGACAGGTGCACAGAATGAGTCAGAGTGTGTCATAAGTAAGAATCCTTTTCTTGCTCATGTTTCTCTGTTGTTGTGGTCCAGTTAGCAACTTTGTAAAAGAGGTAGATTTTGTCAGTGCCCTATATTCACTGGCCAGGATTATTAACTCTGGCATAGAAAGTAAGAATGTTGCTGATATTTTTAGATGGGAGATTGGGAAGCTATCACACCCATGCACACCCACAGGTGTGTATTGTTAAAATATTAGAATGAAAATCTTATGTTCATAACTTATTAAAAAGCTTTCAGACTCTCGACTCACCATCTCATAATCTATATAACTAACCTTATTATGCATTGAAGATTTATTTACCAGCTTTTCTTTTGCCAAGGGAGGCAGCTGCTTTATGCACATGTTGACCAATTAAGATTATGGAACATTTCAGTAATTCATTATTAATAGAATTATAAATGTCATTTAAATGTTATCATATATGGCAACTTGCATTCTTAGTGATCTGGATGTGCTATGTGCATATCACTATATCTTTATTACTTATGAATGAAATATAAGCTACAATATTCCAAAACTTACTCATATGTAAGTATTGTACCTCTGTTAAACTGGATAAATAGCTTATGTGCTGATATGATTGCAAATAATCATACTTCCAATTTTCAGAATGAAGTGAGACAATAAAGTCAAGGTAGTTTTCATGGTCTAACCTGTTAATTCAAAACTTAAAAAGCAGCTACATTTAGGCTCATAAAAAGTCATACTTGTTAACAGCTGTAGCTCCCCTTTGTTAACCCACAAAACTAAGCAGCTCTATACTCTACAGTCTCAATCAAAATCATATATGTTTTAATGCACCTTAACTTGGCATCATTTGTCTTGCTGGCCTTGTTAAATGTTTATAAATCTTCAAGGAGCAAGCACCTTTGATAATGGTCAATGTTCAGTTATTTTGCATTTTGTTTCTTTTTCTTTGTTGCCTTCTTTCTTTGTAATGACATTCCATGTTGTAGGAAATAAAAATGAATATTTGAATGAAATTTGACTTCTTAAAACAAAGATCACACAATTGTATCATTCTAATTATTCCAATATTTTAATCACTTATTTATTGAAAATGGTAATGTATATTTTGTTAGCTTGTCTTCGGTTTAAAATTCACAATGAATTGAAACATTACTTATACAAGTAAGTTGTATTAAAGAAATGTTCTTTTCATTAAATCTTTTATGTGAGATACATACCTGGTCTATAGTTACTCTTATCCTATATACTCAGTCTTCTCATCTTGCACTCACTGGTAACCAAAAAGCCTCAGACTTCTTGCTTTACATTGGACTCGAGTCTAATTAGGTCATTCTAAACGTCAGCTTGTAGAAGCTTAGGAAATGGAAAAATAATTAACCTAAAATGGAATTACAACTTAATGATAACTCTTTGCTTGCTTTTGCCAGGACCAATAATCAAGAGGAAGATGTGGTAGGTTTTTACTGTGAGTACATTTCAAAAGGCTGCTCTGAGATATGACCATTGTTTATGTCAAATACAGACCTATTGTTCAACTATTGCTTTGCTTGTCTGTTTACAGGGGACTGTAAACCAGGAACATTTGATGATGGTGCTGAATGCACCCCATGTCCATATGGCAGTTATCAGCCACTGAAAAGACAGCAGAACTGCTCACTGTGTGAAGAAGGTAGAAATACTACAGCACTTGGAGCGGATTCTCAGTCAAACTGCACTTGTAAGATTTGCATAATTTGTTTTTTATGGTAAGCTTAGTAAATTAGAGACTAGTGGACCTGGCTATCTCCACATTTGTCCAACAAAGGTTGTCTACCAATGAGATTCCATTATATTCTTCTTCTGTAAACAGCCTGCTCACACCTTTTAGTTGTTGTCAACTAAACTTGTTTAATAAGTTTAAAAGTAAATAAAGATTTATATTAAAAGGTGCTGCTCATCTTGAGAGATGAGGTTTTTAAAGCAGAATTAAATGCATGATGGATTAAATGAGTTACCAAAATAGATTAGGATTTTAAAATTATATTAGGTAATTTTGAAACTTCATTCTATCTGTTGCACACCACATGGTTAAAGTGTATTGTGGTCAAAAGATTATGACTACTGTGACAGCTGGCACCAAAAAAAAAACATTTTCAACCATCCTACAGTCAACATAAGAAAACAACACATCACTTTCCAATAAATAAATGAATTGATTGTAAATTTTAAAGAATGCAAATAAGTTTTTTTTTTCCTTTCCTCTGTCTCACTTTGGCTTATTTAATGTTTAGTGTACTGTCCTAAAGGAAAAGAAAGTCTGAAAGGAGTGGACAACTGCACCCTATGTTCTAAATGGTATTACAAGAACATTTCTGGAAATATGAGTTGTCAGCCTTGTCCAGTCAACTACATAGCAGATGACACAAGAACTGTGTGTAATGTTTGTAAGTACAACTATGTTAAGGGTTTTTAATAGAATACAGTTTATCACTCCAATTATGGGAAAAATGTAATAGATGTTATTGATTTCCTGGCCATGATATCTGAATTCCACTCTACTCAAGACAAATAGGGTTCTCTAACCTACATAGGACAGAACAAGCACACTGTGCAAAATAATTCAACACAGTAAATGCTCTGCTAACAGTATCTGCAGCAATAAGCAAAGGTCACATCAAAATTGATACCACTGGCTAATGCAGACTGAAAACTGGAAGCCAGATTCTTCAAGATTATGCAATGGCTCAAGTGGCATGTAATGTGTATAATATGGTTACAATGTATGATGATTCATTTCAACTAATGACTGGAAATCAAATTGATCACAAACTCATGATCTTTTGTCATGATGAATCATGATACCAGAAGTTTAGTGTGATTGGGTAAAGGTCATTGGTCAATGGCATCTGCTCAACACTAATCTACCCATGTCATGCTTGACTCTTCATCTGTAACACACAACAGTTATGTAGGTAAATCTTTAAACTATTGAATTGTGCAAACAGTTGTTCAGTTTGTTTCACTGAACTTTTGTTTTTTACAAACTTATCACCCCAAGAATATGGATTTGAAAATAAAAGATAGACAAGAATTATATTATTATTATTATTATTATTATACAAATTTTATTTAATAATCATCAATTTTAACTGAACAGTCTTTTAATCTTTATTGTACATAAAATTTTGGATCTATGTTTCCACTTGTAGTCTGTAGTAGTCTCTTGGCTGTTGCATATAGATATAGTGATTGTTGCATTTTTGTTATATCAATCTGTTTTCCGCTCTCATTTTTTGTCTTCACAGATATTTCAATATGGGGAAAACCCAATTTCAAACAATGCAAATCTATTAGTATTAAGTGAATTCTCATTGTTTTTAATGCTTTATAAAGAAACAAAAAATAATTGTTTTTTCTTTCTTTATTTAAGACTCTTGGCACCGTATGAGAAAGCACTTTTGAGTTGGCCCTGCTTTTTGATTTCTGACAGTTAAGATAGTGCTCTCTCTCTCTCTCTCTCTCTCTCTCTCTCACAGACAGACAGACAGACACAGATAGAGAGAGTCATTTTGACAAAAGTAGCTTAGACTTGTAATGTGCCATTTAATGATTCTTTGCCCTAACGATAAATGAAAATGCTTGATATATCTAGACTGAGAAGCCATCACACACCAGCAACAAAAGCTAGTTAGTTTGTTTTATTTAATTGACCTAGCATTTTTTAAAAATGTGTGAAATGTTCTTTTATGGTAAGTGAGCACATTCCACATATGCATGTTGGAGTGTGTGCATGATAGTTATGCATGTAGGAAATTTCTGTATGGTACAGTAAACATTAGTTTGTAGTCAATGTGTTATGAAAATAGAATTGTAGCAAAGTAACTAGCAAACTGCAGTATATCATGCATAACTTTAGTTGTTTTAGCATTGTCTCATTGTTATGTGTTGTGTACATTATCTATTGTTATTTTAAGCATTTGAGATTAGATAGTTTTCATGTTATTTTACACGTGTGCTTGGCTTTTGAGTTAACTGCCACCATCCATGCAAAGGACAGAATAAACCGGTTAGCTGACTAATTTATTAGTCTACAGTAGACTAAATCATTCTCTGTATTTCTTTGAGTTACACTCTGCAAATAGTCTATATATCAAATGCACTATAAACTGTGATACAAGTCTTAGCAGGTGTTTAGCCAAGTAGAGGAAGAGGGAAAGAGTTCCAACCTTCTCATTCATTAACTATACAAATGTAGGACTAGTTTTTCTTCTTGAACACCTTTTGTGATATTAATTTCAATATGTCCTCCCCATAAAAAATCCTGGCACTGCCAATGGGTTTCAGTATGATGATTGCCCCCTTCTAGATTTTGCTAAATTGGTGCCACTGCTTTAGTGTGAACATAGTTCTCTGCTGCTGCCTGTATATCACTAGTTAATTTCTTTTCTAATACTTCTGGTAATTAATGATAATTGTTACTAATGACACAATATCTGTACTCCTGAAAAGTAAATTACCTGTATCTCTTACCACAAAGATAGTTGGACACATGTTTCTGGGCTGGCCAATGTTGCTGTCAAAGCCATCTGAAAGAATTAAAGTGGTTAACAAATGCTAATATTTAGTAATCAGTGGACCAGTGGTTGGTTGCTTGTGCATTGCAAGAACAAAGTGCTTTGCCTTGTATATAAAGAGAGTGTCTCAGCTTTTAAAGAATACAATATTAGGGTCATTATGATACACTGAGAAGGAGAGAGATGATTGGTTGGATGGGGAGCTGCAAATTGATAAAATTGAAGCACTCAAGAAGGGCTTGGCCAACCAGTAAAGAATTCTGAAGAAACATCTGAAAGAAAAAAAAAAAGCAGCTTTTTGCACTAGTTACTTTATAGCTAAGTTGGTTGCTGATGGTGGAAGACCATTTACAGATGGGGAGTTTAAAATCATATGATAATGGTAATGATGAAGGATTTCCCAGGGAAAAAAAGTATCATATTTGTATGTTTAACTGCCAGTACAATTACTAAAGAAAGTGAGTGATCAAGGAAAAGGCCAAGACAAAGTATTTTTTGTTAGCAGAGAGCAATATTTCAAACAGCTGAGCTTCATACTTTTGTTTGAGGAATTTATGCAATGTTTGAGGTTTCGACATAGTTAGCTGCTCTTAAAGTATGAAAGTAACAATCATTAGCAAAACCATTTCTCTCAAGTAAACTTTGATTAATTTGACACTTGAGAAGTATGATGGCAGATGGTGCAGGAAACATGGTAGGAAAAAATCATTGGCCCTAGTTTGGATTAACAAGGAAATGCAACAACTAAAAGGCAAATTTTCCATGCATTGGGAATCTGTTATGAATATCATCCTCAGTCATGGCTTAAATTGTTGCCATTTTCAGCAGTTTCTTTCTGAGCTGTAATAGGAATATGGTGATATTTTGTATCATTCTGAACTGAACTAAGGTAAGTACTGAAGCAATTTTTTTTTGTAATACACCATGAAATTGATGTTACTCAAAGAAAAGGGGGAAGCCAAACTCAAAAGGGCTTGGGGTCTATCTTTTTTTGATGGATAATATAGATCATATAACCTGAAACTGAAGCTGCTAGTTTGTAAAACGTTTTCTGATGTAAAAGTTTTACAGTCAAAACTATGGAATTTTATGATAAAGCTTAAAGAGGGAAATTTTTCAGCTCCCAACTTACAAGCTTGTCTCAAGATGAAGAAATTTAAATGCATCTTTTAGTTAATAAGTGCATTGAGGTCTTGTAGCTATTGCAGACAACAAAATTGATTTCAGGGTTTACATTAGCATGCTAAGGAGATTTAATTTTTCCAAAATTCTTTTAAAGAGAATATTGATGATTCTTTAATATATCAATTGTAATTAGCAGAATTGAAAGCAAGTGCTGCCCTGAAAGACATACAAAGTAAGTCAGGTGATAAAGTTTTATTCAAGTTTTCCACAAAATACATATCCAAATTTAAAGAAGTTTACTGTATGTATGCATGATAACCATCTTTAGTAGCACTTAGCTTGTGAAGAGGTGTTTTTTTTTAAATGAAGATCTTGAAATCTTGATTATGATTTCAACTAACAGGTGGTCTTTTGCATCAGATACTGATGATGTGTATGTAAATCATGCAGCCTAAGTATCAGACACAAAGGATGTGCATGTTGAACATGCAGCTGATATTAACTTTTTGATCAGCAGAAACAGGTGCAATATTCCCACTAAAACCGAATAGTACAAATCTGGATTAAGGAGTTTTAATCCTATTTATATATGCCAATATAATTTTTTTTTACACTTGTTGAACAATAAAAATTTACTTTTCCAAATATTTTTCAGTTTCTGATTTATTTATTGTTGATAGTTATGTCATTCATTACCAAAGTTTTAGTTTATAAGCAGTTGTCCAGCATGCAAAATAAGAGGGGCCTGGCCAATATAGTACCTGTAAAATGTTGGAGATCTTTAGCTTAAATGACTGATTTTTTTTTTTTTAAGTTAAAGAAAGTTTTTAGGTTTTCTGTACTTTGAACTTTAGTTAGATGGTTTACAGTAAGTACAGAGTATTAAAAGGAAAAATTAATTTTACTTACTTAAAGAAATATTGCTTTACTTCCATCATAGTTTTTTTTGCCATGTCCTTTGTTCTAGTGTTCTGTGCCAAAGGGTTCTATAACAACAGTGAGACAACCTGTATTCCATGTGAAAAAGGAAAATACAAAGAGAAGGAAGGAAACTTGCCTTGTTTGGACTGTCCTGATGGAAACTTCACAACAGCTGGAAACCAAACAGAGAACCAGTCAGACTGTAGCATTGGTGAGTTGGTTCATTCAGCAGTTCAAGAAAGAGTTCAGATAGCTAAGCTGGTCTATACTCAGAATTTTCTATTAATACAACTGATTTACCAAAGACATGTTAGTTGGTGAACCATATCTTACTAGAAACAAAAAATGAGGCTGTTCTTTATTATACAAACTTTCAGCTCCAGTAAGTGACAAAGTGAAGCAACCATAATGTTAAATCAGTGGGCTGAATAGATAAACAGTTAAAGATCAAGGTACAATATTACTTCAGTGATGGCTGTTTACAGCAGCAGTATCTATCATATTCTAATACTAATCCCATTAGCAAAAAAAAATGACAATTTATCCAACAAAAATTGACACAAAATAAGCAGTTTAAATGCTTCAGATATATAAATGTTGACTGCTTAGTAGAATATTTTGAAAAAAAAGTTGTTTTTTTTTCTTGCCTCTGGAAAGTCATAAACTACAGTATCAGTCTGCATCTTTATTCACATCTAGAGATGACTTACTCTCTTTTCCTTGATGTTTAGATGATTTGAATCCATTATTAAAAATTGACACTGATCTTAGAGCCATGAGCTTTACACAGTGAGACCTTTGAACTTTGCATGCATCTGAGTTGATATGTTAAGATAATGACAAAACAAAAAGATGGCATGAAACTGAACTTAAAACATGCAAAGTTTAAGGGCTGGTAAAATATAAAGGAACTGTGAATTTGGTGTACGATTTAGAACATTTGTATATACCATTGTATGCCTTCAACTCCTAAATTTATTCTATTTTTTTTTTCAGTTTTTATTTGCTAATATTTAAACAGGTATAATATAACATACCTGTACCTTTATTCAAATTCAACAAACTTTCAGAGGTTTTGAATATAAAATAATGAAGAGAAAAAAGTGACAATTTTTAAACGGTTTATTTTATATGATAAAAAACAAGCTGAACAAAACAGCAAAACCATTATAGATTTTTATAATGAAAATAATATTGGTTCTACACACAGTTAATAGCTTAGTGCATCTATTTATTATGATCTGTAATATATATAATGATCCTTTTAATTTAGTTTCATTTTATATTGATCTAGAAAGATTGATTTATTTAGAGTAAATTCCACAAAATAAAAATATTAATTAGTTATTTCAATGTGTCACCAAGCAATCATTTATTGTATTTAATTTTTATTTCTTATTTTTACAGCCATTGTCTAAAACTTTCTGTGCTTGATCCTTTCAGCTCTGATGATAATTTTGATTCTTTCTATTGTACTGTACATCTTAATTTTTTTCTTTTGTTGGTGCAAGCTGAAGTTCATTGAAAATCTAGTACTGTATTTATTTCCCAGGTGTGCTAATTTCAATGTTAGTTTTTGTTTATATATAATCACTTCACATGCTGAACTGTTACACAAATAGTTTCAGTTTGTACTCTTCCTTTTAAACTAGTAATGTCCATTACCCAATTTCTCACTATCTTTATATCAGATTGATTGATTATGAGAAATTTAGTTTATATTGCCAGTGGAATCCTTTTAAACACTTGATTGTGCTATTTTGTACATTGGTATATTTCCAAAATTAAAGTTACACTGGATAGAAACCTACTATCTTTTTTGTTTTGTTTTCTGTTAAAACCATTTTGTAGTATTATTAAAAATTAATATCTTAGGCAGCTGCTCTGCTTTCCACACTTTACAATGGTTCTTTATACACTTTCAATATGGTTTTGGGTAAATGCTCTCTCTCCTATGTAGTCTACTTTAGTGGATAAGAATTTATGAAGAAAATACGAAGCTCTCACATAGTGTCCAACACAGAATTACAATCTGACTGGCATAATTCTGTGTCCTGATGGGACAATTTTTCTGTACACAAGATGCACTACACATTGCTATCTATCTTCATGATTTTGAAATAACATAATTCTAAACCTTTACCTGACTTAGTTAAAATGGTATTTTATCATCCTTTTAATATTAAAAAAATCAATAATTGATCTTTAGAAATGATTTCCTGTTGCCACTCATTTGTGATGACTACCTAAAAGACACATTTTTATGTCATACGATAGAATTGCTATAAATGGTCTTTCCTTTTAATGTTGAATATTAGGTGATGATAATCTTTGAGTCTTGTTTAAATTCTGCATGATATTTGAGAAGAAATTCATAAGAAGAAAATTATATAAATATCTTTCATGGAATTATGGAACATGCGATAATTAAAAGTATCAAAAATAAATATAATAATTTTGTTTAAAATGAACAGTGCTCCATGACCAAAATGATATTAGTGATCCTTGCTATTCCAAAATTTTTTTTAAATGGCTTTGACCAGGACCAGGATTAGTTCTTCTGTTCTTCTGCACACATGGAATGAAGCTGTGTTTGAATCCTCCATATATATCTCCCCTACACACAGGAGAGTATAGCAAAAATGTGAGGCATGATTTGGGACTGCAATGGTCTACATAAAGTTCAGACACACCATACTTCCACAGTTGAGAAACCTTTTTTTTTTTTTTATACAGTAAGTTAAATATTTTATTATTTCAGTGAATTGTCAGGTTGGCTACTATTTTGAAAAGTCCACACAGCATTGCATGTTGTGTGCTGTAGGATATTATCAGGAGCAGGTCGGTGCCTTTCATTGTGATCAGTGTGGAGAAAACTTTACTACTGAAGGAAATGGCTCAACAAGTTCTAACAACTGCTTTGTAGGTGGGTAACTAGACAAACTTTCTTTGCCTTTTTCGTAATTTCAATTTAAGAAAACAACTATTTGTTAAAAAATACAAAATTTTATAGGGAATATAAAAAATTCAGTTTACTAAATATATTGTGAAAGGTCTCTTTCTAGTTTAGTTTAGTTTGTTACTAAAAGGCAGAAAGTCATTGCTGTAGCATACTCGTAAACTACTAAATAATAATCTACATCTGCTGGGTGGGTGTAATAACAGAACTAATAATGACTATAGCAGTAGTGAAAGACAATGGAAATATGCCTGTTCTAACAACTGGCTACCATATTTTAGTCTTGTGTGGTCCAGGGCAGTATAGGACAGAAAACAACAAATGTCTGAAGTGTCCAAGAGGACAGTACCAAGCTGAGCGAGGACAGGCTGGGTGCAGACCGTGTCCAGAAAATAAAACTACCATTGCAGAAGGAGCAACCAGCTGCATTCGTAAGTACTTTGGTAGCTGACCATTTGTTATAATCAGTAAATTGAAATGGAAAATTTTAATGTTTGTTTAAAACACTTCAATGCTTCCCTTAGCACTAAAAAATTATGCAAATGCACATACGCCCATTTCTGCTAAATTGCTGCTTTTATAATATTCAAATTTGTCAAAGTAAGTGTTCCATTGGAAAGGTAATTGCTTGAGTGAAAACTGTACCATGGCAGTAAATAAAGACCCTTAAATCCAGTTTTATCTCATTTTTCAGTTTACATTCTTACTGTAAACAATCATCAGCCTTTGATTT
This sequence comes from Nautilus pompilius, assembly GCA_018389105.1. NCBI lineage: Eukaryota > Metazoa > Mollusca > Cephalopoda > Nautilida > Nautilidae > Nautilus > Nautilus pompilius. The sequence goes on along the minus strand of JACATO010000344.1, from coordinate 1,591,130 downwards.
GTCAGGAATTACTGAAATATCTGGTGGATTATGATTGACCAAAATGATTATCCTATGATATTTAAGATTCTGTGGACATTGCAACATTTTTCTTTTTTAACCTCCTTATTAAAATAGTATAGGTAAATGATGCCAAAAAATCAGGTAAACTCAAATATATGTGATACATTTGTATGAATTGTTTTAATAATGATCTCTATAGTCTTCTGCACTTATTCACTTGATTTGTTAATATTTATTTTAGCTCTTTGCTTTCCTGGGTACCAGCTGAATAACATAAGCCTGTCCTGTCATCCATGCCCACTTGGCACATTCAAGGAAACCAAAGCTAGTGATGTCCAGTGTGAAAATTGCAACAACAACTATACAACAAGTATTGTCGGCACCACTAATCAGAGAGACTGTAATGTTTGTAAGTTAAACTATAGACAACAATCAACTATTGTTATAATATATGCTAAAACACTTTTAAATATATTTATCTTTTGTAATGGGATAGTTGTAGAAACTTGCTAATGCCAATACTGGGATATTTCCACTTTTCAAGGCTTCCAGTAATTCTAATCATAAGACAAGACTTCCTATATATACCCCTGATTTCATTGTGGTTTTACAAGGCTAACTTATCTTGTTGTAGCTAATTATTGAATATTATTATTTTGTGGTGTACTGCATGAATTTATTTTCATAATCTAGTTAACATGCCTTCAATTTTAATTATTTTATCTGTTTATGAGATTGACATTTAAAAATAAATATTGTAGTAACAATGTGCCACTAACAGTTGACAGTTTACTTACTATTTTAATGGCATCTCCATGACTGGAGACAGTGGTTGTCTTATAAGACTTGTAATGCTTGATGAATCTTTTTGCAACAGTAATTATTTTTTTTTAAATATTAAAAGTTCACTTGCCCTGTGTTTATGTTGTTTCTAAAATAAAATCTCTCAGTATTCATTTGCTTTATTTTGTGTAGTAAAGTCAATATGCCAAAAACACTGCCATTTCAACAGTTTTAGAACACTATCTTGTTTACCTGTTTCTATATACACCGCAGGTAATAAACTTTACTTTTATCTAGAAATACCAAAATGAGAATATTTGATACATTATCTTATTAACAGCAAACAAATGAATTCATGGAGTGACATGGTTGGTGTAACAAACTCTATAGATAGAAAGAACTAATTTTGAAATGGTGCAGCATTGAACCAATAATTGTCTTTAAAATAGTTTATAATTTATTCAACTTTCTATAACTTAGTTTATTTGTCTATTTAAAGATTTTCTTTTGCTGCAGAAAAATGTGTTTACTTTTTATAGAATGTCTGATAGGTCTTTAGTCCAAAACCAGATTTCATCAGATGGAAAATAAAGATCCTCCTCTATTATGCAAAATGATAAAGTATTAAATTATAGTTGTTTATTGTATTTCATTTATTGTCAAACTGTTCTGCTGCACTTACTAGGTGAGCTCCATGGTGAGGTCTCCTGTGACTTCAAAAGGTGATGGACTTAATTATGATCTTTGAACTTCAACTACTATAAATAATGAAACTATTTTGCTTATAGATAAGCTTATTGTCTTTATTTCTAGGTTAAATTTCTTAATTCTGTACGAAAATATTCTCTGTGCTAGTAGTTATTCTTATTACCTATTTTTGAATGATTAAAATTCAAATCCTCGTTGGTTGAAAGTCTCACCTTATACCCTCCATTTGATGCTGCTTTTGCAGAGATGTCTTATGAGAAACAAACAGGTAATATCCTCATTTTATTTTCATTATTGGAGTGAACTGAAAAATTTACTGGTAAAAAAAAAGAAATTATGGACATACCAATTAGGTATTCTGCAAAGGTTACAATATTATCAGTGAAATTATTTTCCTTTCTAATCTCTTATTTAGCTGACTGCAACCCAGGGTTTTATCGGACTGTAGGCACTGGCTGTTCTCGATGTCCAGTGGGTACCTATCAACCTAACAGAGCCAAACTTAAATGCATAGATTGCCCTACAAACTCCACAACTTACACTATGTCTGGTGCTACTGCATTTAAAGATTGTCAAAGTAAGCTAAGTCTAATCAGCAGTCCTAACTTGACCTTAACAGTACACTCCATTGTTTGTAGTGCTACTACAGAGCTAACCACTGTATAATTTAACTGATTTATAAATAACATAATCCACAATATTTTTAATGCTGTGCCATCTGATAATGTTCAAGCTGTATATCTTTAAATTTTTGTTCCTTCCACATTCAGATGTACATGGTAAGCTGTATTGGAAAGAACAGTGGTTAGAGGCAAACTTGTCGTGAGACACTTCTAAGGTACATCTCAGATCAATGAACAATGATATAAGGTGGCAATTGCTGGAGGGTGATGTCTGGAAATGAACTATTGACATACACATTATATTAAAAAGAACATTATTAGTTATTAGTAATTTAATAAGTATAGTATTTGGTAAATTACAGTATGCTATTAATAACCCTAAACTGTCATGCTTTTATTGTAATATCCTGTTCCACCATATATAATACCAGCATTGATTCTTTGATTGATAAGTTCTTTTTTACATTAATCAGAATACATCATATTGGAAAATTGTGCACACTGTTACCTGGCGTTGCAGTTTCCTTAGTTATCAGTATAAAACTGATTTCTCGAATCTTCATTTGTTTTATCGTTTCAGAATCTTGTCCTAATGGAACAGAATACAACTTCAATTCATCATGCATAGGGTGTCCAATTGGTCATTACAAGAACAGCTTGGTTGACCAGTTTTGTCTCGTGTGTCCTTTGGGTACAACAACCATTAATGAGAATTCAACATCAAAAGATTATTGCAAAGCTATTCCTTCAAGTAGGTTCTTGATTTTTTTTTTCTTTATATTGGAGAGTTTTCATTATTATCTATTCCTTTACAAGATGAATTAGTAATGGAGTTTGGATCATTATGAGTTTGAAAACCATCAATATATTGTTTTCATAAGTGGCCATAAGTAGACTAGTTATCTTTTGTCAGCGGATGATTACTGACTCAGACACACTATTCACATTTGAGGATAGGTTCTTTGCTGAGTTTATGTAAGAGCATAGATATCATGCTATTCTTGACCACACCTTTCATAAAAAAGACTCAAATAGATGCTTTTGTTATAATAAATTGTGAAAGAAAAAATTTCTTGCTGGGTTCATTCTTCAGAAAATGAAAATTATAAATGTTACATGTTCATATTTCGAAAAAAAACAATGTTTTCAAACAATTAAAAATTAAATTTTATGCAAATTATTGTTTACATTTTGACATTTTATTCAATAATTTTTAAAATTAGTATACATTTTATATATGTGAACTAAATTATGATTTTGAAATATAAATTTTTTTATGTAACAACTAAACTAATTCACTTGCCTTTGATGTATAACTGATGGGTGATAAAGTAATGTCACCAGTCAGCTTGTCTAGTTTAGATGTAGCATTTAAGACACATTGTAGTTTATTCAGTTTAACAGTATCATTACTGAAACATTAGTGTGGTACTTAGTCTACTGGGAATTAAAGCTAATTTTTAAAAAGCTAAATTTTTGTAGGCAACTATAAATTTTAAGTACCCCTTTTCTTTTTACAAAAGTTGGCTGTGTGCGAATCCTGTTTTCTCATTAAATAGTATACAGTAGCTTTATTTTGATTGACTCCTCATAAATATGCATACAGATTGTCAAGTCAAAAATATTTGAAGTGACTTCACACTTTCTTGTTGTCACTTTGCTTCCCACTCAGATGGTGGAAAGTAGATGTGTGTACATTGTATATTTATTAATTTACATACTAATAAAGAGAGCATAGAAACTGATTTTGTTGACCTCCACACTGTCTTTTTGGCATTCCCATCAAGGCTCTAAATGTTGTTAAATGGTGTTGATGATAAGGTTCTGAGTTGTCTTGGGAACTAGCACAGCAACTCATTTCTTTCTTCCTTTCAAATGTTAGTTTTACTGTAAAATGAAATGCAGCTCTAACAATAGTTAGTTTAATCTGACTGTTAACTTTTACATTAAAATTTTAAGGAGTCTCTTCGGATGTACAAAAATATCATTATCTACTAATTTTAATTTTATACTCTGATTGCTGGATAATTTTGTTCAGCAAAAAATTAATTTCAGTATATAAAAATTATGTATCTTTAAATGATGCAGGATTTTTAAATGAGATGCAGAAATGCTACAACAGCTGAAGAAAAGGCTAAGTTACACTTTCCAGTTTCTGACCATTAAGTGCAAATTATCATGATGAGAACAATGTTATTAGTTTGTAAATTAACCATCAAAAAAGGTTTACATTTGTTACTAAAATTCACTGTTGGAGATGTAAATAGTATTTTATTTCTGTTTCTGCTTATAAGTTTGATTAACATAATAAAGGCATACAGATGAATAGATTGCCACAAGGACCATGTTTTGAAGTCAGTGACTTTCCTAGTGGACAAATTAGTGCTACATTAAATTCTCCAGATATCCCTTAAAAATTTTAATCCGCTCAACCTGTATAGAATGAATAATTAAATAATCTCTTATTCTAATATTGTTTTGAATTCTGTATTCCATGGTTTGTTGGACATTTGTCATGTCATAGTAATAAAAAAAATTGGTAATAAAATGTTTTGTTTGCTCTGCAAACATTATTATTTATTGTTTTTTTTTTCTTTTGTAGAATTACAAGATCCAGTAGGACAAAAACATATAAGCTTCAAGTTTAAGTTTAAGTATCACTTTAGTAGCTGTGCCCAACGTAATCTCAACATTTTTCGAGCTCAAATACTTAAACAGATTTTTGGCATCCTGGAAAATTTAGCAAGCACATGGATTGGTTTGTGTGAAGGAATTTGTTTGAAAAGTTCTGTTGTTATACACCAATTCAAATGTACCTCTGAAAAACGTAGAAAGCGAGCTGTGACTTTACCAGGAGATGTTGAAGTAGAAATTAAAGGTGTAAGGTACGTAATTCTTTTTATAGAAAATTTAAAATTATATATATATATATACACAGTTAAGCGTCTCAAATCTGGCAACCTCAGGACTGAATCCATACAAGATTTTGGATTTTCCAAGTTTTCAGACAATGAATTTATAGCCTATCCTAGGCTTAGGACATACACAAAACAATGTATGAAAAAGAATTAATAATGTTTTATTTTTGCACTTAACCAAAGATTTCTTCCTGTTTCTGCTTCCAAATAAAAGTGAACAAAGTTTTATACAGTAGGATGGTATCTGGCTTGAGGGTGAGCTGGAAGGAGAGGTCTCAGCTGGGATATCTGGGGTACTTGAAGGATCAGCTACAGAATTTTCTAGTGTAGAAGCCACAGTGGGTGGCAGGTCACTGGCACTTTTCTTGGATGCATCACAAAATAGATCCACTAATTTTAATTGTTTTATGGACTTTTAAATTGCCTCTAGTGAAACACATAACCAAAAACGAAGCAGCAAATCAGGAAATTTGCACAGTTTTTGGACTTTCAACTGTAATATTAGATTATGTGAAGTAAAGTGCTGTTTAGGTTGTGTGTGTGTGTTTCACAGAAAAATGCTTATTTTGACGTAACCAAGCTTTTCCCTAACCTTAGCTTCATTGATAAAGTAGCACATTTACTAATGTCCTTTGTAGGTGTGAGTTATATGAGGCACTGCATTTTTTGTAACTGGAAAAAGAAGCCTATATACATTATATATTTTGTCATTTCAAAATTCTAAGAAAACTAATTCACAAGTTTTTGTTGTTTTTTTTTATTATTACCATCAATGATGGAGTACCACATTTACCTGTAGTATTTTCTGCTCACAGGCTTCCCCATCAATCGTAGACAATGTTAGTGTGCTCATAATAGATATGACACCACTGCTATTTGTAGATGATTTCTGCATAAAAGTACAACCAACCAACCAAAGCATAGAATATAGATTTGAATCAAGGAAATTACTTGTGTATGCTAATGACTATGAATAAAAATTTCTACTACAAATAATTAATAAACCACAATAAATTTTCAAAACATAATAGAGTAGGGTGAACTATCTCTTAACCAAAATAATTGATGCGTATTTCTTTCAGTCTATGAATATTTTTGGTTAATAGAAACAAAAGGTTTACTTGATTAGGTGCATTTCCTTAAAGTTTTTTTTTTTTTTCTCATTTAAGAGGAGAGTTCACTGTATGGATGAATAATTAATAAATCAGATAAATAATTTCAAATTTGAAATTATCAAAAAATATTTTAAATATTAAACATGATATGGTGTTAAGTGTCTCTCTGTCTACATTTGCATCACTTTTACATGTGAGATGTGTAAATACCTTACAAGTCTTGAGGAACTGTTCTATTTGGTAAATTTTTTCAAAAATAAGATCATTTAACCAAAAATTTTGTTAACTAGTTTTATTACATGAAAATTGCCAGCCTTAATTATAAGTTCTTTCTCTGGAATATTTTGGTTTCCAGAGTTTCAGTTAAGAGAAGGTTAACTTATGCCATTGAGTTATATGAAATGAACAAATACAAATATAGTTGTCACAGAACATTCACTTTCTCTAAAACTTTAGTGAATTGATGATCTCAAACCTCACACTAGTAACATGATTTAGTTTGTTTTTTTAACTCAAAGATTCATTAGTTACTAAAATTATTTTATTATTAATGTTATCAGGGATGAATTAATTTTTAGATATAAATTACTGGTTGAATTGGGTTGTATATTAACCATCTGTTAATTCACATCAGTGTTAACTGTTACTTCATTTGTCAGACTGAACTAATAAAATAATTTTTTGTAATATTTCGTTTTCTTTTGTTATATTACAGGAAAGAAATTTTAAATCATCAGCAGCAAGACATCATAAGAACTCCAAAAACTCTCTTTATTCAACAGTGTACACAGCATTCATCAGAGTACTCTAAAGTAAAAAGAACATAATAGGATGTGTTTGTACACTGTATCATATCTGTCTAGTTTTCTCACTTCAATTCCTGTTGCATGTGCAATCTGGACAAATATGTTTTAATAAAATTTTTTTTTAACTCATCCTCCAACTTTGCTGGATTGTAGTCAATTTACTTTTTATTTTATCTTATCAAAACAATATTAAATATTATTACATCAATGAATAAAGTTAAGCTGCACTGTGATTTTGTATTATATATTTTTGATATAATACAAATTTAATCACATTTATTAAAATTTTTAAAAATAAATTTCTCAGTGCCTGAATATATTTGTGACAAGATTTTTTTTTTGCCTTTGTACATAAATAATTATTTATAAAAGGTTACTACACTTAATTACTAAAAAGAATATTTTTTTAAAATCTTTTCTAAAAATGTGATGCCTAATTGTTTTATGATTCTAGTATACTTGTTTTTCTCCATACCAGTGTTGGTTACTAATTTGGCCAAATGAATCCAAGACTCTGCAGCTAACTTCCTGGTTTTTTTTTTTTTTTTTAAACAGATAAATGAATATAAATTGGAAGATTGTAGTGTGACTCCAGTTTGTCCTCCTGGAGAATACGAAGAAGCTGGGACATGCAGTAAGTATAGAATAGTATAACACTGTAGCTGTCAGTAGGATGGGAAGCAACTCTTTCAGTTTACTATAATGTATAATACACATTATGTAACAGATATCTTTAGCATGGTTACTTTTATGGTTTTTACAAATCCTTGTTTAATGTTTGCTGATCATGCAGTCAGACACAAGTCAATGTCCAGTGTTACTGATTGACAGTCAGACAGAATTATTTCATTGTATCTGAAGATTTGTTCCACTTTTAGTGAACAGCCCTCATGAAGTTTTCCCCAGGTTTGAGACCAGAAGTGCTCAACAGAGTTTGGGGTATGGCTTCATCTTGCCTGTTATTACTGTCATAAATGGATGGTCCCAGTCATCTTCTACATGAGATTTAGTTCTTCTGAGAGGTATTTGTGAGATCACTGTCAAAATTTGACTTTTGATCTGGTTCACATAGAAGAATAATCTGAAATTGTACTCTCTAGTCACATAAATGCACCATATTTTGTAAAAGCTTATCCTCAGACAATCAGTACTCTGTTTGTTATTACAAAAATAAATTTGACTATGCATAAATAGATCCTCTGTCTGTCTTACCTCTGAATTCAGCAGAGAGATTTACCTTGGATCTTAGACACACCCTGACAGTAGTCCTGGTTCTGCTCTTCAGATCTGCAGTGCACGATTTTTTCCTACACCGAAACTGTTCCATTTCTCATGTATTTCTTTCCCTATCTGCCTCTAATTTTTTTCTCTGTCATTTATTGAAAATAAACATCTATTGTAGTGCAGAATTAATTTATTGAAATATTGGCGTGAATATATTGTATCGTAGACAAATGTTTTGCAGTGGAAACAATCACTGGAAGAGACTCTGATACATATTCTGTGGACATCAGGCATAGACATTTTTTAATGCATGAGAGACTACTATCTTTTAAGAAAAAAGTATGTCACCAGATGCATCTGCTTTGGATGAAATGTAAGAAAGGAAAAGGAATTAAACATTTCAATAATTTCATAATTGAATTTCTACACCATTTTCAAAATATTATCCAAAAAGTGATTTAATTTTGTATAGACTAAGAGCTGGCCTTTAAAGCCAAGTCTTTCACAGGCAAAATAATTGGTCATCGGCAACATGTTGACTGACAGGTGAGCAGTTTTTGAATTAAAAATCATCTGATTATTTCTTCAGAAACTAATAATGTACTGTGGTAATTACCTCAGTGACAACTGCAAATTATAGTCAGTACATTTGTAATATAGGCAACAATGGCCATGTTAGGTTTTTAAGTCTTAGCATTTTTTTTCCTACCCTCCAAAAGTTTTTTTCATTTATTGTATTTAACTTAGCTTTATGCTGGACATTTTGCTATGATGATAGCATAAATGCCATTCTTAATGAAATTGTGATTATTTAACAAATGTCCATTGGCTATTTACCAGATACCTCAACTAAACAACATGCATAAACCCTGATTACCATTTTCTTTATTTCAATAATAAAGTAAAATGTTTTTATTGCATCAATAACTGCCATAAAAATATTGATGTTTTTTTTGTACTTCAGAACCTTGTAAATATGGCTTGTTCATAAACTCAAATCTCAAACGCTGTGAGCCTTGTCCAAGAGGTACCTATAGGAATAAAGAAACCCAGATTTCATGTGAAAAGTGTGTGTTGCCTTTGACAACAAAAAATGTTGGTTCAACCTCCGTTGAAGATTGTATGGGTAGGTTTGTTTAAACATTATGAGCACTTTTTAAGAATATAGGATCATATAATGACAGGAAAGTCACGTTACTTTCTTGCACTCAGACCTTCCTTGTGCCAAGTCTCTGTACATTTTGATTTTTTAATTTCAAATTTAAAACATTTTCAAAAGTTTAAAAACTAAGTAGTTTATATATAGAATATTGGACATCTTACTTTTCAGTAAAGTTTACTTGTTTACTTGTTTTTATTTAGTTTAAGTCTCTTTGGAAACAAAGTACATTTGTTGGTAAACAAATTAAAGCAAAGCACATGAAATGTAAAATAAAATTTGGTGGAATTGACGCTAGCTATACTTCCATTTTGGCAGTAATGAAAGTAAAAATGGTTTAGAGGTTACTTGGTGATGCTCAATTAATATTTAGAAATGAGAATGAGTACAGTTTGTTTTACCTGTGATAATTCACTGTGATTATACTGCAGAGAAAGTCTTTATAGAGATTTATATCACAGAATAAACTAACAATTGCTGTGGAAATCAACATTGGCAACTCTTCAACAGGAAATAGAAAGTTTTGCTACTATTCCTTCATTCAGCTGAACTGAAACTCACATAACACAAAAGTATGAGAAGTCGTGGTATAAAAACTTTGCCAGCTAAAGTAGGTCATTATACAATGCACATATCTTCTGTCACCAAACAATGCACTATTAAATATAAAAAAAATTCACAAGTCAAATTTATATTTTGAAGAAACTTTTAAACTCAAGCTGGAAAAACTATCTGCTTTGATGAATAGATGCTAATCTCAGCATTAGTGATACCCCAATACTGACAGGTGTTCAGAAATTATAGAGATTTTCTGCAGGTTAATAATTCTGGCTATGGGTTGTCTTTCAACATTAGCTGTTCGAAAGTGAAACTGAGACTGCCAACAAAAATTAGACAAGTGCCTTTGTTTGTCACCAATTAAAACTGTAAAACTGAGTTCAAATCTTAGTCAGGAACTCTGGTTACAGCACACTGTACTTAATTGATCTGTTTTTAGAGAGATATTTTATTGGAGTTTTTAACCCCACTGCCTCTTCTCAAGTACCATATCAGTTTTTACTTTACTTATACAAACCATCTGGATACATTTGCACCCAGCCTAGAAGTGCAAGTTATTATTTATGTTGAGCTGTATATTTAATCAGCATGCTCAAAATGCAAAACACTTTGGGGTGGAGCAATACAGATTTGTCATTATGGAGACTTATATAAAGAGGAAGTTACTTTACTGTATGTCCCAGTCCTGAGAAATAAAAGGTAGTGAGGTGCAAATGCACCCAGGTGAATTGAAGGTTTTATTTTCTAATCTATATTTTTCTACTGTAGCATTTTCTTACCATTATTTCTTTTAGTTGGTTATTCTACAAAATCAGCAACTATCTAATTATATAATAATTTTTTATAAAGCTTTAGTTTTGATATTTTCCTAAAGTATTAAATCCAGAATCATTCTGGGTTTTTTTCCAGCCCCTTGTCTTGCAGATAGGACCTACTGTCAGAATAAAGGATCGTGTACACTAACAGACACCAAGTATGTCTGTTTATGCAAGGAGAAATTTTCAGGAGAAAGATGTGAAAACTACAGTCGTATGTACCATTTGATTCTTTCTCCTTTTGTATTAAAAGAAAAAGTTAGACACCTGAGGCAAAGATGCTCATTATTATGTCAATCCCAACTGACAGAAAAAAGTTGTAGGTTTATGTAGTGCACTTTTACTTCAAATAAAGAACTTCTTAGAAAATACATAGCAATGCATAACATTAAATGTCATTCAACAGGTCTGCTGTTGTTTTCATGTATATGACATTGATAATGTGGTAGACATTAATTTAAAAGTTTCCAGATGATACTAAAATATTAGATTGTTCAGTTAAGTGAAAATTATAATTTTATGCTAAAATGGGAAATTATCTAAATAGACAATACAGAAATACAGATAATAATTATTACATGGCATCAGAAACCAGAATTTAACTATATATACATACCTTTCTCCTACTTTTCATTGGAGATGCATTCCTAGTAAAATGTGCATACACTGAATCCACATAAAGTGGACATAATAGTATTTGAGGGGAAACAGGAATGTGTCTTTGACATCTCACAAAGACTCCCTTTTTTCACTTCAGCCAATGATAAAAAGTGTACTCAGCAATCTTGTAGAGATGATTTACATATGGGACAAAATGGTGTTTAGTGAGGTGGAGTGTTAGTTAGAAGGAATGGGTGGTGGCAGGTAATCCGGTCTGACTCCACTTCTTTGTTTGTAGCAGCACCATGTCTAGTAGAGATAGCTCTACAGGGCTATCAGATATCAATGAGTTCTCAAGTGTTTTGGGGCAGCTCAGGGTGCTAACTGTTGTGGAAGTGACCCGGAAATATTTGTGTAAGGTGGGCTGCTTTGACGTGCACTGTTGTAGATCTCTTATAGCTAGCCAAGGGTGAAATTATCCCCCCCAACCAAAACTAACTTTGCTCGAAATTTGGGTCCAAATCCACCACTACCTGGGCCAGTTTATCAGCTAATGAGAATAAGTTATCCAGACTCTTCTTAGTCATCAAATGTACTTCCAAGCTTCACCATCTTCCTCCTCTTCCACCTGTCCCTCTTGTTATCTCCTTTAAATCCTCCACAGATAATTTGTCCTGGTGAGACCTGGGAAGCTCCCTTCCAACACTTTGGCCAAGCCTCACAATCTTGGCCACTTTAGAGGTTGGGCTCACAAATCCCGTAAAGTTGTTGACACACTTCTTCCACAATTTCCTCTAACTGCCCCTAGTCTCTCAATTTTTTGGTTGTTAATGGCAACATGCCAGATGTAGCTTTTCCAGAATTCACAAATTGTTGGCTTATTGGATCCATCAATAGCATACAGCAACTGGAATTATGTCTGCTTCAGATAATAAATTTTAAATATTGATATGCCGCATTAATTCATGGGCTGGAGTAAGGTGGTGGTGGCAGAGACATCATCTTAATGTTAGGGTGGAGATCAGGCAAGTTCATAGAATGCCCAGGGACATTATCAACAAGGTGCAAAGCTTTGAAAGCAATGTTAGAATGAAGGCAGTATTTTTCCACCTCATCAGAGAAAATGTTCATAAACCATTTATCAGAGAGTTTATCAGTTATCCAGGCTCTCTTATTTGATCTCCAGAGAACTGGTAGGGTGTGCTGATAAAGATCTTTTAAGGCTCAGGGATTCTGGAAGTGGTAAACTAGTAACAGTTTACATTTAAAATCACTGTGGTGTTGCCACAAAGCAGGAAAGTCAACCTGTCTTTTATACCTGAAGCAAACTTCTCTCCATTGGAATTGTATGGTCTTTCAGGCATGAGCTTCCAAAATAAGCCAGGTTCATCAGCATTAAATACCTGCTGTGGCAAGTAGCCCTTAGCTTTTATGGAAACCTTTAATGGATGCAGGATTATAACAGCTTCTCCTCTAACTTTGATGTTTTGAAGATCTCGGCAGTAGCTGAACCTATAAAACCAGCCTTTACTTGCTTTAAAATGCTCATCACTTGACATGATCTTCTTTTGCTCTAAACTCTGATAAAGCTTTAGAAACCTTTGTACAGATTACACTTGAGTTTAAATACAACTGTTTCTGATTTTGATCTTGCAACCATTGTTTCCAATTTCTCAATCAGTGTCTCTCTCTTGTCGTCTTCCTAGTACTCAGTGAACTTGACTGAGTTACAATGTTTTTAATCTTCTCAGCATTCTTAATTGTGTGTATTCTGAATCCATTCATGTTATCAACAGAATTGCCACTCTAAAACCATTTGATTACTTCATTTTGTTTTCATCATCTTGTTATTTTTTCCTGAGGTACAATGATATAAGAATATAATCCATCACAAGTGTGGTGCTTGGTTGGCATGGTGGACACAGATTGAAGTCACAAAAATTATCTGCATGGATTGTGGGCTAGGGCAGTGCACTTCACCTTTTCTACTGTCACCTTGCTCACCCATTTAAATTCATGGGTATTTATTGTGTATGAGTGAACAACCCCCCCCCCCCTAACTTGGGCCCATACAAAACAGGGGTAAGGTATATATATATAGTTAGATAAAATAAACAAAGGTTTGTAGAAATAACTGGAATTTTTCCCCTTGGAATATGTGGTGATTATGAGAATTTTACAGGAAATTTTTTTCTTTATTTATTTAATAAAGGATTTTTTGTCACATTTCTTACCAAAAAAAAACAAAAAAAAACTTGACTTAGCTTCTGCAATCAAACTGTAGGAAATCACATAAACAGCCTGTTTTCCAGTTAGAGAGTACTGCCATTAATGTGCACAATCTTGGCTTTGCCAGACAAGTCCACTTGAGATTTTGCCAAGGTGACAGGCATTTGGACTTATTGGTGAATTACATTAAGAAATACGAAAACCATAATCAGTGTATAAGAACATAATCCAGTATGAAGTAATGCAGGCTATAACTGTTTTTTAACAAGCCTTTAGTTGAGCCAAACATATAAATTTCTACCAATATCTAAAGAACATGTTGCCAAGGAAAATCATCTCTGATCTGAGTTGTTTGGAATGAAATCTACCCAAGTTCCATACAGAAAAAAAACTGTAATAACCAACCAGCTGTCCTGACTGATATGCCAGCATCCAGTTCTTTTACTCCTTATGAGATAGACAACCAGTCACCATCTTGAAATCTTCACCATAATTTGTGTAACCAGATATTTGATTGACTCTTAAAGCATTAGTATATTTTTATATAGAAAAATATTTATATCTAGTTTTGTTCTTTATCAGAAAATATTAATTTATTTTAAGAAACAAGTTTGTAAATCATTTTGCTGATTATTCTGATGTGTCCACATGAATGTTTAAAGATATTTTTGGTAAATAAATGAAATTTGTAGGATTAGTTATCTACCTACCTTGTTGAAAATTAAAGAAATGTGGGAAAACAATCCTGGTCTACTTTATGATCACCTACATGTCACATTAACTGGAAAAATGTAGCTTCATAAAATGATCTGGGTACCATTTTAAACCAGAATCTGAAGTGAACATCAGTGGAACTCATCTGCAAACAAAGTAAAAGAGTGTAAGGAGTAATTAACCATAAAATCAAACATAGGAGGGAAGAAACATAGTCTCTTTGTATAAATCTTTGGTTCATCTACATTTTAAATATGCTGCAAAATATGGATTTAATAAAGTTTAGCATAGATTTACTGGAATGTTTTCAGGTCTTAGTTTGACTACACTGAACAATTAAATATTAGATCTACCAAATTTGGCATATATGTTGAAGATATTTTTAAGATAATTAAGGGTTTTCATAAACTTAACCATAGTCCTACTCAATATGGTTATTTTACTTGCTAGAATCTTCCAAGCATGGCACCAGACAATCAACCCAGTTAGCTGAAGTTAGATCTCTGATAACTCTGCAGATAGTGTATAATGCCAGTCCTAACTGCCTCTCTCTAAATAAATCAACAAACTGAGATTTGTAACTCTTCATTTTTCTGTCAAAGTTAATTTTAAAACTTGTTTTGTTTGTTAAAAACACATTTTAAATATTGGAAAGTATAAAATCCTTCATACATCACTATATTTTCTTTTGAATTTCCAGCTGAACCCAGTACCACAACCACTTTAATAGGAGTGGTTATTGGCACAGTTTCTGGTATTTTTGTCGTCATCTTGATCATTGCATCCATAGTGGTATTTTCAAGGTAAAGATGTGTTCATTATTTTTATTATTTATTTAAACAACAAAGGGTGATTTAATTAGCATAGCTCTTTAAGAATTTATTTTCCTTTTAGTGTAGTAACTGCTCAAAAAATCAGATATTGCAGACCTCATAAGAAAATCTAAAGAGGAGAGCATATACAAAATCGTCAAACCAGCACGAATCAGTAGTTATATTACAGTAATGACATCTCTCAAGACGTTTTTACTACAAAGGCATTATTTTCTGCAGTATCACTGGCAAGGTCACACCTAATGATTGTCCAGTGCAACATCATGATAACCAAAAGATGTGCTACAATGATTCAAATACAGTAACCTCCATTACTGGGATAAGATACACCCATTAGGAAACAATATTCTAGGAGTTAGCTACATGTGTTACCTGCTTCATTAGCAGGTATGTTAATCTTTCATGTATGTATGCACCAAAAAAGTCCATGCAGTGGTGACTTGAGTATAGTGGATTAGTTCTTTTTTTTGGGAAAATCAGTCTCATTTTACTCCAAAAGGTGAACATTAAATAGATTCATAAATTTTGTGACAGATATTTTATATTGGTCTAACACTGTCTATAGTAGTGAGAATTTGCCTTATTTCTTCATGATTGGTATAAATAACTATTATGATTCATTCCATAGTTTTGTGTTGCCAGCAAATATCTTCTGAGTTATCTTAAGCAGATAAAAAAAACAGATAGCTGAAAGATTAGTGTTTGATAGTTTTTACTCCAAATTCTAGTGTGAAAATTTGTAAAATTAAAAAAAAAAAATAGAGCTATTGATAAATAAAATTCTTTTATATAATTTTGTTTTACATTATTATCTGTTAATAATATTATCTATCATTAGATAAGAAGTTTTGGAAGTTAACCCAATACTGATATAAATGTTGCAATAACATGGTTAAGCCATTTGCAGTGTGAATTATTTGTTGACTTTTTAGATATAAGGTTAAAAAGAAGATGAAAAAGAGGAAAGCTGAAGAAAGTTGGAGAAATCCCCTAGCTGAGTATGTTGGAAGGTCTTTCCAAATGCCAGGAATGCCATCTGCATGGATTGGACCACAAGAGACTGATAGTGAGCAAATGTCGATGCTGTATTATGGCACTAAATCAGACAGTGAGTTTGGTGGTTTTCATCAAAGCAGATTTCGGTACTAAACTAATAAAATTCTGGAACAAAAACACTTCATGTTATCACCTTTTTATATATATATATATTTGTATTACTGTTTAGTTTGTTCTTTTAGTTTTTCACACCTTGTTTATAAATGAACTAAAAAAGTTTATTTACATATTATGTATCCAAAATACTAATGTTTTTATTATTACTATTAAATATTACTGTTGGCATTAGTTTGTTTCTTTATTCTTTCATCTCAGATTAAGATTCTGTGAAATATGATAATCAGAGAATACTTTCTATATCAAGTGAACTTTAGGCATCAAATATCTTGGTAAAGATAGTTTTGGACACTGGAGAAGAGCTAAAAGAAACCTAAAGTATCCATGCTTTGATGGTGTTACTAAAGCAGTCATAGATATGGCACAAAAGCCATATGAACAACATTATGAATTTGTGCTTTTGGTCCAAGAGGTTGAACATTTTTAAAGATTTTATAGGCTTTTTATCAATGGTGTAAATCTATAAAGCTTTTATGTACACATCTCAAGTTAGATATTCAAAGTTTTTTTTCATGGTAGGCTTATTTTCTTTGCTCTAATAAGTGGCTTGTAGCAAGCACAAATATAATTTTAACAAAAGAAGTTGAATCACTTTACAAGATGTTACTATTCAGGTTTTATAAAATTTAATCTTTTCATTTTCTTTTTTCATACCATAAAAATTATTGAGGTTTGATTAAGCTGTTCAGTTGTTTTTGTATGACATTTTGACTGTAAGATAACTTAATTGACTTGTAGTTTAAACATATTGTAGACACAGTATGATGGTAAACAAAGTTGATGCTAGATTTCTCAATGGATTGCTTATGAATATTGCTGAAATCCCTGGCAGTGAAAGGAACTATTGAATCTCTGACTTTTCTTTAAAATGTGAATGAAATTTACAACTACAGCTTAAAATATCACATTTCTGTGAAAAAACAAACATAATTGCAGGACCAGAAAAGTTATTAATGGTGTCAAAGTCTGATTTGTTTACAAAACATTACTGTAATTTTTTTTTAAAAATGTGATTTAAATAATAATTATATTTTTATAAAATTGTTTTAATTGCACAAAAGGGCTTAAATCTTTTCACAAAATCAGATTTATCCAAGCACCATTGTAGGACAAATGACTGAAGCTCTTAGGTTCACAATAAATTTGACTATAAATGCTTGAAAAGACAGTGATACAAAAAATTCCTATTATTTAGAATAAACATGTCAACCTTGTATGAAATTAAATAATAATATTTAGGAAAAACATTCACTACTATTATTATTTGTTGGTCAAATTGGATATAAATTGTCAGATCTATCTAAAACAACATTACATGAAGGCTCAGAAATGATATATATAAAATATTTGATGAGAGAACTAATACACAGGAGAAAATTTCAATATTGGAAAGAGGCCTAAAGATATCTGTTTTATCTGATTCCAGAAGAACAACTGTGACCGTTCAGGTACGCTGTATCTCTCAGATGTGATAGCCTTCATGTTAGATCTACAGGTCAGGTTAATGACCATCACTTATTAACTACTAATTAAAATCAGTTGTCTGATATTTATGCCTGATTATGTATTTCCTATCTCCAGGCTAATCAAAACAAGGTGCACATCCAAAATATTTTTTAATTATATCACTCACCCATGAAGAGGGAGAGGTAATGGATATTGCTGCTTGTGTGCACATACATCGCATGTCCTTTACCATATCTCTAAACAACCTCATTTGATAAATTTCTACTTCTAAAACAAAGCAGTGTTCAAGATTACAAATCCAAGTTACTAATGTCTTCATTATCCTACAAACTTTCAGCATGAAACAATTTAAATGAGTAAATCTTTATGGTAATGTGATATTTATGACAGAGTCCTATGGCACTGGGCAAAAAACAGAGTGTAGCATAAAAAAAAAGCTGTTGTTGACATGAGGTGCCTAAATCAACCATTGATTATTCATAAATACTATATTTTGTTGTCAGCTCTCAAAAATAATCTGGAAAGTAGATATCATCTACCAAATAACAGTGTACATCAACTTAGAGTTTGTAACAGTGAAGGAACTTTGCTGGTCCATTTAACCAAATTTCTAATGATCAATAGCAACAACACTTTACTGCAAATAACATTGTTTCAACTAATAATAAATATAAAAGGTTTATCATTATTTCTGTAATTGTATATATCCCATAACCATAAATATTTCTTAAATATTAAATAAATTTGATTCCAAACCATGCAAGAAAATCAAAAAATACTGAATTTAAGAAGAAATTTCAATTATTTTTTATATTTAACCACTATCTAAATATTGTAAAGAATGTAGCAGTTGTTTTTAAATTTAGGATGGGGTTCCACATTATTTAAAGACTTCACTCAGTCTGTACACCTGTTTTCTGTAATAACTTCCTGATTAATTTCTTTACTCCATGAAATCCACTGGTAACTTTCAGATTTAGTAGCAGAATATACATCTGAGAGGCACAGATATCAATTTTATGAAGGTTAACTATCAGCAGTCAAAAAGATTCTAACTTTTTATCAGTGAATGTTTTATTTCTATCACTTTGTTTTATTCACATCTGCAAAGTAATAGAAAAAGTATGTGTATGTAAGCTAAAATTTTACCATGTGTTGTTATGACAGATATGTTAATAGGAGAAATGAGTTATTGTCAAAATCATTCCAAAATTATTATATGGCATCATGTGGAGTTTTGCCAATCCAACTAATTGATCCATAGTCTAAATAAGAGTACACTGAACTATTTTTTTCTTTATACTAGTTCTGAATTAAAGCTTCCACATTTTTTATATATTGAACAATTAAATTATCTTATTTTTATTGGAATTTTGGTAAATGTTTCCTTAGCTGTCTAGAAGATAATCTTGATAAGAACTATTTAGTTACAAAACTGTCTAATTAAATGATTGATTGATTTAATAACCAGACTAATTTAGTAGATCACTCCATATAGTCAGCACATTAAATAGAATAGCTTTACAGGCTAAGAGGAATGCAATCAGAAAAGAGAAGTCAGAATTCCACATTTTGTACCTATGTATAAAAATCAATAGAGTGGGTATACTTTGTCAAAGACTTAAATATTCTAATAAAAATTATGAGCAAAGCTCCTGTGATCTAGTGAATAGTATGTTTTATTCATAACTTAAAAGTCAGGGTATCAAATTTCCACCCAAGATATATTTCAAGGGGTATTTCAGATAAGTAGCTGAGTTTAAGAAAAATTTCCATCACAGTAATTAATCCATTAATTAACCATGCAAACAGGCAATCCTTATCATGTCTATCCTAAAGATGGCTACAGGAAAAAGTACACTGAAATATTAATCTAAATAAGACCATAGAGTGGTGATACAAGTTTGTCAAATGCAATAACATCACCACCACTGATAGATCTCTGTAACTAAAGCTTGGTTACAATATTCTACTGACCTGGCTTTATCAGTTACTTATCAACTTTTTCTTAAGAAAATGATAAAAGACAATTCTGATAAATTATCTGCTCTTAACTAATTTAAGAGTGGGAATTGGGCAAAGCAGAGAGAGAGAATGGTTTTCAAATAAAAAAAAAAACAGTTCAGTGATATTAAAGCATCTGAAGCTATTTATTTAAATATTTGTGGAGAAGAGAATATAACAAATGATCACAATACAATAACTTACCAGATAGACACTCAAAAATCAATTTGTTTCTGCACTTGTTTCTACATCTGCTTGGATAGGCTCTGAATCTAAAGAAAAATAAATGGTTATTTCTTTAAATTTTTCTGTCACTGATAAATTAACAGTGGTAATGTGTAAACAAATGAAAATATGAAACAAACAGCCATAATACAATAATGAGAGTCATAGGAAGTTGTTAGAATTATTCACTTTTCTTTCCCAAAGGTTGACTATAGTTTTCTAAAAATACTGATTATTCTCATTTTAAGTAGCCAAAATAAGAAATATTTACCTGATATCAAAACTAGAAAGAATTTTAATTTATTGTGTACTATCATTACCTATAGAGTACTGCAAATATGGAATTTCTGACCCATGTGGTCACTAGGGCCAAAGTTCCAGTATAGAAGTTGTCAGACGACAGAAATCACTTCAGAAGATAATGCACATACATTTGAAGCCATGAATGTGACACTTTATTATTTGACAGCATCAATGGAGCACAAGAAACTGTTAGTTTTGTAGACATGACTCCAGTATTATGACTATTTAAATACTCAATGTTAAGAACTGGTGCAATGGTTTTGGATAGATTCAGCCATTTAAAATGGATGGCTGTATTGAAGTTCTGAAAAGTCTTTTTTTAAAATTTATTTAGTAAATCAGTCAAATAACTCAATTTATGTATTATAAAGAATATTTGATCATCAACAAGTTAATAAATTATTTTATATTTCCAAATATTTAATTGCATGTGAAAAATTATGAAATGAAAAAAATATAATTCTTAGACGAGAAGAAAAATGAGCTTTCCCTGAATTTTTATTCAGTTTTGTCATAGTAAGAAAAATATATATAAATAGGTCAAGAACTTCAAAGCAATAAAATTATATCTATTTAGGTAAGCTAAATGAAGACATTAAATACAAAAATGTTTTGTTTCAGAAGATTTATATGTTTCAGTAAATTGTTTCCATTAAAAGGTGGAGTGAATACAAGTGTGAGAACAGAACACTTTAAATAACAGCAGCAATGCAGGTGTAGCTACAGTAGTCATAGTTCAGTAAGAATATTTCTCTTTCTCTGGTTTCACATATGATTTAGTTTTATTATTTGTCTTTCACAATGACTTTTTAAAAGTTTACAAAAGAGTAACTGAGCAATTAATTTTTACCAGTTTTATGGTCTCTAAGCATTTGCTTGCCATGTACTGATAGCTGGGTTCCCAACACCAACCAGGTGGGAAGAGACCTGTATTGCAAATCACAGTGGCCCACAGAAAAACAAAAAAAGTTCCATCATTTTGACATTAATAAATAGTATGGTTTTTAAGTGCATTAGTCTAATAAATCTGAATAGATTTTTTTATAAAACTTATTTAGTTAACAATTATATAATTAATATAAAAACAAATTATTTTACCAATTTCTTGCTTCTATTTTAACTGTAAAAAAGTTGTTTCCAAGAGTGAGGATCAATTCCTCAAATTATAACCAGTGTCACTGCTTATCACAATTGTTATATACACACTGACATCCATAACTGCAGAATCACCAATAAAATATACCGTGTATAAAATCAACTTACTATTTCATATACTATTCACAAAATATAACCAACAATATTTCCAAGCCCATTGTACTTGTGTCCATATTTTGGGTGAAGACAACTTGCATATTGATCTAAACTCTCCATAAAAACTTGGTGTCAGCAGAAGCTAAGTTAAATTGTTGGGTGAAAACAAAATGGGCATTCAAAATGACATTGACACCAGTATAAAAATGATCACAGACAAATTGACATTAGTAAAAAAAAAACTTTAGTAATGTGAGAGATCTAAATACAGGTTTGTACATGCCTTGGTATTAACAAAATCAGACAATGAAACTGTCATTGCAAGGTATTGCACCATTCTCCAACCAGGTCAACTTCCAGCTAAATGTAGACAGACATGAAAACCACAAATATGCCTCTCATGAATGTCTCAAATGTTCAATTAAATTTAAGTCACAGTCATGCAGCCCATAGCATGCAAGCAATGCTGTGGATCTGAAGTCCAGCATCCACAATATGTGCACAATGCAAATAGGTAACAACATCCATAAAAAAATTAATTAGAACCTTTCCATTGGGCCAGAAGAACAGCTACAGGCATGGTGAGTGATATCATCAAGTAACCAACACCATCCACCACATCCATCCTGATAATAATAGCAAGATCAGTTTCTTGGTCCAAATAATTCCCCAGTTTGTCTCCAGAATCCAAGCCATCCATGACTGATACTCAGACAGAATTAAACCGACTGATAAAAAGATGATACCACCAGTTCAAACTCCAGTTATCTAAGGAGTCACTTAATTAAGAGTTGCTGAGATTCAGCAAAGGCTGATATTAGGTAAAAAGCTGGACATCCTCATTATTGAATAGAATAAACGCTAGTGAAAGCATAAATATATTTATACAATGTTGAGTTGGGGTTAGAGCCCGCTAAATTATACTAAACCATGGAAATGGAGGATTGTCATATTAGAATTTGTGGGTTTTTTCATTTTAAAAAGTCATGGGGAGATAACTCCAATATACTCTCATCTGAAACAGAGTAAAGCACAAACACGGAATATATACTGGTCAAAACGTCTTGGGAATATCATGATATTTTTTACAAAGTTAGTTATGTTTGGTAAATGGGCAGTCTATGGAATGGAATATTTCTCTTGGTTTACAATTAATTCTTGCTTGATAGCTTCTTGCATTATCGTCCATAGATGTAGACTATTTAAAGGGAGACAAACCTAGCAGAAAATCAAAGAAATAAAGTATATTTTTATACCACAAAAGTGAAAATCATTCTGTTGAGTTATCGTTGAGGAGAAAACTCAAATAACCCTAGAACACAAATCACGTCTATTAGGTTGTTAAAATGAAACCCAGTCGGATTATATTCGAACAAACATAGTAAGTACTGCACCAATTGTTCATTTAATCGTTTTTTTCCAAATAATTTTAAGAAAAATCAGCAAATATCTCCAGCTTAACAAATTTTTAGGGTTATTTGCTTACTTACTAGTACATTCTGATCCTGGTGCTGGTCTAGATAGCATGAACACATTGTTTTCAGTCTTTTGGGAAGCTCCTGTTCTTTGAACTAGGGACCTTTATTATAAAGCATTCCATAATTATGGAAAACTGAACTTCACATTCACTATAGGTTTCTCCACCAGTGGTATTTCACATAAGGATGAATTGCACCTGAATAAGCAGTGTAAACCTAGGAAGACTTCTCTTCTGTCTGCTATCATGGTTCATGACATCAGAAAAACTGGGGAAGGAGTAGAGGTAAAATAACCAACTTTTTAATTCTAAAACATTCTTCATTTTACCAATTAAAAATTCCTATGATACTCAAGTTAGGATAGGTTTTCATATGTGCAACAAGTGTTTAAGTACAAACACTGATTACAGATCTTTTAATCTGTATGTTAACTCAAAAAAGGAAGGAAAAGAATCTTGCTGATGGTAGCTTGGAAATTCATAAAGTTGAAATTCTAAATATACATCTCAAACAAGTCAATGATCAGCAGATTTTTATAAATTTTCTGTAGGACAATTATATGATCTAAAAGAAATTGAGAGTAATCACCCCTTGTATGGATGATTTCCCATCTCCACAAAATGTCATAGTTTCTGTCAATTGCTGTGCAAAGCGTGATACAGTTTAATTTTCTGAACAGGATTCTTCTTCACACTACTACCAAGATACAGGTTTAGTTCTGGTTACATAGTGAGCCAAGCAACTGCAATGACATGGTAAGATCTGACACTGATGACCATGATAATTGGTCTAATAGCAAGAGAATGATTGTCAAAGTTTTAAATGATAGAATCAAGAATGTTTTCACACAGTAACAAGGTGAATTATACAACCATAAGATCCCAAATCTTATAACATTACAAGCAAATCTCAGCAATGTTTCCATGATTGTAACTTTGAACTTTGTGTTACCAAATACTTATTTCATTAGTGTAGGAAAAACAGACTTTCAATAGAACAATGGATGTTTCTAAATTCCAAAAACATTAACTGGATCTATTAAAGAAACTTTATGCAATCTGCATCTGGTTTCCAGATGTGCATAATTTAGAAAATCTTCCCACAATGCAAATTACCAGGAGTTGGTGAAATATCTGCCAATTTAGTACACTTTGTTTCAAATGGCTACTTCATCCGCTGTACTGACTTAGTCAAATGTCTGGAAGCTATCGGAAATTACCAAAACCTAATCAAAGAGTTTTCATATTGTGGCTTTATGGGAAAATTTCTAAATTATCCACAGATAAAAATTAAATTCAGATTACTTACATAGCAAATTTAAGTCCAGCATGCCTACGTATGGTAAAAAGGGTCGTCCAGTCTCTTGATCGGAGTCTTGAATATGTTGTGCCTGGTACATATCTTGGTAGTCAAGTTTTGGTAATGTTCCACTTAAAAGCCTAACAGAAAACACTGTGGTTCACCTTTGTTAGAAATGGAAAACTTCTTAGAAAACAAATAACAAGTGTGGAGTATTAAATGGAAAATGACAAATATGGTTTCTGAAAAGGAAGGATAAGTGGTACCAAAAAAAAATCTTAAATGTGAACAGCAGTACATGCAAAAATATTATGAGTAATTAACCAAACTATAAAACAAGAGTAAAGATTTTGTTCCTTAAAATAAATCTTTGATTCATCCACATCTTGAAGATACTATAGGCATGGAGTTTAAGAAAGGATATTGATTTATTTGAGAATTCAGCAAAGATTTTCTAGAATGTTTTCAGGTCTTAAGTATTTGGAATATACTAAAAGATTAAAAATATTAAATTAATAAGTTTGAATTTTATATGTTTAAGAGGAGACCTAACAAAATTTTGAAATTAATTAGGGGTTTTAAGCAAGTGGACAGGGGACAATTCTTTCAAGTCTCTACAGTTACTAGGGTCATAGAGGGCATTACTGATAAATGCCTGAGACCACAAATTATATAATCTTAACAGCTTTTCATCTTAACCATTGTCAGAGTAATATGAAAGATGACAGGGAGAGAAATACACACACATACATAAAATCATAAAAAACATGCAGATAATCTATTACAAATAATAACTAGAAGAACAGCCCAGTCTCATCTGCATTCAAAATATCCCTAGGTCCATAATCCTGTGAAAGTGGAAGAGCTGTCAATCTCCAGTCTAACAGCAGCTTCCAGCACAAATGCTGCTATACCATGAACAACTTAGCAGACTTCCTTTACAATGTTTAAATCGCCTCAAGCCATCCTGAACTAGGAGTAAAATCAATAACTCCTAATCCTTTTGGAATGTTAGAGACTTTCTCCATCAAGATTTGTCCTGACATGGGGGTGGCCATAGCCGTAGCTTGTTTAAATCAAGCAAAGAGAGCATCTTTGAATTGTATACCAAGGCTTCCACAATCTTGTTTTTAAAAATTATTGCTACTAATGAATTCACAATTCTATATTTCTGTAAAATTTCAATCTTAACCTTTTCCGGCATCAATTTCCCCTGATATCTTCATTTTAGATTCAAGAGATGCCTTGTTTTTTAACATAATGGTATGTGCATATTATGTATTGAGCGAATTACACACCAGACTAATTTAAAGAGATTGATGTGCATCAGTAGTGTTGACAGTGAATGAACCTAATATGGAAGTTCACAATGTGCACAAGGCCAACCAAGCAACACAACTTATTTGCATGAGAAGTCTGCTTCAAGAAGTGATACTATCAGTGAAGTTAATGTAAATAAGTTAAAATATTTTTATTTCAAAATAATAATTTGAGAAGCATGGGAGGCCTCTGAGCTTCAAAACAAATTCATGTTTTCAAAACAGTGTACAGAACAGAATTTAGTCAAGGCACTGGTACTTAAGCATTAGTGTAGTACTTGCTGTAAGGTGTCCATATGATATAAAGGTATTATTTGTAGTTCAATCTCTGCACAAGATAAAACAAAAAAAGTATGTAAATAAATTAGGACAAGTATAACACTAAACACAAATTACCTAGTCTGAATGGACAAGATGACAGTAACAACACATTTAGCTCTTTATTTTCATTTTTTGTCCACAAATTAATAAAGGTAAATTGTTTTGGTATTTTACTTACTGTCAATTGTGTTTTGGTCAATTTAGCTAAAAGACAGCATGTAGTGTTATGAGCATGATTATACAGAGTGCCATTTTCATCTTCAAAGTGAACTGCTCATTAACAATTAACCAGCCCACATACAATCCATCAATACAAGACAGAAAGCATGTATACAAAATGGACAAAACTTTATCCCAATCCAATTTCATCAGATTTTGTTCCATGTAACTTCAATGCGTATGTTCACATAACCACCAACTGACAGCAGCGCTTGTTCTTACATGCATACCAGCTTTAATAAGATTAAAACAAAAAATAAAATGCACTTCATTAATGTGCAACTAAATAGCAAAAATGAAGAGAAATTATTTCTTCTTTTCTGTTGATTAACCAGAAGCATAAATTATGGGAAAAAATGTTTAAGCAAAATATAAAATAACTACGAATTTATCTAATTTAATCTTTAAAAAAAAATGCCTAAATAAAAATGTGAAGAAATTACAAAGTTTCTAAACAGAGCAGCCATAGACAAGGAACAGGAGTTTTTCAAGCAATAACAATATCTTCATTTTATTTAGATGTCAAATTATAAATACAGTAAAATATCATTAGTGTGATGTTAGAAAAAGCATTTTCTGCAACAAGACTGCATAAGACTGGAATAAAATACCAATATGATGGCAAAAATCAGTTTAAAAGTTCTGTTAAGATGAAGGTTTGATAATCACTGGATAATCAATCAAATTCCTCAAAAGTCTGGTGTAGTGTTTCAAAATAAAAAAAACATGTTGTACGGTGTTTGCCTGACTGTGCAGCCCTCATGCAGCACTAAGCTACAGAAAGGCTCCAGTATTCTGCAGCCTCTAAAAAGATGCCTACAAAATATTTCCCATCACATTAAAAAAGATCAGTATTGTAAATAAAAATCAAATTCACACTTTAAAAATGACTTTACGACTTGTTGGGGTTTAAATTCTAGCTTCTCAGAATTAGATTTCTAATGTTAGATTTGAGAGAGAGAGAGATGCTTTGAAACAAAGGCAAGACAAGTTAAATTGTTTCAGTTATATAGAATACTTTTTAATACTTCTTTTCATATTGTAAACAAAACAAATGAAAACTTCAAGAGTAATTTTTACAATAACTCCCATGCAATATCAATGTCCACTCGAACAGGTAAAGCCTAATAACAGAGATGCAGCTTCAACCAAATATCTACAACTTAAATTCTGTTGCTGTTTTTGTAAAATCAAAATAGCTTTTAGTGCTAATACTTAGAAATCAAAAGTAATGATCTATACAGAGTATATTTTTCTATCAAGTTGTCTATTCTTAATTTATTTCAAAAAAGTCAAAATGGTCATTAAAATAGGAAAACTAGATGAGTTGGATGTCAAATAAATGTCTAGTTACATTTTGGTAAGTAAGTTTGATGCAGGCAAAATTAAAAAGTAAGAATGCCATTCTGAGGTAATTAAATGCACCAGAATTGTATGAATGCAAAGCTATGCTTGCAATTTTATTATCTTTTTGGACAATGAAAAAGTCTTTAATCTAAGCTGAAGGAGAAGAGCAAACAGATTTTTGTCTCTTATTATTACCAGTGCCTTGCTTAAACAGCATGTTCAGACATGATGTTAGCAAGCAAAATAGCATGTACATTAAGGAAGAATGCAACTCCAGTGATAAAGTTTACAAGCATTATAAGAATATTAACAGCAAGTAATAAGTATACAGAGAAATGCAAATCAAGCAGAAATTCATTGTGTTTCAGCTATTATTCAACTCAGCGGATAATGGATGTAGAATCATCCACTTCCACAACCTCAATGCTGACCTCACCCAACTTAAAACCCTGACCAAGATTTTGAGTTTTTGAAATTATATTTCATCCTGTAACTTCAGTGCCAGCTGTATTGTGGTCTGAAGAAGAATCTCAGCAATATCAACTGAAGTATCAAAAGTGACAATACAAACAAATCTGATATATTTGTTCTCACAATGGTATGAGTCTGATGAATGGGATGGGTTTGTGGCAAGACTCTTCTGGAGCTCTAGGTTATCAAGCCTTTTTAAAAACTTTGTTTATGTAGTGAGACCAATAAATCAACCAGACATGGATGTGGAGAACTCACTACTAAACAGAACCCTCTACCAGGCAGGTGGTTGTTAAAATAAGGTATCATTTAGTAGAATAAAAAAATATACACACGCACCTTCTCAGAAATTTCTAGACTTATGCAATGACGTAAACTGCCATAACAGATTGTATAAGAATATGGAAGACTGAAAGTGTTACTAGAATGTTTGTTTGCTCATCATTGAGCTATTACGTGAGGGTCGCTTCTCCCACCCAAGTCTACCCCCTAACAGTGCATGATCATAATGAATCTTGATGTTAGAGTGCACATGCCTGAGGGTTGACAGTACATCCTTCTCCACCCTGTAGAAATGTCTACCTGGCACATGGCCATCTCGAACTGATCTGCTCAATGTCACCACTTTCAGGTTTGTTCGCCTGGTTTCCAACAAAATGTTTTTCAAAGAGCCAAGTCTTGTCGCAATTTCTTTTTGGTTCAGTCTATGAAAACGGAGTGTGCTGTTGCTGAGTGAGTTAGATCCCTGGCACACCTGGATAGTGCTAAACAGTTTCATAGTAGATGGAAAGCAAAAGCCAATTTCCTTTAGAGTCCTTATTTGGTTGACATGCAAGTTGGCCAGGTTCTTGAGCAACTGATAGATGTTTTTTGAGATCCATTTCCGTTTACACACCAAACCAGAATAGTGAGATGTGTTTTCACTATGAAACAACGAAACCAAATGAGAAATATCAACAGGCTGTGGAAAGGTTTTGCAATTCTCCACCTTACCCTTCCTACAGGCAGCCTCATGAAGCTTTAGCACTTGATCCAGAATCTTCACCAGAAATTCATCAGCTTCAGTTTCATGCCTCATTAACTTTGGACAAAATATCTGTTTCATGTCTCTGTTGAGATGAAATATGAAGGATGGTTTAATGCCAGAACTGAGCAGTGCCACTACTGAGGACTCTAATCCATGGAAATCTTCATCAATGTCAAGCAGTAAATTTTTGCCTTTATTAATCCATGTCCCATGTTTCATTTTCTGAAGGGCAACATCCTCAGAGAGAGTTTCAATCATCAAGGATCTCTTCACATGGCAATGACTCACAGGGATATTTTTTTTAACTTCTCTCGCATTTTTAATAGTATGCATGAAACATTCCTTTGATTTGTTGTTGACTGAACACATGCAAAAAACACGTGCATTTGATGGGGATTTTTTCATGTCAGCTATTTTGATCCATCCAAAATCCATGGATTTGACTGAGTAAGTTCTGTTTTGTCGTTTACCATACCATTTTGGACAAACCCAAATAAACCGGTCAATAAGTCCTGAAAACACGGCAGCCTGTAAAAGAAAAAAAAAGGAAAAAATTTAATTAAATGTACACTTAGTACAGAGTTAATTACCTCAATAAGTCGGTTTAATAATGACGACAATAAAGAGGATTTCTGATGACTCTGGCTCATTGCTGCTTATGCTATGTCAAAAGTAAAAAAAGGTTTGAAGATGTGTGCATGCATGTGCGTGTGGGAATGTCTGCATGTGTATGAGAGAAAGAAAACAATCAAAAGACAATTAAATTCAAAAAGTAACTATGATAGTAAATTTAAAGATTCATCTTAAACAAAACTTCTCACAAAATAGGACGTTGCCCATTCCTTCATAAAAATTAGGTTACTGTTTAAATCAGTAAAACATCTAGTGTCAAAACAGATGCTTTGTAAATTTTAAGTTCAGCAGCTAAAACTGCATTGCTTTATTGTGCAACTGGGGCCAATCTCCAAAGTCAGCAAATCTAGCTAAAGAAAATTAGCAGTGAAAGGCATAGCCACTAATTTCCTGGTGCACAAATAAATTGTCGTCTTTTACTGACTGTTTCTAGTACATACAATGTTTTTTTGACAAAAAAGCATTTCCGAAAATATGACATAAAATATATAATACTTTTCAACACCAGCTGCTCTGATGGTTTTCACTCACTACAAATGATGCAAGTGTGCTAGTGTACATACGAGGTCTGTCGAAAAAGTATCTGACCTTAGGCTGGGAAAAAAATTACGTACTTAGTGGGGTTCAATTGCTAATCCCCTTCGAAGTAGGCCCCTTGTGCCTCCACACACTTAGCCCAGCGATCCTTCCACTGTTCGAAGCATGTCTGGAATGCTTCTTCCAGAATGGCTCTCAGCTCTGACATCGCATTCCGCATGATGTCCTCTCGGCTCTCAAAGCGGGAGCCTTTCAGTGGCATCTTCATTTTTGGGAACAACCAGAAATCAGGAGGAGCCATGTCTGGAGAGTAGGGAACTGGTGAATGAGCGAAATGCTTCTCTTTGCCAAGAAGCCTTGGATCAGCTGCAATGAATGAGCCAGGGCATTGTCATGATGCAGCTGCCAGTTTTGCAAGACCCACAGATCCGGTCTCTTGTGCCGAACTGTATCATGAAGACGTCGGAGGACTTCCTGATAGTACTCCTTTGTAACTGTTTGTCCTTCTGGTGTGTATTCGTGATGCACAATGCCTCAGTAGTCGAAGAAAAACAGTCAGCATCACCTTGATTTTGCTCCAGACCTGACGTACTTCTTTGGGCCTTGGCGACATTGGGTGCTTCCACTGTGATGACTGAGCTTTGGTTTCCAGGTCGTACCCGTACACCCACATCTCATCTCCAGTTATCACGGTATTCTGGAACTCAGGATCCCTGTTGGTAGTATCCTGCAGGTTCTGCGCAACCTCAAGAAGTTGTTGTTCCTGAGAAAGCAGCTTGGGCACAAATTTTGCTGCCACTCTGCGCAAGCCCAAATCCTCCTTTACAATTGCATGTGCAGGATCTTTACTGATCCCAAACCTCGTCACCAATTTCCGGCACTGTCAAATGACGATCCTCCATTATCAAGGTCCGCACTTTCTCAATAACTGCATTGTGGCTTGTTGACAGCCCCCTCCCAGAACGCTGGTCACTCTCACCAATGTGCGGCCATCTTTGAACCTGTTGTACCATTCCTTTATTTGGGTAACACCCATGGCATTGTCACCAAAAGCCTGTTGAATTTTGCGAATTGTTTCCACTTGGGTATCTCCAAGCTTTTGGCAAAACTTGATGCAAGATTGTTGCTCCACGTTCCATCATCAAAGGCGAAATGAAAATGCAATGCGAGTAAGTAGTACAGTACCTCACACGCTGGCTGTCTGACAGCGACTGATGCATCCAGCAAGCCCACCAAAAACCATGCATGCGCATAAAGGCATGCAGCTCCACTATGCACACTTTTGCCTCCCTAACATCATTATTTCCCACGGGAAAAAATAACGTTGGATACTTTTTCGACAGACCTCATACATCAGTTGCTCTCCTTTCTAACAATTACAGCAAAATTTTAATTGATCCAATATACCAGGCCATCTGAATCACAAGATTACAGAAAGCAAGGCAAAGGTAAACAAATACTTCTTTTCTTTTCTAATCTGAATAATTTAGTATATGAATCAAAAAATGTTTTTTTCAAAAAATGAGTCTGGTGAATCTATGATCTCAAACAGAAAACTTTTTCTGCAGTGCCACCACTTTTAAATTAATCCTTTCCCAAGCAAGCTTCACAAAACTCTCCTGAGAAAAATACCAGCCAAAAATGGTCAAGTATTGATGTTGGGGAGTCATTTAATGATCATTTTTGTTTATACTAAAGATAGTACAATACAGGAGGATGCTGATCTACATTATCACTTTCTCTGTCTATATTTAGGGCTTTGATTTCCCACGAAAATTACTTCTGAACTACATGTGTTACCTAGTTATTTTATCTACTTGCTACATGATGGAATCCAAAACTAAATCCTTTCCTCCTGTTGATGTGGAGGTCTTGAGTGTGCACACCTTGAACCTCTCATCATTTAGCTGGTTGAAAAGCAGAGAAACATCAAGGAATGAATCTAAGTTAGAAAGCAACAACATTGGTGAGGTCATCAAGTGAAGTTCAACTATGACCAATCAATGCATCAATGTTTTCACAGGCCTATGTCCATGGCAACCTGATGCCTGAAGATTTTTTCCACCACATGGTTGAGACGACTAAGTGCTAAGCCAAACAGACCTAGAGGGAGGTAGGCAGAGCTGACACCACCAAGGAACTGAAAGCATTTGTAGCAGTAAACATAACTATCAGGCTACATCCTGTGGCACCCACTGAGGATTATTGGAGTGAGGATGGCACACTTAGTGTCAAAATAATGACAATAAGATAAAGAAAATGAATCAGTATTTACACCTCTGTAACAAGAAGCTTTTACTCTTTCTGCACTACAATTAATTTTTCTTCAATTTTCTGGACATATTTATCTGGATTACTGAACTGTGTTGTAAGTCATTTGTTTCATTTGAGTCTTTCCATATCTCCTTAATACATGTTTAAATAATTTAAATCAAGTAGATGCATTTAGTGTGGCCACAATGGAAATTGTCTGACCATTTCTGCATATAAAATATTGCATTTTCTGACCAGGAAATGATTAATATAGTGTAAGTTTCACAATTTTTTTTCTTCTTTTAAAAAACTTTTACCCACCTAATATTAAAAACCCACTTCCAAAGGCAGCATTATTAGTAACACCCAATTCAAAGCAAAATATCCTGTCTGTGATGTGGATATCATCTGATGTAGCAGTGTAGGTGGCCTGTCTATGGGATAGTCCTGACCATCCTTAACTCACGAGAGCGAAACATAAATAAAAATTAAAGGTTCCAAATTTGTGTACTTCACTTTAGCCTATAGTCAGTTTCAAAACAATTCTAAGTAGGGCCTAACAAAACACAAAAGAATACTAAAAGTTCCTTCAAGCTAAAATTATGACTTGCCCACAGAAACTTTGTTGTCCAATGTTATAATCTGTGATGTGGAAGTAAAAGGCAGATAACAGTACTCATCAACAGCATCATCTCCAATGATAAAACAGCCACAGATGATCATTATCATCATAAAAAGATTTATTACAATCTTAGTAGGTGCAGTTTAGACTAAAGCTGTCTACAGTGCATCTGTGAACAGAATAAAGCAGCAACTTACCATGATAAAAGCATCATTATTTCTCTGCATGAGAAACTGAATGTGATTTCGATGCGGCCACCGAAATAAAGGGTATTCTGGCAAATAGAGAGGCAGGGCAAAGTTTGGATGGCTATCAATGTGCAACTGAAATTAAAAGTTAAAGAATACACGAGTGAGCAGAAGAGAGAAGATCTCAGGTGCTGTGCTAGAAAACTACTAATCAGTCAAGTATACAGCCAACCGTTCTGCAGCAGTGACCAGAAAATTTGCTACATTTAACGCACATATGATTAAAAAGTGGCAAATTAAGGAAACAGATACAAAAGGTTTGTTTTGTTTTCTTCACACACACACACATAAACACCTATCTACAGCACCATCACAATTATGTACAGTATTGTCATTGATTTATAGCACCACCACATTGTGCACTACCATCAACACAGAACAATTACAATGACCAACAGTACAGTACCATCAACAACTTAAATTTTTTATTTTTATTGTACAATTCACTCCATCTTCTTGCTAGTTGCAATAATAACCAAGCTACTAGCATATCAATTGGACAGTGATATTAAGTATTCCCTTTCTACTTTGCTGGAATGGTTTCTGAATTTTTTTCAGAGTCTACAGAACCAACTCTTATAAATAACATACTCCCAGCACAGTGAACCAAGGCCCACTATGAAAATGTACTTGATGGCTGAAACCTTTTCATAAAGTAGAGCTAAGCACAACTCCTCTGCATTAACTATGCTCATACACATCTAAAAAAAAAAACAGTTTAAATGATAAAATCATTCAGTTACAATGTTTTTTAGCCTGACTTCAACCAAAATTATAAAAACTGGGTCAACAAAGAGTTTTAAATGATTCAGAACATTCAGACAGTTTAAAGTTTCAAAGAAGACTTAAGAACTAAAGATTAGAAACTGATTTTATAGCACACATGCACACACAGAAAGCTTCACTAATAAAACAGTTACAAATGGCTGATCCAATAGTTCCAAAAATTTTATCCTTTTCTTTTTTTTATGACCAACTCTGCAAACTTCTGGCCGCCTTATTTTTCTTTTAACTTATGGTTTTACCTAAACATTGAGCTTTGTCATCGGATATGCAGGTATTGTTTTTAAGAGAAAACTGAAACCTCTAATATAAGAGAAATCCTTCAGATAGACAAAATAAAGCCCATTGTACAAAAATTATCTAAACAAAAGAAAATTCTGAAACTTATGTATGACTTATAAAAAGGAATAAGCTGGAATATTAGCCTACATTGTATTGAAGAGGAAATATCTAATATTTGGATTTGGCTGTAAAATATTAATTTTATTTACAAAACAACTTATAACTGTCTGAATCCAAACTCTGTAAGCACATTTTACCAGAAAAGTACAAGATGGGCCAAAATTTAACCAGCTTATACAAATTTCTTACCAAAGATGGATTCTGTCTGATTTTTCTGTTGTATGATGATCATTTATTAAAGACTAAGAGTAACTCACTGTATACATATAAGAAGACAGCATTACAGACAGGATATGAGTTAGAAAACTGATAAATAATTCACAATCATCCAGAAAAGGGAGATATGCAATATTTCAGGTTTCTGCATGTCAAGCTATCGATGCACAATAAACCAACTTTCTTTTCTGAATTGGTGTAAATGGAATTTAGCTTACAGCACCCTCTAAATGTTGAGTGATGGCCTGACTAACACAGGCAAGCATTCCAACCTGATCACACTTTTAACTGCAATAATACAATCAACAATATGTGAACACCATTTACCACTTATTTTCAAACTTTTTCTTTTAATGTGTGCTGAAGCCTTTTACCACACCTAATGATTATGACACCATTGTCTGTTGTCTGCCCATTAAGCCACTTAAATATTTGAGAAGGCTCCTGTTAGTTTCTTTCATACACACACAGCTTATAATTAGCAGATGATTTATAGATTAAAGCAGCGGAGAAAAATCAAATGAATCAAATATGGTAACTAAGAACATTTGTTAATACACCTTTGAATACACAATAGGAATTAGTCAGCAGATTATTAAAGTTTATAAATAATTTAAACAAAAAATTTTTTTATTAGTATATAAAAATATACCAGTTGAAGGAAAAAAAAATGACATAAAACCAAAGCAAAGCTTCCAGCACACACTTTCTGTTTCTGAGGCACAAGCAAGATATTTTGTCCTCCATTTGTGTTGGTTTGCTATTTTTTGTATAATTTGTATCGAGTAAATAACAATAACAATACACTGCCATGTATTAATATCACGTATGACACAACATTAATTATTCTTGAAAAGGTGACATTAATAGTTACCATAAACAAATATTACTGACTTGATGAAATAAATAAAACATGTCTGCAGGTAAATAATTTTCCTTTCATATTATCAGGCATACAGCAATAATGGCCCAGATGCTTTATACAGTATCCATCCAAAGTAACAATATTCTATTATATTTAACATGCAAAGGCTGAGAAAGTGCTAAATATATTGATCACTGAGAAATCAGAGTAGGGAGTTGATAGGAAAGAGACAAATACACTTTTTCAACAACAAAAGATGGCTAATAAGACATGGACCAACAAATAAACATAGTGGGTATGACTGCAGGGTAACAATGAAATGTTTAGGGCACTGACCTCTAATCCACCTATATAACTTTCCACCTCTGGCCAGCTAGCACATTATTTTTTAAAAAAATTTTTAAATATGCAAATTCAGTATACAGCTATAGGAACTAAGAATCACCAAAAACAACAAGTATAATCAAGTGATCAATAAATTATGTAGATACATGTAACAAGCACACCTTTACTTTACCTGCAATCTAAGGCACATGCCATATGTAATCTAGTCAAAGAAACTTCCATGTTTCAAAGCAGCCATCTGAGACAAGCAAAACCACCAACCAATGTTTTTAATGCATCTGCATTATTTCCTCTTAGTTCAAGTTACTGACAGGCATTTTATGCTAAAATATCTGTAACAATCTGCACTCTCTTTTCAAATCAGCAGAGTTTTACCAATCTTTTAAAGTACCTCTCATTCATTAATGTCCAGTTTACACTTTATTAACAATAGAGAGCAACAAAAAGCTGTGGATGCTAAGTGCTAAAAATAAACATATCTCAGTCTCCTGGCAGTGCAAATGTATGAAATGTACAAGATACTGAAATACCAGGGCTTGCTGAATAAAATTATCCTACTACAGAAAGTCAGAAGAGGGGCGTAAGTGTTTTTTAAAACAAATTAAGACAAAAAAACTCAATTTTACTTCATCTTTAGTGGCTAAAATAAAAACCCAATTTAATGCAGAGTAAAGATGGTCTGATATTTTGGTTCTTAATCTGTCATTAAAGATCAGTTTTCTTGTAGTCAAAACCTCACCCTTATGTACCAAGGCCAACAAGTAGGTTCAAAGAAAATAGTTCATCAGAAACGTTTTTTATTCCTTCCTCGTGGGTTTCCAGTATTAAAATTATCTATGTAACCTAGTTTTTCTTCTCAGAAAGACACTTAAAAATATCAATCAACATTACTACAAAAACAGTGGTAAGTGATACTACACTCTTTCTTCATAACCAAGATTGCTGAAGATCCTAGTAAACCAGCTGTATACATCTGTTGTGGAAAGAGGGCTCCATGCTTCAAGCACAGAGTCTAAAACGTCTCATGATTTCTACAGAGCTGTGCTACTTATAGTACTACTATCTGGCATATATCCCTAAGATTGTATTGGATTTAAGACATGCAATCACATTTCTATCGATTTTGTACCACTATGATCTTTAAGGAATGTAATTTCTTGATACTGTCAGGTTTTTGCAGTTTTATAGTACAAATGGATTTCTGTAGCATTGTGCTTCCACCAGTCATTTTGCAACTTGCACGGATTTGCTTGCAGCTTGTGACTAAGAATGGTTGAGTTTGTCATGTACTTCCTCAGCAGCTGTTCTTGGGTATCTCTGTCATTCTCAATGCTAACCTATTGTCAGCGGTTGCTTGAAAGATAGTATCCAAGTTTTCTTACTAACTGATCCTGGTGACTCCTCAGCATCAGCACTATGCATATTTAGTGCTGCTGTGATGTCGTCAGCTAGCTCAACAAGTCTGTCTGTCTGTCTGAATGATGTGGAATGAGATTAAATAACTGAATAATTCACTAGTCATAACTACAGAAATCAAGCAAGCAAAATGTATCAAATATTGCTGGCAGCTGACATTTTATTTTAACAATTTTGTCCCAAAAATGTTATATGGCAGTATGAACAACTTCAGAAAGAAAGATCTGCTTGGAAGGTAACCCTAATCTTCCTACAAGTGGCCTTAGTTAATTACATGACCATATCTATCTAATTTGTTGAAAGATTAAAACAAAAAAAAAGAAACCAACCACAAAAGTCTATTATTGTAGTATTTAAATCAATAAACTTTCTTTAAAAACCACAAAATTAAATATTTTACAACAAAAAATGCATAAATAAAAGTTCATCAATCTCTACATTAAAATGAAATTATGCATCAACCAAATACCTGGCTACAGAAAATAGATAAAGATTTCAAAATGGTGACTGGTTGTCTACATAACATGTGAAATAAAAAAACCCTGGATTTCCTTACAAAAAAGCAAACACTCTCAAAAATTATTCTTCAGAAAAACAGGTAAATGATTATTCATGATAAATTCTTCAGAAAGACTGGTTTGTAATTGGCCTCTCTCTTCCTCTGAATGCTTTGCCAAATTGGTTAATTAAGCAACCTTCAGATATAATGGCAGCTGGATGGTATCAGCATCTGGGCAGGAACATTAGGTTGGTCACTATAGGCTTTATTTTTTATGGAGCTTGGGTAAAGTTCATTCCAAACAACTCAGATCAGAAATGTTTTCCTTTGGCAAAAAATATTCTTTAGATGTACAAAGAAAATTTGGTATCAACCTGATATGCAATATTTGAAATAATTATGGAAACATACGAGGTCTGTCCAAAAAGAAACTGAACTTTTTAAGAAACAAATTTATTGCTTTACTTACAATTTAATCAGACTTGTCTCTTTCAAAATAGTTCCCTCCACTGTTAATACACCGCTCCCAACGTTTTTTCCAGTTTTGGAACGCATCCTGGAACACGTTTTCAGGAATAGTGCACAGTTCTCGTAGCGAATTTTCTTTGATCTCTTCTATTGTCTGAAATCAGTGACCTTTCAGGGTGGATTTCAACTTTGGAAACAAAAAAAAGTCCACAGGGGCCAAATCCGAAGAGTAGGGTGGCTGGGGGATGAGAGTCGTCTCATGCTTTGCCAAAAAGTCATGGATAAGGAGTGAGATGTAAGCAGGTGCGTTGTCGTGGTGCAGCATTCAGGTTTTGTTTTTCCATGCCTCAGGCCTCCTCCTTCGCACTGCCTCTCTCAACCACCTCAGGATATCCAAGTAAAACTCTCTATTGATCATCTGACCATGAGGAACAAACTCATGATGAACAACACCCTTCAAATCAAAAAAGACAATCAACATCACCTTCACATTTGAGCGACCCTGATGTGCTTTTTTTGGTCGTAGCAACGATGATCCAACCCACTGCAACAACTACCTTTTTGTTTTGACATCGTAGCCATACACCCACATTTCGTCACCTGTTATGACACTTTACAGAAAGCTTTCAACAGCATTCAAACAATCAAAGAGCTCCTGACCAACTGTGACTTGGTTCTCTTTTTGTTCATCTGTCAGCAGACACGGCACAAATTTTGCGATTACACGATGCATATTCAATTTCTCTTTTAAAATCATGTGGCATGAGCTTTTACAGATGTCTACTTCTTCGGAAACTTCATGGACGGTCAGGGCGATGATTTCCATGGATCACAGCATGCATTTTCTCAATGTGATCATTGTCCGTTGTCATGGAAGGTCGTCCAGATTTGGGATTGTCTTCGGTGGATGTTCTTCCTGATTTGAAACACTGGTACCACTTGTGACATTGCGTACGGCTCAAACATCCTCCCATAGGCCTGTTGCAACATTAGAAAAGTCTCCGTAAAAGTTTTTCCCAATTTGAAACAGAATTTCAGACAAACACGTTGCTCTTCAAGATCCTTCATTGTTCAACTTGCGACAAATCGCCAAGTGCACTAAACATACGTTCATTCTACCATGTGTAGATTGCATGATGCGACTATTATTACTCTGAAGGCCATGATCACCGATACACAGCACTGCAGTCACGAGCACGCTGCACCAGCTGGTTGGCATAGTGTTTTAAAAGTTCGGTTTCTTTTTGGACAGAACTCGTACAGGATATGCACAAATGATAGATAATTGCACCCAAGATGTAAAAATATACACAATGCATTATTACATAAAATAAATATACACAAGATATATTGTACAGTACATTAGTATTTGGTATGCAAACCTTTTGCTTTATTTAGAGTATGACATCTTGTTTGCATGCTACTACACAGGTTATTAATGTATGACTCTGTAATTTTCCAAATATCCTGTAGCTCTTTCCACAATTTATCCAAGGTGTTTAATTGTCATTCGACTTTCTTAATAATCATAAACTCATATAGCCTCAATAATGTTCACAACAGAACTTTATGCAAGCCAAAGCATCTTTATGAGTGTTCCATCAGCCTCTGTATGTTCCAGATAGCCTATCATCACACTGGCTGTAAGCTTGTGCTCATTGTCATGTTGAAAGATAAATCTCTGCCCAATGAGAAGTCTTCCTGAAGAAATGGCATGATGAATGAGAACCTGCTTGTACCTGTTGGCAGTCAATATACGTTTCACTTTATGCAAATCTCCAACACCTTGGCTGATATGAAGCCCCACACTTGTATCGATCCACTCACATACTTCAATGTAGCAGTTGTACACTAACTGTTATACCGCTCTCCAGTCTGCCTTTGAACAAACTTGAGTTACTTTTCCCTAAATGGTTCAAATTTGGACTCATCTGTAAAACATACCTTCTCTATGTTTGGTCTTTCCACCGTTTAATTTCAGCCTTGCCATTTGGTCACCTCTTCTCAGCAAAACTACACATCCATTGAGACCACTTTGTGTTAATGTATGTGTACTTGCAGTTAGTCATTCGCAAGATTTCTAATGGCTCATTATTTATCATGTAGAGAACATCCTGAGGTAGTCAAAATCACTTTTGAAAAGCTTTGAGCTTTCTTCCTCAAACACATCTATTTTCAGTGTATCAGTTTTGCATATCCTCCTCATACTCTTGCATGCAGCTCCTCCTGAAACAAAGTCAGGCTACAATGTTGTATGGAATAGCCTTCACTGGCTAAGACTTTGATTTCTATATGCTTGTCATGTAATATTTCCTAGTAGCCATAGTATTCACAGCACTAGTGATATCACTGCCTATACTTTTATAGTCCTTCAGGTGTGGCATTTTCTGACTGCTTGCAAGACAACCAATCAGTTTTCTATAACACAGAATTATGGAACATTTCATTTTAAAACATGAGATGAAATTTTATCACATGTCATTTGCATACTCAGTTTTATTATTTCAAATACATTATGAACTGATAGGTACGGCTCAAGTAGATGCTTGTTAAAAGAAAGATTGTGTGTGTGTGTTAGAGAATGTGATAATAATGTATTAGAGTCAGCTGCTGCAGTTTAATTGTTAGAAACCACATGAACAGTTTGCATTTCCTGATTGACTACTGCTGTCCTTTAAATGTGTGAACTTAGTTTACAGACATCCAGACTCTGAATATACAACAATTGGTAAATTATGTTGATAGACAACAAAGCTGCACAATTTTTAAGAAAAACCCACTTTTCTTTAGTAATTAAATAGGGAAGAAAAGAGTTTTCCTTATAATTCAAAAAATCACCAAAAGACCGAAGGGAAAGATTCCACTCATCTCTACAAACCTGTTTAATTTTATAATTTCAAATAATTATAACCATTATATAATTTCCGTTTGTGGCATTCACCTTTATTCAGGATAGCAATTCTTAGAACATCTATACCTCAGTTGATCTAAACAACTTATGAACATTCTAACAAAATAAATACTAGGCAGCTGTTGCTGGTGAGCCTATTACCTGGCAAATAAAAAAAGTCAATATCAAAAAAAAAAACTAAGTACATCCAAACCATCATCAGCAAGGTGAAGATTTAAGCTATAAATTATTAAAACATAAGGCAATACAGGATATCAACAATAGAAGGAGACCATCTTACATATATACTAGTTTCAAAAAATGTCTAGTGGCAGCTTTGCATGCATTTTGTGCATCAAAATAATGTGAAGTTCTTAAGTGAATTCCCAGAGAGAGTACAACACTGTTGTTCTTAGTCATATCTGCAGTGTACATTTCACTTACCAGAGTGTTACCTGATTTAGGGATAATCTTTTTATTTGCAGCATCAAGCCAATAAGGAAGAGCTAAAAAGATACAAAGAAAGAAAACAAAAATAACAGTTATGATTAAAAATCAAAACAGATTACACTTAATTTAAGCTTGAATCATTATCAATATTAGAGAGCACATATGGTAGAACTTCACAACGATAAATGCAGACTACACACTATTCTGATGTGCAATAATTAACTTTCTACTGCATCATGTGGCCATGTTTTTTCCCACAAGAAACAGCTTAAACTAAAAAGTTGTAGCTTGAAATTTTGCAGTTATAAGTATAACCAACTAGCAGAGCATCTAGCTTCTCTATGTAAAGAGGTTAGATTAACTACCAAGAAAGAACAAGTGGCAGCTAAAAAAAACCTATCCACTCATTGACTTGTGTTTATGGGAAACAGTACAATGTAAAAATAGACCCACCAAAATCTGGTTTGAAGAATAAAGAGCAGCTGCATAACTTGGAAAATTAGAGAAATTAGCCCTTAACAAATAATGCCTGGTCCTGTGATCAGTACAGATGAGTATAACAGAACAGGTTTAAAATCATAAATAAAGAGCATTATGACCAAAAGAGAAAGACAAAAGTATCTGCAGATATGGCCATAGTCATTTCTGCCTGGTGTGCCAGACCCTGTCAAAAGCTTTAGATTCATCAAATGAAAAACCATGACAATCTTCAAAGAATTAAAGAGCAAAAAGCTGTTAAGTTAGTGACATAAGCAAGCAGATTACTAGTGGATCTGGCCTGACAGAAACCATGTTATTTGGTCATTAAGCAAAGCATAAAAGTTGCCTAGTAATAACAGTTTTCGTGACTTTGGAAAGCACAGAAATCGGGGCAATAAAACAAAAGTTAAATGAATTACTTTTTATGTGCAGGAAAGATATTAGCATTTTTCCAAGATGAAGGGAAGATATTTAAAAAAATATGTACGTTTGCACAGATTGGTAAGAATAAGAGCCAGCTCAAGGGCATACTTTTCCAAAACAATTGGGATACCACGAGTAATATCTGCCTTATTGATATTTAAATTAAGGACCTGAAAAAACTTTTCTTTTTGTAAAAGAAATTGGGGGTATGGTGTTTGTTGATGGATAATAATAGGTTGGCAGCATTTCTCCAAAGTCATCAAATGTTGAACTGGAAGCAAAAAAAAAAGGTTTGGCAAAGGTAACTGCAGAGCAAGCTGCTCTGTTACCCAAATTGGATTAAAACTTTCAATTAACTGATTTAAATTGTTTTTTTACCAAGAGTTTTAGGAAAATTAAACCAATTTTTTCTTCTGGCTTTGAAAAATCTAATAGAAACAAGGGATAGTTGCATGTGAGAGCACCCCTGCAGTACCACAGGGTGAGAAGATCCAACATGGGTTAAAAAAGCTCAAAAGTTCTAACTTGCTGAATGTCATATAAAGCTCCAAATTGTTTAACTGACCTTCAAAGTCTCAGTGTTATTTTCTGATCATGTTAGGCGCATGTAAAATTCTAATGGTGGTAACAAGACTGAATCATAATCATTTAGCATTACAACAATGACACAAGATTTATTTTACTATTTATAAACAGATTTTTAAAATCACTTGTTTTCTGGAAAAAAAAGAAAAAAAAACGTAGTTAAAATTGTATCAGATATTATTACAATATGGTCCTTTTGTGCAAAAAATACAATGGGCTATTTCAAAATTTAAATATATTAATAAATTTTGTTATTTTTTCTCAAATTTTCAAAATTCTGCTTAAAAGAATGGACATTTGGAGTTCCAATACTCAGTCAAGTTTAACCAAACTCTAGTTAATTGCAATTAAATTGGATTTTACTCTTGACTGGTCTTATCTAGAGATTTACAAGATACTTCTGTAAGTGGCCCTATTGACAGTTTTTACTGGTTAACAAATCTTCTGCTACCTGAAACATTTC
Source organism: Nautilus pompilius (assembly GCA_018389105.1). Taxonomy (NCBI): domain Eukaryota; kingdom Metazoa; phylum Mollusca; class Cephalopoda; order Nautilida; family Nautilidae; genus Nautilus; species Nautilus pompilius. Next base: position 1,547,560 of record JACATO010000344.1, on the reverse strand, counting down.
TATCAAGAGCTACTTGTAACAGTTGTTATGGTTTGGCAGCAAGATAACTATACGATTCACGATTGTTTATCATTATCCGATAGTTTATTCCGAAGAGATGTTTCTGATACAAGTGATTCAGAAAAAGAGGGATTTCTTAGTTTGCTTGTTTGCTGATCAAGAAAGACAGCACCATTTGTACCATACAACTTACAATAAAAAAAAAACAAACAAAAAAGTTATCAATAGAATTCCCTGGTATCCACCAGTTCTCACCTCTGTGGTGCTCTTCCACGACGTAGACGGGGAGCTCGGTCGGAAGGTGGTGACTCTTCTTCCCCACTCCGCCCCGTCGGACGTGTTTCTTGTGCAGTCTGAAGGTCGACCTCACAGCTTTGTTCGACCTCAGCAGAGCGGCGTAGGTCAACACGATGGCAAACAGCATGACGAACAAAAACAGCGAGCCCACGACCCGCCGCCGGAAACGGCAGATCTTCATGTCAGCTGCCGTGGTAATAGTTAGTGTCTTCCACCCTCTCCTCCTCTGTCCTCCTCTGTAATCATGACAACAGATGATGGCGATACACACCGAGAGCTGTGTTCCGCTACATCAGCCTTGCTAGCATGTTAATATATTGAACGTGCTTGCTGGTTATCTGTGTGAATAAACGAACGAACGAACGAACTCACTGGGCTGTCGAACTGCGTCTTGTCCTCGTTCCCGTCGGTTTTGGCTGTAGAACAGAGTCCATCTCAAAAATCTGCCATTTTTGTCGTCAACCGGTCTGTTTTTTTCGAATGCGGTAAATGGATTCAAAAATTTGTAATGTTTCAAAAATGTTTTATTATTTGACGACAGACTTTCGTTGTATTGTAATTTTATTTCAGTTAAAATAATGTACGCGTTTATGTTTGCGTGTTTATCTTTTTTTTTTTTTTTTTTTAATTGACGACATCACATCCTGTTAAAGCTGTATGAATTTATGGTTGCGCAAAAATCTTAGAAAAGTAAAATTTTAATTCAATCTTAATTCAAAATTTTAAATTTTGTATCTAGAAACAAAACAAATAAAATAATGTTTTTTATCTGACTGAAATAAGAAATTTAAAAAAAAATGCGATTGGGCGGTAATTTAAATTGTTGGACGGCATCACTAAGAGTTACTTCCCCTTCCAACTTCCGGCACAGTCACTTGTCGCTAAATGCTGATGAGAGATGGAACGAGGAAAAGCCGATGGGTAAGATCGAGTTAACACTTTTGGTGATTACCACACCTATCTGCTAGTAGAACGACTTTACTTTAGTATCCATTCCAGATGAGTGGCTGGGTAGGGGATTGGGCTATTGCTGATGATCAGTGTCTTGTTCCTACTCAGATAATAATAATAAAGTCAACATAACTATCATTAGAAAAGCCACATGTATGATTCATACTCTACGGGAATAACGATAATAAACGACTTCAGTCACAACTTGTGGGATTACACCATCTTGTTTACCATATGTAAATAAAAATAAAACTTTAATGACGATAAGCACAATGACTGGAGTTGCCATGGAAACTGATAAGGGAACATAAACAACATGTGAATGTATTAAATATATGACTCTCAAACTTGTTTGGCACTGATAGTGACTGGTGTTTTGATGTTAAGTGGAAGTGGAGAGTACAAACAACTTTCTGGGGTAAAGGCAGTGCCCAAAAGATAGAAGGAAATATATATTTTGTTACTTTTCATATGGTTCATATGACAGACGCTGCAGACAGAAAAATTCCCAAAGACAGTATCAGCAAAACACATTTACTTAAATCCAACCAAACACAAATTAAATGCTTACCCCATTGTGGAGTCAAATACTGTTTTGCTTTCTATGTTGTTTATGAAAAAAACTAGCAACAGGATCTGAAATTTACATAATGATAAACATTAGTCACTACCCATCCCCTACTTGGACAATCTTAGCCACAACATTGGGGCCATCCAGTTTCTCTCCACTGCAGTGTTACCTGAACAGATTTCATGGGTTCTTTCCTACATTTCAACTGCCATTTCTTTTGAAACTTGAAGATTCAATTTAATAACAGAACCTACATTGGCAATTGTAATACTGTGACTAGCCGTGGTAGAAAAGCTATAAAGGTAATGATAAATGAAAAATAAAAACTGAATTTTGAGCTTATTTGCTCTATAACTAGCATTCTGGCATCATGTTTTATTGTAGAGTGGAGTGCTATGAATGGTCATACGAATTGTCTCTACTACAATTAATTTGTATTATTTGCTACCAGATATTATTTAAGGTTTCCCAGAAAAATCTAATAGTAGGCAATATGCTCAAAACAACTATAAAACCAATGCGTGACTATATAACTAATCTCCTCATTAGAATTTTAAAATCTGAAAGTAGTAAAATGGCTATTTGTGGTAAATTTTAGTTATGACTTAGAAAACAGCTCATAGATTTAAATGGTGCATCTGTATACCAACGAGTTCTCATTGGCATGTTACAGAGCTCTTTTTTAAGGTTTCTAATTTTTTTTGTATCATCTAAACTGAAATAAACACTAGGCTTATTTTGGTTGGATCCCAGAAAATCTTGAAATATGTTGTACTGTGGAATCTTATGGTCTTCAGTTTGGTTTCTGAATTAAGTTTTTTAAAAACTTCATAATCTCTTCTGGGGTAGTATTTAATTGAAACATGATAACTTTTTTTGCACTTTGTGTTTTTTTATCAAAGAAAAGAAAACCAATGACACCTACTCTTACAGTGAAACCATTAGCACAGTATCGAAGTAACTAGAAAAAATATATTTATTAAGATAAAATAATAATCCTTAAAAATTATAGTAAAAGAAAAACAATGATTTTGCTTTGTTTAGTTTGATTTTTTTTTTTAAGTTTTATTGCTGTTTTTATTTGCAGAAGTTGGGGGGGGGCAGAAAGTAATGAAAAGCCCCCTGTTCTACTGAATCAACTGTCCAGAACATTTTGTAAGGAATTAACCCTCACTCGATTACTGAAAACCCTATACATATGTCAAGCTAGTGAAAGATATTTATTGTTTTGTTGTACTCTGCCATTTTGTACAATTTTTTTTTTTTTTAAGTGGAAGAATTTGTTGAATGGAAGGAATGTCAGAAAATGAATAAAAACTGGAGACTCTTGCTTACTGCCATAGTTCATTGTGGGTTTCTTACAATGATGAATTTGCTCAGATCAAAGAGATGGGGTCCAGGTTTGAGAAATTTTTATCAGCATTTTATAAGAATCAGTACTGCTATTCATGCACTCATTAATAATTTAAAACTTTTTGTTAAAGCTGTATTACTTGTATCAGCTCTTTTTCAACCATAGCGCTTTGTTTTTTCATAATTGACACTTGGTATGAAAAGCTGAGCATATGTAACTGAACCAGCCTTTATTTTTCTTATCTGCATTTTTCTCTTAGAAATTCAGTTTTTGTGAAATGAGGTGGAAGCAGTGATATGTGTCCTCTAGGTTATGAGCATTATAATTTAACTCTTCTTTTTGATAATCTGGCCAAAAGTGTGATATTATGTGTAATATTAAGAGAGAGTTTTCTCAAGTACTATGTGATCTGAGATTCTCATCCTTTTAAAATATACCAGACTCTTATTCAGCATCATGTAAAATAGTTTTATAAAACTACCTTTCTAAACTGTAAAACTGATCTGTTACTAAATTAGTTATTTCATTTGTAATTATTGATATTTTCTTTTGACATTTTATTTCATGACAGTATGTGGAAAACTGGTGAGTTTGTTGAGGAGTTTCTGTCTTTTGCGCCATCTAACCATGAAATCTTTGGCCCTATTCATCTTGTTTGCTGCTGTTATCACAAATGAATATCTGGTGTACTTCCTCCAGTATTACAGGTGGCCCAGACTCCCTATCAAGTCACTAAAGTAAGAACTACTATTTCTCTTTTTCTCTCTCCCTCTCATATTAACTGTATAAATAAGGCAAGGTTCCCATTTTACATGTCTGGCCTTGTAAAGAGAACATTGTTTTTGACTGATTCACATCGTTAACCAGATCCTCAAGCACCAAACCTGTATCATTTTTCATAATGTAAGCAAAACATTGTCTTAAACTGACTCAATTTTTTCTGAGCAGCTTTTTTGTCTACTTTTATTGTCCACATTGAATACAAATCTGTCTTCTCTCTCTGTCTCCAGGACAACCAAGGATGAATTGATTGTCCTGCTAGTTGCTGACCCACAGATACAAGGTTACCAAGAGGAGCCTCCATTCCCAATTCAAACTCTTTCTATTTGGGATGCAGATAGGTAAACAACTTTAGCAATATCTCATAGTAAGGCTCTGTCCTCGATAGTCAGATCTTCTCTTCACAAAAATCTGGTCAGGGGAGGGCTATGAATTATTGTAAACAGATCCTGTAGTGCATTTGTACTAGAATTTTCCTCAACACCAGAGGTGTCAGGCATATGTCTGGCCCACTAAAGTCATTTGTCCATACCATGGAGAGGCTGACAACGACCACCCCTCCTAACCTTTTGTTTGCATCCCCTCTGTAAAGACAATAGCACACGCATCGTAAACACCCCACTCCACTGAACTATTAAAACAAAAATTGGATCTCAACCTTTATAGCACCTGCCAATGTTAATGGAAGAATATCTGGTGAATGGAAGACCGATGGTGTCAAAACAATTGTCTTAAGTAGCAAAACAAACTAGTTGACTGATCCCTCCCCCACACACGCGCGCACACTATAACCAACTAAAAAGAACAAAGGACTAATGTTTCAAGGAAATACAATTATTGTATTCACTTAAAAGCACAATAGGATAAATCCTCACCAACAATAGAACAAATAAGAAAAGAAGTGAGTTATATAAAATACAAAGAAGTAAAACCTAGTATAATAAAATTTAGTCATTGTATAGAGAACTAAATTGACACTTATTATATCAGATCAAACTATCATAAATTGAAATTGGTTTCACACCCACTGCCCAAAACTAAGTAACACATTCTTTGATTGGTGGCCCACACCACTTTTATCCAATGAAAACAAGATCCCAGGCTGATCAAGCTATCAACTGGATCTTATTTTCAAACTGCGATAAATATAAAATACCAAGAGGAATTTGACCTTGTAGTCTCAATTTTCTAGTTGACAACATGAGCAACCGAGAAAGTATTCTAGAGGAATCTTACTCATTGACCACTACACCTAAAAAGGGGATAGTATCAGTCACCTCATTTTTGGAATATATATCAAGTCGTGCTAAGTATTTTTAATTAAGGATATTTGTTAACTCAATAATAAAGACCCATAATTATTTTATCAAAGTAAAGAAAAATAGACAAAAAATGTCTTGTGATTAAAGAGAAGTGGAGAAATTCATGTTTCTTTTTGGAAGTAAATAGAATGCCAAACCGCTTGATTTTCACACAACAGGTTGTTGTTGCCAAAGTGTGCAATGCTTGGAGACATTATAATACTATGCGAGAACAAAGTTGCTAAATTAGAAAAGTTGTTGAAAAAGCATCAGTCAGTATTTAAATATGCTCATACAGTAAACAACGCAGTTAAGGCAAGTTATATGATTGCTCATGAAATAGCTATGTCATCGAAGCCCTTTTCGGAAGGGAACTTTTTGAAAAAATGCATGTTGATGACTGCAGAAGTAATATGACAGATAAATGCCAAGCTTTTAAGCATAAGCCTTTCAAGAAACACAGTTGCAGACAGAATTACTGATTTATCAGAGAACCTCAAAAGTCAACTGTAGGACAAAGTTGAGTTCTTTGTTGCATTTTCAGTTGCAAATGATGAAAGTACAGATATAACTGATGTGGTACAGCTTGCAATTTTCATTCAAGGTGTTGATATAAGCATGCACATAACAGAAAAGTTTGTGGAAATGGTTCCAATGAAAGACAATGACAGGAGATGACATCTTCAACAGTTTTTTTGGAAGCTCTGGAAAAAATAGGTGTAGACTGGGCATGAGCTGTGTGTCTGACTACAGATGGAACACTACAAATGGTGGGTGGAAAAGCTGAAGTTGCCACAAAGTTAAAAGAAAAACTGTATCTGTGAATCCAAGCCATCAGTTTTATACTTTTTGCATTGCCTTTTGCACTAAGAATCACTGCGTAGCAAAAGACTGAAAATGGATAATGTTATGGCGGTAGTTATAAAAATAATTAATTATATATGATCACAAGACCTTAACCACAGGCATTTTCACTGTATTCTGGAGGAAAGTGAGAACTCTTGTGGGCTGTTATATCACACCAATGTTCACTGGCTAAGTCGGGAAACTGTACTGAGACGATTCTATGAATTGCTTGGTGAATACACTTATTTATAGATCAGAAAGGATAGATTGTACCTGAATTACAGGATAATAAATGACTTCAAGATTTTGCCTTTATGGTGATATTACAGAACACCTAAATTGTCTTTAAAAGATCATGTTGGGCTGCAACAATTTGGTGACAGAACTTTAAGACTGCATTTGTTTCTTCAAAATGAAGCTTCAACTTTGAAAAAACAACTTTCAGAAAGTAATCTGGCACACTTTCCACCCTTAAAAATATGACATGACACGACTGAGTCACATTGTGATGCCTTCACAGAAAAGTACAGCAACACAATTTGTTAGTTAATAAATGAATTCCAAGAAAGGTTTTTTGACTTTAAAGCCTCGAGAAAGACTTCAATTTTTCAGAATCCATTTTCTGTCAATGTTCACAGGGTCTCTGAGGAGCTTCAGATGGAAATAATCAGTGTGACTCTTGAAGAATAAGCTTTTTAATAGTGATATTGGCACATTTTATCAATATCTAGGGATGATGTATGTCTGTGAACAGATCTTTTCTGTAATGAACATTAACAAGTCAAGACTACATTTTCAAATTACTGACACACAAACTCAATACTCACAATTTCCATAGCCCATTCACTTGCTCCAAACTTTGATACATTGATCCAAAATAAGAAGTGTCAGATGTCAGTAGAAAGTAAATAAAGTTAGTTATATATCAGTACACTTATTATCTACAAACCTATTCTTTTAAATGTAAATAATAGTTGTTGTAGAAGTGATTCTACTGCTATTTTTATATCACTGATATATAGCAATAAATATTATTGTTTTACACTGTAGTGTTTTTTGTATTTTTTAATTTTAGATAAAAAAAAACAGTATCAGGTTACCTTTGATTTCTCGAAATAGGAGACATAAAAGCCAAAATACATTTATCCAGATAGAAAAGTTCAATTACTGACTGCCCATTATGATTTTAGTGATAGGAGTGCAATTATTATTAAGTAATTTGAATGAATTAATGCAAGTTTGCCTCTTGCCTCTCCACCCACGCTACCATATATATTTCATGTATCGTTAAAGAAATGCGATTTTAGATCAAATCTAATTTTTGTGTGATTTTCCTTTATGGAAATATAAACTTTATTCTAATGTGTGGAATAAATTCTAAAGTTACAATAAATCTATATTTTAATTTTTTAGTGCCCACACATGCATAAATGTATGTATGTATGTATCCATGTGTAATATATTTATATGTGTATACATATGTATTCATGTGTATGTAGTATGTGTATACGTATTCAGTTGTATCTCCTTTAAAGTTAAAGTGGAATTTTTTAAAGGTTACCGCCTCTGTGAGTGAATTAATACAAAGAAAAACTTCAATACACTTTTTAATTCTATCTATTTTTGTATGCCATGTAATACTAAGAAAAAACCCAATACACTTTGTTTACTAAAACAATACCTAAGGAAAGATAACTCTTTCTAATATATCTATATTTTCTATTTTTGTTCATAATTTGAAAAAAAAATTTGTATTAAAATAATGGTTATATTTCCATAAATAGAATATCATGGAGAATATGGCTTTTATGATTCCTCTTTTTTCAAGAAAGCAAACCTGACATTATGTGACAGACTTTGTGTATTATATGTAGTGATAATGTTAACATTGATAGACACATTCCCTGCACTTGATATCATTTTGTCACCCCTGAAATTTTTCCTGCCAACATACCACCACTGGACGCCCATCTGTACGGCCCACACAAAGTATGTACATTTATATTAAATACGACCCGCATAGCAAATGAGTTTGACACCCCTACTCTACATACTATATAAAGAAATTGATAGGTTTTTTGTTTTTGTTATTTTTAAGACCATAATCTAATTTATTCCATCTGCCTACAAAGAAATATTTTCTGTGGTTTAACTTATTTATAATTATTTTAAAGTATTTATGATAAGAGGAAATCTATTCAACATCATTTTCAGAATCCTTTATAACATCAAGCACTGATTATCGGATATTTTTCTCAAGTTTTTATAAGGTGAATTTGACAGATCAAAACTGATTGATTATTCTGTAAAATATCTAGATGTTTAGTTTCTTTAATTTATGTTGGATTTTTTTCAACTTTGAGAGTATGTGTATGTATACACCATATTTTAGAGTTATAATAAAATTATGGTGACTGTTTATTATTTGAGTTTAGTTTAATTAAAGTATTATTAATGGAAGTAGTAATTTTTTTGGTGTTTTTCTTAGGTACCTGAAGCGAACATTCAGCATGGCATACAGCTATTCTTCTCCAGACGTTGTCATTTTTCTCGGAGATCTTATGGATGAGGGTAGCAAGGCCAGTGAAAATGAGTATGAAGATTATTATCACAGGTTTTTCAACATTTTTTATCCTGCAGAAAACAGCATGGTTAGTCATTAGTGGTTTGTTTATACAGTAATTGAATACTTTAGTGTATCATGCAGAGGCAATTTGTATTTTGGAACAGTCCAGATAATTTCATATCTGTCTAAATAAAGCTGTGAACCCCAGAGTCTGGGCTGGAAAACACACACCTTACAGAACAATAGTTGAACAAAAACGTTGGAAAACCACATGGCTTTTGCTATCAGGATGTAACATACAAATCATTTGAATCCTTGAAATGGTGATGAAAAGTTTATAAAGCTATAGATAAAACTAACTGAAAATTATAAAAGACCTATGGAAATGTAGTTCTCTGGTTTAAACAAAATTTGTTTTGCACACACAGATCAAAATTTTAACTGTAAATGAGACCTTAGATTTTCTCCCTTTGTGCTGAAGATGTTTATCAGCATGATTTTTAAACTGTTTCACACCATTAATGGCTACCAATGGTGAACTTGTTCCAGCCATTCATAATTCCATTACTAAAGAGTGCTTCTAATGTTGAGCTTTGTTGACAGTTCATTATTAAGTTTCCTTTGTATTTTCTATCGTTATTAGCAGAAAATTAGTTGTCTTTGTGGTAGAAACCCTTAATAATTATACAAATTTTTTTTATGGGGGCCTTTCAAAAGTTTGAATTAAATGAAGATGATTTTAAATTTTTGCTGTGTTTAAATTCTAGAAGCCACATGAAACATAATCTTAACTAAAACCAAAAACAAGGTGGCTGTCTAGCTATCTACTTGATTCATAAGAGGATGTTCAGTTGATATGGTGAAAAAGACAGTGAACAAGTGGAAGAAGTGGTTTCGTAGCTGCCATATCTGCATGTCTGTTTTCTAGTGCATTTTTGCCCCCAAAAAGGGAATTTTAGGGTATTTATTTTTTGTAGCCCATTAACTTTCTTGTCATTTATTCAAATTCCCAAAATTTGTGGATAGAAGCAGCACAGTTTTAAAAATTATTGGTGAGTGGGGAAAAAATTGTCCTCTTCATAGTTAGTACTAACTGTGTTGTAATTCTAAAGAAATAAGGACTTCAGAATTGTGACAGGTATGCTCGTCACCAATAGAAAACATTAGTAGCCCTGGCCATTGACTGGTTTGCTGTTTTTTTTGTGCATGTGTTCTCAATTTATTTATTATTGGTATAACATTGCTATTATGCTGCATGTTTGTCCTTAACATATTTGTAAAAAAAAGAAACCGGCAAATTAATATTACTTAAATATTGTACAACAGAGCATTCTATACTGAAATGTGATAATAAAACAAATTTTCTACTCCAAGAAACAGCATTCATTTTATCTTATACTTCTGGAGAACAGCATGTGTAATATATAACAGGCATTAACATACGGTTTCTAATGACTAGTTACTTGATTATAAATATGATAAAAATGTTGTTAGTCAGTGACTTAGTTATTATATGAAGTCAGAAATTAACCTGAACATCCGACATCAGATTTTCCTCTTGTTTCTTTTTTATAATGCCTTTTATCTCTACATTTGAATAACTGAATTTGCATTTATTGTAGAAAATTTATGTGCCAGGTGATAATGATATTGGCGGTGAAGGCAAAGACAGAAGAACAAAACAGAAGATCAGCAAATTTGAAACCTATTTTGAAAGTTTAACTGGAGTGGTCAGATATCAGTTTGCTGCATTTTTTAAGGTTTGTGTATTCCTGGGAGTACCTGAAATTCTTTACAGTTTTGAAGCAATTTTTAATTCACCTTTTCTAAGAATTTATCGCTGTTTCTTATTTTCTGTAGTCAGTATGAATTTTAAAATTTTGATTTTGCCTTTTGTTTATCCTTTTAAATAATTCTTATTTAATACAAACATGAGAATTAAGATTGTAAACAAAATGTTAAATTTGTCTAAATTTACAGACTTTATTTATAGCGTTTAGATCATAGTTTTAAATGCTGTTCAGCTGGTTCTAGTATCATCATTGGAGAAAGAGTTTTAAATGACAGCTTGAAAATTCATCTTTAACTGTTCAGAAGATTCCTCTGCCCTTCTGCCTGGATAATTCTACTTTCTAGTTAACCATTGCTCTACTTGCTTACCAAGACACCTGGTCCATCTATTTTTTCTTTTTTTCTCTCTCTCTCCCCTCCCTCTGTGTGTGTTACTAAATCAGTTGCAGCTTTTCAGACAGTCTCCAACCATATATCAACTATCTGACTGATTGGAATTACCAGAATTTATCTTAATTTCTTTTCATTACCATAGTTACATTTTTATCTGATATTGTTTATTAGAAAACAGGATAAATAGTTACTGATAAGCTTCTCAAAGCCAGGCTGACAATTAATTTGTGGAAGAGTACATCTAAAATAAGAGCACCTATAATCCTCCTACCAATCCATTACTTACCCAAAATATTTAGGAGTCTAGACTGTACATAGCACTTGCATTGCTTACTCGCTCTGATGTTTGCAGGTGTGTGATGAACAGAACTTGACCACAATACTTGTTTAGGTTTTAATGTCATAGATATTTGTGGTGCTCGCTGTTTGATTAGTTGTTGGAATTTTTCCAAATTACCTAATCTGGTAAATCTTGAGCTAATACAGAGATTAAATCATGGAAAGTATGTGTGCAATCATTAACCATTATAGAACTTTTGTGAAAATTAATTTTTTTATATCTGTTATTTTGCCATCAATAATCAATACAAATAGAAAACAATTATAATATGAAAGAATAAGTCCTTCATATCACTGCCTTAGACATGATATGCAAATTTATCAGATTATTCATGTTAGAAAGAAACAAATAATGGCTACTTATATCTGAAAAATTTTCTTTGTTACTATAAAACTAATGATGATGATGATAATACATTGTCTATTATTTATTTGGTTTCCTTCAATCTTAATAAGGAAGCTAATTATAAAATTTCATATAGTAGCAAACTGCATGTTAATTTACATCACAACTATTTTGATAGATGGCAACACAAAATATTAACATCTTTATTAATAAAAATATTTCTCAGGTAAGTGTGTTGTGAAGGAAAAAATTGCACTGTTGTTCCACTTTAATTTGAATCTTGATTTCTTTTGATTTTAGCTGGATATCCGATTGCATGAACCCTTTCTCCCTAGACACAAAAAAGTCATCCAAGAATTTGGTGAGGAACTCTATGTACCATTCAGAGCCATCATCAACCATGAGTCAGTATCACCAAAACTCAAGTCCCACATCTCTCCTGTAAGTTGGCTTGATTTTTACAGTAGAAATGCCAACCTGGTTCATTACTTCAATTTTTATTGTTTTTTTTTTTTGTTTGGTTAACCAGTTATTCCCCTTATTTTATGATTAAAGAACCCACTAATACTTTTAAAAATTGAAAATCATTTGGCACCAGTTTCACTTATTTTTTATTAGTTAAAAGTAATTGTGGAACATAGCAGATGGAAAGCTAACTCCTGGGGAACATAATAGGACATATGTATTAAAAGTCTCTTCTGTTAAACCATATATCATAAATAAGATAATCTTTCCAGACCTACTTGTCCTTGAGACAGAGCAATTTCAGCTGATGTTAATACAGGTGTTTGACAGTCAATTACATGAACTTCATGTGTGGCGTTTGGATCCTGAAATGAGTCAACTTATTGAAAACAGCATTAAATTTTCAAAGTTCTACCAAAATTCTCTTAGCCCCTATCAGCAAAAAATTCTGATGAGGTGTTTTGTAATTTTAGATGAAAAGTTCAGGTAAAGTACAGCATTCTCACCAAATTCCTTTAGGAGCATTTTTGTTTTTACCTTGAAAACTGTACCCTGCATATCAAATGTTTTGCCTTAGACCCTAGGGAAAATAAGTAATTTATTTTTATTTATTTTGTAATAGTCAATAAATAAATTAATATTTGTGTCATTGATAACAACGCTTGATCAATGACTTTTATTAATGCAAAGTAGTGGCAAGAATTATAAGTTAGGTTTCTACTTGTAATTATTAGTTGCTAAAGAATTATGGCAGGTTAGTAATTTTTTTTTTTTTTTAATTTGTTAATTTGTGTTCAAACTTTTATGCTATTATTAGTTTTCCTTTGTATTCCTAGTTCCTGAAGCCCATTCGACCAAATTTAATCATCTCTGGTCATTGGCACAAGGTGAGTGCTATGTTCATCAATTGAGTCAGAATCACTACAAGTCTAGCTTAGTAGTCATAAGAAGACAGGGAAACAAAACATGGATTATATGAGACCATCCACCCCAGTGAAGACAAATCTTTATTTGTTCACATTTGATTGGTTTCCAAACAAACAAATGATCTAAATATTATAATGCAGTTTTTTTAAAAATCAGGCATGATTTTGTTTAACAGCTTCATTCATTGATCGTCACAAACCTTTTCACTGCCAAGACACAAAAATGTGTCATCCTGTTTCCTTTAACGCCTTGGAAGCAGTCAGCAAGCCCAAGGTTTACAAGGAAACTTCATTGTAACCATAACAAGGTTTATTCAATACAAGACATGCACAGACACAGCATACAGCCAATATTCTCTAAAGATACATTTCCTTCCAACTTGTTCTGTAAATTAAAAAAAAAAAAAAAAAACAGACAAAAGCTTCTGGAACAGTTGAGCAACATCTGTGGCACAAGGGAAGCTACAAAATAACAGACATTAATAAAAGAACCTGAACAAGAGGAAATGATTCTGAGACTTTTACAAAGAGAAAGCTCTCTTCTTTTTTTTTCTAGCTGAACTAAATTTAAAGTTTCTCTGCCTCAATTATCAGGACACAAGTATTAATCCAACATATTTCCTGTGTCACTTCAGCACAGCATATTGTTTGTGGTAGGATTTAATCTACTCCTTGAAATTTTTTCAAAAAAAAAAATTCAGCATTAATGCAAACTTTAGTTGGAAAAAAGTGATAAAAACAGTGAATGCCATTGTTGATGTGTCTTTGAAATTTAGATCTGAATTAAAGTCAAAGATGGACAATGGGGAGAGGGTCAGAGAGCTGTGATACTAAATGTTTACTTTCACTGGTAGGGATTGATTTTTCTTCAAAGATTCAGCTTATTGTGCCCTTTAGTAAGTGCTTTATTATTTAGTGTTCTCTTTGCTTAACTGTTTCTAGACAACAATTTCTGGAAATCACCCACAATCACTTTTGTTTTGCTGTGTGAATTGTAAACTGTAGGTTGTTCTGACTTAAGCTCTGTGAGGATGAATTTTTTTTAACTTTATTATGAATTAATTTTATTTCTGTATGCTTAATATGCATTATTATATCCTTAACATATCACCTGTTATCTAACTGGTCAGTAGGAAATGATATGACACACAATGACTAGTAAGTGTTCATTCTCATGTTCAGTTTTTTTTTTTTTTTTTGGTATAAATATAATTTTAACAGAAAAGAGTGGAACCACCTACAGCTTTTTTACTTTAGAAAATATTTGTAAAAGTGTTTGTTTTTAATTGCCATCCCCAATTGAGAAACCATTTAAACACTGGTTGTTATGATGTATCTGGGATAGGAGGTTGACAAAAGTTATTTTTTCTTCTCAGCAAGTAGAGGGCTGTGAATGGAAATCTGAGTACAAGAGACAAAAGTTAGTTTAGGAAGAAAAACCAAAATTGTAGTTTTAATATTGTTTTTTAGTTTATTTATTTTTTAAGTATTAGAAATAACTCTGTTGGTTAAAAAAAAAACAAAAAAGTTTTCTATTGTTTTGTTTTTTCCAGTTTAGTTTAATTGTTTTTATTTTATAACTCTCCTTCCACACTTCTTACTGGTTTATAAAAGGCTAACCTGTTTGTCTGTGAGAAGTGTTTGTCAAAGCTAGATGAGAGAGATGAATACTGGCCTGTGGAGCAGAAAGATCTCACTGATTTAACAACAGTTGTGAGGGTGAAACCAAAGTCAAAGGATACCTTAATAGAAATTGCAGTTCCAACTTGCAGCTACAGAATGGGTGTGAAGAGCATGGGATATGGAGTTCTGATTATCAGTAAGTAACTGGTAATATGGGAGGGAACCAATGTCATTGTTTCATGAAATCATCATTTTTAGAACTTTCTATGTAATGTCATGGTTGAATCAGGATAATTAATAAAAAGTCCCCTTTTTATTAAAAATTTTATTTATTATTTTTTAATTCTAGTATTCAGCATAGCACTAACCTCTTATAAATTTACTATTGGACAGGCAAAATGTTAATATGGAATAATTTGGTAGGTTATCTTTGATTATCCTTTTTCCCTAAGCCCTAAATTGTAGGCCCATTCTTAATATTCTCCAACTAATAATTTCTGGCAACATCACTGCATTGTAGCATTTCCATGTATTGTCTTAACCTACTCAAAGGTTTTTGGATTGTGTCATACTGTGAGAGAAAATGTGTAGATCATCTATTCAGCTTTCCACTCCTCATAGGAAGTCTGTAGATTACCAGCTTTGTAGCAGCCACAGCCAATTTGTTTGTTTATATGTATGTTTTTGTACATTAACATCTACAAGATAGACAGCAGCCTTGGTGAAGCAGCGCCACATAGGGCCTCGTAGTGAAGTCTCTACTAGAGCTTTTATTTTTATATGTAAAAAGAAATTATAGTGCCAAATGGCTGGCTCTAGTGAAGAAGAGTAAGAACTAAACTATGCTAGGGGGGTATACTTAACTAAGGTGCCTATGTGGACAGAGAACTCTGATTCTTGACCTTAGTAGTTTGGCAAGTTGACCATTGGACTACCACACATTCAGGAGTTTAAAAAAAACAGATCTAGTTTAACTTGCCTGTCTCTAGGTGACTAGGCCAGTGTACACGTGCACTAAGCCTCACTTGTCAGAAAAACATTCTCAGTATTGCTTCGGACCCCATTTGTGGTTAGTCAGAATGGACATTGAAGAGAACCATTCATCTTTAAAGAAACGTTGTTGTTTCTTACATTAACTGACTGTTTTACAGCAGGCCTTTGAATTATATGTTGCTTAAATTTCTTATTTTATTTGTTTGTTGATTGCTTATTGTTTAAAATGAGAAATTATAAAGATTCTAATGTACTTAAATAGTATAGCGTATAAAAGGTTATCTCCCTTTGAAGTTTAATAAATCGTAGATTTTTTTTGTCATGTGTAGCTTAGTAGGGGGTGTGATTCCCTGAGTTTGAGGAGTGTACAAAGGGAGCCAACATTTTTGCTACAGCAAAATACCAACTGTATTGAGGTGCCTAAAGTGGTGCCCTGCTTTCATTTGTGGAGTGGTTATATGCAGTAGTCAGATTGCTGTTATGATTATTGTAATATACACAGGGTGGTTTAACTTATTTCCAGTACAGCTGCAATCTCAGGGGGTTGATGGAGCGCTTTGTGTAATGGAATAAAGATTTGTTTTGTGCTATTTAAAAGTGATTAAATTCAATAGTAGTAATGGGATGTTCTAACTTGTTATTAGTATGGCTTGACCAGTAATAAAGGGCAGTATCAGTGGTATAATTCAAAGTTTAGAAGAATATTTATTTGCTCTATTTGTTTTTTTGTTTTGCTTTGTTTAAGATTCCCAGGAGGAGATACGCTACACGGTGTTATGGCTTCCATCAAGGTACACTGCACTTTACCTGTATGCCGTCCTGCTACTCACATGCATCCTTGTATTTTTTGTTTACTATGTTCGAGCCCTTTGTTCATCTTCCAGGTCCAAGTCTCATGTGTGATAGGATTAACACCAATCAGAAGCAGATGACTTAGTCATTGAGATTTAATCCTTGTAAGTTTGTTGGCCAGAATTTTATACAGAAAACTGTTGCTATAGGCTAACAACAGCCCATTATATTCACATGGCTGTGGCTGCAATTCACTACTCAAGAAGTTGGACTTCATAACCTGTCCAGCTGGACAGCTAATCACAACAGCTTATATATTTTGTGTGTATAAAGAAAAAATACATTATACAGATTAACTTTTATAAACATGTTTTCAGCCTCCAGGAATCTTCACTTTTATTAAGACTCTTACCAAATTATTACATGTTTTTGTTTTGCATTACATTCATTTTTCTTATTAAAAAGAGAGCTATCATGTGGATTTTTTTATAGAAACATAAGTAGATTTTAAAACAGTAGCCAGAGTTTGGGTTTTAAACTGGGCCCTTCCTGTCAAGTCTGTGTTTCATTAGTCAGCTATAAAGTAAGGAAAACATTTTAGAGCTATCATCATGTGATTGAAGTAATTATCACCACCTTAGGTGAATGTACTGGTTTCTGACGACTCTTCCCCCTACTTTTCACCAGATATCTGTGTTTCCTTATAGAAGTCAGTGTTTTATTTATATGTATATACTGTATATATAATTTAATCACTTAATCACCACAGTCTGTCATACTTGGGCTCCAAACTTGCTAAAGAGAAAACCTCATAGGTAGGTGGTGTCTTTGTGTGTAGCCTAATGTTGCAAACATTTTCATTTAGAAAATGATAAACTGCTGTATGTTTACTGTTGTGTATCTCACAAATTCTTGGCACTTTTTTATTATTGCTTAGTTAGTGTTATAATCTTTTAACAGGAATAAAATACCTTCAAAAGCTGTTATTTAAAAGGCTGCACTTAATTCAGCTTGCATATACCATTTCCTCTTGATACAATTATATAAAACTGTCCCCAGACTATAAAACACTATTTTTATTTTCTCTATCTCACTCTCCACTCACAAACTATTGTTGTCATTCCTTTAAGCAAACATGCTAAAATCTAAGTGTATTCAAAATCTTCTAGTTAATGCTAAAGTTTACTGACTGTTAATCTTCCACAGCAGTCTGCTCATTCAAGCCAGGTTTCACAACTATTTTCTAATTATTAGAAATGGAAGGTGAGAACAAAAATTCAAAAATAAAATTTTAAAATCTTAAAGAATTTAGGTTTTCAAATCTTTTGGAAGAAATTTTATTTAATATGATAATTTTTAGGGAAATTTTGGTGTATTTTTAAACTAGAGGGAATATGAAAATTAAAGTAACTGATGAAAAGGGCAGTATTAATACTAAAAATAGTATTTCATATAAATCAAGAATCAAAATATAAAAACTTAAATGGAAAAGTTCTGTAACTAATATTTATTTTTGATTAAATAATTGAGAAAGTTTTCTTATTTGTAAATACAAATGGTGGTACTGGGAACATTCAAATGGAACCAGGCCAAGATAGAACTGCTGTAATGGTATCTCTGGATGAGTATCATTTGAATAGCCCTCATAATATGACTGAGATTTTAGCATACAAAAGAAATGTCTTTTAGTTTAGCCTGACAAGAATTCCATGTTGCATTCTGAATATGCTTTTTACTGTATATGATATAAATATGCTGGTGCAGCAAATATTTGTTTTCCATTTAAACACTATCTATGTATGTATGTATTTTTGTAGATGCTGGCTTTCAATAGATGAGGAAAGAATGTTAATTTTGCCAGTGCCAGAAAATTATTATATTTGCTACCTAGCAGAACTTTTAAGGAAACTAGAATTTTATTCTAGGGTCCCCATGAGCTTTTAGGGAGAAAATTGTATTTAATACACACCTGTTATTGTTTGGCTAGTCCATCTTTAGATTACCTTGCAACAATTATTTTTTCCGCAGCTGTGAAATCTAGCAGTATTTTTACCAAGACATCTAAATATCAATCAAAAATAACATTTTTGTTTTTAAAAATCAGAAACATTTTACTTTTCCTGATGGATGAACACTGCAGACATGTTGATAACGATCACAACACAAAAAGCTTGTCAGTGCAAAATGGTTGTTTTCAGCCCAGATTTTGATTATGCTGCAAGTTTGTACAACCAATTTATATTTGGCTTTGTGTTTACCTGTCATTTTTTCAAAATTCTTAGTTTGCATATTTATCTGGTATATTTCAGAAATTATTGTTGTTTCTATCAGTCCTTAACAAAGTTAGAGAGATTTCACCATCTTGAGGATAACTGTGGTAAAAGGTTTAAATGTCAGAACAACAAAGATCTGTTTTGTAGTAAATCTGCATTTTTTATTTTTCTTATTTAATTATTATGTGATTAGTAGTTCCGGATGGGTTAAGGTTTTTGCTAACCTCTCCAGAATTGTTGTATGTACATGAATGTTTACAGTTCACATCAACATTAATAGCTTCTGTAGTTGTTAATTTCATGTTACCAATGAACAGCTCTACCATAAAATATCGGTTTGGGAATACAACATACTTATTTTTGTTTTTTATTAAAAATTTTATAAAAACTTTGTTTTGTATTCTTGTTTTGCTTTTTATATCTGGAAGAATTTTACTTCCCACAATTATTTTTTTCTTTATATAACAAAATTGCAAAAGAAAAAAGATTGTCATTGTTATCAAAGTAATCTCCAAAACAGTCTGCTGTCAGTTGCTGATGATGGGTTTTGCTGGTTGCACTGACATTGTCTCTGTAAATTATCTCCCTTTGTTAGGTTCAGTAGTTGCAGTTTAAGATATAGCCAAATATCAGTGACTACAGTTTCCTTTAATCAAGTTTGTTACCCACAAGAATGTAGTTATTTAAAGTATAAACCTTCTGTGGTTATGGTAAAAGTATTACAAATATTGGAAAACAAAAAAAAAATAGTAGTAAATGTAACTTTCAATTTATTGTTGGAATGGGATAGACATTAGTTTCTCATTGGAGTGAGGCCAGCAACATTCTTATTTACATTAGTCCACTAACCATTAACACGTGCTTTTTCTAAATTTAAGACCCACTTTTGTACATTCATGTTTTGTTACTTTTCAATTTTGAACTAATGAAGATGCTTATGGTAAGTGAAGGCTATATACAATTTTGTGTTTGTTTTAATATTCACTTGTTTGACATGTGCTCCAAAATTTGACTATATTTCTGCTTTTAAATGTTTTTAAAATTTTATAATTATACAAGGTATTTCTTAAATAGAGATGTGGTACTCAGAATTTCATTAAAAAAACAAAAATACAAGAAGAAAACTGATACATACTGAAATGTACAAAATCACCCATAGAACTTTTCATTTCTTTGTGTGGAAAACAAGCGAGAACATTATAGATTACACTAAAAAGAAAACCTGATGAGGATGGGAATATTTGATTTTAATCTTTTGAAGAGCATTCGTCATCAAAAATGTCCACAGATAAAAGAAATATTTTAATTCACAACAATGATGTACTGCAAGTGATAGTTCCATGACTAATGGCTATAACCTGGTGCACATACAAGAAGAAACAGCTGTTTAGTGATTATGTGTAGAACAATCATCATAATGCCAGGTTTCATAAGAATATAATAAAATTGTTTATGACTTCTGGCTATGGTCTCTCTATATTCAGTTTTAAATAATATACTTGACAAAAAATATTAGTTTGAAAATGCAGTCATTTGTTGGTGTATTAATACCAGCTGGTAAGACAGCCACCATGTTTTAGATTTATATGGAACCTCTGGCACAAAATTTTTTCTAATAGTGTTTCAGCTAACTTTTCTAATTTACTTACTGAGAAGCCCAACACTGAACTCATTTTTAATTTAATCATTTTTGTTTGTAAGAAGTGTAGAAAAAAGCATAAATATATTCAATAAAATAAAAAGATAACATGCGAACAAAAAACCTTGTTGTGACATGTTATGCATGCAGTTTCTGTGGGTGCACTTGTCATGATCTTGATCCCTTCAGTGACAGCTACTTGAAAGCCAGGAGGAAACTTTGAGAATGCAAAACACATTTACTATAAATTGGTATGAAAAGGGAAAAGACTCAAAAACCTGTGTATGATGACAAAAAGGAAGACATAATGCAGGGGTCCCCATCCTATTTTTTGTACCACCACATCAGAAAAGCAAAACTCCCAGTATCACCACATGGATGTTCTAGGTAGCTTTAAAAAATGGGGTGGGCTCAGTGAACCAGCTCAAAGAAAATTTTTTTAAATTTTGCATGTTAAATGGTGCAAAAAAATAGGTAAACATGAAATAGAATGTCATTGAATGCTAACTAAATTAAAATTTTAAATAATATTAATTTTATTAATTAGCATTGGAAAGAAAAGATTATGTATTGTATACCTTTAAAAATAAATGCAGTGAAAAAGTTAATTTTAAAATTTATTTTAAAGCTATTTTTTAAACCTGGATTAGCTCCACAAAAGATACATTTGCTGTACTTCTCAGGCATGTGCTTGGTAATCACACTGGCCGTTCTTAATACAAGAAGATTATAATAACACTTATAAAATGTACATTTAACACTTTGAATGAAATTACCAAAAACAGCCTGAAAAAGTTTGTAATGTTCAAAATATTCCTGAACTGCATTATACAGAAAAGAATTGGAATGAATTTACTCATGAAAATAAAGGCAGGATGACGTTTCACTGAACAAGTACTTAATGTATTATGCAAGATCATTTTTCTGAATGATGGTGATCTCTTGCTTCAGCTACTACAAAGAAAACAGCAATTTGAAAAGGTCTGGTAGATGTGATCATGAATGCCTTAATAGTACAACATGCATTCCCAGAGAGGTGTTCAACATCATGTAATCATGGCTCTTGTGTGCAAATTGTTAACACAAAATCAAGAGATTTGGCACATTGTGGCTTTATTGCAGTGTCTAGACACCATTTTGAATATTTGATGGGTGGGAAACAACTGTTTCAAATATAAAGCATGTAGAGAGGATCAAAGAAGCACTTTGGAGAATGAATAAAGTAATGATTAATCACAGTAAAGAAGAATTTCCCTGGTTTGTACAACAATCAAAATTCAAGGCAATGTACAAACGATACATAGAATATTATCCAAACAGAAATGATCAAATTTGTGCTACAACATTCCATAAATTGTTTAAGACTTTGATAGATTCAAACAGAAAAGCAGTGGACTACACATCTTGGATACAAATTTATGACAATTTGAGGTTCGTGTGTCAGATTATACCAATGATTGAGGATCTAGAAAGGAAAAAGAAATTTGTCATTATGTTGACTGCTGCAGAAGTGTTTCTTAATGATATCCCATTCATTGAAATGGGTCATGTATACAAACAAAAGTGAAGTATGCTTTAGACAAGTCTCCAATAACAGTTACATCCAAGTACATACAACATTTCACTAGTCTAGAACATCACAATATACTCTGATTGTGAAGACCAATTCAAACTATATGGGGCATCATTTACTTGTTTATAACTAGTCAATGCAACTTCATGGACTTTTGCAAAATTTGCTTCATGGAGTACAAGATGAAACTAGAGCAATTATGTTTCTTCCTGAAAAAAAAAAAAAAACCACTTGAACATTATGGTAACTAAGGAAAAACAAAGCAAAAATGGCATTGAAAATAAGGGAAAAGAGCTGTACAATTTTAGCATATGTTATTACAATACACAACTGGAGACTCCAAGCAAGGCTAGATAGCAATTTTATCTATTGTAGAAGCCATACTGATGTGTTTGAAGAATTATTTCCCTGAAATATAAAAGAATATTCAAAGTGACAATCTTCTTAACAAAATAGCAAACTGTTGAATGGAATGTTCCTTTTGCATAAAAGGTAGGATTGCCAATAAAGATATTTATCCACACTGAAACTCAGGACAGAAAAGATCCAATTGATGGTCATTTTGCAAAAGCTATGGCTTTTCTAATCCAGTATTGCAACTAGAGAAATAAATGCTTTCATTAGATCACAAAGTGATAGTGGAATGAACAATAGTGCTATCTAATTGATTGTCCTGAGCTGAAAGAGTTTTTCAGATAAATACATTTGATTTAATCCATTAACATGCTGTTTCTACCAAGATCAATACTATGACATTCAAATATTTGAAGTGTCATATCTTCTTCATGAAATGAAAATTTAAAAAGTATAAATATATGTGATCTTTTGTTGTAAAGTATTGATTAATGCTAATTTAGAGTCAAAGACACATCTGGAGCCACAACCACAAATTTTTCTGAATTTAGTGGGACTGTACTTAATGGGCTGTCTCCTGAACTAGATTTTAATAAAGATGCTTAACTGGCTATATTGTTGGATGCATGTTTACAATATTCCCAGAAATAAGTCTTTTGAACAGGTCCAGGGTTGTGCAATTGCATATTGATCACATTTATCACTGCCTTAATCTATTTACTGTAGATTTTACACTTACAGGGAAAAGTGTGATTGATTTGCATTACACTCTGGTTACCCCAAGCACTTTTGATGTGATCTGCAAGAGATATTTCAGAGTTTTGTTGTTTAGCCCTCTTATATTAAGTACCCCTTTAGTGGAAGACAGGTTTGTAATTTTGGGTATTAATTCAAATTAAACTGATTTTAATTTTTACTCCTTACTGTTTTTGATAGTACTGCTATAAATTCTTTTATATAGGCAATGATCAAATATTTCAAATTCAGAGGCTGGGTTGTGTTGATTGCTTGAATAGCTTTTTGATGTATATATTATGTAGTAAAACAAAAAACTAATTATTTCTCCATTTTGTGATATTTCTCTATTTAATTCCAATATTTTGTTTCTCAGCCCTGAATAAGGAAAGGATTTTTCATTGCTGATTATGGTTTTATGGGGGTCAGTTTAAATCAAGGCTGTATTTTGAACTATCACTGCTGTTTTGATGTACTCATTACTTGAAAAAGACTACAATGAAGAACTGCTTATTTACTATATACAATCATTGAGCTCTCGTACTTATTGCAAAGATTTTTAATAGTGGCCTTAGTGAGAAATCTTGTTTTTATATTTGTTTATCTTTGGATCAACCAGCCATACAGGAGATGGCATTATCATTATGCTGTTTCTTTGTCAAAAATAAAAGGATCACAGCAGAGAAATACTTACAACCGAGTATAAACAATAGTCTTTAGATAATCAGTCATTACTCACTGTTAAAATAACAAAAAAATAATGGCAATTTTGTTAATAATAATAATAATGAATTTTGTCATTATTACTTTTTGTATCAGCAAGTTTGGTCATTGATATATAAATATAAAAGAACCTCAAGTACAAGGCTGGGCTACTCACAAAACACAAACTTAAGAGTAATTTCTCCACAAAATCTTTAATGAAATTGGATTTTATCTCATTGTTAGAATATGGAAAATATTAAATTTAATAATTGCATTGTCTTTGCTTTAAAACCACTTATTTTTTTAAGTTTTAGCAGGTTTATTAATGTGGACTTGGACCACTATTACATGAAAAAATATAAAAGGAAGGCATAATATTGTTTGATATTTAAGTGAAAATACTCCACATGCGACCAAAAAAAGAAAAATTAAACTTTAAATAATTTTATAAGGTGCTAACCATTTTTATTGTGTATCTGAACAGTCAGATCTTCATCTTGGTAGAAATCTTGCTCATTTCTTGCAGGTTTCTGAAACTCATGTACTGGTGGAATAAGATCCAAGATATCCTTCAGTTTGGGTGCCTTTATTGGAATTCATTTGTCATAGATTTGCATGAATTGGACACATCAAATGCTTATAGCTTGATTACTTTGACTTTTCCATCATTAGTGCATTATTTTAATTGACAGTTAATAGTAGATAAAGATGTGTTTATAAAACATCTGACTGTCTTAAAGTTGTACCCAGCCCTCAGGGATATAGATGCATTGTGCATCTAGTTTATTCTCTGAACCAAATCTTGATTATTATGAAGATTGCTATGGCCTGAGATCATAAATTAATGATAGATATTTTTCTCCAGGTAGAGTGGCTACAATGTGACCAAAATAATGCAATATTTATCTTTAGTTTTTTTCCACCACAGCTTTTCACTGTATCCAGTTATTTTTTTATTCCTTCACTGTAGTTGATCTTTATATATTTGTAGATTCACTAGCTAATCTTAGGTGCACCTGTTAACTATTTCTTCACACCACCTGTACATTATTGCTGGATTATCACTTATGGAACAAACATCTAAGTTCTACAACTTTCTCTTGTAGACAGTACCAGTGAATAGATATCGTGTTGGCAGCATTTTTTCAGGGTCATATGTAAAAGACTCAAATTTTGGATTTTTTCTTTTTTTTTTTTGTTTAATTATTTTTAGAATCTCTAACCTTTCTGCTTCTCTGCGATATACTGTCTGTTAGGTTAGAATATTCTATCTCACTGTTTTCTCAGTCTTTTATCCTTTTTTCTTCATTGACTGTCCTTAATTTCTTTTTCCCTTTTTTGCTTGTTTTTGAAGCTATCACTTGGCTTATACAAAGGAATCAAAATCATAGTGTGTCAGGGTCACTCTTTACATGTAAATCTGTAATATAACACACACACACACACACACACACACACACACACACACATACACACATTTCATAGGGTCACAACAAACAACCAATGAAATATAATACATGTATTTAAAAAATTGCTCTCTTTAATATATCCTGCCTTTCAAAATATACTTTTTACTTTTTGGAAAGTGAGAAAAATAATTCGTGATATATATAACATACTTTACTTTGATGAACAAAACAACAGTTACAGGTGCATGTGTTTAGAAAGTGATTATATGTGAATTCAGGAATTTTAAATGAAAATAAGCATAAGAATGTTCTGATAAAGTGGGAGGAGCCACTTTTTAAAACATCATTTTAATCTTGCCTGCCAATTGCTAACCATGCATTTGAACCAGCCTAATTAATATTCTTATGATGTACCAACTCATTCCTATATGCATTTTGGGTGTCATCTTAAGTTGTGAGTGTTTTTTTTTTTTTTTTTAATATAGCCTTGTTTATATGTAAGAATAGTTTGTTTCCACGCTACTGTGCTTGCCTTGCATCAATGAACTGTAATTTTACAGCTATTTTAAACTGATGCTAGTTATACCATTCTGCCCTAAGAGATTTCTGATAGCTAATGTTTTTAACCCCTGTGGTGGAGAGTTGGCCCATTATGGCACTAAGTAGACTGGCCATTTAGGGCTGTAAAAGTATTTACTTCTGATTGGGTGTTAGCCTCTGGCTCAGATAATATATGTTGTCTTTAAAAAGTATTCACCTCTTTTGCAGAGAGACACATATACTAAATTTCTGTTGTTTATAACTTTTTAAGGAATTGATGTACTGAATACTTAAAAAAAAAAGCTCTTTGTCATCAGAGAAGAGAACTTTTAGTAATTTTGTACAGCAAGAGGAAGTCAAATAAGGTCCACGGTTTTGTTGTCATATTTGCAATGGTTTGGTAAATATTAAAGTTGTTGTAAAATCCCTGATTGGCGCCAATTTGACTAAATAAACAACATATTAAAACAGTATCACCTAAGTTATGTTCTTCCATCTGTTCCCTCTCAGGGTCCCTTGAATTACACACTTGGTTGCAAGCTTAATTACTACTGTTGACACGTTCTGACATCTGTAAACCGTGGGGTGATATAGCTCAGGCCACCTTACACTGAAGCCCCACTTAGATACTCTCTTTGCAAAGGAAAACCGAAAACACCGCCAGCCTTATAGGTGGCGCTTTAGTGTTCAGCCCCTTGCTAGCTCATTTCCACCAGGATAATTAGTGCAATGCATATTTTAAAAGTAATCATTATTATTATAAACTCTCAAAGAAGTTCCCCTGCTTCTATATGCACTGTAATAGCTAGGCAAATATGAGAGAGGACCACAGGTTTGGCGTTTGTTCAATTGTTTTTTCTTAAATATGGCTACATTTCTCGGGATGTGAACCGTTTAAATTCTGTCTTCATGAAAACAATAGTTCCTTTGTCGGTATATCTTGTTACTTATCATTGAGTGGAAATGCCGTTCATTTTCAAACAGCCATTGTTTTGTTCCTTTCCAGATGAAGGTGGCTACTTTAAATAATTTATCAGCTCAGGATCACAGCCGATTGCACGTAGGTGTTGTTGTGGTGACCTGACAGTAGACGTGCGGTGCAGGCCGAATCTTTCCCGCTTTCTCAGCATGCTTCACTATACCTGTGCGACGGCAGTTTATCAAACTTTCAATAATCGCTGCAGCCATGGTAACAGGCAAAACCTCTAGCTTTGTTGTTGTTTTTCTACGTCGTGTAAAGTGCGTCCCCGAAACGAGAGTTAGATCTGCACAAAGCTGTGTGAAATTATCCAGTACCGACATTTGGACAGAAGTAGACGCACACAGTTGTCTGCTTGTTCGGTTTTGGAATTCCCTCGATCAGTCAAGAGATGGAGTACCCATTTATTGTGAGGCGGCGGCTACTACGGTCCAGTGTAAAAGTCCGTCTAAATTTCTTTGTGCAAGGAAAAACATTTTAACAACTTCATTCGTGGGGTCTCCCAGCCCTTTAAAAATAAACTCAGGGAGCCAAAAGCTTCAGATTGTTTTTCGTAACTAAGCAGTGCATATATCATCAGTCTATCAAATCGGACTGAGAGGTCGGTATTTTTATGTGGATTCCGTGTGTTTTTCAGCAAAATCCAGAATGATTTATTGACAAGAAGCGGTAATGATGTCCGGTGAGCTCCCATCATTTACAGGTGAATTTAATAGCAGGTGCCTGTTGGCCCTGGGTCTCCTGCTCCCACGTTGTTTCTACCCCCGGAATATCATAACCCTGGCATCTTCTCCTCCTCTGTATTTTTACTGTGATATAACTTAGAGAAGAGGGAGAGAGAAACAAAAGTGCAGGGGCTACGTACTGTTGACTGAAAAAAAAGTTATTATTATTATTATTATTATTATTATTATTATTATTATTATTATTATTATTATTATTAATTTATTTATTTATTCCTTGTCTTCCTATTCTGCGATACTTGTCTGAAATCAGACAAGAAACGTTTAAGTTAAATATGTTATATGCCACGACCCCTTTCTCTCGTCTCGGGACCGCGATCGAAACGACGTTTTCCAGGCCCCGCTGCTCCAAACTCAGGAAGTTTACCATTCTGTTTTGATTGTCCGGTCGCCCCCAGGACCAACTTGGTTCTTGTGATGGTCCTCACTTTGACGACCGAAGCAGAGCTGCTGGGGGAAACATACCTCAGTGATCGTAAACAAGGAGGATCTTGGCGACTGCAGACATCGTTTCCGCTAATACGACGACTATTGCCTTCTGTGACAACAGGTCGCAAAAAAGCCATCAGATACATAGCTAAGGACCAGGTTACTGACTGACTGACGTAAGTCCGAGGGCAACTTTATTCCAGCATACTGAATCTGTGCGTTAGAACAGCTGATAATGCGCTAGCCGTAGGGGTGAGTGCTCGTTGTTCTCGCTCATCAGTAAGAGACGCCTATCTTGTACGATGATCTTACGGCTCAGGTTTCCAAACAAAACAATAGGGCTGTCCGCGCGATCCCAGCATGTGGTAGGCATGGTGAGTGGGGGCGATGGTCGTGCCTGGCGATTGTGTTTGTGCTCGACAGTGCGGCTCAGTTCGCTGTCATTGGCGTCTCCGGTAACTAGGTAACCTGCGGTTTTCATACTAAGCGGCTACTGGGTGGAGGACAGGAAGACAATCACTTGTTGGAATTAGGCCTCAGCCTGTATTAACAAACACCATCCTCGCAACTGAAGGCCAGATAAGGCTGCGATAGGTAAGTCTGTTGCGTTAATATTTCTAGAAATCCGAGGGGATTGGCCTCTTTTCAGGAAAGAAGGACGCTTGGATGAAAAGACGTTCGTTCTCTCAGCAGCGCGAAACTTCGGTTGGGCAGCTATGAACTATCTTTAAAACTCCAGACATAAGATAGAAGCCCCAGTTAGTCCCTTTATATCAAACTGTTAAAATTTAGATTGTATTTCACAAGGTTTTCAGCTTATAAGCAAACATGTTCTCTATCCAGTGAACCTGCGTCAGGACTTCTAGGTGTCAGGTGCTCCTCAGCTCATCCCCATGAAGTCTTGAAACAACGTATATAATATAAGTAAATAAAAGACTAATTAGTTTTAATTATACAGATGTGGAAGCAGGACTTCCATTTATATCAGACTAGATGAGCGATAGTTTAAAATCACTGCCCGAAGCTGAATGGGACGTTAGCGTTAGCTCGTTCATCGGCGTATTTATTAGCTGGCGCTTCCATATTTTGTTTCAATGTTTCTGGAAGAAGTCATGAAAATATTAGAGAACTAAGCCTTTTCGATTAATTGATCCTTGCCAGCACTGAACATCTGGATTTAAAAATAGATGGAAAGATACTCTATCAGAAGTTTACCCTCCTCGAGCAATAAGGTTCAATGAGGAAAATGCTCTACCCGCCCCGCCAAGAATTACCACAATATTTGATTGCAGACTGCTTTGAAAAACCATGTTGGAAGTTTCTAGGATGGGGAGATAAGGGGACTTGTATAAACTACGGTGATTTTTTGCCTCTAACACAACTATAGAGTAAAACCTGACATTCACTCGATTTTCTCCAGTGACGACAATTCTCGAAAACAGGGGCTGTTCTGAAGATTAGTGAGGAGCCACGAGGTCTATGGAGGCTGGAAAGCTGTTCACAGTACTGTAGCCCCGTCATTAACCGCAATGCGGAGCTGAAATCAAACATGTGATTACAGCATAATTCCGATTACGGCGGCTGTCGAGGCCAAGAAGCATAACAATGCAACCAGCTTGTTCTGCTTTAATTCCCATCGGCTTTACCTGTCTACAACTACGGCGTCCAGTGTACTCGAGATGTCACTAGAGCTAGACGCTGCTATGGTAATGCTCGGCGGTTAACATTTAACAAATTATAGATATAATCGCACTAAATGAGTGCGACCTCATTCCCACCACATCTGGCCAGAGCAGTCGGGGAACCCTTACAACGACGTGCGTGCTGCCGTTATACCGAACGTCATTTAAACCTGGTGGACTGTGGAGATATGACGAATTTTAATGCCACCTCTCTCTCTCTCTCTCTCTCTCTCTCTCTCTCTACGCAAGACGGCCGTGGATTATTTTTATCTCCTTTTTTTTTTTATTAAACAGTTGATTTCGTAACGATGCAGTGCTGTTGCTGGATCGTGAAGTATTTCTCAGCAGCGACTTCGATACAGTCGAAAATTTATGCTCGACGCGCCACCTATTGGACGAGACTTCGTATAACGTCACATCAATCAGACAGAAGACAGTCTGGAGGAAGGCGTACGATCGAGAGTAGTCGGTTCTTGTTCAAATTTTTTTCATGTTGCATTATGGGTATTCTTGCTTGGAAAACATATTGCACCCAGGTACATATATTGCGCCTCACCATTATTTACTGCCAGAACGAATGTAAGGAAAATGATAAAACATGTCTTTATCGACCCCCCCTTTTTTTTGCTAGTCACGTGATATGAGGTAATAAACGACCTAATTATTAGCATAAAATCCTGGCGGGTGCGAAAAGTTCTGAAAATAGACGATTAATGACCCGATGTCAAAAGTGTAACGTTGATAAACGACTGAGACAACACTGGATGCAATATTGTGGTATTATTAAATCGACCGAAATTCAAGGAACGGTGATAGAGACAAAGCATGTTTCCATGGAGACTAAAGCGGAAATTCAGATAATGGCAGTCGTTTCTATACCGCTCTTTGGACTAAACGTGATTGATAGTTGACGCCCTAACTAACTTATGGGTACACATACATCGCTAGACTCTCTCCAGTACTAATACTGATGAAGGTACCGGCTTCTCATTGATTGCAGGAAGATCACTATTCGAACTTACGGTATGCTACGGGGGCAACAGAATATCCGTTGCTACGATATTAATATTTGTAAAAGATATTTATGTAAAAATAGTAGTCAAGTCTTATTACTGTTACTAATCATCTGTCCGGTTACCTGGAAAAGGGGGAAAATCTGAAACCAACTGCTAATGTTTCAGTTTGTGAAGAGTAGACATTAAATAATCCAACACATGTAAGATTGAGAGTAATTTATGCGGAAAGAGAAAAACACCTACCTGTATAGACAGGTAAGAATTATATATCAGTATTTCAAATAAACAAATTTAAAAAAACTCTTGTGCTGGATTAATTGCATATAATGCAAATCTATACCACTAATATTTATAAAGAAAGGTAAAATCTAGATAATAGTTTTAAAAAGGCGTCCATGTGACCCAATCCCAATACGCTTCAGTTTCAGGTCAGGCAACACTCTTTCATCTCAATTCGTGTTTGGAAATCAAATCATTTGCGCCTCGTCAGGACGAATCATTAAGCAGTCACTGCTTCGTTTGTTTCATTTATCAATGACGTTCAAACGTAATTCTTCTTCAGTTCTTACTTATTATTCGAAGCCGAATACATTAAAGTTGTATTGATGTACTTACAATAACAGTCTAGAGAGTAGACTTGGCTTCTTTCTTTAGAATCTCACATGGTCAGTCAAAGAAGTCGAAAATATTTAAAACCCATAAATGTCCCTTCTATCTTCATTGTCATTGTTTCCACGATTGAAATGTAAAGTCCACCATTTCATACCTGCATAAATGATGTCATCAGACCTTCTGCAGTCGTACATAAATGCTTTTGGAGCTCACATCCTTTTTTTGTGAGGAACTCCATCGTAGCAACTGATACTCTGCTGCCCCTCCCCATAGAATACCGTAAGTCTGGATAATGGTCTTCCTGCAATCAATTAGAAGTCGTTACTGAAACATTAGCAGCTGGTGACAGATTTAATGTTATTTCAGGCACGGGTGGTTTTAATCTGTCTTTAGAAGGTGAATAAATCTGCCTTTATCTGTTAGTGCGAGAAATCTCTTACTGGGATCAGATTAACTCTGCTCACGTGATATGTTCGATTCTCAAATGTTTCTCTCTCTTTCCGCCATCTTTGATAAGTGTTGCAGATTGATATAGATGTTTGTAAAGTGCTTGCCCATCTTTCAGCGTAGAATTTTAAATATCTTTCACAGATATGACTAACAATATTTGTTTACTAGGAACGAATGAATTATTAATGTTTGTAAAAGATATGTAAAAATAGAATGTAAAAAATTACAGTGTAATTGGGCGTCAAGGTCACTTAGTAAATTGTTCAACCAGGTGACTAGACTAATATTTTGGTGGTTTGTTAAACTGATGCAAATTCCACTATAATCTTCTCATAGCAGTTATAATTAATCTTACAACAGTTACAGAGTATTAATTAGTTTAATCCATGTTGATTTTCTATTAGTTTCGAATTATATAAAAAATATTTTTCAATAGTTATAAATTCATGTCAATATGGCGGATTGTATATTACGTCAGAATCCACCAGAGACCCACAAAAGAGGCCAGTCAGTACTCTTCTTACTGACTGCAGTTAGGTTTTCGGTCTCATTCTTCTATCAATTTACAACAAACCTCGTCTGCTTGAGCATGAACGGACGGACGGGTGTGGGATGTCCCGGTATTGAGTGGAATTAGTAAACGAAGTGATCGGCTCAGCAATATAGAAAAGCTGCTTGTAGACTGCGTCGATTTACAATTTACATTTTCTACCCGGGCGTGGACGGACGGGTGTGTGGTGGAGGTACCAGCCTGAGGAGGCAGCCCGTTCATTGAGCTTTCCCGTCTACACTGACATCTTTCCAAAGAGAGATTAACGTACGGGACTGAGTGTAAAATGATCTTTGTGTTTACAACCAAGAATTTATTCAACCCATGGTTTCACAAACACTTGTAGCCTAGCCCCCCCCCCCTGTACAACCGTGGCTCCTCTGAAGCTTAAATAAGGAAAATAAAAGACACGGAATAATGTGTAATTAGGGCCCGCCAAACATTGATACACCCACGTGTATGTACCGCAGTCGATTCAAGGTGCGTCACTTATGGCAACAATATTATTCACAGTAACTCATAAAAAAACAAGCCAAAGAACGGAGCGGAAGCCTACTATCGACTGCCAATTAGTTTGAAAATACGCTAATATTTACAACACCAAAAAGGGAATCCTACTCATAGCGAAAGTTTGTGTGGCTCATTCTGAAAAACGGTTACTTAAGTTACGCATCGAGACGCTTTCCATCTTGGTATTAAGTAACCATGAGCTATCACAACTGACACAACAAATTTAGTGAAATCAAATATAATGAAATAAAGATGCGAAGGAAGAGTGATGAACACTACGTCATCTTAACTTCTTATCTATTGAATTTCCGAGAGCATCCCCTTGATCTTCTTCAATGGTTTTACTTGGCAAATGGCTGCTAAAGCATTCAGCAGGTCTAATGTGATATTAATATATTTGAAGATTCCCCTTTGTCTCGTCCACGAAATTCTGAGATTCTATTTGGTATCCTCTCATTTATCTTACGATCTGCTTACGATTGTAACACTGGGTTAACTGAGTAGAGATGGGTAAACAGAATACTGATTTCACTTCGTGTTCAACACCTTTCTTTCAACCATATGTCAATCTATTTCTGGAGAATTAATGCTAGCATGACCGTCGTACTGTGGGTGAAGTCAGACGAGCCAACGACGAGTGAGTTCACATCGCCCGCCGCTGTTGTCAATCTCTCCGCCATTTTCTGTTAACTTGTTCGTTCCAGTTACGGATTTTAATCATCGCCTGTGACTAACATTTCTTCGTATAAAGACAACTTAAATTTATTGCTAATTACAACTAGAAGTTAAAAAAATTAATTTTCAAGAACTTTTAAGTGCATTGGCTACATATTTATTCATTTTCTCAAAGATAGGAAAAAATCCTCTTAGAGGTTTTATGTAAAAACATTTTGTGTAATTTTAGTCATTTTTTCATCTTCTTAGTATTAACTATAATCAGTTATTAATTCTGTTACAAACCCGGTGAATGAGCGTTTTTTTAAAATTATTTTAAAGTTTTTCGTGCACCTGTCAATTTATTCGGACTGAAAAGTGCTAATTGCGGTGTGAAATTGCATTTGTGAGTAGTGTGCCTAGATTGGTTAGCGAAGTGTATCCTACACCTGTGTAAGGTTCTAAGAGACGATATAGGCCACCCAATTCCTTCCCGTAGGCAGAGGAGATGGGATTTACCCAGGTGCTTGCCTCTGGACAGAGTTTTCCCTCTATGTCCCAAGAATTGGAAGAGAAAATCAATTTCAGTTGACTGAGTTTTTGTGCTGGCGGATCCGTCTTCTTTCTTGTCGCCAGGTTCTGCTTACATCTGAAGACTGACCGCTACTCGGTCGAGTACTATTGTTATTATAGCGTTCTTTTGGTTGTTTTTGTTTCTGAAATAAAAGAAAAAGGGAAGGTTTCGGCTCAGGAATCCGTTCTAAGTCGGGTGTCGGTCCTTAGGAGCGCATATAGACGTGCAGAAATAATTCTTCTCCTTGTTAGCAGCCTAGAGTCTGGTTAATTAACCACGTCTTCGAAAACCTTTGTCTGTTAAGCCCACTAGAGCTCATGGCCGTATATTGTTTTCGGGTTTTCCGAAAACACCAGGAAGTTTTCGAGAGACTGACCCTTTTTATCGTGAGGTGTGAAGCCAGAGACCTGCCGGAATACCAACAGCTTTTATTGCTTTGTATCAAATATAGTGCAGCCGTCTTAGCGACAGGTTTTTCGAGTTCTTCCATGGAAGAGGTGGTGAATTAAGACAGGCTTCCCGTATCCCTCACCCCAAATAGTTCAGCTCAGGAACTGAGACCGAAGGTAAGTGGTGGTACCTCTCTGCTAGTTCTGTGAAACCTACTTAAGTTGTTGTTCAGTTTTGGGTAGTAATCCCGGGAGAGGTGGGTGGGTCACTTGTCTACTCACCAGGTGTGGCGTTAATGGGTTGCGCACCCAATCTGGTATCACGTGATTTTACTTCTATATCATGGCTGTTACTAGGCTATTGATTACTGTTTCCTCATCTACAAAGCTACAGTTGTAGGTTCGCCAGCCTTTTTATGTCTTCAGCTGGCTCCTGCTAGTTGTTCTTGTTAACGTTTATTTCTTGGCCAGGAGAAAGGTTATGTACCCATAAGTTTTTTCTGTCCTTATCACATTTAATGCTAAAACTGTCAGAGTTGTATTGTATTTTCCTAAGACAGTCCAGCCTCTTCGCCTTCTTTCTTCTCTGCCAGGCCAGCGTCTCCGCAATAATTACCTAGTGCACCGCTCCGAGAGAGCAGCCGCCCGCTGCCATATCCCGCGGGAGGGTTTAAAGTAGGCTAACGTATAACCATTTTGACTAATTCTTGTCTGGATATCGGTATAGCTTAACCTTACCCACTGAGTTAAGTTTTCCCCGAATCCGAATTCTTTTCGGGTTCTAAACAGAAAGCTCCACTTTTCGAACGCTTTCGTCTGATTGACGACTGGAAAAACGACTGGAAGGGGGGGAGTCAGTGCCAGCCGTATGCAGGGTTTCTCTGGTCAGCTGCGGCTGCCAGACCGCTAACTAACTAGCGGATATCCGAGCCGTTTATATGACCCCGGCGTAAGTCCGTCGCTCCCTGCGGCTTTATCCTCATCTAACGCTCAGTTATTAGGCGTTCGCAGAGCTCGGCTTCTACGGAGTCTAGATTACTTTCGAGATAGCTAAAAAAAAGTGTGTTCTGGGCTTGGGGAGCGTGGAACTGTCTATAATACCGAGCCTCTTCTCTAATGATCTCACCCACCTATCTCTGTCGTGTAGACATCCTGGTGCTCGCTCTAGTTTAAGATAGCGTCTAAGGCCTCGCTACGCACTTCTTGTCTGGCAGTAGTCCATGTTGAGTTCTCCCAGCCTTAATTTCCCTATGTCCCCCCATTTCCGCCAGTTGAGCGCTAACCAAACCCAGCTGCGAACACATTGGTCTGCAGTTGTTTTGTGCCTGCCAGACGCCCTCTATGATTAGCTTCCGATCCTTGCCTGTCTAAGTCGTGGTCCATGATACAATTAAAATCGCATCACGTCTGCAAGGAAGGGTTCTAATTCTTCTAAGATTATTTTAGGCTTCTAAAGAACTCGATACGTTTCCAGGTATGTTGGGGACGTACACAAATGCCATAAAAGCTTCTGTTTAGTCCTCCAATCTAATGGTGGCTGGCCCAACCCTCTGATAACTGCCTTGCGGCTGATTTTATTCAAACAGAAAACTTGTTTTATCTCGGATAACAGCACCATACAGTTTGCTAATTTGTGTCTTTCAACATTCTCTTAGGCTGCGTTAATTATATTTCTGCAGTCAGTTTCATCTCAAACCTCTTTCTAGGCGAAACATTTCTCATCACAATCTCAGGTGGCGAGAGACGTCAAATCCCCATGGTGCGCGCTTGACAAGTAGATGATCGAGATTTTCTTCCGAGGAAGTGTTATGAGATTTTCATCTGTAGAAAGTGAAGCCGCGAGATCTGACTGATTAGATTTTAGACCATCTCAGTCCTTCCTGTCTTTGGTGGTTTGCTTTTGCAAGTTTTCATTGTTCTTGCGTCTGGAGACTGCTCGCTTATTCTATGTACCAGTTTTCATATTGGGAGCCAAAAAGGCTAAGAAAAGATTCAGCTGACAGTTATAAACAAAGTCTAATAAATAAATAAATGCAAGATGCTGATAGTTAAAAAGAGCCCTTAGTATCTACAACGAGATTCTTCTCATCGGCAGCATTTATCTTTTTTTCCTCATCGTGCAAATTCAACAGCGACAACACAGTTTTGGTAGAGTTACTTCCTCCTTGAGAACAATACTGAATAATCACTAGAAAAGGAAAACTCGGTGTTTCTTAAACGAGTGAGTCAAAGTAAAAGAATATCTTTATTCATATTACTAATAAAAGTTTGGGCAGTAGGTAAACAAATAAATAAGAAATGTGTAAAAAAGTTAAAATTCTCCTTGTAACTATAGCAGAGCTGTTCTAACTGCACTCATTTCCGAAGTTTCTGCTATATTTTTATTTACATTCCAGAATAAACCAGTCGGGATTTTTCTCCTCAGTCGAAGCCCTGCTATTTGGTATTTGCCCTGTCGGGATCGGAATGTCACTGCCGGTGGGACCGCTCAGAACCCGACCCCCGACTCAGAGCGGCTACCGGTTCGGTCATCTAAGCATGAGCTCGTTCTTCACTCGGCACAACCCTCATCCCCAGAGAGTGAAGCACATACAAGGTAGGTTGGGGGGCGAAGCCACTGTCACTGACCAGGCACCCGGACTGGGTCAGAAGCTTTCCGGTTTGAGAATTCCCGTGTCGCAATAAGTGCTTTCGGTTCGATCTCTGGCACGGTTTCACTCTAAGCTGCAAAACGAACATAGTTTCTCACACACTCTTTGTTGTCTACTTTCATTTTCTCATGAAATTACTCTTTCAACTCACCAACCCGAGCAAAACCATTTTGCTTCCCTCGATGGGCGACGATAATTTTTCCGTTTACTTTTTCTTTTTTGTCCCCCCCCTTCCTCTGCGGCTCTTGCGCAGAAACAGTCACTGAACCGAGACCAGCCAGGCGGCGCTGTGCGCGCCGGTTGCCCTTCAGACTTCTACCCATGTCCAGGTTTTATTAAAAGTGAGGATGACATTTACTACAATAGAAAGTCAGAACACACATAGATGTTTTATAATGGTTTGGTAAGCACTTACATTTTTAAAAGAATGAACTAATAATCTGACACCGAGAAAATATGAACAGAGAATTTTAAAAAAAATTGCAGCAGTTTTATCTTTTCCATTTTGAAAGCGAACTTGTCCAGGTCCAGCAAATCAGGGGCTGCCTTCTCTGAACGACCATAAACGTCTCGAAACAAGGTCTGGTTACTGCCGACCTGAGAAACGAAGGGGTTAGGGCAACGGAAAATGTCCCTAATTTTAGGTTCACGAAAAAAAAAAAAAAACATTCAGGAAAAATAGCGTTTTGTTTGATTCTTATATTTATACAGATCTAATTCTGCTCCAGGTCTGTTACACACCCCAGTGTGCACGGTGATCGACGACGGCTACTACCCAGCTCCTACACATTCTTCCATGATTCTTCCAAAGATGCGACTTCCGGTCAACTCTTTGAACTTCAGTTCTCCGCGGCATCCGGTCAACACAGTAACAGGTTTACTGCGATTCACGGGGCTGAGGAATTTCTACGGAAACAACTTGCTGCCTCCTCGACCAGGAACGGGTGAGTTAGCGAGGGTTAGGGTTTACAAATCAGACGTAGAATCAAATTCCAGAACTCGGTGATTGCGATCGCATCTTTGTACAGAGTTTACACAATCTCGGCGTCTAAAACGAAAAGAGCGC
Source organism: Nautilus pompilius (assembly GCA_018389105.1). Lineage (NCBI taxonomy): Eukaryota > Metazoa > Mollusca > Cephalopoda > Nautilida > Nautilidae > Nautilus > Nautilus pompilius. Next base: position 1,509,693 of record JACATO010000344.1, on the reverse strand, counting down.
CACCTACTGGCAAGGCCGCCCAACAACCGACTCGGCCCAGTAGTAGTAGCAGACCATGGTCTTATGCCGCGCGCTTCAGTGGATGGGATGGAGGACTGGAACTATTCGTCACCAAAATGTTTGCTCTGAAGTAACCCTGACGACGTAAAGTACTGTGTTGGCTCGCATCGGTGCTGCTCTTTACACCAAACTTACCGGTACCCAAGAAGAAGAGCCCCTTTGAGCTGCATACAAAATATTCGGGTCCATAACATTTTCTCCAATTAGATTCTTGCAGTGTTGGTCTCAGGAGATGCGTCAAGCTGAGAGAACGCGGTCTCAGAAATTGGTCACGTGTGTTGTTTTGCGGACAGCGCGTCAGGTGGAGACAACTTTCCTTGAAAAATTATTGCCCCATGCGCTCCGCTATCTACTATTGCTGTTTCTGTTTTTCCACCATTAAAATTTTCAGATTTGTTGTAATGAAAGTTTTAAAAAGCATTTTGTTTCCGTTAGCAACGGGTTGGGAGGAGGGGGGGGGTAGATGGAATCGTAAATTTTTTTAGCTAGTGCTCTACTTTTTAATGAATGTAAATTGTTTTAAATCTAGAAATCTCCGTTATCTTTCCAAAACAACATGCAACAATTTTAAGAAAAACCAAGATGGTAAACTTGTGTAACTTGTTACAAGTTAGTCAACTAAAGGAAAAGAACATTTAAAAAAAAAACTTAAGTACAGCTTCTACCAAAAATTTAAAAAAAAATGTAATATTACAATAGTGAGGCGACTTTTATTATTAGCTAATAATTAATTAAATAAGCAGACCTAGACAATGTCTGTAGCTTTGTGTTTGTTTTTGGAACTGGTGCAAGATTTGCAAATCTAATTAATATTTAAAAATTTCATAGTGTGAACTAACTTTGGTCATGAAAGTGGAATGACAACAAAACGTAAACTTGTTGGTTAATAATAATAATAATAATAATAATAATAATAATATAGGTTTTGGAGAAACCGTAGAGAACCCTCTTATTTCTACAAGTATTTTAAAATAAGGAGGGAGAAGTTATCCAACCATCAGACACGTAGCTGTGGATGGTCATTAGCTGTCAGGTCAGGTAAAATGCTGAAGGTGAAACAAATAGAGGTGATGAGCAGTTGCTCTAATGAAAGCTGTGAATTGACAGACTTCCCGACAAGACAAACATGTCACTACCTTCTGGTCCGCCACACAGGGATGCCATTAGAGTAAAAGCATGTTTCCTTTCTGTATAGCTGCGTTACCTGAAGACTGGAGAGATGAGCTACACGCATTTACTGAGGCTCTAGGAGTTCTGCCAAGTAGTGATGGAAACAAACTCCAGTATAAGAAGGAACGTCCTCGGACAGGGGCAGACATGTACTCCCAGGAGACAGGCCGCCTGAAAGTCCCACCCTCTCGGGCCATGAGGAGACATGGGTCTCAACAAAGAGAGCGGACCTTTAACCAGCAAATAATGAGAGAGCTGGATATTGAAAACAAAGTAAGTTAATTGACTGACAAGAACCAGCAACATCCTCAAGTTGGTGTCTTATTTGACCGCGTAATCCATGCCTCTATGGCTGACAAAATGTTAAATCGATCAAGGAGAACAAGAAAGAGTGTCTTATTTGACCCCGTAATCCATGCCTCTATGGCTGACAAAATGTTAAATTGATCAAAGAGAACAAGGAAGACTCATCATAATTAGCTTCCGAAAGATGTGATAAGAAAGCGAAATTCGTAATGTGCAAGATTTTTTGCTGCCCCTTACAGTGTACCCTAAACAAACAGAAGGGACACAAAGAATACGTTAAGACAGAGAATAATAATATTGGGGAAAAAAAATTAATTTAATAATTGAAAGTGATGTAAATATTTTAATTCTTCTGTCAAGCTGCTGTATGGCTGTTTATACACCTTGCGGTTAGTAATAAATTTTAGAATTTTTATTTTTGAAAAAAAAAATTTTTTTCTGATTACAAACCTAAATTTTATCTTGTTCAAAAGTTGTTTTGAGAGTAATAAGTACCGGTAGGTGTCAGTGTTCTCCTCTCTGGATACTTTCATCTATTTATTAAAGCACCTAACATCTTCTCTTTCACTCCTTTCAGGTCTTGACTATGCTCTGCCAGATTTTACAAACTGATGATGTGAGCAATGTTCAGAGATGGTTAATGTTTGCAGAAGAGCAAGGTGAGTGAGACCAGTGGTAACCACCACTTTTAATGACCAAGTTTAACTGCCCAACTTAATTTGCTCCATTTCAAAAGCACTTTCTTTTATCCACGTCTAAATTTTATACCATTCATCAGATTGTTTTAATTCACTCTGAATTTTATCTCCAGTTTTATATTGCTCTAATCCTATCCCCTTTTTTTGTATTTGATAGATTGCACATAAACATTTATCGCACTTTTTAGGTGAGCATGCATTACACTGTCATTCCTTTTAATGGCACTTTTGATAGCTAGCAGTCAAATAGGTTTATTTTTTCCTTACTATAACCATTCTTACACTTCAATCATTTGACAAAAATTAGATAATGCCCTATCAAGTTGACAACAAAGTAAAAGTTTACTTTAATATTTACCTGTAAATATATTTTCTCATTGTTCTTGGGTTGTTTTACAGTAGATTATTTCAGTTTCATAACAAAATGAAAGATTATAACTTTAAGTGCGTGTGCGTGTGTGTGTGTGTTGAAAGGGGAAATAATTTTTGGTGGAATAAAAAAGTTAGGTTGCTCTACTTTGCTATTTGCTCTTTTTAAAAAAATTCTGCTACTTGCTTAATTGCACAAAAAATATATTTATTTATTCATTTATTTAGATAAAGCTCTTGTGATGAACTTAATTAGGGCAACATTCATTGGACAGGCTGAATATGGAAAGCCAGCTGTTGATTGGCATGACAATGGCCAACATCCAGTGACTACACTACCATCTATCAGGGAGTCTGAAAGCTATAATGATGACACAGACAAGAAAGATTTGAAAGTGGACAGGTATCTGAACCACAGAGATGTCACAAATTCATTTTTCCATTTATTTTGACTGATTTATTCCTCCTCCAGTTAGTCGTCTTTAGATAGACGAGTTACGATGATGCTTTGATAACAGCATTACTGTTGTTTTTGTTATTACAAAATCCCTTTATTTTCTAGGCTGAACATATTACAACAAAGAGGGGGGGGTTACTAAACAAGCACAACCTGGGAAACCTTAAGAATAGCAGCCAGTAGCCGCTAGTGCAGTAGCAGATCGTTTATCTGAACTGGTTGGTACCCAAGTTGTTTCAGATGATGGGTGCCTCAACCGTTAGACAGCCTATCATCAACTCCCCCACAAAACTAAACGTTTTTACCAAGATATGGCAGAAATAAATGATGTTACAAATAAAATAAATGTATGGAATATTTTATGGATCTTCTTATTACATGAACACAGTACTGAAAAGAATAAACAGGTGAGGCAGTAGTAATTGGTGTACAGGAAATATCAGGCTGTGAATTTGATGCATCACTGGTAGTTATGTTCATCAGTTCCAGTTGTGTATGATCCAGTATAACCAATGGAACTGGTGTGGGAGTTGCTGATGATGTCTGCTTTATACCATCACACTGTTCCTTCTCAAATTTATCTCTTAGTCTATACATCAGTATAATTTCCTGCTCAGTAGTAAATGTCTATTCCTCCATAAAAGATTGTCACAACAGGAAATAGCCTCTACCATAGAATTTTCTTTTGCTCATGAACTGGCACATCATTGTTAACACTGACGACTGATTTAGGGCTTCGAACAGCATCAGTGATTTCTAACTCAGTTAAGGTTTGAAAAGTAGGAACATTTTTTTCAGTAAATTCATTCTCCTAATTCATTTTCACTCAGGTTTAGAACAGCATCACTTACTCCCTTTGCATAGTTAATTATTTATACAAGATCAGCTTTTTTTGTTTTGTTGAGTCACTTTAAGTCTATCAAAGGCATCATCACCAGCTTCATCAATCAGTATCATTGCTGGCCAAATATTGTGCTGACATTTCTTCTGAACTCTAAGTGTAACATTATCCCAGGCATGCACAGTGCCCCAAACTGCATCCTTCACTGTAAATGATTGCTTGAAATTATTGTAGCCGTAACATCCCTCACAACTCACTAGTCTTTGCATAAATTCACTACAATAGTGGCACTTCATATTTCTGATTAAGCCCTGTTGCAAAAACATTACAAGTGGACTTGGTTTCAGCTGTGGGTGGGCTGAGCAATTATCAGGCAACATTATTTTCACTTCATCTGGTAACTAGAGTTTGTGTTCCCTGACCTCTGGTACAAAATGATCATCAAACCAGTCACTTGTTTTGTTTGACTGGTGAATTCAAGGGAAAAATTAAATTTCCTTAAGGCACAAGATTTTTCACTGTTCAAAACAGAAGTTTGCACTTGTATGTGCCTCTAGCATTAGCACATGTTAAAACAGTCTATTCCACAAAAGATGCTAATTTCTCATCACTAGAAATGAAAGTATGCCAAGGGAGACAACAACAAAATAAACCTCTTGTCATCAGCATTGGAGATTTGCTTTAAAATGAGTTTATATTCTTGCTCCAACTATGGGAAATCATTCACAAGTTTCTCTGCAGCCTCATGATTGGCTAACAATTTTTTGCTCAATGTCTTGAGATAGCAAATACCATGATGGTTTTTGAATTTCTGCAATCACCCTGTAATCACCTTTTCCATCAACATAGGACCAGATACAGGAATGCCTTCACTCTTATGCTGATGGAACCACTCTATAAGACTGTCTGAATGGTGGTGTTGTGGGCCATTTTAGGCTTTTAACAATGCCCACCACTAATTCAATTTTACCAAAAGGAATTAAGAATTTTTTTCTTTTTGCCCCTTTAAATCGTTTGACTGACAAAATCCCCAACACACTGATGCCACAATCTAGCTTCTTCATCAACTCCACTTTTTGCTGAATACTGAGCACATTTCTTATCCTCTTTGTTTTGCTACCATTTGATTCTGCAGCAAGATCTGGATGCATCCTTTTTCATTATAGGGGTTGATGAACTCTTACAGTTTACCCAAAACTGTAGTGTTGTTTTATTATTCATAAGCTTAGGATGATATTTTAATTATATCTCACAACCACAGTAAAGCAGCAAAACATTGCTGGTTTGTGTCAAAGAAGGTTTTCGGTCTGAAGCAGCAGCATCATCAAATGTTTTATAGATGCTGAGAAAATGAGTTAACATGACATTTCAGTGATCAATCTTGTTTTCTTTCCGATAACAAGTAGTCACCTTCCTACACCAATATAAGGAAGAAACCTTTGTCTCTTTTATGTGTAAACAACTATCTTTGTACAACAGTTTCACTAACAAAACTCTTTTGTTTTCTTCAAAGACTTGCAAAGTAAAATCATCACTGTTCTGGTTGATATCAGTTCATTTTTACTTTATTTTTGTTGTTCAAGGACTCAAATACTCATCTTTATTTAATATCCCTTGTCATGTGAAGATTTTTTTCTAAAACAAAAAAAATAAGGTTTAATAAAAAACAAGGTAAGTAATTGAATTGTTCTCTTTCCAGTTCACACTGAGTGGATTTAAATGTAAGCTGATTAAACAGAAAATTTGATAAGTGTTCTTTGTTGGGAAGTCAATTTTGCATCTAATGCAGCCACAATCATTCCTTTTTTCTTTGTTTCAAGGTTAGTGCTTGAAACTCCAAGAGAAAATCGGGATTCTGAGACACTTGGTAACCATGGCAACCAAAATCCAAAACAATCTTCTTTTCCTTTGGATCTCTTAAGTACTGATCCAGCAGGAAGAACACATGCCAGATTTCCCAGTCTAGTTAGCACAAAAAGCCAATGTGGTAAGAGTTTTTACAGTAATTACTCCTTGCCATATTTCTGTTTGGGTTATTGTCTTGGCAGCATGCTTCAAAATAATCTGAAATGTGTAATTCTGTTTACTTTTTTAAATTTTCATAAACAATTTTATGCTAATGCATCTAAAGCTGTTTTCATTATAATTAGATAGTTTTATCTCTTTAATTATAGAATAATGATAATGAAGATCAGATTATTACAGTATTGAATACAAACATCTGCTTAGTCTACTTTTTTTATTTCAACCTTTGCTATACCAATAAAAGAAATTAATCCAAGAAAAACTATTATCTATTTGAAAATTTTCTAGGCTCAGCAAGAAGTATGCACAATCAACAAGGATGCACTAATTCTGCAGTTCCATCTAAAGCAGAGAAAATCCCACTGAAGTATGCAAGCTCATCTCATGGACACTGTAACATTCTAGAAAAAGCACCTAAATCGTGAATGTATATAATCAGAGGAATCTGCATCAGACAGAAAGGGCTGGCTGATCTATGGATTATGATTTATTTTATATTGTAGTGTCTGTATGAAATTAAGTTTTGTTTTTATTTTATCAGTCAGTCATGTCTGTTCATGTGTATATAAAGAGAAAAGGATTCTGGACAGGATAATCATTTTATTAAATTTCTAAAATGTTTACAATTAATGAAGTAATTGTCTTTTTTGGGAGGGGTTTGTGACATTTAACAAACCAAAACCACAGCATCTATACTTATTTGCAATAATTTGGTTTGCTTACCTTTAAAGAATAGGTTGATTTTCTTTTTATTTTAATGTGGAAAGTACTTACTTTGCATGGTGTTTACATAATTGAAATGTTTGTGCTACATCACAGGAATGTAGAGGAATATCTATATGTAGCTTATCCTGTCTTTTCATAATCAGGTAACATAAAATGTACATGAAAAAATTGCTAACTCTGACCTTGACACAGATATCTCATGACACTTTATGTATTCCCTAATTTTTATGATTAATTCACACTGCAAACCTTAGGATACTGAGGATGGAATTTTTGTCTCTGGAAATCTAAGATGTCTCTTCTTCAAATCAGTATTGATATCTCTGTGTCTTCATTATGCATAGCTGATTGTCTTTTTCAGGTGCATGGCTGGTTGGCAATATGACTTGGATTAAAAAATTCAGTTTGGATGGTTCCAATTCTTTTATGATCCCTCTGTTGCTGTGTAATATCTTATTAATCCTGGTTTAAAGTGAAGTTGCATTATTTCTAGTTGTCAACCACTTGACCACGAATCCTTGCACAAGAATATTTTAAATAAGATTATTAATAACAATAATATGGCTATAAATGCAATACTAATAACATTAGTGTGGTATTCCAGTTCTCTCTGCTGTATTTGTAAATCTGATATTTTGTGTTGCTTAGACCTAAACAGAATAAACAAATTAACACATTACATTTGTAAAATGTCTTTGATTCATTAAGCAGATGGGACATTGCATATTATGGCTAGTAGCAATAGAAAACTATAATAATTTCTGCCATTCATAGAAAAATCAGACATCTCATTTGTATAAATTTTGCTTTGCATGAAATCTTAATTTAAGCTTGAAATTATCAGCTTTGTCTTCCCCTTTTTTGCTGGTAAATCAGCTCCCCAGATTTTCTTATTATTTCTTATAAAACAAGGAAAAATAAGTTAAAATGGAAATTGATAAACTTGCCAAATGCTTGCTTTACAAAAGCAGGATGACATGGTAAACCACAGCACATTTCACTGTTCACAGCATTAACACTGTGGAACCTGGTCCATGTTTTGGTTCTGGGAATAAAAAGTTGCCAGCATAGACTTAATCTGCACCAGCACACTTTGGGATGCCCCCTACAGTAAAACAGATCACCTTTCGAACTTTTTGGCTTTCACTGTTCAGCAGATTGCTTGGAGTAACCACTGAGTTTCAGAGGATGGCAAGTCCACTCTCATAAGATTTAGCTTATGCAAAACAATATGCGATCAATAATTCTGATCAGAAAGACAAAAGGATATTCCCAGAAAACTGATTGATCAGGAAAACTCGCAGCTACCTGAATGAAAGGAACAAATTTTATGCATTTAAGAGTTTTAAAACAATGACCTTTGCTGGCTTCCCAGCACTAAATGTTGGATCTGTCACCAACAAACTTTTCTCGGCTGCAGTCTGCTTGTTAACACATTTATACCTTGTTTCTCTTAGGGAATATACAAGAGAAAACTCTTTTTCTAAAGCAAGCATCTCTCTTTCCAATAAAGAACAAATTATGTAGGATAAGCCTCATTTATAAGCAGATATGGCAGCCAAACATGGAACTGATCTTGTTAGCTAGAACTATTCTACTGCTCAATCAGATACTTTGCAAAACAAAAAAAAAATTCAAAATTTGTTGCAGCTTTAAAAAGTATTGCATGCAATCAAAGAATAAGGTACATATTTTTTATAATAATTTATTAATTCATGTAGAATATAACATTTAAAAATTATCATCTTAACCATTTATTTGTAAAGTATTTAATGGATGTTAATATAGAAGCTGACAGAATAATGTTTGCTATTATTATTGAGAGTACAAACTTGAACAGAACCCTGGTAGGTGTCATTACAGGGGACAGACAGAGAAAAAATGTTTGTGGAGTGGATGTTTAAAGAAAGAGAAGTCCCTGGGAAAAAGTAATTATCCTGTGGAACCTGATCTTGTTTACAACTGTATCAGCTAGAAGCTTGTCTTCTATTTCAGTTTCCAATTGGCAGCATTTTCTAGCATCTGTCTGGCGGAGAAACTCTCAAGAAAAACTTAGCACATCCAACTAAGAATCTGTATACTTATTATATATATTTCTAATATTTTAACTGCACAATGAATTCATATTTCTAAAGTAAAGGATTCCAAACAAAAATTTAATCTAACACTTCAAATTTCCTTTTTGCGTAAAATGTCATGTGTACTCGTTGTTATATCACGTGGTCTAACCGTGCAGCATTAGGGAAAGTAACCAGATGAGGGTCTTTGCACTATCAGTCATCAAACTTTCTTTCAGGATAATGTCCATAAAAGAGGTTGTGAATCAATCATGCTCACATTTATAAAACTGCAGCTGACGGTGAACGGTTATCATTTACTAAAGTATTTGGGTAGAAGAGACCAAGATGTTTGCATGCAACTTTCATTCAGCCATCTTTCTATTTCTCTTCTTGTTTAGCGGGGGGACAATATGTCGAGGAGACACCGAGCTGAGTGTCGTTCACAGACTTAACGAGCTGGAAAAGGGGTTGGATGGAATACGACAAGAATTTAGAGAAGAGCTGTCCATCATTAAAGAAGATCTCCAAAAAAAGACCAGAGAGCTTTCCCTTATCAGGAGGGAGCTAGCGGAAAAGAGCAGAGAAATTTCCAGATTAAATTTGGATCTACGCACGATGACTAAAAGATCAAAGAGAGACAGACAGATTGCAAAAGATTTACAAAGAGTTCTGAGTAAATTTGGAAGAGATGTTCCTAGGGTGCCAACCTATGAGACACTGGCTAAACAAAATGATTCTCCTCATGCCCACAGAGACAAAACCATATTAGACCTAGAAAGAGCAGTGTCAAATAACACACAATGGATTAATAAACTTTACTGTGGAGATGTTAAGGGTATCCATGGCAAGTTAGAAGCGGACGTTACGGAAATCTACAAAGAAGTGAAAGACCACAATTCTAAGATTACTAATCTGAATTCTTCCGTAGTAGAAAATAAGCATAACGTGGCAATACTAACACAAAAGCTGGACATAATTAAAGGTAAAATATCCATTTTACTGTGCACCTGGCAAAGATTAAGCTGTTGGGCACACTGTTTAGTAATGATCCTTACCTGTGACTTCCCAGTACAGCTGTTTGTGATCAGTATTAACAATATTCAGGTTGTTTGATTTGACTCTTCCCAGGATGAGGCTGATGGATGCTGACAGCAGAGAGACTTCAATTTGTGAAGAATTCTAGTGTTTTAGCCGGTGGTAATATATAAACAAACATCTGTGAAGTTGAAATGACTGCAGAAATATGATTAGTATGTTAACCTTCTTCCTCGTGTCAATGTAGATCGATCTGTTTTGAATTCACAATCCAGCCTATAAGTTAACATATCTACAATTTCTTTGGATTAATCCACATTCAAATAACTTGAGTAATATTTTCTGTTTCTATAGTATAAATGTTATACTGATGAATGTTCAAATCTGTATAATTAACTGATTTTTTTCTTCAGATATATATTTAAAGTCACACTTGACTGATTTGCTGCTGACTAAACCTTTTAACTTTGTTCTACAGAAATAGATTGTGGCTCACCAGAAGAACACAGACATAACAGCACACTGACAGTGGTGAACAGCACCAAATGGAGAGGTGAGGCCACATATACATGTGACAAGGGATATAAGTACATATCTGGAACCAACAAGTCCTGGTGCACAGACAACGGGCTTTGGACCAGACCAGATATTTCTTGCCAATGTACGTTACTCCATGTTTACAATTTTCAAAAAATTTCGATTTTAATTATTACTTTTGTCCAATTATTATTTCATTGAATGCAGTTTTACCAGTTTGATCTATGAATGCTGATTATTTAAAGCGTGCATCTTACAGAAAACTGTTCATTATAATTTACTTCTGTTTTTTTTTAAACCATTCTCCCTTAATATAAAGATAACAGAATAAAATTTATTTAGTGAGACTTCTTCACTTCTACAGTAGTGAACATGATAAACCCAACACATAACTAGAACTGGTTTTGTGTGAGGAGCCAGAAATTCTATCTGTAGGATGCTGTACAGCTATTGTTTCAGTCAGAACTTAAGATAAAGGCATTGAATTAACAGAAAAGGTTTGCATAAGGTTTAAGCATCTAGAATATTTTGAATGAATATAAATAGAACTTTAGATATGAATAGATCTCTCAGGATTTCAAGATAAGAGTTCTGAAAGCATATGTTTATTAGTGGCAATCGTTTCCTACCTCCCTGTACCAATACCAATGTTAAATAGATTTTCACGGTGGTCACTAATCGCCAGAGCCAGCGAGTAATTCCTGTTAATTAGTTCTATAATTACACAATAGATTTAATGAAACTAACTTTCTGTAATTAGTGGTGCCTGCATAAAGTCTAGGAAACATTAACATGGATAATTGTGTCATTTGTTTCAAATTTAGTTTTCTTCTCTGACAAAATGTGAGCATTCCATTCTTTATCTTTCTTAGTTCAGTAATTATGACAAGTAAATCATCTTTATCATTAATTATAACTTTCGTTGTACTATTTAAAGTGAACTGAAAGCTAAAATGAAGTAAAACAAAAGTAAAGTTTGTAATTACAAATTAAACTTTTGAAAAAAATAGTTATTTAATATAAAACTTTCTGTTTACATCACTAGAAAACTGTCAAGATATCATCATGGTGACGTTTTTTATGAATTAACAAATTATGTTAATTATCAGAAACATAGACAATGGTTTTGTACTTTGATGGTGGTAGAGAAAACGGATGAGGTGAAGAACTTGTACAAAGAGGAGAGAATTTCTGTTGTATAGATCAACTGTTTTTAATAAACTTTTGCTTGCTCTTTTGAAAACATAATACATGACCTTATAATTTTGGAGACCATTTGCATTTATCATCTTATCGTGGAGAGAAATTTATTTTTCAAAGATTCTTTTATTTCGCTAGAAGTTTTTTATTGATGAATTGGCCAAAAGCATTTTACTGCCTATTTATTTCATAAAAGCTGAAGACAGTTTTAGTGAAAGGTCAGATGTAGGGAAACATGTTATTTTCTTACTTTTGTAAGTTGAAACATTTATTACACAACAGCAATAAATTCCTCAGAATTTGTTAGCATTTACTATTATTATTATTATTATTATTATTCAGCATGTCAACTCTGCTTTCTGTGTTTGTCTTTTGAATATTTTTCTTCTTTTTGGTTTCTGAGGGTCATCACGTATTTACTGATTTCACCTTCTAGTTTTCCCTGTAGTGAAAGTTTTCTGCAAAAAAGCATTGTGTGTAAATTTTCTACTTCCTGCTAACAGAGCATTTAGTTTTAGAAGAAAAACCATACCTTTAGAAAAATATTGGCCCAGATTTTCCCTTAACATCTTCATCCAATCCTTAAGGAAATTGGGGTTCAATTAAATGCTGTTCATTCAGCAGTCATTACAGAATTTCCATTTATTTGGAATCTAAGTTCAACACAAAGATGCAGACAATATATATATATATATGTGTGTATTTATTGAATACTTGAATAATGATGATGAAATTTAATTATCTACTGTCCATTCTATTAATTTATTAGTGTATCATCAGTTTTATAGTGATTTTAATACTATTTCGGAGTTAGTCAACTGCTCTATCAGAGAGTAACAAATGTTATTGTTTTACAGGGAGACACCCCATAGAACGAGGCTACAAGTTCAACATCACAGCTCAACTCTGGTATCGTGTGTATAACCAGAGTCAGAGGAGGAACTGGACCTCAGCAGCTGGGACCTGTAGGGAGAAGGGTGGGGTCCTCATCTCCTCAACCTCTCCCCAAAGAATAGAACTGGTTGACTTCCTCACAAAAAAATATCTTAGTCGTGGCAATGGTAAGTGTAGCAACTGAACATCCCATCATGTTCTTGGTGGCTGTACATCCTCTGACAATATCAACAAAGAGACTGGTCTTTTGGTTTCTAGAGCTCTATCAGTTCCTTGTTGCTGTATATCCTGAAGAATGTGTGGAATTGACATTTGCTGTTGTTGCTTACATATAAACAAATGTTTTTTGTCATGGTAACATTTTTACTATTTTCAGAGTTTGTATGGGTTGGTTGCCACAAGGAGGGAGGACCATGGGTGTGGACAGATGGTACAGTGATGAATGGGACCAAATGGGGGTATCAACCTCGACCTGGGTTTAAATGTTGTGTTCAAGGTCTATCTGAGTTGTGGGGTTTCCGATGTTATGTTTATCGACCTTTTATTTGTGAATTGCTACCCCAAACCATTTTACAACCAGAGTCATCTACACCATATCAGGAAAATAAATGATCGTCTTGTTCATCCTAACCCCACATCAACCTGGAAAAAATGGAATAAATAATAAAGAAATATTAATTGATTTGTTGTTGTCCTTCTCTCTAGATTTCTGTTGTGATGATCATTATCAGCAATATGATAAGATTGGCATCACCTGGTAGACAATTGTAGGGTCTTGGGGTTCATCAGCACATGCCTATAAGGGTGCATAGTAGATTACAAAATTTCAGTTTACTTTTAGAAATGTTAAATTTTCTGGGCCTATGCATGATCTGTTTGACAACCTTTAAGGTTCCCCTTCCTTCCTTCACTAGTAAGGTGGGTTTGGGGAAGATACATGTCATGGTATCTACAGCTGTGATGCAATTTAGAAATTTCCTTGAAGAATGAAAGTTAGCTAATTAAATCAATGTCAGTAATGATGGAGTACACTCATCTTGTCCAACGTAACATTACAGTCAAAGTTAATTGTCCATACTAATGATGCATAATTCTACTTTGTGCCCCTGTGAACTTCGAATTATATTTTCACATTTGAAAAATTTACCTTTTACCTAAAACTACAACAAGAGTTGTGTCCCCCTAGATTATTAGAAAATTTTGAGACATAAGGTTGATGTTCTTTGAAATGTGTTTATTTTAACAGATATTTACAGTAATAAAAGTTGGACAAATTTCTATGAATTCAGAGAAATTTGTTACTCCATTTTATAAATTAGGAGGGTATGTAATGATAGGTAAATTTAAGGTAATTACATGGTACTAAATAACAATAAGTTATGATAACTTTGAAGAATTTTACTTTCTGTTGGGATGCAACAGAAATGAAGAACCAATCAAAAGTCATTTCACATGTCTGCCTACAGAACAGCTTAGGATGTCAGGAGTGGTAAACTCTGCTTATATTTTGAAAAATTGAAATTCTACTATCCATATTAACAAGAAGCAGAATAAAGTGAAAAAAAAAGATATTAAAAAAATTTAACTTGCAACTTTTCATACTTTTATAATATTATGTGATTTAACAGTTAATGATTGAAAAAAAAAAAAACGAGCTTAAAGCCATCTGCTGTATTTAGAACTCAATACAGGCGACAGAAATGGTTAAGCAACTTTTTCTCCTCACAGGGTTCGAGAGCTGTTGTGTTTGGGGAGTTGGGTGTCCTCCTCCCCTGATATTGTGGCTCTGAGTCTAAGTTTTAAACCATTTTGGAACTATCTTGAATTGGCGCTTCAGCAAGTCTTCATTCCTTGCTCCTGGAGACTGCTCTTTCATTCTAGATACCATTTTTCATATTCAAGATACTGCGCTTCATTTTGAAAGCCATAAAATCTAAAAGGAAAGACTTAGCTGCCAGTGTAAAAAATGAATGAATGTATTTATTTATAAAGGTACCACAATCAAACCCATTCTCAGTTAGTAATTAGCAAAATAGTTTTCAGAATTCACATTCTCATTAGGTAGTCTATAACTAAAAAAGGTAAGAGGGAAAACATGTTAACTCTTTGCTAACCAAACGAGCTGAAGCAGGGCTTTTAATCTTTGAAGAACATAAGCATACTCTAACCATTGAATTTCTGATTAGTTGTTAATCTACTGTGCTAAAAGTAACGTCTGAAGTTGATAAAAATGAGGTAGAAATAGTTCTGGCCTATGTTCCCACAATACATCCCCCTACCTACCAACCAAGTGTAATAATCTCTCTCCAAAGATGTTTCATCTACCACATGAAAACTAAGCAAATTCAATTTTATTATTAAATTTTACACAAGTCGAAGTCTACCATTCTAGCATGTGAAATAATGGGAAAAAAAGATTACAAGAAGATTAAGGTTTCAGTGTTCATCAAAACAAGCCAGTGAAACATCACTCGCCCACACAATATCACAAATATTATGAGAAACCACTATCTATCTATCTAACCATTCAAGTATTTCAACATAACTTTCTACTTTTATGTAACAAAAGTAGCAAGAGTTTAAAGATTCAAATTTCTCTTTGTTCTCAGATTTTCAGAAGCAATACAACAGCCAGTGAATCATTGTATCAACATGAAGGAGCTGAGGCTTTTAATACTGTTCAGATTATCTGCCCAGTAAAAATGGGACCACTCCACTTACTAAAACTACTTTGTTTTCCCCACCCTAAACCATCTCATAATGCAATGTTCAGTGATGATTAAATCAGTTATTCTGGTTTCTTCAGCTTGCAGAATCTAACAGCAGCATTACAGTTTATCCCAGTAGTCAAGACTTAATATGGACAGCTGGTAGGAAATGTTCTCTTAAAGAAAAAAATCTCTTACTGTCAGACAGAAACCAATATGAACTATCACAGGACTGCTATTGTGCATTTTGATCCTGGGCTTTATACATTTCATGCAAGCAGTTCAGGTTATAAAGAGTAAACAAGGACTGGTCAGACTGATTTAACTTAATACGTGTGCAACCAAAAACCCACAGATCTGTAAAATCTCAGCAACATTAGCTAAAAATCAAAACCACAATGTAAGTGTATACCACACCAACCCGATGGTGGCTCCAAACACATGCAAGGAAGGTGCATAAAGGAAAATCCAACCAAAATAATGGCTGCTTGGTAGTGAGTGGTTCTACAGTGTTTGAAGGTTTAATTTGAATGTCTCCTGCACGAAAAATGAAAATGTTTTATATCATCTGAAGTCATCAGAAAACTTCATTTGTATAACAGTAAGTAGTCTGCCCACATGACATTTATGCATCCAAAAGATTTTAAGGAAATCAATACTTGAAAAATCTGGCTTTACAAGTGGTTTGACTGTTTCCTTCTGTAACTATTTTGTCAATGCAAGAATACAACATTTTAGTAAAAGGTACAGAAATACAAACATATGACCCACAGTAGGGTAATGACAAAATAAAATTTTATTACCTGCAGTGGGATTCGATGAACTTTTTGATATGAACTAAGAATATGCTGATCATTCTTCTGAATTTTGAAAAAAGTTCCCCCAGGGTTAGACTTAAAGTTTTTAATATAGTTTTTTTTTTTTAATTTTCCAAAACATGTGTGATTTGATTTAAAGATTTAAAAACAAAGTAAAAAAATCAAAGAAGGACTTTATTTCTTTTTTAAAAAGTAACAAATCGTAAATACTACTTATTAAAATAATTAGAAGTTGTTTTTTGAAACAAATTTTATATTTAAATACTTATCAGTTTTACAAGTTTCCCGTAATTCTTCCATTAGTTTAATTCCTCTTTCAGCAATAATATTTGATTGCAGTATATCAATAACAGAATTTTCTTGGGACCAGTGAGTTTTGAAGCATTTTTCAGCAGTTCTGCACTTAGTTTCTTTAATATTTGACAGGAGTTTGTCATATATTTCATTCTTAAATTTTTGGTTAGAAAACCATACTTCCTGCCAACCAAAAGCTATGAAAGTAACTGGTTTTTCAAGTATTGCTCTCCAGTTTGGTAACAGAAAATAAGCAATAAGGTAATAAATTGCTCTGGAATTCCATCGAGCACTATGAATTGATGGTAGAGATCGCCAAATTATTTTCGGTAATTTGTGATTTTCCTTATATTGTCAAAATGCAAAGCATAGAATATAAAGGAACCTGAAATCATCCCTCCATCCAGGATTTTCCACAACGGGCATCTCTACCTCTGGAGTATACGATTCTTTTAAGACCTCATACCCTTCAGTTATTTCATCTATAAATTTATAATTCAAATTAGGACCTGTGGTATGCTTATCAAGATAGAAGTCAAGAACATGTTTTAATATTCTGTCCAAAACATGGTGTTGGCAACCTATGTACTGAGGTACATTTAGACCCATTTGTAACATTTTTTGCTGTATTCTAACTACAACCCCATTAATATGGCCAGTATTTACAGTAGTAGTATCACAAATGATCATTTTGATGCTAGATTATGCATCATTGTCGTCAAGAATACTAACAATTCCTTTAAATATACTTTCGGCTGAACCACTTTCACATCTGACCACCCACAATTTAATTTTTTTCGTGGGACTTTGAAGGCATACGACTTGATACTCTTCTTCTTTTTGATGGATGAATTGAGGAAATTGGAGCTGGTTTATGAGTTGCGTAGGCTATTTTTCTTTAGATTCGATCTGTTTTTCATAAAGTTTCTTGTCTTCTTCACACAACCATTGTCCTTCTGGCTTTGTAATGTCAAATACAGTATCTAATTTTTTTTTAAATTCTTCTTTTGGATATCTTTGATTTTTTTCATATTCTAATATTAGTTTATTAATACGAGCAATGATTGCCTGCTCACTGAGTATGGGAAAACTCATCTTCTTCCATAGATTAATTAATTCTTCATGAATAATTTTAACTCTTTTTTGTTTTGATTTTTTTTTATCAAGTAGTGTATGGTAACATCCTAAAACATCTTTTTTTAAAGGTAACCTAATGTAATCTTTGAAATTTTCAATTCTTGGCAAATTTCTTTTGTGTCTTTTAGTCGTACTTGGCAAATTTTTGGCCCAAATTTTAGCATTTTTGTCTATTGTATCACTTGACTTAAAATCAGCCATTACACTAAACTTTATTATAGGAGTTAATCTGAAAATGAAAAGGAAAAATAATAAAAAATTATTAACTTTATAAAAAGTAAAATTTAAAAATAGGAGAAATTTAATTATTATGCATTTTTTCAAGTTAATTCAATATATAAACAACCAAATTTTCGACACTGAAACGCACATCGCACATCCACCTCTCACGACAGCCACTTCAACACTGTTTTCTAATTTCTGTACGCTGATTTTTCTTTCACCCAGAAATCACATGATTTATCAAAATTGCTATTTCTTAGCATCTTGCAACCCTAGAGTTAGGTAGACGGGCAGAGAACAGAAGAGACCCAAACATATCAGTTACAAATAAATTTGTATGAGAATGCCAATACATCAATATTTATGAAATTTGCTCTATTAGAGCGCAAAATGAAAATTTTTATTTGGCAGCCTGGGGCAACTTTTTTCACACAAATAAAAAACAAGCTTTATAATAATGTTTTATATGCTAAAGTTCACCCCATGTCATAGCAGGAATTTTGATATTTAAAAATAAGTTCTGTAGTCATCACCCTACCCTACAGTGCAGTTTCAGCTTCATACTCATTTCTGCTGATAAAGTGAAGTTCAACAGACAGTGACATTGCAAGCAGAGTTACCTGAGTGAACAAAATTTATTCTAGCAAAGGGATTACAGGTGGTAGAAAAAAATCCAAGTAAGTTGGAGATTTCATTAAAGAACTCAGCTAAGTAAAAGAAGAGATGCTGAAATTATTGTTTAAAAAATAATTTTGTTTTTCAAAGTTTTGAAGTAATGTGTTTGTTCATTTTGAAAACAACAATAGAGAATTTTGTATTTTCTAAACACTGGTGAACATATCTTAACAATAATTGTGGTGACAAGTTCTGGTCAAATATGTTTAGTTCACAAAATATGTGGTAAATAAACTTACTCTCTTCAGAAAATGTACTGTGGTGTAGCTAATCAGCCAACAGGTTTTAGCAGCACTGGAAAGAGAAAAAAAAACTTTACAGTTGACTGACATATATCAGAGAGATCACAAACACCACCATCTTATCTTCTATTAGAGTGGTAAAATAGTGCATTTGGATGCTAGTATGTATGCTTCAGAAAGTTTGTCTTTTGTTTTTATTAAAGTGTATGGCTATATGTTCAAAACAGGTTAGTTATGTTGCATCTCTGTTTTATGATAAAACCATTTTATAAAGTCCACATATTTCTATGTACAGGCTTTCTGGTTACTCAAAGCTGCGTAAAGGCGGACAGCCAGCCAGGAGAAGGAAGAGCTGGAAGCGGAATCATTATACGTAACATGGTGCAATTAGCATTTTATTACTGATATGAAATCTCCTTTTACTTAATGTTTCACTCTCCATCATTTAACATATGGAACTGATTTCTAACTAGTAGTCACAACATCCCTATAGTATTGAAAACAGTCATCAGACAAGATCTGTGTGAAAGAGACCTTGGTGTCAGGATGGGGACAGCACATGCATTTTAAACAAATTAGGTAACTGTAATTGTATTCTTGGATGCCCTTCAAATTAATCTAAAAATAATGTACATGACAAGCAGTTATGTTATTTTCTTAATCTCAAGCAACCAAGTTGGCACTAAGTACCAGAACCAGCAATTTGTAGTGATCTGAAAACCAAAACCAAACTTTTTGAGGGTTTGTGTTTAAAAGAATCAATTTGTTTACTTTCATTTAAAAAGGCCAGTTTCAAATTAAACCACGTCCACTGAGGAAATTAAATAAATCTACTTTGCCAGACAGACAGTATAATTTTAAGATTAAAATAATGATAAAATAATATTGATACAACTTGGAAGAAAAAAATAAAAAAAACTTGTTTTTGAAAAAATAGAACCTTATTTAAAACCTAAATTAAAACAAGCTAAGTAATGTGTAGACTGATGAAAAGTCTGGCCTGCACAATCTGACTAAAACAGGTGACTAATACTAAAAGCTATCTGTATATCCAGAACTGCTTTCAACCTAATGCCCATCCCCCCCACAGAACAGACCAAAGCCTGTCATTTGCTCAGATTTAAAAAAAAAAAAAACCTGGCCCAGTCTACATGACAAAGTGATATTCCATATAGTTTCAGTCAAAATTAATTACTGTATGTATAGTAAGACAAAGTTAACAATCACCAGGCAACTTTAACTATTAGTCAACAGATAACAGTTGCACAGGGTGTTATGAACACCAAAGAGGGTATACTTTCCTAATTCTATCACAGATGGCATTAGCTACACTGCTGATCTTTTCAGTATCATCTTATTAACAGGCACACTTGTTCACAGTAGTTTGTATTCAATCAGCATAAAGATAAGACTATGCTGATTAAATGTTTGGAAGGGCTATCAACACCCCATTTAACCTTTTACATCATACCTTTTCAATATAGTTAAGTTTATTTATTTCCTGCATCAATCTCTTTGACATTAAGTTATTTTTGTGTTATATAATATTTTGAAAATTATTTTAAATTCTTTTTGTTGTGAACTGGGCTACCATGGGATCGTTTTTCTCTTTTCTAACACAGAAAAAGGAAGAAGTGAAGATGAAAGTGATGCTGAGGAGAGTCTCAATAGCATTTGGTGAAAAAAAGTAAAAATAAATAGAAAAAATTCTCCCTTTTGGAAGGTGAGAATACAGAACATTGTTACATGCTTGTCTGGCAGTAAGGAATTAGGTAAAAATGCCAAGACTAAAGTTAAATGTTTTTTCTTTGTTTCTTGATGACACAATAATTAGATCTATTAACCACTGTACAAATATTTACGTAAACGGCATGTGTCAGTCAAAAAAAACAAATGCAGGACATATAGATGAAGTAAAATCTATTATTGTGGTGCTGAGTTTAGCAAGAATGGGCAAGTCTTGGAAATAGAAAATCTTGAAGGTTTGCGAAATCAAAATAGATGCAACAAACTGGTGGCAGTTAAAGTCTTCCAAATGTTTGTGTAGAAATGCGAAAGATAGCAACTGCAATTGTTGAACAGTTTAGTTTCAGAGGGAGGGAGGGAGGGAGATAGATGCCCTTTCAGACAATATGCCTACTGAACAAGCCTGCGAAATAAGCCCTTTTTTTGCAGTTGCAGATGGAAGTTGTTTTTTTTTATATACACAAATGACAGAAAGTTGTGCTGGAAAACAGCCAGATGGCCCCTTTCAAGTTATCTAATATTTCAGATGTGAAAAATGGTTAGCGCAACCTCTTCTGGATGAAACTGGGCTGAAGACAACAACGAGTTCTGTGGCATCCCTCTCGAAAGAAACACCACAGGAATTCGCCAACGCAGGTAGGAGAGTCTGAAGAGCCAGTCTTCTTGTGTGACGTACTTTCCATGTATTCAGGCTACGGGATGTTTACTGCAGAACCCAAGGCTGGCCCACTCCCACCCACATACATTTCACGAACGGCTCCAGCAGCTCGGGTCGTCACACACAGATACTGACAGCCGAAGATGGCTGCCTCAGCCCCTCCGCTGGTACGTAAACAAACAGCTCCAGCTGACGTTCACGTTAAATTCGGATCCTACTCTGAAGATCTTCTGCACCACATTTTTGGGGGGGAAAAAAATATTAAAATCACTTTTTTTAAAATTCTAAAAAAATATTTAAATTTATGTATTCACGAGTTGATTGATGAGACTAATATATTTCCGCTAACGTATCTGATAGCTTTACTTGGAGGTGTTCTAATGTGACATGGCGGCCGTCTGGCAACAAGTTCTCGCTCTGGATGCGAAATATAATGCCTACAGAGCTCCGAATAGTCCCCACTTCAGTAAGTTTTCTCTAGTTTATGCTCGTATATACCAGTAAGTAATGTTTGTTTATTTTACACACACATTTCTCACAACTTTGTGCGACAGCGGGTTATATATTTGGGGGGGTGTGTTCTTATTTCACAGACAGACGAGAGCCGCCGCCGCCTTTTATCATCTTTCTGTGAGCAGATAGTTTAATTTTTTTTTTTTTATAGAAGATATTTATTTATTTGGTATATAATTATTCGGGTAGTTAGCAGTTTACTGTTTGCCTGTTACAAGCCTTTCAAACTGTAAGATGATTTTGTTTATAGTAGGAGTAAAGAGAACCATGATCAGGTGCAGTCAGGCAGCCCAGTTGTTGATCACCTTGTAATGTGCATCTCACTGCAGACATATAAACTAGATTATAATTTTTACCACCACCACTAGAAAAATTGCTATCTGCTGTTTGACATGATAGACGGCTGTAGAATCGATGGGATTACTCTGGTATTTCCACTTTCTTCACAGATTAATTTTATATTGCATAGCAATTTCAGGTTTAACGGTAATTTTAACCAACTTTTTCTGCGTTCATTTAGTAGTGCATCCAGTTAGGTAATCAGGAGGCTGAGATTGGAAGACGTACACAAGTAGAAAAGGGCCATAATAAAGCAATCCTTTACCAAACGATATTGTTGTGCTTATTAACTCAACATAACAGATTTTGAACTGATTTTATTCTCTCAGAGACGTCAGGTTTTTTTTTTCCGATGATGAAGTCCTGGTTTATCCTTTCCATATGAATGGTTTACATACTTCCACCAAAGCATAATATATTTATCACTGGAAGCATCAAGGTATGGACTGTTTTCAATGCTGGTTTTGGCATTTTGAGTTTCTGAAGTATATATTGACAGCCTAGCATTATATGGACAGTGTTCTCACTCAGTTTTTTTCTTCTACAACATTAGCAAAACAATGTCTCCCCCCTTCTCTCTCTCACTCACACACACACACACAGCAAGGCTGACATGAAATTTCTTAATGCAGACCAATGTTAGTGTGCTTCACTGGCTCTGCAGATATTCTCACCTCGGAATGAGCTATCGCATCATTTTAGCCAGTATGATATTTTATCTCACACATCAGCTGCTTGATGCAACAGTGAAGCAGGTTTAAAACAATTTTCCTGAAGAATACAAAGTATATGCCTACCAGTCTATGAGGCGCAGATTTTATGCATGTCTCAATGTCACCAAACCAAGCAGTAAATTGATGGAACCATGTAGCATTACACCATTTAGATATGCAAACATTAAGCAATGAACTATGTTGTCATGAACGTTTAATAATGTTCAAACTCTGCTTATACCAATTTTCATGTCTGCTGCTAATGTTTAGGAACACCTTTAACAGTGACACCATGACACGAACATACCATTTCTTGCCATGTTTGCACTTACCTTCAAAATTCTTTATTCTTTTGCTAATATCGCCTATCCAACATGATTGAACCACTGATTGGTTCAATGTTAACTCTACCAATAGAAATAAAATGCTTCAAAAGTTTGGTCAGAGGATAGGTCTGGCAGGACCTTCTGGTAATTTTCAAAGTGTACTCTGATGATTCCAATTTTCAGAAATTTATGTCTGTAGGTTTCACCTTAATTGGGAGAAAACCTAATACTCTCAGCACAGTCAAGAATGGAGGCAGAAGTATCAAGGTATGGGCTGCAGTTTGGCATAGTAGGAAGACAGACTGTTTGTTGAAGGAATTGGTAGATTGGTATTTTAACCATATTCTTAGATTGACAATTATTACTCAAAAACAAGACCCATTTTAATATAGTAGCCAGACTGAAAGTAATGTTGTGACATGTTAGCTGTTTAATGACATACTTATGCAAAATTTCTGTGTATTTTTCAATGAGTAACTATGATCCAAAACAAATGAGAATTAAGGTAATGAATTCAGGGCCACGATGCATGTTTGTTAGATTAAAGAATGGTTGAAGTACTGTACTTTTGGTGAATAGGAATGTTTAATACTCTGTTTTGATGGTTTGAATTACATTTTCATATATTAAAGCCAGACCAACTAACGAGTAATATGAATATATTATAAATAGTCTACACCACCTTAAGTACATACAATATAATCAAAGTAAGAAATTCAAGCAATCTGTTGATGCTTCATTTTTTTTTTTTTTGTAATCAGCCAGTTATTTTAAAACATTGTTTATAGGCTGCTGTGATTATGCTAAGTGGACTTGATGTATATAGATGTGTCCATAATTTCTTTACTACTATAAATACTATAGTTTCTTAGAAGAAACTGGGAAGTAAAGAGAATTAGTTATCAAAGGAGGTAATTCTTAAGAAAAAATCTGTTTATAATATAATAGTAAAATATAAAATTTTACTCTCAAAAATTAGTTTATGAAACTGTAAACCCAAACTGACACTAATATATACTGTATACACTCTAGTAGAGACTCAGCAGTAAAATATCTAATGCTTTATTTATAATCAGTTTATTGTTACATTACATGTATATGGCTTGTAGTAAATAATACATTAAAATAGCTATATATTGATCACAACCTTTTTCATTAAAATATCCTCATAGTTTAGCATTCATGCTGTTAATTTCTCCAAGTATTCAGAATGAATCTCCTTACTCATTTAAGTCATTCTACAACATCAGAATATTGTCTGTTTTATCTAGTTTATTCTAGATAATAGGTAAGATCTGGAAGCATCCAATTGATCATTTTCAAGATTCCATCCTTTTCTTTTTCTGATGGATATTGCTTCTTTACTGAGTTTTACTTTGTTGTTGCATGATAAAGCCCAGGCCTATCATTTGATGGCTAAAAGGTATAGCATTGATGCTACAAAATTGCATGGCTAACTTTCCAACCTTAAAACCACAAAAAAGCCAAACTTGCAACTTTTTTTCCTTGACTGAATGTACAGTGCAACTTTTTGCATCTTTCTCCAGCTTTTCTTCATATGTAGTTTTTTTTTCTGTTTGACTAAAGGATTTAAATAGATTCTTATCATCTTATACAGATTACTTTGTACCACTGTTAGACTGTAATTTTAATGGTCCTTTGCCCAATCAAGTTGATTAATATGTCTAAGAAGGGCCCTGTGGTAGTTACCAAATTAATTGAGCTGCCTACTTCATGCATCTTTTGATACTCAACTGATTGATCGAAAAGCTATTTGGAGGTCTGATGATGTTATCCTGTCTTTGAACAAACAAGCAACTAGAGAGTACCCTTAGTTCTGTCTAATTTCTGGTTGATTCATAAATGTGTACTTGACACATTTTGGGTTAAATGGAAAATTTAGTACTTCTTAACAAAGAGATCAAGCTAATGTGTGAAACTGCTGTAAGAAAAAAGGAAACTTTTTAGTTCATTGGCTTTGTGTAAGAAAGATGAGGTATTACTTTATTGTCTCTATTTAAGGAACAAAATGATGTAGTGCTTCTTCATTGCCTCTATATTCAAGAACTTGATTAATTTTGCAGCAGTTATACCTCTGTATAAGGAAAAGTGATTTTTTACTTTGTCACTTGTGTATTAGCAAGAAGGTCTTGTGCTGCTTCATTGTTCCCTTTGTATAAGGATTGATGATTTATGCTTCACTATTTCAAAACTTATAACATGAGAACTTCAGTGACAAATGTGGATGAGCAGAATATGTTACCAACTCAAAAGTACCTATGTCAACCAGTAGAAATTACAACTGCATTGATATATTTTTCTCTATTCCAATTGTCTCATGCAGTTACAGCTATGTGGCTTTCTGGATTTCTGTTGTTACCTTTCCCTCTCTTTGGACCATTGTTTATTGTTGTTGCTGAAACTTGTTCCCCTGTAGCCATTTTAAACTTGCTTTCTTCTTTCTTAAACACTCTTGCTAAGATTGATTTATTTTACTTAGGAACCCTATACATTCGAAGACGAAGCCAGCTTTTAAGGGAAAATGCTAAGATTGAGGTTAGTACAGCAGTTTTGGTTATTGGTGGTGTCTTTGTTTTGTTTTTCTTTTTAAATTTTTATCTTCACATTTACCTGTGCTTTTAGGTCTCTATAGTTTTAAATTGCTTCTTTATGAAAGAAAACTTGATTTAAAACTGAAAAATCATTATTATAATTAACACTTTAACTGTAGTTAAAGTGTCAAGATTGTATTCTTCCTGTCAAGGTCTAAGGACATCTCGCAGCTAGAGGAGGGAAGGTGTGGGATATCAGCCTTGGTTAACAAGCAAGTTATGTAGGTAACATTTAAGAGTTTTTGAGAGAGAGTCAAAAGTTTATCACAGGAATCTAGAAAACTCTACTAAAAGTCATTAGATTTTAGATGTGGGTGGAAACTCTGCCAGAGAGATATACCACACCAAGCCAAACTTAGCCCCTCAACCATGGCAGTCCAGTCACATCTACCATTGGACCACCAGCCATTCTCAAAATTATATATATAATTGCAAGTGTTTTTTATTAAGAAACTTGTGGGGGTTGGTTTCATTGAATATCCATTGGAAAGAATATTCAAAAGTTTATTATTTATATTGGGTTTTTCCAATCATTGTGGGTTTATTTAATATTTCCAAATGTAGGAATCTATTTAAAGAAACTTTAGTGTGCAAACATTAAATGTTTTTATTTCTTTGGTTTTTGCTGTTTAATTTGTATTTATTTAAAAGCAAAGTAAGATTTAAAGTTTTTATTTTTGTATGTCTACAGAAAAAGAAAGTATACATTTTGGACCCCAATATTTTGGATTAGCAGCATAGTAAAGAGTCAGTTCTAAATGGCCTGAGTTATTTAGCATTAATTTATTTTGTCATGAGCTATGTTATGATTCACTCATGTAGCATGACACTAATTATCACTTATTTATATATCTATTTAGTTTGTTGCTTAAATAATTGGCAGTTTAGCGATATGCGAGGAGACTGTCCTTATGTTTGACTTTAGTTAATTATGATGATCTAGATGATTGTTTTTTTTCCTTTATTAAAGTCAGTAGAATAAGTTATTTTAAAAAAAGTTCACAAGAAACATTGCTAGAACAAATGTCTAAGATGGAGATGGTCATTGGTATTTCATTGAGTGAGAGTTCACTGTAGCTTTTGTTTTTTTGGTTTAAGCGAGATTCTACAGTTCGGAAGGAATATCTACGAACTCGTAGCCAGCTTCTTACTGCTAGATATGGAAGCCCTGCCTTTTCTGACCAGAGGTAAGTAAAAAAACAAAGAAACAAAACAAAAAAAAACTTGTTTTAGGTCTAGACTAGCTTTCTGTAGCAAATTCCATTCCACATTAGTAGATATGGTAGACTGTACAAGACATGTTAATGCACAATTTGAAATAAAATTATGCTAGACTGTACAAGACACGTTAATGCACAATTTGAAATAAAATTATGCTAACAAATGGAGTGTATTCAATGCTGTCATTTTCTACCCACATCTCTCCTGAAAGTATTTGAGCTTTTGAAAACTGATAACATCTTTATCAAAAATTTTGTTAAAAAGATTTACTCCACTTATTTACTGAAGTTGTCTTTTTCATATCTATAATTGCACAAAGTAGTACATCTCACCAAGTCTGCTCTTACAGAGAGATTAAACAGATAAGATTCAGCAAAGAAAGCATATATTTAGAGTGAAGGAAATCTTACTGATGGCAATGCCTGCCTACATTGCTCATACAGCAGTGTTTCATCATGGATGAATCTACCTTTTGTTTGTTGGTTTTTTTTAAATATTTTCTGTTAAAAGTTGATTTTGTTTTCATTGAAAATAATATACAAAACAATGAGGAAAAGCATGTTTGCAATTTTAACTCTCTTGTCTTATATACCCACCTACCTCATTTGTAATTTCTTTTTTTTTTCCAATATTTACAGTAGCATTCGTAGCCGGGGTCTGAGTCTAAGAAGCTTAAGCAGAAACACTGTGGAGGTAAGCTCTGTGAGTATTGACTTTCTCTTTTCATCACTTGCTACTTGTACTTACTGTTACTAGATGTTGACACCCCACTGTGTACTAGATACAGAATGACCTATTTTCTTGTTTCCATATACACACAATCATTTGCATCTTAAAAGTGGTTACTTTCTCTTTTTAAATGGCTTATCACTTAATACTGAGTGTGTGAAAACAAGGTAGGGAAAACTGGGGGAAATTCAGCAGGCAATAGTAGCTAATATCTGACTCTTTAATAGAATGGTAACATCCCAGTTGTAATAAATGTAAATATTTATAGAAGCTTAAGGCTGTCTACAAAATATTATTCTTAGCACTTATGTAATGACTCATTTTCTTATTTTTTTTATTTTGAATTAATTGTTTGTGTTTGTTCATTTTATCTTGTTTAAATCAGCCAATTTACTTGTTGTCATTTAAAATAATTAAAACCTGTAAACTGAATTTTTTTTTCATTTGTTACAAGATTCTGCTATTTGTAGACACATTTCCTACATTCCCATGGTAAAAATATTCTGCAAACCTCAGTGGAACTTTTGGCTTCTGCAGTTACATTTATTATTCCAAATGGGGCCAGAAAGTACAGGATTTGAGGTGGGGGGATTTGGAATCTTTTTAATCATAATATTATTTAACACTTCTTATGCAGCTTGATTTGCCTGTAAACTTGTGACCTCTGGTTGAAATTAAAGAAAGAATCCAACAACAAGATGAGGTTGCATGATCAAGTACAGTACAATTATCCAGCTGACAGTCTGTGTGCTTTGCAGGTGAAACAGTCCAGAAGTGTGGACTTTCTAAAGGTCTCATCTTATAGCACCATTATTGTCACTGGCTCTGACATGAACAGCCTTGTTGTAAATTCCATATCTGTAGCCAACATTCAGTTGGGTTCTCGGTCAGTACAGTTATTCATTTGACAGTCTGAAAGCTGCCAGCCAATGAATACCTGTTATATTCGTGTGGATTTTTAATTTCTTAATGAATAAGAAATTTCTTTTTATATAATTTAATAACTGTACATTAAAAAATGTGTGGATACATCAGTGATAAACAACATAATTGAGGATTATGATTTATGAAGATTAAAAGGTATGTGTGTGTAAACAAGAAAGCCAGTACATATGCAGAGTTAAAGTTTAGATGTTCAACTGCTTCAGTCTAAATTAATAGGAGATGATGACAAGTTGAGCTTTATGTATTCCATGGCACCATTTAAAAGATGAAGTGAATATTTGGCCTTTTTTAAAAATTTATTTTCTCTGTTTTTAATTTGTCATATACTGAAATGTTTACAGAATGCAAAACATAGATGTTGTCTCTTCTGTATGAAAGAGAACTTTGTCCTGGAGACTAGGAAACTGGACATTTGTGTATAATAAGTGTTTTAACAGTGACTACTGTCTGTCTGGTAATTATTCAGAATTTCAGGTTTTCTCTGAACAAGGCAGCAGCAGCAAGGTCAGAAGAAAGCCTAGTGGGAAAGGAAAGACAACATCCTTTCATGTGTGGCATAAAATCTATGTAGCCACTAACTGAAATTTAGTTCCTTTTTGATGAGAAGGAAAATGGAGACATTTTTGAAAAGGGAAATTTTAAAATATTTGTTCTTTTTTCTGAACCTATCAATAGTAACTAGTTAAAAAATTAAGTTCTATGTTTTAAAAAATAGGGCTTTTGTTTGTTTTTTATAGTAACATAAATGTAAAATGTATTTTAATTACAAGAAACTTTTTTGTTTTTTTTTCAGAAATATCATTTGTAGAATGATTTACATTTTAGTTTTAGCTATAAAATTTTTCATGCATGCACTGCAAGCAGCTTTCAGTTTTTGTTTGTTTTTTTTCTTCATATATTTCAATTCAGTAAATAATGACATAAATTTTATAATCATGTACAGTCAGTAATACATCAAAAAGCTTCCATGAAGTCCCTTTGTTTCGAAATACTCAACTGCACATCATTTTTAAAATTTTTTTAAAGAATCTGAAGACCATTTCAGATTCTTTTGCTAAGCAAGCATATCTCCAAATCTAAATCCAATTGGTTTGTGAATAAATAACAATAACCTTTTTTTCCCTCCTATCCATTGTTGTATAGGTTTGGACTTATGGACAACACCCATCATGCTTATCACCAACTGAGATAGTGTTAACTCTTCTTTATATTGGTACTTCATTACATATGATGTCTGTACTGACTTTATATTTTGATTTTATCTAGATGAGGAAGGGAAGAAACTTTATTGTAAGCAATTACACTTGGTCTGGAACAACAAAAATAAATAAAATTACACTAGAGGATCGAGTTTCCACACTAAATGGGATCTGTACTTACCATGGTCTGATTGCAGCATATTTCCATCTATATGCTGTTGCCATTTTAATCAGAGTTAATGTAGAATAGAATTAGAAATTTTGTTTCTTTTTATCTTGTGTTTATTTGATATCAAAATGAACCATGTTCTTCTGTTTTTGTTATGGTTTTTAATGTTTGGTCTACAGGAAGTGCAACTCATGTAGTTTGCTGCTGCCAAAAAGGCACCTAGGGATTTTATGATTGTAATATGTTGATCATAGATGATGCTGGACATTTTTAAAGGCAGACATTTATTGTATTTAGTTTTATACTATATATCATAACTTAATAGAATAGTAGTTCATTTGTTTAACTTCATTTTACAAATTGAAATTTATCTAAGAGTTCTTGAGAGTCTAATTGTATTTTCTTTACATGCAGAGTCTTGAATCTTCTGCTATCGGAGGTAATGAAGGTCGTAGACAGTGGCGCCAGCTGAAGCACGCCTATGACAGCTCAATGAAGCATATTTATGATAGCATAGAGGTTGTGCCAACAAGTGTGGCTGAAGCAAGTAGGTAAGTTGATAGACAGTTATGCATGCAACACCACTAAGCTTATGGTAAATCTGTCTTGTTGCCATGGCTAACTAGGCCTGTTTGATATTACTCAGCAGTTGTCAAGTAACTTGTCATTTATTGTAGACTTTGTCATTTTGTTGTTGGAGAATTCCTGAAGGCACATTTTAAATTTAGCCCTCTCTTTCTTTCCCTCTAATAACAGCAATAAAAGCTGACTCAGACTTAGCATTACTTTCAGGAATAGTTTAACTACTTTAAGCAGATTGTAATTGGCCTTCACAATGCAGCTTATTTCCTGCTGTTTTCAAATAGAGAATTGATACAGTGTGTGATCATAAAGTTCCTGGACTGATGGCATGGTGTAATTATTTAGTAGATGGCACTGTGGTGCATTATAGAATGTGATGATGAGGCATTTTAGTAAGGTACCATTTTTCTCACAGATTTTAGCATTTGAGTGATCAAATGTGTGTTATTAAATTGTTTCAGACATACTGAAACAAGTTTATGGAAACATTGCAGTCTGATCTCTAATGTTTAGTTTGAAGATGATTTCTGTTCTTGCCCATCATTGTTAACATCTCAGAACAAAGTGTTTATTGACCATGTTTGTGCATGCAGATGGAAACATCACTGATCAAGAAGTTGCCTAGCATTTCATCTGGAAGACTGTTATCTTGCAGGACTCTGATATATGAGTTGTGTAGAAACACAAATTTGTTCTGGCAGATATGCAAAGAAAGAAAAGTGTCAATGTGTCAGGAGCTTGTTGATAGAGAGACAGAGAGTCAACACTTCAGAAGACCATGAGTTGTGAGTGTATATATGAGTATGATCTTAAAACAAAATTCACTAAGATTAAAGAAAACTTTGTGTGAAAACCCTTCTGATCAATCCAGTTTTTTTTTTTTTTTGACAACTAGGGCCTAGTGCATCATGAATTCATCCAGAAATTGAACCTGATGTTGTAATTGATAATGGTGGGCTGGCATAACTAGAACAGATGGGTACAGTTGATGTTGACATTAGTCTTGTGGTCCAGAAAGGTGACTACTTTCCAAGAACACTGGAATGCATGCATCCATTCTGGAAAATCCTACTTTGAAATCAGTTCAGTAACTTTTAATTACACCTCATTTTATGGGTTATTTAGCTTTTAAAACAAATTATTTAAAGTAGTAGAAGTAAACTATACAAATTCATCAACATTGTCAAGAAAATTTGAAATTAAAAGTTGGTCTAAATATTAAACTTTTCACATGTGAAAACTAATCCAATGTATAATCATTCAAAAATGATTAGCCTTCCAGCAGAGGGTCCAACAAAAATCTGAGGAGAAAGCACACTGATATTTAGGGGAGGAAAGAGACAAATTATCTGAGTATTAAGTATGAAAACATTGTTTTATTGGAATGAGTTGTAAGTTGTTGGCCATGTGCAGTTGTATAGATAGATGCTTTTGCACTAGTTATTGAATGACTGATGTAGAAAAGTTGTTGTTTTCCTTGTGGTTAAAAAAAAAAGTGTAAAGCATGACTGCCTTGCTTTAGTTACTGTATTATTATTATTATTATTATTTTTGTTATGCTACATGCATGGATCTTGGATTGGTCTGTTTTTCTGTGCACCTGTTTTGATGTTGTCTATCTGTAAATCTACTTGATTTTGTTAATTCTGAATTGCAGTTTTGAACCAATTGCAGAACATCCACTCAGCAGGTAGGTAGGTGTTAGTTGTAGATTGTGGCTATACCAGTAAAAACCAAAGATGATGAAAAATGAATTCCTCTGGTCAGAGGAGTGGGTATTCAGAATCTTGATGTAACAACTTAGCAGCTTCTTTCCCCCTGCCATTAATTTTTTTGTGATTTTAGGATTTTTTTCATCAGTTTACTCTGAATTCACATCTTTTAACTTTACAAAGATGTTTACAGTTTGGCTCATGGAACTTTGCCCCCTTAAATCCTTGTAGGAACTTTTTTCTTTACCTCTAATATGTAGATTAAGGTTTGTTTATAAAATTCCTGCATGAGAAAGCAATTTCAGCTTTAAAACTGTTAAAACACATGCACATTAATAGGTAAAAATTTAAACAATTTCTTAGGGTAGACATTTTAAATGTAATCCATAGTGGTTTCTTGTTGAAAGACTGTAGTATGCAGCAGCCATATTTCTATATTTGTCATATATTTTTTCAAATTTACTCTCTTGTTCTGTTTACACTAACTACTTGGTTTGGCAAAACATTCCAGTAGATACTACATGATTACATAAAATTTTACTTTTCCTATGTATGTTAAATTGGAGTTCAAAATTTTAATTATTTATTTTGTTGTTGTTTAATCTACTGTTTGCTAAAATTTTCAATAGAAATATAATGATGGGAATTATTTTGACTTTTAAACAACAAATACTGGAAACAAAATATCCTTAAATGATACACAACTGAAAATGTAGTTGGAAGATAAAATTTAAGCCACTTCACTAAGCTTTACTTTGTACTGGCTAATTAAGTAGTTGCAAGTTAGATGTTATCTGTAATAATATTTTATTTTTATTCTGTTACATGTGATGTATTTTTAAAATCTACACTTTAAATTTCAGCAGTTTTAACTTTCTCTTCTGTTCCAAGATGTCACTTTCAGATGATTTTCTGTATATTTAAATGCACTTGTTGCTGCTTTTTTTCTCCATCCCTCCTATGGCTTATTGCCCTAATCAGCTTAAACATTTAGAGAAGTTTTACATGCAACCCACTCTACCCTTTGGTTTTCTTTATCATGTGTAATTATTAAGCACATGTTGTCTACAAGCATTCACTTCCACAATGCACATTGCTTTTGATGACCTGACATTGCCAGAAAGCTGTCTGTTCTTGCTTTTGTGTTGTCTGTGAAACTGGCTGCACAAAGTTTCCAAATTAGTTACAGGTAGTGTAATATGCATATGTGTCAGGTTAGAGTCTGTGATTTGTCATGGATTATAGATGAGTAGTATAACTAATATCTGCCTCAAATATGCTAGTTCAGACTTTAAAACCAACCTTCCAGTGTCATTTACACACACACACACACCACACACTCACTCTCTCTCTCTCTCTCTGGCTGAAACTGATCTATAGACCCTTAACATCTAAAGTATGAAAGAAGAAAAGAAAGGGGTGAACTAATGTAGTAAACTTACATAATCTTTAATGGGTAATTTATTATATTTTTATGTGCAAAATTATTGATTTAAAGTTAGGTGGAAGAAGTTTACATTTTAATTTAGTGTTCAATTTTAAATTAGAAATGACAACTACATGTTGTGAAATTTCCACCCTTCATTTCTGTCAATAACGTATTGAAACGATGATGCCTTCAATGCCACAGATTTTTGAAGAGTTGCTGTCCTTATAAAACAAATTTCATGAATGATGGTAAGCAGCTGAAGTGGACATTGTGTTTAATAACCACAGTTACAAGGGATGGAATGAACTCCCATCACTGTTTTTCTGGAAAACACTTCTAATGTATTTGTTTTTATCATGGATAGACTGGATATGACATGTTTGAGAAGCTTATGGGAACTGTGGGCAGCATTGAAGAATCTGTGAGCCAATTTATATATAGAAAAGCAATAGATCTGCTCTTCATATGCTTAATTCAACATTGAATACAAAACCATCAGATAGCAACAAATTACAAATGTTTTCTCTTGCTTATGTATGGTGTTTAATTAGAGTGCTTTTTTTAAAGCACTCATAGCCTTAAAGAGAAAAATTAATTAGGCCTACTGCAAAATTATTTTCACATAAAACATTAAAAGTATATTATACTTCAATATCAGTGCTAGATTGTGGCATTTGTTTCCATTTAAAGGTAATATTCCCTGCTGCTGATAAATTGCGTTTACTTTATTCTGTAGTTCTGCATTTATTTGGAAGAAACTATCCAATGTTTCTAAAAGCGATTTCAGTCCTAACTAAACCACATGGAATATGTATAGGATGTATGATGTCAAGATTTTCACCAGGTTTTGTATGGACTCTTTGGAACCCCTTTTTATTTGCTATCAAAAGAGAAACAAAATAAAGGAGTATATTTCTTCTTCCAGGCTAGTCTCTTATTTACTTAGCTTATCACCAAATATATTAGTGATTTTATTTTAGCTGGTTAGATTATTAAAGAGGGAGAGAGATAGGCAGGTGTGCAGTCAATGATTAGAATGTTCGCTTTTTAAATAACTATTCTTTGTCTTCTATGTTGTGAGTGTCTGAATACCTGTCGTTTTTAATCCAGTCACTTTTGTGCATTTCATTTATGGGCAGATGTTCTTTAATTGAATCAGGTGAAGTAAAAGGAGAAATATTTGTAGTCTGTTCTCCAGCAGCTTGTGAGTGTGATCAATATCTGCCATGTTTTATTTGTAGAGCTATGGTTGGTGGGAAAAGTGTCTCAGAGAATTACGCTTTTGCAGGGATGCATCACATTTTTGATCAGCATGCTGCTTCAGGTAAGAAATCAATTATCGCTACACACGTGATGAAGGGAAAGTTTCTCCTCCTCCACAATATCACAGGATGCCTTATTTATCTAGCAGATGACTAGTTTCTAAATTGATGGACATGTCCATTTAAGGAGAAGAGAGAAAACAGTTTTGAGGATGAACAAAATATGTTAGTTGCTAACATCAGCATAACTGGACTGTGGCTCAATAGATTAAATATGTTTGTTTGTGTAAGAAAGAGAGACCAAAAATGTTTTTAAAAAAAAATATTCTGAAAAAGGAGGCAGAAGCAAAAATTGTTGGTGTTTTTTTTTTTTTTCATCAAGTTCATTTCATGGCATCTGATTGCTAAAACAGATTTCTGGTGGTTGGCTCAGCTGGTGAGTGGAGTGTAAGCAGACCATATCTCATACTTACAACTGCGACTTTTGCTTCTGCTTTGTTTACCCTGTAACAGTTTTTACACAATATTGAGAGCTTAATTTCTGTCCAGATTCTTCTAGAGAATACTTTTTTTGACAGCTCAGATAATAGAGAAGTAATGCTATTTGTCAGCTATGATATGTGTCTGCCTGTCTGTTCTTGTAGTCACCAGTGTCAGGTTTGCTAATGATGACAAATCTCGTGTGGCCTGCTCTTCTACTGATGGCACACTGTCCATTTGTCAGGTCATTCCACCACCAGCCACTGTCATATGCATGTTACGGGGCCATGGTAGTGGAGTCACAGGTATGTGCTATATTAATTTCATTGCTGCTTTGTTTTAAGTTAATACGCTGTTTATGAATTAATCTGTAGTAGTGCTTTTCTCAAGCACATGTAGGCTCCTCTTCATCTCTGTTTCCTATCACCTTTTTACCATCTCTCTTGAATGTAGTGTGTGTAGTCAACATGGAACATATTTTTATTTGTTACGTTTTAAATTTACCTTAATGTACTCTGAATGATCTATCCAGGAATCCTCATTTAACCTTTCTATGGTTTTTACAACTTCCATTCTCCATCCCATTGCTTTCCAGTGTAATTGTATCATCATTTTCCTCAGTGATAAAACTTGTGTTCTATTACTTACTGTACTCTATAAGTATTGCTTTGCTTGCTCTTTGATGACCATCTTCTGAGAGATAAAACAACAATTTATTAAACAAAAGAAAATTAAAGATTAGTCACATGAAAATATGCAAAGAAGTTTACGTTCTGATAAACTTCCTTTGTCTTAGGAGGGTTTTTTTCCTGTTTCAGACTTTGCATGGTCATCATCCAATGACATCATATTATCTGTGTCCCTAGATGGAACAGCAAGACTTTGGGATGTGGCAGCAGGGAACTGCATAAGGGTTATTGAGGACACAATTGGTGCTGAACTGCTTTGCTGTCTTTTTCAGCCCCTAAACAACAACATGTTTGTTGTATCCTTTCTCAGATTTATCTGGGGCTATAGGCCCATAGTTAATTACATTTGGTACTCACTCCTTTCTGTACTAGACTGATATCTGCAGGGCTGACTTTGACAAGTGATCATTAGTTTCTCACAAAGTCTTTTCACTGTTGGACATTTATGTACATGAGTAAGCATAATCTTGCATCAATAAAGGTATTCTTTAGATGGGAAAAAGGCTGTTTATTTATCCTTACAATAATCAGTGCTTAGTTTTGTAGTATAACACATTTTATATATTATGGAAGCAAATTAACTTACAATTCAACATACTTTAGATAGAAGGAGGGATTCTAGTGTTTCATGTGAAAAGTAATTTACATGGGATTAATCAGTTGTCTCTAAGTGCAGAGCTTTTGTCACCAGTGGGAGTAAGTTCAGTTGGGATTGTTTACTTTGTGCTCTTTCTGATATGCATCAGAAAATATTGCCAATGATGTCAAGGAATCTTGCTCATAAATAAAAAAAAAACTGCTCCAAACAATAAAGGGATGAGAAATCTATTGTTGATAAAGAAAAGGTTTGCACAAAATTAAAAATTTACCATTTAGACTAAATTTTGCACCATCTTCAGACATTTTATACATTCAGCAGAGATAATGGTATTGAAGCTGCATTTCATACTTTTGATTGCAGATGAGTCCTACCCCTTCCAATTTCAGCCAACAGTCTGTTGGTGGGGTGTAGCAGATTTCATATGGTTTGTTTGGAGATATGAATCTCTCAGATCTGTTGCATTTCTTTGTGAATGAAACATGCTAAGGTGAGGCCAGATAGGTCATTACAATGGCCAGTACACCTATGGTAGCCCTCTTTCAGGTCTTTGTGAACTGAACCAGTCTTTCTCTACTTCTGTCAAAATCAGCTGATAGCACCTTGTTACCCAGATCCAGCTGCCACAACTGTTTGTCTGCTTCTCGTCCATAGCCACTGCTCATTGGTCAAAGTTTTCATCATAGTGCCATGCTTTCAATATTTGTTAACTTCATAATGTGAACACGTGACAGGTTTTATACTCATTTGACCAATGAAAATTTAGAGGCATCTGCCTGCAGAAAGTAAAAGGAAGGGGATCTTACAGTGCCACCTTTAATGGTCAAATCAACTGTAAATACTTAAGAGGAGATCTCACAATATCCTTATATTGTTTTGTTCAGTTTGTATGTGTATTTACTGGGAAATTGAAAGCTCATACCCTATTTAAACAATTTTGTATCTATTCTAATAAGAATAGAATTTTCATTCTAGTCTTTTTTGAAAGATCACTCATTTTCATGACTGTCTATTTTCATGTGTTATCAAAGATGGTGCAGCATTTGACTGTTGACTGATGTAATGTTAAAATAATTTAACTTTAAATATAAGAAATATTATGTCAGTTGCTCAACAACAACATCATATAGGTGGAGTGGAGAGACATTCCTTACATTTAATGCTGAATTATTCTGAAATAGTTGATTCAGTGAAGAACCCAATAACTCAACAAATGTATATGAATGTGAAGACAACCTTAAGGAGTTTCTTTCCCTATTTTTCTA
This sequence comes from Nautilus pompilius, assembly GCA_018389105.1. Lineage (NCBI taxonomy): Eukaryota > Metazoa > Mollusca > Cephalopoda > Nautilida > Nautilidae > Nautilus > Nautilus pompilius. The sequence continues at coordinate 1,472,032 of JACATO010000344.1, read as the reverse complement.
ACCAGAGCATTGTGACATGTGTCTTTTAGTTTGCCATTTACTTGGGTAGCTAAGGAAACCAATAGCCGTCTTCAGAGTTGTACCATTAGTTAGTTTTTTTTTTTTAAATTGTATTGTGAAAGAAACTACTTTGAAAATATCAACTTATTTGTGGGGTGCTGACTTTTAGGGTTGTCTAGTGCACCACCAGTTTTTGAAGATTCTCTTAGTAAATTTCCTTTACAATAATCAGACAGGTAACAACAAGGGTCATGTTCAGGTCATGAATGTGTCAACAGGAAAATGTTGTAAGGTAAGATGCTATTATCATCCAAACTAGAGATCTACCAAAGATGTAATGGCTGGTGACCATGTTCACATTTAAATATTTTTTCAGGATGAACTCTACATTTGCATTCACATTTAAAAAGTTGTAATTCTCTTGGTAAATTTGGAATTCTTTTGCAAGTGACAGGATCCAGATTTTTTTTTGGGGGGGGGACATCTAATATAATAGTTTTGTAAACAAAAATATACACTGTTGGCCATAATTGTGAACCCACCAAAGAACCATTTCATATGTAAATGAATATTTTAGTGCTTACAGTAAGTATACTCTGTTTTGTTGTATACTGAGATCTACAAGGGAGACAAACCTAGTGAAAGAGTGCTGCAGTTGTCTACTAGGGAGTAGTAGACTTTTCATGTTTGCAGGGAAAAACCTTACTAGAACTTTATATTTTTCAGATGTCAGAGGAACAAACCCATGTGGCTGGGTGGTGGTGGTGAAGAACAAGAAACCATGCTGTGGAGATATGCCAAAATGATCCAGTCTCAACTAGAAATAAAAGTTGAGTCTAAGCAGTCCGGTTGGCTAATCACTCGACAACCATGCTATGTTAGAATGTGATTGCTAGAAAACCAAATTAAAAATAATTTTTTTCAAATGTTATCTTTCCCTGGACTTTCTCAAAAATGTTATTCTTTGTTTGCTAGAATATTTTATTTTTTAGGATACAATTATGGTACATTAATGTATGTAATGTGGTTTATGGCTTGGAGTTATATTTTTTAAAATTTCTATATAAGAAAAATAATGAAATATCTACTTTTATTAAATAGGATCAGGATGACATGTAATCAGCTAGATGCTGAATTCCTTCTATCCTTGTATCTTTCTCTCCTCTTCCCCTTTTACCCTTATAATGTGTAATAATAAAAATAGTAGAAAACTGAAATATATTGTCATCAACTTCAAGGTTACCTATGCTTCCCCCAGTCATCTTTGTTATTTTACATCCAGTAACATGTCTGATAGTATCTGAGACTGGTATCTCCATACTGCAGTAATTAGGATGCTACTCAAATGGACATAATACTCTGCTCTCTAGACCCTAGACAGTAAAATTTCACAATTTTTATGAAATCTGTGGTCCCTGAAGTTGGCTGCTGATTTCATCTTATTGATCCTGCTTATAATTATTATTGATAAAATATTTCAACTGATCATGTTGGATAGGAGAAAGAAACCAATTTAATATTGGGATACAGTAATTAAGATCAGATGTATATTAGGGTGATGACTTTTTAACTTTTTTCAAAATTTTAATTTTCCTGATGTTGTATTTGATGAACTTTTGCCTATACGTTAGTTTTTTGATGTTATTTTCTTTTGGTTATGTAAAAACCTCCCACTCCCAACATCATTTCATTTTTGCTGTACACAAGAAGTGAGGGCCTGAGTGGATTTCAGCAGCAGTATCAGTAGCAGCTGTTTTGTTTTGTTGTCAGTGTTGCCATTTTGAGTGTGTGCTGTGTGTGATGTATGTGCTTGGGCGCATTCCCGTGCATTCTGATTGGCCCTTCATGACCTTATTTTACCCTCATTCATTGAGCTCTATTGATCCCTGTTGTTAACTCATGACCTTAGATTGCCCCCATTCTGTTTGACCCTTTTTAGCTTCATTGTTTACACATCACGACACACAAGGTCTCAGCGTCACTGCGAGCACACGCTTATCTCTTAGTAATAAACTTGTGTCAGTAAACACCGCCTTCTCCCTAAGACCGGGCTGGGATATTACACTGTGTAGACAAGGTAAGGTGTGTATCAAGTAGATAATTCGATGTATTTTTTTTGTTGAAGTTAGTTTTAAAGTTTTTCATTGCATGTTTTCTGTTTTCAGCTTCAAACATGTCTTTTAAAAGTAAACGATCCAAATCAGCGGTGGAATCAGCTGGAATGAAATAGACACGAAATTTGACAAAAACTACGAGGCGCCATCCCAGCATACCAGAAATGAGAGAGGACATAAATGAGATTATGTGCAAAATGCCTTTGAACAGAGACATTGTTGGTAGATTTTTGGGGTTGTACGATGAACTCAAAGGGCGAGCAGACCGAATAAGGAAGATATCTCAAGAATTGCTGAAATTTTGGGAGAAACTGAACTTCCCTTTTCTTTCTGAACAGCAAGTTTCAGCAAAGGTTGACAAGCTCATAAAAATGTTCAAAAAATATAGAAAGCGGCAGAATGAAGAATTTTAAAAAAATCTCACTCGACTTTTCGATATTAAAAAACCGAGTGGAAACTGGCTTTGCAGGGAAGACAAAGAACTTACAGAAAACAAATTGAATCAGGAGGCCGAGTGGGATACACAACTGATAAAGTGGCTCCTATATCAACGATCCATCCTTCAAAACGGCCAAGAAACTCATCAGAACCGTCAACAAGCCAAGTGCAAGAGTTTAGTAGTACTGAAGATGAAAAGAGCAGCACTGATTCTGATGTTGCAGAAGAGTCTCCCTTCATGAAATGGAAGTATCACACAACAAAATCAGCTGCCAAGCTGGTATCAAAAGTGTCCTTGTCTAAATGGAAAGCATCAAATGTTCTTCAAAACTTGGCTGAAGAAAGAATAGATGTACCCACACCATCACAATTGGGAATTTGGCATCGAGTGATCAAGGATGCAGAAAGAGTCAAGAACCGGCTGAAAGAAATTGTTGGTGAAGAGGAATTGGTGAAGAAGAATTTTGATGGGAAGAGAATTGACAATAAAGAATATCAGGTGGTCTGTCTAAAGAATTCTGCAAGAACTCTACACCTTGGCATTTTGGCTTGTGAAAGCGGATCAGCTGAGGACATCTTCATCCCACTGCAAGCCCTGCTGGATGAATACAATTCATGGAGGAGTGTCAAAATGATTATTTCTGACACCACAGCAGTTAATACAGGCCACCAAAGTGGCGTTGTTGTTAGACTCCAGAGACAGTTCTGACAAAAGGGACTAGAAGAGCCTCAATATATTGGATGCCAACATCACATTCTCGACCTGGTTCTACGGCACATGATGGATTACTTTTCCTCAACAACATCACAGTCACCCAACATCAACTATAATTTCATTGAAGATGTTTTGGCAGGCTATGAGGACTTACAAAAAATCTATTCTGGCACAGAAACGATGCCAAAACACAAAAACTTTGGATGGAGGGATGACTTCAGGTTTCTTTTTGAACTCTGTGGAGCATATAATTTCTACCAGATGGAGGCGAAAATGGCCTTATATGAAATGGCGAAAGCTGCCCTCCCTTCATAGTGCCAGGTGGAATTCACGGGCAATCTTTGCACTGATTGCTTTTTTTCTCCTTCCGAAATGGAGAGATCAGCTGAAAGCTACTTGTGACTTCATCGCAACTACATGGGCGAAGGCATGGTTCTCAAATCAGCACTATTTAGAAGACACTTACAATTACCTGCATGCTGCTGTCTCTAAATTAAAGTGTCTTAAGGCCTTAAAATGTTTTTCCACTCATTGGATAAAGGACCGATCAGTGCTTGATGTGCCTTGCTCAAATATGGCGGCCGAGCGAGCTGTGAAGCTAATGGAAGAGCTTCACTGCACTTGTAAAACTGACAAATACCTTGACAGCAAGTTCATAAACAGTAATTCACAAATTTAAAAGCTTTTTTAAAGTTTAATGTACGCTCTATTCATTTGCAAATAAAGACTTTTGTAAACGGCAATATTTTCTTTTGATGCATCAGCCTAATACAGGGGTTGGGAACCTTTTCAGCTTAAAGAGCCGCATTGCCAATTTTCACCCAAATTTTAAGGCTCAAAGAGCCGCATTGGCTGTATTTTAGTCTTACGGAGCTGCAAAATGCCAATTTTATGCTAAAATACCCATAGAATTACTCCATTTGCATTATGTAAAATCCATGTTGGGAGCCACACAGGGGCCATCAAAGAGCCGCAGGTTCCCGACCCCTGGCCTAATACGTCTTGTTAGGTGCGGGAGCTTTTTTCACAATTTGACAAAACGAAAGGCATTTTTGTAAGTTTTAGGCAAAAGTTCATTGTTTGCCACCACAGGCTTTTAAATCTGAAAAATGTCATTACCCTAATGTATATACATGCCAGTGAATTAAAACATTGTAAGTATTTGGGAAGTTTTGTACGTATAAGAGAATCTGCTGATGCTGGTGCTTGACTACAGTGAAATTTATTTAATTTATAAAGGGTGGAAGTGGTAAAGCTGTTGGTCGGGTTTTGAGCTTGGCCTTTGATTCCAATGGCCGAATTCTGTGGTGTGGAGAAGACAAAGGTTTCATCTTTTCCTTTCTGTTTGACCTGGCCACAGGGAAGTTAGCCAAAGGAAGAAGGTAAAGTTATCATCTTTCTAATGGATGTTTTTGGTGGGTGGGTTAGTGCTCCATGGCTCTAAATCTGTAGGAGGATTCTTGTCTGTCCCTGCATAAAGCATTATTACTATGTCCAAGGGTACAGTCTTTTCATAGGTAGGCCCCACTTCACTTTCGTGTAACAACAATTGAGGAAGTATAAACTCAAAAATGGAAAAGCCAGGTCTGTGGTTTTTATTATCAAAGTAAAGTGACTGTCTAAATACGTTTGCTTAGTTTAACAAAAACCTCAAATGGTGTGATTGACTAAGAAACTTACCCAAACATTGGTAGAGATAAAATAATGAGATTAATATAGTGACAGACACTTTACCACCTTGGAGGTTAGAGAAAAGTTGAGTACATGTGGAAATTAAAGTTTGTCAGCTTGAGTCTTTGCAAGTTATGACAGTTATGAGCTTAAGAAACCAGATATGTGAGAGAATCAGTTCTACTTTTTATTAACCACATATCCAGAAAATACAATTGTCATTATCACTTTGTGAATCTTCACTAAATTATGAAAGGAAACTTAAACACACACACACACACACTAAATAAAATATTGTTGGAAAATAAGGATACATGATTTAACACAGTTAAATAAATTGCTTCATCTTTAATAATTATTGAAACTCATAATCTTTGTATTGAAATAATAAAAGGATTTACAATAGTTTTGCTTTATTTTATTAAGTTCAATAAAACTAGGCAAGCCCTGTTTTTATTAAAATTATTGGAAAGCTGAAAACTCATAAAATTAGCTTCCTGTTCATACTTGGAGCTTTGACTGTCAAGGTGTAAGGACAGACAGCTAGAAGGTGTAGAGTATCAGTCTTGATGACCATCCAGATTACCTCATAGTTTAAGACTCTTTATCTGTGGTTAATACCCACAGAACCTTCACCACGTTCTCAGAAAACTTTACTAGAACCCTATATTTTATCCATCTAGGGAAGAAGAGTGAGAGAAAACCATGTTATGGAGGTGCAACAAACCAAACTGGAACTGGGGTTCTAGCTTAGGGCCTTCATCCATGGTAGTCCATTAGCCTATTGCTGATCCAGTGGCCATCTCAAATTTTGCTGTTAAAATATAGAAGTATCTGTTAAATAATAATAAAGATATTCCTGAGGCAAGGACTGGGTGGAGAAAATGGCATTTTTTCCTATTCAAACAACATTCTTAACAGTGCAATCTGATGCAGCATTCAAATATAAACAGATGTAGAGCATACAAAATTTCTGAATTCTTGACAACTCTCTGGTGTCTATTTTTCCATAGAGCTTTCATAGAAAAACTAAAGAACATCATTCCATAACCACATGACCACTAATAACTAAACTCTAAATTGCATCTGTTCAGTTGGAGTTTTCTTTTGTGCACTAATCTTCAAATTCAATAAGCATGACATCTATCATTCCATCCTGCACCTCACTGATGTTGATAAATCCAAATTGGGATAGTTTTTTTGTCAGAAATTTGTTAAAATAGTCACTCAAGTGTGCTTTTGCAATCACTGGTTACATTTGAAATATTAGATATTTCCATTCATCACTTACAATTTTGCAGACAGGATTTGAAGGAAATTGCAACATTGAGTCACCATGCATTGTAAATCTGTGATATTTTGTTTAATTTTTTTTATTAAGACTGAATATTTAGTAATATGTCTCAAAATAAAACCTACAACTATTTTCTTCCCATAATTCCTTTAACTTTATCAATGTATATGTTGTGCTTTTAGTGTAAGGGATTAGAATTAATTTGTTAGTTTGGGTGGAAATCAGTAGAGAATGTTTCAAATGTTTTGCTTTAAGGGAAGATGAGTTCATGTGGGGCTTTTGTTAAATCTGTTGCTGCTATTGTTTGTTTTTATCATGAACTGTTTGATTTTCCACAGGGTCATGGTCTGTGAGAACAGACCAGTTACTTGTATTTCTGCTCGAAGTTGGATCAACCGTGAAGCCAGGGACCCATCATTGCTGGTCAACTGTGCCATCAATGCTCTCTTTTTGTTCAGGTAAGTGATCTTTTTAATCTTTTCCAGATGGAAAAACTTGGTTTGGTGGTGGTGTTAAGATAAACTGTTATCTCTAGTGCTTCAAGCTGTTGGCCATTGTTCTTTTTCAGTTCAGCACAAGATGACAGGTTTTTGTCTTGTAGAATTGTGAAAGTAAATAAATTTAATGAATTGTCTGCTGCAGCTTCTCTATCTGAGCATCGGATGCACTTTTAGTAGTGTTTGGAAGCTGTACAACTTGCAATGGTTGTGTTAATAGTCAAGGTGATTGTTATACTTTCAGAATTGTCACTGAGGATGGGGGCCTGCAGCTGAAAAGGAAGTTTACAGTGAAGCAGAGAACAGCTCATGTAAAGAGTACTTTCTGTCCGCTGATGTCTTTTAGGCAAGGAGCCTGCGTGAGTAAGTACAGTTGAATGGAACTAGTTCATGAAATTGAACCAAGTTTACCAATAGTAGTAATTCTCTATCTCTTCTTGCTTGCAAGGTCTAAGCATTAAAACCCAGAGAAATCAGGTTTTACCTATATTTAGCTAAATTAACTTTATCACCATTAATGATTGCGGTTCTTAACTAAGGATCCCCCTTCACAGCTAGAAAGTACAGGTTGAGAATCCCTAATCCAAAATTCTGAAAATCGAAAAGCTCCAAAATCCGAAATATTTTTTGGAGTTCCTTCATAGGAAAATTCCAGAAGGTTCTAGGAAGGTTCCTGGGTGATGTGCGGGTCCGGATACACTTGACATATGTGCATTGCATGTAGAAGTATATTTTGTGTTACTTTATCTACAAAAGAAAATGTGTACAATGTTTGAATTCCAACATGTCTGGTGAGAATAATGGTGGAAATGTTCATAAATTGGATGATGATTCAAATGATGACGAATCTGATAAAACTAATGGAATCTGATGACGATAACAATACAAATATAGTTGATGATTCTGAAATGATAATTAGTGATTTCATTTGGATTATGGTTTATGTTGGTGAAATGAGAAATTGTCGTTTGCGATGGAGAAAACCACATTTGGATGCACTCAGTTTAACCCATTATATCCAACAAAGAAAACAGTGTCCAACATGTAATCAACTCTTTTCATGTCCAATGATGCTGAAACATCTATGCAAAGCTTTTTGTGGGTCAACACTATATACAGGGTGTTCCAAAAGTCTTGGGCACATTTTGACAATGAATATCTCGGAAACTATTAAGGATATAAAAACGCATCTGGTAAATTCAGAAAGCTTGTAATCTCAATTTTTACATGGAATGTTCAAAGATGTTCAATGTGAGCACCATTGGTCACACGACACACATCAAGCCTATAGTCCAATTCTTGCCAAACGCGTCCCAGCATTGCATTGTCAATGGTTGAAACAGCTTCTGTTATTCGTGCCTTCAGCTCATCCACGTCTCTGGGAATAGGGGGCACATATACCAATCCTTTCACAAATCCCCACAAAAAGAAATCGCATGGTGTGAGATCTGGAGATCTGGGTGGCCAGGACATGAGATCGTGATCATTCTGCCCAGACCTTCCAATCCATCTGTCTGGCAGTTTTATGTTCAGAAACTGTCTAACCCTGAGGCTCCAGTGTGGTGGCGCTCCATCCTGTTGGAAAACGAAGTCACCAGACTCTTTCTCAAAATCTGAAAAGATATCTAAAAAAATCTTAATCTAAAAAAATCTTAATCTAAAAAAATCTTAATATCTGAAAAGAAATTAAAAAAATCAATAGCCTTACAAAAAAAATTAATGTAATTAGCTTTAAAATGACACAACTTTTATCTTACTACCATTCATAGTTAAATAGATATGGGGACTTCAAATGTTCCCAAGACTTTTGGAACATCCTGTAATACATACTGCTTTGGTTTGTGAAAAAATTTATTGAACCAGGAAAGACTAATTTCATTCAAGGAACTACCTCAATATCTGATGCCAGTATTTCAGAGGAGCTTGAAACGTTTTTGCCAGTTTGGGATGTTGAACCCACATATGAATTCTGCTATGTTTCAAAGTATATTGATTCATTCAAAAGGAAATATATCAATTATTTCAAGATGGTGCTTCAGATGAAGCAAAAAAAGATGGGTCCATATAGTCGCAAAATCAATAGATACCCCTATTGTATTGATATTCCAACCATGAGATACAGTTATATCTACTTTGACACAGAAACTACACAAGGATGGGTTGATGCTTATCAGAGGCATTCAAGCACCTTATTCTCAAAATTTCATTGATATTTTTGTCAAGTAAAATGGCAAACTTACACCAGCAAATGCTCTATGAATTGTCAAGGAATGTCTTCAACCAAATAACAGATTCAAAACTGAAAATAGTGCTCCATATTCTTTGGACAGCCAAATCAAGTCTGAGATATCCTTCATGAAAACCATCATGAAAAAAACTAAAGATGTACATGTCATTTAATCCATTAACATGCTGTTTCTACCAAGTTCAATACTATGACGTTCAGATATTTGAAGCGTATCTTCTTCAAGAAATGAAAATTTAAAAAGTAAAAAATATGTTATCTTTTGTTAGGTATTGATTTATGCTAATTTAGGGTAAAAGATGACACATCTCAAGCCACGACCACAAATTTTTCTGAACTTAGTGGGCTGTCTCCTGAACTGGATGTTAAAATGACTGTTATTGTTGAATCCAAAGCAAGCAAACTGTTTCTTTTGTCTACCATGGGTATTTCATTCACAGTTCTTAATTGTTTCACTTGTTTAATTTTTTTTCAATCTGGTATCAGTGATTACATGTTGACTGGCTTTATTTTCAGTTTGGTGTGGTTATTGATTGTTTCACAGCAGTTTAGGTAATAATTGGTGTATACCACATGTTTATTACCTCCACCCTGTGGACTGCACATATTTTCCAAATATAATAGTAGCTTGCTTACAGGTAAAAATAACTGTCAGAATGTTGTGGATGTGTATCTGTCAGAAGTATCCAGAGTATTTATGTAATTTTCTCCTCTCTCATTTTGTGTATGCAAGTGAAACCACCACAAATACACTTTCACATACAGTAGAACTCTGCCCATCCATGTTTAACAGACTTTCCTGCTTGTTGAAATGTTTGTTTGTAAGTCAGTGGCAAAGATTTCTTGGACAGATCTGATCATAAATTCGACCTGCCTTTGAGATAAATACCACTTATCAGTCAGAACATTAACAAAGAAACCAGATTTAGTTACCACTGCAAGCTACATCAGTTTTCCTACTTGTTAAATATTAGGCAATTAACTACAGATTCTTGCATGACCTTTGAATAATTCCATGTCTACATCAGTTGGAAAGTCTTTTAGAATCAAACATGCTCTTATTTTTTGTTTGTGAATAATAGACATTAACTTTTGGTCATTTGTAGGGGAAAGAAACAATGAAAGGTGTACAGCTTCTGATCTATTTGGGTTTTATTTTCTCTTCCACAGTTTCAGGTAGTGAAGACATGTGCGTGTATTTCTTTGACATCGCCAAGGATAATAAAGCCTGTGTGAACAAACTTCTCGGACATTCAGCTCCAGTTCTTGATGTGTGCTTCAACTGTGACGAGAGTCTGCTCGCTTCATGTGATGCTAATGGAATGGTGATAATATGGAAGAGAGAAGGAAAGCAAGGAGTTCTTTGATGCTTACAGATTTTAAGAGTTCTTTTGTCCTTGCCTTACTCTCAGAATTAATTTCAGTGAAATTACATTTGACATTTGTCTTTGAAGACAAATGGGAGTCAGTAATCATAAGTATCCTCATTTTTAAAGTATCACTCATCTGTAAAGATGTGTGCATATTAAACTAATTTTGGTTATAGCTACAATTTAACACTAAAAATCTTGGTTAGGAAATAGAGAGAGATTCGTTGGGATATTTGATAAAGGTGTAAAACTAAGACTTCATTATATCCAGATGAAAGAGAACTTTGTTAAAATCAAGTGGAGAGAAATGTGGTAAGACAGAATAGATGCCTACTCAATTAAGGATACTAGTCATGGATTACACTTGTTCTCTGATCACTTGATGTGGGGGCATCTTGTATATAAATATTGTAAAAGTTTGTCTTCCTTGTTAAAAAAGTTATAGATGTTTTCAACAGTCACTATACCAATATTAGATCTCACATAAAGGAAATCAGAAAATAATATTTGAGTTTAACTCTTACTTTATTTCTGTATGGTGTAAAAAAAACTTAAGTTGTATGTGTGAATGAGAGAGATATTGATAGTGTACAGGTTGTAACAACATTTCTGAAACTAAAAAGTAGGATCATCTTACTCTCCACTGATTGTACACTAAAAGTACCTAGTTTTACTTGAAGAGATAATGTCTTTCTGCTTCTTTGATGTACACATGAAAACTCCTCACTGCAGTCTTAAAATTGATGTATGGGATTTCTTGTATTTGCTCAATAGTTAGAAACTTAGACTAAAGTAACCTGACTCTTTCTAAATTGCACAATGAACCATAATCTTATTGATTGATTTGGCTTTTTGGAAGAGTTTGTCACAGCTTAATGTAATGAACAATTCATTAGTTGCTGGTCATTTTTGCACACTTGACTCATGGGTACTTCAACTAAATTGTCCAAGGTAGTACATTGTATGTGGCCTGTTGTGTATATGCCTACCTGACATTTTACCATCTGCTATACTGGTTTAGTTCAGCAAAGCAGAGAGGAAACTGCCTGCCTCATATCTATTGGAGTCAAATGTTTAAGTGAGCGATATCTAAATTGTCGGAAACATTAAAATAATGGATGGTTTTACTGATAGAAGAGCTTCATGTATTGATGTGTATCAGGTTTCATGAACAGTCTTACATAAATTGGTAATGCTATAACAGACTTTTTTCAGTAAGTCATTTTCATAAAAAAAAAAAAAAACTGCAAAATGCTATATGTATTCAATATATTGAGAGCTGGTGGAGAATAACTTAGGTTTAAAACCTAAATTGCTATTTTACTTTAAGAGTGCAATCTGGCTACTTTAAATCAATAATCAAAAAATGTCAGTCTAAAAATTACCCTTGGTCTCTGTATTATATTCTGTCCAACATTGTACTAAATGCAAAGACAGACTCCTGAGATTTCAGGGCTAAAGTGGAATAAAGTTAATGCTCTGTAACCTATTGTTTTTATTAATCTCTTGGAGAATTTCATGATTTTAGTAGAAGGCAGGCATCAACTGCACCTTTCTAGTTTCAAAATTTATCAAATTATCCCAGTCTGTTGATGTAGAGAGAAAGATAAAATTAGTGAGTGGGATCTCCATTGTTACAGGTATAGACAGACATTCTATGGTAATAGATACTTATCAAGACTTTGTATCAGCTGCAAATCTCAAAGTTGATATAAACCATTTTGCTAACAGATGACAAGGAAACTTTGATCTATCGTATATATAGAGAAAAAACAATTTGTTTTAATGAAGTTTGTCCTGTGATTCTGCTACATAACTGAACTATGTTGTGGCTAAAGTACTATGACTACAACTCCACATTTGTGTGGAAAAAACATCAATAAAGTTGTACATCAATCAGTTGGAGCTTTTGAACAGTTATCCACTCAAGTCATTGTTTGTTATCTAACGACTACATTGGATGTTAAGTAATTTAGTGTATTAACTCTAGGAAAACAATTTCTAAAGGAAACTTATCAAACTGGATATTATTCATGAGCAGCCACTACAAAACATTAGCATACAATATTTAACTGCCACCTTAAGGTGTCATAGATGAAGACATCAAAGATAAGACATTTATGCCACTCTTATTTAACCAATCCCAAAGTCAAAATTAACATTTGCTAATTATTTAAAAGAAAAAAAATTTTAGTGAAATTTACTTAAGTATAATACATAGTCCCTGCTGAATACAATTAGGTACAAACAAAATGTGTCATCATCATTTGCGAGAGAGACTTACACAAACGCGCACACATACGTTCTAGTTGATTTATTTACATTATTTCTTAACTTGCTGCTCATGCCAACTACCACCAAATTTTGCATGTGAAGTCATTCCCTAAAATCACTTAGCTGTGAAAGCCAATGCTAGATGCCATACCCTTTTCTTTCGTCCTGCCCAACCAGTTTTGTAGCTACATCACAATGCAAAAGCAGTAGCTTCCTATCTACAGAACATTTACTAAATTTCTGCTTAGTTATCTCATACCAGCTTTCAATCTCATGGTCAAACAAGCAAAGTAATAATGGTAACAGTTTTCTCGTAGAAAATTTTTGTATTACTTAGTTTTTGCTAATTTAAACTATCCATTTGTTGAGTAGAATTATATATTAAAGTTGTTTCCATACCTCGCTAACATTTCACTAATTGCCACTGTTCTTGAAAATGGTCTTGTCCTTCATGCTGTATACACAAGGAACTCGACAGAACTTTACCATTTACTTTTAATGGTCCCCACCTAAACATTTGGTGAAGGAAAATTACATGCAAAAAAAAAATTCCTTCACTTGCAAAACATTTTCAAATCCATTTTTTCTTAAACAGAGCTCCTCATTTTTATCGTGATACCTTTAAACTCTGCTGAAGTGCGAAACATCTGATACAGAAATGTTGCCAGTTTAGTACAATACATAGATTTAGAGATAAAAGCAGAGAATCAAATCCTAGTAGCCATTTTAAGCACAATAAAGTTTAAAGTTTTTATTTTCCAACCAACTGCAGTACCCCAGTTGATACCATGGAAAGACAAAGAATAGTGGCTCTGCACACCATTCAACATTTTGGTTATTATCACAGACCAATGAAAAAATTGAAACTTTTCTAACTTTCTGATATTAAACATCGATTCAGTAAAGACTTGGTGCATGAGAGCTACCTATACTTATACATTCTTCTTGATAGCATCTTCATATGTTGGTGGTGGTTCGCTGGGACTCGGCACATAAATATCATGGGGATTAGTTGGATTATAATATGCCTTAGCAGCAGCTTCACGAGCTTTGGAATCTGAAAAGAATTAAAAAAAAATCAGTTCAATCATTCAATCATTGAATACTGACCTGCACAAGGTAAAGTTCCTGCTCATTTACACAACAGACCTATCTTCTTTAAGAAATGTATTTGTATAGAAGCTGGATTTCCTTCAAAATCTACTCTAAAGGGTATGAGACCCAGCCTGTCCCCAAATAAACTGCTGATAATCAGAACCACACCCCATTTGAACTTAGCTCTACTTCAATAACTGCCTATTTTTTGTTGTAATCTCTGCACCCTTCAGACCCCCACTTGACCATGTGTAATTCAGAGAGGAAGAGCCATGGCATGTGTTGGGTTACTTCAAGAAAATAGTAGGCAGTAGAAAGCCATTACTGGCTTAACTAGTTGCAGCAATATCCATTAATGTGGGTTTTAATTTAACACATTAAATAGCCAAAATTATTGGTTTTGTGACATTCTTTCTACATGTTAATTATGCCAGCAGCTCATCAAAACTGTTAAAAAGCCTTTCATTGTTATTTTCTTAGTCATAAAACTAAAGCATTTCTATTTCATTTTTATCTTTTTTGTCTGTTGATTTATTCCTTCTAATCACAAATCTAATGAATATCAAGTACTCAGCAAAATGTGTTCGCATCCTACAAAACTGATATCTTATAGATGTTAATTGTATTCATCTAAGAAATAATGACATCACAATTCATCTGTAGCATTAAGCCAACCATTTTCAATGACACTAACATTAGTTAGCATTTAAAAAAATCAAACAAATCTAGCATGATTCAGTTTATCACAGTGTTAAAACTCATGTAATGTAGCTTTATACATTTTCTATTTTACTTACAGCCAGTCATATTGTTAAATGCCCACTTTACTTGTCTACTTATCACAGACAGCTTACCTGCTGCAGTTTCATTCACTGTTGGCTGAGCTGGAGGGTATGGTGCTGTAGCAGGACTGATGCCAGGATATGGAGGTGGTGACTCTGTCATGTAGACTCCATCAACTAAAACAGAAAGCAGCTCACAATAGAAGTACACTCAACAAAAAACAGTATACATATACAGCATCTTAAAAAACAGGACCTTTATTTTAATTTATTCAATTAAAATCTACCATTTGAGAGTCAACAACCCTGGAGCACATCACATCACTATTTGGGATAAATGAAGAGAAGTTCTTAAATAGTATGACCCTCCAATTCAATAGATCAGAGAAACATTGAATTTTATTTTAATGCAAAAGCTGAAAGGGTTAAGTTATACTCTCTCTTTGCAAATAGTGTTACAGATACCATAAGAGAAGATAAATACCATGGAATATCAAGCATAGTATGGTAACTGAAAATAAAAACTAAACTTTTTCCCAAGTCATGTCTGTGCAGACATTTCATGCTAAATGAGAGATGGTATATACACAGCTGAGAAAATTTGGATCTAGCTAAAAAATAGCAGACTTACTGCTTCTACTCAGAGACAGCAGCAAGCAAAAGTCCGTACTGTTATTTTGGACAATAGTCTCCATTTGCCAACAAAGCAGCTGAACAGATAAAAAAAAAAAATCCACATATAAGCATAAAACACTTGTATTTGATGTGTTACCATGTCAGTAAAAATTGATTCACATCCAGTACATCCACATGCTAATAATATGTTTATTCACTTTGTGACCCACAGCATCATTAATTTCACCACAACTTACCTGGAGGGGCTGACGGAAACACTTGGTAGGGAACCCAGCCGTACTGGTCAGTGGCTGTGTATGCTGGTGGCTGAGGCTGGTAGATAGGTCCTTGTGGTGGGGTGTAGGGTGGTGGCTGTGGGGGCTTGAACTGGGCAGCTGTCAAACCAGAAAAGACCTGTTATTACATTAACCTTAGCTCAGAAGTGCACAGTACAATTTGTAAAGGCAGAGGGCATGCACAGAGCTATCCACCCACCCTAAAATAAAGTTTCAGGATGCCATCTTGATGAACACCACCCTAACTTCTAGATGCTCTGCTTGTTCTTTTACCAGCATTACATTTAAGAGTGTCTGAAGTCTGTTTTCTTCACTAAATTCACCTGCAGCACATGAAGCCCTGTGCTACACAGTGGTCCAATGACAAGAGGGGTGTGGCTGTTCACTTTATCAGCCACAATGGCAAAGTAAAACGGCTTGCTGAATTAATGTTGTCAGCTGAGTACATGGGTAGATACTTCACCTGAATAACAATCAGAATTAAATTAAATCTTACAAGCTTATTAACTTCACATTTCCAAAACAGAGCAAGACTTTTTGTTTTAAAGACCCCACAAAAAACTAAAAAAAAAAAAACAAATAAGTTTGCATATTAGAAAAAGAAATAAAAGTAAAAAGGAGAGATGTGGACAGGTGCAATACAACTGATTGGTGAGCCTCATTACAGATGTTAGGGACTACCGAACAAATGTCTTTGAAGAGTGGCATGCCAAAGGGTTCAGATATGGGTCTTCTCTTGACTTACATAAATATTAAGGTGGTGCACACTGAATGCAGTCAGCCCTGGCAGTTTTAGTGGAGAGATGGTCTTAAGAACTCACCCAAACGTCCAGCATGAAGCATTGCTTGTCCAAAATCAATGGCTCCACCACTCTGGAATGATATCTTGAATTTTGATGTACCAGTCCAGTTCCCTAAAGAGTCAAAACAAACAAAAAATAAGTTTATGCAGGATCAACCACTGCAAATGAGTTTCTGCTACAAAGTCTGTTATTGTAGTCTTGCATTCTTAACATTTATTCCATTTAAACGCTGAATCTGGAATAAATCTAGCTTCGGCAGCTTTAATAGAACTCAAATGCTGAAAACCCTGCCAGAGTTAGTAACAATAGACACCTTAACCACTACAAGAGAGGACTGGACCAGTTTACTTGGGAAGCAGTTAATCATGGTAAAGTGTTCTTTGCTCTTGTATTCTTGTAAGTACAGATTAACAAGTGAGCACTGTCCAGCTTGGTTACTGTGGCACCGGAGTTTTAAAGAAAATCCCTCATCTAAAGACTCTGAGCAGCTGGTTTACATATTGACACTAAAACAATGGAAGATACTGCTCCACATAAACTGGAATTGATAACTCAAAGTTAAACATCTCATTTATACAAAGTAGTTTTTGAAATTACTGGTTATCTTATAAAAATGTTAAGAGATCAACCAACTAATTGAAAATGTAAAAGAACATTCTTTGATGATCTTTTTATTTTTAACTGTTTTAAGAAAATACATTTAACTAGAATTAATTACCAAATGCTTTTCTCTTATCTATATTACAAGTTTCACTGAGCATTGATGGTACATTTCACGTGCCCTCTTTCAGGCAAATCAGGCATGAATTCATTAACCATAATCATTAACAAATCAGTACCCGAATTAAACCCCAACCCTTAAAAAAGGGTAATATATTCCTGACCTGAAAATTTAATCTCATTAATGCAAGTCATCTTGAATAAGTATTTGGAGATGAATATATGAATCATTTTAGATTATCTGATAATTTGTTATAGTTAAATTAAAACATTTCTGTTGTGAATAAAAAGGCAACAAGGTATGAATTAACTTTCCAACTAGTTTATATGAACTAATTCATTAAAGTATGGACAACTATGACATTTACAGTCATCATAAGTGGACAGAGAAATTCTGTTTAAGTGGTGAGTGTACAGACCATTCATCTTAAGTGCAATTGCATTACTTTACCTCCTTGTTCTGCCATAACTTTTCCCTTGATGAAGTTTGCTCCAAAAATAGGCTGGTCCAGTTCAACCTCCTTCATCATATAGAATGGCATACTGAATGACTGTAAAGGATCGCTGGATTTGTTGGTGAAAATAACCTGCAAAAGAAAAAAGTCTCATCTGAAATTACTGCCTAGTTTTGAAAATTCAAAAAAAAAATATGGTTAAGAGAATATAGACAGGTGTCTATTTAACACAAACAGTTTGGATGTGAATTGGTCAATCAACTGATAAAACTAATAGAACTCTTTAAAATTCTCCTTGTTGTTCCCTATGACCATGCTACATGTGAACTAATGTAGCAATGGAAAATTATAAGTTTAACAAGAAAATTGTTCAACATTTTCATTAACATATATAAGGAAAGAGAGAATGGCTTAATGACAACTCTGTAAACTTAAAGCTGCTATGTATGGAAACAGTTAATGTTTCTTTTAAAGTATTCCTACAATAAAAGCTAGCATGTTTTTCTGAATTGATTCTACTTTATCATAAATATATTGATGCTCATTTTGTTAGTCAATGCATGCTTGGCTCCTTAACTGGCTTTAGCTAATCTTTTCAAAAGTGAGGACCCACCCAATGACATAGTTGTCATTTACTCAGCTGATTTGTAAATCAGCAGTTTTAAGTTACAAAGCAGAAAGAAAGGGATTAGCAGGACAGGGGATTTTTTTGACAATTTTATAGAGCAGACCAGATTTTTAAAATTGCCCTCAATGATTAAATGAAACAAAACTTATTACCTTGTTACCCAACATATACTTGCATTTAAGTGTAAGCAGGGTTGGGTTTAGGGGATCAGCAGGCTGCAAAGATGGTGTAGGATCCCACAGGAAACAATCAGATGGTTCATCAACAGCACGAGATAAACTGTCTGACAACAGGAGTCTAATGTTTCTAATAGTAACAGTCTACTTTGATTGTTTGACCCCTGTGGTTTGGGGAATTTGAGACAGCAAACCTATCAAATGTTGTGCTTGATGAAAAACAGTGAATTCTCAAAGCCAGCTGTTTGAATCCTTGAATGGGCACAGCAAATAATTTTGTTACAAATGATCTTGAGAGAGAAATAGGGTGGGATGGAGAACCTAAAAGCAGATTTCCACTTTCATGTTGCTGGGCTAACTGCGCACATGACCATCACAAAAATGCACCATTTGGTTCAAACGTCAGCCAGTCTCACTTACCCTGTGAGTTGTCAAATAAATCCGTCCCTTTTTCGTGCCTGATGGAAGCTGTCCGCCGTCGAAAGACATGTGAACTCCATCACAGAAAATCAGGATTCTATAACCGAAAAAAAAACAAAAAAAAAACGGATAACCAGTTGGTTTTTGTTTTTAATATGAAGTCGGGAGAGATCCTTTTAAAGGAAAATATA
Source organism: Nautilus pompilius (assembly GCA_018389105.1). Classification (NCBI taxonomy): domain Eukaryota; kingdom Metazoa; phylum Mollusca; class Cephalopoda; order Nautilida; family Nautilidae; genus Nautilus; species Nautilus pompilius. The sequence goes on along the minus strand of JACATO010000344.1, from coordinate 1,453,233 downwards.
TATAAGATTTTGGTTTTACTTTTACGAGGTTAAACGTCTTTCGATGTCAAAGTCGAGAGGAGAGGAGAGGAGAGGGGAAGGGAGGGGAAGGGAGGGAGGGGCACCTTGAGGATTACACCGGGCCTGGTGACGACGGAGACCAACTGCGACCGGTGGAAGTACTACACCGTTACGACCGATTTACTGATAACTTCTAGAAGTCAGTCATTCCAGGTTTCAGTCCTGGACACCGAATTAACCGCCTCTGCTCTCATCCCAGGTGCGAGGGTCCTCTCCGGCTACAGTATTCTAATCACTTTACGTATCCCGCCCACCCGGCTGGCTGACTGACTGACTGACTAACGCTGACGGACGGACACCGACATAATCACGGCTCATGCAGCTTTCTGCCAAACGAGAAACCCAAGTTCGGCTCCACACTTACAACTCCCCGGAATAGATTAAAACTCCGCCTTTACGATGCGCGGTATTCAGCGACATCTTTCCCCAGTCATAACAGCGACGTCACGTGATATGGCGGACGGCCGTCTCGCGGCTCTCGCTTCCTGTTGCTGTTATCGTGATTATTTTAATAAACTCATAAATATATATATATATACTTGTATTGTCAGATAACACACACACACTGTGTATATATATATATAACTATATATTAGAAAATCAGCTAAATAATAGACTAAATTTATAAAATTATATTTTTAACTTCGTTATAATCCTTCCCATAATTCCAAGCGGTATTATTACTATTTATTATGGTTCTCCTCCTAAGCTGGTGATGGAGGGAGATGAGCCGACCGCCCGCCCGCCGTCGGCATTAATGTAGGATATGATGCCTGTTGCCTTGATGAAAGCAGATTATAAATGAGCAATCCGATTGATTTGGGATGAATGTTCAATGGTTGTCGGCTATTGACTTGTGTTTTTTATCCTTAATATTGGACGAGCTCCCGGAGGAGGAGGAGGAGACGGATACCGCGGTGGCAGGCGGTTGCTCGTGGACTTCCATTAATCACTCAGCTATGCGTCAGGGAAGGTGATGATGATGATGATGATGGTGATGATGTGATGCTGTAAATAAACCGAATACTGCTTGAAAACTTTCGTCGTGGTTCTGGAGAACGTAGAGAGCAGCAGCAGCAGCAGCGGTCACCTCACCAACCAACCAAGATGTCGAACACCCCGACAAACGGCAGCGAACAGCAGCAGCAGCAGCAGAACTCCTACGTGTCGGCCCGCACTTCTAGGGGCCGGTGTTGCCGTGACAACCTCGGTCAGCGGTGTCGGGGGGGATGGAAGATAGAAGAGCCGGGCGGCCCGAAGCTGTGGAGGCAGATGGTGATTGGATTCGTGAGCGCAGCCTGTGTCGGACTGATAATGTTTTCGCTCGGCAGTATCTTCATATCGGAGGCGGTCAGGTCCAAGAACTCCATCACCATCATGCTGTGCATCATGGGGATGGGTACGAGACCTTTCTTCACTACCTCAGCAACTTTCAGGAGTTGGAAATCCATCCTAACTTAAAGATACGACCCCCCCACCTTTTTTTAGACTGGTTAACCCTCTCACTGCCAACATACGCTGCTCGTAATTTATTGAATTGATTTAGTTATTTCTAAAGGCTAAATTTTAAGTATCGAGCTTCTTTTTTATAATTTTGTCTTCAAGTATCTTCGGAACACGTGCGCGGCGGCATTGGTGGGCATTCTTTGCAGCAAACTGTTGATGGAGCGAGATCTTCACTTCTCAGATTTCTATTATCGTTTTGTAGCCTCTTAAAGCCTAAACGTTATACGTGAATCTGTATTAAACACTCCATAATTTGCCAATATTCTTTCTTAAATAAGCTAGAAAATAGGTTCTCAAAATGTAACGGTGCCTATTTCTTATGAATTGTTATTAGGAACAAATTAGCATTCATCCTCTATACATTGGTTGCTGTATGCTTTTAAAATGGAATATTTGTTTGGAAATTCCTGCTATTTCAGATATGTTGCACTAGGTAAAATAAGATTTTAGAGATCATGTTGATCCCATTTAAGGCTTAGAAATTCTGACAAATTAACTGTTGAGTCTTGCTTGCCATAGGCTTTCTGCTGGTTAAATAATCCTATATTGTTCTAGACTGTATGGAGCCATAGGTGTGTGCTGATATAAACTAAAATTAAGCAATAGTATTCCTAGTCATATTTTATAAGCCTGTTATGCTATCAGAATTGCATTGTTATTTTCATTAATTTTACTTCCCCCTCCTATTTTTCATACAGAATGTGTGCAAACAATTTTTTTTTTGCCATTAAGTTTTGATCATTTGGTTTATTTTAATGAAAAATAATCAATCAATATATAGATTTTTTTTAGAGTAATGAAATAATGCTTATTTTTAAAATTTAAAAAATTTTAATGATTACTCATCATTGCTTGTAAAGTTATTCACTATACACACTGACTGATAGATTAGTTGGCTAACTATAAGCCATCTTCAGTAAACACTTACATTTCAAAAAGTTTAGAAGAATTTACAGTAGGTCTCTTTTACCTGTCTAATTTTTTTTATTTGTTAACTTAAGTTCAGGTTAATTCACTTGAATGGTTATATCTGAGTATCTTGTACAAATACTTTTTCCACATCACCTGTCCCTTATATTTCTAGAATTATTATTTATTTTTGTCTGTTATTTGTTTATGTTTTGAATGACCAAAATAGAATTTTGAATTCAGAAGTTTATATAAAATGGATCTAGAAATGGATGAGATATATTGGACTGATTCATTCACTGTTGGTTTCTTTTTTTCTCTTTTTCTGAAGATCAGATTTATTACATCTTGTCCCTACTAAAAGCCAACTTTGCTCTTCACTCTTCTTCAAACCTGCACACCATTGTTGACTTATAAGGTATCCATGCCAGCAGAACACTTCTGATTTTAGTTTCTTAAACAAAATGGAGAACAACAGGGTGTAGAAGTTAGCTGCACATCTACTGCAGAAAGATAGAATCAGAGGCATGGAGGATAATAAGGATAAATGGAAGAAAAAAGAGACTGAAGAAGAGGCACAGTTTGTTGGAAATGGTTTTCATGCTGAGTTAGTAGAAAATATTGAATGAGAAAATTTATAAAATAATGTGGGAGGAATCCATGAGACTGGCTGGTTGAGAGTAAGGAGAGACCATGCTAGGGAGGTATCTCAAACAAAGCTGGTTGTGACTGGTACTTAAACCTGGATCCTCAACCTTAGAAATTTGCCACCCATGCTCTCCACTTTACAACTTTTAAAATTAAAGACAACAAACTATTCACCTGCCATTGGAGTGGTTGATATGTATACATTGTTGAATCACAGGATAAGAAATATTACAGTAGTTTCTCCTTTTTCTTTACTTTTGAAAAAACTTTTCTAACAGCATTTTACTCCATTAAGGTTTTTTTTATAGACCCCAAATTATAGTGTTGATTAGTGTGTGTGAACATTTCTTGCTGGTTTATTTTTCTTTGTACCTAGATGATAAGTCCCAAGATTTTCAAGATGCTCATAGAGTGACTTCATTGCATGGAACTAGATGATGATATTGTTTCATAATACTCTCCCTAAATACCAAGAAAGAGAGTCTTGCACGGAACTAAATTCCTTTCACTAAGTGATGCTAGATGTATGTATGTATATATCTATATATATATATATTTTAGGTGGAGAACCTTTTAACAACCCCAGAGTACTGTTCACTTGTATGAAAAGATAGTTTAGTATTAAAACATATTTGTGGACTATCCTTTCCTGTAGTGCAGCTCCTTTAATCAATCTCCTCTCTGCTTTTTTGCTTTCATTTCAGTGTGTGGAGCTATCATCCTGGTGGGTGTTGTAATTCTGGGCAAACTGTTTATATCTCGAGAATGGAGGCGGCCACCACAAGCAACACATGCCTGCTTCCAAACGTGTTCTGGTGAGTGATTAATTTGTCACCTGTTGCATGCTGTTCTGTTCACTAATTTGCTTTTATTTGTGAACTCTTTGTTCTAGAAAGTTTTGTGAAGTACTTAAATATTCAGATTCAAGCTGACAACAGGTCTGCCAATCAGAAAAGGAAAACCAGTGGGGCACTATATTAATTTTTGCCTGTACAAGGCTGCCTCATGAGGAGCTTCTATTCAGATTGGAATTTTTCTGTTATGTTCTAAAGTATTTGTCAACCAAAGTCAGTGTATGGTCAAAGTTGGACACGTGTTTCACATATGCTACCAGATTGGTCTAGCTTACTTTCAAGTCAAGGGGGATAACTGACCCATACTGCCTAGTTATACTTTCAGCAAATTTCATTCTTGCCCATTTACATTTGAATAGTTGGCAAAATTCCTCAGGGTTATACATTGAGAAAGTTTAAAAGAAGTCTGCCACAGGGGAAGTGGTTGTGAGTGAAGGTGAAAGATTAATTGTTATAGTTATTCACAGAGAGGCAGAAAACTTTTCATTTTATATTATACTCTATCCTTAACCATTTATCCAATGTATTTTTAAAAGAATTAAAAGTGATACACTGAACAATTTTCCTCTGTAGACTATTCCATACTTTTAAATTTCTAATACTGAAAAAACTTGTGGATGTTGAGCCTACTATGTGTTTATATGATTTTTAATCATGAACTCGTAGTCTGAAATCCAAAGAGAATTCTCAAAATAATCTCTACCTGTTCCATAGCTTTAAAAATTTTAATTTTGCAATTAAATATTTTTTGTAATCTTTAATATTTAAGACTAGGAAGACTAATTTTTCATAATCACTCTGATTAACTAAAATTCTTCATTCCCAAAAACACTCTTGTGAAATGTTTTTGTTCCCTTTCCCTTTCCAGACCTGTTGATATTTAGCAAGATGAAGGCACCAAACCTGAACTACGTACTCTGAATGAGGTCTGACCAAAGATTTAAACAGAAGAACAAAATTATTGAGTGTTTTCATTTTTACAATTTAATAGACTTAATATTCATGTTCAAGCTACTCATCACTTGATTACATTTTCATATTATCTCATTCATTTTCATTGTTGTTGTGAATAAGACTGTCATGCACCCAGTTTATCATCTTAAAATTAGTATGAATTCAAACTTAACATTTTATTAATGTCTTGCTTAAAAATAATTTTTCCCATGTAACTTGACATCATCAGCAAATATTTTTCATTTATTCTCTAATTTAATGTCAGCATCATTTATCTAAATTAGAAATAGGATTGACCTTGTAACAAATCCTTGAAGTAACATGTCCTCTGAAGATGTGGTACTATTTAAAACATCAGTGTTTTTTGTTTAATAAATAATTTTACAGTAAAATTAATAAATTACCATTAATTCCAGTAACCTTGGTTTTTTCTTGAAAAGTGCCATTAATTCCTTCAACACTTGAGGTTGATTTCTTTTTTTTTTTTATAACTTTTTGGAATTGCTTGCATTAAAGAGAATAGTTTTGAATGTTTTACACTTTGTTTCTATACCTTTGGTAGTAAGGAAGTTCTAAATTCCAATGCACATTTTTAGGGAGGTAATTAAGAGTATTATTAATCTTAGGTTTGAAGTCGTTATCATTACCATGATATCAAATAATCTAACTTCACTTAGGTAAACCAACAACAAATTCATAACTACTACATAAATAGTTATTTTCCTATCTCAATGAATATGTGAAAAATTAAAATAAGTTATTACAATACAGTTATCTTCACCAGATATTAAATATTTTTAGGGATTATTTTGTCTTCTGTCAATCCACTATTATGGTATAGTAGTCTATTGGTAAAAGTAATGCAAGTATAGGCATTTTACTACATGCTCTTTCTTGATATTGGTCAGGAATTTCATGTGAATACTAGCCAATTTCCAAATTTTTGGTCTGTCCTTTCAAAATAATATATAACTGGACTAATTTTGGCATAAAAAAGTTTTTTTAAAGTTGAAAATAGCTGCCCTTCATCAATTTTATTAACTACACCTCTGACATTGAAGTAAATTTTCAGTTTAGATGCCTGAGTACTTTTTATAGTCAGTCATCTTTTGGTTTCATCTCCAGTCTTGCCCTCCCTGAGGATTAACTTACTGTCTACTTATATCACAAAATGCCTTACCTCCATCTGATGTTAGGATGCAGACTATTTCTGCTGTGAAACACTTAAGTGTGCACAAAAATCTATGCAACTTCCTGAATACACAATTGCAGTACTTGTTTGATATTGGAAAGAATATGAGTTTAAATGGCAAGTGCTAGGTAAATCCCAGGTTTCATAATTAATATGTGCTCATTTGGTGTTTCTACTAATTTTCTATTCCACCATTTTGGGTATGTACATGACATCATCTCTTGCATTGGATCCTTTCACAATGTCAAACACACTGTAATGCCAGCCATCCTTGCTTCTTAATAGCACAGCCTCATTCTCATTCTCCAGTTTTTACTATCAATGCCATCTGGTCTAACAGTGCTGTCATCATCAGTGATTAGTTTATCCTTTCTCTTTTTCTCGTTATTAAAAGATAAAACTTAGCACCATATGTCCAAAAGTTGATGTCTTTAATTTGCTTACCTGACTCTACTACCTGCCATTTACTTGCATATTTACCTACACCATCATGTTCCTTCTCTCTCCCACTAGCATCTGGTCATACATTCATAATATGCTCTCTCTCTGTTACTTGCAATATCACCGCTGGTTTTTTCCTGCTAGTACTTTATGATGCACCAGCACTTACACTCAAAAGAAGCTTATCATTCATACAGGCCTTTCAAGTCACACCTACAGAGACACCACCACCATACATTTAGTGTTGTTTATATACCGCTAAGACGAACAGAAACCAGTATAAAACTTCTCTGCTGTCTCTCTTGCTGAGTGAGAGGCTAGCAAAAGCAAACATACCCAAGAATTTTTGCTGATTGCTGCACATAACAGTAACCAGAGCTGAGCTGGAGATTGTATGAAAAAAATTACCATACATTGAACACATCCAAAATAAAAGTAAATAAAATGTAAAAAAACGGTCTCTCTCTCTCTTTATGCTACATGGTACTATTTTCCAGAAGATTCTGGGGATGACTTGAATTCTAGAATGAGATGGAAGTGAAATCTGTATATACAGGGTTTACAGTCTTGAAAAGTTCTTGAATTTAGGTGGTGGTCTTGAAAAGCATTGAATTTTTTTCTTTTTGTTTCCTAGTATAAAATTTGGAATATTGATCACTTTCTGCAAGATTAATTATTTTCACTTGCTCACAATCGCATGATGGTTATTCTTTCTACACTAACAGAACTATTAGGACAAACACAGTTGTGTCCCCTGTTGCACTTCACCTTACGAATACTAGTCAGGCAAAAAGATAAGAGTGTCTGAGACACCAGAAGCTACAGCCAGCATAAAAGTACTTAGTGTACTCTGATTTCCACCAACCTATCAGAAGTCTCTACTAGAATTCTTTATTTTTAGATGTGAGAGGAGAAATGAACACAGCATCAGCAAAATAGTAGAACAGTTGAAGAAAATTAGATTGTTGTAATGCTGGGAAATGTGTTTTCAATCAAAGGTGGCTGAGCCAGCCTGAGTTTTACTGATAGAGAATCTAAAGGAGACAGATATAATGCCAGGCTAGTTCATTCTTTGGTTATTAACTACAATTTTTCCAACATAAAACTGTACCGAGCATGCTGAAACAAATTTAACAGCTGTACATATTAAACTAATTTATTATTTACATACTGGAAGGAATTGGGCTTTGGAACAAGATATAGTGTATAAGTAAATTGGGATAGTTTAATCTCAAAAACATATCTAACATTTGAATGGAAATGTACCATAATTATGCTTCTGATCCAGTGATTGGGTTTTTGGATTAATTACAGTATGTCTCATTTGTGTTCCTTGAAAAGTCCTTGAATTTTTATTAGCTTACTCTGTACAAACCCTGATAAAGTGTAAGAGACATTCAAAGTGATTTGAAACAGACAGATTTCATGTTGTGCCTGAGATCTGTGTAATTCTTGTCAAATAAACTTTGTTGAGTTTATAGTAATGTGTGATCATTTCTGAAGTACTATACTGTATTTAGGTAGTATCAGAATGGCTTGTAGATTAATTCACCAGATTGGATGAAAGAAATTAACATACCAATTGTTGGGCTAAAATTAAGCTTATTTGAAACAAGACTATCACTAGACCTAGGACCCAGAGCTAAAGACAATACCAAACTAAAAAGCCCCTATGTAGCCAGAGAGAGAGAGACCTATAAGCACCTAAACAGTACAATGGTTCTGTATCTTGTTGATCATCAGTCTACATTGGCTGACATATCATCTGCACGTGTAACTCTCAAAAGGGTCTGTGGGATATGCATAAACAGCATGATTAAGCCTGACTTCTTATATAATATAAAAAAAGAAACATTATTTGTAAGTGCCCACCAGACTGTTATGTGCACAAATAAAAAGTTGAAGTCTTTTTTTTCTCTCATCTGATGTTTTGTTTTTATGCAGGGTTAGAGAATCCACAAGACATTTTATAAAATTAATGACATTTTTATCTACAGAAACACATCATCTGTTCACAATAAATGTATAGTAGTGAATTCTGTCATCTTCATCTGTTCATTACATTACTTTGCTTATCTATGCATATGGAGATCAATTTCTTCATATGTATACTTCATGAAATCACTGATGTTTCTGTGGTTTGAATCCATCAGACAGTAACTGATGAATTTATGCAAGTATCACTCTGGATGACAGCTACTGTATTCTAGAGTTTACTTCATAAAAAAAACCCATGATTACAAGGGATATGTATAACTAAATTAATTTTTAATATTAGCATTAGAACAGATGTACTTTAAAATGGTATAAAAAAGAATGATCTAATTTCTTTTTGAGGTGCCATTAATCTTGAAGGTTTGTAACTGAGAAATAAAAGGGAAATGCAAAATAGAGTATGCCCACATTTTCATATATATATATAATGCTTTGTTGTTCTGATTTTGTTGAATTGTTTAGCTTTTCCACTTTCATGTTCCAGTCGTGTACACGCATTCACAAGACCAGATCACACCTGTATTTATGGATCCGCCACCTGCATATGACACTATTGCAGGTGAACACCATGCTGGGATTGGACTGCTTGACCTTGGCAGGTCAATGACATCTGACACTATACTGACCACTGTGGACATTCATCGAGAAGGTAGAGCCGTGATTCTGTCGCCACCCAAGTATTCAGATGTAGCAACTCCTCTTCCTCCATACGATGGGCATGAGCAGTAGGCAGCTACTTACACCTGCCTGATGGGTGGGTGATTGAAGCCGGTGAACTAATGACTGACTGATGGTGTGAAGATTGGTGCATGCCATGCATTCTGTCATTGTTGAAAAGCAAACTGTGTACTCTTCGGTGTTGTACAAGATTTTATTGAAGATATTGACAGATCCCGTGATCACTGCCAAGAACTATAACTCCATTATGGGACCATGCAGAGAGACTACAAGAAGTTTCTTTCTGATCTGTCCATATTACCTGTAATCTACACCAAGTGTTTGGGCATTCAAAGTAACACTAGTGATCTTTATTTCCTGTTTGCATATCTGTACTGTATTTCAGCCAGTGTCTGTTTGATAAAAAGAAAGTTTTCCCCATAATACTTTTATTTTGCTAATTTCAACAAGAACAACATTTTATTATCAGATTTAGCTGCAAATAAGTCTATGAGACTTTATCTTGTAATAGTTTTTGGGTAATAATGACTATTATATTTTTGCAAAGATCTGTATAAATATATTTAAAAATGCTTTTTTTAAAAAGTGATATATTTGAAAACTAGGGAGTATTTGAAATTGTTTACATATATATATATAATACAAAGAAAAATCTAAATTGAATGACTTGTCTTTAAGTGAAAGCCAGTAAATTATATATTTATTTATTATATTTCTAGGATTGATTAAATAGTTTACCCCTCTACAAATGCCTGGGATTTTTATTTAAACTGTGTAATTTTCAGTGTGGGACTATAAAGAAAGTTACTAATATGAAAATATCTGTAGCAACAGTTTGTTGGTTAGTCTTGCAGCCCATTTTAAATCTTAAATCTTTACTTTGTCTTTTTGAACATTTCATCATAATGACCATTTCATTCTACTTGATTGTAACTTTTCAGTACTGATTTGTAATTGTCTGGCATTTTGAATTATTATTTTTATTATATTGCATCCAAAAATACAAGATGGGTTCTTTACCAGTACCTCTAACAAACCACAGTGGAGCGGAGTTCATTCAATTTTCATGCTCTCTCCCATTTTTTAAAGAATCATGTTATGTTAATTTATTATTATTATTGCCAACTCTATTTTGTGGAAAATATTTGTGGACTCAGCTCATGTGCCATACAAACTGGATTAATGTGAAGATGCTTAGTCCGTTATGGACAAACTCATTCTATACAGCATATCAAACCACCTTTGATAATTTTACTTGATACACAACAGCTTATATGCATTCCTTACCAATGATGAACAGTGTCATCATCATTTTTCTTTTTAATAGGTTTTTAATTTGTTTTTTTTTTTTTTTTTACACTGGTATTAACTGTTTTTGTGTTGTGTCATAAGCTAATAGATTTTATTGTGATCTCATTGAGACATTTCTTTTTTATTCTCTTATTCCTTTTGTTTCTATGCACTGCTACCTGTTCGGATTTTTTTAAAAAAAAATTAAAATTAAATTCCATATATCAGAAAAACTTGTACCTTTGCTATGCCATTTTTTTTAATATTTTACTGAAATGTGGAAGGAATGAAGTCTCTTTTTTAATGAAGTATCGATAGTTTAATGTAGCCACAATGTTTGCTTGCCAGGTTAGTTAGTACATCAGCATTCCTTTGTTGGGATGCATACGGTTTGTTCAATTCCAACTCCACTTCTATTTACTTACTTATGAAAAAACTGTATTATGTTTAACCCAGTGTACTAAGGTTGTATTTCATTCAGAAAGATGGTTTTGTTCTGTTTGTATTTTAGGTCACATGTGCCATTTCTACTTATTCATTTTTTGACATCTTTTCCTGCCATGTATTATGACGTTTTAAAAAAAAAAATCTTTGCATTTCATAAGTTGTGAAAATAACTGCTTATATCTTAACTCTCTTAGCTCCAGAAATTACCTAGGAAAGAGAAAACAATATATGGTGTTCTATGGAAAATATAAATGAAGAAACTTGAAATAACGTTAAAAGAAAATTAAAATGTCAGCCAAGTTGTTCACTTAATCCTTTCCATGTCTGCTGCTTCCAAATCATTTGCACTCAAAGCTCTTAAAATGATGTTTATTCAAGAATCTTTACACAGAAAGAATTATAGAAATTTTACAGAATTGAAAAAAAACATACAAATTTGTCACATAACTGTGCATTATCATCTTTGGATTTAAAAAAAAATGCTACTACACTGTGATAATGAAAAATCATTTGCAGGTTAATGATGATATTGTTTAGCATACAATTTCCTAATGCTTACTGATGTGCTGAAAATGGAAGTCGATGTGAAGCAGCCTCTTTGGGAGATTGCTACATTGTCTAAGAAATGGTGTTCAGCTATTAAAACTAATGGGTAATTTGTTGATAGTGTCTGGAAAGTAATAGATGAGCAATTGCCATTTATCACTAAACAAAAAAGTAAGTGCTATAAAGGCAGGTCTCTTATTTGTCGGTGATTATATTTGAAAGTTGTCTTGTGTTGCTCCTGCTTGGCATTTGACTAAAATTCAAAAGTTGAAACGTCAGAGGAATTTTCTTTCTTGTATAGTTGAGTTGCTAAGAGAGTTAAGTTAAAGAACCTGTGATCTGGTGATTTTTTTTCTTAATTAACAGGTTGTGGATTTATCAATGTTTGCATTCAAATTAAATTTTATTTTACAAACTCAAAAATGTCAATTGACTACACATTTTTGTTATTGTTTATCTGAATGTAATACCTGCAGATGTCACAGTTAGTCGTGGCTCGATTTGTTGGTATCCCTTTACTGACTTCAGTAAAACTGCTTATTCTTCTCTCTGTTTGGTTGTTTTTCACTCTTATGCATTTCAAAAGTGAAAGGAAAAAATTTACTTGTATTGTGAAGATTGTGAACAAAACACCTTCATTATTTAATGTGTCCGTTATAGGATTTCTAATGTAATTTATCAGAATTACCTGCAATCTAACAGCTGGGTTATGAATATTTTTCTCCCTCAACTGTTACTGAGGATGGGAAGAAAGCAAAGCTTTAACAGTGTAGTGAATTGGCCAGATATTTGTGATACTTTGCTGGGACTTTTCAGGACCTGCAGTAATTCTTTTTTCTCTTCTTGATTCAAGGTCTTTTATTTTAGAAAGTAGGTTAAAGTCCTTAATACATTGTCTTGAGCAATGGAATTTTTTCTTGGGTATTCATACTTTGAAGAATTCATCAGAGTGTAGGGGAGACAAGCAAATGACATTTGTTTTTGCTGTGATAAATTTGATAGATTATCTTTATTCAAATAAAAGTAAATTTTAAATTAGAATTATTAAAAAGAACAATACACATCTTGTTTCTAGTAAATGGGACTTTTTAAATTGGTTCTCCTCACCTCCACCCTCCCAAAAAAGATACAGAAGTTGAAATTTATTTATTAAATAAACATATTTGACAAACATTCTGCTAATTCTTAGCACCTGTATTGTATCCATGTTTATTAGTTGATATGCTTTGTTGGTTTGAAGTCAATTGGGTGCCATTATTTAATTCCATTATAGTACCATGTCTCCAATCTTATGAAATACTATACTAGGCTCAAATCTAGAATCATTTGTTTGTTTGGTTTTTTTTCTTTGGGGAAGGTGGATTTTAAAAAATATTTTGAGTAAACAGAAGTAAACCAATAACAAAAAGTATGCAAGTAACATTACATAACCTATCTGATCTTTAAAAGTCTCATGGTGCATAAAAATATGCATTTCAAATTGCATGCTAGTTTGTGAGTGATGTAATTAGCATTGTTAGTGCAGTAATATCCTAATTGTAGTCCATGGTTGCATGTCACATGTTTAGCATCCTTGCAGTAGTTTAGTTGTAAAATGGCACCAGAAAGATTGACATTGCTTTGAATTTCATTGTTGCATAGTTATCAGTTGACTGTACAAGCAACTTACTACCAGATCAGTGAGGTCAACAACAGGCCTTACAGAGATCATTCTTGTTGTACAGATGCTTGTGATTGCAAAGGGTCTGCTGCAGTATAAAGTTGTCCCTGCTGCTCAGATTCAACAGCATTGGGTGCCTGGAAGACTTGGGTATTCAGAAACTATCTTCACCATTTCACTCTGCCAGATTATATACTAGCCATCCATGTCTTGAACAACAGCCATCAATCACTAGCATAGGAAAGGTGCTGAATGATTGGATAATGGTCCAGTGGCAGCAAGTGAAGTTTTCTGAAAAAGTCTTATTTAATATGGATTTTTCTGATAGCAGGCTGTGTATGATTTTGTCAAGGGTGGTACTCTGCTACCAGTGTTGTTAAGCATAATCACTTTATGGCGGCAAAAATGTAAGAGTGGGAAAGGGATCATGGCTGGCAAAATGATTTCTGAGCACTGTTCAAGGTCATCTGACTAGTCTGAGATACCTAGATGAGATTGTGAGATTGACTATCCTGTCTCTTCTCTGTCAACTGACACAAGCATTTGTTCTAAGACATGACAAAACCAAGCCAGAAAGGCTGTAGTTGTCACTGAATTTGTTATACCCACCACATCTTATACCACTGAAATATTCTTGGACATGCTCAGTAGACAATGGCTTACTCAATACTATGTCACTTATTATTTGACAATTTTATTCCTTAGGATTCCAGTAGTATATGTATTGCAGGTTCCGGGCTACCATCAAAATCTGATCAAATAACAGAACCTATGTATACTACATCATGTTAACTCTTATTTTAAACCCTTCTTATTCCAAGTTATTTATCTTTTAATTATGAGAACAATTTAAAAAAAAAAAACAAACTAGTAACCATTATATTCTAGCCTGCTTAATTAGTATATTTAATAAAAATATATTTTTGTCAAGCATCATTAAAACCTCTAAAGTCATGCTTATCATTATGATAACTCAAGTACAAGCTGGATTTTTAAAAACAATTCTCTTTGACAAGTTACCAATACCATGAAATACAGAGTTTTTATCCTGTCTTGTTAAGTATTAACATAATTTTTATCAACTATCTGATTAAACAGGTGCTATTATTCATGAACTATATTTAGAGTCATCAGCCCTTGAAGCATCATTTTGAGACATGGTTGGTTGGTTTTGTGGTGTAGCTGGCACAGATACTGTAATATGAGAACTTGTTGGACTTTGGTTGGTGTATTTGCTTTTGTTTCCATTTGTTGAGAATTTATTGAATAATATTGTGATTAATTAATTCAAAATGCTGACCTTTATTTCTAAAATCTCCAGAAAGATATTACAATAAAATTGTATTATTACATTAATATTTTAATAAAATGACAGGCCACTTGACAGAACAATGAGCTCAATAAAGGCACTGGAACTTGAGAATAATGTAAGATATTTAAGTAAGGTTAAATCTTAGAATTTTTATAATCAAAGACCACAACATAACAAATTGATGAAAGGATTATATATGACTCAGGCAGAACTGGATAATTTTTACAATGTTTTATGATTAGCTAATGCTTGTTTCAATCACTTACATGGGTTTTGATTCACATTTTGTTTAATTATTCTTGATATATTTCTTATTAACATGTAATGAGTCTGATTGCTTGATATTATTATTTTCAAATTTAGTTCAGCAACAGGATAAGCTTTTCTCTTAATATTTAACTTTAACTCAATTTTGTATTTTAAAACTTTCAAGATGCTGTCTGATACCACCTGGATATACCATAAAAAGGATCTCTCTTATTTTGTATGTTTAATTTAGCATTTTTATCTATAAACTCAGGCAGGTTTATTTAAGTGGTAGAGTTGTTCATTTGAAGCTTGGCCAGATTTTTAAAGAAATGAAGTAAATTTCAATTTCTAATTCAGTTATATTTGTTAATGTTTAGCTATGAAGTTTAATTTAATAATTTATTAAATATAATCTATAAAATGGCAAAAGACCTTTCTATGATTGACATTTGTGGACTTATACAATTTTCTGATTAAAAATATCTTTGGCTCCATCTTTATGAAAATAGTGTTAGGTTAAAACAGTTATTAAAAAATAGATTAGCTGTATCTACATTTCTAGTTTTAAAATTTTACCAATGTAGTTCATCAGTCTTTGCATAAATTTAAAGTATCCAGATTTTGGAATTAAACATTTTTATCAGGTAGCAATGTGTTTTAAGATTAATTTTGTTCACTGATCTGTGCCATTTTTTACTTTACTACCCTGTCATCCATCCATGTACCATCCTGAGAGAAAAAGGGTAACGTATTTGTGAAATTATTGTGGGATTCTTGCTAACTTCATGTTTAAACCCTTTCAGTACTGACAGGACACATCAACCCCATGCAATTAAAAGTAACCACTAATGACAAACTGGGAAAAAAAGTCTTGAGGGTTAACCTCCATTTGCATCTAATTAACACACTGGAAGCATATATTCAAATATATCTGAGAATAGTACATTACAGAATTGAATAAGGTAACTTTATAACTGGGTCTTGTTCATGTTTTAAAATAATTTTAAATATATATATAAATTCAACCTTGTCTTCATCCCCACAGGAATCATAAATATATAGTGTCAGCTTTTATTTTCTCTTCTGTTAAAAGGTCAATAAAGATACCAACTTGGCTAAAAGTTGCTGTAACGGTATGCATTTTTTCTATAATAGTTGTATTTACACCTACTGGCTTTGAAAATAGATTTTGAAAATATGGCTCAAAGGATTGAATAATATTTTAACTAGAAAATTCTATTATTTTCGAAATTATTTTTTATAAAAAACTATTTCATTATAGAAATCTAGTCATTTTTAAAATTAAAACAATTCAAATGATTAATGGGAATATCTGATAATCAAAGGTATAAAATGATTAAATCTTATTTTCAAATAAGTGTAAGGGAATATCTGAAGCGATCCTATTAAGACAAGAAAATAAGTTTGTAAGCGAAACTTCAGATATTTATTGAAAACACATCATCTTTTGCAGTTGACAAATAAGCAAACACAAAAACACACATTGCCCTTCTTCAGTTTAGTACATTTCACAGAAGTTCATTAAGTAAAATTGGTAATAAAATATAACTTATGTACACAATTTACTTCTGGTAGTTCACCTTCACAATGAGATTTAATACTCAGAGCAAAAGCTAGTGAGAACTTTCTTATTTCTTTCATAATTACTTCAACAAAATTTTAAAAAGATATCTTTATCTAAGATGACTATATGGTTTCCATGACAATATTCTGAGTTCAAACATTTCTTGAGAGGAAATCATGGCATAATGACCATTTATGTATTACATTATGATAATAAACTCAAATGGTGTTTATTTTAGATTGGATTAATAACGTGTGCATTTATTAAATTCTTATTTCTGCTTGAGTACGTGATTTGTGTGTGTAATATTTCTTTCTTTTCTTCATGCTTGAGCAGAGTTGCATCTCATTACTTAGTAAAAAATTTGCTTCCATAAACAAAATTTGATATCATTGTTAAATATGGCAAAAAAGGAGAAAGGTAAAGAAATTATAGACTGGAACATTATGTAATAATTCATAATTAATCTTTTCTAACTTTACATTTTAGTTTTCTTTGCTAGATTTTGTTTTGTCATAAATTTGATTTTTCTGTACCTTTAAGAATATAATCTTTTTAAAAATAATAACCCTAACCATAATCAGTATTTTCTCTCATATATATTTGAAATGCTGAAAACGAGGACTTCTAGAATGATAAGTGGTAAATTTGGATTTTCTTTTTCGTTTATCTGCCAAAGGGCAGCAATAGAGTTATAATGGAACTTTGGCTTGCTTATCAGTTTAAGAGTAAGTTTATGTATGCATTACAGTGTGCTTGTCTTTAATGAGCATCTGTTTGTTTTGCTGCCAGTGTCCCAAGGGTTTGGCATATGACAATACTGGTTTGTGTCTCCCAAAAGGTGTGTACTTGGAGCAGCAGATTAGAAAACAGTTACAAGGTAAAAACATTAAAATTTTATTCATATACTAACATCATCATGGTGATTTTGATAATCTGGAATTTGCTTAAAAATAAAAGATTTTGTTTTAGTCTTCTACAGTAATTATTTGCAGTTTTCTAAAGTGAATCTTTTCTGTTTGCTTGTTAAAAATAAAGAAAAAACCTGGTTAGTCTGTAGTGAGTGATCAGTTCCTCTGCTGTCTGCCAGGGTTCTGATATCTTTCTGTGCTCTCAGGATTTGAAGCTAATAGCAAATTAGTTGATTGGGCCCCTAATCGGTTTACAAATGAGTGGGATATTTTGGTCCACACAGCAAGCAGAATATGGGTTATTTATTTATTTAAATTGGATAACATTGTTTTGATAGAATGAAGTATAATCAGAGCATCTATAGTGTGGCTTTGTTGTTGCTGTTATACTGTATGAATAGTCTGAGGTAGAATCTAACCAGCAAAAACTAACTATTGCTGTGAAGGGAATATGGTTTAGCAAACCTTTTATCTTATTAGTAAGTTGTTCCAGGAAGAGTTTAAAAATCTTTTCAAGAGTGTAGAATAACTGTTACTGTAAAACTTGTGTTAACACAGTGTCTGTCTATACACACTTATTTTAATGTGTGTGTTATATGTGCAAAACACAGAAAAAATCATTACTAGATTTGGAAATATTGCTTTTTACAGTAATTTGATTAGATGATCTAAAAAATGCTCAATTATGACCTTTTGCTTTGAAAATTAAAAATTTTTTTAAAATGTTGCAATAGCTTTAAACTGATAGTACAGCCACGTGTTATTTATGTACCTTTAATCACGTGACAGAGATTTACTTGTTCTGAGAAAAATAGAACAAAACAAAAATGGCACAGGAAATTTATTTTGTATATTTGGAATACTCCAGCTAAAAATACATTGCTATTGTTTCTTGGTTTATTATTTTATTTTAATGTGTTTATGCAACATGACATTCTATTGAGTTAATAACACTGGTCAACCAATATTTTTGGCAGGAAAAGTGAGACTGGTTTCTGGGGTTTTCAAGGGCGCTGAATCCGAATCTGACATTTGTTTTTTCAAGTTGGGCTCTAGTTTTGGAGATACTCACAGGGGGGTCGTTCGTCTGAAATCACCCATTCGCGACCATAACTAAACGTACAAAAAACGGGACGGCTAAATAGTGCAAAATGTCAGATATTGATTTTTATGATAATCCAAAACCACAAAGACAGTGTAAAATCTCAATCTAACAAGTTAAGTTAGATATAACATCATTTCATTTATTAATAAATGAACACTTTTCATATATTCGAGAATACAAAAAATTTGCTAAAAATTTGCTGAATTTTAATTCTCCAAGGGAAAAAACAAAAAAACATTTACCATAATCAGTTATATATCATAAATTAATGCAAAGCATTATTATACACTAGATTCTTAGTTACAATGAACACACAAAACAATATTTTATTCACAAAAGTGAAATTGACGTTTATACGATTTTCGCTTGTGAGCAACTTTCGGGCAGTCTCTCAAAAGGTTCCAGCAGTAGTCTGCCATCATGTGCTCATCCCATTTGCCTTGATACCTCTCTTCCATTGTTTTGATGTCTTGATGGAATCTCTCTCCTTGCTCCTCACTGTAATCACCAAGATTACCAGGAAATCTGTCGAGGTGGGCTAAACAAGAAATGAACTTTGATGCTCACATTTGCCCCTAGTTTTTCGTATGCAGTAAGCATCTTACGGACCAATTGCTTGTAATTGTCAGCTTGTGATTTCCCAAAAAGTTTGTCACTACATCTGTGAAGGACACCCAAGCATTTAACTCAACCATGTTCATATGATTAGTGAAGTCAGAATCCCTCATGAGCGTTCGAATCTGAGGTCCATCGAAGATGCCACCTTTAGCTTTTCGATGGAAAGACCTGGAAATTGCCTGCATATGTACTTGAAGCAATCCCCATCTTTGTTCAACGCCTTAACAAAACTGCTTCATGAGCCCTAGTTTTATGTGCAATGGAGGGAAGATGATTCTATCCCTGGGTACCAAAGGCTCATTGATGACGTTGGCTGTGCCGACTTCGAGACTTTCTCGTTCTGGCCAGTTTCTCCCTTCTCCAGTGCTGGATTCTTGCTCTGCTATCCACAAACAAAGAAAGCAGGGATACTTTGTGTACCCACTTTGCTGACCAAGCAGAAAATTCACCATTTTCAAGTCCACACAAAATCAGCCATTTATGAGTGTTGTAATTTAGCTTTTCAAGAACAAAATTGGATACCTCATACTCTTCTTTCATCTTGGTAGAATGGCCAAGTGGTACAGGAGCAAACTTATTGCCATTATGCAAAAGTACAACTTTTAGACTTGCTTCGAGCTATCTATAAAGAGACGCCAATCTGCTGGGTCATATGACGAGATCCCCATGCAGTTAAGAAGTGCAGAAACGTCATTACAAAAGATCAGTCATCTTCTTTAGAGAAAGAAACGAAGAAGCAAGCTGCCTTCCCTTGTCCTATAGTATGTTATAATGATTCAATAATATCAGAAAATTATTATTTACTGCTTCTATATTGAAGTATTTCAGGGAGAATTTTAGCAGTTTAGGCTTATTTGAGGCTATCAATATCTTCTAAACTAGAGCCAATCAGACAAAACCAATGTTATATTCGTAATCAGCGACCTTCAAAACCCCAGAAAACACTCCTAGATGGTCTGCCAAAGAAAAAAAATAAAAATTTGTTGACCAGTGTAATCTATCACACATTATGGTGCCCACTTGCAGATGTGAGTAAATACAATAAATATAGAGATGTATGATGAAAAAAAAATAATCTTGAACATTTAGCTCAAATATATAAATTTTCCATACTTTATTCTTGCTGCTGTTTCAGGAGATTCTTTTGTTTCTGGTACTGTATGTGACACAAGACAAACAAAACAACAGCACGGTTTTCTGGTCAAGCTTATCTGAATGTTATGATATTGCATTTTCTTGTTGATAAAATTGATAGAGGTGTCTTTCTTTATTCACTGATTTTGAGAAATGTTTTCTCCAGATACACAAGTCTTTTATCAAAGGTTTACAGTGTGATGAAAAATGTGTGTACAGCCACAACTGTACACTACCACTGCTTGTGTTCCGGTAAGAACGGGCGGTTAACATTTTTTAAATGACAAATAAATGATCATTTCTAGGACTGATATCATCCAAGTGTTTCCAAAGCTCTCTGCTCTTACTTAAATCATTCCCTGGAACAGAAAAAGGAAATGTAGAAATGAAAGGGAAAAAGTCCCATTAGACTTGTACTTCTGTTTCTCTTTATAATTTTCATTATTCAAATTCTGAATAAATATTAGGGCCTTTAAGGGCACTTTATTTTCAATTATTTATTTATCTGACTACCATCATTATGTTTAAAAACAAACGAACTTGAATTGCTGAGAGCACTGACATGCGTGCTGCTGCTGTTCTGTCTTACAGAGTTATGAGAAAATTAAAGAACCCGGAAGTTGTTGTGAATGCGTAAAAAAGTATGATTTTTTTTTTAAATTATGGAAAATATTCAGAAAAAAAATTTTAAATTAGCATTTCACTGCACTCGCTTTAGCATAAGAACCAGTGTTACTTGTTTTTGTTTTTAAAACACAAAAGACATTGTTGCCTAACTGGGATAATAACCTTGCATAGAAGAGTTACTTTTTGGTTAGCAGTTAATTTTTTTCTTTTAACCTACAGTTTACATTTTGATTTTTAGAATTTTTTATTTGGTTAGTAGACAAACCAATATGAAAAAATTGTGAATTACTGTCACTAAACTTATCAGCATCTTCTCCAGTACCAGGCACCTGAAAACCTTGTGTAAGCTGTCCAGCTGGGTCATGTGATGAATGTAACCACCTGCTCTAATGACACTTTCAAGTGTGACAGGGTTAGTGGTTGTTTGGATGGTTCTGACAAAGCCAATTGCACTTGCCTTCAAAATGGAAATGAGTTTAAGGTACTTGGTATTCTCTATAGAATTGTGACTAAATGGAGGGGAGAAGAGTATCTTATTGTTGACTTGTAGGAACAAGTTTGTGCGTGCACATGATTAACTTCAATGTTTATTTCTGTTTTTCTAAATTATATAAATATGAATTATTATTTTCATAGTACTTTTATAGAATGTTAAATATCACTTGTATATATAATTAAAAATTTTTTTAGAGCATGAAAAATAACATGTTAATGGATATAATTTTAACTTTTTTGCAGTCAAAAGTTTCTTTTTATAATTTTTATCTCTAGTTTTGACAAAAGATAGTGCATGATGATATTTAGTAAGTAATTTATTGAAATAGTTCATATTTAGTTTTAAAAGAATAGATATCATATCATGAATGTAAACTGTGATGTTGAGCTGCAAATAATGAATGAAAAAAATTTCCTTTTAATTTTTAAAATGTTTACTTTAAAAAGACAATATTTTCTCCATTTCTTTTAAGTCAGAGGAAACATTGGAAGGATGGCTGCCATGAATGCCAGTGTAAGAAAGGGATTGCCTACTGTAATAAGACCTGTTCAATTAGACCATATGGACAGGTGAGTTTGCACTTCTTTTTATGTCAATAACAGATTAAATAATTAAAAGCATTGAAATTGTGGCAGCATTACAAAATTGTTTAAAATTACATATTTGATAAATTTATAACTGAACTTCTAATTAATGAACAGGGTTTGCATAAGTACAGTGATTGAACATCCAACAAAACTAAATAAACTGTTAACTCTAATTTCTTAAATGTTCTGGAAAATAACAGTTGAAA
Organism: Nautilus pompilius; assembly: GCA_018389105.1. NCBI lineage: Eukaryota > Metazoa > Mollusca > Cephalopoda > Nautilida > Nautilidae > Nautilus > Nautilus pompilius. Next base: position 1,431,223 of record JACATO010000344.1, on the reverse strand, counting down.
TTTTGATCATTGAAAAAAGGATTTGTTTATTTACCAGAAAAAACCCTTAATAATGTGTATTTTTACTATTAAAATTCTTTTATTTTTTATGGATTAGTTTAATAACTTTGTTAGTTCAGTGTCTGAACCAGTTATTATTGGAAGCAGAATGCAGGAAGATTTGCTTTTATTTGGAAAATCACCATTCACAGGAGACAACAAGACTAAAAATACTAAGATAATGAGTGACTGTGTAATGCACACTAACACTCATCTACTGATAATACACAAGAAATATGCAGTCAAGTCATCCAGTCCACCTGACAGGTGACACTTTTTGGACAACTGGCTTGTCTGCCAGACATTAAGTCACTCACATACAGGGGGAAAGAGTTAATTTTGCAATGTTTAGATGTGCTTTGAATAACAATCTTAAACTTAGGGCAGACTCCTCAATCAAAACATCCTTATTTCAGTCAGGAAAAGATGACGACACGCTGAAGTAATAAATCAATACTGTGCCAGATAGTGGCCAGACATCAAATGTAAACGTCCTCTGATGAGGTCACCAAGGTCACAAATGATCACAAAACTAATTGTCAACTAAAACTAATTTTTTCTTTCAGCTGCTAGGGAGATACAGAGAGTAAACTCTGTGAAGGAATAAGCATCTGAGTAAATCACATGTCTTCTGCCCATTGGGAAGGAGTTGGGTGGCCAACTGTTCCTAGACATTCTGTCACAAGTCATAGGTGTAGATAAGCTTCATTCATAAACAGCTGCGGTGGCCAAATGTGGAACCAACCCAGCAACACCACACAACACACACACAACTTTGTCACAGTTATCATTTTATAACATAAATAAAATGCTAACAACAACAAAAAAAGATCAAGGCACTTGGTAACCAGTCCTCCAAAAGGAGTCACACATACACAAAAAAATTGGATTGTATAGCCCCGTGATGACTCACAACCAAAGCCAGAATTGATGGAGATGAAAATATTGGATATCATCATCAACAATGATGGATAGCCATCATAGTAACCATAGATTTTGTGCATCTCTTTCTCTAGCAGCAAGCACAGGATAGCAAAGTAACTATTGTTTACCTCAGTGCAGTCTACTTGTCGTTCAGCATTGCCAGTGTGTGTATCAAACTAGTCCATTGAGTTTTTCTCATATATCAACAAAACTACATGGGCAATTACAATCACAGAGGAAACCTTCAGCATCTGTGTGTACATTAACTAAATACAGGAGCTGAGCACTATGGACTTCATTTTGCAAATTATCAGGTGCACAAATTTTGCATTTTCTTCTTCTGCTGTTAATATATTATGAAATATTGTTACTAGCAAATTTTTTTTTAAAATTGAAAAATAAATGCAAAATTATAGTTTATCTGTACTAGAGCATGATAGCAAAGGGGAGATTACTTGGATATTCTGGCTCAGATTCACAGAATAAGAAAGTTATCTCACATGCATTTACATAAAATATTACTTAACCAGTTCTATTTTAATTTACTCTTATTTTTAGTTATTTTGCTTTATTTTTTGATTATGAAATAATAATTAAGAAATCTTTAAAGTTTGAGAGAGTCTGGATAAATATGTAGGTTTTTTGGGAAATAAAGTATAATGAGAAAGGAAAGGCTGAATGTTATTTTTATTTATTTATTTTAGAATATCTGAAAATACCCTGATTTTGTAATTTTTTGGCATACACTATATGTATGGTTATTTAACAATATTTGAACATTCATATTTTCTATCACTGGTAATAAATTTACTATGCTAAGTGCAGTGTTCATTAGCAAGACTGCTGACCATATTGCTATACTAATCAACAGTGAAATTTTTAATCAATTGAAGAGATTGAAAACGATAGTAACCAGATCAGAATGTCAAGTTATAGTATCCCAGTTAAAATTTTTTTTTTACTTGGTAAAAACAAAAACAAAATAGCAGACTGATAATTTTGTAGCATAGTATTTTGTTGACAGTTGTTAGCTATTTAATAAGTCCAATATTATTTATTTATGCTGTGTTTATTACATAGTAAGGATGGTATACTTAAATTCACTAACAGAATTAATACAGTAAAATTTTGCAAACAACAGCTTGTTTATATTGCAGAGTTAGTATTATTCTTGCAGGAAAAAGAATGCTGTGAGTGTACCTGCAGGTAGATTTTAAAACTATTTTCACACACACACACAGTAGGTGTATTATAGCTTGGACTTTATCAAATTTTTTTTTTCTTTTAATGAAGGTAGATGAAATATTACTTTATTTCTGCAGTGAGTTTTCTATTTAGCAATGATAACCTACATTTTTAGGCCAACTGTTGCTTGATGATGCTCCCTCCCTCTGTGCACACATGCATACATAGAGTATTGTGCAAATTGATGTGAACAGGATGAAAAAAGAGAGTTTTTAGTATACAGCATATATTTTGAAGACTGCAACAAACCTTTATATGCAATATGCCCATCTTTAGCTTCAGTAATATCTTGAACATGCTTGGGCATGGAATTCACCAGCTTTTCACAGATTTATTTAATCACCATGAAACCAGACTTGGGTGACTGTCCTGATCATTTATCTTTAGCTGTATGATCCAGTTCTTGAAGTCAAGTCTTACATTTGATTTGGTCTAGATCTGATGAGTTTTCTGGCTTATCTAGAAAGTTGATATTGTACATCCTGATTTATTCCTTAACACATTTTGATGTAATGGCAAGGAGCCAGATCCTGTAGGAAAACTTCATTTGGGAATATCTTCAGCAGTTCTAGAACCTTAGTTTATTTCTCACTTTTATCATGTTTTGCATAGGCACTAATGAGCCGGTTCCTCATACAGAAATACAACTCCAGAACATTTTCTTTTTTGGTTGCCCCACAGTTTGATTATAGTGAGAACTGGTGTGGACTTAACAGGTGAATGGTGTACAAATTGAGATTGACTTTAAACAAAAAATTACTAGTCTGAAAATACCATATTGTACCAGTCTTTGTTTGACCAACCAGCATATTTCTTGGTTTATGCATGGCATTTTGTCTTCATTATTTTTGTTAGCAATTGCTTTTTCATGGGATTTTTGGTTTGGTGCCTTACTTAAAGAAATCAACATCCTACCTGGACATCTGTTGTTGCTGCTAATTCCTGATTAAGCATGTCACTAGTTTTTCTGGGATCCTACTTTCTCATTTGTATTAATTTTGCATTATCTCAGAGTGATGGTTTCCATTTTATTCCAATTCTTCCTTTTCTTGGTGGGGATATCGAGCCTGCAGCTTGTTTCTTCTTAATAATCTTATTGACTGTTTCCCATACCAAATTTGACTTCATTGGCAATTTCTCCGTGTGTGAGAGATGTGTTTTTTCAAGGTGATTATTTCAATTCTTTTCCTTGGCATAACATCTACAGTCAACTCTTGAAAGAACAGGTATCATGTGTTTGATGACTGTCAAGAATATAAAAGCTCAGCAGAAACTGAATGGCAAGCCCATCATCAAAAGATGATACAATAATGTGTTGTATACCATAAACAATTGTATATTAATAAAAAACAAAATATTTAAATAGTTTTTAATAAAACAATGAAAAATCATATTTTTGTTTTATGTTCACATTAATCTGCACAAAACTGTATATTGGCACCATAGTTTATACAGGGGATAAGGGACCACAGCTACAGCCATTGATCCCATTTACTCTTTTTTTTTTCAGAGTTTTGCTTTCAGGATATTTTTTTTTTTTTGCATGTTGAATCTACAAAAAGTCTTATATGTAAATATTGTCTGTTACCTGCCATCATTTATTAAAAGATGTGAAAATAGCAGAAACAGATTATTACTTACATGAAGAAAACAAAAGGAGAAGTCTTATAAAAAAAAATAAAGAAGAATAGCAAAAATGAGGGCACACAAAGTAAAACTGAAATAACTTACATTAGCCATGAGGCTGCACCAAGTAGTACAGTGTTGTCTACTTTCTAATAAGTTCTCTATCCATAATAAACGTGGACTCAAAATGCAAAAACTTGTAAATATTCCACACTATAAATTATCCTATCCTATTCCAGCACCTAGAAACATACACTGATTCCTTTATAAAATTTTCTTGGGAATGCAGCATTCATTTTTACAAGTTGAAGAAAAGATGTCATTCAGCAGTCAAAATGTCTAACCATTCTTATCAATTGGGAAACCCCGGTACCATCTTTCTTTCTAAGTTTCTTTCAATACAATTTTAAAATTACAACACAAAACAACTTTGAGCATTGATGCTATATGGCTGATTTAGCATGTTGTCCACAAATAGCCCAGTAAAGCTGGATAGGTGAACTAAATTGACTTGGCACTGGGTTACTCTGATAAAAAGCTATAATAGTAAGTGATGCATCAGTTTTGAGACATTGTTTGCCAAGTGTAATGCCTTGTTCTATGGGTCTAGGCAAAGTTATAATTATGTTTTTAAGGCTGAAGTCCATGAGAATGTGCATCTTAAAATAAAGTAAGTTTGCTATATCCTTGTACTTTGGCGTAAACACTTTTTGAAAATAATTAATGACTTAAACCAAAAATTAGCATTACCTATACAGGAAGACCCCGACTTACATAAGTTGGAATCACCTAGCATACATGTGTAAATATACAGTATACGTATTACAAAAAATCCATGCTTTTGGATTTGAACAAAAATGAACGGAAAGTGTTGCCTTACTGATTGATCCTTTTGAACGCACATGGGTTCTTGGACTGGTAAACAAGCGATGGTTTATGCCTAAAGTCACCAGCCGCATTTGCCCCCAATAAAAGCGTTAGTCTATCCTTCGCTACTTTGGACCCTGGCATTGTTTTCTCTTCCAATGAAATGTACATGCAGTTGGACCTTTTTTCCCCAAAATAACCCCGTTTCATCAACATTGAACACTTGTTGCACCATATAACCACCTTTTCAATTATTTCTTTCAACACATCAGGATACTTTTCAGCTGCATTAACATCACCATTAGCAGCCTCACCACTCAATTTAACATTATGAAAACCAGCTCGATCTTTAAATCTATAAAACCAAACATTGCCAGCAACACATCATTTTAGAGCATTCGCCTGCTTTTCACTGTCTGCATAAAGGCTTCATGCTTTTTCCTGAATCGATCGCATAAAGGCTTAATGGAACATACTTTTTGTATCTTGTCTTCCATCCACATGGTAAGCAATTTTTCCATTTCATAGATGACACCAACACGCTGTTTCGCTATTATTGTAGATTTTAGCGGTTCAAATCCTTTCACATGTTCTTTAATGTTGACAGCATCTTTAACAATAGTATTCATTATTGACACCAAAAAACCTAGTTCACATGCAATGGCTGATAAAGATTGTCCACCTTCATTTCTAAGTCTATTTTAGTGCGTTTACATGCGGGCTCAGCACTTTTACCACCACTTCGCCCTTTTCCAGTCATAATTAGAGTGAATAAATCACTAGAAAACGAAAACTTTCGAAGAAAAACTACAAGTGATGCACAAGATGCTTAGTGTCTAACGAGAGAATGTGTGTGCTGCATGCGAGAGAGGGAGATCATGTAATAGCATCACAGAAACGACTGCATAGCTACAGCAGCAGTGCTCTGCTAACATAATGTAAATTTTGGGCTTACGGGAATTGTTTACGTAAGTCGTGTATTACATAACTCAGGGTCTTCCTGTACATACATACATGCATGTGTGTATATATACACATAGTTTCTCAGGGATGGAAAAATTTTAACATACCTTCACCATCTTCATGCTTTCAGGATCTGCTAAAAAGAGAAAAGAAATTCATCGAAGAACTTATTTTTTAACATTATGTTCTACATAAAAATGTGTTGAAATGCCTAACCAAATCCTGCTATCAATCAGGGTAGAGGGAGAGAATTTATTTACACTTCTGAGATTAGAACATCTTTTTTAAAATCATAAAAATTCGGACTATCATTTTATTCATATCTGTAAAATTGAACATAAAAATTAGTTGTTTTATACTTAGTTTTTTTCTTTAAATATAACTGGTTTTCAGGTAAAATTAGTTGAGAGCTTTATGATAGCATAACAGTTCTTTGATATTAATGCACTGACCCCCCCCTTCTAAAGTATTTTTGAGCTAGAGTGTGCTGCATGAAAATCACTTTTACAAACTGATGGGAAGTAATATGCTTTTTATACTTCTTAATGTCAAAAATAAGTTTAAACTAATCCTGAATTTGAAATCTTTGAAGCCTTTTCCATAATCTGATTTGTTTTCTTATGAATTCTTTAGTTTCTTCTTACATAAATGTTTCTGGATGACATGTTACTGAAACAGGTGATGAGCTTTCCAGACTTTGTGGTGCTGTTATTTTCAAAAAAGGTACAGTTATCTAAAAAATCAATAGTGGTACATATAATTATACTGGTGGCCAAAATAATTTTCATAACTTCTGTTTCAAGTGTAGTGTAATAGATTTGATTTGTCTAAGATTTATCATTTACATATTTTTTTCATTAAACTAATATACTGTACTTTAGTTAAAACAATATTGCAAAGCAGACATTTTAAAGTTTACCAATTTATTTTATGCTATACTGCATTCCCACAAGAAATTAGTACATAAAGTGTGTTCAGGTCAGAGGTCTTGCTTTGGCACTTGTCTGTCTGTCTTGGGAGTGATGGACTTGTGCACTGGGCTGCTGTTTGTTATCCAAAGTGGCTGCTTGGCATCAGTCACTGCGGCTGGCCAGATCCATTCAGCATTCGTGGTGGCAAATGCTACAAACATGGTTAGATGTCATTTCAGACTTTTTTTTTTGCAGCTGTTTGGTCTCCTGCTCTTGTTCTCTTTTTTTCATTTGTAGACTGCAACATCAGGTTTCCCTCTCCTGTGCACAGGGCTCCCAGTGTCTATGTCAATCACAGTTCTTCAAGTCATGTTTTAAAATGCCTTTGTAGTGCAGCTGTGGGTGGTAGCCTGCTAATACCTTTTCTTCTTTCAGCTCTCAAAACAGAAAATTCTTGAGAATACATCCATTCTCTATGCAATGAACAGGGCCTATCCAATCAAGCCTTCTTTGACTAAGAATATTGAAAATGCTTGGTATTCCCAATCTCTTCAGTACGTCAAAATTTCTAACCCTGACCCACCATAAGTCAAAGGCGTGTCTCAAGAAGTCAGTGGAAATTATCTGGTCTCTTGACTTGAGTAGGTTGGCTGAGATTTGCTACCATATGAAGGCATGTTCAGACATATACCAGGTAAACCTGCACTTTGGTGTTGACAGTGAGTTTAGGGCTTTTCCAGACTCTTGGTTAGCACTCAAAAGGTGGTGGATGCTTTGCCATTGCATGTGTTGTGATGTGTTAAGAGACAGAATGTTTGTCACAATGAAAGGAATCAAAGTGTCTATGGAAAAGGCAAAACAAAATGAATGTTTGGTCAAAGCACTAGGATAATGTATAAAACCAAAGAAATCCAAAGCATATTATTACTGTTCAATATATAAAACTTAATACCATTGGGAAATCTTTATAGTACAATAAAAAAATAATTTTGTCCTGTAAACTGAGATATTAATTAATAAGCACATTATTATAAACTGGCTTTAAGTTAGGCATAGCTCACTCTTGTGTATGGTGTTGTCTGAATGTCTGCACTGACAATTTCTATTAAAACAGAAATTTAAATCAATCAGTTGTGGAAGTTTTAGGACAGCTGCTGCATATCAGATTCATTTGCATGTTTTTTGGTCTATTTTGAAAATATGTTTTTGATAGCCTGTGTGAAGTTCTTAAAACCCAAGCAGCCATTGAATATTTACTGAGAACTATACACTACACATGCAGCCCAAGCAGAATCTGATTTTAATGGGAAACAGAAAAAAAAAAACAAACAGCTTTATTTGTGATAATGTTCCAGTAGACAAGTATTAACTTTGAACAAACTATTTTCTGGTTTTTGTAGAAAATTACTCTTGAACACCTTCTCATACACAAGTTGCAAGTTTTTGTTGTAGTTTTTTTTTTTTAAATCAGGCAGCTGGCATCATTGAAAACTAAACCAAACTTTGAGTTATTTGATTACTTTGTTTGCTCTGATAACATCTCTGGCACAGACTACAGCTGTTCTTTGTTAAGTTTACTATATCGCCATACTAACCCAGCTACCTGTAAAACTTCTGCAAAAAAATACAATACGTATTATATAGCTTTATTACATAAAAAGCAGGTATTGAAAGACATCTTCAATGCTCAGTCACTTGCAGGTATTCATTATACATTTAGTCTTCATCAAGTTGTTCCTTTGGTGGTGGGAGACAAATATCCAAACAATCCAATGGTAGAGAAATTCCATGATATTTGATACTTTAGGTTCTGTTCCCTCTTCTAGTTAAAATATTAATTCCACTAATAATAACAAATTCCATAGCTTATTTACAAAAAAACATCTTTCTGATGAAATTTAAAAATATAACGTTTTTTCTAAAGGTTAAAAGAAAGTCTAGTTTAACACTAGTGATGCCCTCAGGTGTTTGTCAACAAATCAAATAAAAAAAAGTAAATTCACCCATGAAAGGCAGGCAGCATCTATTGCAGTAGTTTTGCTGTTTTCTTAGAAGAATTTCTGCAAAACAATGTCAGTGTACATAAGTATATTTGAAGAGTTATTGCGAGCTTGCTTCATTACCTACATCCTGTCAACAAGATGCACAATAGTAAAGAAAGTGTACTAACTTTGAAAAAAAATTTTAAATGAAACACAATATCTCTGATAGGAAAAAAACAAATTAGCATCTTTTTATTTTTTTACATTAGTATGCTTTCATTGTTAGGCACATTCCCTGCATTTGATATTATTTTGTTAATATGACACCCATTCACCCCTCCTGTATTTTATCCTGTGGACAATTTTTGTTATTTTGTACCCCTGCCTTTGAAAATAATGCTGCAGATGCCCATGGCTATCATAACTAGTGCCAAGCACTTGTTTGTTTGTTTTATTTCAGGAATAGAAGAATGTAGTGGTCTTCACATTGATTTTAAGAATAGTAATCAGATACCCAATTATCTACCTCATAATAAATAATGTTTATTAGGTTTTAATAGTGAAGCCAGGCTGATTTTTTAAAAAAAATTCTTAAATTAATTATTTGTTTCAATTCTCAATATCTAATTAAAATAACAAATATCCTACTCTCAGACTTTTTCCTTTTCAAATTGTTGGGAAAAGAACAGAGACCTGAACAGTGATGGATCAACATGTCTGCCTGCCAGCCATTTTGCTTGATCAGGTGAACAAGAGATTGTCCATCTTTGGACAAACTGTCACAGCTGATGGCCAAGTAGTTCAACTGACAAAAAAAAGAACAACTTCCAGTAAATACACAAGTATACATTTAAAAAAGAATGTTTTTCCCTGAACCTCCAACTCACAGGAAATGCAGTGGGTGATCTCATATATGACCTCTTACACAAGCCTGACTCTCAGACAAAAGTTGAGTCCTAACCTTTACTGCAAACATAAAAATCAACACAAGTTTGGTCAAAATCATTTTGTTCCTAGAAATGTTACAAAGCTCTTCCAAACTGACCTAATATACTATAGATATTCACAGAATACCAGTGTGTTACGTTAATGGTTGGTTTTGAGACCAACGGATTCATTATTATTATTATTATTATTAAGGATTACCTAGTAAATATGTAGAACACATGGATCTGACTACAACTTCCTAGCAGTCAGAAAAGTAGCGAGTGACTAACTTCTCAGACCACCTAGAATCTTTGACAAGTAACTTTGGCCTTGATCAGGTTAATTTAGGTTTCAGGGACTTGGTGCTTTTGTCAACTGCCAGGTGTCGGGTCCTTGTTATGATCGTAGTGTTATATTTAAGGTTACACTCTGGGAAGAGAGCAGTATATGTATGTGTGTGTATATGTGTGTGTGTATATATGTGTATGTATGTGTGTATATATGTATGTATATGTGTGTTGTGTATATGTATGTATATGTGTGTGTGTATATGTGTATGTATGTGTGTATATGTATGTATATGTATGGTGTGTGTGTATATCTGTATATGTGTGTCATATGTATAGTATGTTATGTGTGTGTATCTATATATATGTATGTGTGTGTATATGTGTATGTATGTGTCTATATGTGTGTGTATATGTATGTGTGTGTATCTGTATATGTGTGTGTGTATATGTAGGAACCGACTGGACGTTTTTTAGTCTTTTTGAAGAGAAAAACCGCCCACGTGTATAACTACTGTGATACTTGTGTGTAAAAGGGGGGTATCCCTCGACTTCACTTTCCAAAATGTTCACAGTAACTACGTTAGTATTTAGGAGATGCGCCACCAGACCATCACCATCTCGTCTCGCGCGCGCAGAGTTAAGACGCGGCTGAGCTTTGCTTGCTCGACCTCTTCATAAGTACGCCTCTATGTTTCCTGTGGTAACCCCCATAGGCTTGGAAGATAAGCACCTGCAGAAGAAAGGAAGAGAAAATTCCATTCCTCACCAGTTTTCAGAAAACCATCGAAACAGGTTCCCTTCGGCCAAAGCAGGAATCGGCAACGGGCGACTCATTGACTGCTCCCTTGCGGCTCCGTGACACGATCTAAAAATAGGACAGCAGCACTCACATGTAGAACGAAGATCGGCTCCCCCACCATTTTTTTTTAAAAAAAAAAAGTTTTCCCCTTCCATTTGAAGGGATGAGAAACCCTTATAATTTTTTCCACAACCTCTTCCGGTTTCACATTCCGCAGCAGCGCCTCTACTTCCGCTCGCGTGCAGTGGTCGGACAAAGAGCTGGGGTGCGGCGAGGATTAGCGGCAATGGCGGCTGACATTCAGTTCGGAATTAAATTGAAATCATATGAAGGGGTCGGACGGCTTCGAGAGAGATGGAGGGGAATCGAGGATTGGAAGACGAGAATTCAGGAACGAACGGACCGACCTTGGCTGGGCTCGTGTAATTCCCAAACAAACGGAAGGTCGGATCTCGTCTCGAGTGGGGGGGGGGGGCCCGCAAGGGGCGGGAAGAACACTATTCGGGACTGGCGGTTAGTGGGGGGGGGGGGCAGAGTAATAACGGTCGCTATGACTGTGTGTAGATCTGGGAGCACAATATTCTGAACCAGTCGTCCTATGGTGGATTTTTGTTGGAAAGAAAAACACTTTTTCTACTCTCACAATGGTTCATATTTGTGCTATTATTATTATTGTTTGTTGTCTCTCGAACTGTGAAGTGAGAACAGGGCCTTTTGAGATGACAAAGATGCTTTTCTCCAATCTAGTTCGCAGGTGATGACCGTGGAGATCGATCAGCAGTTTAAACCCTCGATGTTCGGCCGCCATTAATAGAGAACGAAGGTGCGCGCACTCACTGCTACACAGACAGGTGTTGACGGCTGAAATACTCATTCGAAGCTGCAGAGGTGCTTTCGCTAATCGGAGCTTGAAGCTGCCGGGGAACCATCGCCGGTGTCGTATTCGAGTTTCCTTACCTGGCAGGGAGTTGATGACGAAGCTAGAAGAATACTTCCCCCGTAAAGATAAATTGGTGAAGAGGGAGAAATAAACCTTCCCTGAAGGAATACTGAAGTTGGATGTTGGTCGGAACTTACTCGCTTAGAAACAGAATAACCGACAGCAAGGATCTAATGTCTAAACTTTGACATCGTAAAAGCCCTTCTACATTACCACATTTCTAGTTAAGAAAGAATTTCGTATATCACTATCGAAAGGAATTATAAAGTTTATTATTGCCAGCTTCACACACTGAAGATAAAAATGTGTGGATGTTACAAACTACGAACAACGTAATCAGGGATTTTTTCAAACGCTTCATAAAATTTTAATTGAGTAGGTTATTGAATTAATGAAGTAAGTCTGATATGAGTTCCACAGCGACCATTAGGCAGGTTCTGATCGTAAAACGTACTAGAATGTGTTTTAAAAGAAAAATAAACAGCGTAATTTTCAACTTCTGTGTAAAATATAAAAGCTGACATGTCCGGTAAAGAAACACGTGTTTTTATTTTTATCAGTTTTTAAAACAGAATATTTCAGATTAAAATATCCGTCCACGTTTAAATAGCATTCGTTTGCTTTTTATAAAACGAGACCGTAAATGAAAATCTCTTCATTTGTTTGATTTTCGTCAAGAAATTGGAAACTGAAACCTTTGTGGAATGAGTTCTGGGTATTACCTCATCGCCTGGTTCTTCCTGTTGAACTCCAAGAATATTTTTTTTCTTCTGTACCTCAGATGTATTTTAGTAATTAATTGCATGCTGTTGATTCCAACAAGAACGAACTTGCTAGTAATTATCAGCGTGTTCGGCTACACGTATGCAAACCCGGACCTTTTTTCTAGTCGCCATTTTGGCCTTCAGCAACGTTCTGATGGTGGGGTTCGTCGTCATTCCACTCGACATCGCTTTCCTCAGAGTTCCATCCATTGGTGAAAACACGTGCACGTTCAGGGTTACTGTTTGGATCACCTGCTTGGGAAATGTTTTTGTTCAACTTGCCATCTCTGTTGTATAGGTTTGTTATTGTCGTGCACCCGCTTAAATACGAGGCTTTCATGCCGGGGCTTGCCACGATAGGTGTGTGCTGGCCCTACATGACAGTCTAGAATCAACTTCTGGCTACACGCACGTATCATGACAACAACCTGCCGCCAGCTGCATCCCCGCTTTCTGCAAGATGTGAAACGGCAAAATGATGATGCTGGTTCTAGGGACTCTTGTTTTATGGGCGTCTTATATGCTCGTGGGAGTCAGTACAGCCCCTGGTCGATAATAACTTTGAACGTACTTTGTTATTTTGTTCTCTGCATTGGTGAACTCAACTTCTCACTCAACGTGATCATCTATGACTGGGAGAACAGTCTCCTTGGGCAGTAAGGCTTTGAGGGATCATCTATGACTGAGAGGACCATCCTTGGGTATTAGGGCTTTAAAAGCGTTTTGTTTAACATGGTCTACTGTAAACAGTCGGAGGGAAGTAGACTGACTGGAAATAACCACTCCTGACCGGATATTATATAGGCCACAAGTTTCAAACTTGGCAAATATTATTATTAAAAGCGACCTTTCTTGTAAATGGATTCTAGACATACGAAGCAGATTTAATTCAGCTTAAGGGTTGGATTGCCTGTGGCCATTGCTTTTGACCTTTTTTTTTTTTTGACTTCATGAAGATTTCTAATGACTTTATTGAGACCCGCTTGCTCCTTGTATTTGGATTCTTAATTCATTCGAACTTCAGGTCTTAAGTATTTACTGAAGACCACGAACAAATCACATGGCTTAAAAGAAAAACGTTTGTTTGCAGATGATTAGTGGTAAAATAATACTTTGCTTGATGTTATTGAAATGATGACAATTTTAGTGCATAAAGATACATGGATTAAACCGAAAACGAGAACTGTAAAAAAAAAATAAATAACCTTAGAAAAGGGGTAGGAAGTTTGTTAGATGTTTGTCAGGAAGAATATATTCTGCAGATTTGGCAAACACTAAAATATTTCGTCTGCAAATAAAGAAACAGACAGACAGTGAGTGCTCATGTGTTAAGGCAGATTCAATAACCTGAATCCTGAGAGCTCCGAGATTTCATGATCATATGTCAGAAAACAAGAACTTGTCTCCAGGTAACGCAGTAGTAAATACTTATTTGAAAGCAGACTGATTGAAGAAAACATTAGAGTTTCGTTGGCACAATCCTCAGGGTAAATGACACTTTTATTTATTTATTTATTTTTAAATTGTTAGAAAACGTATTTCTGGAAACAAGTGAGGTTTGAATATGGACATTGCACGCACGGACCACTTCCGTAGTCAGTGGCAATAGTGCATATTTCGGTTTTATGACCATACATTTGTCTCCTAGCTGTTTATTTTCTACTTGACTGGTCGCTTGACTTACGGGAAGGCTGAATAAAGATGATTGAAAGTGTAAAACGTTTTATTGATTGCCATTGTAGAAGTAAACCACAGTGACAGGCTGTTTACCCATTTAGGCAACTATTAGAATAAGCTGGAGGAACGTGTTTACTTTCACTTTTCATTCTTTGGTAAAGGAATTAGTCAGTGCGTAAATTGCACATCAGAAAAAAAAAAAACAACGAATTTTCCTATCGGAGAGGATAAGGAAGCACTATCGAAATGAAAAAAATACAAATTTCGTGACTAAACGCCTTCGAGATTACACAGAGCGAGGAATGCGATTATAAAAACTATTTGTGACGTAAATATGCATCTGTGTGGTACAATTGAAAAGTTTCCGGCTCGTGCCAACAGAGGCTGGCGCGCGAGATCAGTTTTTCTAATCGCTAACCTCTTCAGATATGAAAGTATACAGGAAAATCACGTTAGTCGATGTATGCAGGCCTACAGATTTGCAAAGTTTTAACAAAAATAAAAATGAAAATTGAAAGGAGCCAACGAACTAATATATCTTAGTTATTTTGGAAAACTGAACAGTTATTCTGCTCAATAAATGAGAGAGATGTGACGTCAGTGCAGAAAGAGAGAGACTGGACTTTAAAATGGCCGCCCGTTAACCTCAAAAGTACTGGGTTTTTTCAACTCTCTACATCATGCTTTATTTGAAATGCAGTGACTCAACAACTAGCCATTGATCCACCTCCTGGATCTAAGAGTGCCCGCCCGTTAACCCCAGTAGTATTGGTTTCTTTTCAACTACTGCCTCATTGCATACTCAACCCTCCATGGATCTAAGAGTGCCCGCCCGTTAACCCCAGTAGTATTGGTTTCTTTTCAACTCTCTACATGCCTCATTTTAAATGCAGTAATTCAACAACTAGCCATTGATCCATCTCCACTACACGTCCGCTTAGAACTTGTGTAACGAATTCCGCCGTCACAAGTTTTACACAAAGTACGTGGCGCGTCTCCGGCACCTGAAGCGAAATCGCTTCTTGTAAATGCATATATCGGTCTGAATAAGTATTGCATTGTAAACTAGACATCAAATTATCTTTACTTCATCTTTAACTATTGACATAAGGAACCTAAAGATCACCCATGCGTGGGATTTACCTAACATTTTTTTGTCTTTCAGGCTTAATGTCATATAAATACCTACCATGTTAAGATGATCTTTTGGATCTTTGTAAAAGCCATTAAGTATAGTTCTTTTTTTGTTTTCCAAAAAAAAATTGCTCGTTTCGAGTGCACGTGATGGGCTGCGTCATACTCAAAAATCAAAGGAATTTTGTCGCTTAGGTAATTAATAATAAAGCAATTCATTAAATTTATTGAAAGCGGTGCGTATTGGGTGGGGCTCTGTTATCTATGACTACAGATGTCAGCCAGTCAGTGACTCGTCACTTATTCGGGCCAGAGCTTTATGGCTATTTCCCTAATTAGCAGAACCGCGAAGGACTCGTGTTTTAGTTAAGCTGTTCCTGATATTTCACATTGATCTTCTATATTTATTGTTAATTTGATGTTTCGGCTTCTTTCTGGTGAAACCTGACCTGTTCGAAGTAATTGTATAGCAATAATTCATGAAACGCACTGCCAATTAAATATTTATGACCACCACAGTGTAATCAGTCTTTTTAGAAAGGTGCTTGCTGAAACATGTTTATCTGCATGACGTCACGTGACCACCACTATAGCTTATGTATACGGTTGGTTGGGAAGGACTAGTGCTACAGTATCTAAAATCAGTCACCTTTTGACTTATTTCTTTTCCTGTCTGTTGTTAAGGTCCCGCAAAAGCCATGTTATATTATTAAATTGTAATATAACTCATCAACAGAAAGATTTGCTAGGATTTTGTATCGCTGCATAATCATTGTTTTTCTGTCATATCGAATAATTTAAACGCATGACACCGTCTCTTACAAGGAGCTGGCTTTTGTTTACGCCGTCAAGAAGTGAAGACCGAAAGCCGTCTTGTGATTATATAATGAACTACTTCCTGTCCAAACTCTTCTGGAATGATGCTGATGTTTCTGACGATTTTCCAGCGTACAGCATCCATCGATTTGTGAAGCAAAAAACAGGATCCCGTGTAGTTTTAAATATTGTTTCAGGTGAAAGTCGATGTTTTGCAGGTTTTGACCTAAGTTATAGGAATTTTTTTAAAGCTCCAGAGTTTAGAACAAACAGCAAAGTGCTTTTCGTTTGACAAAAATTTTCTTTGCAAATTTGGAATAACTCGATAATATTTTATTCTTCCCTAACCTTAGGCAGTCTTCATGGCTTCTTGATAGATTAATTAAGTGTTTTGCATGCAGTAGTTAAAAATGAAGTATTTATGATGAAGTGGACGTGTTTCTGTCAGCGGACTAAGTGACAAATTAGCGACGGCGCTCATAAATACGGCTGGTGCTGGCTGTCCCCGCCTCAGACATGGCTGCGGCTCTGCTCGTCTCCGCTCTGCTCGCCTTCTTGGGCGGCACACGCGCTCTAAGAAGAGTCGCCTGCAACCAACCGGCCGATTCAAAGGACTCTATATATGACTTTACAGTGCCAAGCATTAACAAGACGGGACGCGTGGCGCTGTCGAAGTTCAAAGACGAGATTGTGCTGGTGGTCAACGTGGCCACCTACTGACACCTCAACCATCACTACCACGGGCTGAATGCACTGCAGCGCGAGTTCTTCCGGGACGGCTTCACCGTCATCGCCTTTCCTTGTAACCAGTTTAACAAGGTGAGTGAGGACCGTCGCCCTACTTCACACCCAGCCTATTGCCGTTCACCTGCCACAGTAGTGTAAACAACGACAAGGCGCCCAGTTACTTAGAATCGCGGCAACCATTGCGCCCATACTGGACAAAACCAGACACGAACAGAACCTTTTCGGTTGGGTGACACAGGTGAAATTGGACAGTTCTATTAATAACGCGAGGTGTGTCTTGTAACAGGTCACGTACTATTTCTGCGTGACACTGAAATACGAGTATATGTACAATTTCTAGATACTTCGCCGAACAAGTTCGGCGACAGAGAAACCTGTTAGCAACAGAAATAGTGTAAACAAAGGTTAGGAAGCCAGTTGGTCCTCCAAATAACCAGTTTTTAAAATAATGATCCATATAAATTAGGTCAAGTTCATCACCACTTGAATGTACCTTTTACCGATATTTCGACTGACTGATGACAGAGGTTCATCAAAATGTCAACAAAAAAATAATATTATCTAGATATGACAAGTGCTCTCCCATTGTGTTGAGCATAACAACACCACCAACAAAAATTCTCTCAGATATCAGCTTTTCTGAGAGGGCTACTTGAGGCCTGACTAGTTGTGGAGATCGAGAAGAATATTTGCATTTTGCCCTGAGAATGTGTTTGCAATTTCCCTTGTCGCCTAAAGCGTTTTCCAGGACCGGATTAATAATCCTTGCACTAGCCTGGCCATGTCGGTATCCGGTCATTTGTCTGTAGTTTTTGGCATTTTGGCTGAACGTTACCCGGTTGCGCGCAAAGTCGCTAAATCGGGTGTCTCACAAGAAACAGACGCAATGTCAGACATCCGGTGTTTACCACTAACTCTGTTTTCTGCTTTGTTGCTTGGAAGGGAGCGGTCGTTGTCTTCATTTCTATGTTACACCAATAAGTTTGTTCGTTTTCCTTCCAGGAGGAGCCAGGAGTAAACGGCACCGAGATAATGAACGGGATCAGATGGGTGCGGCCAGGGGGCGGTTTTGAGCCCCTGTTTCCCATATTTCACAGGATTCGAGTAAACGGAGATAAGGAGCACTCTCTTTACACCTACCTCAAGGTAATTCTGGATTTAAATTTAAAAATAGTGTACATCATACGATAATCATTAGTATCACAGACTTATTGGGCCCTTTTGTCTACAGATTACGCTGACATTATCATGCACCAAAAAGGGGAGGGGAAAGAGAGGCTATTTTCTAATGTACAGATATTTTATTATATATATATATAGCTTCATGAAATTCTGCCTGCCACGGATGGATAACGTAACCGTGATGGGAAGTAGTGATGACGTGGTATGTCTTATTAATAAAAAAGGGATGATATCGAGTTCTAATCTTTAAAAAAAGCGAATGGAATTTCCACCAAATATTTGTGATTATTCTTGCGTGAGAATAGAAAAATGGCTACGTACTAAAACAACTGAGCGATATGGTTTGTCTCCCGTAGACCATAAACGATCAAATTTATTTTTGCTTATGTTTCCAAGGATTTTCATATTTTGCCATTAGATTTTGGAACAGCTGATAACTAACTCGCAGCGGTTTTTATTTTTCGTACTGAAGTTTTCTCAAAATATACTAGAAGTCATCTGTTACCGTTTTTATCACCACTATCGAAATGTTAATGTGATATTTAGAGTCCACATTTCTGATGCAACAGAGGCGATTTATCTTCATCGCCAACGAAATTCGTAAATGGTACTGGCTGGGGACTGAATTTTTGTAAAAGAAAGAGAAAATACTTTGAATCTGCCGCTAATTCTAAAACAAGAGAAAAATTGTCTAAATAAAAATGCGTGTAGAGTTACCTCCACCTTATTTCTTCACTGGTTTAATTAAGAATTCTTTCCTCTTGAAAACATGAGAAATTATTTTGTTGTTACTATAATTTCTGAAAACTTTAGAAATCGATTTGATTTGTTAAACATATAGAGGCGTAGGAGTCGATTAATTTTGTAAACTATAATAAATTTGAGAAAAAAATTTCAAGAAATTACCAGTTTTGCTTTGAACTGGAAATATCGCGAGTTATGTAAACAACAGAATGAAATAAACCAAATTAAATGTTTTTAGAATCTTTAAAAATGAAACTTCGCTTATTTATTATTTTCATTTATTTTTCGTTTCATTTTGAAATAAAATCTTTCTAACTTCTCTTCAGTCTAAAATTTGGTTTCTCTCTCTTTTTTTTTTAGACGGGTGGTTACTTATTGTTTTGTTTTCGTTAACTTTATTTTCATTATTATACTAAAACACAGCAGGAAAAAATGTAAGTTAATTTAGTATTTAAATAGTTTTAAAATATTAATGACAACAATAATAATACAGTAACGGTTTGATTACTTCCCCTTTAACTAACAGCTATTTCCTCTTATTGCTTCACGAAATGAAAAGGGCATTACTGGTCGTAGTCCAGAATTTTTCTTATAAAGGTTGAGAAATTGTATGGAACTAAAGAGGTGATGTTATGTGCATCTAAACTAACAAAGAGATTTTTTTCGATCCAAAGGAGGGGAAACAATTCAAAAGAGGAGCTTCTCTTTATCTCCGCCAGGGGAAAAAAAGAAATCTATTTAGTTTTTTTTTTTTTTTAATGAGTATAAACAAATAATTTTTTTTTGTTTGGCAATTTTCCCAATGAAGTCTTCAAAAAATGCAGATTTACGCCGTAGACTTATGTTAGAAAAATACAGAAAATTAGCTGAAATTTTTCGTCTAATATTTACTCCCCTTTATTTGCAAATGTCATCATTTGCCGAATTAAAACAGCGGATAAACACAATATTAATGCTCGTCACATCTTGTTCTGTACAAAAGGTTTGGGGCTGGCATTTTTGTGTTTTTTTTATCAATCCTGGGAAGGAATATATCAAAATATTTTAAAATTTCTTAAATCTACATTCCATTTCAATAGAGGTGAGAAGACAGGTAGAAACTTTCTCGATTAGACATTAGGATCGTATAACATCATCCCCAGAGTCTATTTTAAGTTTGTAGATTTACAGCCATGTGTCGGGTGCCACGGGTTTTTTTTTTGAAAATCTTGTCTTCCTGATTTCCAATATTTATATGGTCATTTTAATTCCCAATTATGAAAAATATCAATTAATTTTTTTCTGAAACACTTTTACTTTATTGCTTAACATTTTTGATGCAGGAAGTTACAATTAGATATATTTAAAAGATCATCTTATCACGTTAATATTTCTTTAGCTGAATGATATTATGCTTGCTCATCTGGACCACCTACAAGAGTTTAGTTGGAAGATGGGGACAAAAAATAATTTAAAAATTAAAAAAAAATAGTCTAATTTCAAAACTCGTATTATTATTATTATTAGTATTATTATTATTATATTATTATTATTATTATTATTAGTATTATTAGTATTATTATTATTATTATTATTATTATTATAGTATTATTATTATTATTATTATGATTATTATTATATTATTATTATTATTATTATTATTATTATTATTATTATTACTTATATAATTACCTAATTTCAAATATTATATCCAAATTTATTCCATATGATTTTTTCCCTGCATGTTTAAAAATAGAGTTATATTTGCCAGTTTTTCGAAGACGACTTATGTGGACTTACTTTCAATTTTCTAAGCTATTTTATTTCTCTTAGATGTGACGTTTTTGCTCATTCCATGATAATAACTCACTGCTTCAACATCATATCATCGCCAAAGGTTTGGTAAAAATATATGCATAAATATTTCATAAATGAGAGAGAGAGAGAGAGAGAGAGAGAGAGAGAGAGAGAGAGAGAGAGAGAGAGAGAGAGAGAGAGAGAGAGAGAGAGAGAGAGAGAGAGAGATGAGAGAGAGCGAGGAATAGAGAGAGAGAGGAGATGAAGAGGAGAGAGAGAGAGGGAGGAGAGAGAGAGAGAGAGGAGAGAAGAGAGAGAAGAGAGAGAGAGAAGATAGAGAGAGAGAGAGAGAGGAGAGAGAGAGAGAGAGAGGATGGAGAGGAGAGAGAGAGAGAGAGAGGGAGAGAGAGAGAGAGAGAGAGAGAGAGAGAGATCGAGATCTGGAGAGAGAAGAGAGAGAGATCGAGAGAGAGAGAAGAGATCAGAGAGGCTGGAGAGAGAGAGCTAGAGAGAGAGCAGAGAGAGAGAGAGAGAGGAGATAGGGAGAGAGAGAGAAGCGAGAGAGAGATTCGAGAGAGAGAGCTAGCGAGAGAGAGAGAGAGAGATAGAGAGAAGAGAGAGAGCTCGAGTCTCGAGAGAGATCAGAGCTTCCATCCGAGCGGAGAGAGAGAGAGATCCTCTCCAATCCCCTCTGGGAGAGGTTGTTTTTCCGTTCTGATAGATATCCATCCATCTACGTGAAAGGTATCCTCGACCGGACAAGATACACCAAAGTTTAGCCAGTGCTTTCATGATTCCGAAAACATTTGGCAGGCAGCATAATTTAATCGGGTAATTTTGCTTAAAGAACACACATTTATTCGGTCTTTGTTATTGATTTACAAAAAAAAAAAGAAAAAAAGGTTTTAGAGATTTTAAAATTGGTTTTCAGCCTAAATGTGAAAAGTTTCTGAAAATAGTGGTGGAACGGAGCTAAAAGGAACAAGAACAGGGAACAACAAATTTTGGGGGTTGTTTTTTCTCACTCCTTCTTTCTGCTTTTCATGTTTCGCTCATGTTTCCCTCACTACACTCCCTGGCTTTAGTGTTTCACAAAAAATCATCAAAAAAAAAGCCAAAATCGATTTAACGAAGTTTGCTTCATGTTTGGCCAGGTGTCCTTTCCTAAATACAAAAACGGGTTTATCATTCATTGTTTTTTCAGATATTAAAAAGTTGCTTCATTTTTATTTTTAAATACACGTTTAAAAAAAAAAAAAAGTTTCATTTATCATCGTTTAGTCAAACAGATTAATCAGAAATAGCAGCTGGCTTAAAAAATAACAATTATCGGTTAGCTCAGTCTGTTTGGGTTAATTGTAGCGGTTACTATAGTATATCTATAATACAGAACTACGGTATGCTGACCGGTATGACAAGTATAAATACGGTCGTCACCGTATTCTGAGCCTAGACAGGTTGGAATGGACGGACAAATATGTCCAACCTTGAGAGAGGGTGTTACTGACGGGGTTAGTTTAGCGGGGCCTCAATTGTGAAGACAGTGTCTACACAACACGGAAAGAACCTGCTACCTCCGAAGTCGCCCATCGTGACCGTGCAGCTTGTGATTGGTTTTAAGAGAATGAGGCGGACAGTGCTGGACCTCAGCATCATTGAGAAACCGTTAGATCCATAATTGAGATTTTGATTAACCATCAACCCCGGATCTCTTTCGGAAATTAACGTGCCGATTTAGTAATGCAATAGTTCTCGTAATTATACATATATTTTTTTCCCTGTTTGGATAATTTCAGCGATTCTAATCCACAAACCCTAACCTTCTGCAGAGTCCGGCAATGTGACGACAGCTTGAGCGAGCAAACACGGAGTCTGACAGCATCGTGACAACGAGGTGTTTTTCCGTGTTCGGTAGACGCTCTCTCTTCTGGCCCTCAGCAGCACCACGAAATAGCGATAGACTGATTGTTGGCATTTAATTTTTTGGAACACAGTAATAAGGTGTCTGTAATATATATATATATCTGGGATCAAATTACACTCGTTCTCAGCAGAACTGTCGCCCTGACTAGAATTTGGCTCAGGCAAAGTTTCTGGCGAAATTACCGAATTGACTGTGTGTTGCCCGTAATCAGCCGCATGTAGCGAAATATAGTACCAGGGGCGGTCCCTGTCAGTGTGAACTAGTGCAGCAGTCATTTGTTTTCGCCGGGAGTTGTATAATCAACAGAGCTTCCTGCCTCAGAAATTCGGTATCTGACATTGTTGAGGATAGTGGTCATTTTGGGATTTTGCTATTTCAGAAACACTGCCCTCCAACCGAAGACCTCTTTTCTCCCGATCTCCATTACTCGCCACACCGGAGCAACGACGTTCGCTGGAACTTCGAGTCGTTCCTAGTCGACAGGGACGGCCGGCCGATCTACCGCTACGACTCCTCAGTCAACCCGATCACAATGCGCAGCGACGTCAGCAAGGAGATACAGCAACAGGGTCGACGGCGATACGTGAGCCCGTTGTTCAGAAACTAAACAGTTTATATCCACACCCGGGGTGGGGGGGGCGCGGCCGGCGGCTCGCTTCCAAAATGTCAGCCAAGAACAAGGCTTTCTTGCGTTATTCACCAGTCCGGCCATTCGCTGTCAGCGACTACCATCACCCTAACAAAACCAAACAGCACGGAGTTGAGCGGCTTCAGCGACAGGTCAGGTGAGATCTAACCAGAGGGGGGCGGCTACGCATCCTGCTGCAGTGGGAAAACGGTACAGTTCTCACTTAAAACAGGGCTTTAAGAATGAAGCTCATATCAGACGAAGCTCGGGATAGGTTCATTTGAGTCTGCAGAAAAATTACAAATGTAGAGATTTACGTTCTCAGATGATGAGAAGGATTCTGGAAGATACTTCTTTCAAAATAGTTCATTCAAGAACGTAATGGCAGCGCAGTCTGTGATGGCGTCTGCTGTCCAGCACGAGCGATCTATAAGTTCAGCACAGTTTGTTATTACAAAGCGGTTTCCAGTAACAAAATTGTAAATTACTACGTTATATGTTAACAGTGGAAGTGTACACCAGTTTGAAAATCATGAGGTATATACGTACTTTTTTATAAAGGTATAGCGATCTCCTGCCTTGTACTTACTAATCTCGGTTAATTAGCTCGACAGCAGACATTAAACTGCATGAATAAAAAACACCAGGGACATTTGCTTGGTCTGTCCCTTACGGCATCATTATAGCTTCAGGCCGCTTATCGCCATCGAAAAGCTTACCGGAATTGTTCCTAATTGACAGACAGGTATGGCGCAGCTGTTATGTTGAGTTTTTGTCTCCTTACATCAAGATAAAAACAAAAGCAGCAACAAGCCAATTTCATACGGCAACAATAAAAGACAGGAAGAGAACCGAATAGGCGACGGAAAAACACAACACATATTTGTTTTCGAACGCCCAATAATGTTGTCTTGGCAAGCATTTTGTGACACAGAGCTTTCACTTACGTTCTGTGCTTCGTTAATTAAGCCGTTCTCTTCGTTCGTCGTTGTGGCAGTGGTGGTTATTTCCGAAATAACGGCTCAGCAGGAGTCAGGGAAGTGGAGAAAGATGGCTTTGTAAACAGAAACATCCCAAAAAGGAAAACAATTCCCAATGTTTGGATTTCCCTCTTAGTTGTGAACTCTTATATAACTATATAGAAGCATACATTTATAAAACTACACATTTTCCTCATTTAAAAAACATGAAACATTATTTGAGTCAAATTAGGTAGATGTTTTACCAAATTTCCACTGCTGCATTTTACAACGACAATAAATGTAGTTTTAATTAATTTCCATCTCCCTGCTGTAAAAATAATTATTGCTAATGCAGTGTCATCATCATTAAAATATATATATATATATAACCTTAATTTTAAACACCCAGCTTTATATTTTGAATTAAACTGAAAATGTCAATGCGAACACAAGAATTCTTGGCTATGAGATTGAACACTTTTGTTTTAGTTTATACAGACACACCTGTGTTGGTCTACAGAGTATCTGTCCCCTTGGCGGGGAAGACAGAAATCAGCCTGTTGAACAGCTGCTACGATGAAATCGAAGACTCCATCCAAACATGTGATCTATCTTCTTAAATGTATTTTAGAAGGATGCATAAAAAATACAAGCGCAGCATTTTGCTGAATTAATTGAACGAACATAATTGTTGGTCGCCCCTTTCAGTTAAAATCAACAGAACCTGTCTTAGGGTTCTATGCGGCCCCAGGAGCCCTGTTAACATTAAAAAAAAAAAACTATTTCTTTCCGTGCTGTTTCTGACTCTAAAACTTCCTTGTGTCAGTGCATTCCACTGTAGTGCATATTTTGTTTACGCCCCCCATGATTCCCGTTAACAAATTTTTTTGTTTCCTAATAATAATAATAATAATAATAATAATAATAATAATAATAATAATAATAATAATAATAATAAATAATAATAATAATAATAATAATAATAATAATAATAATAATAATAATAATAAATAATAATAATAATAATAATAATAATAATAATACAACAAACGACTTGATTTTCTTTGTGAACCACGAATGAAAGAGAAGCTAGAAACAATCAACAGGTTGATGGTTTCTCTGGAGAGACTGGATGTGAGACGAGGTCTTGTGCATTCCCCTCTTACTCGCTCCCCTTTGGCTGTCTCGAGGAAGCTCATGTTGTTTCAGAAAAGTTACTGGATGTCTGTCTGTGTTCTGTAGAGTAGAGACTCTGCTCGCCTGGATAACACCGAATAAATCTATTTTTGTCTTACCATTGGCCAGTTTGTTGTTATTTGATAGAAAAGAATCTTTCGAACTTTATTTTGTTTAATTCTGTAATTTCTTGAAGAAATAATTTATTTATAAAATTACATTTTATGCAAATAGTACAGAATATAAAGTTATTGGTATCTGGAGGCGCGTTAACTTCGTGATGAAGTCTAGCGCACCTGTCACCTCACACGGCTGTTTAGAGGCTGGTCTGGTCTGGTCTGGTGTGTAACAAGCAACTTATTAATAAAGTACACCATTTGAAAAGCATTGATTGTGTGTGTAGTGTAATATCTGTTTTGCTCTGTCTCCGTCAGTAGTATCCGACGTCGTCACTGTTGTACCGATATCGTGGTCACTAAGGAAGTACAAAAGCACCAGTTTAAACGGTTTATAGATTTTTCATTTTATGCACATATTACCCAGAATGCACTGCGTATCGATTGCCAATCGGTACTCGGACATTTCCGAAGATGTGGATATCTACTGATATGTGGCCCAGAGGACTATAGCTGTGCCCATGATGACGTAATCTAAATCACAAACTAGTTTTTCCTGTTAATCGACCCAAACGTGTTCGAGCTGCGCCCTGGCCATTCGTTTTTGCGAGATATCCGTGAGCTTTATTAACTGCCGCTTATCGATTTATCAACCATAAAAGAAAGAATTTTCGAGAATTAACAGCTCCCTCTTTCTCCAGGCAGCTTTCAAAAGCTCAGCTGAACGACAGTAATATCGCTGATAATAGCAATAAAAAAGCAAAAATTGAGTTACCTGAAAGAAATGTCGTGCAGGCGAAGCTGAAGAGACTTCTCACCAGGTGGCGTTTGTCGCTAAGTAGGCAGAAAACACTTCGAAATATAATCAGCCAGTCGTTAGCAAACACCGTTAAACAGACCTTTTACCTTAAGTCTTATAAACGACATAGGAAGCTCTCTCCTCTTTTTTGTAAGATATAATTATGCAAAAAAGAAAACTTCGAGGGTAAATAAAGGAGACTGCTGACGTTCTCCTCACATCCTCCTTTCAGCCACAGTATTCCTGCTTCGAAATGTTCTTTGTATCTGTGAACGTGTCCATTCCGCCTACCACTCTCTCACGGTTGTGCTATACAAATGGCGATATAACGCATGCAGCCAAAAAATCCATATTTCTTTTCCATTGAATTATTTTAATGTGATCACTGCGCATTTACCTGTATGTCGCACGTGTCTACACTATCAAGCAGTTTATATTGTCCGCTGAGTTCTCGAGAAGCCACTGGGGACGTTGGCTGTAGATCGATGACGTCACACCTTCCAGCCGCCTATGGCGTTTTCGCTCTTCTACTCTGACTAGTAAAAGAGAACCATTCTTCAATGGCTGCATCAAAGTTTGACCCAAAACCCTTTTTACTTAACTGATTAAAAAAAAAAATCCATCAAACTTAGGTGAATTATTTTATCATCTTTGCAAGATCAATTTTTTGTTTTATGGCGGCACTAGAATCGCCGTCCTGACGACCTTGGAGCTGCCGGTGTCTGGCCAGGAACTCTGTCAACAGACCGACAAGAAACCCGGCATCAGGTCTTACTGGAACTTCCATCGATTTCAGAAAGAAATCATTTCGCAGGAAGTAAACTCCGCCTCGTGTACACAACTTCCCGACGGATGGCGGTTTTAATCACGCGCTCAGGCGGTCACAATACGGCCCAGCTCAACAGTAACAAAAAACAGAACCTATCAGAACAAATCCAATTACAGACGGGAAAGGGCTGACAGGCTGGTGATGGTAGCTGCGCCAAGTCGATGCCCATATGCCACCATAACGGAGGTTTATGAAGAGTCCCTGCCAGCTGCACGTAGGGAAAACGTTTTCTTTCACACGAGCACAAATCACTTAATAAATACCTTGTTCAAATCCATTGACGGATAAAGTAAAAGGACAATCAGGTGAGATATTTCATAGGATTTATAGCTCCCATTTGTTGGAAAAATTAACTCGGTTCTTGACACAGCCAGGTGAGCAAACCCGTCGTGGGACTGCATGTAGCTCGTAAAATAATAAAATTTACGTGGCTAATAAAAATGAAAGCCAGCATACTAGATAGATACTAAACCTACTATTAGTGCAGCCCATTAATGGTTTATGCAGTGCGCCCTTTATTCAAAACCAGATTGGTAATGAAAGTGTTAAATTTATTTTCTTCTCGTAAAAGCGAACAACAAATTAATTAAAATAATAACACTGGATGATATGTACGTAGTACGTATTTATGTATATGTAAAATTCCAACTAATTCCTGGAAGGTAGGCGAATTATGAGACTGGTGATTATGTAACAGTTTGAGGAGATTTTAAGGCGAAGTGGCAAGGGATTATTTCGGATAAATGATGCTGAAAAGTGACTCCTCTACATGGTTGACTCGTGCAAGAGAGCGCCAGTGGACTGTCTTCTTCAGTGCTTTCTGCGCTTATCAGGTAAGTTATCAGTTGGTGCCAGGTCCAAGATAAAGCACACGATCGCACGACCTGTCTGGTGAAACAATAAAATTAATATCTCTCTTATTTTGTTAGGTTTCGAAAGCTAAAAGCAGATTGCGATCCGAGCATTGCGCCAGTTCGTCTTTCTTAGAAGACATTTCTGTATAGTCTAATTTTAGAGCTGACGTCAGACCCACTGAGTGAAGCAGCGCCATTGGGCGGCAGGGGGAGAGAAGCAATAACTTATTGAAAATTTACGACGTTTTTAATCAACTTTGATGCAAATAAAATAAAAAATATATCGCTGTTTCTAGCTTAAATGCAAACAAACAATTCTATTTACAGGGTTGAATCAAGAGCAGTATTTTGTGAGCATGAACCCCTTTTCACCGGATTAAAACCCACAAGTATTTTCAAAAAGACGACAGCCTTGGGTGAAGGACTAAACACTGCGTTATTATTATTATTATTATTATTATATTTTATTATTATTATATTATTATTATTATATTATTATTTATTATTATTATATTATTATTATTATTATTATTATTATTATTATATTATTATTATTATTATTATTATTATTATTTATTATTATTATTATTATTATTATTATCTTATTATTATTATTATTTTCTTTGCGAATTTTCTCACAAAGACTTTAAACCAAAATTTCAATTTAAAATGCGGTTTAAAAATTAGTAAAAAAGAAATGTAGTTTCCATTTTACTCAGGCAGCTTCATGAAGAGACAGACGACGGACAACCAGCTCGAGATCAGCGCCGCTCGAGTTTCTTATGTAAATAAAGTTCAGTTCAGCGAGAGACGCCGCTGTGATATAGTTAACCCTGCGCCGAGCTTCGGTCGGTGGGATTCTAACCAAACCTTCCGTCTGCGCGTATCCTCCAGTGGAAATGACTGATATCGGCCGGCACCACGGAGACTTCACCGCCCCAAACCCCCTCCCATCCTCAGCTTTTGCTGTCACGTTTTCTTTAAATAGTCGCAATGGCTTCGTTTCGCCTCGACACATAATCAATAAAAGGCAATTAAGGAAGCATATTTATGAGGATTGATCTTTGAATCAATTACGCATTATGGAGGTATTCAGGCTTTATGTGCCGAGAGTTTTTTTAGCGTCGTTTGCTGCTCTAATTCTTGGTGATAAATTGTTGAGGTTCGGAGTTCACCGAACTGTGACGAACAAGCCCGAGCCGAATATGGAGGCAAACCTGCCAGTTTATAGATTTGTTTGTGGTTTCCATAGAAACAACCGTACGAAAAACTTTACAGTTTTTTTGCTGCAAAACTACTGCAAAACCTAGGGACGTCATTGGAGAAGGATTTTTGACGTCAATCTTAGAAATCGGTAAGCATGTTACTGTGAAAACCTACAGACTATAAATAAGCAAGGAACATTTACAAGACTGAATACGAATTTCACGCAAATATTTCCACGTGGTTACTACTGACGCCAAACCTGTGGGCCATACATTTGGAGGAAGACGGGTGTAATGTCCAAATTACATTTCGAAACCACGGTGCTGGGAAACAAGTCTTGATGCATTCTAGAGGTAAATAAAACTGAAGCAAAAATCCGATGTTTTCTCCAAGAAAAAACAATGTAGAAAGAACTGAAGCAGTGTGTTACTGTTAAAACAAGTCTTCTGAACAGCCGAAACCACAGGAACGAATGTTTGTTGTATTGAAAATCGTACGTGATAAAATATTTATCACATGTGTTGTCCCTGATGCCATATAAAAACCAATCTTCAATATTAACATCCAGAAGCTGTTGTGCTGAACTTCGAACGAACCTTATTGCTAATGTTATTATTTAAGTTGATATTTTAATTATTTTAGATTTAAAATTAATCAATAATAATAATAATAAAATTGAAGAAGAAGTAGAGGAATGGGGGGTGTCTACAGCAAAGATGAAATCGTAATTCCCAAGTCTTGAAACTTTGTGAATGTTGTTACCCTTTTGTAATTCACGTCACTGGTGATTTCCAAGACACAGACGACACTCGATAGGGAGCGCAGAGCTGAATTTTTGCCCGCTGTTCGTTCCACAGCTTTTAAATCTTGTTAGAAACACCGATCCTTGTCAAGCGTCTTCCATTTTGTCCCACACCGCTTGGTGGACTAACTCTCTTACACATCGGTGACGTGTACAAAGTTACTTGCAGTTTTCATAGCAAGAAACCGTTGTTGTCGGTGGCCAACCACATTTGAGCCCCACTTAAAATTAGTGATCTATTTAGCTAAGTTATCAAAAATCGTTTTAGTTATGGAGGAAATGAAGGCTGGTAATCATAGACTTTTAATATAATAGGTTTCTTAAATGTCGGAATAAGAGACATTGCAAAAAAAGGTTGTCCTTGTTTTCTAACCGGAAAAGGTCAGTAGATTTTTAAACATGTAACTTTCAGTTAAAGTGAAAAAAAAATACAATACATATGGCCAGAGGAAACTATCTTCCCAAATCTACATTTTCCAAGAAAGTATAGACCAGCCCGTCAAACTCAGCCAATTTTCATCTGCAATTAAACATTTTTATCCACAACGATTACAAAGCCTAAAATAAATTCTTTAAAAGTAGATAAATAAATGCTCAGGGACACTGTTTTTTGGATAGTACGAAGCGGAAACATCCAACCAAACTTTTAATCCTCTCTAAACTTTCATGGGTTTGTTATTAAGTCAATCAAAGATTCTGACTGTGGGCCGCCTGCGCCACTTAAAATAACCAGTCACTCACCTGTAATCGGATTTTCTGTACAGTAAGTCATTGACTATTACGTAAAGAAAATAGGACAAAGCCCTGAAGCTTACGTCAATGTGGCTGCGAAGTCTTCTGTTTTTGCATAGCTGAGTATCTTAGTGTCAGAAGCTAGAATATTAATTAACAGGTAATAACAGATTAGTTCTCCCTGTGTGGTAACAGGCAGCCAAGTCTGCTTTACTTTAGTGTCCCGCTAATTGTTTACTTTAGAATGTAATAAAGTTTCTTGTCAGACTTAAACGGCGTGGGACCAGGAGAATTATGCACTTGTCTGGAGAATGCTGCTTGATGACAGATGCACAACTTATAATAATAATAATAATAATAATAATAATAATAATAATAATAATAATTAATAATAATGCAATTTGTCTCTTATTATTTGTAAAGTGTTAACGCGTTCATTGGTCCTTTCACCTCATCTATTTAATTCATTTTTTAAATTAATGAATCAAAGGTAGTACACTGGACAATCCAGCCATGTGCTAAAAGGATGGGGAAAATTTTCAAATCTAAAATACTTTTAAAAAAGCGTGTAGACGCTCTTTATATAGAATACCTGGTTGGGCAATTTATTCCAGGCCGATACCTTACGATTAATAAATGATCACTCCCTAATGTCTAATCAAAAACGTTTTTATACAATCTATGCCGCTTACGTGAACAGCAATTAGAAATGAATTCTGTCTAATCTAAAGTATTATTTTCTAGAAAAGAATTATTTTTAATATTTAACTATGTCACCAGGAAAACATCTGTAAACGCACCAGGTAACCATAGCATCGTTATCTTTCATAATAACTACACAAGTTACTAATTATTATAGCAAATTGCTGTTGAACGTTTTACACTATCTCTCTATTCTTGGCGTAACGTGGGTTCTACCTCTAGAGGTCAAATCAGTGACTGAAACTGTTATTACTAAGAAAAGTAATGGTCAGCCAAACAAGAATTTAAAAAAAGAAATAAAAGGAAGATTCTAGTACAAAATACAGGTGTAATGTTTATGGCTAACAAAATGTCGAAAGTGGAAGAAATCCTATCAGTTGATGGCGACATTGTTCACGAACTACATGCAAAACTATTTTTATTATCTTGAGATCTCAACTAAAGCTTTGATGACCGATTCTCTTTGTAACCGGACTATTACTGATCACAAAAAACTTCATGGTTGGCTTATCCTTCTTGCGGAGATATTAAAACAACAAAGAAAAATTATTTGAACATTTATCCACTCTAATAACTCTCATTTGAAGAGAGATTGAATTGGTTTAATCGATCACAGCTTTTAGTCTGGGAAGTGCTGTATGTAAAATATTTGTTTGTATATGTGTACGTGAGTGTGTACAGGTGTACGTTTGAGTGTGCGCCTGTGTGTCTGTGCGCGTGTGTGTGCGAGTGTGTGTGTGAATGTGTATGTGTGCGTGTGTGTGTGTGCGTGTGTGTGTGCGTGCGTGTGTATGTGTGAATGTGTGTGATATTATGTGTGTGTGTGTGTGTGTGTGTGTGTGTGCGAGTCTGTGTGAGTGTGTATGTGTGCGTGTGTGTGTGTGTAAAATCTCAATTGTGGTAATAAAAAACAGAAACACCAGAACAACAGAAAAAAGAAGATGGCTTCCTGAAAAAATATCATTGACAAGAATGCACACAACGATGAGGAGACGAGCCGTCTGTGCCGGCTCTAGGCCTCGCCGCTAACTTTAATCATTCCTGGCATGAACAAGAAAACTCCATTATCGTAGATCGTCGCCGCCATTAACTTTTTTTCAGCCTCATTTGTCTCCCTGTAACGAGTAGGTTTAAGGAAGAAGAAAAAGCTCACATCTCATAAATTTACACATTTTAAAACAGAGAGAGAGAGAGATTTGATGTAGAGTAGGAATGCAAAACGAAACTTAAAAATATATTTAAAATTAAAACAATAAATAAAGGGATTAAGATTGTCAGATTAATATAGTTTATGTATGACATTGAGTTAAACTAAAAAAGAAAAGCGCTTGTAATAATAAAATGTAGGTTATATAATACCTTCTGATTAATATTATCATTATTATTATATTTTCTTTGCCTTTTATATCTTCTTTAGTTTTGTAATTGTTTTAATTTGCATCATTTAAGTAAATTGCATTGAAAAATTGGAGCTCAATATAAAATGAAATCCAATATTACTGACAAACGGCAAATATATATACAAGGATTCAAGGCAAGAAGAGAGACGCCCAAGTTTAAAAGCTCCCGAGCTGTGTGCGGTGCTGGTCAGATTTGTGGGTGGTTGACACTTTTTAAGTGCAGCTCTTTGCATTATGCAAAGCAGCAATGCTGACTGACAAACGTTGGATGAGATCAACTACTCTGTTCTAGAAGATGAGAGTCCCTAAAAATCGATTTGTGGGGACACTATCACAGTAATCGGAAGGAAGGCTCACATACGAAGGTCCACGTCGGTGACTGGCTAAGCCATGGCGGAGATGTGATGCCCTGTTTTTATTTTTACGAGTTGTGTAAGCCATCTTCCTTAAAGAAATTCCCCTCTCTGAACTGATGAGCAGTTGCAGAGACAAACAGAAATCCCTTTTGGAGAATGTTGCTGCAGAATTCTGAGTTTTTTTGTAGAGCGCCAAATGTGATCAACCCGTGCGTCACGTGGCCCTATCGTATTTTACCGCGGCTTTGAGATGATTCTGTAGATGGACGGGGTCACGACCACACACAGCCACTGTCCAAAACCCGCGAGACTCATTCAAACAGGTAGCGGAGGAGTGAGAGCGCATTTTCGTCGCCTTTTGCAGTCGACAAATCCAATGATGTGAGGATGACTTCTAATGGTTCTCATGAGCATTTGCACCCATCCTGAAAGATACTATCTGAATTAGATT
Organism: Nautilus pompilius; assembly: GCA_018389105.1. NCBI lineage: Eukaryota > Metazoa > Mollusca > Cephalopoda > Nautilida > Nautilidae > Nautilus > Nautilus pompilius. Next base: position 1,397,933 of record JACATO010000344.1, on the reverse strand, counting down.
TCCACGCTCCACTTCACAGCATGATAGCTTTGGCATTCAGGAGCGCATGCACTCCTGTCTTATGGTTTCTCTTGACCTGGACATTCGCCATTAACACTCAGCATCAGTGTCTTGGAGATTTGCCTCTGGTTCAACTAATACCCCATTTCCAGAATATAATATTCCCACCAAATCTCGTAAACCGCTTGCATGTTACTTGGAGGACTGCAGAGTAATAAGACCTTTTCTTTACAGCTTACAATAGTGTACACGATGTGACTGACATAGCCTAGTTCATTCTCAGAGGCTGTTTATCTACTCGTTAGCTCTCTGTATATATGTGTCCTATCTTATGTTTTTGGCCAACTTTATAAATGAATTTATCTAGCGTAAATTTATATATTTCAGGTGTCATTAGATGTAAATGTAAATAATATCTTGTGGGAGCCAATAATCAGTCTTTAGGCAGAGAGATCTCACAAGGCTTTTTACATTTTCTAAGGTAGTCATATAGAAGGTTCAGAAGTTTTTAAGAGTCATCAGTAGATTGCCAAAGATCTCAGCAATGGCACCATGATAAGAACATGCTATTAGTCACCAGATCCACACCCACCATCAAGATTCTTTTGCCAACAATGCCCACGCAACAGAAATAAATCAAAGATTGGTTCATTGTCACCGCCAACGACCTAGATTTTCTGTCTAATAATAACAGCACATTTTGAGTAGTCTGGTCACGGACATGTCTGAGAAGCGCCGCAAGTATTGGAGGCGCTCACTCTTCTCCGTTGAGTTCAGATTTCAGTAATTCGTGTTTTTGGGGATTGCCCGAAGTTTTGGAGTAGATTTCAGGAAGACCTTCAACCCCTTTGTCATCAACCCTCGGTGAGGTATGGATCCGTGAATATCATGACATCCATCGGCTGCAATTTGGAAACATGGTGAAAAGACAAATTTGGTGTATGATAAAAAACGTCTCAAATTTTCCGGGTAGATTGCCATTTTTAAAACACACCATTGTACCAACATGGCATACCGACATTTGAGGGCTATATTTTTCAGGAAAATGGTGCTACACGCCATGATAGCTAAAAAATTTTGCCTACTTCGCTGGGCCATAGCAGCTGTATTTTGGCCTATTGATTCATCTACCTTCCCATAATTTTTTTCGCATTTATATTTACAGCACATAAGTAGACTTACCTTTCCTCAATTAATCGGAGTGAATACCACGACTTATAATTCTCGGCAGTTCTTCTGACCACGACGGAATCACTTGAGTAGAAGTGAGATTGCAACCTAATTTTTCCTTGAACCGACGCACACGGTTATGAATCCAACCATGATGCTTTTAATCTCTTCATCGCAGCTCCCGGTCACTTTCCAATTTCAAGTTCAGCGCGTGTTAATGCCGCCATTTTAATTGCTGAACAGGGTACATTGGGAATACGACAATGGAGTGAGATGGATCTGTCATTGATTAACTGTTAAGTAACCAGGGGAAACAAGCTACAAGCTTTACCAGTTGAGCAAACGGCGCTTTGTTACCGGCTGATGATTAATTTTGTATTGAATGTTATCATATGTTGACAATGAACCAACACACTACACTTAGTGAGCTGTTTTTGTTTAAAATATTCATGATCCAAATAAACTGTATTGAAGTCAACTTCCATAGTATTAATAAATATTAAAAGGTGAAATATGCAATAACCAGCTTTAATCATTTGGAAAATTAGTTTGGTAAACTGGTTCTTCACGTAGTGCCAAAATGAAGCTCCAAGTTTATGCTCAGTCTAAAATACTACTGTGAAATTTCTGATAAGCTAGAGGATTAGCAGTTAGTGCTCTATAGTTTGCTGATAAGCTAAAGGATTAGCAGTTAGTGTTCTGTAGTTCGTTACAGCGTTATTCTTAAGTGATGTTAGAAATAATAGTACATCATATACGATTTTTAGAGATAATCTGTTTTTAGACCGCAGTCTATTAGCAAGAGCTCCATTGTTTAAATTTTTTTACAAATTATATCAAGTCTAGAAGACATGCCAAGTGGAAAAGACCGAAGGCTAGCTGCTACAGAAGCTTTTACATCCCCAATAATTCTAATCAAACGTACAATCGGAATTATAATCGGTCTTATCCTTTGTCCTGCATACAGGAAGAAGTGTGCACGTACCTGCGGATCATGACAGTGAAGTCGAAAAGGATCCGCGTTTGTTTATGTCTCCTCTTCAGCTGCTCTTTGCCGCTGTCGGTCGACTGGGGGCGGTATTCAGCTTTTTTCTGTCGAAATAAGTCGGAAATATTTATGCCGAAGCACGTATTCAATTAAAATGTTTAAAAAATAAAGTTCTAAATATTTAAAAAGCGAAATATTGCCAAAGGTCATTAAAACACAAAATCTTTAAAACATTTTTTTTAATTCTGAATTTATGTTCCAAGCTACAAGATATCAACCTCAGTAATGGCTAAGAAGCTTCTGATGGAATTTTTAGCTTTGCTCATACTCCAAAGTATCAGTTATATAGTAAATTTAAAGAAATTCAAGGATTATTAGATTACATCCACGTGATTAACAAGAATTTCCTTTTTCCTTTCTCCATCAATTTAAATCAGTCTGCTAACTCCACTTACGTCCAGACCTCATCCCAAGATGTGAACTATGCCTACTGTATGTTTGCTACCATTTTTGAACATGGAATTTGCATCTTTCCTGTCTTGTCTCCAAACAGGCGGCTGCTTCTTTCACTCAAACAATTACATTTTTACTTATCTTTGAACAATATATTTTCCTAATCTTGATGCTCCAATACTATGATTTTTTCCCCATGTTCCTCTCTTTGTTTTGTTTCAATGTCTTTCTCCCTTATGATCTTCCATCAAAACCTTATTTCTTACGATCTTTCCTGCCAATAAAGCAACAAACTGGATTTCCGCCCGGTTCTTCGCTGCGTTTTCCGTCCATCAGACCTCGCATTTCCTTCGTTCTCTATAACTTTGAATTTTTGTTTAACTCGCGCCTTTCTCTTAATAGTTTTATGCTCGCTGAAATTTTTAATCTTGTTTAAAATTTTCATTTATTAGCAAAACTAGGCTTGGTCTCCAGTTAATGCTCCGCTCTGGTTTTTAGAATAATCGAACTACATTGGCTGCGTTAAATCGCGCCATATTATTAGCTAGTGCTTGGATATACTATTACAAACAAAAGGTCGTATCTATAGTTATAGCTATAACAGATAAAATGTCACTGTATACTTTGATTTCATAATTCGCGTCCAATGCAGAGCAGAGGAACTTGGTAAATTTCTACTCTTCCAAGTTTTCCGACGTTAATGTGTTCTGACATTTAGTGCATCATTAAATGGCCTCTTGTTGTACAAAGGTTTTTTCTAATACGTTTTTACGTTTGTTTCCATAATCTGTGTAGGTACCATATTCAAAAAATTAGAATATCGTGGAAGAGTTCATTTTTTTCCGTAATTTAATTCAAACAGTGAAACTTTCATATATTCTAGATTCATTACAGTGAAATATTTCAAGCCTTTTTTTTGTTTCAATTTTGATGATTACGGTTTACAGCTCATGAAAATCAAAAATCCACTATCTCAAAATATTAGAATATTTCATAAGATCAAAAAAAAGGATTTATAATATAAAAATGTCGAACTTCTGAAAAGTATGTTCATTTGTGCACTCAACACTTGGTCGCGGCTCCTTTTGCACGAATCACTGCATCAATGCGGTGTGGCATGGAGGCGATCAGCCTGTGGCACTGCTGAGGTGTTATGGAAGCCCAGGTTGCTTTGATAGCGGCCTTCAGCTCGTCTGTATTGTTGGATCTGGTGTCTCTCATCTTCTTCTTGACAATACCCCATAAATTCACTATGGGGTTCAGGTCAGGGAGTTGGCTGGCCAATCAAGCACAGTAATACCATGGTCAGCAAACCAGTTACTAGTAGTTTTGGTACTGTTGGCAGGTGCCAAGTCCTGCTGGAAAAGGAAATCAGCATCTCCATAAAGCTTGTCAGCAGACGGAAGCATGAAGTGCTCTAAAATCTCCTGGTAGACGGCTGCGTTGACTTTGGATTTGATAAAACACAGTGGACCAACACCAGCAGATGACATGGCACCTCAAATCATCACTGACTGTGGAAACTTCACACTGGACTTAGCAACTTAGATTCTGTGCCTCTCCACTTTTCCTCCAGACTGTGGGACCTTGATTTCCAAATGAAATGCAAAATTTTCTTTCATCTGAAAAGAGGACTTTGGACCACTGAGCAACGGTCCAGTTCTTTTTCTCTTTATCCCAGGTAAGACGCTTCTGACATTGTCTCTAGTTCAGGAGTGGCTTGACACTAGGAATGTAACACTTGTAGCCCATTTCCTGGACACGTCTGTGCGCGGTGGCTCTTGATGCACTGACTCCAGCCTCAGTCCACTCCTTGTGAAGCTCCCCCAAGTTCTTGAATCGGCTTTGCATAACAATCCTCTCAAGGCTGCGGTCATCCCTCTTGCTTGTGCACCTTTTCCTACCACACTTTTCCCTTCCAGTCAACTTTCCATGAATATGCTTTGATACAGCACTCTGTGGACAGCCAGCTCTTTCAGCAATGACCTTCTGTGGCTTACCCTCCTTGTGGAGGGTGTGAATGAGTGTCTTCTGGACAACTGTGAAGTCAGCAGTCTTCCCGTGATTGTGTGTACTGAACCAGACTGAGAGATCCATGGTATTTATACTGCATAAACAGTGATTTACTCAAACTCGAAATGGAATATTCTAATATTTTTTTTCCTATTTTTTTAGCTGTAGGCCGTAATTATCAAAATTAAAATTGAAAAAATGCTTGAAACATTTTAGTTTACATGTAATGAGTCTAGAGTATATACAATTTTCACTTTTTGAAATAACTGACAAAAAATATTGAACTCTCCCACGACATTCTAATTTTTTGAGATGCACCTGTATATACATATACTTATTTAAAACATTTAATGGCAAGTAAGGAATAGAAACAGTATAAATGTCTTTACTTTTTCAACATTTAAAACTTCCTAAATTATCTTTTATACAAAGTTATTGATCCTTGAATGGCGAAAGTTGTTGTAGAGCGAGTTACATTAGAACTAAATGGAAAAAAAAAGGAACTTAATGCTTGGATATGAAACAGTTCTCTATTAATCTAAAGGCGTCATAACTTTTCAAAGCTATGCAAACTGATAAAAATAATCTAATCATTGTAGGCATTTACATTTTTTTCCTGCCTATTGCTCATATTGTGCCCCAAATAATAAATAAACGCATACATAAAAACCAACTTCTTGGTTTGTCTCTTAAAGTCACTGCTCTCAAATAGACGACTTTTTGATCCGGTAATTCTCCGATATCGTTACCATTTCACGTCGTCTTATCGACGCCGACCGAAGACGTTACCAGTTGTGGGGCAAGAAGAATTTACAAGAATCACGTGCAGTCGATAGGATAAAGAGCAGCCTTCTGCAATAAGTCAAATGCCGCGGCTGCTTGAGAAAGTTTTTTTTTTTTAAACATGAGACATTTATAAGCTAAATATGTACAGCTTATTGCAACGTGAAAACTGCTGACAAATTATCCAACGCACTGATATAAGTTTTCTCTACCCGGAGAATATGCAGGTCATTCTAACAGTGCCCCTGTTTGAGAACCCCCCCTGTATTGTCGGAAATTTGCAATGGATCACTTTTCGTGCTAACAAAAATAGAATTTTGTCTCATTAATTTCCTAGCTGACGGTGGAATTTTTGTTTGAGTGCATCCTTTTGTACATACCTCGCAATAATTTATTCTATCAGTTCCATATGACCAACTTTCTTTGTGACACAGAACTCAAAAGAGGGTCTTTGATTACCGCCCTCAAAGTGGGGTTTATCAACCTAATCAAATTCTTCGCTTGACTGTCTCCATACTCGTGTTTACAAATTATGGTCGTTTGGTTTCCTTCTTCTTACTAATGAACGACCTCTTTGTGACTACTCTTCAATATAATCAACCATCAGTAGTTTATCTCTTACTGTTTAGTTTCTCCTCTATCTTGCACTTCTTTGTTAACGTGTAGATGATCTCTGTTTATTTTCCTTCACCATTCTCTTATTTTGCTGTCTTTTCTCTCACCTTCTTGACGACTATTTAGACACTTATTAATCACACTTTTAATTGCTATAAACTTTACAATTATAGGGTGGAGTGTTGACTTGGATAATCGCAATGTCGGATTCACTTTTCTTTTCGAAAATTCTGTTATTACCAGTTTTCATGTAAGTCTTTTGCTTTTTGGTTTTCATGTTGGATACTAAATACATAACAATAAAATAACTTATTTGATAGCTCTCAAATAGAAATTGTTAACATATGTTCGGGTAATTAAATTAAACTGGTGTATGCATATTTAATCGTATTCAGATATAAATAGATTTCAAAATCTGATCTCAAATACCATCCAAAGTCGCAAAAACCGTTTCAAATGAATGCAACTTCCAGGTATAGAACTAACCGTCCAGATCACGCTATTTTAATCTCATTAAGCGTTTTCAGAGTTAGGGAACCAAATGAACTAGTACCTGCGCCCCCACTGTAATACTACTTAGTTCACAGAAGCATTGTAGTACTTCAAGTGAAACGTTTCTGCTAATCCATGCTTTTCCTCCAGTGATGGGCGTCCCCTCAGCGAGAAAATAGCTTTGATTCTCATAAGTCGCCCGCTGTTTAACCTTGTCATTAGTTCATAAATAGTCGTTGGATGCCACAAGCAAGACAACACCTAAGAGGAGACAGAAAAAAATCATTTACTCCGCATCCCATTTATAAAAAGAGAAATAATCAGATTTGGTGGTGGGGGGGGGGTTAAAGAGGCGCGTGGTAAAGGGGAATTATTCTGATTGGTTGAAGATCTTCATTCGCTTTACAGAAGTGGAAACAATACGCGACGATCGCTCTTAGTGATGCCGCTCGAGAGAGGAAAAAGTTGAACAGCTGACTTTTCTCGAAGTTAATGAACCACAATTTTTGAACATTCGATACTTGAATTGGACTGCACAGTCACAGTAATTAATGACTTTGCATAATTTGAGAAGATTTGGAGAAAATTCAAAACGAAAAATTTAAAAAATATAACCGACTTTAAATGCCTTTTAACGGTTGGTGTGAGCCCCCAGGTAACCGAGGTCAGCTGCACACAGATATTATTTCTCTCAGACCCGGAAGTCTTCAAAAATCAACAAACAGAGAGAATCATTTTTCAGCCCAACTATTTTTTTGCTTACGGAGCTCCGCCCAGAGCTACGTGTTATTGTGGGCCAAATTAAGTTTTTATGTGAAGGCAATTATTTATTGGAGAAGCAAAACACTGTTAGCCCAATCAATATATCCACTCGGGTGCATTCATCTATCCGAACCAAATATATTTTTCGCGATGTTTTTTAAAAAAGAATAATATTACAAGAACAGATCGATTGCCAGCATACAACAATGGTAAGACTGGGCTAAGTATTATGAATTTATTAGGCAGTGTGACATTAACTAGACCGATCTATATTTTCACCGTATTTCACAGTAATCAATTTTTGATTGACATAATAAAACAAAGAATCTTCCAAGATCATTTTTATTCCGCTGCATTTGTACAAACGAAGAAATATTTTAAGTCCATAGATATTTATAGTGGTTACAAACTCTCTCAATTTCTACTACGACCAGTTCCATCTCTTCAGATTTATATGGTTCAGTGTTTAGAATCGGGGGGAGGTTAAGCCTCTTCGTACGAATGTTTTTAAAGAAAATTTCTAGATAATCTCTAGATGTTAATCCTTCCTTTTCAGTAAAAAACAGAGTTTTACTGAATTTAAAACATAGATCAACTGCTATAGCATCCACTCAGTTATCGTACTGACGTACGTCATGGAAGTTTGATGCGTTCAGTTGAAGAAATTAGAATTAAATTTGCTAATATGTTTTAACTCAAATGTTTTTTGTTTTTGTTTCAATAAAAATAAACATTGTCAAAAGTTAATTTGTAAATTAATATTATACACTTTAAAAAATAGATAGGAAGTCTTTTTCGAGTGAGTAAGGTAATCTGTAAATTATCCGGTAGCTGGATGTGACGCCATTTTTCTGTGACTTTTCATTAGAATGTCGACCATGCTCTGGTTACCGCTGTCGACAGAGTCATTCAGCACTAGTTGATATCCATATTATGCGATTGTCTCACGTAAGAAATGTTTTCATTTGGTAATAGATTTTTTTTTAAAAATTAGGGCAGCCGACGCACATTTTGTCTGAGAAGGTCCCTGGTGAGGCGCACCTGTTTAAAAGGTAAGAGAAATTGAAGTACTTGGAAAAGCTCATCGTATGAAGCGTGCAGCCGTCATCGCCGTCGAAACTTCTGTTTAACATCAAATTTCACGCAGTAAATCCAGTACATAGTGCCACGGTTACTCGCCAGGTGTCACCAGAGGTAGTACGGACTAAACGTTTTCCCCAGATTTTACAAGTCAGTTATAATCGTCGGACAAAATTTTAAAGGATTTTCAAAAAATCATTATTAACTAATTCAGTTATTTAAAATAATTTAGATAGTTCCATTTTTTGCAAAGCAACTTTTTCTCAATCAATTAAAAAATGATTAATCTTTGGAGAAAACTTACGGCCAAAGATTGTGCTAAACAGAACTTCACCAACAAGTTCTGGTGCTGCTGTTGTTAGCGTCCCACGCGTTGAAACCAAATATCACGTCTCGAAGAATACAGATTAGCCCACCTGAATTACGCTTGCCTTTATCTACTTTATAGTTTGTATTACGGTTGGTCTTGGCCAGCGCACTCTTTATAGTCCAATTATTACATTTTAATTATAATGGTAGATGCTCAGCAAATCAATATGATCTGTTCTTTAGAACAAGAACAGTTGAAGAAAGTCAAAAAGCGTGTGATGTTCTGCAGTGTGAAAGTCGTCCCTGACAGTGACGTTGTGGTCTGCTGGCGTTTGAAGGCTTTCTGATCGTATCAATGCATGAAAATGGCTTTAGACCAGCCCACGCATGCTTGTGTATCCCACTATCCATCCCACGGCTTTTATCACCATTATTTTTGTAGATAATGTCAGACCATTAACCGGATTTTCTCGTGTATACGAAGGCTTTTTATCAGACGGATAATTCTGGTGAATAAAAATAATATAAAGCTAGTTTGTTTTTGCAATAATAACATAGGTGCTATGTTGGCGATAAACGGGGAAAACGCTTTTGTTCAGTAGTAGTTCTAGGTTTCTGACAACCGATTTTTACTAGAATAGTAGGTGTCCCAATCAATACCAGTCACAGAAGCTTTAGTCTGAAAAGCCTTTCATTCAAGGATGAGGGGACCATATATATATAAATATCCAAGTGAAAAACTCTTACAATCAACAAATCGGAATCCAGATAGAGCAACAACAGACCGAGTCATAGATTCAAATAGATTTTCGTATTGACGGTTACTAGAAATACTTAGGAATCACAAGCAAAAATAATTAGTTTCCAGTTTGAAAAATATCAACTCGTGTAAATGGAAACAAATCGTCACGGTTATTCGACCGCTTAGAGAATCATCACAAATATTACAATTTTAGGAAATATGAAGAGTTTCGAATATTTATAAAAGTAATTTTGTTTATTTTTTAATGCTGAAGATTTATTTAGATATACTGTCTGGAATTTACTTTTCATGTTGTCGAGAGTATCTTGTTGATAAGCGACATGGCTTTGGGGGGGTCATAAGCGACGTAGCTTTTGTTTTTGCTGGCCCTGATGTCGGTTTAATGTGCATTCTGTGCTTTAATAAGACACGTGAGCTAGATGATCTGATCGTACCTTAGAGCAGTTGTGTGCGCTGAATACACGGGCAGACAAAACATCCTTCATCTGCTAAAATTAAGGGAATTCTAATTCTTATTATATATTCGTTAAAATGATATGAAATAAAAATACAGTTAAGTGAAAAGAAAATTTTAAAAACGATATAGAATCATATCGCCATTAATTAGTTACAAGAGATTTTGCATTTATGTCAAACGTATGGTAATTTAATGGCTGAATATTTATATATTTATTCTGTTATCAACTTTGTATTTTATGTTTATTTCAAACAAGTGTACTAATGTTTAATTAGTTAACATTCATCCTCTGCAGGAATATTAAAATACGAACAAATTTGACATGTAGCGAAATTACTTCATTTATTAACGCCCATCGTGCTGCGTAAGAATCGCATAAGTTTTACTTTATGTAATCCGTCAGCCATTGAGAACTGCTATGCAGATTTATTTTGACATCCGAGATGTAAAAATAGAGCTCTTTTCTTCAGAATGTGGTTACATCATCATGAAAGCTGCAGAAGAGAGCTTAACAGCTACACACGTTTACTCACTAACGATTGTCAGAAATTCTAAACACGTCATAAAAAGATTTTCTACCTCCTAGGCAGAAGAGTGTCATTGTCGGGTAGAAAGCGTCAAGCGCCCAATAAACTCCGGTGAACGAAACAAGCGAGATGACACCTAAAAGTTGACAGGGAAAAATAATTCACTCCGCGTCCCATTTCTAAAAAGAGAAATAATCGGATTTTGTGTGGTTGGGGGGGGGGGTTAAAGTGATGCGTGGTAAAGGGGAATTATTCTGATTGGTTGAAGTTTTTCATTCGCTTTACAGAAGCAATGATTGAACACCAACTGGTCCAACAAAGAAATCTATTTATCATAAGATATGTCTATATGAAGTTCCTGATTCTGTAAAAAAATCTTTAGATAGAAAGAAAGACGGATGGCGGAGGGTGGCTGAAGGCATCGGTGGTAGATGTTTTGCGGAAGAGGATTACAGACTAAGTGAAAAATAGATTCGTTTTTGTACAGGGGTTTGCTTTGAGATAAAAAGATGATATGACCCTAGACCATGGCACATCTATGGTGACCGTCAATAACTCAGCGCTTCCGTTCCAGATGTAGCACCGCTTCTGAATATCGCCAGAGATTCGACCGCTGGTAGGCTCTTCTGACAAGCGCAGGTGCCAGCCCACTCATTAAACACAGGTGAACCTGGGGAGACCTGATAGAGGGAAATCTCGTTAATAAATGACATGATTCCCACGTGCGAGTGACGGGGAGCTGTTTTTATGTCTGCTTGATGAAGGCAGACGCATCTCAAAGCAAAAACACTCCCCCAAAAAATCACGAGAAACATAAACAACGGTTTAGGTAAATGCACCGTGACAAGACGCTTTAAATCTTTTAAGAAAAGAGCTTCATCATTACGGATGGCTCCAGTTAACTCCCACACGGTCAGCTGACAGCCTTTGCTGAACGTTAATTTGTTTAATGGCTTATTTAGGAAGGTGGATTTCACCTCCTGTTATCCAGAATATATGCAATGCTTGGGTTAAATGGAAAACAGGTATCATCGGATCTTTTTCTCAATAAAGATATGACTTCTTTTTTTAAAAAATAAAGGCATCTTAAAACGTTAAACAGTCTGGCGTCGTATAAAGAGGCTCCAGAGATCTAATGTCTAGACAAACCATTAAAAAAACATTTTTTTTTCTGTCTTTGGTTTAATGTCTAAATATTATATCTGTCCTGCGTTTTTCCATTGTGAAATGCACAGCATAAAAGTAAAAACAAACTATTAAAATTTATCTGCTAGACTGAGCCAAACATTAGGCGTTAAGTGACAGTCAGTCTCCAGCACTAAGCTGCAGTTATTTAAAGAGCCGCTCAGAAAATCTCGCAGCTCGAACGTCACGCAGTTTCTCTGAGACAGAAATCAATGGAAAAACTTCCTGTTGTTAGCTTGTGCAAGGAAATACTGAACAGAAATTATTTTCATCCTTACCGAATTAAAATAAATACTTTTTAGTGTATTATAATAAAATCTTTATTATAATCTAACAGATAAACTTGAGAGTTTTGTCATATTCGAGCAGCACGAGTCAAAATAGAAACATCTAAAATCTATTAATAATATTAATAATAATATGAATATTGATAATAAAACGCGGAGAAGCGATGTACTACTTTATTATACTAGCATATATGGTTAACAGGTGTTATTTAAGTTTTTTACTTTATTAACACTTATTATGAACAATATTAAACAGTTCGTGAATTATTTAATGCGGATATGCACAGGTTAAACTGGCTGATATATTTCTATTTCACAATTTTTTCTTGAAATACAGGATTACAGATGATGGTGTAACCGATTGTTACCGAAGGACCTGTTCTTGAGTTTTAGTAAAGTTGTGTGGATAATTGGCGGTGTTGTTGGGCATCATTCTTCACATGATTCTCCATCAACACATTTATCTCACACACAGTGCAGTTAACGTTCACCCCAAAATTTGTCGTGTGGGAAGATCCACGTATTAACGTTCGACTGCCTTACTCTGGATGGTGTGAAGCAAAAGTAGCTTTTCTTAAAAGGATGGTGATGGAAATGTGCTGCGTATACCTCGAGGATTGATTTTGGACAAACAGTGGCTTTATCTAAGAATTTGTAGAGTAACAGGCATTCCATTCCTCACTTCTATAGTCTACCTTCGGCAAGATAATACGTCTTGTAGACTGTTCGAAGACATCTACCCTCAGCACCCCAAGAAGTCGCTATAGCTGAGAGTATAATCTTTTTTTCCCTACAACAATGTTAATGTCTTCCGAACCTGAGCCTAGAGTCTCGTGTAACTCCTAAGTATTGAGGTATCCAGGCATAAGAGAGTAACAGATATTTTTCTAAATATCTGAGACCCTGTACTTTGCTATATGTAATATGAAAATGATTTTTGATAATCTACTTCACACTAGAGCATTCAATATATCATTTAACTTCATTCCTGTTGCAGAAATTTTAGAGTCAGAAACTGTATTAATAACACAGTCAGCATATAAAGTTATATTCGCTAATATAAATATTAATGAGGACAGCGCTGAAGACGACTCCGTGATAAATCTCGGCCCAAAATATAGTAAATTGAGGTGGAATCACAAGTCTTCAGTCTTGCATGCCTGTCAACAGTGAATGATTTAATCCATTTGAATACTCAAATTGGTACAGCCAAGTTAGTGACTTTATGAAAGATTCCAAGCTTTCATACTTAGTGATATACTGATTATAGATTGATGAATACTACCGACATATTATCTAACTTCTGAAATGCATCTTTCACAGACTGTAAACCGCATCAATGATAAGATGTTCGTCGACTACTTGGAATTCTTCTGGTTTAAAGATATTTTGAAATTCTAACCGCCAATTTAAGTGTTGTACAACCCGTTTTATTGGTTTAGCCAATCGGCCAGTAAGGAGATTGGTCTATAGCTGTCCGTGGTTGTTCGTTCTTAGATTTCTTCTTTCTGAGAAATGGATTATTAATATATTTTCTTCAGACATTTAGTTGTTTAACATTCACTATGTAATTTCCATTATTTCATATTTTGAAAACACAATTTTCAGCAAAATAGAACAAAGAATTTTGAATAAGAGTGAAAAAGTCCGTTCCCCGGTTGAGAAGTAAATGAAAGAAAATGAATGTTTTTTTTTAAAAAAATTAACTTAAAATCTAATATTAAATAACACAAAAAAGCAATAAAAACAACAGTGTTCATGCGGTGACACATATTCTAAAAGAGAGTGTGTGTGTGGTAGATAAAATAGGATATTTCAGCTTTAATGCGCATGTATTTGACATTTTAAATACCTGCACCAATTATTAAAGATTATTTCCTTAGTTTATGCTGCAAAGCGTATAGTAGAATGAAAACAAATTTAATGCACTCCATTAATAAAAAGAAAGGAGAGGCTCTTTAAAATTCAAAACTGGAGTTTATAAAGTTGCAGTGATAACAATGAGAAAATAAGTTCTTACGCTGTATAGCCGCAGACACCTTAATGATACAAACTTTTTTATACAAGGTTATAATAAATACAGAACCATGAGTGAAATCTGAATTTGGTTGAAAGTAAAAGAGTTTTAAAATGATCGCTCTTTCAGATATAAGTATATTTTTCTATCATTTATTTTCTCCATAGAATAGTTTTAGAAAATATGTCTGGTCCAAAGATGACAGTCATTTTGATCTCTAATAATAAATCATTGATTGAAGCTTTAATGACTGGTGGAACAAGTATATATTTGCATGCAGTCAGCTGAGTTTTACCACTAATTCTTAGGCATATTTAATAAATTTTCTATCTCTGGCTACTTTCGCTCATCTATTGAGCCCTACAGCGCAACAGGAACACGTCTGGTTTGGTCAAATTGCTAGTTATTCATCTGCCCTGATTGTAGAATGTCCTGGGACGTCATGGCACTGAGGTAAAACACTTCAGGAATTTTGCTGTAAGATCAAATATCTCTAATTCCTGGTCAGTTTGGACTGGTTAGATGGGGGGGATAATTAAAAGGTAAATTTCTCTTTAAATAATAATAAAAATCGCTTTTTTCAGTCGTACAGAAGATTACCAGGAAGTAGAATTTGCACAATCTTCACGCGGTTTCAGTCAAATAAAAACTTAATTTTTTTAAAATTAAAAAAATCTCTGCAACTAAGTAAATTTTGTATTAGATTAAAACCTTTAAAGAATGAAGGTTTCCTCTCGTCGGCTGGGTATCCATCATCTGGGAGACTCGGCGATAAATTATTTCCCAAAATGCCCCTAATTATCAAATCAAGATGAAGACTAGACAGGTTTGGTTGAAACTAACAGCAACATCTAATGTGTAAACTGCTTGTTCATGTGATACAGTGTGGTGATCGTGATCTAGAACAGTCCGTTGTGGTCCACTTTGCCACACAATATATCGATGATGTTTGTGGAGATTAAACAGTTGACGCCATATTCACATTCATATGATAAGCGCTATCCGGCAGAGCGATGGCGACTACAAAGTTTGACGCTATGTTTATCTTTAATCTACTTTTTTTCTGGACGGTAATTATTACCAGTACCTGTATCTAAACCGATAACGGCTACACAATTTTAAATCAATAGCCGTCCTTCACGTTTCAGCGGCTGCCCCGATATACATTATGCTAAAGAGCCGCGATCTTTGAATAGTTGACGAGGAGGCGGTATCGACTGTCACAGCACTGACGTCCATCGATACGAAGACTTTACCTGCCGCAACAGACGGAACCCAGGTAGAAACATGACAACATGGCTGTAAGAACATCGCTGAATTTTATCTCTATCTGGTTCTTGGTAAGTTTTCTGTCTACATTCACTTTTCTCTCACTTTTTGTTGAATATATATTCATATACTTAATTTAATCCGTCGTTAAAACTCGTTTTTAATGCATTTTTACATATTTTTTTTTCAAAACGAAATCGATGCACATTTCTAAAACAGTTCTTATGGCCGTTTATCGTTTCAGACTGGATTTCATTTCATGTCAGGTAAGTCGCACCTTTCTGCGACTTTCCTAGTTCCTTATCGATCGACAACGGACTGCATCGATATAAATTACTATTAATTATGTTTTTTAGACAGGAGAAAGGGTGCAGGTGTACAAAATAGCATATCTTGATTTTTGGAAAGATCGTTTAGCCACAACACTGTACACTCAGGGGAAAATTAGCCGGCCCGAGAAGCTTTTCTGTAAGTTCAGAGAGCTTTCCAATGACCTCTATCCTCTCCACCAAGGTACAGATTTTAAACCATGAGATTATTTTGTTTTATTCCCTTCCTGCCGTAGAAGTCCACAGTGATGGCACAAAAACCTGACCACATTTTATTAATTATTTATTTTGCTGCTGGTGATGGGTCCATTCCTTTTGGATGCTGGGGGTTTTGACAATTAATCGATTAGTGAGGCCTCAAATACGACAAAACAGCCTTAAAAACAACAGAAACCATCATCTTTTGTTTTAATATGTTAATTTAACCCCAAAGTCTAATAACCAACTGGTTAAATATGTATTATTAATTACTGGTAAGTTTTTGTTCACGAATTCCTTTTCATCAGTTTCGCTTTCCCGAAAATATCCATTTACTCCGTACATTTAGTGTAAAACACAAGACCCATCTTATCACGACGGCCTACACAGCACGTGACTGACGTTGTTGATGTGAGCAGCAAGAATTGCTTAAACAAGCTGACTGCTTGCAGCTCACCGGTGTCGGTCTTTGCTGCACAATATAGATCAGCTACTGTTTCACGACACAGGCCGAGCAGCAGTCTGTCAGTTCGTTATGCATATATCTCGCGCTGTACGAGGCTTCTGCCAAAAAAATAGAAATTCATGTAATGGAAATTACTTCGAAACTACCACACAAAGTCTGATTTCAGTTACAATAAAGTCGCCCGAAAACCAACCAATATTTGCCTATTTAGCACTTCTTTTTTATATAAAAAAGACGTCCATGATGCTTCACTGGAAAAGACTAGTCCATAAATAATCACGCGTGTCGTCTCGCATCACTGATCTCACTAGTTTTGCAACGGAAAAGATTCAAACAGTGGCAAGCGAAGCTCTTAGAAACATTTAAACAGCTTCATCCGATCATCTGATGGCATTACAGTCCGATAAGTAACAGAGTAACATGTACATTATACCTATATGATTGGTATTCTAAGGAGAAGTTTTAAATTGTCTTTATATCTTGCGATTTCTTTCAGTAAGTAGTTTTTAAATAACCACTATATATACATTAATAAAAACAGTTGGTGTGGAAATGCCCATAGCTGCAATCTTTAGATTATCTGATTATTTGCCAAAATATTGCTATGTTGCTGAAACCTTGTCATGAGCCTCACAGAATCGTTGTAATTAAACCAAAAATCGATTAATTTCTTTGTGAATTAAAGTTAGGGTTAAAATCATATTGAATCTTGGTCAGAATGAGAATCTGAGAAGGATCAGAATTATTAAAGTCAGTGATAGGATTTAAGGCGGGGTGGGTGTCAGGTTTAGGGATAAATTCGAAGTTTGGGTTAAGGTTCTTCAAATTCACAGTCCGAATGAAAAGTTTGCATAAACAATTTGGGTTTGGATTTTATGTTTTAGGTTTAAAGTTAAAGGATAAAAAGTCAGCTTAGTGTTTGAGATGAAGCTAAGGATCAGATTAGAATTATGCTAGGGATTGATAAAGACAAAGTTAAACTGAGATTTTTTAATGAATATGTAAATAAGTGATCATGGATGGTTTAGCTTTGAATTAGTCAGTCCCTCTTCGTTAGTGGGGTATTTCCATAAATATTCATGAGAAAGCCACAAGTATAAAAAAAAATCCATATGAAAAAATTTCCGTTAAGGAATTCATCTTAAATGTTTACTGCTAAAAGAGTAATAAAAAAATTGTAGTTTTAGTTGTCTATGATCTTGGGATGTTTTTGTTTTTTAAATCCAAGTAATATCACACGACATGATACACGGGAAAAGCATCAAAATTCTTGCGCAGACGTATTCCTCCTCTTAATCAAGTTGTTTCGTAATTAGGAACTTTAATTGTCTCACTCATCCCAAACCTGCATAATAACATTTAACGGAAACAAAACCAATTTACTGTTTATTGGAAAAACAATTTTCTAAAATAATTTGAGAAAATACGAAGACATTTATTTAACATTTATTTGTCATGTGAGGACTTCGCCTCTGCGCCATGTTTCGACCTCGTATCGTCACTCGCATGGTGAGAGACCGACAATGACGTCACCCGGCAACAATGCGACTTGCTACCGTGACATTTTCTGTTTTCTCCCAAGAACACACAGGGAGCTGCGAGGACTGAGACTGACTGCCGTGGAGAGCCAGGTCGCGACGTTTAGCTGTCGGGAAAACAGGGAGATAGATGACTGCTAAATCCGACGACTCGTCTCGGAGAGAGGCTGATGGGTCTGTTTGATTGGGATTGTTGTTGGATTAGGCAAAAGATATACTGCCGTCTGCTTTATACATTTTAGAATATTCAGAGCCTGACTGTTATTTTTTTTTTTACATAAAACCATCAGAGATTATATAAAAATTATAAATATTATTTATCGTCAATTTTTGGTTTTAGTTTGTGACTATTTCCAAATGTTTTAGCTGAACGCCAAAGGAAATATCAGTTCCGCAGA
Source organism: Nautilus pompilius (assembly GCA_018389105.1). Lineage (NCBI taxonomy): Eukaryota > Metazoa > Mollusca > Cephalopoda > Nautilida > Nautilidae > Nautilus > Nautilus pompilius. Next base: position 1,379,834 of record JACATO010000344.1, on the reverse strand, counting down.
CAATTCAATGCCGTAGCAACACAAACAGAGCTTGGTCCTTATTTTCAATGATTTCTATTCTGACATCCAAAAGAACTTTAAAAAAAGACAGATCTGCGTGTATAGGCATCTTATTATTTGAATTATATTGTTTTGGTTGTTAATTGTTGCATGGAAGCAAAGTATTAGCTTTCCAGTATGTCTCTTAAAGGTGATAGTTCCAATAACAGAATGAAAATCAAGTTTGAAACAGTAAGGAAATCGCTGCTTTCTATTAAAAGTTTAATAATAATAGTAATAAGCGTATTTATTACAGTTAGAACAATGGTTTATTATCGTTCACGTGGCATTAGGGGAAGTTTTTCTATATCGGGCGTGCCATTCAGCGGGTATATATATATATATATATTCAATGTATCGAAGTATGGACGATCCGTGATTTGTTGATATCGCTCCCTTTTTGTCTCGAATGTAAAACGCAAACTGACAAAATTAGGCAGATTCAGCACGGCAGGCAACAGGCAGGGAATCAGAACCATTCCCTGTGACATCACAAATCGTGTTGCTTCATAGAAAGCTATTAAGGGGACGAGGAGCGCGTTCTCAGAGCGAGGCGACGCCCATTTATAGGAAAAATGGTATAAGATATGTTAGGGTTTTGTTTACCACGGAGAAAGACAGAGATGTGTAGGAAGGATTCCCCAGCCTGAAAATTAATCGGTAGAAAAAAACCACAAGAATAATATTTATGTTTACTTTTTAAAAAAATTATACAAGAAGTTAAAAGATCTTTTATCTCGCTGCGCTCGTGCTATACAGTGAGATGGAAGTGAACTTTAAATGTAATGAACACCAGTGGGGATGTGAGACAAATGCAGAAAATGTTGACTTAATGAATGTTTATTTGACAAGGCTGATCGCTCGAAAAGAGTAGGTTATGAGAGGAAACTGGTTCTTGCGGCTTAGCTTCTTTGTTTGGGGAAAAATAAAATCGGATACTTTTTCGACAGACCTCGTACATAAACAACCGCGTTTGCTGATTGACGTTTTCAGTCGGAAAGGGGTTACTGCGCATCGCTGTTCACTTCATTTTATATTATATCTTGAAGGAAATATCAGCATCTCCTTCTCTATATGAAAAACGTGCTTCAAAGATTTGTTATTGTTCTTATCGAGTCTGCTGCGCTGGTATCCTTTGAAAAAAAAAAAAAGACTCTGGGTTTCCGTAGATCCGGCTTCCATCCGCTCTGCAGCAGAAAGGCCAAGGTATTTGGAAATACACTCCTGTTAATTCCATTTCCGCGGCTTTGTAACCAAGAGAGGAAAGTTTAAAACCGAAAGCTTGGCGATTATCTGTTTGCTGCCAAGGCAGACGACACCACACCACACTGGTGTAAAGTGACTTGTTTATGTTGAGGCAAATTTAGTCCCACAACCATTCCGATTAGTACCCGAAGTAAAACCCCAGATGAACTAGAAGAAGCAGGCCAATGACCGGACAGGGCCGTAAGCGCGCTACGCTAGGAAATTACACTACATCTAAAAGTGTACATCAAACCTCTTTTTCAATAACTCGCACTTTAAGGAGCTCAGTATTTCCAACACTCACCGGCACTTCTAAAATTTTAAATGATAAACAATTGCAGGTGTCACATTGAGAATTTTTCCTCAGCAGATAAAACTAATTTATAAACGAAGAAAAGTTTCTTCCGTGCACGTAATTTGTTTATGACAGTTTTCACTAATATTTACGTGGAAACACACTTTTGGCACACATTAAAACTTATTTAAATAAATGACCCAGATGGCTTTAACCAATCGCAAGCCAGCTTTTATAATACATGCAACTATATCACGACACCAATAAACAGTGGACAAGAAGGTTCGTAGCTCTCCTCTTACAGTAAGTGAACTCGCTTATATTTTGAGTTTTTCTCAACTATAGTGAAAAACCACTCTAAACCGACCAGTTCATTGCTCATCTGGGTGATAAACCATAAAAAGGTTTAAAAAATATATACAAATCTGCTGCCCTGTGCATTAATTTAAAATGCAAGGAATACGGGGTAAGTCTTAAAATTTTGAGCCTACTTGAAATTTTCTCATATTTAAAAGCCTTAATATAAACAGTGTATAATAATACATTTATTTTGTTATGATATTTTGTGATAATTTAACTGAATTTTAGCAACTTTGTCTGGAATTGTAATGCGGTTTCACCAGTTAGCTGACGAAAATGCCCTTCTGCCCTGACACTCGTCTTTGGCCCCGATTAGATGAAAAAAACGGTCCAAAACAATTACTTTCTATGTCTGGCCAATAGAATTTTTTCCATCATAAAATTAACTTCAAAGATACGATTGAAATGCCACATAATACGGAAATACGTTCTTGGTGACGAGAATTATTTTTAAATATTATAATATATCACTATTACTATTATTTTTTATCTCTTTAAATGAATTAACACGGAATTAAGTTAGTTAAGAGCATAAGAAGGGCACTAAGAATTTTCTTAGCGCGTAATCTGGCTGTACGTTTTAATCTCCTGTAGGAAGCGATTTTCCAGCAGTTTGTGTTGGCCAAGCGTGCTGCCATTTTTGAGCAATTAAATCATATTATTTGCACAGATCTTCCTGTTATTCTTTCTTCTTATTTGCAGCTGAAAGTGGACGCGGAATAGGTAAGCACAATGAAGAATCTCTATAAGATCGCCTGGAGTTTGGCGGGTGGGTTTCACATTTAAACTTCCAGCGTGAATTTCTAGGAGGAACCCAGCGGCGTTTATAAAGAAACTAATTCACCTGAAGAAGTAGTTACGGTTTATTTTTGCGGTAAATTAAATATTCCCTTGGATAGATTTTCTCTCAAACCAGAAAATACAAAAATGGTTGCTATTTTGATAAATATCATTACTGCTACTAAACGAAAACAATAACTTCGAATGTTTGTCTTTTAATTGTGACAATATCCACGGATTAATGTTTGGAATGAGCTAAGATCTTTTCCAGAATACGCAGTTCCCGGTTCAAAGCGGGTGCAGCATCTTTGATTATTTTTCTCTCCTTCTCTGTTGCTGGGACTGACTACAAGTCCGGGCCCGTCAGACCGAGTTATCATCGGCATTATCGTCATCGCCAATACTTACTGCGGACACGTGAACAGCAACGAACTCGTGGGGGGTTCATTTCGAAAACAAAAGCAGAAACGTTTTATATTTGTTTATCGACATAGCAACATTTTGCTTTTGTGAATTATTGATCAGGTCAGCTTGTTTTGTCAGGCAGATCGATTCTAATGCCGCTATTGCCTACGTCGTGTTAATGGGCCTGATTAATTAGACGTGAACAAGCCTGGCAAGCACAGAGATAAAGGGTTTTCTGTGTGGACAAGAGACCCGCTGTCCATCGTCTGGAAAGAGTTAAACAAGAACAAACCAAAAACAAAAAAAACAAAACTCTGTTTGCTTCGGTTTAATCATCGATTTCACTGGATTTTTATTTTGACTGCTTTAGTTAACATTTAAACGCGATTTTACCTCCAGTTTCTGCCCATTTTTAAACGGCATCATATTATACTTCGCTGTGCTGTCTTTTAAACATTTGCCCTTTATTCGTGAACCTTAGACAGCCACCGTCGCGACGCCATACGTCTTTTGGTTGCCCGTTTAAACCTTCGCGTAGTCGATCTCACAGCAGCATTTGAGGAAACACCTGAAGATTTTATGGGGAAACTGGAACCAGGTTATTACTGACACTACGAAAGGTTTGTGGGTTTTTTGCGTGAATACTGAAAGTGGTTCTTCAGAGAGGTGCTGTACAACGTTACAGAATCAGGGTGCGTGGCCGAACCGAGTGGTGCTATGTCTTTATAGCAGGGATTTCTCCATAAAACATAGTGCGTCTCTGATACGAGTAAATGTTGTGTAAAATTCACCTGTAAGAAGTAAAGTAGTTTTCACAAATCTTTACAAAATTATTAAATTCGAGATTTGGTTCATTGAAAGACGCCAGCTTCTGCTAATAACTTTACACTGTTGAATGAATTGATCATTTTATACTTATCGCGAAGAACTTTACACTAACGGTGGATAAAATATGCTGCTGAAAAAACACGAGATACTGCAGGTGAAAAACGTTAACATCATTTCTAAAAAATGGAAACAGGTAACTAAAATTAGTCAATTTTTAACGTCACTAGCAAACTTTGAGTCAGCGGCTATTGTTTTCTCTGGTTTTTTAAATATTATGTGTTACAACTGTCATTCAGCAAAACGTTTCCTAAATTTTCTTCTCCAAATTCAAAAAAAAAAAAAGAAGAAGGAAAAATTGATCAAAATTAGCGTACAGCCCGAGCTTGGTTTTTGATGACTAAAAGGATTTCTCCCCATCCGCGCGCGCAAACATTAGCCAATAAACTACCGGTCAGGTCTTCGTGCATATGTCTCCCATTGTTTGGAAGCTTCTCAAAGTCCGGTTTGTGCAGGAACCAAAACATTAAATGGTTTTTATATGACACTAATGTCGAAACAGTCATTGCTCTGATTTGGAATTTTGCTTAATGTATGGATAAAGTACTGCCAAGTTATTTTTGTGTAATACACGCGCTTTTGGCTCAGATATTGGTATCTGGTGTCAGATCTTTGCCATATTAATATAATATAAGCGAAATATCTAAAAGTTTGAATTTTTTTTTGTCTCTGTTAGTTGTAAAGATTAATCACGTGATCGTGTATTTTCAAGCCGTTTGAATGGTATAGACGGAAAAAAATATCATTATACAGGCAGGTGCTGCCTGCCTGTAGTCGGGGTCAGGGTTACAGTTCCGTTTAAAACCGGACCAAAGCAGAAATACTGATAAACAGAGACAGGGAGGGGTAGCCTCAAATAGGATAGCAAGGAATCAAATCTAAAGCCTTCTAGGTACAGCAGCCTGCTAAAAGCTTTTTTTAAAAAAAAAGGGGGGCACTATTTTCAACGGTGAAACCACAAAAATCTCAATAGAATCTGGGGCTTTTCACGAATATCCCAGCTACACGGCCACGCGTCACCTGTCGATAACAAATCCCCGGTCCCCGACGAAGCTCACGAGAGGTTAATTTCGCATGAATAAAAATGGGAGGCTGTGTGCTTAGCTAAAAATAAATATACTAATTAATTAAATGAAAAGCAGTTTAATTGGCCTAATACATCGTTCCTTTCTTGTCGTGATGGTGCATATTTTTAACATTATTTTAAGAATAGAAATTAAGCGATGATGCCGCAAACCTGAGTTGAGTTGCATAAATTATTTAGCTGCACTCCATCCCGTGCTAGACAAAGGAGAGAAGACCGAGCGATCAATTCGAAATTCGCAGCGGTAAATTCACCCGAGGAAACAACGTAGGGGCGCCATGGCGGCGGCAGCGGACTCAATATTCTAATGTCTTCTAGTTGCATTTGGTGTCCTAGTGTTTTGCACCGGCCCGCAAACAAACAACTCGCATATTTCACAGAATATCTTAGCAGTAAACCTCTTTGGAACTATAAAAGATTTAAGAACTGAAATATAATAGTATAGTGTTATTTACAATGTGAGTCAGAGGGCTACTGCAACCTTTCCCCGTACTTAATGTACATCCGCTTTGATGGTTTTTCCATACCTGTACAGATAGATCTTGAAAATGATAACAACGGATGATTGAGGAAAGGTGTAATTACTCGTCAGCAATGATTAGCACCTTGTTTAGTTGACCAGTGGTTTACTTAGTCATTTAATAAATAATAGCGGATGTGCAATTATCTAACAGGAAGTTGACTTTATTATGCGATTCGGACTTGAAAGCCTTTCCCTGCTATTGTGGTTTAAACCAGGATTTTATAGAATCTGAATTATTTTCTATTCGTCGATAGACGTTGAAAGTTTTCTCAATAGGCCACATCTCGAAATAAACATCGATACGTTTTCCCATCTGTTTGTCTGTCTCTCTGCCAATTCATTTTAAGCTTTATCACAGCTTCCCAATATCTGCACCATCAACTCTAAGGTGGCTTCCTTGATACATATCTTGCAATAAAGTTGTAGCGATGGTGGACAGTTGGTCATATTTCACAGCTTTGCGTTTCGCGAATACTCTCGTGATTATCTACAGGAAAGAACTTGTTTCATTTTAAGCCACATGATAAACTTGATGTTGTTTTCAGGGTTTCGGTGCATTTATAAATATATACACACACATATAAATATCTGCATTTACTGATTGAGTGCTTAGTTTTCTGATAATAGTGAGAATATTTACAAAAAACGCCTCAAATTCTAAAATCATCAAAAGAAAACTTTTGGCTGGAAACAACGATGTGTGTCCACAACAGACAGACAGACAGACAGACAGAAGTCTGTCTTGCTCTGCATCATAGAATAAAATAGTCTTGAGCAGAATTTCGCGAACTTTTCACTTTAATATAAATTCCCATCAGTTATAATATTTCAAAGTTTGAATGCCGGAGAAAAATTATAGAAATAATTTTCTCTACTCGCTTCCATGCGAAAACCTCGCAAATTTTGATGATGTTTTCCTAATTAAAGCAATATTTGAACTAACATCGATACTACTTTTGCTCTAACGGTGAGAGGTAGGGTTTTTCTATGACGTCCGCCAACATCAAAGGCTTCCCGCTGTAACAACGCCGCTTCACGTGTGTGGCTCCTGTTTTGTTTAGATAACATTAATGAAAAAATGCTCCGGCTAGGATGGTATCCAGTTATAACCGTCTTCTCAACCGGCCTGTTTAGTTATTATAGTAGGCGGTGATCGATTGATTCTAAAAGCCAGTATTGATTACGGAGCGAGAACACACGTAGCTTTGCTGGGGAAAGCAAGTTCTGTGGGGAGGAAAATAATGGAAATATTAGCATAATAAAATAGAATAATAGCACTCAAAGCTACAGCGAGTGTTGCTGAAACTGGCCGATAAAACCCCCCTTTCCTATTAACATGCACTGATGCTTTAAAGTGGTCGAGAGTTGCAGTGGCATTGCTTATTAACGAGAAAACTGAGTATCGAGCTGCAAAAAGGGGGGTCTTTGCAGTTTTGTCAGGATGGACAACTGTTTCTAACAGAAACATCTCGGAGCAAAGGCCGGAAGTGCGAACTTAAATTTGACTACTAGGCAGTAAATGGCTGCTGCATAGCTCTGCATGCTATAATAATCTAAAATCACCCCACTACACTATAACCAAGCTTTCCATTAGCATCTATTTAAATACAACTGACCGATAAACCAACCAGAGTTTGGTTCTTTCATTCAGAAAGTTGTTATCTAAATATACCACTGAAGATAGATCAAAGAACGGTGAGCTAGACATTTGTGTAATAGTAAGACGAAGAAAACTTAAATAGATTTATCACGTTACATAAATTATACATAACCAATGGAATGATAATTTAACCTGATGTTTTGTTGTCTACAACTAAATCCTGACAAAAGCAGTTTCTGAAAAGTAAAGATTATGGTTGATTTTCTAGCTGTGAGACAGTAAAACTAAGGGAGATAACTTGGGTTAGAGCCGTAGGTTCAGGTCAACCGTCGGTTTGCTGGTACCATTCGAACATCACCGATTTTTAAAGCATTTCTTTGTTAGAACAATAAAGAGATTCTACTAACATTGGTAGCAACCAGTGCCATAATCTCCCACTCCTTCTTTTCCAGGTTTTATCGGCTGCTTCGTGGAAGACAAAAGCAGTCGCCATTTCGACACCTCGCCAGGCACCTATGACCCGCTCACGCTCGACCCGGAAACGTGCATGCTGGGGTGCGGCGAGGTGGAGATGAAGTACGCGGCCCTCTCTGCCGGTCGGTTCTGTTTCTGCTCCGAAAGAGAGCCGCCTCAAGCCTCCCTCAGAAGCACTAATTGCACCATCGACTGCTCCGGTAACCCCCAAAAAAAGTGCGGCGACATCGACCACGTGAGCGTATACAATGCGGCGCTGGAGATCAGGGGACTTGGGATCAGCGTCGTAACTTCCGGTGTGCTGACTGCGCGGCAGCCAGTAGAGTTCGAGATCAGGGTCGACCCGGGAGTCATCGTTGAGTACCAGATGGACTACGGGGACGGGGGGTTGAGGACGGGGGCGAACAGCTCGAGCATCACCAAGCACGAGTTCCTCATCCCCGGAGAGCACCACGTCACACTGTTCGCCTCGGGAAAGAGCGGCTCGGCGCCGGTGAGTCTCTCTTTGCTTACCTCGGGCTTTACAAGGCAGTGCACAGAATAAGGGCCTGCCAGCCAACCGTGGGATCCCAGAAAAAAAAAAAATTATGAAGAACAAACTTTCGCATCTCTGAACCCATAAACTATGTCCAACCCTTTTGAAAATCTCCAAAATTTTCATATCGTTGTCTGAATATAGCATCTTTTTGGTAAACAAACAGAAATATAAGAAGGTAAATCAACGTCCTCGTGCGTCACTTTATATGGTCCCTGAGTCCCTCACATACACGAGGTCGTTGAGGTTCTGCGCCCCTTTAAAACTTCTCCACACGCTAAAGAATTTTTTGTCAATGCCTCATGAGAATGAAATATTCCTCAGCAGGGTGGTGAACTCTCCTGCGTTTTTTAATATGGGAGAATATACAGGAACAAGGTGCGGGGAGCTCTTGGTGAGATCCTTTGTATTTTTCCTTGAATGTGGCTATTGGTCACGAACTTTCTCTTCGAAAGGCTCCAGCGAAGAAAATAATGTCAGGCGACATGAATGATATTTTCCAATAGACATACGAAAGAAAACTAAAAAAAGAAATTTTTAAAATTCTTTCACTTGTTGTTGAGTTTCCTTGACTAATCAATTTTTTATGTATATAAAAAGAGGGCACGTTCTATCCTACACCTTTAAAAGATGAGAGAGAGACGGCAAAGTACAAATAATGCATCAAACTTCCTACAAGCAAATCTGACTACCGATTAACCTACACCTTTTTTCTGAATGCAGGAGACTCAAGAGATGACCAGTGTGACCATTGACCTGCCTGTGACCGATGTCGTGCTCGACTGCCCTCTAGTGGCGGCCACCTTTGACGAAATGGAATGCAAGATTAACATAACTGATGGAACTTCGCTGACGCTGGATGTGGATTTTGGAGACGGCACGAACTCAAATTTAAGTATTATTGGTACGTAGTGGCTTTTAGCCGCATAATCTTTGTTATATTTCTGTAAAGTGATTACAAAAATCGTTATATCACGAATAATCAGATAAAGAAAGATAATCTAAGGCAAAACTATCGATGTTTCAAATAAATAGAGCGTAATTATGTCTACTGAATTCTGCGTATTTAAAACAGTAAAAGAAAAAAAAACATTGCTAATGTAGACACTTACCTTGTGTTTAATTTATATATATATATATTTAAAAAGATGTTCCCAGATATGGTGCAGGGATACCTGTGCCTCAGCACGATCTACAAAATATCACAGCAGCGACGGATGGACTATACGTGCTTAGGTCCGCCGAATTCGACAAGGATGGAGTAGTTGTGGGCTGGGAGCTTCACACGGAAAACATCGGCACAATTGAATTACTGGTGAGTGGAATCTTGCTAACTCTGGCTCTAAATAGCTCATTAGTTTGCTTCGACAGGTGATATGTGTTTAACCTTGTTTAAGCTGTGGTAACAAGCCCTTTAAAATTATCTGCTAGCTTTGTTCTCGAATCCTTCACTGCTGCCACTTTTTAGGGATGGCTGGTAAGCATCGTTTTCTCTGTTAGTAAATATCTTTGGATTGTTACAACCGGAGAGAATGCCATTCTATAGCATACAGTATACCCCTCTTCTTCGGATGAGGCTGCGATCACTAACCAATGATGGCTGGTCATCATAAGCTACACCTCTGCAACTTTTCGCTACAAAAGTAAACTTGTTTCAAGTTTCTTTCTTGGTTATCGCTGTGCAATGGACATTGTTTAAGATAGCGCCCAAAACTCACCGCTGTTGTTGATATAATTTTGTTATCTAAAGAATAACAGAAGTTCACTCGATGAGATTACAGACAACTTCTCTTTGGAATATCATGGCCGGCTTCAGGAAATTTCGACTTCTGTTTTTCGGGGGGAACCAGAGAAATATCTGAACTTGTAAACTTGTGAAAACTCTTCTGATCCTTTTTCTTTCTTTCAGGTTTTAACCCCTAAATGTATGCCCTGTTTCTGTTTCTCTGACAATAAATGCTGCACTACTGCATGCGAGAGAGGGGAAACCCACACATGTGAGAATGCAAAGACTTTCTGCTTGGCTAACTCGCACTGTGTTGATATGGGCACAGCTTGTTTGCAGACATCGAGGTACTCCAACCAGCTTGACTATGTTGTCAAGAAAAAGCAGACATTCCAGATCATCCAGGCGAACTACAACTATATCCCGCTGAATACGACAGTTGACATGGTTAATGTAACGGCTGGAGATATCATCGGTTACGTGTCGACAAGTGGTCAAGCGATGATCTCGGTATCGGTTCCAGGTTCTGTGCCGACCAGTTACTTAAACGGAGTTTCAGCAACTGTTAGCAGCGAGGGAAGCGTGCTGCTAGCAAACTCCTTGGTATCTAAATCGGACAAATTGCATTTTTTGCGGGCGGTGGTGTCTCAAAAAAGCATCGGAAGCCTAATCCACACTTATCGCAGGGTGGGATCCATGATGGTAAACGCCAAAGTGTCCAGCAACAAAAAAGAAAAAACCGAAAGAGTCTCAGCTTTGATTTTTGTCATGATGGGAATCGATCAGATAGAGATCAACGCCTCTTCTTTTGGTGCGGCGAACAAAGACATCACGTTCAGTGTGTTTTCACACACAGGTGAGCTACCTGTCAATCGCATTTCCTCCAAGATTCATTGCATTTTAATAAAAATTAATAATTTAAAGGAAAACTAAAAACAGACGACTCAATAAAGAATTAAACGTAGGGCGTGTAAAATATATATTAAATTGATAAGAAGTCTCAAAACTAACCAAGAAATTGTATTTAAATTCAAATTTGGACTCAGTCGTCGAAAGGATAATATGACGGTCGGACTGATAGGTTTTTCGAGTTGATATTCGAGAGGTAGGCAGGGAGAACCAGGAAAAGTATTATTTTCTACAGACAATAATGTACCCTAAATGGACACAGCCAAAAAAACAATTAAGAAATAAATAATATCAGGAGACTTTTATTTTAAAATTAAGCTTAAAAGCCTACATATAAAAACAATTCAAATTCTTTTATTTTTTAGAAAATTTCTAGAAAGAAAGAAAGCTGAAATGAATTGACACATAAATGAAGAATGTGATTCTTAAATTTTTATGACCAAATTTTATTTTAATATAAAAGTCATTTAGTTGAAAGTTGTAATTGATTTTTTTCTCTGACAAAATTATTTGATCTGGCCTCGAATCCCCAGATACCTGTTAAGTTAAATATGACTGGAATTTCATCACACACAGTTTAGGTATTCTCGTAAATCATTCGAAAACATGCCTCATTCTGGAAAGTTTATTCTAAGGAAAAGATTTATGGAATCGAATTATTTTGGTGTAGTTTGATTTATTTTAGTACAAGCGAAGGAAAGGCATTTTGGTCCAGCTTTTTAACGATGCGATTCATTAGATGCTGATCTTAATTTTTTGTAATATGTTCTGTTTCTCTCTCTTTTTATATGAAACTGTAATAAAATTTTGGTTACTTTACAAATATCAGCCTCCATATTTCTAACTTAGGTTTCCAAATGAATTATTTACTGTCTATTAGTTAATATGAAAACAACAACACCTTTTCAAATGTCCACTCAGATATTTAGAATTCATGAGTACACAGTGAACACTTCAATCTTGAAATCGTCGACCAGTCTAAAAAACAAAGCGCTAAGGCGAAATGAAGCCAGCCAAACATTAGTAAGAAGAGATTATGTGATAAAGTTGTTCTTTTTGTAGGAGACAACGTAACGTATACGTGGAATTTTGGGGATGGATTCAGCACAAACACCACGGAGCGATCCATTACGCACGTGTACAGTAGCACTTCCACGTACAACGTGAGCGTTCTTGCTTACAACCTGCTGAGCAGCAAGCAGAACTCTACAGAAATCACCATCCAGGAAGCGATAGAGAACCTAGTCGTCACTAGCGAACCTGTGCCCACTGGCCAACAGGCCACGATTTGGCTGAACATGACAAGTGGTTCCCATTTTTTCTGTGACTGGAATTTGGGGGACGGCACAACGTTCTACAGCACGAGTGCGAACACACCAATCTCAGGAACAGTTCTTACCCACACGTACGCGGGAGAAGGGCTGTATCCAGTCGTTGTCAGGTGCAAAAACAATGTCACGGATGTCAGTGCCACTGCTACACAAACTGTCATTGATCCAATCGTAGATCTTCAGCTGGTGAAAACGGGAGTTCTAATAGACGAACCAATTTTTGTCAATTTCACAATAACTACAGGTACCAACGCCACATTTGTGTTACATTTTGATCAAAAACTGATGAAGATTCACTATGATGAACAAACAAAGCATGGCCACACAGAGCGGCAAGATGGCCTCGGCCTGAGCCTTCACAGTGTGGTCATCCGGGCGGAAAATGCTGTCAGCAACGTCACCCTGGTAAAGAATTTTACAGTCGACATTAAAATAAAGAATCCCAAAATTACAGCCAGCACCGAGAAGATATCTGCGAGAAGTAGTGTCGAGTTTACAGCCTCAGTAGATAATGGGACCAGCGTTAGCGTGCAGTGGCTGTATGGAGACGGATTCAACGACACCTTCAAAGCAGCTCCTCTGGAGATCTGGACGAGAAAGTCTCAGGCGAGGAGTCACACGTTCAACAGCGCTGGAAATTTCACGATCATCATTTCTATATACAACGGTTACGACAACTACACGTTCACGCGCAACTTGCTGGTCATCGCCCCAATCGAGAATCTGACCCTGACCAGCAATACCCCGATGGAGTTCTCTCCGCCGGCCGACGCCTACTTTTCTATTGGCCTGAGCTTTGGACAGAAGCCAGTGGCTGCCTCAGTGGCTTTCGACTACGGAGACGACAAAAAAAGCCGGGACCACTTCGAGTTGGATCAAACGTTTCACCACATTTACATGGAATCCGGCCTGTTTAACGTCACCGCGAATGTTTCGAACGAGCTGGGCTTTCTGATGCTGTCAACAATGGTGAACGTCGTGGAGCCTGTGAAGAAAATGGAAATTACCACCGAGCCTAAGCACTCTTCCATAAACAAACCTGTCACTGTCACTGTGGGAATGTATCGGGGAGGGAAGGACCTGACACTTCACTGGGACTTCGGGGATGGAACAAAAGAATCCGGAAAGAGACAAGGTAAATATTTCGTTACCTTCTAACATTTGGTTTTTCTCTATCTTTTTAGCTATTTATTAATTTGTAAATAGACAAGGCAACCGAAACCACTCTTGACAATACTAACATGATTACATTTTCTGCTTAAAACCGGACTTTAAAGGAAATTCCTGTCAGGTGCGATCGATGAGGCCACCTCCCTACTTTAGAATAATTACTTCTGTTTCTACAACAAATTGGTCGTTTCTCGCTTAGTCCGCATCATATTAAAGCTTCGGCGATCAGCTTAATACGTGACTACCGTTTCTTGCTCTGTCTTCTTCTCCGTCAAGCATAGATTCTTTTCATATCGGGCTAAACAGTTTCTTCGTTAATTGTTTTTTTTTAATTCAAAAAAGCTGTCAAAACGCGCCCAATTTTATGAAGAACCACTATGTATTGTAGGATGGTTTCAGCCTTTACCTGAAATGCCTTTTTGAAGACGATTTTATCATTTCCATAGGTGGCTGAGGATGGGATCTTGATAAACGAAACGTTTGAAGTTATGTAGGATTTAATCCATAACATTTAGGTACATTTCTCACTATTGTTCCAATGCTTTAAACGAAAGGAAGGGTGCGGATAAACCGACAAGAAGTCCAACTAAGCGGCTTGAAATTATAGATATTATAAATAAAACCCTACATCCTGTGTGTCTGGATACGATTTTATGCTTTTCCGGTTATGAGAATAGAATGGAGGGCTCCTATAAGAAAACATTATCAAATCCTTACTTATTAGCAACGAAAGAAAATAGGAGGACTAAGATATAACACAGAGGCCATACCGAAGAAATTCAGCTGGCACACACACAGATCCAAGCAGAATAATTTGAACACCATAGATTTTCAAAAAAGTTAGTCTTGCTATTTGATTAATTTGGTTTTATATCCAGGCTTTGTGAAGCCCAGGAAATCAAGTGTAGTTCATACTGTATCTTTCAAAGTTAGATAGCCTTTCTTTCAGGATATGCTGAATACTGTGGAGGATCCCAATCAAATATAGACAGAAGCGTATTCAGAAAAATGGTTAAGTAACTGACAAAATTGAGATGTCTCTTACAACTTCTGCTTTACCTCAGTACTAGAACCCGCCTACCCCAGTGCACTATGTTCGACAGTCAGGCGCTTGGCCAACCTTTCTCCAGACCCCGCGCGTCTGAGGGAATTTAAATTGGTGAAAGTCTGACTTATCTACAAAGACTACGACTAATCGATAAGCGGACTGAACGAAAAAGCTCGGTTTAGCCTCAAGTGATGACGACTAGACATCGAGATGTTGGTTTGCAGTAGCCACATATTTTCCCTATACAGACATGAAAATTGAAGAATATGACCATGTGCCAGAGATTCTAAGAGATAATTTTAAGGAGGCCATGAAGTTTACTCGGAGATCTGTTAGTGACAATGACATTAGAAAATATTAGATGTTTGCACAGACTTTGCAACAAAGCAGAGGAATTGGTGGCAGCTACACAGCTCTTAGCCAAGTGGACCGAAAGGGCTGGGATGGGCCGGACTTCCGATCCAGAGCAAATGGAACAATATTTTAGCTACCAACTGCTTTTGGCATCACAAATGTATAGGAAAACCGTCTACTTTCCAATCAGTTGTAATTTTAGTTGGCGGGGTGTTTGCCTTGTAAGCACCGATGAGACCGATACATGGATTTGGCATCATAATTTGCTTCGCTAAAGGTATTAGAATTTTTTAATAAGTTACAAAAAATGCATTGCTATTACTCGTATTAATTAAATGATTTACATTTGTCTTGCAGCTTATTAACAAGACCAAAGTTTATTTTAGTTTTAAAATTTAAAGAGACGAGTACAGTTTTAAACAACTTCCAAAAATAATTATTATCAGTTAAAATAAAAGAAGCAACTTTATCTTAATGAGAGACCTGTTATACTAGAATAATAAACTTTCAACCGAAAATTGTAAAAAAAACTAATTAGCTGAAACTGACAGCAAAGAGATAGATTTCTGAGTCAAGTTTTCAGCATATCTTGATTGATCTTTTAATGCCTGCCTACAAGTATGGCGTTAAAAGAGTTAACACAATTTATCTTGTAAATATTTTTCCACCATCTTGTCATTTTATGTTTGTTGCATATAAATGAGAATGGTTTTAAAAGATATTCAAAAGCACTCTGTAACCAATACAAAGCAACATGTATAAAAGATGTTGAAAGATACAGTACTTTACTGGTACGTTCGCATTGGTTTCAAGGTGATAATTCCATTTTTCTGTGTAGGCGTGAGTCCGGATGGGAAAGACTCAAAGATGCACGTCTACAAGGCACTGGGCAAGTACCATATCGTTGTATTAGCTGTGAACCTGCTGGGAAATGTCAGCGCGACGTATGACATAGTCTGTCAAAATCCCGTCGAAGATGCTGTTGTTTTGACCACAACAGCTCCTCTCTTGTTTCCATCAGGTAAAAGTCATTATTTTCATGCACAACAATACCCGGAACATTCTATACTTTTTTCATTATTCCTACAAATAAAATTCTTGACTTCTTGATTTAGTAAAGTATAATATTCCTTCCTAAATGACAACGCCTGAGCTACAGTTTGTTTGTTGTTAATTTTTCGATGGATGTGTCAGTGCAAAAGAACATCTCCACAAACGCAAAAACCATATATACATACAAAATACGTTACAGGCATAAACATGGAAGCCAATCGAGAACACTCACATGACAAGTTAATGCTCTGTGAACTAACTCTTACTTGGAACCACTACACAACTTTGTACGGTCTGCTGATTATTTTAACTCATGGGAATTATCTAATATTTTTGCTGATCAATATTATTGTTAATGGCTTCTGACCGAATGTACTAACTACTGATTTTATTCTTTACGAACCGTTTTCCAGTTGAAGTCCAAGTCTGGATGCGGTACGATAATACTTTGCCAGAGCCCACAGATGCCGAAATTATTTGGAATTTTAACGACAGCTCTGTTGAAAGACAGGACTTCTCTTTCATCAGCAGTAAAAATCACACCTACCGTACAGACGGCCACTATATAACAAAGATCACCATCAGTAATCTGGCTTCTGAAATGGTGTTTGAAATCACGGTAATATTTTTTTATCGAACGTTTGTTTTTAATCATCGTCTTCTTGTGGAAGAAAAAAAAAGCTTATTTGGTCAAAATAAATGTTTCTAGATTTCTTTCTTCTTTATGGACAGCAAGAACTCATTTAAGTTGCATTCCCTTCTTTGTGATGGTGTCCGATAAGTAAATACACGTAATTCAAATTGTTTTGTTTTTTTAAGCATTGTCTGCGTTCCTGATTTTGTGCACAGGTATCGTCTCCGACTCTACTTAAATTCGAAACTTTGGTGGGAAAGTTTTGGCGGACAATACCCGACATCGCCGATTCATCGATAACGTCACGCTTAACCACGTGATTCATTACAGCTTCTACTTAACATAGCTTTGTTGCCTTATCACCTTGCCAAACAGCTGTGAGATCTGAACTGTATGTTTGATATTCCAGAATGCTGCTTTTGATTTCCTTTATGACCGCATGCCCAAACAGTGTCATCTTAAATCATGCCACTTCAGTATATTCTTCCATTCCAGAATAAGCAATTTCGGATCAGCTTTTGGCAACTGCTAACAAACGCAACTCAAACGCATAAGCTCTTTTACACGTTACCGCTTCACGGGCGCTCATTACCAAGAATTCCCTCCATCACGTGGGCGGGATTTAATTCAGACCTCTCTAGTACACGAGAAAAGCAACAACAAGTTGTTTTTTTTTTATCTGTCGGTTAAAGCTTCGAGCAGTCTGCGGCTCAGCACAGCAAATCTTTAAAACAATGTTCAGACCTTCAATATCCTCATTCGGTTTATTAAATCGCATTTTTGCTTTTGCTAAGCAAGTAGCCGGCTTCTCTACTCAAGCGGTTTTGTTGGATCAACCTACCTCAGATCCTCCACCAAGTTGCTGATCGCATTTAATTAAACAATTAACTCACCGAGATCTTTTTCTGTCGATAAAATTATATGCCAATGCACCTGCATCACTGGGAGGAGAATGGCCGACATACTGTTAAATTTACAAACATTAAATGAAAACGTTTTTCCATCTCGTTGCCTGCCAATTTAAAGCATTTAAATCTTTGTAAGATTAAGTTATAATTTCGAGTTTATTATTCTTGACACAATTGTTAATCATTGGCTAATTGCATCATCATCCACAGCAGCCTTAAGATATGAATGCAAAAAATAACTTTATCAAGCCAGAATCTCTCCACACACGGAATCATGTGAAGCCATAAAGATAAACTGGTCACCACAAAATGAAAAGAAACTTTAAACATCCATATTTTAAAAGTGCAGAAATTCTCATATTTTTTTAAATAATGCTGCGGTAAATAAGTTAATTTTAACTTTTTTGTTTAACAGACAGGGGTTTACAAGAGTATTTCTGGCCTTACCGTAATTCCAAAATACAAACCAAAAATTCCCATTAATGCAAAGGACGAGGAAGGATTTGGCCTCCTAAAAACAATATTTCCAAACGAGGAAGTACGGTTCTATTCCAATGCTGCAGGTAAATTATATACAAAAAAAATGGAACAAATGTATGAAAGAGAAAGGCGATAAAATTGTGTATAACTGTGTGATATAAAAGAGAGAGAGAGAGAGAGAGTTTCTATGAGTCATACTGACCATATATATATATAACTGTTTCACTAAACTAACTCTGACTTTATTAACTACTAGACGATAAGTTAGGACACCAGAACAGCCAGCCGACTACACTTCACTCCCAAAGGTTGGTACTTGAAACCGTATTAATACAGTTTTTATAGCTTGGAATTCCAAAATGAAAAATCACAAATTCTATTCAGTAATTTATTACCTAAATGTATATTTTGTTCGCATGAAAACTTTTTAAAGTTTACCGAAATATTCATTGGTTATTTAAAAAATCCGAT
The DNA here is from genome assembly GCA_018389105.1 of Nautilus pompilius. Lineage (NCBI taxonomy): Eukaryota > Metazoa > Mollusca > Cephalopoda > Nautilida > Nautilidae > Nautilus > Nautilus pompilius. The sequence goes on along the minus strand of JACATO010000344.1, from coordinate 1,361,525 downwards.
ACTTTTCCCAGTGCTTCCGTAGCTACGCTATTAAGATTCCTTAAATATTTTGCCTTTCCTGATTTCATTTTTATTTTTAAACTTACTCTTTCTATACTTTTGCTTATTGCTTATTTTTAAAAAAGTTTTAAAATAAAACGTGGCATTATACCCTGGCTTGTTTTATTATGTCATGCAGGTACTCTTGTTTGGTATACTTTGTACATGCTAAATTCAACTGAGATTTTTGTGTGCAACAGTACAAAGAATCCTTTGGTGCATAAATTTCCACGAGTAAGTACGACATTTTCCTTCTAAAAGTAGTCATCTTTAGTTTTATATTATGTATTTATTTTGTTTTATTGCTAAAATTAATCTTCGCATTGTCAATTAAAAAATATTTATTCACTTCTTGTGCTAATGCTTTTGCCGATTGACAACCTGTATTTGTGAGCTCTCTAGAAGGAAGTGTAGAAAAGTTATAGCAACGCCCGATCTTAGATTGTAGCGTTACAATCTAGCCATAGAACATTCTCCACAACTTGTATTTGCAATTTTATTTATTTTTTAAAACTCTCTTTGTAGAGTATTTTTATCGCTCTGTAAACATGTATGTATTTTTTCGTTAGGTTGGACATTATAATCTCATAATGACAGTCAGCAACCCGTTAAGTTCTGCGAGTTTTAACTTAACTGTTAAGATTTTGGACCAAATCAGGGATCTGACCATATCCGATAGAGGCGAAGTGACGAAGGCTAAGGAGATTAAAACATTCTACCTGACATTTTTGAGCGCGGGGTCAGACTCGAAGATGAAGCTCGACTATGGAGATGGAACAAATGATGAGCAGAACGTCTCTACTAATATCAGCCTGACACATACGTACAAATTGTCCGGAACTTACACTTTCTCAGTGACCGTCAGCAACCTGGTATCAAGCAAGTTTGAAAAACTCACTTTTGCTGTCTCGAACCTGAAGTGCAGCTCCCCCATTATTGACATCAAGAACAAGAAGCCACATTTCTGGGATCCACAGAAAGTAAAAAGAAGCGAGCAGTTACTTGTCACCGGGAGGACGAACATTAGTTGTGCGATGAGCATTGACAACAAAAAAGAGTGGACAGTCGAAAAGATCAATTATACCTCAGGAACTTTTGAAGAATTAATTAACATCAGCGGCATCAAGTCTCACCAGTTTGCCAAGTTAGCCCTGCCTCCGAGATTTTTAGAATATGGTCTGTACAGGATCAAATACAAGGTGTCCATGTTATCTGAGAAAATCCCGAAAGAAATATCTTTCAGCAGTTCGGCGTTTACCTACGTGTCCATAGAGAAGTCGGCCTTGATTGGCATCATGGAAAAGGGAGGCATTTCGGAGATTTTATTGGGATATAAACAACCAATCACCCTTTTACCTCAAAACTACTCGTATGACCCAGATATCGAGAGAAAGGATGACCAGGTAAGTATATATATATATATATTTTTTTTTTAATTTGCATGCTTAGTACTCGTATAGAGTGGCCAACTTGTCCAGTCGTAAAATGCTAAAGTTAGGGGCCCGAAGTCGGACCCAGAACGGTTTGGCCAACGTACTGCCTACATAATTTTTTTTGTTTTTTTACCAGCCACCAGCATTGATTTCCTCCGAGCTCTTCACTTCTTTCCTTCCCCATTTATAAATAACGAAGGGTCCTAGTAGGGATTTTTTGCGGTGGGTATGCGACTAACCTCCGCAGTATTATGTTCTCTTCCGTTTGGTTTACAAAAGTGACATCAGGGTGTTTCCTCGGGTGGATACTGTATGTGCAAACTATGGCAGGCTGGTTAGGGGAAGTAAATCGTGTATAACTATTGAAAGGCTTCATAGATATCGTTGACAACAAGTCTGCGATCACTGAATTAATAATTAAATATTTACCGTCTTCACAAAGGATTATCTATCCTTAAAATTTTTATAGAGAGGAAATAGATTAGGAAACTCAGGTAAAAACCGTTGATCTTTTGTTTTATAAAACGCTTAAGGAATAGCAAGAAAATTAAATTGGCTTCTTAATGCGATCTCTCGAGGTGCTCCTTAATCCTTTACGAGGTCTGTCGAAAAAGTATCCGACTTTATTTTTTTCCCCGTGGGAAGTAATGACGTTAAGGAGGCAAAAGTGTGCATAGTGTAGGCGCATGTCTTCATGCACATGTGGTTTTTGGCGGGCTTGCTGGATGCGTCAGTCGCTGTCAGGCAGCCAGCGTGTGAGGTGCTGTACTACTTACTCGTCGCATTTTCATTTCGCCCGTGATGACGGAACATGTGGAGCAGAGATCTTGCATCAAGTTTTGTCAAAAGCTTGGAAATACCCAAGCGGAAACAGTTCACAAAATTCAACAGGCTTTTGGTGACAATGCCATGGGTGTTACCCAAATAAAAGAATGGTACAACAGGTTCAAAGATGGCCGCACATCGGTGGTAAGTGACCAGTGTTCCAGGAGGCCGTCAACAAGCCGCAGTGCAGTTGTTATCGAGAAAGTGCGGACCTTGATGATGGAGGATCGTCGTTTGACGGTGCGGGAAATTGGTGACGAGGTTGGGATCAGTAAAGATTCTGCACATGCAATTATAAAGGAGGATTTTGGTTTGTGCAGAGTGGCAGCGAAATTTGTGCCCAAGCTGTTTTCTCAGGAACAACAACTTCGTCTTGAGGTTGCGCAGGACCTGCTGGATACTGCCAACAGAGATCCTGAGTTCCAGAATACTGTGATAACTGTAGATGAGTCGTGGGTGTATGGGTACGACCCGGAAACCAAAGCTCAGTCATCACAGTGGAAGCACCAAACGTCGCCAAGGCCAAAAAAGCACGTCAGATCCAGAGCAAAATCAAGGTGATGCTGATTGTTTTCTTCGACTACCGAGGCGATGTGCATCACGAATACGCACCAGAAGGACAAACAGTTACAAATGAGTACTATCAGGAAGTCCCCAGACGTCTTCGTGATGCAGTTCGGCGCAAGAGACCGGATCTGTGGGCCTCGCAAAACTGGCAGCTGCGTCACGACAACGCCCTGGCTCATTCGTCGCAGCTGATCCAAGGTTTCTTGGCAAAGAAAAGCATTTCGCTTATTCTCCAGGCTCCCTACACTCCAGACATGACTCCTTCTGACTTCTGGTTGTTCCAAAAAATGAAGATGCCACTGAAAGACTCCCGTTTTCGGAACCGAGAGGACATCATGCGGAATGCGACAGCGGAGCTGAGAGCCATTCTGGAAGAAGCATTCCAGACGGCTTCGAACAGCGGAAGGATCGCTGGGCTAAGTGTGTGGAGGCACAAGGGGCCCACTTCGAAGGGGATTAGCAATTGAACCCCATCAAGTACGTAATTTTTTCCCAGCCTAAGGTTGGATATTTTTTCGACAGACCTCGTATGACATCGTTAACACTAAGTAAACTTTTAAAAAGACTTAACTTAGAAATGATTCTTTTTGCCTTCAATCTGTTACCAGTACTTTTCGTTTTTCTCTTTTGTAATCATCTTATTATTTACAGAAATTTTCCTCGTTTACCTGGTTTTGCCGAGACATCGACGAAAGGTACCCTACATATCCAAGTGGGTCTCTGGAAGTCCGAAATAATTACTCGAATAGCGGAGGGTGCTTCGGAAACGGCCCAGGCAAGATAAACTTTTCTAAAGGAAAAGTAACACTGAAGAACACGTCCATGCTCATCAACCACACCTACGAGGTGATGGTGGTTATTGAGAAAGACACGAGAAGAGCCAAAGCTAAGATCGACTTGAAGATTGTGGCTGGAACTACTGCAAGGGCTACAATCGAGTAAGTGAGAATTGGTTGGAAGGGTTCTGGGAGAACTGAGGGAGGAAGGGAGACATTGTTGTTGTAAATTTTAAAGCATTTTATTGATAAAGGCGAAATGATAAAGTTTATAAAACGATTACATTTCTTAACGTTAAAGGAACCAAAATATATTTCAGCTACTGAATATCTTTTTTAAAAAAACAGGTCGCAGCAAAGCACGATCTCTTTAATGGTAGAAATTGCAGGTTTAAGAGAGTTAAAGACTTAACAACTGACACAAAGCCTTTGGTTGGGAAAACCTTTTCATAACAGCTGGAGTGTTTGAATATAACCAGAGTTTTACCTTTGAAATAAAACTGAATGTGAATTTGCTTTTATACTCGACCGAGTTATCCAGAAACGTTCTCCAATGGTCTTGGTTGATTAAAAACACTTGAAGAAAGTCGTTGGATCGAGTGGCAATTAACGATACACTTATTCAACATTAATCATAGAGATCCCACATTGCTTATTGAGTGTCTTAAGCCAGAATTCATGACGGTTTACTCTTATGAGAGCTTTCAGAACAAGCAGTGCAGATTTTGCGTTACCATCTCCATCAGAGAACAAAAATTAAAAATTAATAAAGATTAAACAGAAATTTGGAAAATGTTGATTAGGATCATATGCCATTGTAGACGAGTCACAAGCATTGAGTAGTAATTTGCTGTTGTATAATACAGGGTTCTAACTAAATAAGACAACCGTAAACTTTTTGTGTTAGGAAGATAAAATGTTTGTATCAGAGAGTTAAAATGCTTTCTTGGTTAATTTTCTCGACTCAGGTGTACTTCAGGAAAGTTATGCATCCAGAAAGCCGAGGGACAGCTGATAAATCCGTCTTTGCGCCTTGGTCTGAGAGCATTCTGTGATCCGCCCTGTGGCACCAATCTCACGATATTCAGCTGGAGAATGTATATTTTTGAGTATCGATGGATATGGCAGGAAATACAAGATTTCTCTACCAATGTAGAAGGTGAAACTCTCTTTTTATAAAGCTACAATGAACATGAATTAACCTTTCGAATCTTAAATATAAAATAGTTAAATGCACTATATTATTGCCTGAGCAGTCTATGTGCATTGTTTGATTTGGTATTTCTACTCTTTTTTGTTTGTTTGTTTATTCTTAAATTTTTGGCAAGGGGAGTAATCAATGGCACGTACCTTACTAATATATTTTTTTATAAGACAGATTATATTTTGGTAGATTCTGAACTGATGCTTTTGTCGATTATTGCTGTAAACTGACGAACTCAATCATTATTGTTTGCTAAAAGGATAAACGAATCAACTTTCTTAACAAGCAAATATGGAAACCCATTCTTGGGCTGTATATAAAACTTTTAAAATATATTTTATTTAGAATATTTAGTAGAGGTAAGTATTCAAGTATATCTTTTTTGAGCCAGTTGTAATGTGAAGTGTAATTATTTTATATCTTCGCATCTTGTATCATTAATCTTCTTCGTGCAGCGATTCAACTAAAGCATTACGGTGCAGCACTTACAGGTGACTGGAAAGGGGATTCCTTATTGTAAGTTAGGCAAAGAAACAATCATCATTTTCTAGAAACAAGTCAGAATAAATACCACACTGTACTTAAATGGTTGAACATTAGAGAGCAAAGCAATAGTTCTTAAAAATACATTTACTGTAATTCCTATTGCATTTATTTTTTCTCCAATACTTACAACATTAGTTTTACTGTCCAAATATATGAAGAAAATACGATGAGCTTTCTTTAGTATTTGTTATTGATTTAAATATTTTGTTCCTTTACAGGTGTCTCAGGTAAATATGTTTTCTAAAGCTCAACTTGTTCTCTTTACTAATCTGTGTATGCTATAGTGGTTGTATTCTGATCTAACAATTGCGCTTGTTTTGAGTATGTCTTAGTAAATACTAACATAACCTGATCATGTGAAAATAACTTAGACATCCAGATATGAGCAGCCATAGAATATTTAGATGTGAAAGGAGCAGTCACATGTTCAGGTATAAATACTAACAATTCCTGTTGTGAATTCCATCGTTTTATGATGTGAATACTAACATGAAATATATGCTTACTAATATCTTTGGATATATAGTTTATGCATGGAGAGAAAGTAGTATATTGCATCGTGTGGTTTATTAACATTGATGCAAACTTGTGGAGGTGTAAAAATAATATTTGTGTTTTATCTTTAATTTAGTATTTCCTGATGCTGTTTATTAAAAATAAATTGAATCTGTTTGGATGCATTGGTTTTCGAACAGCATTGACTGGAAGTGATATTTCCCAGAATTGTCTTTACAGAAATATAAGATTGCTTGTTGAGAGAGAGAGAGAGAGAGGAGAGAGAGGAGAGAGAGAGAGAGAGAGGAGAGAGAGAGAGGAGAGAGAGAGAGAGAGAGAGAGAGAGAGAACGGTGTCGTCTTTTGTAGCGGTCGATGAAAATGTTACCTTTCAAGTTTTTTTATTCGAGTAATAGTTTCTCTCTCTCACCGACTAAACTCAGTTCATCGATCAACGTGTCGCATGTTGTAACAAGATATTTTACCTATTGCATAAAAAAAACAATGTGCAACAACTTAAAATCTGTGTATCAAAATAAAGCTGTTCCAATCTACTTAACATTACTCTAAGCATCGTGCCATCGTAAATACTAAGCAGTTATTCTTTTTTGTAACACACAACAGCAGCCTCACGATTGTCAGTGTTTCATTGAGAAATATGGCGAGCCCTAATCGCAGCTGCGGATCTTCTGACAAATTATCACGGTGTTATGAACTACGATTGATTTCCTCCCGTCTGTTCGTGGTCTCCGTCCGTCCCGTAGTTTTATGCACCGTCAGACAACGAGAAGAATATATTTGAAAATATCCTGGCTTAACGAGGAAGTGCAGTTTCCCTGGTCAGGGCTATCAGAAGTCTACGGCAGAAACTGTTCAAAGTGAAATAAATGGATATTTATGTCTTTAGTAAACAACAGATTATTTGTATTTAGTAAAATGAAGAATATCTCTCGCTTGTTATTTGATTTTTAAATATTTTTATCGAATGTCTTCATAATATTATAGTTTGGTTTTACTTTTTAGAATCTCCTCAGTACAAAAGGTTTAATATTTCTTCAAAATCTTTCCTTTTCTTTTATCAGTCCTATTTTTTTATAACTAAAAAATGGGTTTACGGTTATCCCAGGTCTCGGTTAGGTAGGTAGGGTACTGTGAAACTATCACGGGAGACGGCTGATAGAACGAAAGCAACTATAATGTATTTAAATCCAAGTTTAGAAAACATGTTTTGAAATTATCTTCCAATTCTTACAAGACTTAGGCTGAGGAACCTCGAAACGCCCACAGGTGGCAGCCAGGCCAATGCTTATACTGAGATAGCATCTTTCATGCACAGCGTTTTGCAGTAGCAAGCTGAGCCAGTGACACTCACGAGAAGTGTCAGCCTCGAGGCATTCGTGAAGCATGGTGAGCTGTTTAGGTGGTTTTTTTATATTTCAAAGAAGCAAGTAATGTCACTGGAGAAACCTCCACCAACTTCCAGCAAGGATAAATAACTGCAGAAACTCGCCTTCCAATAGACTGCACTGGAACCCCACACAGGGATTTTCCGGATGGGAAAGGGCGCTGTGAAAATGGGAATCATGATAAAAATAACAATTTGTTTTTTATGCTTTTCACTTTCACAAAAAATGTTAGATGAGTTTTCTTTTTTTAAAAAAAGCTTTTCGGAAATTAATAATGGACCATTTTACCCCATTCTTCGTATTTAAATTCCATTCCAGATTTTTACACTATAGATGAAATCTGTGCAAATTCAACCATCATTTTATTCTTTTTAAAATTATTTAAAAAATAACAACATTACTATCTGCAACTTCTATTCATATCTCGCCTCACTGTCTTATCGTTCCTTAACCTATTTTGACAATTACAATATTACCGTTTAATCTTCCTTCATTTTTTGTTAATTTTCAGGTGTCAGCTCGACAGAATATCTCGCAATCCATGCATCCATCTTTGAGAAGTTTCCAAACATTACAAATTTCCGTGTAAAGGTTTCAATGCAAACCAAGGACGTGCTGGCTGAGGCGTCGATGAATCTGACCGTCAATCGTCCGCCCGCTGGGGGCACCTGCTCCGTTGACCCATTAAATGGCATCGTTTCAAAGAACACGTGGACCATCGACTGCAAGGATTGGACAGATAATAACGGGGTGGCAGAATATATCTTTTACGGTGAGGAAAATCTAGAAGGCAGGTTTGAGAGTTCTTAATGCGATCTCTCAAGACAGGTGCTACTTTACCACAAGTTCTTTAATAACATTTGTTTAGGAAAAATTAGAGCCATTTCTTTGGTGTCATGCAGCCTGGCCGGTTTTATTTCTTCAGAATTTTTCAAAATGCTTTCTTCCTTTTAGAAGAAGTTTCATTTTCATACTGGTGACAAATCTCTCTTGGTCATTTTGTTATTAAAGACACGGCTGTAACTTTATCGGTTTAATGAACTCGCCACATCTTTAATGACCGCTCTGTCTGTTTGTTTTTAAAGATTACAATTAATGCCATTAATTAAGTAATAGAAATACAAAATTGCTGAAGATATCACTTCAGTCATTCGCTATAATGAATCATTGACAAAGCGCAGGTGCAAAAACGCTGAACTTGCTAACAAAATACTCTGACTATAGCCACCAACAGACCTATTATTTCTGACACAAAGATGTAAACACTTACAAATAAAGGAATATTTAAAATCTGGATGCCACCAGAAGTTGTGGTGGAGTCGTTTAGAGAGCATCACGCTTTTGAATGGTTAGTCACCTAAAGAATTGTTGGATGCTATAGCAGAAAGTTTTCCTCTCTTTACAACACTCAGTATAATCTTTGTTGTTTCAGTTAAATTCTCAGGTAACAATCAGATCATGCCCGTATACTTTGGGTCGGATAGCCGTGCAACCGTTAGTCTACCTCTCGGACCGATCTACGATGAACACAAGATGAACTTGAGCGCCAAAATCATCGACAGTCTCGGCTCTTCCACGATATACCATATTGGCGTTGTCCAGGTACCGTCTCTCTTAAAGTTCTTCGTGATTGTAAAAACGTAGCTGCATCGCACAGACGGTGAAGAAATTCTAACTGAGCGGCGCCAGGTTCGAACTTAAATAAGTGTTAATAAATGTGTTATAAAGGTAATTTACCTTGTCGCCCAGTTGTAGCGGCTCGTATTTGCAGTAAAGTAGAAATATGTTTAGTAAATGCTTCAGAATAATTAATTGCATTAAATTCGTTTTAAGCCTTAGTAAAACCGGCGAAGTAGCAAATCATATACTGTGCGTGGTATTTAATGTCAATGCTTAGTTATTCTTCAAAAACGTTTTCTAACTTGTTTGTAAACTTTTCATGGAGTCTAACAGAATTTATAGATGCACAGTATTGCTAATTACAATATACCTACTAATTAATGTTGCACCTGTCATCATCCTTCAAAAAAAAAAACAAAAGGAAAAGGTAGACAGAGAACGAGTGAGTTTCTGTACCGGTCTCTCAAATAGATAAAAGCAGATGTTAAACTAGAGGATCTATTAGATATCTATTTATTTATGTTCTTTACTTTTAGTTTCAACAGATATGGATTTGGAAATCAGTGCATCCTTGGCGAATTCTATCATTCGCTAAATGAAGGCGATTGAATATTTCACACTTGACTGAATTTATGGAAACCCTGTATTTTAAGGTTACATATTTTTTATGTTTATGTGTCCCGGAGAGTGTCAGAAATATAACAACAGTTAGCTCGGCTTTTCTTGTTAACTTCTGATTACATCATCTCCTATAAAAAGAACAAAGCGGCGATTGACCCTTATGAATCTAGGTACCTGAGAGACCTTTAAACATTTGTTAGGTAATGTGAATATTCATCGACCCAAAACATTTATTGATCCTGTTTACAAAAATTTCAATTAATTTTTTGACGTGATATACCATAATATAATATGCAGCGGGTTCCTGGTTGTTTTTCCTATGATTACGTACCAGGTAAATCCGATGGGCCGTGAAGAGTTGGAAACGCTCGTAAAACAGTTGAACTCGGATGGCATCGATGAAATCAAAAGGATTGCGGCTAACGGAGACCTGCAGAAGACGAACAACGTCTTCAGCCAGTACGCCTCAGCGCTGAACAGTGCCAGTAAGCGAGACGGCAAAGGTGCTTATCTGCATGGTTTTGCTTTGCTTTGTGTCGATTTTTACGGTACTTGAAACGTGATTATATGTGGGTGTTTGTGTGTGTGTGAAGTCTTTAATCAAATTATCAACTGAGTTTTGTTACCAGCCACCCGGGGTCCATATTTCCAGTGTTTTCCAGCCGTTGCCGTGGAGAATCAAGATAGGTAAAGTATTCGCATGTTGGTATGGCGTGCACACAGTACGTCTGCGATCCTAGAAGTTCCTTGTCACCGAATGTTTGCGCATGTCCACATGGTCACTTGCATGGTTGGATCACTGGTGTGAATAATTCATCCTGTTTATTACTTGTGCACACATCTATAAGAAGGGAAAAAAAAGATTTAGCTATCTCTTACTCCTGTTTTCAAACTCTAGATTTGTTTACTAGCCACACTGGGTTTGAGCTTCTCTTCTTGTGTTCACTAGGGCTCATCATCGGTGTAGGGCTAAATAGGATCACAGAATGTCATAGTAGAGGAAGTGTACAACGGACAGTTCTATAACAGCGAAGCGCTCTTAGTTTTGGAAAACTATAAATGAATCTTGGAAAATAAAATTCTTAAACGACAGCAATTATCAGGTCATAAGTAACATATAACATTTTTAAAAAATCTATTATTCTTTTATTCTCATGGAAACTGAGAAGACATTAAATAAATTTAAAATTCACCCTATCCTCCGTACAGAATCAATCATTTAGAAGTCTTAGCCATTTGTAAAAGTAAACATTTTAAAATTAATTTTAACAAAATACTTTAAAGAATATAAATTTTTTTCGTATTAAGTCATTGGCCATTTGGTGGTGAAATATTTGTGAGGCGAAGCGTCTCCTGGTGCTTATTTCTGTCAGTTATTCAGCAGAATGAAAAACAGCAACACCTGAGGGCAGAGGCGTACAGAAAATTTGCTCTCTGCTGTAACACCGGGTGAGTAATGAACACAAAATTTGTAGGAATCTGCCTAGGAGAGTTAGTTATGGAATTTACTCTAAGGAGAAGTGAATGTAGTTTCTCGGTGGCACGGTATTCAGCTTGTCTGCTAGCCTTTCGAAGATTTGGGCTCTTAGCCGACTTCGAGGCCTCATAGAATGGCCGGACCTCTGCTCTGAGTGTGCCTAGTGCAGGCACTGGGGAAAAGTTAAACGAGGCCGTTCGAGGTGTTCGGTTATTTCGCTCTGTACTTACCAACCTACGTTAGTCAGGGTTCCCAGTATTAGTAATGTATGAAGTCTTTGATGGGCATTAAAACTATCATTGTCTCAAAAGTAACTTGACTGAAGCATTCGTAATTGTTGTACCTAAACGTCTTCGACACTTTCTCTGGTGAGAGCAACAGACCTCGGGTCGTTCACGGGAGGTCAGTCGTTATATTAAATACTCGAAACATTTTTTTCAGCATCCGTAACCGTCTGGGAAACGTCACGAACAAAGTGCTAAACGCCAAGTGTTCCAACGAGAAGAATCTGCTTTGAACGTCATTTTAATTCAAAAGAAAACACGGGTTTTAAAACTTTTTGCCCCTTTGAGTATCCATATTTGTAAGCCAGTTTCAGGTTGAACAGTATGGTTAAGGTCTTAAAATATGTGTAAAATGCTGTCTGAGGAACACTTTAAGACAGAAATGAGCGATAGCTTTATGAACTGACTGGCAGACGACAGTTGTCTAATCATTGATGCATTAAATTTGACAGTAAAAATGGAATGTGTTCTATTTCTCAAGTGTTGGGCGGTGTTCTGAGTTGTACAAATTGACGCAGGTATATTTCTAGGTATTTTACGATTAATATCCAATCAATTTTTTTTTATTATTACCCATGACTTGATATCAATGCTTAAAGGGTATCAACTACAAAAAATATTTTACCCTTTATCTTGCAGCCTAAAATTATCTACTATTTTAAATAAGCTACACATTTTCCATGTCATCTCGTTCTTACTTAGCTGTAAATGATCTGTCATTACGCAACTACTTCCTACCCAGCCAAAAATGGGTTTTAAATAGATTTGTCAGCTTTTAATTTTTCCGCTGTTTGTTATTCAGTCTTAAGCTAAAACCTTTAGCAGAGATTGTTTTCCAAAGAAATTATCCAGCCTATATAACTATTACAGCTTTAAAATTCGTTGTTTTCCATTGGTATTCTTTGCGTGCGTTCGTCACTTTACTGGGTGTTCATCCGATTAGCTTTTTTTGGATTCTAAACAGCAAACTATAAACATGAAATGATAGCACCAAGTTACCTGGCGAGTAAAGCACAGGAATGCAAAGCTCAGCAATATGTTACCTGTCCCAAAACATTTATATTTGCTAAAGTTAAATGACAAATCCAACAGCCATCTGCTTATGGAAAGTGGTCCCCAATTTCACCATTCACTGTACTAAATACAGAAAGAAGAATAACTGTAGGCGTATTTGCATTAGAATAAGGAAAATCAAAACCAAGTTGATCCTATGCCCTTCCTTTAGGAACATTTATTTTTTTGTGATGAACCCAGGCCTTTACCGTTGCTAGACAGCGGTCGTCCGTCAAGCGCAGGAATTTTGATTGAACCATCTGCAAGTCATGACAGAGTGGCGGTCTGTCGGTCATGGTATGAGGTGTGTTTTGGACCACTGGACCGTCACGCTTCGTGGTCTGCAAAGAAGGAACTTCTGTCTCTCCATGCCAGTGGTCATCTGTCCAAAGAGGGCAGTATTTCTATGGATAATAGTGCAACTCACATCGCCCGTGTAACTAGAAAAATGCATCGCAAGTCTGCCATGGCCTGGCTCAGTGAGCACGCACAGACATACTTCCTGCTAATAACTAATACAGTTCCTGCGTCAACAGTAGGCTGAAACCATACAGACCAAGATTAATGACATCGTCCACCTTAGAGATATCAATAACGTGGCACTTCCATTGATTACTGCATTTGTGCGGCTGTTTTACTGGAACACACCTGGACTTGTGTAGTTAAATAATTTCTGTTTAAAGTTTTTATATATTTAAACTTAAAAAACTTTAAAGTTAGGCACAAATTATTCCCTTTCAAGGCATGAATTTTACCGTGACAACAAAGGATTTTCATCGGATTTTTCACTCTTTACTTTAAAACTGCCTTCTCCTTTTCTGTTTAATCATTAACTGTTGGAACATTTTAAGACATTTTTATTCTTTCTAAAGGAACTGTTTCTTTTTAAAATGCATTAATATTATCCAGGCTGCGAGCACTTTGCTGTGGTTCCTGTACTCTGGTTGTCTTTGGTTATAACAAATCAAGTTTATTTTGTGTTAATTAATCTTCAGACAAGCAAATAAAGATGTGTAAGAACACTCCAAACCTAGAAATTATTATAACAACTGAACCTGAACATTCGTGGGGTTGTATTGTGTGACCAAAGTTTTTCAGCTGTTATCTGACGTTTTTAGAAACAACCTGTATAGAAAGAAACCTGCTGACGTGAACTGCATGACAGGAGTGAACAATCTTGCATGTGCATGACGAGCTGTCCACCCGGATGCATGACTTTTGAGTGAAGTGCATAATGGGGTTGTGTGCACTGCTACACGCAAACAAGATTTTAAAAATGAAGATTATATGAAGATGGTGAATGCATACGTCAGTATATAACTGGTTTTCTTTTATATTAAATTCAGAACATCATTATCGAAATATGGATAATTCGCCTACAGGATACGGTAAAGATTACGAGTACAGAATAAAGGAGGTATGTAAAGTAGAGGAACGATAAGATGTATATTTACAGAGGTGAAGTGTTAGCTGTGCTATTTTTCTCATCTTATTAATATTAACAGAAACACGTTTTGAACATCTTTACAAACTGTCATTATCACGTTTAGCCTTGAGAAGGACTGTTTTGAGGTGAGGTGATGTTAGCGTTTTTAGACATATCTACTATCTACCTGTTGATTGTAAGTTTTTGAAATAACTTATTTTTACCAGAGAAGTAGCTCACTGCGTCAGAGGAATCTATAGCAAGTCATCATCATTGTTCTTAAAAACAAAGTCTTTCAGAATAAAATCCTGACGACAGACAGATTGCTGAACAATAAACTTATTAGTTACTTTTGTTAATACTAGGTAAGCTGAGATAACCTTAATATCACAAATAGAATTTGTTTTAATACATATAAAGTAACATGTTTCTCAATCTTTTACCAGAACCAAATTAACTCTTTTGGTTTTAACCTTTTATTTCTTGGTGGCCATATTAGACGCAAAACCAGTTTACTTAAACCCTTATCTGATAAATTACTAGTGTGTTTGTCATTTATTCTGTCCTCCCATCAACTCGCATTCATATTGACCTATACATCAGCATACATCCACTTTTCTTACATTATGACGAAATTTCATACATTTGTATGATCTTTTCATAGTATAGTCAGGGGAGAATTTAGTGCCGTATTGATATTTTTTCGCAGATTCGTGAGAGAAAAGAAGACACAGAGAATGATACTCTCTGGGAGGAGAAATATCAAGACGAGCGGAACGAACGGGCGAAGGTGGGAAATCAGTTCTTGTATTAGACTTTAGGATGTTTTATTTCAGTTGGCTGCTCAACCCAGTTTTAATAAGCAATATTTCTGGTTATTTAAATCCAACATAAGTTAACTCTGACAGGATTTTAAGTTTGAACTACGAATAAAACATAATAAAAATTAGATGACGGGTTCCGAGAAACTGTCTAAGATTGTTCTGGTATTGCGAGGTCTTCGGAGTTGGGGATGGAGAGTATCTAATGCGAGTTTTTCTTTGTAAGATACTACTTGGTCTTTTCTGAGTAGTTATTTAAACATAATTAACCCTACGTTTGCTTAGTCAAAAAGGCTTAGTTATTTTTATATTATTTAAAGACACGAGGTGCCATTCCTTTAAATAAATGACTGATTCTGCTTTGAATTAACCCCGTGTTCGTTGACCGCAGCTGCGGCCACAGGGAGCCGTTAGGGTTGATCAGTTCAAGCAGAGTCTTTAAACCTGGGCCCCGTCTTAGATACCCAATTTCTTCTAAAATTACTTTACTGATAAATATTATGTACATATTTATTTAATATTTTATTTTAGGCACGAACAACGATGATAAAATCACTTGAGAATATCACCGTGGCAACAATGTCAGCGATAACCCTGACGGCGACCACCCTGAACGGACTGTGCATGTACCCCGAGGAATGTGGTCGGAACGCACAGGTGAGTTGTTTCAGATATAATACTGTACCAAACCACAGCAGCCAGAGTGACAGAAGACTTTACAAGTTACTTATTGAAGAAAGAGTAATATTAACTTGGCAGTTCCTATTTCAAGAAACATTGGTTACTATGGATGCAGCCCATAAACATTTAGAATTCATAGCAAAAAAAAAACGACACACACACACACACCCACACACACACACACGCACGCACGCACGCACGCACGCGCGCACAGATAGGCACAAAGAGGGAAACAGCCAGACACACAAAGAGACATAGTCAGGGAGATACCATGAGACAGACAGTGAGAAAGAGACAAACGGTAATACACACAAACAGACAGACAGAGAATAGGACAGAAGCTAACAGAAAATGGTGCATAAGTCAGCCTAGTAATAAATTAATATCAATTTATGCCCGATAAATATAATCCATACTAATAATAAGCATATATGAAGTGCATTTATTTGTTTCATGTTTGAACCATTAACTAACTATTCTGTGTGGTAATAATAAAACACTTTTTGGCCGCGAAAACCTGGAAAGTGATCAGATTATCTTACAAACTCCACATCACAATGTAATAAACGGCAGTAGCATCCTCACCAAAGATTTCGCTATGATAGAATTTATGTTTAATATGAAAACAGTAGATACTGAGAACAAGACGAAAAGAACTTGTTACGGTTTATGGATGGAACAAACTATGGAGCGCAATGTATTGAAAGAATATTTCATTTTAAAATTTTTATATTGATGTTACTTTATAAAATAAAGTGAAATGGCTCTATTTAGAGATGACTGTACATTTTCAGAAATCTGTTACTCGAAATATCTTTTCAATGACGGAGACTTTTAAGGATTTTGCAAATGACACACCAAAGGAAGAACTAGAAGTGGCAGCTGGCGCCCTCTACTCAAGTGTTGGACAGATGTTTGAGGTATGTATGCCTTTATTATCGGAGAGTTCTTTCTGATTTATTGTTTACATTTTTAACAGAATTTGTTACATGGTCTAGAGTAAAAGTCTTGTTTTTTCGATGGAGTTCATTTTTTAATTATTTATTTTTTGCATATCCTTAGCACGACAAATGTTCGTCGTACAGTAGATAATGGGCTCAAAATGCTGATTAGAATTAACCGGAAGGGAGACTTCGTGGTAAAACAGAGAGCTACTGAGTAAAGATTGTAGTAGAACAAACTAAGATGCAAAAGCTACTGTTTAAAAGAAAACAATGTTAGGAAAATTGCATCTATTCTTTTAGATGAGTCTGAATTGTTTACCTACACAAATGTCTTAATTCTTCTATTAAATAACTATAAACGTATCAATAAAGAAAAGATATCGACGCGATAAATGTGTAGGGATGTTAAACTGTTTTCAACCTTTGGATTCAATGTTATTTTGAATTTTTCTCCAGCAGACTCTTACCAAATGGAGTTCTAGCCTAGATCTACATATCAGTTTTGCATCATAGTACGGTATGCAACAATGCGTTACCAAATAAATCATTACCTTCATTGTTAAACATATTTAACAAACTAGACATTACAGACCACTTATGAAAATTATCCCTAGTCTTAGTTACACGTCATGCAAACTGTAAAATTTGTTGGCATTTTGTGATGAAAAGCCGTGGTCTGCTCAGAATGGTTACGATCTGTTTCGTTTAACAGACTTTTTTTGCATTTAGAAAGCATATTTCTAAAGTTGAGCACCCATCAATAGGTCAACGATTAAATATGTGAAGACAGCTTTGTTACGCCTCCTCAAATATTAAACTATGTAATAATGAATATCAAATTAACATGGCTGCAGTAAACAGAAAACAGAACAAGAAGAATGATGGCATAGAAAGAAGAATAGACTCTCAAAAGAACCATTATTAAATATTTGCATATATTCACAGATTTTAAATTGGCGCTGCGACTTTTCTAATACAAATATCATAGTTATTTTGATCTTTAAAATTGTGAATCGAATTTGTAAGAAAATCATTTTGTTTACGTTTTGTTTTGTAAAGATTTAATTTTCTGCAGCATAATGTAAATATGGATTTCGTTTTCAGAGATCACTGTGTTTTGTCTTTACAGTCTTACACGAACCAAATCGAAGACCCAGTGAAGATGGACGTGGAAGCTGCAGCTGATAATATGGAGTATGACACGAATTTGGAGAGCGAGGAAGAAAGTAAGTGTTGTGCAGAACAGAACTTGTTTTGGTCTGACCAGTCATCAGCTGCCATCTTCACGAATGCTTACGAAGTGGATAACTGATATTTTCTTTTACCTCGGTAGGCAACCACAGATAAGAGTGTGTTAAACTTGGAAAACGAGGTTCAGGCGTTTTGCGAATTTTTAGATATCCCAACATTCTGTGGTAAATTACTGATGTTGATCAATTAAATCTTCAGAAATTACGGCCTTGGACGCAAGCACAGGATACGAACAATTAATGAGAATTACAAACAAAGAAGAACAAAAAAGAGCAGTATGTATTTTGACGCTGGTTTTTTTTAAAAAAAAATTTTTTTTAGAGTAAATAGATGGGATCTTTAATATTTCTCGATGTAACTATGTGACTTTCTACTCACCGGAAACGTTTAACTAACACGTGATAGTTCCACATCCGTCATAAACGTCACACAACCATGAGTGCAGCGTGTGTACAAGGCAATCAAATGATGACAAGCTTATCAGATTGCCGTTACCTAGACAACGAGTCTTCGTCCTCCGAAGTAGCTAAATAGAAAATAGACTTTAGTAAAGAAACTAATGCTTTGTTATATAGTTATTATTTGTATATATATAATGTGCTATTGCTCTTCACAACGAAAGTGACGCTGTTGACGATGTACCATCGATCCCAATAATAGGACAGTGTAGAACGGAATCGATTTCACATAATCAATAGATGTTTTCTTACTTCATGAAGTTTGATATATTGTGAGTATACAGTAATTTTAATAAAATATATTTTATTTCGTTGCTTTCAATTTTAAATTTTCTGTTTTAGAAAATATTTATTTTGAATTCTGTCGTTTACACAATTTCACTTTTCGGTTTGATTTTTTTTTCAGGGTAAAAGCATGACAGAAACCATGATGAGCTCGTTTAATGGCATCACAGAGATGCTTGTCAACTCCCTGGTGCCGGGAGAAAAGGCCATAAACCTCGTCACACCAAAGCTGACAATGAGTATTAGAAGGTCTTCGGCTTCCCTGCTCAAGAAAACGGAGAATTTAACTCAAGGCAGAGTAAACATAGAGTTGCCTGACTGGTGCTCCATCACAAATTTCCCTGGTGACAAATGTGATGAAGAAAAGATTATTTCCTTAGAAGTGCGTTGGTTTAAGTTACTTTTCTTTGAAAATATTCTGTATTGAAAGTGAAAGTGAGATGCAGCCAGATACATATAAATGGCCACTAAAGTTTCGACCCTTTCTGCATAAAACAAGACAAATGTGAGATACACCCGAGCAAGAACTCTCGTCATGCTGAAGTGCCAGTTTCTTAGCTTCCTCTTTATTAAATGCCATCTTTAATGATTGAAGTAAAGAATCAGAAGGCTCTCTTTACATAGCATTTACAGTGACATTAAATATGAAGTATAATACATTTCTTGTCAGTGTAAATTCAGTTTCTTGGCTTTATTGTTACCTTTTAAATTTTCCGAAAATAGATTTACTCCCAACTTGTTGATAGCTGGATAATTTGTTGAGAAAGATGCACAAATGAAGTGGGTACATGTTAACTTCTTTTTTGGTCACCAGGGGCATTAAGAACATTGTAGGAAAACTTGATTTTCTTACTGTGAAAAATGATAATAATTAAGAACATGGAGGTCGTGATGTGTGTGTGTGTGTGTGTGTGTGTGATAAGGCCAGCTAACGTCATGTTAGGGTACATTCTTAAATATTTAGGCAGAGAAGATAAATACTGTAAAAATATTAAATTAATTAATAAATCTCTGATTAAAGTAAAGATCTAGTAACAGAAACAGAATCCGGGGTCGGTCGGATGAAAGGGCAAAAACACATTTCTTAATGATCATATGCACGGAATATACTTTTTAATAAATTCTCTCTTTTTAGTTTAGGAAGTTGTTTTACTCTGGCGAAACCTACGACCTATAAATACAAACTAATTTTCGTTTTAAATCGTGTAAAATACTTTTACTTCGAAACAAAAAAAACACAAGAAAATCTTTCTTCGTGTTATCTTGGAACACGTGAGAAGGGGGTACATCTATCATAGATTTCAAGGCGGCCTGTGAAGAAAGGACTCTGCGAGGTAAGAACCTAAATCCACCTAGGCATCAACTAAGCATGTATTTAAAAAGATGATAAGCTAATATTTTGAAACAAAAATATTGCGAAATCAAATAATTTAAACGCCTTTGGTGAACAGTTTAAAGTGATTAGCATATATTGTTTTTGCCAGTAACAACTTGGTATAAAGAAATATTTTAATTTGATATGACGGCAGGGTCCACCGGAAGTATGTGATGTTTAAATATATCATGGCAGGGTCCACCGGAAGTATGTGATGTTTAAATATATCATGGCAGGGTCCACCGGAAGTATGTGATGTTTAAATATATCATGGCAGGGTCCACCGGAAGTATGTGATGTTTAAATATATCACGGCAGGGTCCACCGGAAGTATGTGATGTTTAAATATATCATGGCAGGGTCCACCGGAAGTATGTGATGTTTAATTATATCATAGCTGGTCTAGAAAATAATTTCTCATGGTTAATTTTTTTAAAAAAATTATATAAAGGAAAGTTGGCTGTTGTGCTTTACCTCATTCTTCACACTTCCGCATGCTGTCTAATGCTGGCTTTGATGCCGAAGTTTTGTCAGGCTTTTTTCTTAGTTTATTCGTGGATGTACCCATAGTTTGTTTGTTGCTGTTGTTATTTCCCTGATATCTGGTCAACCTGACAAGTAAGAAGCTTGGTATGGACATCGAACATTTTACAGCGACCGGAGAGACACGACGTTCTGTGTCTCACTTCTTTGGCCCTGCTTTAATTTTCCATAGATCTTGGAAAACCTGCTTCAGCAACTCAATCATCAAATGCATCTTTTCTTTCTTTTTTACCTTTTGTAGGTAGCCACCACACCGTCAACAATCTATCCGTCGAAGTTGAACCCAGACCTGATCTCTCAAAGATCCAGTATGGTCTCCATGCGAATCTCTAGCGATGGAGGGCCAATGGAAATTTCCAACTCATCGAAGCCATTCATTTTATTTATTCCTCGAGATGTGATTACGGAAAAACCTGAAAAGAAATTGATTGCTCCATTCATACCCCCAAGACCATGGGAACATCTCTTTTACCACAGCTTCTATGTGAACAGAACCAACATTTCTATTCATATAGAGATAATCCCAGAAAATCCATCCGTCCAATTCCTGTGTTTCATTCGTTACAAACATTACCCCAATATTACTACGAGAAAGTGGAACTACATGCAGACTATACCTACATCGATGAACACAACAGGTACGGCGGCATCACGAGACCTCAGGTGCCGACTGTTAGGTGACAGCGTCTTATTTACGTGCAAAATCGATCCTAAACTCGTTCTTCAGTCTGTGGAATTAGTTACGATGTCACTATCCACAAACACTACTTAAAGAAAGAAAATTTTCAGCCACTATGATATGATTGATGGCAAAGTGAACTTCAACCAAAGATTGGTTAGAAATGTCACGGAATTGGTTTCATATTTTTAAACAAAAAAATGGCATTTGTACTTTGGTGGCCACGAAGGACAGACGAGTCAGAAATTCGCCATCACCTACAGTAGGATCGCGTCCGTAATGCGCAGAATACTGAATTAACATGTATCACTTACATATAATTGTAACGTAAAGACAGTAAATCAGTTTAAATAAGCAAAGAACAAAAAGTTTAGTAAGAAGTTAAATTAGAATATTTCATAAACATGAAAACTTATTAATATAGAAATATTTAAAGTTGTTAGCACTGTTTTAATACAATTTAACTTCATTCTACAATAACAAAAGAATCTATCGAGTGTTATCTCCCTTTATCTGTTGAGCGCCCTGCCCAACTATCACTGTAGTAGATATCATGATGCACCGACACGTTTAATATGCTATGCTAATGGACTTTACCATTTTACTCTTGTTCACTAAAGCATCGCAGGCTTTACATTAATAATAATAATAATAATAATAATAATAATAATAATAATAATAATAATATAATATAATAATAATAATAATAAAATAATAATAATAATAATAATAATAATGTAAAAGTTACTACTTCGATTAGCAGAGTATCCACAAAACTAACTATTTTTGTAACAGCATAAGTTGGATGAAGAGAAAAATACTGCGCAGAAGAAGTTTAGGCGTTTTTTACATTCTTCTTTGTAGATGGACCTGACAAACGAAATCCCAACATCTTTTTTGTCGACAATGAACAAATAGGCAACAAAACTGGAAAATATTACCTCGGTTTGCGTCAACTGGATCCTTCGGTACACGATGTCTTCAAGGACAACAACACGATAACCAGCCCAGAACTGCTGACAGGGAATTTCACAACCAACTACACCCTTCGCATCTTTTTCTCGAGCTGCGCTTACTACAGCAAGTCTAAAGGCGACTGGTCCACCGAGGGCTGTCTGGTAAGAAGGATGAGCGATACAACGGTAACTGGCCACGTGTGAAAACCCTGGACTTCTTCAAGAACGGTCAAGTGAGACCTGGGCTGTTCCTATTGTAGAATGTCTGATCGGTCTGGGCCTGCTAGTGCCGTGCAGTTCGGCTCTTCAGAATCTCTTTTCTGCGTCTGGTTTACTGTTTGTTAGATCTGATAATCGTTCTGGCTCAATGTGAGACTTAAAGTCACGAATTTTCGTTTGTATTAAAAATTTACATCTACGGCCACTGCCACCACTAAGTTATTGTAGATACCTGCACATTCCAACCCAGGTTCTTTCGTGAACCGATGTATAGAGCCGATGTCTTTATTCCGCTCTCTTTCTAACTGCCCAAAGTGGCATTTTGATTTTCGTTTAGCTGAAACATTTCATTATCATAATCAGTATTAGTTTTAGAATAAATTCACCTATAGACAACAATATTAATATTAATGTACACATCATCTGTAGGATTTAGAGGAGCACAGAACTAAAAAGTAAAAAAATTACCAGGTTTGCAGAAATCAAATTTTAAAAAAATAGAAAGCATTTACCTAGAACTTTTATTCAAATTATGTGCATTTTTTTTAAAAAAAAGTATTCAGGATTATAAAATGGTTAACGGACAATTGGTTCGCTTCTATTTTTACTTTCTAGTTTTCAAACAAGAAATAATAGTTTTGGAATTTTAGAGGCATGGTGAACTGATTGTAACAGACTTCGACAGGTGGCGAAAATACGTTTTTGCGTGGCTTGTTTTGAGCGCGGGATTTATCTCCCTTTGAAAGAGTCTGGTAGACGTTAGGGAATAAAGCGGAGTTTTTTGATGTGTAGACAAATCTCTGGCACCGTTGATCGAAGCAGCGGCTCCAGGCTGGCAGACTTTAATAGAGTCGCTACTTTTCCGTGTGGCAAGGATCTTTAGCTCTTAGACAAAGAAATAGGAACAGAAAAACGTTATTAAGCAGGAAAAATATAAACTGTAAATTCATAAACTTTCGCACCTTACTGACAGGGCCGGGTACTGCAGTCTTCGGTCGCGCACCTCGGCGATGGGGACATTAAGGTTGGTTTCTGATGCACATTTCGCTTAGCTAAATGATTGCGCTTTCTGGGCAATCTTATCGAGAAATAATTACTAGGTGATTGACAGTCTTTATAAGGTAAGCTGAAACCATATATGTCACGGTGGATTTTGTATTGTAGGTTGGACAGCTGACATCTTTGGAGAGTACCCAATGCCTGTGCACTCACCTAACCCTCTTTTCTAGTGGAATGGTGGTCGCTCCAAACTCAATCGACTGGAACTTCGTCTTTGCCAATATGGACTTTCTCAGGAATCCCACCCTGTATTCTACAGAGATAGTCATATGTCTTATCTACATCCTCGCTGCGTTGTGGGCCAGAAGACAGGATAAGAAAGACGTCGAAAAGGTACCATGAAACATAGATACCAAAGTCAGGTAGTTAGGTGATATTCCCCAGTGATTCATGATTTCTTTATTGTCTGCCGATGTCAGACCCGTTTTAATCTTCTCGTGAAAAGTTTAAAGAACCCTAGAATTCTTTGTGGATGGCAGGGAAGGAAAATCTCAGACAATCTTCAAGGGCATTTTTCTTTTCTTATCGTGCAATACTAGAATTTTACTTTTATAAGTGGACTAATAGAACCACTGAACGTCACATTAAACACAGAGAAGCCATTTTTACGCTCAGAGTGAGTGTTCACCTATTATACCTGGTTAGCCACCCATTGTCTGTGGCCATATGAATAATGTTTGTGTGCAGCGTTTGTCCCAGTCCTCTTAGAAATAACAATGTTACATTCGTTTGATAAACAGGAGACTTAAATTGTTTTTCTGCGCTGTCTCTGCTGTGAGGAAAGTTTGGAAAAATTACTCAGGACCAATAATATCGATAAGACATCCATGTATACACCGTTTACCAGTTATAATTAAATGTGATGATACATTAATGTTTTTTTTTGCTGCCCACTGATTACCATCTTTAAAAAATACTATAGGATATGTTTTATAAATGTATATACACTATATAAGCCCATGCTTCGTCTACATCTTAAATATGCTGCACGCGTTTGTTCTTATCTACGAATGGATATTGATTTACGGGAATGCTTCCAAATCTTAATCTTTTTAAATACACTAAACGATTAAAAATATTAGATCTACCAAGTTAAGAGGTGACTTAAAGGAGGTTTTAAAATATTTAGGGGTCTGATATTTTTAGATGTTTAAAGTTACTATTAATAAGAACTATTAGTTTAAATTAGTTAGTATTTCTGCACGAATAGCTATCAGGAAATATTTTAAGTAATAGAACTTGCTAATGTGTGAAACGGATTACCAGCTAGTGTCGCCAATGGTGATAGTGAGAATCGTATTAATGGCTATTTTTATTCCATATGGGGTTTTTGCATAGACAATGAGAACTTCCTGTCATTATTAAACTAAACACAATTTTAGTAGAAGAGGAGAAGGCTGAATTACAGATGAGAATGGAACAGCTTAAAATACTGTAAGATGGTTTTGATTAACGGTCTAGATCGTGTTCATATTTACTGTCATGCAAATAGGTGATAAATACGGTATTATGAATCTGTAATGTACGAGCATATACCTTACGTTGCTGCGGTAGACTAAAGGAGACGGTTAGCACCGATGAGTCAGATTCTTTCCGCACTATTTAGCTTAATACTCCCAAACCGCAACACATACGCAGACAGAAATAAGAGTGCGCACGCAGTGAGTCACAGGAAGTGCGTTCCTAAAGCCTGCAGATTTTTTCCACTGCAGGCGCCACCTACGCTGTGACGTCACGCCAAAATTAGCATATCAGCTTTTTAATTACACTTATTCTGAATTCAGTTTGTAACTAACAGAAAACAATTAAAATTGAGTTAAAAACGTTCTATTAAACAAAATCTTATTAACGTTTTGATAAACTGGTTTTAAGTTTTACAGTAAGTTCAGCCGCTTTTTTGAGTTAGCGGTGAGCGGTTCCTGCAGTTTTCGTTCGTATTTCGTTAGGAAGAAACAGTTTTAGGGTCTCGTGCGCCACCTTGCACATAGTTTTCCGGAGGGGGGCGGCAGACGGACCGGGAAACTTGATGGGTGCTGCTGCTGCAGTCTCCATCGGGATCGCTCAGCACATCTTCTAATGGCACTTGACAAATTTTCGCAGCAGCTTCTACAGATGGAAGTGGATATTCTGATTGTGGTCCACTGGCCACATCCTGGTCTCTTCAAGGTTATGGATCAGACTGTGCAAGGCTCTGTGGCTACACGAGTCTCGGTGAACATCTCTCTCATGACGAGAGACAACATTATTGTTCGAAGCGCATCTCTGACAGACACGCATCCAGAGGAAGTGACGTCAGAAATGACGTTGTATGTCGTAAATGTCAACGTCGCCAATTGGAAAAGTCTGCTAGCTTTGGCAATGCATTCCTCGTGACCCCTTTTGCACTTTAG
Source organism: Nautilus pompilius (assembly GCA_018389105.1). Taxonomy (NCBI): domain Eukaryota; kingdom Metazoa; phylum Mollusca; class Cephalopoda; order Nautilida; family Nautilidae; genus Nautilus; species Nautilus pompilius. The sequence continues at coordinate 1,336,093 of JACATO010000344.1, read as the reverse complement.
GAGATATAAACAACCGACTGCAGGAATTAACTTTATGGCCACCTGGTAGTTTCTGTCAAATTGCTTTCCAAACGTGCTAATGTCCAACCACGAGCGAGGTGCGGACAGATTTTCTGTGTGGCTCTGACAAAAGGTTTTTCCACCAATTTCACAGGTTGGTCTGACGCCGCTGAAAGACAACGATCCTAACGATAAATACTTGTATGAAATCATCGTGGTTACCGGTATGCGCAGAAATGCGGGGACCGACTCCAAGGTAAGTAACCTCCGCCAGCCCCATCACTGGGGACTAGGTTCAGTTGTCAGTCTTTAGATCTACTACATGATGAAGACTGCGGGCCACGACAGGTGACACCACGTTAAGCAGTATCACCTATTAGTCAACATAACACTTCTGATAATTGTTTTGATGATCTATTCTTATTTTAGATTAAGCTATTATAAAGAAAATTCTACCGTTTTAATACCCGATATCTTCACGAGTTACTAGGTATGATAATCAGTCACGGCTAGTTACCCAGCGCTGTCTTATCGATAGGAGATCGATATATTTATACATTTCCCTTCAGATATGATACAACATGATGCAGTTCCACGCTTTGTTAACAAGTAAAAATATGACGCTATTTCAACTTAATAAGCTCTAAAATTAAAGTAAATTGAAATAAATAATTATTGTTTTTTTTTAATTTCTTCAGTTATTATATAGAACTAATATTCTTTTGTGTCGCAGTCGTCCATAGAGTGTGAAACTTGTACAAACCAGTGCTCCGCACTTTGTGCTGATGAGAATTTTACCACATAAGTAACAAGTTTAACATTTCAAATTATCAAGATGCAGCACCGTGGAAACAGATGTCGAAAAGCTTCGTACACGTGATTGTCTTTCTTTTTGAGGTGTACTTTATTCTCTCGGGGGAATATGATGAAACAGATGTGCGTTCGCTGTGCGATGACAAACGAAAAATGCTGCGTAGGGGAAATGTAGACAGTTTCTTGATGGCTACTCCCAGGTAAGAAATCATCTGTTGAATACTTATTCTAATTAACATTTCGTTAAGATTTATAGATCGTTCGAAAGCAAGAAAAATTAAATCCCTGCTTGTATATTCAAATTAAAGAGTATTTATTCTGATTCTTTTACAATTTAGTGAGCACTCACAAAGAATGCGAACCAGGCTTTCAAAACTAGCGTAAAGTAAGATCGTTCGAAGGTTCGGATGTTATAAAAATGCTAATTTTGTATTGAAAAAAGATCGAAGTCGTATGCTAAACATACACTCCTACATTTATTTTCCGGTTCGCAATGAGAGATATTGTGTTAGGTTGTTACAAACGTTTTGTCGGTTTCTTTACGGCAACAGTGAGACTCCATGTCATTGCTGAACGTGAAGTTTATTAATCAAAGTCAGCTCCCTTACAATCAATACACATCTGCCAACAAGTTAGTGAATCTATACCATTTTTAAGAAAATGTGGATTTCTGGATTCGGTAAACTGTTGGAAGGCAGTTTCAAATGCTGCTTGGCTGGAGAAGGATTGCATACGGGGGAAGCTGTCGAGGTGTTTGAAAAGGTGGTAGTCTGTGGGAGAAAGGTCTGGTGAATAGGCTGGGTGAGGGAGAATTTCATACCCCAATATGTTCAGTTTCTGAAGAGTCACTTCTGCAACATGGGGACGAGTATTGTTGTGGAGCAGGATTGAGCCTCTTCGATTCACCAATGTCGGCTGTCGTTGTGAGAGTTTCTGATTGAACAACGTTTAATTCACGACAGTACCTTTCAGCTGTGATGGTTTTACCAGGTTGCAAGAAGTTATAGTAGATGACACCAGGTGCAGTCCATGAGACAGTGACCATCACCTTCTTTGAGTGGAAACATGGTTTTGGAATGTGGTTGGGCGGCTTGTCTCTGTCGAGCCACTGCGCTGATCGTTTGCGATTGTCGTAAAGGATTCATTTTCATCAGACGTAATGATTCGGTCAAGAAATGGGTCGTTTTTGTTTCTTTTGACCAGCGAAGAGCAGATCTCCAATCGACGATTTTGTTGTTGTTTATTCAACTCGTGAGGCCCTCACTTGTCAAAATTTTTCACCTGGCCGATTGCGGCAAGATACCGGGGAAACAGTTGCAGTGCTTGCGTCAAGCTCTATAGAAATTTCTCGCACTGTTTTTCTTAGATCGGCTTCAACCGAGGCTTCCAGACCGTCGTCACCACAGCTGGAAGGACGTCCACTACATTCCTTATCTTCGAGGCTCACATCTCCTGATAAAAACTTTGCAAACCGTCGTTGTACTGTGCGCTCATTCACTGTGCCCTCGCCCCATGCCTTCTTAACGTTACGAGTCGCCTCCCTTGCTTTGTGGCCTGGTTTGGACTCTGGAAGCAAAATGGCACGAAATATTTTCTATCCCTGCTTCACTCAGAATCCTAAAACAAATATCCATTCTATTAATTTTTAAAAGGTAGGTGTGCATAATGTATGCCGAAGCTCACGCTACATAACGATATGTAACTTACTTACATGCACCTTCACAGGCAAGCAGAAAATGAGCCCCAAATTAACATAATATAAAAACCGACAAAACTTTGTAACGAACTAATTAATACCCGGGCAATGATCCTTTCACATAATATTTATAAACATACTGTGCATGCACGTATATAAGTACTTATTATACAAATAAGAGCTTATACTACAAGTACCTGAGTAAATGATGTGTTTAAATGTACGATTATCCACACGGAGATCCCTAAAATAATAATGTAAACATTCCAAAAAGAGAGACTGTGACTTACATATTCAAACACCGTCAATGCTAGAAAGTGAGCTGTCATGGTGCAGACCAGTCAAGTTCTTAGTAATTTGTATCCGGGTCTAGAGCAAGATTTGTAAGGTTTTTACTCAGTCTTTGTACAACAAGTAAAGCACGGAAAATTTTTATTGATAAAGTGAATATCCAAGAAAAACATTTTACGTTTATTGAATTCTTTTTTAAATCTTTGGCTGTAGTCCTCATATTCTGCAAGACTATGGAACGGCCTGTCATCTATCTGGGATCGCTACATCCTGAAAGTGCAGAATGTCTCAGTCCAGATATGAACTTCCCCTTCTTGAGCACCTACAGTAATATATTTACAAAAAATAAGGGCCAAACGACTAAAACTTACCTAAAAGCAGCAATTAGCAGGGCACCTGCAAATTTTGTAACGAAATCAACTCGCCATTTATAATACATAGGTAACGTGTGTTGCGAATCATTATGACGTGAATCTGCATGAATTTAGCCACAGTATATGGATTTTTGTATACAAATGAGCCTTATACCTAAGTTTAGTCTTGCAGATCATTGTATGTGTACGATAATCACATATTGGTTTACATAGATGCAACATCTTGTCACTGTTAACTTTATTGACATTTGATTGTGGATTTAAGATTATCAAAGGTTATAAACCTTTTGTAATTTAAAACCTATGCCCAAACAATCTACCTTATTATATTTTGTTTCCTTTGTTGTTCCAGACCTCTCGGAACGCTGACATACGCCCGTATCTGGCACGACAACTCCGGAAGTGGAAGGATGGCGTCGTGGCATCTTAAGTATTTCCTGGTACGGGACATTCAGACCGGTCAGAAGTCATACTTCATATGCAATAGATGGCTGGCTGTGGAAGAGGACGATGGCCAGGTGAGCTTTACACACGCTTGTGAAGTGGTCATTTTGTTGCAGTTCTTCTCTTGTGAAATATACTCTCACACTGTCAGGTAAACCTTCTGTGAGGATAGACTTTTGCTTCTGGGTGAAAGTGATTTTCGCTTTTCATTCAGTATTGGTCGTGCAAAATAGAAGATTTCTGGACGTAATGGCTGCGTTTTCTTCCAACGGCGTTTTAAGTTAAAGTTGATTTGCAGATTAAATGGGCACCAGAAATCTCCAGCTGCTGACATAGATCACATGAGACAATTGAGCTGCGGCCTGTCTCTCGTCATGTGTTGAAGTCCAAGAATGTTTGTTTACTTAAAATTTATAGGTATAAGTGAACTTTACTCCCGCTTCTCTCTCTCTCTCTACTCAGGTGGACAGAATCATTCCAGTGGCCGGCAAAGAACAGCTGACCAACTTCTCTCACCTATTTTCACAAAGAGCCCGCAAGAACCTCGGGGACGGTCATCTTTGGTTCTCTGTGGTGGCACGACCACCAAACAGCCGCTTCACGCGCCTACAGCGAGTATCCTGCTGCCTCTGCCTCCTCTTCCTCACCATGCTCACCAACGCCATGTTCTACAGTCGCCTCCCTGATGGCCCCACATCCAACGCATTAACATTTGGTCCCTTTTCACTCACACCTGAACAGGTAAGTAATAAAAAACACTACTAAAGTCAATTGGAATATTTTAATTAGCAGTCGCAGAACGAACAATTACGATAGTCTGCTGTTCTTAAATATTTAAAAATAAGCTCAGCTTAAAAACTTTACTTTTTCAGATTTACGTGGGATTTATCACCAACTTAATAGTGTTCCCCATCAACTTTATCATCATCTTCTTTTTCCGCAAATCTAAACCGCGAGAGCAGCGACCATCTAAGATCGAGCAGGCCTTAAAACGAAGCACAGATGAGGGAGCGACGTCAGTGGACGACATCAAGCCTATGGTAGACAGCGCTGACTGGGGGAACTTGCACAGCAGCTCATCCGCGACGATGAATGGTAACGAGGCGCCGTCTTACGACGCCATCTTTATGACCGCGCAGTCTAAGCGGCCCAACACCACCATGTCTCGGCCATACACGCCTGTCATAAAAAAACCTCCCCTCAAAAAAAAGAGGTTCCAGTTGCCTTGGTGGGGAGTTATCATTGCATGGATTTTCCTCTGGATCGCCGTGATTGTCTCCGTATCGTTCGTAACCTTTTACGGAATAATGTTTGCGGATGCAAAATGCAAAAAATGGATCACCTCTATGTTGGTTTCTTTCTTCATGTCTGTCTTCATCACACAACCGGTAAAGGTGAGTAATAAATAAGGGCTCGCTAAAGGGAGACAATTCTTGTGACCATTCCAAAGAAGTAACTTAAAAAGCATGATAATCTTAAATTATTTTATGTATTTATTGCAGCTAAAAAATAGTGAAAGTTAACATCCAACTGAAAAAAAGAAAAAAATGAGAGAGAACAGATCTAAAACATGCGTTCGCATATGAGCGCGAGCAGAGAGTGACAAACAGAAGTTTAAGAAGATGGCAGAACGGACATAAACCGACTTAACGTCGTCTCCGTGTGGCCAATACATTCATAGAAAAGCTGTATTTTGTTCTTTTGATTGGCACACATGCCAATCTGGTCAGCAGCGAATAATTTTGCAAATGCTCGCTTTTCTTAAAATATAAAGGAATTTCATAGTGATGCGCGGTTCTCTCATGGAAAAAGCTGAGACAGGTGCGACCTGACGGACAGCCGTGTCGCCGTAAACTGCTGGTTTATCCTTTTTATCGTAAAGTTACTTTTTACGCAAAATGTATTTGTCAGTAATTGGGGGGGGTTTGCGTCAAAGTTTTAGACTAATTACATTTCATGGATCTACTTCCGTGCTGACACAAATCATAATTATAGCTGCATTCTGTTGTGAGTTTACTTTCCGATTCTCTTTAACCACCGCCTGGTATGGAATGGTTCCAGTGACCGACCCCATTGTAAGAAGGGCTAACGTTAGCGCCCAGAACGAGCCACATGGATAGTCATCGGTTTTTATTGTTTCCTTTATTCTTACAGGTGTTCCTGACGGCCATCCTACTGTCTCTTATCATAAAGAACCCTGGAGGCGAAGAAGATGAAGAGGAAGAGGAAGAAACCATCGATCTCAAAAATGATGAAGAATTTCTCCATTCAATGGACGGTGCAGGTAACACAAGGCAGCGTTCGGTAGATCGCTGTAGCCAAATCCGCGTGTATCATTGGCGCTGTTTCAGAATTTGGTTTATTCGTACATGCCGACCTTTCTTTCCTCAACAGAATGTCGTGAGCTTTTATCATATTACCTAAAGTCTGTGGCCCAGGAGCATCCTTTCCTTCATGTCCAATAAACAGCAGTTTTCATTGGCTATACTAATCGTTTCCGCACCGACTGGCTTAGGTTCTAAATCGTTGGTGCTCACCGCCAACGATGTTCTTGTTGAGCTGAGCCGAAACGTGAAGACTTGTGGTTTGCGTGACGAGAAATGATGGCTCAACTCTACAGCGACAACAGAAAGTAAGTGATGGCTCAAAGTCAGCCATTACGGAGGCAAATCCAATCTTACAGCAGATGCGCTAACAGTCTGGGTGCGCACTTGTTGACGACCATTTTCTTTCATCAAGCATCTATTTAAAAATGGCAACCCGCTTACAATCTCACCATCTGCTGATATTTGTAGCTCCCGTCACGTGTCAGCAAACATAAAGATGGAAAATAATCTTGGAGGTAGGTTAGGTTTAAGAACACTAGTGGCGAGGGAAACTAAGCCAGCTACTGTGCAGCACTTAGCAGCTGAGTTCGAGACTAATGGTCACGTGCAATCAACCGCTGTCGGATTACAATGCGAGGGGCCGCTCGTTAATAGTAGGAGCGACTTGGAAATTGTCTTTAAAATATTTAATACAAAGACAATTTGTTTTTTTACTAATAACAGCATAAAACAGAATGTTGTCAGAAAAGTAAATTGAAGTTTACAACCTTCGCAAAGTGGTTTTAATGTGTTGTAGAGTAATCAAGAAGCTGGAGTGTGGCCAGGTCGGTCGTGTCCGTCGTTGACTCTCCCCGAGAAGGCGCAGGATAAATGTGGCTGTGACAGTTTCGCGAAGTGCGGGTCCGTGATCGCAGAAACAGGTGCATTGTCACATACGGGAATTAGCAGTAACGTTTCGCTTTAAGTGATAAGTAAGAAATAGAAGCGAGGCCGATGGAGGTGAGCAGTGGTAGGCGTTTGGCGATGTGGGCGACGTCTCTCCTGGAAGCCGCTTTGACTTCTCCGCCCTCGTTTCGTTGACAGGTTACGGAGCCGCCCGACCGAAGAAAATCGCTTACAAGCCGCCCGACCCGTCCATTTTGGAGAACGCTCGCGCCAAGCGCCTGAACGAAATCAAGATGTGGGAGGTGATCAGAGAAATCGTTATCTATTCTTTCTTTCTCTGGATACTGATGGTGATCAGCTACAGGAACCGCAGCGGACACTCATATCTGTTCAAGAAGGAGCTAGAAAACACATTTATCCTTTACAACAACTCCTTCATGGGGTTCATGAAGGTAAGAACGCAGCCATGTCGAGGTTTGTTATATTCTGTACACCAGGTGTCGTCACCAGGTGTCGTCATCAGGTGTCCAAGAAAATTTACACCTCTGTATTTTCAGAAAACAGAACCAAAAAACAAAGGTCGATTTTAAAATTGCTAGATTTCGCCATACAATGTTGTGCTGTTAAACCGCATGACAATAATCGAATTTTTTGTTTTCAAAATTATAGATTAGAAACACACCTGCATTTTGGAAGTGGGCGAAGAATGTGCTTGTTTCAGGTATACGAGCGGCCAAGTATTACAACAACGCTCCGCCCCTGCTCCTACGAGGCTTCATCAATGATAAGGTGTCGCGGATCATGGGATATGGCACCATGCGCCAGCTAAGAGTCAAACGAGGTAAGCAGCTGCTTATTGTTAATTCTTTTACTCGGTGGATATGACCGGGCTGCACAACGAGGTGCCCAGTAATCAACTGGTGAGGGCGGAAAAAAAACAGGTCAGTGAAAGATAGCCATTAAAACAAATAAATTGGAAGTCTTTTTGCACCCTTTGGTAGGACTTCATTTGGAGTAGTCGCTCCAAGCTTACCTGTCTTATTACGGATGTCAGCCGTTTGGAAGGATGTAAAGGCGCTGTATCCAAATGACGTGTAATACAAAGAAACTTAATTATCCTGGTCTTGTGTGTTGAAGGTTACGGGTAGAATTAATTGAGGCATTCAAACATGCAAAGGGTAAGAGATTAGTAAAAGCATTTTTCTTAGTGTTCTTTTACTTTCAAGATGCAAGGGGCCATAATTTAAGATATAAATATCGTGCAGACTCGTGGAAACATGGAATGGTTTCAAAGGATGGAACCTTAAGTTAGATAAAAGATTTTGTCAATCTGTGATTCACTCTAACTGCTTCTGAAAATTTTTAAAGTATCGAACTTCTGAATAAGATCCTTTTAAAAAAATGAATAGTAAGGGCACAATTATATTATTCAACTCCGGGTGCACTATTCAAATATAATAAAATGAATGCATCAGAAAACAATTTTTCATTTACTGCTTGTTCTCTAGAGTGAGTTAAATTTATTGACAATTAACCCCTTGACACTTTCCGTTAATATTTTAATTAAGAAACAAATCAAAATTAAATGTTTTCAAGGCTCCTTGTAATAATGGATCATCTTTACTAAACAATAAGGAAATTTTGTCAAAACCACTATTTACTTAGATTACTTAGATAAATGCATATACCGCTTCACATAATTAAGGGACAACGCAGCTTTTCCCTAAAGATATGTGGGCTTGAAATATCGGAGCTTGGACTTTCAGAAATGCATCTTAAATTTAATTTTCAAGCGTAATTTTCTTGCAAATGATACCCAATTAAAGTTTAATCTTTTTAATCAATACGCTTAACGGTTATAGAAAAAAAGGGGTTAACTTAAATGTATTGAAAGCACTGAGGACAGGCAGATACGCGAAAATCTTTTCTTTTTCTCTAATATTTTAAAAGATTAAAATGCTTTTTTGTCTCTGCAGGCACTTGTCATGTAACTGATGCCATCAAGAACCTGTTTTCAGAATGTAATGATGGTTATTCCATATTAAATGAAGACCAGGAACGGTACAGTAAAGAATGGAAGTTCTTTAACGACAGCACTAATGAGCAACCATTGGAATACCAATATACTTCAGCGTCTGCTCTGGACAGCTTTCCTTACTGGGGAAAACTGGGGGTCTACAGCGGAGGAGGATATGTCGCAAAACTACGGGGTTCTTCATCTACGCTCACTAAACTAATGGAGCGTTTACATTCAGAAAATTGGATTGATAAAACCACAAGAGCTGTGTTCATTGAGTTTACCGTTTACAACCCTCAAGTGAACCTATTTGGAATAGCCATGCTGCTGCTGGAATGGACGCCGGCTGGTGGGGTGATACCATCATACCGGTTCGAGCCGGCCATGTTGTTACCTTACCTCACCAACGCTGTCGCCTTACAACTGGGCTGCGAGATCGCGTTTGTGGTCTTTGTTGTCTACTTCATTGTGAAGGAAGTGCGCAGGATGCTGAAACTGAAGAAGCGATATCTGATAGAGTTCTGGAACCTGGTCGAGGTGAGCTTGGTTTGCCTGTCCGTGGGCGGGATAGTTATCTACTTCTACCGTCTCTTCGTCATTAACCGCCTGACCAGCATCTTCAGGGAGACTAAGGGTAACGATTACATGAAGTTCCAATATGTCGGGTTTTGGAACGAGGTGTTTGGTTACATCATCGGTTGGATTGTGTTTCTCGCCACCCTGAAGTTCCTCAAGCTGCTACGGTTCAATAGAAGAATGTCGCTGTTGGCGTCCACCCTCAAGGTCAGCGCTCCCAGTATGATGAGCTTCAGCTTCGTCTATTGGATCGTCTTCCTCGCCTTCGCCCAGCTGTTCTTCATCATCTACATGAAAACCATCCAGATATTTTCTAACTTTCTGACAGCTGTTGAATCCGGTTTTCTCATGATGATGGGCAAGTTCGACTTCTACAAAATGAGGATGACGCAGCCCATTCTGACCCCTTTGTTTTTCTTTCTGTTTGTCATGTCCATCACCTTCATCCTGATCAACATGTTTCTGTCCATTCTCAACGAGACGTTCACCGAAGTGCGCGCTAACATCAACAAGCAGAGCAACGACTACGAGATCGTGAGCTTCATGGTGGACCGTTTCAAGATGTGGACTGGATTAGGCGAAATAAACCCGAAGGTCGGGGCGGAATCTGACTTGCTGAACAACCGGAAATCCAACCCCGACAACAGCAATGCGGATGGGCAGATAGACCGCTTTCCCGATAAGATCGATCGCTTGTTGACGTCCATCTCCAGTGTCTACATAGAGAGGGACAATCTTGATGTGCTGCTGAGAAACCGCAGCGAGTCGGGAAAGATGGCGATGAAGAGCATGATGCGACCGGGCCCAACACACGAACAGGTGAATGACACTAGCTTAGAGCTGACTAAAGTGGACGCAAACTAAGAAAAGCGAGTCGCGTCAAATTTACATTAACAACTAGCTGATTCAATTGCCTTACCTTTTTATAGAGAAAAGTTAAAGGCACCGTAGTTAGTACTGTAGATACCTGAGACTGTTAAATGACGCACTAAAGGAAGAGTGTATGAAGAGCGTACATGAAACAGGTGATGCCTTGTCAATGATGAAACATTACGAATAGAATCGTTCGTAGCCGAAAGAGAGAGAAACAGCCTCTCAAAATGGCTGCAATCAGAATCCGTCCAAGTGTTCTGTACAGATTGTTGATAATTGAGAAAATGCTATGTACAGACGTAACAGTATTTCTGTTGTTTGTACCATAATGTTGGCATTTATTTATGCGTTTGCTTATTCATCTCTAATTTTTTAATGAGCCCGACAATGCATCGTTATAAAAACAGCTGATTATATTAAACTTTTCAAGAAATAAATAAAAAGTTAGCTTCATTTTCGTTTTCTCTTTTACATACATATATATATATATACATATATAATGCCTGTATGTTTAAATTAACTATGCATGAGATTAGGGTTTATACAATTTTAAAATGCAAAATCTTTTAATTAATTATAAATTCCTCTAATAACTAAATAATTATCTGACAACTGCACCATTTAGTTACTATATCCAAACTTTTAAAAATTAGTTTCTCCAAAAATTAAAAAAAACGAAGTGTGCTACACCTTTGCAATACGTTCTCTTACCTTTATACACCTGTGCCACCTGAGAAGGAGCAGAGGGAGACACCGCAGGACTCGTCCACATGTGCCATCCTTGGATGCCGTACACTCACTTTGGTCAGGTTTTCAAGTAAACAACGACATTCAAATCCCACGTTTAAAGCCATGCATAAATTAGGGTGGTGACACGTGACCTGTATACAGTACTAGAGAGCATTATGTGATTACATGTAGCAGCGGCGACGTTGATGAAGTTTTACATATGTGATATATTTTGGTTAATCTTCATCTATATTTCCTGGCTAATCGAGATTATTATAAATATGTTTCATTAACAGCATCTAATTCATTTGTTTGTGCAGCTAAAATTGAATTTTTAAAAGAATTTTATCACTAATAAAAATTACTAGCAGGAAGGACAACAGCCGTTACCTTGCTTGTTTAAAGGATGGATGCTAATCACCTGACAGGAAGCAATCTAAGCGCGCGCAGAGAGCGGAAGTTCGGTGACCGACTCATAAACTACAAAGAATGGACAGCCGAAAATGGGCTAGTACTGGAAAGGTTTGGTAACTGGACAAGTTCGATAACAGGTTGTTCACTGTGCGCGCATAAAGAGTTATCTCCCATGAAACAGAAAGCGATGAATGGAGACAGAGAATGTGAGTGCAGCTTAGAATTGACTGATAATTCTTTTCATTCGTAGGTTCTGAACTGGAGAAGGCGAAACTAATTTGAAGTTTCATAAACAAATGTATAAAACGTTGAGACAGCATCATTGTTTATGGTTGGCCGACAAGTCGCGTTCGCCTTATCTTCAGTAAGCGATTACACGGTGACCCTGCTTCAGCTGACTGACCGACGTCAGCACATTAGGCACCCAACCACCAGCGGAAGCCCCCCCCCCTAGCGTCAGTTTAATAGACCAACTGGTTTCCGACATCAGCCGCACGCCTAAGGCGTAAAGAATAGGGAGCCCTTACGTAATAGTCTAAGTTTTCGTTATTTAATTTTGCCGGTTAGCTTCATAAAACAGAGAATAAAAACAGACAATAGAGAAGTGGTCTGCGGCGCCATCCTTCTAAGCGATATGGATGCTGCAGGTACCAATTCTCTCAACTCTTTATCCCAGACTGGAGCCCATACTGTGTTACTCCTTTCTCTATACTTGACCGTAAAATGCAGACATTAAGGATGAAGATCTTTGCTAGGTTTTTCTATTAAAACCAGCTGCAAATCCCAGATGCGAATTAATGGAAAACAAAGATATCGGAAACGTATGCGCGTTTAGAATAGTCAAGGGGCCTGGCCAGACATTCCTAAACACTTTGTTTCTATTGGACAGAAAAGAATATTTTTTTTTAATAAGCTACACACCTTAATGAGTCGAAATGATGGAAATGATGCTAGACCATTCTTTGACTCGTTTCTGCTGCGTGCGTGATGTATATTAAAATTTGTCCATGTCGTTTTGCTTCAGCAGTCACATTTACTTCTGTGTACTTCTCGACGATATTGACCGCAGACTCGAGACGTCTGTGGTATATTTTGGCCACACAATACACGGATACCTGCTATCGGAGTATTGATGGTGCACACCTGGATAGGCGTACAATATATACATAATCATCACACCTGACATATGCAATCAGATACATTAATTTTTATAAAGTGGACAAATTAATATTACAGGGCGCTATTATATTTTTCGCAAAATATTTTAATATAACATTGAATATTTTATTATTATGTGTTATAACCATGGGAACAAATAACAAGGCTTTAGGCTTAAATTAGCAACTCTATGAATAAAAAGATTAATTAATGATTTAATTAAACATACCAGAACGTCCTATTTTGTGTTCATATCTGTCACAGTTAAATATTGTGCAGAAGTCGGTAACTTGAACTAAAATAAAGCTACGAATCCGGTCTGTTAATGATCACCCCCACACACAGAGGATAAATCACCTCTTTTGGCCAGTATCGACATGTTGTTCCCATTATTTGATTTGAAATACAAGTCTTGTTTTTCTAGGAACAGACGAGCGGAAATCTTTTCTGCTGTCTCTATGAGACGACCAGTGATGGACTGGGCTAGCAGCGATTTCTAAACATCAAGGTAGATAAACCGCGACATCTGAAGCGTGACAAATAAGTAAAAACAACAAACTAAAGTATAGGCTTTTGTCAACTGAAAAGGGGTTCCGAAAAACAACTTTAGAAAACGGGGGAGGTATTCTTGATTATGTTATTCCTGTCTGTTCACCTGTAAGGGCTCTGTGAAGGAACCAGAACCTTAACTCTGACGGTCAGGTGCCAAACATTTCGGTCCGGATAAGGGACGCACGTGCAGGGTATATCATCAGTTACCCTGACTGCTCCAGAAGCGAGCACCGCTGTCCTGAGTACAGACAAAAGTCTTTTTCGTTATTTAGGGAGTTTTTAACCAACAGTTGCTAGTGTCATCAAAATTCTGGGGCAATGTTTCCAATAGATGCGATTGACAGATTCTGGTATCACACGCGCTAATAAAAACTATCATCGTGTCTTTATTTTACCGGTGAGCGAGTGCTGTCGCTGGCCACGTGTAGGCTCCACCATCAGAAGAAGACCCCTGATTAGAACCCGGAGGCGTTTTGACAGATAATGAGATTAACCACTATCATCAGTTGTAGTCACAACTTGGATGCTTCTTTCTGTCAGCTCTGAGCCTGCGACAGCTGGAGAATCCACCTCTCGTGACATCAATCAACGGCGATCTAAGTGGAAACGAATAAAGGTGTGTGTATGTATCCCTTGGTGAAAATCTGGAACGGAGACAGAAAGGGGGATAGCCCGTGTAGACATTAAGATGGCGTAAACCCTGTCCCACTCTCTTAACGAATGTGTGCGTACCCTCGCTCTATCTTGAGCAGATCCTTTGAATTTGATGTTCTGCTTCTTCAGGGGTCTGCGTTAATTCATCTGGAGGAGAGTTTAGCAGGGCGCGGTGGGGTGAAATAGAGTAGTGAAGGGGCTTGTTTTCGTCAGGGATCCGCTTGAATGCCATTGGGAAAGTGCTGAATAAGTAGGAGCCGTCAAGCTTTGCTGGCCGATCAGCCGAGAACTGAAAGTGACGGCGTTCGTTAGGAAATCTTGTAAAACGCCGTAGGGTTCCATTATGTTGAGGTTTGCCCTGACCAAGTCACCCCAAGCACACGTTGTAGTGGGAGAAATAAGCCCCCATGGTCTGGGCCTTTAATCGGACAGCCAGCGGGTGCTTTATGTCAGTCAGCTTGGGGACGTAAAACTCCTCCACGTCAGTCCATTCACTGTCGTTAATTATTGGAACAGTGTCTGCATGTTATATCCGAATGACCTACATCACGTGAATCATTGTATCCAACCCTACCCGCTGCTCGCTCGGGTATCTCGGCCGGGGTACAGCCGACACCAGCGCAGACCAGAGCTGGCAAGCTCGTCCTGACGGCTGCTGTTTTTATTTCCGGGCTGGTAGACAGCCCGAATACTGGCTTTGGGCATCTTTTTCGCTTCAATCCGGATAAAAACTGACGGATACAAGACATAAACAGCTCGAGGCGTAAGTCACAGGGGCTTAGGGGCGCGAGGACAACTAGAAGACCCGTTCGTTTTCAGCAGACATGGAACAAAAAAAGTACAGCTTTGATACAGGTAAAACAAACACCTTTACCGCTATCGACTACGTACTTTTCTCGGCTATGCTCGTCATCTCGGCGTCCATCGGACTTTTCTACGCCGTAAAAGATCGGAAAAAAGTGAACACGAAGGAGTTCTTAATGGCTGGCGGGAACATGAGCGCACTTCCCGTCACTCTCTCGCTTCTGGCCAGCTTCATGTCAGCCATCACTTTGCTGGGGACCCCGGCGGAGATGTACAACTACACCACCATGTACTGGTACATAGGGCTGGGCTACTTCTTCGTTATAGCTGCTGCCGCTCACCTGTTCATACCTGTGTTCTACAATCTTCATCTGACCAGCGCCTATGAAGTGAGTAATTTTTCCTTCCTTTCTTTTCTTTTGTATAAACAGAGACAGACAGCGCAGCTCCTGAACAGGCTGCATGTTTCCTAACGCGAGAGGACCCGCGAGCTCAGACATTTGAGATATATAGAGAGGTAGTAGCTGGAACGTGTCACTAAGATGGGACTGCGGTCAAATTCAGGAGTGGTGGGGATAGGACCTGAGTATAAATATTAAAAAAAACAAAACAACAAACAATGGAAGCGGGAATCTTTCTTCTTATTGTTGGTGTAAACTTTTCAACTTTACTGAGCACCTTGGTCTTGCATGGCCACTACGAGGAGCCAGCGTGCAAGCATTAGGGGAAGTGGAAGGTAGAAGTCTGTTACTGAACGACAGGTAAGAACTAGACGCTTTTAGCGCTGATTCTAAAGTAGCGAGATGGCGCAGTTTTCCATTGAACAACAAACGAGTAAAGAAAACCAGCCTGTGCCGGAGTGATGTACTACCACGACCTGGCGTCGTTTCTCTTGTATTGTGTCAAAAAATCAGGGTGTTGGTTACAGTTGACCAACTAAGCTACAGTTTTACTTCCTTTGATCCGCAAACAAATAACGCAGTCTTATTTTGTTTTATATTGTATGCGAGTTTCTTACGGAGATAACACTGGACAACAAAGAGTACCTTCTCGTCTGCTACTCAGGTATATATGTAGGTGTCCTTTATCAAATCAAGCAGCTGATTCCAAATCTGAAGTCAGAATTGACCCAGCCCATCAGGATTTGTAGTTACAGAAAAATGTCATTGTCAGTCATTGTTTATTGATAAATCAAACACATCGCAAAATTGGAAAAAATAAACACATTGAACAACATAAACATATTGTATGAAGTATGCCTTAACTGTTTAGAAACGCTTTACGTACTTGATTTTACGCTTCTGAATAGCAGTGGTTTGTCTCTGAAGAAACCATCAATAGTCTCCCCTGATAGCGGGTCTCCATTGCCTTTGTGTGCTGGAGGTACCTCTGTCCACGCTCATCGCTCACAGCTCCAAGGTTGGCTGGGAAGAAATCCAAGTGTGAATGGAGAAAATGCGACTTCAGTGACATACGGCAGCCCATTTCTTCAAAGGATTTTATCATGTCTTGAACAAACTCGGCACAATTGTCTGCTTTGCAGTTCCCAAGGAAATTGTGGACTACCAGTTTGAAAGTCTCCCATGCGAGGGTTAAGCCTCGACTGGAGGACTGGATTGGAAAACAAATCACGAATTTGTGGGCCGACCAATATTCCAGCCTTCAACTCGGCATCAGTTAAAATCGCTCCAAATTTTTCTTTCAGATAAAGAAATCCTGCATCTTCAACACTCATTGCCTTTAAAAAGCTCTTCAGTAGGCCCAGCTTTATATGCAGTGGTGGGAGAAATATTCTTTGCAGACGAACCAGTGGCACATGTTGCACATTGAACTTTCCCGGAGTTTGGTCTGTTCTTGATGGCCATTCTTTGATCTTGTATTGATTTGCATCGTCTCGTCTATTCCATGCGTGTACATGTAAGCAGGTAACCACATGGTTCTCCTGCATAGCCTGCTGTGTGTACACAGTACTGAAAAGAACACTCAAAATATATAACATTCCATTTATTTCTGTAACTATAAATCCTTATGTATTGAGTTAATTCTGATTTCAGATTTGAAAACAGCATACTTGAATTAGTCTAAGATATACTTTTACCTCAGTAGCGAATTGTTTGTTGTTCAGTGTAATCAATAACCGCTTCATGTCATGTACTGAACTTTATTTTTCTCAAAGAATTTATGTAACATTATCCGTTCATTATATATCACACAATGGCTAAACACAGACTGAGACTCGATATTTAAAAAGTCTTCTTTGTTAATGTTTTTAATTATGGAGTGGATTTCTGATAAAGTAACTAGAAACTTGAGATAACTAAATAGATGTCCAGGTTTCTAACGAAACCTGTTTATCTTTGAATCACACATCGCGGGGTCGCCTTATGCAAAGCGGGAGTGTGACAAACTCTGTGTGAAGAAGATAAGCCAGGGAAGTGGGTTCACAAGGTCATTTTAAGGAGGTTGTTCTCAATGGAGCTTGTGCTCAGTAACTGATCAGGCCGTAGCAGAGTCGGGGTTCTCTTTTTGTGAGTTAGTTGAGGCTGGGATACCATCTTTTCCCACTTTGATTAAATGGCTATCGGTATAAGCAGGCAGAAGTCTTCGGATGAAGTCACGATTACTAGCTGTGGTCGTCCAGGGGTCCCTCACCGACAGACTCTTTGTCTTGGTGGTGAGATGATTCAATTAAAACCCATACAGTGCGGCGCTGCTCATTGCATTAGAAAACATACTGCATGGACCTAGAAGTCCGCTTATCCTCACGGCACGAACTATCCATCCTTTTGATTTTGGAGTTCCACGACGCGCATCAGCAGTTTTCTTTACCTTTTCTGTCGAACTGGGAAATGATTCCGTTAGCAGTCGACAGCGAGATACCCAGTGCCTCGGAGATTTTCTGCTGGCTTCTACAAGCAGCGTCCCTCATTTCTCGTGAGCATCCTCTTAGTGTGACACAACCGTCCTCAAACATAGGCTCCCTCTGTCTTCTACCTGTTCTTTTAGGTCGGAGTTAGGTGCTTACCATCTGAATACAACGACCTATTTGAGTCTCGGGGAAGGGGGGTATTTACTAACCCTAAGTGCCTCTGTGTGTGTGAAAAGCTGGTTGGGATATCTTCGCCACATGTGAAGCATTCGAAGGCTCGCTGTTTTCAAGGACGTGTTCTTGTTACTGTGATGACCCTTTTTCTTTCTTCAGAACGACTCAGTCGCATCGATATTTGTCGAGATATCACGACATCTGATACGCAATTTCCATAGGCAACTAAAAAGAGAGGTTTTTTGTCTCATTTTTACCTCTATAAAACAGTTAATTAATGTCCTCCCACAAAGGCAGCAGTGCTTTTACCACAGTGTGGAGGCGTCGATCGAACGTGCTGGGGAGAAAACTCAAGTCGCATGGCGCACGTCACGGCTTTAGGAATGAACTCTCTGGCGTCTGAAATCTCCTGAGGCGTTTTATTTTTATATTCCATTCGTTGCCTGTAAGAAAAGTTATTGACGATCACTCTTTTCTCAGGGTGCTTTGTTTTCTGACTGTTGTGATTTCACGGTGACAGTCGGTCGGACCAGAGAGCGGAATTCGATCTGAAGGTTCCATTCAGGAACAGCGACCAGATTTTTTGATTATGCGAAATCAACTTGCAGGAGTAGGACTGAGCTCCAGTGTTTTTTTGTATCCTTAGAGCGCGGGTCCCGTGGAACCTGGAAGAGTTTTTTGTCGGCGGATAGTTAAGACGTTCCCACAATGCAACGAGACAAGAAATGCACTACATCCGTCGTAAAGTTAGATCACGTGCAAATACTCTACTGACCGATCTGCTAATTTAAAAGAGGCGACTAAATATTGGACATTACTGGGTGCATCATCGGGCGATTGACGAATTGTCCTCTATTTCAGGGGAAGGACCCTTTCTTCTACTACTTCCTCAGTGTACAACAAAGATGAAATTCTACGAAGAGCTTCTCTCTGTCAACACTTCAGGGTCACCATGACAACCAGAACACGGAGTTACGGTAGAGTTAATTCATTTTAGTTTGTACAGAGAAACAAAGGCTACGCGGATTCCACTGATATGGCGGCGTTGCTGAAGGTCCATCACTCGTCCAGGGGTCAACAACCAACCCTCGCTCGGGGTCAGCCGAATTAGTCTTCTCCGTTATTTTTATCTCTCTAAAAACGAAAGCACGAATTATTCGAATTAACCCTTTCTTCGTGCCCTATTTTTTGGCACATGCCCAGCATAGCTCAGTACCCATTGTATTGACCCTTTTTAAAAGAACTAATTTTAACAGATGGTTAGCGCTATTATCACTTTGACTACTAACCCTCGCAACTCTGTTAGTAAAGCCCGGGCTAGCTCACCAGGTTTGGGGAACCGAGGCGAACCTCTGCAAGCGAGCGGGTAGCGGAGAAGTTTTAGTTTTATTTGAAAGGTTACTAGATATCGGTAAGGTAGACCAGAGCCTTCACAACTCTGACGTCATGTGTGAACATGACACTGGTCGAATACGGTCTTTGACGTCTGTACTTTGCTCTTTTTACCTTGATTCTGAGCGTGCGGTAATGTAGCAAAGTTAGTTAACCTGGATAACCTTAGATTGCTGGATGAACCTCATCTCTATGGGGTTGCCACTGCGATTCGCGCGCACAGCTAATTTTAGGAGTCAAAATGTCCAGCTACGGTCTGTTGGACACCAGCACACACAAGCAGTTAAAAACAGAGGTGAAGTATTTAGGTAGATGTTCCAGCTTGTAATCACCAGCATTGGCTTTATTATCAATGTGGTGTCTCTATATTGTTGCTGTCGCTTTATCTTGCGTGTTTGGGTGCTCTCACTTAACACCGGTGCCGACTAAAACTCAGGGCTTAGATGTATTGATGGTGCTTACGGTCGTCACTCAGTGAGTGTTCCAAGCCGGGCAGAACTACTGGCACAAAGACGCCAGCGGTACTTGTTCCCTTATTAGTTAGGCGACATTCAGAAAGCTGCGCAGGGTTAGGGCTCATTCCTTGTTAAGGACATTGACAGACTGGAGAGATCTAAAGAGAGTTTTGTTAGGATGATTTGGAGAGCGAAAGATCATAGCCAATCTGAGCGTCTAAATGGGAGGAGATTTTGAAAAAGCATTAGATCTGAAGAGAACGAGTGCCTGCAGGAGGGGACCATGGCTCGGAATCTGTCGGAATCCACGTGTAGCATCCGAGCAGTCAACAGCTTCTTCTCTACATGAGTTGCAGCAACCGGAAAAAGATAACTGGAATTCGTGAGAAAAGCAGGAAACAACAAATCGGATGGGAACCAATGATAAAGAGGAATAAATTAAATTTTGTACCAGATGTGAAGTTACTTTCGGTTCGCTACCGAAGGAGCGAAGCCAAGAAATGATAAGATACACCCTTTTGCTGCCAAACTGCACATTAGCTAGGTACACAGGGGACACCGGCCTGGTCTAGGACGAAGACAGTTATATTAACTGACCTGCACGCACTCCAGAAAATTTTAAGGTGCTTTGTTTTAATTCTCATAATAAAATGTTATTATTTTCTAGTCGCACAATCAGTTTTTCACCGGCATTAAATAAAGGTGCACATAAGAAAACCCCTGTACTCCGCTGATACCTGTAAAAAGATATGGTTTCTGATTATCAGGTGCATAAGTTTATATGGCACATCTTTGTAAATAACACACGTGGAAAATTACATTCTGGGAGTAAAGCAACATAAGCCTGGTGTACCTGGGTATTCGAGTTGTGTGAGTTCACGAGTGCGTCCTCGGGTCTCGTTACCTCGTACACGAACAAGAACAGGCCTGTGTGGTTATATCTAAATTTTCCTCAGTCATGGGAATGTTTGTGTTAAGAGTCGTTCAGACTGCATTCTTTCAAGAAAGAGAAAGACCTGACTCCGGGCGGCTGGTCTCGTTTGCATACTTTCCGTCCAATAAAGAAACTTCCGGTTCGCAGATAAGGAATCGCCCAGTCTTATTTAACACTAATAATAGGTTTCTATATCTTACGAGCTACACTACAGAATCCCTTTTATCGTGCTAGTTTAACGTGTTTAACACTTTCAGGACTGGTTTTTATTCGTGAAGGTGCATAGGGAGGAGCTGCAATCTTGAATGGTGACGTATCATGGCATCGCACGGCCTCGAACCCAACGCGAAGTAGCTGTAGGCTAAAACCGGACGACAAAAATCCCCGTCATTCGCTCCGCTGAGGCAGTATGCAAATGACGTAAATACTTGTCGTTCGTCCCGAAAGCGTTAAGGGATTGCTGCAATAAGTGTCGAATGATATCAGATAAGTGTTCAGTCGTGGGGTATCGTATCAGCAAATAACAGCGCCCATGAGGAATGATAGATAAATATGTAGATCAGCAGTCGTTCTGCTGTCAGGGACTAACCCCGGGCCCCACGGGGTTAGGGGGAACATCATCGACCAGACTGTTTCGTTTATTTGATTGTGCAATCTAAAAGTGTGATTAATATTCGGGAATCCTAATGAAGAGAGATTTAAAATCCATACCCAGCCACCACGAAACCAATGATAGAAGGGCGAAGTGTGCCACGAGAAGATTGACAGCTGTCCACGATCGAACGGAGGCAGGGGACCCTCGGCTACAGCTGAGACAAGCTGGCTCTGGACTCTCGTTCCTCGAGCCCCATCATCAGCCTACCCTGACTGCACGCAAAGCTGAGTTGTTCAGTTAAAACGGCCACGACGGTGTCTTTAACCCTGTGTGACCAACTCTCGGCCTGCGGTAGGAAATAAGGCCAGAAATACTAACGGTTCTTTCATGGTGCAGAATCAGTTCGGTTCTTAAATAAACTTGTTCATATCTCTGTTTTGTTGATCAAAATGTCCTGTTACCGTTTTATGCATCGTTGCGCTTTATTCTCGTACTTTCTTTACAGTACCTGGAAATGAGGTTCAGCAGAGGTGTGCGCACAGCCGGATCCGTGACATTCTGTGTTCAAATGGTAACTCTGAGTTTTTATTAATCTTGTTTTCTAAATTTTTTTCTTTCAGTCCAAAACCTTTACTTTTTTTCTTAGAAATACAAAAAAAATAATAAATGAATGGATGGATATGCACCTTTAATCAAGTCTGCTGCACCTGGGCAGTGTTTGCCAAACGAGCTGCAGGTGTGTGAGAGACTTCTGTTACCCTGGCCCGCCAGATTACGAGCAAACCATGCGAGATCACTGTCTGCTACTTCGGCATTTGGAACTGCATCATTCCGGTAAGAACCGGAAGAAAAAAAAAACAACAAAACAATAAATCACGCGCCGATATTTAGCCATTAATCGTGACGCTGTTATCGCCAATGTGTCTTTTTTTTTAAAATCGAGGTAGTCTCCCTTTGGTGCGGTTTTGAGTAGCCTGCTACACCGCCGCTCTTCCAAGAACCTGACACGTGACCTTTCAGCAAGGGATTGCGCATACAGATCTGTTGTCGTCTGGACCCTTTATTTATCGAACAATGCCTGGTGGATCTAGCAAACCATCGGCCGAATAACCAGAGAAACCCTATACCTTCACATTTCTATCACCTTTCCTAATTTTAGGGAAAATACATCTCGTCTGTTCCAGCTCTTCCATTAACACACCCTGGTAACTTGGAGCCAAACAGGTCGGACCTGCTTCCGTTCGATCATCATGCATCCAACCGAGCTACTCTAATGGCTTCGTTGTCTCTTACTCGGCCAATCGATCCAACGTCTCTTTACCAGCGTCCAGTGGAATAATTCGAGATGCTACCTGTTACAAAACAGCGAGCTCACTGGTCAATTAACTGCCTGTCGAGCAAGGGTTTTCTGTAGACTTTCGAGTTAATGGCATATATTTCCCCTCTCGAGCTCTTTCTTCCTTAGCCCCGCCAGATGATTTAATTCTATTAATATAATCGCACTCGACTTCTTATTCCTCCGTCGTAAAATAACCTGTTTTGTGAAGAGTAATAATAGAAAAATGGTCGAGTTTCATTTGGAATTTAATTTTTAGGCGCCAAAACAAATCAACAGCAGCGATTAACAATGGGGCCCGTGAACGTCCAGACGAAGGCAGGAACCAAGTCGTTAGGAGGATATCGGATGTAGACGATAAACTACATTTATCACTCATAGGAGTGACTCGGCTCGGTCCATATTCATGGAGAAATCCCGGAGTATAAGAACACCTCGATCAACGGTCGAGCCGAACACGGCTTTCTATGGTTGGCGCTCATGGCTTAAAAGTCACATATATATTCAATTTTTAATAAATTTTTCAATCTTTAAAACTAAAAAGTATATTAATTTTTAAAAATGTATTTATTCGTTTGTTTGTTTTTTTGTCTAACAAAGTCATATTGACAAATTACTACAATCAGTAATTAGTTTCAGTGGACAGAAGTGGACATGGATCGGATGCCTTCTAGTGGTGGAGAGAGACACGTACGTCACCGTGGTTAGTATCGGGCCCCTTTAATTTCTGGCGGAAATGTTTTTTTTTTTTTATAAATGATTAACACATAGAAATAAAACAGCATTAGATTTCAAAGATTTTATCTTATACCTACTGTTAACTTCCAGGTTTTGTATATGGCCATCGTGTTGTACGCTCCGTCGCTGGCACTGAACGCAGGTGAGTGTGATAGAGGCGGGCTGCCGATTCTGTTTGTATTCGCTGTAGGACTGAGTACAGACAACGATCATCTGAGCGTCGGTTACCCCAACTGACTTTCGAATTTTGCTGGGTTGAGACGGCAGAACAAAAGGTCGTGGCGTTTGTTTTTATAGACCCAAAAACTGCTCAACTGTGCAGATTGGAAAACGTCTCTGCAGAGAGGGAAGGCGCCAAGAACGTGATTCCAGAGGGGAGAACGACTTCTTTTCATCTGTGCAAAGAAAATTTCTAAGTTCGGGTTTTCAAAGAAAAATACACGCGTGAAATGAGGTATGGCGGAGATATATAAACCAGCAGAAGCCAGCAATGAATATGTATTTAATGGAAAATATTCACGTCTAAAAGATGATTTTGTTTGTTGGGGATAAATTTTTGAAAAGTGCCATATTTCTATATTTACTGGCCGACTAGACGTGACTTAGCAAAAAGTATGCACAGAGAGAGAGAGAGAGAGAGAGAGAGGAGAGAGAGAGAGAGAGAGAGAGATGGAGAGAGAGAGAAAGAGAGAGAGAGAGAGAGAGAGGAGAGAGAGAGGAGAGAGAGAGATGGAGAGAGAGAGAAAAGAGAGAGAGAGAGAGAGAGAGAGAGAGATAGAGAGAGAGAGGAAGATCGAGCTGAGAGACAGAGAGAGACTCGAGAGAGAGAGAGAGAGAGAGAGAGAGAGAGAGAGAACCAACCTAGTAATTGGCATAAATTGTTTAAATTTATTTTAAAATTATATTTACTCGAGGTTTTTAAAAGTTTACTGATTCTTATTTTAAAAGCGTAGATCACGATTAAAACGGCTCGACTCGAAAAGATTAACCTCAAACACTTCCTCTTACTTCGGTCAACTTGGATTCACTTCGGCGGCCATCTTCGTGAATCTTATTTTGAAAGGGCCACGTTGGGAACCCTTTGATTGGCAGGTGGTATGAAACCAGAAGAAATTCCAGGCCAGTTTCCAAATTAATTAATTGATTTC
This sequence comes from Nautilus pompilius, assembly GCA_018389105.1. Classification (NCBI taxonomy): domain Eukaryota; kingdom Metazoa; phylum Mollusca; class Cephalopoda; order Nautilida; family Nautilidae; genus Nautilus; species Nautilus pompilius. The sequence continues at coordinate 1,311,845 of JACATO010000344.1, read as the reverse complement.
ATTGTTCTTGAACAGAGAGAAGTTTCTCTGCTATGTAACAGAAAGCAAAACCTAACAGTTACCATCAGAATGGAGTTTCTTACCAGATTCTACAAAATCTGCCCTAACGAGATTCAGATACAAATTTGTATTCATTGATGTTCCTTTTGGTAGGACCACCAAACTGCCTTTACCATTAGCAGAGGAATACCCCAGATGTGGATACTTTCTGACACAGGTTATTAAAAATTTTACCAGGTTTTCTTCTGACTCTGAAGCACCCACGATTACCAAAAAGATTAAGTGAACCTTAGTCGGTAAATAGCATCCATTGTACTTGGTGATTTTGTTATTTCTTACAAAAGTGAGATTCCTCTCTTACCTTTGTATGGCAGAAAGTCCAGGTTTTTTAGCTGGGGTGTGTGATTCGAGGCCATTCTTACCAGACACATCTTCCAACAGATCTATGTGATATCTTGGTAATGTTTTCTTCTAGTTCTCTAGATAATAATCCACTTGAGGCAAAACTACCATTTCTCCTGAAGCTTTGCCAAAACCCGCTCTTCTCTTGGTGACAGTGTGTTTTTGTTGATCCACTTCTCTATTTAGGAGAAAAGTATCCAGTTCTCTTAATCATTCCAATAATCCTGGCAACAGTTCTCACTCGAAGACCAAGTTTTTAAACAATTTCTGAACATGCCAGACCCATTTAGACATATGTAGCAACCTGCTGCCCATCACGATCTCTTACACACTTCCATATATATTTTAACAATTGAGAATTAATATTTTTTGCTGTAAGTTTACTCCACTGACTGAAGATGCTGATACATGAGGAAGGCTACTGTATACGTAGGTAAAATTATGAAAAAAGTTCTAGAAATTTGCAGAACCTTTTAGACTGAAAAGAAAGTCGACAGTTTTCTAGAATATGGCTAAAAAACACGAAGGAAAATCACATAATATCTGGTTTATGTAATGTTTTGTTTAATTGTTGTTGGATTAAAGGCTTTATGTCGAACAGTAAAGCAAATATATTGAAAATTGCTGAATGGGTCCATTCGACTGAAAACACCGACTCTTCGTTGGCTGGCGAGTAACCAGTCCATAAATATGTCGCCCAGTTTATTTGACTCGATGCACTCTGTTTAACCAGCCCGCACCTCAGATAAATGGAGAGATAGAGAGACGATGCACTCTGTTTAACCAGCCCGCACCTCAGATAAATGGAGAGATAGAGAGAAAGAGATGACGTCAGTACAGAGAGGGGGGGGAGATAGAGAGAGAGAGAGATACAGAAATCTTGTGCTTTAACAATCGCTAATCCCGTTTCCCTCTCTTACTCTCGCGGTTTGAGTTTAATGTTCTTTCAGCAATTTCTTTTTTAATTCTCACATCTAGAGCTGGCGAACCAGTTTGGGTTCATTAGCATAACAAAGCTGGCTGGCACTCCCCTCGACGAGTGATTTTCTATGAATATAGAGTTCGCCTGGAGCGGCTCCGATTAAACGAAGGACAGAATCGGTTCGATATTTTAAATAAGTAAATTCAGTGGCGACTAAAACTGAAGCATTAAATGTGTAAGCAGAACAATGAGCCAGTTAGGCTTAGGTTCTCTGTACCAGATAAAGTCCGTCCTCAGTGTAGTGGAGTTGGAAATATTCTAACAGCAGCTTATCGATTACTGTCGATTGCAAAGCATAACTAATCTTTGGCAGTTGGGGATTTGACAGTGAGGCTAATAACTGCAGACCTGAACTATTTACGTTTAAGACCACAGATTTTCAGCAGGTTTAGCCATCTCTCCCACCAACAGCCCAAAGGATGGCGTGGAAGCGGAAGAATGCGACGCCATCCGTAGACCCCAGAAGCAGAAATGTCATTTAGCCAGATAAAGAAGAACCCGTATGGAAACCGTGAGCATGGCTGGTTAAACACGAACAGTATCTCTTGTCTGGGGAATTCCGGATCAATAGTAACAAACATCCCCACTTTAAAGAATCTGTTGGTTGCCATCACAATCGGATTTCTTCCGCAGCACGAACCGCGTGATAGATACGGCTCCAGGGCCGTGGGCGCCCGGGCCTTAAGCTCACCATCTTAATACGTTTTTAATCATGTGACCCGGCTGATGCCCAGATCGCTTCCATTGTCTCCGGCCACAACAATAAAGATCACGCGCCCCTGAACATGTTGACTGCATGTCTGATCATTTTACTTAAGTTTCTTTCTCCCCGTTTTGGGGCGCCCCCCCCTTCTCTCTCCCAGCACAAGGCGCCCTGGGCCTTGAGCCGGCCCTGCAAATTCTTTTATTTGTGCTCGGGGGTGACAAATTGTAGCTCGAGTTTTACCTGGATACACGATCAGGCGCTGGGGGCCTAAAACACGACATGGCACCTTGTCGCTGGTGTCGTTAGGTCAGCGCGCACCGACCAGACCTAGCGCGGGCTGCGAGTCGGGAGGTCTCAGTATCGGATGTCAAATTTCGCCATTAAAAGTGTGAACTGGCAAAGAGACGTTCGTGCATGACGCCCGGCTGCCAGGTCGTGTCGAGGTCAGCGTGGTGCGAGCTACTGAGGTGTGTCGGGAATTTAATAAACCGAATTATCTTTCAAAATATATCTGAACCGCTTGATTTATTATTGTTGTTGCTGTATAAGTTCAATGTCAAAATGTTTACTTTTATTTCTTGTCTTTTGTCTGCAGTGACTGGATTCACGTTGTGGGGCTCGGTGGTGGCTGTGGGCCTGGTGTGCACCCTGTACACCACTCTGGTACGTACCTGGAAGGTCCGACCGGCTTAGCCGAATCTCGCTCTGCCTGGCCGGTCCCGCGTCATTTAAACGGCACATGCTCACGTGAGCGCGCGGAAGGCTGCTAGACAGAAATTTAGGGATGTGAAATTATTTGTTGACACAAATTTAGTAAACGGTGCGTAAAAGAATACAGATTAATGCGCAGACAGTGCTTTTATCGACATGGTAACTGCTCTGCGAATTATGGTATTTTCAGAGCTGTTATGACGTCATGACCGGATACTGAAACTTCTATATTAGCATGAGATACGTGGCTTTACCTGATTGGTGGAAATTTTATCAAATTAAATGACATCCCTATTTGTTTAAAATGTAAGTAGTTTAGGATAATTTATACACTGCCTGCTAAAATTATTTGATCACCTTCAAAAACATCATTAATATAGAATTCTCATGTTTGGCACAGATTGCAATACAAAGGAAAACATACCAACAACTCAGAAATGTGGCACCATACAGCGAGATGATAATATGTGTCGGACAAGGATGAAGGAGAAGAGAGATGAAAAACTCAGGAGAATCCACTGTCACAAGTCCGATTATGGGAAGAACATTAAGTTGAGCCATAGATTTGTATTCTATCTCATCAAGACATTTAATTTGACTATTGAAGAGAAATATTACCAAAGACGAACTCTTTAAAAAGGGACTATCACTGCCCATGAAGCAACTCGATCAAGGTTTCCAGCCGATACGATCTAAAGGACCTGCTAGAAAGATTAACAGTAGTATCCTAGATGCTCAGAGAATAAAGCTTACAAGGCAGAGTTGCTGTCTGTAAACCTCTTCTAAAACCGCTTCATGTGGTAACGATGTCAAGAAGCATGGATACTCGACCAGTAAGCAAATAAAAACTGTCTCCCTGACAAACGAGCCACTACAGAAGGACAGAAGGGAAATTGAACTGGAAATATTTTTCTTCTTTCAAACAGAGAATAGTAAAACTCGCGGTCCAAAGCTGCGTTTGTTGTGATGAATTTGCAAATCTGTAGTAGACAGACGGAATAATAGAGAAGAAAATCTACCATGGCATTCTTGTTTTACCATGCTGTCTCCATTGGAAAGATGAAAAATACTATGAACTTTTCAAATCTATGCTAAAATTATTGGACCAGAAAAGTGGCAGATGGTGTCTTAAGAGTGGTTGATCAGCTCTCTATGAACCCTAATTTTATCATTATTGAAAATAACGGAGACCATTCATACACTAAATAAAAGAGCTCTTGGCTATCACCAGTGAATCAACTTTGTGGACGTCGATGTAAGAAATACACAACCACATAGCATGTAATTTTGTGCCTGATGGTGCAAGGATGTAAACATGACTTCTTTCCAGTGGATAGATATTCAACATGCTTCATCAGTCAGTGAGAACTTCAAACCTTTTAGCGCATTTCTTTCTCATTAACCACGAGATAAAAGAACAATTTTTACAACGTTGCCTTTGTGTTAACTTCTTCCTTATTCGCCTACTCTGTTAATTTTTACTGCTGAAAATAGGCTTTGTTCATTTGATAACAGGATGAACACGTAAATAAGTTTCACATGCGATGGTGTCCTGGCCAGCTCTCGATTACTCTCTCAAATGTACGCCGTACCTGTCGTCGGCCAGGTGCAAATGTAAGATGGCTCCTTTTTCAGTGACACAGCTTTCAAACCTACTTGCTGGCCTTTTGAACACATCCTCCACCTGTTGAGGGTGAGACGTGACTGAGAACCGCTTCAGGGATGTCAGCTGGCTGCTACAAGAGACTATTCAGCTATCGAAAGGCCAGGAATATCGATAACAGAATGTGGTCTTTTCGAAAACGATTCTTTGAGTGGTAGAGCAGCTTCTGCCATTGTGAGCCTGTTTCTTTAAAATTCTTCATCCAGTTGCTGTTGGAGTCGCCGGATGATGTAGATTCCTGCTAAATTTTCGTTTCACTGCAGTAACTGACTTCATTTCAACAATTCGCGAGTTAACCCTTTCTCTATCGTTGCTATTTTAACTTCGCGACAGTCTGAACAACAAAGCAAAACGCAAGTAAAATTTCTATGCACGTAGCTTTGTGATACAGTTTATTTTTTGGTTTTATTTTAAGCCGCGAAACATAAATTCACCTCAAATATTTCACAAACAAACGTCATTGTGACATATAAAACAATGACGCGCAAGATCTATCTCCAATTTGGTTCAGGTGTCAGTCCGTAGTCAATTCTTTACATCAACTTTCTTTGTCACTTAAGCGTGGTTTTTGTTGTACAATTCTAGTGATTTATTAAATATCTTATTGTCAGGCATTTACTACTTCTAAGTTTTATTGGTATTTCTTCCAACCACTGAAATTGTGTGTATATCGTATATTACTGTAAATAAGTTCAGGCAGGCTCCACGTTGAGACTGCGAGGTGTTTTATAAAACAAGGAGCTGGACACGGAGATCAGTGAAGCTTCAGATGTCACTCATCACGAGAGGCGAATTTTAAAAAAAATCTTCTCAAAAACAATACTTGCTTTCTTCTGTACTTGTTGTAAATAGGTTTATTCAGCTTTTCGTTTACTCCACATCCTAGGTTTTATTTTCTTTCTTTCTCTCTTTCCAAGGGAGGGATGAAAGCTGTGTTGTGGACAGACAGCTTCCAGGTGGGAATGATGTTTGCAGGTCTGCTCGCCATCTTGATCCAGGGAAGCATAGAAGTGGGAGGATTTAAGAAGGCCTGGCAAGCAGCTGAAAAACGTCAGAGGATCTACTTTGGAGAGTAAGTAAGCCGTCTTCGTCTGTGCCGGGCTCGTGAAAAAAAAACCAAGTTAGCAGCGATATACTTTAGGTTTCTTGTGATTATTAAAGAAAGACCCCATATCAAGGAATCGTGGTAAATGTTTTTCAGGAAGTGGAGCCTTCTGTCTCTCTTAAAATTAAAGTGACCTCGTTTTCAAAATGACAACGGATTCCAACCGCAAGGAAAGAAACCAGTGTTTTAATTGCAGTTTTTCGGATACTTTAAAGACAAGTTTCTATGGTAATGGAACATCTGCTGCGTTTTGCTAGCCGACAGACTACACACTTCATGCCGCGGTTTTCCTAGAAATTACTCTGCCCCTGATAGATTAAGAAATACTTTTTAATTTAATTTCAGCTTCAGTCCGGACCCAACAACTCGCCACAGTTTCTGGTCTCTGGTCATCGGTGGATACTTTACCTGGGTGGCCGTGTACGGCACCAACCAGGCGCAGATCCAGAGAGCGTGCACCTGTCCCACTTTACGCAAGGCGCAGCTGTAAGTAAACTGTCCAAGCTGGAGTCGGTCTTGGTTTTGTCGAAAATTCCAAAGTGGCAACAGCAGAAAAGCGGTCACGTGGGTTGGTGCAGATGGTGTCGTTGTGACAGAGAAAAATCTTGAAACTCTTATCGGAGACACAGCTTTAACAGCTGTGACTATCTACACGAGGTTAGTGGGCGAAACGCCAGCAAAACCCAAATGTTAGTCGCAGTTGTCCACGGCCAGAAGTTCTGCTTTACACTAGGATTTTAAAATGTTTCTCGGATTATATCTGCTTCATCTGTATATTGATGCCAGGCTAACGAATTGGTGTTCATATCGCTTTAGAGTTTTCCTCATACTTAAAAGGAAAAGTGTCAACTCGTGAAATATAAAAAAAAAATTGGAATCTAACAAGCAAAAGGATAATTTTCGAAAAACTTTTTAAACCTTTACGACAGGTGTGGGTGACTCAATTAGAAGTGGTCTTCGGTACAGCGTCAAGCTACGAGCATAATTAGAAGGTAGACCTTCTTATTGTCGTTTCTAGGATGATGCACACCGTTTGGCTACGGCTGTACATTATTCACTGCGAGACTGATGTTTTTGCATAGCCAGACCAGAATCCTGAAGATTTTTATTTAAAGAACAAAGTTCCGTTAGTAGTAAAGAGGTGACGATAACGAGTTATTGGTTGTCTAGATATCGCTGGTGTTGCATTACGTCACTTCTGTAGGTGTCAAAAATGATTTAGAATTAAATAAATACACCCGGGCTTAGCTTGTAAGCCTGAATAACGGTAACGTTGAGAAAGGGTTATCTTTTAAATGTTTTATTAGAATGCAAAGTTCTACAACGTAGCTGATCCCATTACGGTGTTTATCTTCTGCACCCCTTTTCTCAAAGAAAGGGTCAACTTCTGCAATGGTAACACGTAACAGGAGTAAGAACTGTTTCCTAACATGGAAATAATGATAATGGCTGCAGAATATCCGTAATGGAATGTCATTTAGTAAGCAGGTGAGCAATCACGGTAGTTTTCTTTTTGCAGGGCACTGTGGCTCAATTTTCCAGGACTCTGTATTATTCTCTACCTTTGCTGTCTGATTGGGATTGTCCTGTTTGCTTTCTACCAAGACTGTGACCCCTTGTCCTTCAAGCTTGTGTCAGCCTCGGATCAGGTAGGATCACTGCACTACTACTAGAAGAAAGAGCGTAATATTCTAGATATCTCTGAGTATAGCAGTGTCTTGGTCATATAGTGTCCATGTTAACCGTGGTGCGGAATATCTATTTCTTTTAACAGCGGATCTCGGCCCGGTACAGTAATGTGAGTAATTAGTAGTGGAGGATAGTACAGGTGAAAACACACAACCTTTTTTGGTTCTCTGAGCGTAAGAATGAGTCACCTGTCCGCTGCCGGTAACTACGGATTTCACCATCGGTTACCAGGCGTATGACGAATAGAAAAGCAGAGCTAACGAGGTCCCTTTTAAACTCTGAGGGAAAAACCGCTGGTGGAAAAAGTCCCGTATTTTTTAAACAAACTCCCAGCAACAGGAGAGTGGACTCGAGCTGTCGTTAAATTTTGCTTTTATTTCGAATTTTGAACGTTTTTTCTTCTATAACTCGGCAAAGACAATTGGTGGCATTTTCCGGATTAACTTAACTTTTGTGTTGGAATATTTGTATTTCTTTTAACCAGCAATTACTCAGAAAGAAATATCTTTATAATTTTATCTGCATATTGGTCACCTATAAGTGGTCGAATAATGAACGAATGTCATGAGCCGTGAGAAGCAGATTTTAAAGAACGAATACTATAATAAAAGCCAGAGAACAGAAGGCGGGTATAAAGCACTAACTGTGCATTTTCTTTCATTTATTAAACATCTTTAACAGAGTACAGCCTTTGTTTATTTAATTACGGCTGTTTTCTCTACACTGGCAGCCGGAAACGTGAACACCACAGAATACCGCATATATAACCAAAATGTGCATAAGTACTAAATATTTACATATATCTATGAAAAACTTGCCACAATAAAATTATAATAGAACTTTAATCGCATCTTGCTTCATCAAAATGTCTCTTAGTGAAATATTTTTAAGTTCACAGTTCTGGCAGCCAGTGTGTACGGGTCAAACAGGTTCATTCCCAGACTGATCCGAAGTCTTTTGGGCCGGGACGTAAAACTTGGGTTTAAATTGCACAGCCTCAACTGGGATGGATATACACAAATATCTAGAGCTCGATGTCGTGAGCTTTTTACAATTTGAACGGCTCATGACAGATTTCCCTTTAAATAAAAAGTCACGCCATTTTTCTCTACGGCCTTTCTGGGAAAAGGGTTAAAAATGATGCTTCATGCGAAGAGAATCTTGTATCTGAGATGCTCCATCTGCGATGTTACTCAGAGTACGAACGCAGGTCATGCGAGCAGACCTTTACCTTTGTGTTACCAATGGGAATATTGTCGTCTGCTTTCAGCTCCTTCCACTGTTCGTGATGGACATCTTGGGTCACGTGAAAGGGATTCCTGGCCTTTTCGTTGCCTGTCTGTTTAGTGGGGCCCTCAGGTAAAGTCTTTAGGATTTAATGTGTAGTAAATATTGCTGAAGTAGCAGCATTTAAACGTTGTTATCTTCCTTACCTCATCGTTATTAGCAGAAATTGGCGGTTCTGGGTGCAAAGAAGCAAAGTCTAGCAAAACAGAAACAAGATATATTTTAGTATAAACCAGGTCCGTCTGGAGAAAACCGAGTAAAGTTCTTACATCTGGAAATGGCGCTGGGTCATTTGTCTATTAATAAAGTTAAATAAATACATTGATTCCAAAAAATTAATAAACAGACAAAAAACTAAATTATTTTCAAAATTGTTAGCTTTATTTTTTCGAATGATCAGTTCAGGCCCCTCTTTATGTTACAACTTTTATTTTTAAAAAATATGCAAAATTACTAAGAATTTTAGGGGCGCAAAGGTACACAAGAAAGACCAACTCAGGAAATACGAACATCTATCGTGAAGGATGCAGGCAAAACTAATTAGAAGTATTTAATAAGAAACGTGGTTCTTCTGACAAAATACATGACTCACAGCTTATCACAATAGCAGAGGGCGGTAAAGTTAATTGTCTTAGAAAATATTGCATCTTATGGAGTGGTCTTAAATGGGATGGAGAGAGGCAGCACAATTTCCTAAAGCAACCCAAATATTATCAGTAGAATTTTGTTCAGGAAAACGTACTGGCTTTGAGTAACGATTTGGTCCAGATATTGATCAATTACACCTGCCCTTTCTGAAGCACAAGTGAGTCTGTGCGTCCATCCAGTAAAATCCCTGCCAAAGTATGACACCACCATCGTAGCGATCTTTCCACGTGATGTTTGTAGGTTGGTCACGTGTTTCATGTGATCTCCAGATGAGCACGCGCCTCGAATCACATTGAATAACACGGTTTCAGTCTTGTAATATCCAAGAAAATTTTCACGAAACCAGTTCTATCCGTCCTGCTTATGGTGGCGGGTCAAGAAAATACGCACCATGGGTTCTCTCGCATAGATTCCTTGCCATCTTCCTTGTGGCCGCAAAGAAGTGACAAACGCTTCGCTTCGCCAAGCCAAGAGTGACGCATGACGACCACTCGCTGAGGTTGTGACCCGTTGTCGACCTTAAGCTCGTTTTTCTACAATATTTCCAAGCAGCTGAATTCTCTGCCATACCCGAGAAGCCACACTCCTGTTCACATTAATCCATTCTGCTGTGTGTCCGGCCTCTGTTTTGGCACTAGCGCTCCGCCTTCCAGAGCCTACCACGACTGCATATCTACATTGTCGCTCTTCAAAACAAACATCCTAGCAATGCCAGAATCGGTGCGAACACGAGCTCGTGTTTATAATGAAACTGATTTACATACAGTAGTTTATATAATTATGGAAACAGAGAAAAAAGCGAGTATAAAATGAAAATAACACGTGATAGAATTGCATCTCATCTCTTAAAATGTAATGCTCCATACTACAGTCACGTGATAGCTGCATAAATACTATAAAAGTATAGGTATCGATGTCATCGTAGCGTTGTGGCTGTTTGGTAAATACTACGAGTCTTGGGAAAGAAATGTCATGTGACCAGCATGTAAAAAATCCAAGACCCTGGGGTGGACACGCAGAACTGGTGCTGTTGACAGTAAACGTGTGCAGGAGAAAAAATGGTGTTAAGTACCTCAGTGAAGGTCTCGCGAATGACCTGATTGCAAGTCTGCGTGTTAACTTTTCTTCAAAAACAGTAGGTGGAGATTAGCGTCAGTAGTCTGGATGGATGTGCAGCTTAAGCTGCCTGAGGAGCGACAACCAAACGGTAGGGCTGAAATTGGGCAGATGGGTGACCAAACCTGAAAGGTGCTCCCTACAGGTAATCGAAGTTCGACCTATTTGGCAATTAACAGTGGCAGTTTGTTCAAACGTAGCATAACAGTCAATACAACGACCACAACGGAGCACTGCGTGGATCGATAGAAGTGCTTGGTTGCAGATTACCCGTACCCAAGCGTGGTGAGATTTGCATAAAATCGAGGGTATACCGACTTCCGACAAATATAGGCGGATTCTCATCCATTATGCCCATTCTCTCAGAAAAACATTTCGTTCGTGGGATTCATCGTCCAACATGACAGCGATGTCAAGCATACAGTTAGTGTGGTGCAAAACCAGCTTAAATGCAAAGAAGCTGTTGGGAAAAACCACTCAGAGACGTCTCGTTCTGCGCAAAGATCTCCTTTGAACGCCACTGAGGCTGTATGGACTTATACGATTACCGAGAAAGTCAAACGGCAGCCAGACACCTTGGACAAATTGTGGAAAGCGCTACAGGATATTTGGAGCAATAGTCCACAGCCACACGTTGATAACCTGTGTTGGAGGGAGCATGAAGGCGTCTTGTTCTGTATAAAGCAAAGGGCTCACAGCAAATACTAATGCACTGAACAACGTATTCACTTCGGGTTGGTTTTTTTTCTAACGTCTGTCAGCTCTCGTTTTTTTGCTTGTCTTGTGTGTGTTTTCCTAATTGTTTTCAGTACTGCACGTTAATGGTAGAATTTATTATATAAACTGGATTTTGTGGTAAATATTTGGTGAATTAAACTTTGGAAATATTTGTGTCGCTTATCTTTTGTAAATCAGTATAATATTCAAAACATTTGTATGTTACTTTTATAGATTTCTAAATAAAAATGAGCTGTAAAAGACCTCATAAAGGGAACTGTTTGTTCGTCTTTTGTACCACGACCGGGTGAGAGCTTGGAAAACGATCTTTGCTCCTCTTCTCTGAACTTGTTGAGAAGAGCTGGCCGGGGCAACAAAGCTTCCGTCCTCTAGTTGTTAATTAAGAGAAGATATATATACCTTTGTTACTCCAGGCGTAATGATTTATCATGATGTGTCAACCAGAAAAGCATTTCTCGCGCTTTGTGTTTTTTTGTACATAAGTAAAGTTATGGCAGATCTCGAGCTTTTCTCTGAAAATGTGTTTTGTGTAGGGTTAGTTTGACGACCCGTTTTTGTATTGTCAGAGCCATCGTCCTGACCTGTATGTACAGCAGCACTTGTTCACTGATCTGAGACCGTCAGCGTTAAGGAAGCAAAAGATTATTTTTTTTAAAAAAAACGAAAATTTAAATATATTATCTCCACAACCTTAAAGATCCATGGTATTAAAACAGACATAAGAATCGACGTGTTGCAATATCGGAGGGTAACCGCCCTATAGTCTTAAAGCTGAACGTCCTGTTCCCGATTTTTGCAGTCTGGTTGGTTAAGTGTTTCTTTGTCTTGCAGCACAATTTCTTCTGGATTGAATTCCCTGTCCGCCGTCGTTCTCAAGGACATAATCATGGCCTACTTTGTGAAAGACCTGTCAGAACAGAGAGCCACGAAAGTCTCCAGGATCCTAGGTGCTGCTTCTCACTGTCGCATACGTGTAGTTTGTATACATATAAAAATACGATATATTTCCATCTCATTGCTAAAGGAAAAAAAACCTCGCTCCATTATCGTAGATTTATTTTACATTTTGACGTATTCGTGTATTTAAAATTTGTGGTGCCTGCCCCATTTATTCATAAATCTATTTCTAAACTGTACACGATGGCTACATTTTAATGGCTGACAGATTATTTTGCTCCCAACACTTACACAAACTTAAAGAAAAATCTTTAAATTTTTACATCTATTGTGGGGAACCCACTGGGGCAGCCTGTTACAGAGGTAGCAAAACATTGGCACGGAATGAATGGAAACTTAGCATAGCTCTGTCGTTTCTTGACATTTCTATGTTTGTTACAGCTGTGATATTTGGCGTGATCTGCCTGGGACTCGCCTACGTCGCATCCTTGCTGGGCGGTGTACTGCAGGTAAGGGAACTTGCCCAGTTTGTCGGAGTCGTTTTCCTTGCCTCTTAACATTTCAATAAGATTTTACAATCATTTTTCTATTTTTAAATCATCGTATAGGCTGCCCTGTCGCTGTTTGGAATGATCGGAGGCCCTCTACTAGGTCTGTTCACCCTGGGAATGTTTTTCCCCTGGGCTAACAAATATGTAAGTACTAAACCCTGGGCTAACAAATATGTAAGCGCTACACCGTGGACTTATGGCCACCAACTGCTCTGCTGTTCTTTGCTAAATGGTACATACCAGTGGGGATCTGTCCTTTACAACGGATTACGAGATAACTAAATAAATTATATCTCCTCCTCTTTCGTCCCTTTTCGGGTCTATCCATGTGTACGACGTCATCTTACCATTGGCCGGCCTGTCGGCATCAAGATAGAAATGTGGCTTTCCTATTTAACAGTCCATGCAAGTGCGACATTTTTGGTGTTCACCGAGAACAGTTAGCCAGTGCGCAATGCATTTCGGAGAATGCAGCCCAGTCGGTCTTTTAAAAGATAAAGTAAAAATGGTTTTTGATTTTTAACGATTTAATCGGACCGTTGTGGGTTAAGTCGAAAGATTTGTTTGTATAGATCTTTAGATCGATTCAGCACTGGCGGAACAGTGTGCCACGGTAAGATGCTTTAATTGGAGACACTTGTTGTTTCTCAGACAGCATCCACAGAGAGCTGAAGACCCAGTCCATTCGAGTGTCTCTCCAGACAAGCAGCAGCTTATTCCGTTAGTTGCGTTCTCCGAGGTCCGTGTTCACTAACGACAGGACCCATTCTTCTGAACCCCGACCTTAGACCACGTTCTCTACACTGTGGCGCGATCCCCAAGCTGGACTGCTGTCAATGTACATGGAGATTCTCCTCTGTTTCGCACCTGAGCGCGACCATCCGACGGTTTTCCCCAGCTTTTTCCGGTCACCTGATTCTCTTGCAGGGCGCTTACACGGGTCTGCTTACGGGGCTGGTTTTCATGTTTTGGATCGGGATCGGAACCCAGGTGATCAAACCTTCCCAGCCACGCCCACCGATCAGCGTCAATGGCTGTAACTGGAACCTCACGACTACCACGGCGTTCTATACAGCTACGACTCTCGCCAATGTGACGACTCTCACGAGCACCATGGCCTCCTATAATGCTACGACTGCCGCAAGCAGCGCGTGAGTTGTTTTTTTATACACAGCCTTGGCACCTTCTACAATAAGAAGACGCTGTCTCGTGTAACATAAAGAAGTCGGCGCACATAACAATAGACACAAACCACCCTTTTGACTTTATCTTGCGTTTGGTGATCCGAGAATACATCAGAATGAGCTTATTTCTTTGTTTCTCGGGTTTGTTAAATAGGCGACATCCGGCGCCTGCAGATAAAAGCATTGTCAGGGTTGTTGCCATAATGCAGTAAGTAATCAGTATGGACGGACACTCGTGTACAAGTTAACAAATATGGAGTTTCTACATAGCACTCGGCATCCTACAGTGACGTAATGTCACATGATGCCAGGTTTCCGGCATAAAAATAAGGCTCACGGACTGACCTGTGGGGTGTGTGTGGGGAGTTCAGGGTTGTGTAAAGCTGCTGACCAGTCTGCGATACAAAGATGAGACCACACCGACGTTGTTTTGGTCGTGGAAGTTTGCCAGCTATACGGCGTGGGCACGGTTCCCTGCTCCAACGTGAGGGGTTAGCTTAAGTCGGAGGAGGAACGGGACTTGGGTGCGGAATTCCGACCATTAACTACTTGGTTGTCAGGTCCTGGTTCACAGCACCCGGCTGACTGCGATAATTAATGTTCACGTCAAAGCTCGACATAGTGAGCGGATTTGTCTGGCAGTTTGACGGCAGTAAATCAGATTTCTACCGATATCAGCTAACAGCGGTTCGTTTGAGAAAATGATGTTAGTGTAAAGTTTGAGCTGCGACGTTGAGGGTGCGTGCAAATAGCTGATGTGCAGGCCGATCCCTACATCTCGTGTTGGGAGATTGTGGTTAGATATACCAGTACACCTCACATTTCTATAGCCGCGCTGTGCGATTGCGACTCCGTAAAGACCGACATGGCGGCCATATCTCTCGGTCCTTATATCCAGTAACCTCGTGACTGCACAGTAGGATTCGTAGTGAGCCGACATCCCAAAGCCACGATATTCATCTGTTTGTTCACGCTTTGTGGTGGACCCTTTCTCCCTCATTTACACTCCACACCGAAAGCTATAGAAGCAGGTATAATCAGGTCGTTATACAACTGAAAAGGTGGCTAATTATCGGGCGGTGCTTAATAGTCTTCGGATAAGACCGTTTCTGAAGAGAGATGCTCACTGTCAACTTTTTCCCTTCCAGGGATCCATTGTACCGGCTGTACCAGCTGTCATACCTCTGGTACAGCGCCACAGCCGTGCTCACTGTGGTCGGGGTCGGCCTGCTGGTCAGCCTGGTCACCGGTAAGTACCCTAACCCCCCCTCCTCCAACATAGGGGCTATTTAACCTATTCAGTTTCTGCCCGTTTAACTTTCTGAAGAAAAGAACAGATATATAATTTAGCAAGCGTCCAATTTCATTTTCCAGGCCGCACAGATCCAGAGAATATCGATCCACGCCTCATCGTCCCCTTTTTCGATATTATTCTGCCACGTTTTTGCCTCCCTGAAAAAGTCAGGAAATTCTTGTGGTTTGGAGTACATCACGAAAAGGTAAGAGAACTGGCCCCTAAACACAGGAGTCGATTTCTGACAGGTTTTCTCTTCTTTTAACCCCTCCCCCCCGACAATTAACTTGATCCCTACTTTTTACTTTGTCACATGCCAGGTGAATAGGTTTCTAAGAACTTCTTTGATGTGCTTTCGTTACAGAAGCAGGAAAACATCAATGATGTATCGCCCACTGATATTGTAGTAATTGACCCTGGAATTCTGGAGAAAGAAATTAACGTAACCGCGCCCAACGAGAACAAGGAGAAGGCGAATTCGTTTACAGGATTATCCGATGGCATAGACAACCCCGTCTTTTCTCCGCCGTCCTACGATGAAGCAGTGGCGAACAGAAACCTGGTGACACACCTGTGAGACATATTTCTGACTCTGGTAGGACTCTTCTCGCGTAGCCCTCATTCTTAGATGAATGGGCTGAAAAAAGCAGTTTTCTTTACAAAACCTTTTGTTTTAGAGGAAAGACTCAGGTACACGCTCCCATATATCCAGAATGCACTTCAAACGACCTGCCGCCGAAGGTTCCTGGTACTTTGTTTTCTCTATTTAATTATATCCTAAATTCTAATTTGCTTTCTTTTAGCGCTCGCACTGACTCCCAACCTTTTCTCTTCATTATCTCCTAAGAATTTTGCAGTTTAGTTTGCTACAAAGCTGTCGCATCAGGCTGGCGGGTATCCGTAATTCAGACATTACTTTCCTTTATACACACCCTAATTAGAGTGGATTATACATGGCTCAAGTGGAGAAGAGCAGATTTCTTTGCCTTTGCTCTAGTTCTCGCCTTCTAGCAAAGCAGATTAGCGCAGTGATTGGCAGTGACAGTATTCTGGAGACTTTCGAATAAATTCTCCTTACGTTAACTTCCGGCTAGAAGCAGTAAAGGTGTCGCTACCTCTGACTGTAGGATGTCACGAAGGCAACTGAACCCAAGAACGGCGCAGTTATCATTGGTAGATCAAAACGAGAGCCCTGCTTTTGAGAGGAACGGTTCTTATCTAAGAAAGCATAAAGCCACCTGCCAGAGCATGCATCTAAAATTCCTTTAACGAATTTATTCTATTTAATAACTTTATGATAAACAAATAAAACTGGTTGATGCTCTAGATGTGTATGGAAACTCTGCAATAGTTAGTTGTTAATTAATGTTTGCCTACCTGTTTAATTATTGTTATGAGTGGAATCACGTGTCCACTGTTGTTTACAAACCCTTTTTAGTAAATATTGTACACAAAAATCTAAAGGCTGTAATAAAGAAAAAAAGTTGTTTAACGTCCGGAGTTCGTCGGATCTGTGCCGATGTTTCCCATAACGAGAGTCGGGTGTTTCTTTGAGCTGTGACTTGGGGTGAAAGATAACGTTATTTGCTGGAGAATGCTCGATCTACTCGGGACTAGGCCTCCCTCAGTAACGAAGATGCTTGCTACAGTTTCCTTCCTATCAAACAGCGGAATGAGATGGATGCGTCTGGCAAAGACACTGAGCATTTACGCTTCATCTGTCTTTTGGTGTGACCTATCGTTCTTGCCTGCATCTTCTCCAGCGAACCCAAACACCGAGCTTCCCAGCCTGTTCCCGTGTCACTGCTCTCGGTGAAACCATCAGCCATCCAAGCAAATAATAGCTGTCAGTCGTTTACAGAGCGTGGAATATCTTTGACTTTTTCTTAAAACTTTTCCTTCGATACCAGTGTTCAAAAGTTGTAGACTTTTCAAACTTGGACGAGCATATTAATGACAAGGAAGGAGTGCTCCCTTCACCGGCCAACATCAGTACCAGCCCAGCTGTCCGTTTTGGCGTCTTTCGTTATAGCGGGGTGGGTGGGGGGGGCGGGGCTTGTCAGGTCACGTGTCACACAGAGGATTCGTACGAAACCCTGGACATGTAGGAGAGCTGGTCTAAAGAAGTCCTGAAAGCGGGGTTGTTTACGCCGACGTCGGGAGAGTCGGTGGAGTCGAGGACGCTGCCAGACTGTGCGAGGCGGGAACCGGAGATTGTGGACAGATTCAACGAGCTCGAGCCAGTTCTGCCAATTTCGCTTGAGTTTGTCTCATGGCTTGAACTCGTCTTCACCGTCGTCTGCGATGTGCTCAAAGAGCATCGGTCCTTCTGCAAGACAGAAAGAAAGTGACAACCAGACCTGGTGAGGAGACGGAAACTTTCTTACACCTGGATTCCTTAGCAAATGAACCGTGACAGTTGTAACAGGATACCGGCTTTGAAGTCTAATCGCAGGGACAGAAATCTACAGCTGGCTTATACATCACGAATACAACTATTAGACGTAACTAGGGGCACCTGCCCACAGTTTGAAATCCTAGGATCCAGAACTATTCATCACCACAGCTTTATATTAGAGGGGGGGTATAATAAAGGGCTGGGGAATATAATAGGTTACCAGTGAGAGTTGTTGACTGTGACAGTGGGAGCCAGTTTAAATACCGAATTGATAGACATTTTACTTTTACTTGAGGGATCTTTGATAAACAATGGAGGTCTGTTGCTTGCATGTAGCAACTTATTTTGTGGTTGTGGTGCGTGAGGGTTAAGCGTGGTTAGGAGTCTACGTGTATTGCTCCCTTACACAGTGGAGACTGAAACCGGAGCCTCGGTTTGTAGGTGGTCCCGCGTGGCTACGGCGAATTGGTACAACCCCCAACTCGAAGTTAAGGGACATGGGAATGCTCGTTCCCCCACCTAGGGGGTCTTGCAATATAATCTCCCAAATAGTTGGGCCCGATCTTAAGCTAAAATAAATATGTATTTCACGAAAAGCCTTTACTATTACAACTACCAATAATAATAATAATAATAAATAATAATAATAATAATAATAATAATAATAATAATAATACCAAGGAGTAGTCCACACCAAATCGAAGGGGTCTCCTCAATTTTTCGGGAATATGGAAAGAGGATATCAAAAATTGGCATGAGAAGTCGGGGGTCGACCTCTTTGGGATCCGTGCGACCTGTGCGAAAAGAACAGAACATCGGTCAGACAATCGAAAAATGGCTCCATCTAAAGGTGGTAATAATTAAAACTGTTAAGCCTCGATCTGGAAGACACAAGGGGGCGTAAGCCAGATTGGATAGTCGGCGTGGACTCACTCACCCGTGATGAAGCTGACGGCGAGGCCCACCACAAGGACGATAAGCACGGCGGTCGAGCTGTACCACAGGTAGGACAGGCTGTATAGGGCGTGCACGGGGTTTCTGAAATAGTGAACCGAGCGAGCGCTGGGGCTTTAATTTCGTTCAGGACATTGTTTAGGTCTCTTCGTAAACCAAGCGGCATTCATTTGGTCTTGGTTCGTTTTACGTCGTTACCAACGCCGATAGAAGGTATGACAAACAGATCTAGGCGGCCTGCTTACCTGGGCGTCTCCGCGGGACTCGTACTGGGTCCCGACACGGCGAGCAGCGTGGTCACTGTGGGTGTCTGAGTCCCGGTCACAGTCAGGTTCCAATTGCAGCCGTCGGTGCGGATCGGTGACGTCAGCGATGGGCTTTGGATGACCTGGGCGCCGATACCAATCCAGAACATGAAGATTAAACCGGTGAACAGCCCAAAGAAGGCTCCCTAAATAAAACAGGAACCGGTGTTATACGTCCGACCCGTTCGAGGTCTTCATTCTGAACAATTGTCCCAGTCTTTTGTACCACCGATAGATATTCCTTAATCCTCGTGTTACTAACAAGACAGATAATTTTTCATATGAGGCAAAACATTAGAGAGAATATAAATCATCTGGGATGTGTGTACCTCCCAGACCGAACGAATCAACAACCATTTCCAAGACATTTCTCACGTCCAAAGTCAGCTTGTTGTCCGTGACGATATCAACAAAAACCTCAGATTGTCTACTCTCGGTAAATACTCGTCCCCCCGGAAATATCCTTTGCTGTTTCACTTTAACATTTTTAGAATTGTATCTGATGTTTAGGAGATGCGATGAATAACCAAAAACTGCTTAAATAAAAATGTTTTTGTTAAATTATAACTATGTAAATAATTTGACGTTTTTTTTAAAAAATCGATAGTCAATAAAAGTTTGAACTATTTTTTAAAATTATTTTATAACTAAAATTAAATCAAGGTAAACCAGCGATTTAATTAATTACACAATTGCAAAATTCCGGATTATATGTTGATCATAAAACAGAATTCAGATACTATTATGATATTTTATATCCGAATTACCCATCATTTATGTATATTAAAACCGTATAAGGTTAGTTTAAATGCTATCTAAAATAAACAATAATATAACTTTTATATTAGTTGCTTCGCCAACCATAGCAGCAGTATTAGGAATAATAAGTGTATTTTAAAATATAGATTTTAAAATATCATCAGGTGGTTGAAAAGATTTTATTGGGTTATAGGTTTTGAACCGGTCAGTGGAATACAAACAAATGTAACTAATGAGGTTATACATAATGAAGTTCGTGTTATATATATATACCAAGACCTCCTACTCGCTTTCTAAATTATTTTATTTTAAAAATTCTAAAAATCCTCTTAAACTCCTTCTCGTGCCTAACCGCTCTCCCACTAAAATAATGAAGTTGGTTTTCGCTGCAGTTTCCCTCGGTAAATTCCTCTTAAAAATTTGTTCTGCAGAATTTTCGATTTTTTTAATAAAAAAAAGAAGAAACAAAACGAAAACAGCTGAGGCCTGGGGATGACGGGCGGTGGGAGATTAACGAAGAATAGCGAGTTTGGGAGAAACATGAGACGAACATTTTAAACTTCACAATACAAAGCAGGTTCTTTTTTGTTGTTTTCTACTCATGGCTAAGAAACATGATCTTCTACCCCTTTGTCGCTCTGTGTTCAGCCAGCCTGACACTTTGGGTCAAGCTTCTAGCAGTCTGTGTATCAGATAAAACTTTACGATTTTGGCAAAGCTCAGGCTTATAAATAACCTAACAGACGATCAACATTGAATATTTATGTTTGGAATATGAGACGCGGGATACTTATGTTTTAATCGGATCGCCCCAGTATTGTGTCACGGGATAACCGGCTTACTTAACATAGAAACTGATGTGAAGTGTCCAAAGAGAGACTGAACTTGCAATTATTAATAAATTACTTTTTAGAAGAAGAAAAAAACTGTGATTTATTAGACGGTAATAAATGAAAAAGTATTTTAGGTTGTTGTTGCTTTTTAAATATCTTAATAAATAAATGGGGCAGCATATTTCTTATATATTTTATGATGGAGTGTCAAGTTAAAAACATACTTATAGTGGTGCATGTACGAGGTCTGTCGAGAAAGTATCCGTCTTTATTTTTTCCTGAGGGAAGTAATGATGTTAGGGAGGCAAAAGTGTGCATAGTGGAGCCGCATGCCTTCATGCGCATGCGTGGTTTTTGGCAGGCTTGCTGGATGCGTCAGTCGCTGTCAGGCAGCCATCGAGTGAGGTTCTGTACCACTTACTCCGTGATGACGGAACGTGTGGAGCAGAGATCTTGCATCAAGTTTTGCCAAAAGCTTGGAAATACCCAAGCGGAAACAATTCGCAAAATTCAACAGGCTTTTGTTGACAATGCCATTGGTGTTACCCAAATAAAGGAATGGTACAGCAGGTTCAAAGATGGCCGCACATAGGTGGAGAGGGACCAGCGTTCAGGGCGGGGGGGGCCGTCAACAAGCCGCAACGCAGTTGTTATCGAGAAAGTGGGAGGATCGTCGTTTGACGGTGCGAGAAATTGGTGACGAGGTCGGTATGCTGAAACTCAGGATCCCTGTTGGCAGTATCCAGCAGGTCCTACGCAACCTCAAGACGAAGTTGTTGTTGTTCCTGAGAAAGCAGCTTGGCACAAATTTCGCTGCCACTCTGCGCGAGCCCAAATCCTCCGTTACAATTGCATGTGCAGAATCTTTACTCATCCCGTGATAACTGGAGATGAGGCATAGGTGTACAGGTACGACTCGGTAACCAAAGCTCAGTCATCACAGTGGAAACACCCAACGTCAGGTCTGGAGCAAAATCAAGGTGATGCTGACTGTTTTCTTCGACTACCGAGGCGTTGTGCATCACGAATACACACCAGAGGACAAACAGTTACAAAGGAGTACTATCAGGGAGTCCTCCTCCTCCCTCCTCCGTCTTCGTGATGCAGTTCGGCGCAAGAGACCGGATCTGTGGGCCTCGCAAAACTGGCAGCTGCATCATGACTACGTCCCGGCTCATTCGTCGCAGCTGATCCAAGGTTTCTTGGCAAAGAAAGACATTTTGCTTATTCGCCAGGCTCCCTACTCTCCAGACATGGCTCCTCCTGATTTCTGGTTGTTCCCAAAAATGAAGATGCCACTGAAAGGCTCCCGCTTTGAGAGCCGAGAGGACATCATGCGGAATGCGATGGCGGAGCTGAGAGCCATTCCGGAAGAAACATTCCAGACGTGCTTCGAAGAGTGTAAGGATCGCTGGGATAAATGTGTGGAGGCACAAGGGGCCCACTTGGAAGGGGATTAGCAATTGAACCCCACCAAGTACGTAATTTTTTTCCCAGCCTAAGGTCGGATACTTTTTCGACAGACCTTGTATTTCTTCAAAAACATCATTCCCAAAAAATGTCAGAGGACCGACAACTTTGAATTAATATAATCAGACAGTATCGCTTAAGGTTTGCTAAAATCATTGTTTGTAGCAATTTATGGAGTAACCTGACACAAGATATATTAAATATTAAAATTCTCCAAAGTAACCAGCAAGCGGAAGGTGCCCAGGTACCTGCTAACTCCCAGGTAGCGTCCTGACAAGGCGTACCCAGGTCATGTGGTCATTACGTGAGGTTCAAAAGATGTATTCTCTTCAGATTTCCGTGTAGAGACCGCTAAATAGCTCGAGTAAATTCTTACCAATTATCGGATGTAGATATTAAAAGTACTAATCGATTGAGAAAGATTCGAAGTAATGAACCGTATTACCATGGCGACGCCTCTATTTGATTTTCGGTGACTTCACAAAAAAGTTGTTAGACGACGGTGTATTCTCTTCCAGGTGAATACTGTACAACGACCAAGTTCGATAAGAATATATTATAGAATATCCGTTATTTACTAATATCAGGAATAAACCTTCCACCGCAGTGTAAACTTTGGTCACATCAAAGATGTTTCCACGCTCTCCACTGAAATCTTCTTGATAAAACATTTCTTGTAGCCAGCCATTCCCTGGTCATCGACTACTGTGCGCTGCGCCTTAATGTAGTGGTGTGGGCGACTACTGCCCCTCTCTCTTACCCATTTGTTTGCGTGCGGAAATATCATTCCTAGCGTGAAAACTCCAAGCAGTGGTCCCCCGATCATGCCAAATAAGGAAAGAGCTGCCTGAAATAGACAAACGTTTTTTTAAAGTCTTTTTTGATTTTCTGTTCTGAGCCAGGCTTGCGCTATCAGTGACAGGTTGCTGAATAACGTCCTGATATTGTCAAATCTCTAGAGAGTGAAGCCCCCTAAAGTGTGATATATATTTTGGGACTGTCTACATCAAACGTAACCCACTCGCACTACTTATTATGTTGGTACGTAGAAAGCCACTGGCGCTATGTTAGGTTTGAAACTAACCAGCATTTTGTATAAGCCAGCCAACCATTTGGGCTGTTACAATGTAACTAGCAATTTCTATAATCCAGCCAACTATTTGGGCTGTTACAATGTAACTAGCAATTTCTATAATCCAGCCAACCATTTGGGCTGTTACAATGTAACTAGCAATTTCTATAATCCAGCCAACCATTTGGGCTGTTACAATGTAACTAGCAATTTCTATAATCCAGCCAACCATTTGGGCTGTTACAATGTTCTGTAATGTTTGAAAGTAGAAAAAAAAAGACTCAACTACATGTTTCGATTTAACTAAAAATCTTATCTTCAGTCTGTAACAAAACTTTTCTAAACTACTACTATTCATGTGGTCACCTGCCAGGTATGGTGATATTTCGATGTTTGTGGGGAAAACCTTTGTGTATGTGGAGCCTATCTATGTCCATGAGTGTGTCCAAGATAGACGTACATGTGTGTGTGTGTGTGTGTGTTTTATATTGCTGTTGATATTATATTAATTTATAAAAATTATTTTAGAAATTAAAGTTTTTAAACATTTTAATCTAGTTACATGCAAATTTTATACTACAGCATTAAATTTGAAACCAACTGTAACATTAAACGTAAATGAACTCTTTTTTAACGACATTCTTTTTGCATTTATTTTCAACTAACTTTGAAATTTTAAATCTTCCTCAGCTAACTATTAATTTTATTCATTTATCTAAACACCTATTTCATGTTATCGTTGAGAATTTCCAAATTCATCATCTTTCAATTCATAATATTAGGAAATTATTTGCTACAAGCCTGGGTGCTGTCTAGAATACGTTCTTCTTAAAGAAAGTAGATGATCTAAATTTGAAAAAAATTGTTTCGCTTTTGAATAACCCCAGATATAAGCAGGGTGTGTTTATTTATCTTGTACGTGGGTCAACCAAACCACAAATATATATATATTAAATAAACAAGAACTGTTGTCAAATGAATTATCTTAATGTCGATGACATATTATCAGGATATAACACACGAAACAAATAGTTTTTCTCTTTTGATATATATTTTTTTCTAAGTACTTCACTCTTATGTTTTGTTGTTTTCTTAAACCAGTTTTTGTTGACGTTTATCAGGTTTCCTCTTTAAAGCTTGTTTTGGTGCGCGTGAATTTTTACGCTGACACCAGTTCGTTTTGTTGAGCCATGACGGGCTGTACATCTAACTCTTCGCAGCTCCGTCAACTTTTCTATCAAAAAACATTTTTGCCGATGTAAGCCGAGTGTCTTGTACCATTTATCTTTAATAACCCTGACGAAATCTCGACGCAGTATCGAGAGGGGTTATTTAAATAACGAACTGGGCGCTGCGTCATTAAATACGATCACCTCGTTGAGAAATTTAATACCTGCAATTTTAAAATACGCGGACAATCAGGCGATAGGTGAAGAAAAGTATTTAATGTTGTATCTGACAGCGGAGGTTGTAAATCCTATTTTCAATTTTATTATCATTGCGAAATATATAAAAAAAAAAAAAAACGAGAAGTAAATATTTGGGTTTGGGTGTGTTCTACAAAGATCTATCCTCGGTGTCTCACTGTCTGCCATGGAAGATAAGCAGGTAGAAATACACCTTAAGATAAAACCCAGTAACATTCCGACGAAGAGCGCGAGTATACAGTAGATATAGGAAATGTCTTTAAGCACAGGTGTGTGGGTGGGGAAGAAGGAAGATACAATGACGATAGCTTTAAACGAAACAAGTTGTTATTATTAAAAGACAATGTTCTTCATCTAGTTGTGCATCACTAGTTCAGTGTGAAGTTTCTGGCATTACTTTGGCTGTTAATACAGGAAGCAGGTAAAGGCTATTACAAGACTGAGAGAAAACTATTTATTGACGCGGTTTCTTCAATGGATACTAACATCGTTATGAACTACAAATGATGATTTATTTAAACTTTCTAGAAGTTCTTGTTAAAGAAATATTTCATCTTTAAGGCTGGCACAAAGAACCAAAATACCATCTTGACGTAGTATTTACAGGACATTAAATGTGATAGTCGATGACATGGAAACGCAGTGGTTCTGTGGCTTCTTTACGTCAGGTTATCAGTGGATAAATACAAAAATCATTTTGATTTACAGACTGCTTAGCTGGAAAGTCCTGAAGATGAGATCTCTGGTGTTATTTGCTGGTAGCTTAAAAAATGTATTTATATCTACCTGCACTGGGTACAGAACAATCTAAATATCCTTTTATATCTCGAACTGAAGTAGATAAATTCCGTTTATAAAAGAATTCTTAAATATCTAAGCCAGATATAAAACTTGGATGAGCCCATTCCAACAATATAATGACTGTTTGTTCATCTTTTTTGAAGACACGTAAAATATCCGGTAATTAAAACTGAGCAGGGCACTGTACAGTTTGATAGTGGCTGTAAAATATTAGATCAGTTGATAGCGTTTCTCCCGTGGTATTTAGTTAATATTTTATGAGTCGGATGACTGGCAGAAAATCAAATAAAGCTAGCGGAAAGTTTGTGTGCACAAGGTGTAGTTCTGGTACTAACCATTTAGATTAACATAGAATCACTTAAGAACTGACGTATATATTTACTGAGTACTTATTGTTTTCGCCAGAGCCAGACAAAGTAACTTTACTGTTTGTCTTCCCAGTCCACCCGACAATTTTACTGCAAAGTACGCCTGCAATAAACATGGAGTGTGTACCATTAGAACTTCGTATGCAAAGGGTGAGTGGTTCGGGTGGAGAAATCAACTAGAACCGTCTTCGCATAATTCACTGCGCAGATGATGCTTTCATGTTGCGAAAAAAATCGGCCATTGTCGAATACGACGCGGGAACCTATGCACTTAAGTGATATCTACTGTAATATGCCATAGTGATTTATAGTGGCAGCGATCAGTTTCAGCCACATTAAGTCCAACATTAATTTTATATCTCCGGTTATAGAGAGCATCTGGTCGGTGTCTTGTCAGTGGCTCTGTGGTCATCCGTAAATATATATTTTTATGTTACCTTAAAAGTTCATTAACGTCTACGCAATTATAAAAAATTACTAAGATATTGCTACGATAACTATTCCTGATTTAGAATTCAGTGATAAAATTAATTGAAAGTTATCAGATGTGTATAAAAATAACAAATTAAATGTTATCTTCTAGCGCTTCTCAAGCGAAAGAAAAAGTGTCTATTCGTGATAAAACGCAGCGCTACGCACAACTCTGACGTAAACAAGATCGTTCGTGGTCTCCCTCACAGGAGAGCTATCGGTTTGCTCACAAATGTTTAAGTCAGACCGAATATCTCCTAGAACTATCGACACAGACTACCAATGGCGCTTAAGGCTGTGGTGTTTCATTAAAAGGAAGTATGTTTTTCTATGGTGAAAGCTCCAGTTTACCTGCAGAACGCCGCCAAGTAGGGAAGCTACAGCACTCAGTCCGAGGCACACCAATCCGAAAAACAGGGCTGAAAGACAGGCAAGGAGAGCGGATATAGTGGATTATTTATTAACAGGGTGACTTCTTTTGGCAGAGCTTAGATGTGCGACCCAGCAGAACGAACGAGGATAAATGTTAATGCTGATCGATTCCAGCCTGCGGCAAACATAAATAAGCAAGGGTGAAGACACCCGGCAGACTCTTCCAATCTCATTGTTTATCTCACTGAAAACAAAGGAATAACGAGAAAAATAAAACTGTTACTTACTTTACTTAAGGATTTAAGTCTGTATACTTCCGCAAACGTAAATAACTTTATATCTGTGTTTTTATAGAGCAGCAATACTGTACCAATGTAAAGAAATATCTATATATTATACTCGAAATTATTAAAAAGATTTTCTATTTATAATCGTCTATTGATTTCTCATCCTGATCGCTATGAATGGTCATCGTATTGGCCATTTTATTGTCATTTTACACACCCTTTTTAGTGTTTTATTTCTGTGCAGTTGGTGTGACGGAAATAATCGGAGAGAGAGAGAGATGACATCAGAGAGAGAGAGAGAGAGAGAGAGAGATGACATCAGAAAGAGAGAGAGTGAGAGATGACATCAGAAAGAGAGAGAGAGAGATGACATCAGAAGAGAGATGATATCAGAAAGAGAGAGAGAGAGAGAGAGATGACATCAGAAAGAGAGAGAGAGATGATATCAGAAAGAGAGAGAGAGAGAGAGAGAGAGAGAGAGGAGAGAGAGAGAGAGAGAGAGAGAGAGAGAGAGCATGTTCTTCTTTCTTTCATTCCTCTGTTGTTACCTGATAGCATTTGTCTGACTATTTAATTTATTGTTGCTTTATTTAGTGGAGGTATAATACTCTTATTGTTTCCCTCTGTTAATCTAACTGCTTTGTATTTATTTGTTTGTCTCCAGTATCCCCTCTCCAACTCGAGCCCGGAGAGGGCGACAGACAGACAGACAGGGTACCTAATATTTTCAGTATGGCCGTTTCTCGCTCAGAACTCAGGTTCTTCCACACGTAGATTTTGATGACGTCCTGCAGGAAGACGGCCGACAGCGAGTTCAGCCCCGATGAGATGGTGCTGCGAAAGAGAACACAAAGCGATCGGGGTCCAAAAAAGAAAAACTTTGCTGTCAATAACAAGTAACAGCTCACGTTAGTTAAGGGGAAGTAACTGGCTCAATCACGTTAGCCAGAGAATTGTTTTGATATAAACTACACAGATAAATCAGACGACACAAATTATAAGAAAGGTTTAGGTTTGTATTTTTAATTTACATATTATGCGCAAAATACGGGAAATTTTAAAAAATTTAAACTCATTTATTTTAATGTCTTTCTAGACTTCTGCTTGGAATTTAATTTTTTTTTACTAATTAAACAAGCCCATTTAATATTTCATCGATTCCTCTCATTGGAGTTCTACGTGTGTAGCTGAAAAATAAATGACTTTCGATACCTGAAGTCGGATGAAGAAATTTAGCAGGTTGTGGTATTAAACACGTAAAATTTAAATTAGAACCGTCAGGAGATATATCCTGAAGATGTCCAGACGAAACCCGGCCTGATACCATGACAACGATCGTTTCAAACTCATTCGTGCTTATTCACTGAGAAAGAAACCAAGTTATGACGAGATACGTTTTATTTCGGATCCTAAAATCAAAGAAAAGAAAGTAATTAGGGAATATGTTTTTTACGGTCGACACACGGAACTACTACGTGGACTGAATACAATTTCCACGCGCCCTGGAGCACGTGATAGGGCACCAAGGTTTAAAAAGCCATATTTAAAGCAGAACAAACGAGAGTATTGTGTTGTTAGGCTCCAGGCCTAATTCAGATCCATTTTCCAACTGAGTCTTTTTTTAGCCGACCTGAGATCTATAACCATTGTGTCGACTTTGAAAAATGATACATTGTCAAAGTATAAAGGGAGTCACAAAGAAATGCTTTTAACTTAAAAACCTTCGGGTATTAGCTTACCTGAGTGCGCCGCTGAACAAAGAAGCCACAAACAAACCAGGTATCCCTTTCACATGACCTAAAACGTCCATGACGAATAGGGGCAGCAGCTAAAAGGAAAAGTAGAACAAATACTTTAAAATTAATTCTTTCTCTTGCAAAAGGTTGTACACGGAATACAGGAATGAAGTATTTCCGCCACTTTTTCTCGGGGTAAGAAGTTGTAGACTGACGCTGATGTATAACGGTCAATTCTGTAAGCTCATTGACTTTTTTCTAAAATAAAGGGAGCTCTACAAAGGTCACGTGTCGTCATTAGAGCTATTGTTGTTGACTTCATATGTATCCATTCCCCCTCTTTTTTACGAAGATAGATAAGTCATATATGTGCTGTGCGCATGGCACTGTCAAATGTCAAGTGTGACGGTCAGTCTTGTATACCTACCTGGTCAGATGCCGACACCAGGTGAAAAGACTTGGGATCACAGGTGCTATAGAAAGCGTACATCACAATGCCAGTCAGACAACCGAAGAACATAATTACACACAGTCCGGGGAAGTTTAGCCAAATAGCCCTGTATAACAATAATAATAATAATAATAATAATAATAATAATAATAATACGATTTATGTGCATCCATATTTTATATGAAAACGAGGTGTAAACTTAATCACCAGTTCATTGATTTTCTTTTATGCTGACGTCACAGAAACCACTACTTGCACACGTTAGAGAGAGAGAGAGATCTATCGAGGTCCCAAAAAGTGGCGCGAAAGTCGAGGGGACCAAGTCGGTAGCGCAGGTTTCCTCTGGACACCAAGTCACCTGCCACACCTAAAAACTGAAGTGTTCCACTAGACACTCCAGACTTGTCTCCCTCGTAGGAATACAACAACAACAACAACAACAACAACAACAACAACAACAACATAAAAAGTCCACAAACGAAATTTAAAGAATTCATGATAAAAAAGTTCCTTTGTATTTTCCAAATTTGGTCCCCATTTTTAGGCAGATAAATGAAGCTGATCCTCATATAAAAAGGGAAGTGGGCGCTAGTTCTGAGTGTGAGGTCAGCAATCTTATCGATCATTGGATCTGTTTCAAATTAACAGACGGATTTTCTTCTTTGAAAAACATGGACAGACAAAGAATTCAGAAGTAAAAAGAAAGAGAAAAATTAATGTAGTATTTCAGATAAAATTAATGTTTTTTCCCCGAAAGTCTGACGATGTCAGGGTTAGCGAATGGCACAGAGATCGCGGATATTTGTGTTTCTCTCAAAGTTCACAACTTTGGTGAAAACTCAGACACGTGCTCTTCAGCCTCGCTTTCGTTTACGAGTAACATCGACTCTCGCTACGACGCCATTGGTTTTAATCTATTACTCTATTCTCGGGTTGTAGCAGACCGGAGACTGTCTAATCCGATTACTTACAGTTGGGCTTTCTTCAGGGTTGGGCACGTGAGGGCTCTCTGGACTTGCGCTTGATTCGTTCCGTAGGTGGCGATCCATGTAAAGGCTCCACCAATCACGAGCGACCACGCGCTATGACGGACGCTAGGGTCAACACTGAAGCTGGAGATGAAGATGATGATGATGACAATATGAAGGGGAAGCAGTAAATTTGTTAAAATCTTATTTTAGTAAGCAGCTTAAGTGATTTAACTTTCATAATTTCTGATTGATAAGTCAATTGGACATAATAAACTAATTTTATAAACAGAAACAAAAGAAAAACTTTTTCATAGTTTAACTCAAAATAATTTCAAAGAATTTTTTCTACTGTTTAATTAAAAGTTTAAGTAATAGATGTGGTAATGTATCTAATTAATGATGTATTGATTTAATTATTTCCAAATATTCAAATAGGTTCTAGAAGACGCGGCTAGGTATGTCACATTTCTGATGGCTGGAGATTGAGGCGCGAACCTTTTTATGCTTAGAATTCTGTAAGTGATATTTGAACAATGAATGGATAGATAGATGGACAGACGGATGGACAGACGGATGGATAGATAGATGGACAGACGGATGGATAGATAGATGGACAGACGGATGGATAGATAGATGGACAGACGGATGGACAGACGGATGGATAGATAGATGGACAGACGGATGGACAGACGGATGGATAGATAGATGGACAGACGGATGGATAGATAGATGGACAGACGGATGGATAGATAGATGGACAGACGGATGGACAGACGGATGGACAGACGGATGGATAGATAGATGGACAGACGGATGGATAGACAGATGGACAGACGGATGGATAGATAGATGGACAGACTGTTACTAAAAACATCCAAAAACATCAAGAAAGTCATGGCAGGTTGGAGAAGCCATTTTAGTTCTGAAAAGATGTGATCTTAACGCATTTTTATTTGGCTATCTCCAAGAAGAGCTACAGTTATAGGAATGTGGGTATCACGAGGTGTTCGGCCAATATGGGAGGTGTTTGACTTCCGTCAGAGAAATATCAGCGATTCATTCGTGTTTATTAAGGTTGGATAATCGCACCTGACCGGGCGCAGTTGCTAGCTGCCCGCAGAGAGAAAGATAGGCTTTCGGAAAATCTGCTGTGATCTAGCTCGATAGTTCGGTCCCCACATAAAAAAACAGGCTGCCTTTCGTCGTATAGCGTAATATGAACAATATGGGAGCAGATTTTATCAAACTTCATCAAATTAATATTAGCTATTTTAATTACAAAAATGTCGTCCCCCCCTTTTTTTCTTCAAATTACCAACGAATGCTGAATCTTGGTGTTGTTTGCCTTTAGTTACACACAACTTTGACTATTTTCATTTTAAGTATGCAGGGTTTGGACCTTGAGTCTTGCAGAAGTTCAGAACGTCTCCGCTCTACCTGTTTTGGTTCTACAATTACATAACAACGGTCGTATACCTTGATTAAGAATCTATCCCCGTCTCGAAGGTTTGACCATGCCCCCCCCCCCGTTGGTCATGTGAATTGAGCAAGAACGCGCCACCTGCTGGTGTAGTTGTTATGACGTCAGATGGCACTTACTCGCTGAAGTAGATTCGCTTGTTGTCGGCCGCTATCTGCCAAGCTCTAGCCAGTCCTCCCACTTCTATGCAACCCTGTATAAGAACGGCCAATTGACCGATAAGGATGAGAAACACCTGGAAGGTATCGGTCCACAGAACGGCTTTCATTCCTCCCTGAAACAAGCCATACCAACCAGATTATGTTGACGGTCATCATAACTGCACACCTGTGGCGAACTAGGAACAGGGGATAAGGTCTCGGATTCAAATAAAACTCTGTCCCTCAAAACATTAGAACAAATAAACACGAAGATGATATTTAAAAAAAGATTAATTTTTTTATTAAGGTTTTTTTCCGGAAGTTAATAGATTCTCGTTTTCCATAATACATTTATAGAACATCTCGTTTGCTTTGGGGACATTTCTTTCAAAGTCATTTAGGGAAAAGCGCCGATGCGGTCCTGAGGCTATCTATTCAACTTTAAAAACTTTCTAGTTGACTGTTAAAAACGTTTTTTGTAGTTAGAGAAAACGTGGGAATGACAATTACTATGGCGGCCAAATGGACACTTTTGATAAATAAGCCAATATAAGTTCTTCGTATTTGCTGCCAGTCCTGTTTTCGTCATTGGTTTACCGTTAGGTTGGGTGCGCGCGACGCTTTTCGTAATAATTAGCGCCCAGAAGGTAAATAATATTAGCTGACTTCTGCGGGCTGATGATGAGGACATCTCTGACTTTACTGCGAGTCCCTACACTGTCACAGTATGACCTCACCCTTTTTTTTTTCTTTCTTTCTGGATAATGATAATACTCGCCATCAAGACATAGTAATCGGCAACAAACGCAAGTGGTTCTTTAGAGTGAGGGAAATTAGCCATATAAGGCACGGAGAGCTCAACCTTTTATTTGAAATCTGTCTTCAGTATAGCACGCGGAAGTTAAACTGTAAAGAGCTGGAGTATCAAAGCGAAAGTAGAGCGGAAATATAATTCTAAATGTGCCCGCCATTATCAGTCAGTCGTTTTAATTTTCTAGATGGAATTATGCTTTACTTTGAAGTTAATATTGTTGTTTTAGTTTAATTGATAATGTTTAAAGTCCGTGTAACTTTGAGCTATTGGTTTTATTAAGATGACGTTTTTCAATAACAGGAACTGCAACCTTACCAAAGTTGTGTAGAGAGTACAGACCAAACCAACAGAAATCACAGAACCCCATAATGTGAATCCAGTAACTGTAATAATAAACAAATAACAACAGCAATAATAATAATAATAATAATATAATAATAATAATAATAAATAATAATAATAATAATAATAATAATAATAATAATAATAATAATAAAATAATGCTTTAATATCGCGCCACATCAAAGGTTAAGTTTAAAATATTAAGGGCTTAGATATTGGTGTAAATTTACTGTGGCTGTCAGTGATTTATTAAATAGATGATTGCTGCATCTTCGTTGACAGACGTTCTACCCTGAGCTCAGGACATCTCTGGGCAGTAAACACGCTCAGGACTTACGTGGAATATTCTCTAAAATCAAACGTTCAACTTCGTCCCGCCATCCTATTTCCGAGGTAAGGCCAAGCGCCATTTTTTACACGTGTTGGTCACGCGCCCCCTTTCCACAGACTCTCCGATCTCTGTCACCGGAGGTAGTTTGCCTGGGATTTCAGCGGTCAGTCGGTCTTAAGTTCGACAGCAGCTTAATCATGCGGTAGTTAGCGGAATTACCCACCGAGGCAGTCCAGGGGGAGGGCAGTTCTCCCAACCCTAGCCTCCCCCCCTATCTGAGTTCTGTAGTAAGGCATCACTAATATCCTAGTCTGATGTTACTGCAGGTGATAGAGTCGGGGTCAGGACTGACCCTGACCCCGACTTGACGAATCCGTTTACTTACCTGCATTCAGAGCCAGGGAAGGAGCGTATAAGACAATAGCCATGTAGAGTAGCTGAAACATTAAAAAAAAAAGAGTCAGGTGTTTTTTGTCGGTGAGACCGTTGTTGCTCGTCTGCTACACACACACACACACAAACACCGAGACACGCACACACACATACACACAAACAAACACACACACACACATACACACACACACACACGCAGACACAACACCGAGACACGCACACACACACAAACACACACACACAAACACACACACACGCACGCACACACGCACGCACACACACACACACAAACACACACACACACACACACACACACACATACACACACACACACACAAACACACTTACACACACAACAAACACACACACACACACACACCGAGACACACATACACACACACACACAGGCACACACACACACACACCGAGACACGCACAGCATCGGTGTATTCGCCCATGAAGGAAGGAAATGCCGTCATTACTGAAATTCCTAAAGAATGGTACAAGGTAGATTTGGGAAATACAGAAAACGCCACCACAGAGAACTCGGTCTCTGTGTTTTTTTTCCTAAAATTTCAACAAAATAAGCACAGAAATATTTATTGAAAATATTTGTAAAACAATATCCAATTAAATGCCCTTGTAGCAGTGCACAAATCTATTTCATGTTTTAATTCATCCCTAGAGAGACTGACTCATCTGGAACTGTTTATTGTATGACAACATGCATCTGACGTCACCGTGTACACGAGGAAATAAGTTTAGGTCGGTGTTCTTGTGACATCGTCGTGCCCGTTGTTGTGTGAAGGACTTTCGTCTTTGTCGTGATCATCCACAGTAATAATAATTTTACGTTTGTTTTCATGGGCGACCTTATCGTACGAGTCAACGTTAACCAAAGGCATTAATGGAATCGTCGTAGTCTTGCACGCCACAGCTTGTGGGATGTCAGCCTTGCGGCTTACCTGATTGAGGTTAGGGCTTGGTTCAGCATCAACGGCTGAAGAATTCGATGGACTAATCAAAGATGCGGACTCTCTTATATAAATGGATCTCCGCTGATTTAGTCCGCCTTGGACAGCAGCAGAGTGCGCTTTGTTCTGCTGAAGTGCTGGGATGTCCCTGACTGTAGATGAGTGTAGTGATCCAGTCTGGTACATTGGCATCTCTTGGCTTCTGTCAAAAAACGATGTCTCTACAGAAAATAGCTTCTCCACACTTTCGCCAGCCAATGGTATCTTTTCAGTTTCCTCAGGCGATGGTTTCTCCTCACTTCTCAACGCCATCTTCTTTCCTTCAAAAAATAAAGCTTGTTCTTTTTTCAATGACGATTTCATTTTGTGTTTCTCCGACAAAGCTATTTCTTCACCCAGTGGTATCGCATCAAGCAAAGTATCGGAATTTAACACGCGCAGCCCCCTTAATAACATTTTCTGGTATTTCCTCTTTATATCTTTCTCTTTATTTTCCTCTAATCTAGACTGCTGTCTGGTGTTTTCCAGTGACTGCTGCGCCGTTAAAATTTCTGTGCGCAGCTTTTGCTTACACGAGTTACATGCTTTTATGGCGCATGTGTACCTACTTTCGTTTTTCCTAAGTATCTAGACTTCCACACCTTCCACATCTTTTTTGTGTAAACCTGGCTGTAATAGGTGACAGCCAGGGTACTCATCAGCGCTTTTATTCTCAGCTTTTGGTTCTGAAGATTGCTCTCTTCCTGAGGAAACCTTTCTGTGGTTCTATGTTTTGAAATGTCCAGGTACCGCCTCATCTGAGCCGCCGTATTTTCTTTACGTTTCAATCTGGGCTCCATTGAGCCCAGCTCGACTGACAATGTCTCCACGTCTTGTCTCATCTCCGCCTTTTCGGATTCACCCTTTTCTTTCAGGCTTTTAAGCGTTTCTTTGTGTTTCCCCTTGAAAGCGAACAGCATCTCTCTAAATCTGTCCATCATCTGTGATTTTGTGTGTTTGCACAGAGTATCAAGGTACGAGTCGATTCTGTCCATGAAAGGTGAAATGTCTACGGTGATCTCTTTCACCTGTCCAGCTACAGGCGTAGACCGGTTGGCCATTTCTTCTCGTGCGAGACTCTCAAACCATCAAACCTTCGCAGTAGCCTCAAGTAAATATTCCGTGTGACGCTTATAATGTCATCCTTTCTATTTAGGTTTTTTTTCGTTTCAAATTACGCCACTGCGTCTCTCACAGCCGACTGGTTTCGTATCAGACGCCTTCTTATGTTAAAACATATTACGTTGAGAATAAGCAACCATGAAAAATTTGTCCGTCGTGCTGCCTGTGTATTGTAGCCAATGAAAGTCAACAAACCATTTTCAGATTCAGAAGATTATCAAAATAGAATAGTCGGAAAGCTAAATAGATGTACGGTATCTGCGGAGAGTTTGGAGAGCCATAGAAAGTTATAATTCATGAAAATAAATTTCAGAAAGTTTAACTTCACTTATTGACTGGAAATCGTAATTATGAAAAACGTGTGACTTCTTTACATGTAAAATATTAGTAGTTCAAGTTTTATCTCTAAACGAAACGTTCAGGAAAAAATGTTCAATAGACTTTGACTTTTCATCATCATCACACTTAATAGCGAAAGTAGATACGACTATTACCTAACCAATGGCTACTCTAACAAGCATTGTTACTATATTTCCATATCATTTCAATAGTTTTCATTTTTATAAATGTATTTATTTCTTACATAATTGCAAGCTCAGTACCAATAGAAATTAAT
This sequence comes from Nautilus pompilius, assembly GCA_018389105.1. Taxonomy (NCBI): domain Eukaryota; kingdom Metazoa; phylum Mollusca; class Cephalopoda; order Nautilida; family Nautilidae; genus Nautilus; species Nautilus pompilius. The sequence goes on along the minus strand of JACATO010000344.1, from coordinate 1,275,946 downwards.
TAATAAGAACAACTCTGTGTATTAATTTAAAGTGTTTTCATAAATCTCAACAGCGGTTTGGTTCAGAAAGATTTTTAAAGAAATTTCTTTTTATAACAGACTGCATTGGTAAAAACAGTTTATTTGTATTTGTGGCAGTCAAAGCGGAAACTGCAGAGTTTCTCCAAAATAAGAATTAGCAGACATTGGCGGCGAGACCGGTCGTGTGGGGGTCATTGTGACGTCAGTACGTTGTTGTCTTCTTGCTCGATATATTTCAAAGCAATCCCTTGGCCAATGGTCTGCTTCGTTACTGGATGGTATGACTCCACGTCAATCGATGCCATTGGTGAGATAATGGTAAAGAATCCTTTACCTCTCGGCGCGTAGCGTTTGAGCTTCGCTGGTGTTTTTTTCCGCCCAGCCTCTAGATCAATAACTGAAGTAAGTGGTACGAGGGTTCGAGATTTGTCCGGGCGTGGCGCTGCCATGTCATCCACGGAAAGGTCTTCTGCAAAAAAAGCGGGAGACAGCATGTCATATTTTTTTAATGCAATCAGGTTTTCAGAATTAAAAGCGCTCAGTCCCCTAAGCAGGATTTTCTGATAATCTTTTCTCAAAGAACACTCCCTCTTAGTTATGAGCTGGTTTAATTCATGCAGTGACTGTTTAGTATCCAGAATCCCGCTCTGCAGTTCTCGCTTCAAGACCTCGCACGATGTCAAATCGCACCTGGACTGCATTTTGAGCTTCTCAAAATACCTGTGTTTCCACATGTTCAGCGTCCTTATCGCGCGCGTCTGGCTGCATTGGTTGGACGCCAGTGTTGCTTGGAAATTCTTCATCTTCTTTATCTGTGTCTGCTGCCAAGTCTCATGTTTCGACACCAAATTCATCTTTTCCATCCTCGAATTTTCCAGTTGTCGCTGCAGATGCACAACCATCTCTGCATTCGTCTTCAGTTTCGTTTCTAGAAAGCTAAACGCATCAATCAAACTCTCCGCTTTCTTCCGCATTTTCTTATGGTCAATTTCTTCATTCATCTTTAGGTTTATCATCATCTTCTTCGTGGTTGTTTGAAATCTTCTGAATATATCGGTACACTCGTCCACGATCTGCGCCTTTATGTCTCTGTACCAACTGTTCAGGTACGTGTCCACCCGCGTCAATAAGACTGACACCTCAGCGCTTGGTCCTTCTCTCGCTAACCCCGACATCTCGCGGTTGTCAGAAAACTGTAGACATGGAATCCCGATACTAATAATTCTACTAAGGCTAACTGCGGTTAAATCCTCTGTTTATGTTTAAATTACGTCACCGCGTTTATCTGTCAACTTCACTCTTATACGTCAGATATCAATGCGTGAGGGAGTCAGCTGAATCTTTTGCGAAAGAAAACAGATTCATCTTTATAAATATTGTACGAAAATCTTCTCCGATAAAAGTTAATCAACCGTATAATAATTTACTCCAAAGTCGGGTCAAGGCAAATAAACCTATCAGAAGCCGACCGCCTTTAATGCCGCTTCCGGTTCCTCTCTCTCTCTCTCTCTCTCCATCTCTCTCTCTGTGCCGAATTCTGGTATTAGGAGTAGCGACTGCATGAGCGACACACTAGGCAAAAACTAATAATATGGTTGTCTATGAAATTAGCCTTTTATTCTTACGAGTAAATAGACAGAAAAAATGAATTTAATATTTTTCTCGCGCACATATGTTGTGATTGCACGAATTCTTTGCTGGTCGAAACCACCAGCGCCCCTAGCGACTGAAGAAACAGGAACCCTAACCCCTCTAACCGACGTTTCTTTGTTAGGCCGCCGTGAATTGGCGTGTTTAGACAAAAACTATGTAAGAAATTCATATTGGTGCTGGTTGGCTGGGTGGAAAGAAATAAGCTCAGTTTTAACAAGGCATGATATAACATGAAGAGACGTTTATTGGTATTTCACAATTTCAACTAAGTAGCCTCGGAATTTACTTCTACTCTTTTCTTTAGACAATAGTGGTAAGGGAAGAGAGGCGTCTTGTTCTTGACGACCCCTGTCCTGGCTTTCGAGGTCTTTGGACGCCTTATAGCAGGTGTAGGTTATTATCCTAAGGTGCAAGTTATTCAACAGTTACCAGCCGGATCACCACGCGCACCAAAAACTCAACAGAAACCCTTTATTTTTAGATGTGGGAGAAACTGCGGAGTTTGGAGGAGGCCTAGCGGCCGCCGGCTAAGGAGAGAGAACTCGGGCCACTGTCCTTCCGTGTGCGCTATATTACATGCAGTAACAAGTGTTTTGTTTTAGTCTAAAACTAATTCATTTGTAAAGAGGATCTCTTTTAATACTCTCAGAACGTTTTGGCTGATCGCCTTAAAGTCAGTACCAAAAGCTACCCCACAGGAATATTTGACACAAATAGATAAATGTTTAGCTATTAACCATTCTTCTGTCGTGTCAGGCTGACTGACGGCGCTGGTCACAGTGGTGAAGAGTCCCAACAACGGCGATGTTCTTGTTCCTCTGCTAGTTTCAAAACTTGCCTATAGAAATAGCTGTGATGTCATAAACGGTTCGCTCAGAGTTCCTTTAGAAATCACAGCTCTAAATACGAAACGTTTCGTCAAACTAACCTGCCAGCCAGTTGGTGAGGTTCTTATTAAATCAAGGGTTTACTTACCATTTGTACACAGAAAGTTAGGGAGCCGGCTGTGCGAACTCCTTTGCTGAAACGGGTTTCTAAGTACTGGGGAAAAACAAAAAGAAAAATACAATAGCAAGATAGGATGCGTTAATTATTCTATAGGGTCTGTTAACTATTCTATAGAATGTGTTAATTATACTAAAGGATGCGTTAATTATTCTATAGAATGTGTTAATTATTCTAAAGGATCTTAACTATTCTAAAGGATGCGTTAATTATTCTATAGGGTCTGTTAACTATTCTATAGAATGTGTTAATTATACTAAAGGATCTTAACTATTCTAAAGGATGTGTTAATTATTCTATAGGGTCTGTTAACTATTCTATAGAATGTGTTAATTATACTAAAGGATGTATTAATTATTCTATAGGGTCTGTTAACTATTCTATAGAATGTGTTAATTATACTAAAGGATCTTAACTATTCTAAAGGATGTGTTAATTATTCTATAGGGTCTGTTAACTATTCTATAGAATGTGTTAATTATTCTAAAGGATCTTAACTATTCTAAAGGATGCGTTAATTATTCTATAGGGTCTGTTAACTATTCTATAGAATGTGTTAATTATTCTAACTATTCTAAAGGATGTGTTAATTATTCTATAGAATGTGTTAATTATTCTAAAGGATCTTAACTATTCTAAAGGATGTGTTAATTATTCTATAGGGTCTGTTAACTATTCTATAGAATGTGTTAATTATTCTAAAGGATCTTAACTATTCTAAAGGATGTGTTAATTATTCTATAGAGTCTGTTAACTATTCTATAGAATGTGTTAATTATACTAAAGGATGTATTAATTATTCTATAGGATCTGTTAAATATTCTATAGGCTGTGTTAATTATTCTAGGTTGAGTCTGTAAGATTTTCTGTTGGATTTGTTAATCACTGTATGCGATGTGTAAATTAATCTGTAGACTATTGTGCGTATTTTATAAATTGTTAACTATTCTATTGATTGTTAATTAATTACGTTAGAAAATAACACCATTGGGTTGTGTCAGTCTGGTGCAAAGGGTGCCGATGGTGGGAAGTTCAGGTTTACGGGTACTTACCTCAAATACACTAGTAATTTGCAGCCTGTAAAACACAGGTATGTATAGGTGAGCGGAGGCAGCAATTACAAGCAGGTAACCGAGCCCTATGTACCAGTACATGGTTGTGTAGTTATACATTTCCGCCGGGGTCCCCAGCAAAGTGATGGCTGACATGAAGCTGGCCAGAAGCGACAGCGCCACAGGAAGAGAGCTCATGTTCCCTCCGGCCAGCAGGAAGTCCTTTGGGCTTTTCCTTTTCCGGTCTTTGATTGCGTAGAAGATTCCGATCCCAGCTGATACAATCAGCATGGCGGCGAATAAAAAGTAGTCAACCCCTGTAAAGGTATGTCTCTGTCCGGTCTGGAAGCTATACTTACCAGATACCATCTTTGATAGGTAAAGGAACACAAAAGGGTATTTAGTCCTGTCTTTCTGGTGTTTTTAGGGATGTTTTACCAGCTCAACCGGTGGAGCACGACCTGACCTTGCTCCTGTACCGAGATACCTGCCACTAAGCTGTCCTTCTCTCCGTCTGGTATAAATTCATCAGCTAAATATTATCCGAATGTTTCAAGGAGAAAGAGCTATTCTAGCACGACGGTTGTAGATCGGATAGTCGGAATCTTCTACAGAACACTCTACCTGGAAAGTCGTTTTTACAGGTGTGGAGTTAAATAACGTTTAACTGCGGAATAGTTACGTTATTTATAGCACAAAAGTGAAAACAAGTCAAGCGTAGGATATGCAACCAGTGAGTCACTCGTTCGGAACGTTCAGAGATTATAATTAGCCAGCATTTTGTCTTGGCATCTGTAGGGGGACGAACAGATGCAAACGAATTGGCATGCAGAGTAAAAAAGTAAATTTATTAAATAATAAATAAATTTCGTATGATGGAACAAAAGACAACGATGTGAGAAATAAATCTAAACAGCTGACGCCTGTTAGAATAAAACCCGATGAACCATTCAGAAGTTTATTTGCAGATGATGATTCCATTTTCTTCGTGCGAGGTAAGAATAACAAGAGAGAGCATTTGCCTTTCATCAAAGATCATTTTAGAATAAAGGTTATCATCATCATCATCATCATCATGTACTATCCCCGGCTCTGGAACCATTACAGTCACGATTCTGGCCACTTTATTTAGACATTTGGCCTGGTTTGAGCTGCAGGTTGACCACGTGATGTGGCAGGTGCTCCCGCCAGCACCATATATATGACCTGGACAAGCACATTTTGAATCGGTCTAACAGATATTGGGATGGGAAAAAAACATTACAACGTTCTAAAAGGGGACGATAGTGGGATGCTGATGTAGCAGGCGCCACACTAGCCAGCAGTAGGCTGCACCAAGACATCGGTCATTCGAGTTTATAAGCAAGGGGAAAAGGTAATGAGAATGTCTGCTGCGGCCGCAAACTGACGGTGGGAGAAAAGGGGGGGGGCAGTTAGGGAGACAGGGTAGTAAAGTCCAACTGTCGTCAAACACTCCAACTAACAGAGAAATCCAGAGCAGGGGGGCGAATAACCAGTTACCGGAATGGAAAGACGGTTCGCGTGGTGCAAGGAGATCAGACCCTGAACCAGGGAAAGTGATGTGGTCTGACCAGTCAGGGTTTGCTCTTTTCTTCAAACAGATGGAAGACAGGATCGCCCACCTCTCTTGTGTGGTTGCACGTGTTTAGAAATTTGTATACACAAAGGTGATGCACCGAATTGAAGACCCGTCATTCTAGTAAATATGGAATTCTGGTTTCTGTAAATCCGAACGACTTTAAGGCGATCAGAAAATTAAGCTTTATTGCTCAATATTTTATTTCTTATAATGACTAATTCCCGTTACAGATACCTTGCTAAAGATCATAAATTATTGAAACTTTTACATTTGTAGAATAAAAGGTTCTAGACCAGTGTGCCACGGTTCCAGGAAGAGTCCGGTCTCGAGAAATTCAGTGGAGTTTTAACCAATTTTAATCAAATAAAACTTTTTTTTTAAATTGATAATTAACAGCTTTTGTTTACCGCTTGATTACAATAGCATTGATAGTGATTTCCAATCTTTTCTTCTACATTTAGATATTCAAAATAAACATTTATCCGCTGTAGAGCGATTATCGTGGCAGTGTTCACCGTTCTAGCTCAGTAGTGCACGAGAATCTCGAACTTCTAATAAAATCAGCGTTCGAATTATCGATAGATCTTTACCCTAACAGGAACTGTACTGATTTATGAAGAGCTCTGGACGTGTAGGAAGATCATGGTTAGTTCTGGCCGGAAGAGGGGCTGTCAGAAACAGATGAGAAAAGCTGGAATTTTAAAAAAGCCATAAATAAATCACTGATTTGTTCGCATACTTAGAATTAGTACAGCTTTAGACCGTGCTTAATTAGTACAGCTTCAGACCGTGCTTAATTAGTACAGCTTCAGACCGTGCTTAATTAGTACAGCTTTAGACCGTGCTTAATTAGTACAGCTTCAGACCGTGCTTAATTAGTACAGCTTCAGACCGTGCTTAATTAGTACAGCTTCAGACCGTGCTTAATTAGTACAGCTTCAGACCGTGCTTAATTGGTACAGCTTCAGACCGTGCTTAATTAGTACAGCTTCAGACCGTGCTTAATTAGTACAGCTTTAGACCGTGCTTAATTAGTACAGCTTTAGACCGTGCTTAATTAGTACAGCTTTAGACCGTGCTTAATTGTACAGCTTTAGACCGTGCTTAATTAGTACAGCTTTAGACCGTGCTTAATTAGTACAGCTTCAGACCGTGCTTAATTAGTACAGCTTCAGACCGTGCTTAATTAGTACAGCTTCAGACCGTGCTTAATTGGTACAGCTTCAGACCGTGCTTAATTAGTACAGCTTCAGACCGTGCTTAATTAGTACAGCTTCAGACCGTGCTTAATTAGTACAGCTTTAGACCGTGCTTAATTAGTACAGCTTCAGACCGTGCTTAATTAGTACAGCTTCAGACCGTGCTTAATTAGTACAGCTTCAGACCGTGCTTAATTGGTACAGCTTCAGACCGTGCTTAATTAGTACAGCTTTAGAACCGTGCTTAATTAGTACAGCTTCAGACCGTGCTTAATTAGTACAGCTTTAGAGACCGTGCTTAATTAGTACAGCTTCAGACCGTGCTTAATTAGTACAGCTTCAGACCGTGCTTAATTAGTACAGCTTTAGACCGTGCTTAATTAGTACAGCTTTAGACCGTGCTTAATTAGTACAGCTTCAGACCGTGCTTAATTAGTACAGCTTCAGACCGTGCTTAATTAGTACAGCTTCAGACCGTGCTTAATTAGTACAGCTGTACAGTTATTGTTGACGCCGACCATCTCTCGTTCGTGTGGCTTCTTGTGAATGGCGTCGTGGAAGATGGTCACTTACTTTTTTAATTCAAAGTTGCTCCCTAAAATCACCGACCGATGCTTGGTTGTATTATATCTCAGATTCTCGCCGCCACCCTACTCAGATTTCTAAGCTAACAGATCTTCACATTTTTTGGGAAATGTTTATGTTTAGAATTCGTGTGAGGTGATCGCTTAGATGTTAGAGTCAACACGTTGTCAAACGTCACCATCAGAAGTCTGATTGACAGGTGTACAGTACTGAAAATAATTATGAAAACAGAAGAAACTGGATATAGAATTCAAATAAAACTCGATAGAATCGATCTTTGTATTAAAATAAAATACTCTATAATAGCGTCATGTGTTGTCATGGAAACAAACAGAAGGCGCCACACCTGCATAAGGACTATAACAAGTATACGCAGTTATATCGTTGTAGTGAGGTTAATACTATGGGTCCTGGGAAAGAAATATCACGTGACCAGCGAATAGATATCTTAGCGGGTGAAGGCTGCTCCATGTGGCCGATTGCAGCCTGACTTTGTTTCAGAAAGAACTGCAGGCGAGACTGGGAAAGACACCAGAACGCATTTGCTGAAAACTCTCCAAAGTGATGTTAAGCGACTTAAGGTAAGTTTCCTATGCGATACGCGAAGAGCCAACGTTTCTCCATCACTAGTAAAGTAGCTGGCGGCTAGGTTGAAATGGACATTGGGGAAGAAAGTGTTTGTTACAGATGGATCCAAGTTTTGAACTGTTTGGCAATAATCAGTAGTTCGAGAGCGGTATAACAGCTACAGTGGACCAGTGCAAGTGTGGGCTGCATGTCAGCCAGGGGTGTCGGAGATTTGAATGAACTCGTAGGTAGGTACACTGACTGCCAAAAGGCAAAAACAGTCTTTAATCCACAATGTTATTTCCTTTGCAAGATATCTCTTTGGGCGGCGGTTAATCTTCCAGTATGAAAGTGACCCCCAAACACACAACTATCTGAAACGTGAAGAGGCTGGTGGAACACTCGCACAATACCCTGGTCCTCACAGAGCCTTGGTCACACGGCTTCTGGGAAAGTCAAACGGCAACCGAAAATCCTGGATGAATTGTGGAAAGTGCTGCAGGATATTTGGAACATTTTACAGTCATACATCGATTTTCCTGTACAGAAACCGGAAAAGTTCACGCTCTGCAGTAGCCGAAGGACCCACATGCCAAATACTAAAGCACTGTGAAACGTATTCATCTTTTAAAAATAATTTCTGTAATAATGCATTGTCTTATTGTTTGTTCATATACTATGATTCTGGTATTTTCAGGTGATGATGATAACTTTGTTGAGAATAAAGAGGTGTGAACAAATATACTAACTGCATTTAAAGTCGAAAGAATAATTTCTGTCCTGCATTGGTCCAAGCACACTGACATTAATAGGTTCAGTTCTTTTATCTCTGTATGCCCGAGTATTTTCCAGATGTTTGAATGCATAGCCTTCAGTTTTAGATAATCCAAGCACACTTGATAGAGAATCTTACCTGACCTCAAATTAGCAGATAACGTGAGCTGTTAACTCGAAATCAGAAGCCTTCAAGTCTTCATACGGTAAGGTTCTCTCATTTTGTGTTGTTCATTCTTTTATCTGTATTTCTGAATTATTCTAAGTTCTTTTTGCTTTTAAATAATCGTTTTCCAGGGAAAAAGACGTGTTTATTAAGACAGCTGACTGTTTTCCTGGTTATGTTCTTCATCAGGAAAGCTTCAGTGACAGAGATATATAGCTTACAAAATTATAGATAGGCCCCCGACCCACTCGTGTATCTAGCATAGCCTCTTCTCTTTTTCTAAAACAGGTCCACTAAATTTAATTCATAAAAGTTCGAGGGAATATCTAATCAGAGTGACAACAACTAGGAAAGCCTGCTAACTTGTTCAAGTATCTGCAGACTCTATTGTTAAGATTATCTCGTTTTTTCAACAAATGTGGAAGATACTAATTATAGCGGTAGTTCTTAATAATAAAATCATCGGCTAGTCAAGAAACGTACGCATGTCGCGTGTACAGTTGATACCTACTTAATAATAGCCAAGTCTGCGCAGTCGGGTGATGCCGGCATCCCGATTAGGTTGGCCCTGTGATGTTGTTTTCTATTTGAGGTATCAAAGCCGAAAATCAGCAAATAGATGGCAGGTTTCCTCTGGCTGGTGGTGTTCCACTGTCTCTCCGTAAAAGGTAAGATTCACGTCTTCAGAGAAACTCCACGTATTTGCACACGAGTTTAGTGGTTTTCACAATGGAAGAGCGTGAAACTGATTGTTCCGCTAAGAGCCTGACTGGTCTGATTTCAGAGGATAGCGGAATATCGATCTTAACTATGGCTGACTGGGTTCGAGATTTACAGACTATGTATATTTGGCACAAAGCCATGCAATATTGTAGTTTAATTCTGCTGTGAAGAACCATAGCAATCGGAAGTTTATGGAAAGAATGTACTTTTTAGCTAAATTAGTCCGTGGGTTTGATTGCAGCAGGTTACTGGAAGGACGACGTCAGACACCATAGTGCGGTAACCGTCGTAGTCAGCTTTCCCCCTCTCACGGAGCACACCGCCATTTAGATTTTATCCAACTATGACAGCTCCTCCGTCTGACTGCTGCTCAAGGCTAATTCTGCATGATGAGGTCGGTTTCCGATGGCTTCTCCACGCACCGGACTCCCTCTACCGTCAGGTCTATACACTACTCAGTCACGTCATTATCTATGTTCACTAAAAATTATCAGGACAACAGAGAAAATGCTCGCTGGGTCCAGTCGTTGTCGTTATCTGTCTTGAAGTTGATGATGACTGAATTTTTAAAAATTAACATTTTCTTAATTCTCACCTGTGTAACTCTACTTTACAGACGACCAAATGCGAAAACTGCCTGGTCTACAAGCTATCAGGGCGCATTCTGGGAGGCATCGTGGCTACACGTTTATATCGAAACATAGGCGTGGACTGTAAACCTTGAACAGTCTGAACGTGGTGACTTGCTCCAGATGGTTGATTTGTGACCACGACATGTTCCTGGTTTTTAGTACACCCCTTTAACACGCTACAATGAAATAGCGACCTAAGCGAACGGCGTCACCGGAAGCTAATATTATCAAGGCGTTTGTATTTAAGTGCGCAACAAAGTATTCTTGAGTTCGCCGATTTATGGCCATTTGTTCATAGAGAAGCTGTCACTGCATATCAAAGATTGCAAACTATTTTTTTTTTTGTTTTTCTTTTCTGTTAGCAGCGTCCATTAGGCTCAATAAGACTCTACCTCAGTGTCGCGAGGACATCGCTGCTGGTCAGAAGCGGTTCTGTCAGAATTTCCCGGCGTCGTCGGTCAAGTGCGGACAGCCGGCCATTCCGCCTCTGTACAGCAGGATTGTTGGCGGCACTGAGGCCAGACCTGGCTCTTGGCCTTGGGTGGTAAGTGTCACTCCAGTATGGCTGCTAGCGTCGTGTAAGTTAGTCTTTCGGATTCCCGAAGGGCTATTTAAGAACGCGCGTCTATCACGCCCCGACAATATTTGCCACACAGGCACTAAACAGAGTATAGCAGACAGTATGGAGTCAGTGAGGCATTGTTTCATTGCCCAGCTTTACATTAGCTACACCTAGACCTCTCCTCTCCGCTCCGTGAAGCCGCCGTCTTGCTGCCGTGGATAGATGCGGCCCACAGCATTCCGCCATGTCCGACTGTCGGCATGGATTTAACACCACCAACAACAAGGCCGTGACAGAGTTTGGGGAACTGGCATGCTGTGTTTAAAGGTAGCTGTGCACACGCATCCCAGAAGTTTGCAAAATTGGTGTTTCACAGCTTTATAGGGCGATATGCTTCGTAAAACCATTGCCACAGTCGGGGAAGATACAAACTGACCACTTCCCGTCTCCTGGATGGAGTGACTTCAACACTATAAAACAGATTTTTAAAAAAATGTAGCGTCGTGATACCCATTTTTTCCTTCACTTTGGGTATGAGAAACTTTGTTTGTCTATCGGCCAGGTCTCCCTAAAAGTCGGCTATTCTCCGATGTGTGGAGCCTCCCTGCTTCACGAAAAATGGCTGGTTACAGCTGCTCACTGTTTTGACTTGTAAGTATTTCCCACGGGCTAAGGCTGGAATTGGAGGGGTGGAGTTAGTGTTTAGGTAGTTTACAATATGTATGTATATATATTTGGTGCTATTGTAGTTAAATTAAGGCTTAGTTTAAGACAGTCTATATATAGTTAAGCGCTGGGTTAAGACTGTCAGCACGAGAGATAGAATAGTTAGACAAACAATATTTGTGGAAGCAAACTGAAGATACAATGACTAACCAAAGTCTTTCTGTAGTTAGGGAGAGCGTAAAGACAGTTAAGCCTAGAGGTCAAGATGGTAAAGAGTAAAGGATAAAATTATATAAATCTAAGATTAAGACAAGAGTAGAGTTGGAATAAAGATAATATAGTTAATCCTAGTTTTGCTGATTAGAAAGAGAGATAAGCCTAACATAACGATAGTTGTGGCTGTAGTTCAGGTTGGGTTAATATACCCAGAATTAGTGCTATAAGATTTGGAATAAAAATGATGGTTGGTTCTGATTAAATCCACTTTTTCTCTGTTCAAGCGAACTTTTTAAGAACCCTGACCAGTGGACGGCCGTGGCAGCGCAACATCACATTGATTGCAAGGATAGCACCGAGCAGTCATCTCTAGTCTCTCAAATCATCAAACATCCAGGATACAAGAAAGTCACCGTGGAAAACGATATCGCCCTGCTCGAGCTCGTCTCGCCCATCAGATTTGGCTGCAACGCGATGCCGATCTGTCTGCCCGATAGCCACGAAACCATTCAAACAGGGATGGTGTGCACCATTGCAGGCTGGGGCTCTACTTTCAGTAACTTGAGTTATTTCTGCCTCTGTTTTTAACATCGCGCTCCATTTTATTAGTTTTGCTCCTCCTAAGCTAATGTGTTTAGCTTAAACGCTATCTCTAACCGCAGTTAATGCTTGGCTTAGATGCTTTCTCTTCTAACCATTAGCCACAGGTAAATATTTATAATTGAATGATTCCTAAAACGAACGAACTACTAAGATACGACAGTTTATTAATATACTGCGTAGTCACAGCATACTCGGTTTTGTCTATTTGGAAAAGTATTAGCTGCGACCTCTAGCGGTAATTTCTGGACACAAGAACAGAGTATGGCGCTAACTTCACGTATCAGCCTCATCGTTGTTGACAAAGCGGACACTCAACCAACTGAAGGTAGAACTGGGTAGAGAATTGATGCGCATGTTCTGTGTTCACTAGCATTGTACATAGAACTTGTGCGCATTTGAATTATGGTGAGGACATTTATTACTAAAGAATGTCGCGTAGGTATTCATTTATTAACAAACAAGCTGGCTACGTACAGGAAGTAGCGGCAGCATATCTCTGTCGGTTTACAGAGGTCTAGTCACCTCGCTCTCGATCACTGACGTATCCCTCCACTGCCCACGTGATCCGGTAACGTCAGTTAACTCTCATCTTAAGCTTGTTAAGTGTTAGTAGCGGTTTAGTGATTACGAAAGGGCAAGCAGATACCATAGCTTACGCGAAGCGTCCACCTCTTTTTCCAGAGTAAAGAGATATCTACTGATTTAGTTCTTAAGCTAATCTATCCGACGGTACTCTTGATGTTTTAATTTGTTGTTAACCAGACCACTGAGTACTGGTTAGCTACACCGATCGCGCCTGGCGTCCGCAGGATAAACCATGGAAATTTCCACTTTTGTTCACTTTTGGACAAGTCCAGTAGATAATATGATACAGTTTGGTGTAGTAAATGCATCTTCACATGACAGAAAATCTCAAATCACGGGGTATCTCAAGAAACCTGCATATCAACATTTGGGTGGGTCTCCTCTGCTTCGGCCCATCGTTTCAAAAGAGCCCACGTTGGAGAGAGGGAGAAATGTCATGATACGAACAGTTATACTTTGAAATGGTGCCCACTGACGGATAGATTGAAATATTATAAAGATACGCAAATATCAAAAACATTAAACCTTTTAGCTCGGCTGATGGAGACATCACCATCAGCAGATTGTCCAAGTGACTAATTGATCAATAACATATCACTTTACAGTAATCTAAGAGGAGGACAAAGATACCAAGTTGACGTTTTAGTTCAAAGGATGTTCATAGATACCAAACCGAGATATTAGTGTAATCAGGATCCCGACACTAAGCTTAGTTGTCAGTTTAAGGAGGTTCCCCCGGATACAAAATGAACAACTGGAGAGTCTTGGCAATTAAAAATTGTTTCTGACCGCATTATTCAGCCCTGTCTAGATCACACTGAACGCTGCGGTAGACTGTGCGAACTACTAGAGGTTATTTCATTAACACAAATCAAAACAGCCCCTTACTCACAATATATATTTTTATTTCATGCCGCTTTTGTTTAAAATGTTACATTTAGAAGCGGATTTTTTTCATTAAGAGTTATTCTGTATTAAATAGCAAAATAGTCTATTTTATGCATCCATTGTTGATGCAGTAAACAGTGGCAATAAATCAGTAATTGGTCTAAAGAATGGGTTGTAGAGACACGACCATAGGTGGCGTGCCTCGTTTAGCAACGCCACCTGGCGCCGACTGGATGTCGTTCATGGACACCTGAAGCGCCTCCTTTCGCAGTTTGCTGTATAGCTTCTTTACGTTGGACGGGTGGAGTTCGGGGTGCATTTTGCGGAGATGAATGGAAATGTTTCCAGTGCAGCTGTGGCATCCGTCCAGCGGGCAACAGAAAAGCTGCTTGACTTTCTTTCTGGGCCGCATAATGGCGGAGATGCACGCCGCTTCCACTTCGGACAGGCCGTGGCACGAGCGCGCGTGACTGCGGATGTTGACGGCGTAGCCCCCGCATCCGGTGATGGGGCACAGCTTCTGCCGCTCGTTTTTCTTCGTCCTTTTGGCCCTTCCGAACTTCAGCTTTGTGGTCGCTCCCGGCGTGGCCATCACGGCTACACAAAGGGGGGGAAAAAAAGGGGGCCACCGTCAACTTATAATAGAAAACAACAACAACTACTACAAATAAACGCGGTCGTCTTTCTCTGTGGCGCCCCCTTACGGTCGCAGCGTTCGCTGTGATCCCCCGACCCGACTTCCACGCACTGAGATTTCCCCCCGTTTATCCATCAGCCTGAAACGCGAACAAAATATCGCGCGAAGCCCGGCCTGTTCACGCAATTACACGGCCCTGTCGTCTGCTCCCGCCCATACTACACCTCTGTACTGTGAAAATGCTTTCTTCATTGGTCGTGGATATTAGGTCTTCGATCTAACACACACACACACACCCCCTTCTATACACATACACGTGTGTTTAGACATTAAACAATCTAACTAGCAAATACCGGTTTAGCCTGTAGAAAACCCACCAATGGAGTACAGAGAATGCGAACAGGTACACGGAGGCAGACGACCGACTGCGTCGTCGGCTTCACGCTGAAGAGTGGACTTCGAGAGGCAAACTTACTGAACGGGTCCTTTTCGTTGGGACATTTTTGGCCCCCTTTGATGTTTATCCAAGCGACAAATTTCTCGCAGTTGTGGCCAACCAGGAGGGGCTTCCGAAAGATGTCGGGCCCGATTTCCCCGGCCGTGATCTCGGTCCGCCTTCTGCGAAGACCCACCCGCTTCGCCACTTCCGCCATATTTTTGAGAATACGCTCCATCTTGCCGGGAGACATGCCTCCGTGAACGTTGGCCAGGTGTTGGCGAAGGTTTTGCGTGCAGGCCGTGCACTGTTTCACCGGGCAGCAGTAGATGGGCTGTTTAGTTTTCCGACGACGGGCCAGGGCCGAGAACTTGTGCGAGTCGAGAGCCGAAGCACCGTGAACGTCTCGCGCGTGTTTAGCCATGTTCAAGACTTCGCTTTTACACCAACCAACAGGGCAAGGTTTTCGTCTCATCATCTTCCACTGACTGTCTCCGCTTCTTCGAGGGTTTATTAGCCTGCGACAAAAACGGTGAAAATCACGTTTAGTTCTTCATCACCGGTCACGTGACCCCCCCCCTTAACCCCTTTTCTAAATGCCGCGTCTAAAACTTTGCGGTGCCAACAGCTTATCGTGGGAGCTGGTGGCGTAAGTCCTGGCCTACTATTGGGTCTGCGCACTAACTTAGTACCAAACTACTGCAAAGTTTGATTTGGTGTTACACCACAACCAGACTTTTGTTAGCAGTTTAATTTGTTTAGTAGGACATCTGGCAACAGAAAGAAGCAAGAACGACCGACTTGCCAACCTACGCAGCCCAGTTAATTGTCTACGTGTCGTTTTTGTCCACAGGCACAGGAAATTTCACAGTGTTAAACCAACTTCTGGTACCCGTCCTGAACTCCACGCTATGCAGTCAGAAGATGTGGCACGGAAGCAGTTTCCACCCGGACAGCATGTTCTGTGCGGGATACGTCCATGGGAAAAGGGACTCGTGCTACGTACGTAACGAGTTCTACAAAAAGTCTGGTATCCAGGAATTGTCCTGGACTCAGGTCGTGAAGGCCTGGCGACGTCCACGTGATAGTGACGGTTACAGTCAACTTCAAAAAATTAATACTCAGATCTACCAACTGGACCTGAGCCGCGTTCATTTTCTTCGATTTCTCTCCTCCTGAACACCAGATGAATTTATTTACTATTATCAATTTTAAAAATAATTAAGGAAACAAGGGAAGCTGGGCATAAAATCAAATAGCACCTGATAGAATCGCAGTGTATGGTTCCTTGGGAAGAAAGATCACGTGACGAGCGTACAGAAATCAAAACCTTAACTAATGAAGGCTGGCTGCTCCATGCGGGCAAGTTGTAGCCGACCTCGTCTTCCAGGAGGAAGTGTACGGCAAGACCGAGGTATTTGCGTGATTCCGTTAGTGAAGCAACGCGATCGGAAAAGAAAAGCCGAGGCTCTCTAAGAGAGATCTTAGCTGATCCATCTCGAAGATGGCCCGGCTGTATCTGTAAAACGGTGTCACGACCCGATCAGTCCTGGAAGATTTGCGTGAAAACCGAAAGTATACCGACTGCCGACACAGCGAGGCATCGCACTGGGGGACTAATCCCAGCCAGCAGAAGTGGTGAAGAACTACATGGAACGCATTCACAGACGGCTCGGCCTGGTACGAACATCAGGACGACTACTTGCACGTGTCCTGATCGTTTCCATAATAATGTCTGTGTAGCTAGACGATTACTACACCCGTAAAATAAATAAATCTAAAAAAATATACAGTAGACTTACCAAATGCTAAAGCGAAAATAGAAAAGCGTCTGTTCAACTGACTGTTATTAGCAGGAATTTAGTTTGGATTTGTGACGTCAACAAAGAACCCGAACAACGATGAAGACGTTGGACGTCTATGACGTAATAAACGGGTATGTAAACTTGGCTGTGATTCGATGTTTCCAAGTGTAGGTTTGCCAAAATTTTAAAAATTCTGGTCTGAAATAGAAGTCATAGACTATTAAAAGGATTAAATAATAATTACTAAGTTTTGTATCCTCAAAATCTGGATTGTTTGTTGAAAATTCCCATATCTTGAAGCACAAACATAACAATGGCAGGTTATGGCTTTAACCACCCAGCCGCAGAGTCTGTTGGCGCTGGTTTCCAAAGACCTTAATACCAACCCCATTGACACACCTCAGGGGGGGGGTTGTTACGAGGTTGTAAAGGGCCACCCTTCTTCAGCCCTAGTGGCTGTCTCGTCAGATCAGACTAAAACCGACAGTACCATCTGCTTGTTCTGGTTCGCCTTCCTTACAAACCGACATTTCCGCCCCTGCCCGGGTACTTGGATGCCATTGCACTATCCACGAAATCACATTTGCAACAATTTCTAACATGGATTCTCCAGCATTACTAGCTGTTATCCCGGCTGATATTGTTTTCGTTTTAATTAGGGTGACAGCGGCGGGCCTCTGATGTGCAAATACGGCGATACCTGGCACCTTTCAGGTAAGAATGCGCGCTACCTCTTGGCAATGCAGTGAAACTGAGTTAACCGGGTTCCGGAGACAGCGCTAGATGTTTAAAGGGCAGCCTTTCGTGTACTACGTTCTGTCAAGTTACTGGGGAACGAACGGGTTTATTAAAAAATGAAAGGAGACAATGATGGGAACTTCAGTGGAGAAGAACCTTGTCTGCAACCTGCCACCATCCATCCACAGACGAGTTTGCAGAACAGTTTCTATTCCAGGTTATCTCCCCCTTATCCAATATTCGTTGTTTCTAAATCATTAATTATTATTAATACCGACTGCATCAATCAGTAATTTTAACACCTTTCTATTTAGCTTCATGGTATTTACATACTCCAAACAAACTTGTACTTAGTTATTACTAATTAACTCTTTAATCTCTGCTTGACACAAGCCTCGATTCATCTTCATGTAACATAATCCACACATTTATGAAGGATATTTCTACTTATAAATAGGATTCCGCTGTAATCACCACACACCCTTCTCTATGAAAGGTGGGTGTAGTACACAGATCCTCTGGAAATTGTTTTCAAATTTTATTGCAAATTCTCTCATTAAATTTTAATCTTTTCTTTTCTTCCTTCAGGTATCACTAGTTGGGGACAGGGTTGTGCACAAGCGAAGAAACCAGGTGTGTACACACGAGTAAATAAG
This sequence comes from Nautilus pompilius, assembly GCA_018389105.1. Classification (NCBI taxonomy): domain Eukaryota; kingdom Metazoa; phylum Mollusca; class Cephalopoda; order Nautilida; family Nautilidae; genus Nautilus; species Nautilus pompilius. The sequence goes on along the minus strand of JACATO010000344.1, from coordinate 1,258,177 downwards.
TATGTTACCTGGATAAACAAGGTGCTAAAAGTAAATGGAGTTACAAAACTAATAATTGGCTAAAGGACAGGTCTTCATACATGTAACTATTGAATCTAAAAAGTGACTGCAGAATTTCATACATCCAAGATGCTGCTTAGTTTTCATAAGAGTAGCCAGACCCTTTTATATCTAGTTTTATATACATGAAGAGCCAAGGTATAATATGGCACATCTTTAATTGAAGAGTAGAAATGATTCCTTTTAGTCCATATTCTGTGACTTTCCAGCTTACACAAAGGAACTCTGAACACACCTTGGTAACACCTGCAGTGCTAGCAGCCTACTATTTTATTGTCTACCTAGTATTTTAATTGTTGTAGATGATTAACAATCCACTTTGTTTAAAAAGATTCACCTGCCTGGTAGCAATTATGGGATTTGATTCCTTACATTGGCCTTCTTCTCAACAAGACTAAAAAAAAAGAAAACGAGAAATTAAAAATAAATAAATTTATTTACAATAAACTGACAAAGTCTCCAGTGCAACAGGACAAGATCCTGTAGGTGTCCTTAATCAGCATACTTGGGAAGGGGAGTAGGCGTCATCTGTTGTGTGTCGCTTTATCTACAAAAGATTAATTTCCAAAACACATGACTAAGACATTTCAGGGATGTGTAATTCCGGTGCATCAAACAGCAGGGGTCTTCTGATAGGAGCCACAGGACTGTCCGCTGTGAAAATCGTCAAGGTAGCAAAGAAAAAAACAGTGGGGAAAAGGGAAACAAGCATTATAGAAGAATTAAAACAAAGGGGTAAAGTGGAGTAATGTGTCTGGTGAATAAACTAACTGAACATTTCTAAAAGCTGCAGCAGCCTAGAGAATTTGTTTCCAGCATCCTCCTTGTGACTTCATAGACAACTCACTGCCACTTTCAGGTGTCTCGCAGGAAGCGCAACTACACAACTCACTGTAGTTTTTTTCAGAAACCAGATGGCTAATTCAGCTCTTTCTCCACCACTTTAGTAGCGATTGTAGAACTATGTTTAGAAAATCTTTTAGTTGCCACCAAGATCTATTCCTGAGGGTGGAGGACTGTTTGTGCATGCAATAATGCTAATTCACCCAGGTATTCTTATTTGTGGATTGCACAAATTGCCTGGTCTGGACTCAAACCTACAAACTGTTGGTTACTGGATTTTTTTTATCAATTTACCGCTGCACTGTAACTGACTCCTGATGGAGTTTTATTTGAGGGTCTGATGTAAACAAGGACACACTCCCAGCAGCTGGTGTCTGATTCCTGTTGACTGACTCTCTAGCAGCCAGCATGTGCCAATGCCAGAACTAGGAATGAAGTTTGGTGGCTACTTACCTCTGCTTTTGTCATCATGAACAGTAGACAGTCACAGCATAAAAAAACCCTTCACAAAATAGATGGGGAAAAAAATTAAATAAAAAGGGTCAGCTCTTCACATACCTTTCTTTTTTTAGCAGGTGGTTTTTCCTGCTGTTATGATTAGACAAATGTACGTTAGTCTGTAACAGTGTCAAAGAAATAGTTACCATCTTGATAAATTAGTCAGAAAGGATATTTGTACAGCAGCTTGAACAAACCTGTTCCAATACTCATCGGGATTCCCATGATGATGCACTCACTGACCCCTAGGAAAAAGCAACACAAGCAGTACAGTGGTAGAAGTAACAATTATAGAAACAAGCTGGATGGTAGATCAGGGTGCCTGTATAACAAACTGCTTCTGGGTTCTGGCTGCTGAAGTCTTCTCTACAGACCTCTCATTAATTATGTTTTAATCTGCAGACATAAGGCTATTATTTAGACCATCTTTAAAATTATAAGAAAGATAAAGGGGTATGCTGTTTTAACAGCAGCTAACAGATGAGCTTTCCCCCAAGAGTTATCTCCCATCAACCGTTAAATGATTTAGCCAACCAATCTCCATAATGCCTTCTGTAATATTAAGAAATTAGAATATTCACACCTGTGATGCAAATGATGAGACAAAAGACATCTAGTAATTCCTGATTACACCCGATATAATCAACATCCACAGAGAACTACATCCTGTGCTATTCAATAAATATAGAAGTGGTTATTTTGAACAGGTCTGCTGTCTAAACATCAGTGCACCAAGGTATTACATGATCAGCAACTCTGGTGAAAACATTAGTACTTCGAGCGAAGTATGGACATCCTGGGACCAAAATTATGGAAGATAATGAAATTCTCATCACATAATAACCAGAAACAACGGATTAATTATAAAACAAGAAAGTTTCCTAACAATGTCTGTCTGCATTATTAGTTTGGCAATAATATTTATTTTTTAAGCAACAGAACTCTAACCGAGTTTCCCTTATACTGACTGACATACAATGAAAAACTCTCCTATAAACCTGCCATCATGTTAAGCTCGACTCGTGCATTAATAAGGGATAAATATAAGTCAGGAATAGTGTCAGATGACTGAAATGGTTTTGTGGAATTTCATTTTTTAATGAGAACTGTTACTGAGAAATAGTTATGCTGTTTGTACATGCAGGTTTTATCTTTTTAACCCACCTGTTATAGCATCTTTCTGTCCATGGTAGGCAGCCTCAAACAAGTGGTCCGCTGTCTTCTCAAACTGAAACAAAACGGCAAACAAACCTGGATACTTCAGACAAAATCAGAATTCATTTTCAACAACACATCAGTTGTTGCATGGACTGCTCAGTGACTTGGTTTTATTCCTTCAAGTATTAACTTTGCTAAATAGAATTGGTAGCCAAAAAAATTGAGACACTGGAGCCTGGGATGATTTGTCAGGTCTCCCTAGCTGAAGCTAAACTGAATTATTCTTAAACATTATTGAATATTTTTAAAAAGGGTACAAAGACGCTTATATGAGCTCTAAGACAAAAGCAAACTAAAGCACAAAGGGGGGGGGGGTGTAAAAATGACAACAGGAAATCAAAAATAAAAAAAGGTAAACATTAACTGACGAAAGAGGAAAGAAGAGTCCATTTTACTTACAGATGCCAGCATAAGCACACTTTCCTTCATCTTGCTCAATCCAAAGCGTGTGATCCCCAAAATTTCTCCCTAAAAAGACAATAATTTCAAAGTAGTGTGTGATGGAGAGAATGAGAGATAAGGTCTTAGACCAGAAATAACAAAATTTTTAAATTCCCTATATTTTGCTCTTCTGGACAAAAGGCTTGAGAGTTTCTTACACCAAATCTTGTGGTGTAAGACAGTAATCTTTAAACAAACCATCAACCACCAGCTGAGTAGATCATGACACTAAAATCTTTCACTGTTCAGGCATTGTTAGCTCTTCTGATCTGAGAAGAAACTAAGCTGTGCCTGTCTGACTAGCAGAGGACATCACTACAGCTGTTGCTGTTGAGCGAGTTGGACTTCTGACGAGGCTCTGCCAATGGCATTGCATCCCGTAAAGACAAGTGGCCCACTACAGCTGTTGCGTTCAACTTGGAAAGAAAGGAAATGGATGGCGTGTGTTATATGAGAGAAAATGGCGACGACATGAGCCAGGAAACCACAGGGGATTTTGCTCATAGATCACCAGACCTATTATAAACAAAAACTTAAAACTAGAAATGATTGTTCCGAGGTTTATTTCTGGACAGCTGAACAAACAAAATAAATGAATGAATCTGCAGACAGAAATCTAGATTGGATAGTGTTTTAAAGCCGATGAGCAGTGGCACCACTTTCTGAACACATGGGCAGGCAATTACTGTTTGGCACATATCCATGGAATGTTTTTAAAGTGCTGAAAACTGTACATGTCCTGATAAAAAAAAAGCAGGTACAGCATGACCCACAAACTTTACACTGATCCCTCAGCTACCTGTCGTAGTTACTGTAGCAGCTGATAACACTGCTTGCTACTCATTTGTGCTTTCACCATCCAAATTTATATGGTTGATTTTTGGTAGAAGTTGTGGTAACTTCCAAATAAATAGATTGCTTAGTTTTAATGACCCTTAATTTAAAATTGTCTAGGTCACCATTCCCTCCCTGTACCCAAGTAAAGGAGCAGCAGTCATTAAAGCACACACCCGGCATGCCATGAGGTCAGCCAACAGCATCACATGACGGATGTCAATGCTCATCCCGTGATTAACCATCGTGTACACCACCTCGTTCATTATGGTCAGTCTGGCTGCTTCAATCCCCAGCGTTTTTTCCACTTCACACGTGCTATTTGAAGTTGCATGAGTTCCTTTCACATCTGAAATGAAATATATAACTAACTGCAAAAACAAAATATCACTTATAATTTACTTGAGTAAAGCAAAAGTACATGGCATAATTATAGTGAATGTAAAACGTTTAGCTTACATAAACTTACAGTAGTACAACAGGAGAAAGGAAGGAGGCTATACGAGATGCAACTGTGTCAGGAGTCCATCTACAATTTTGTAGATGCTATCAATGAAGTTTTCTGATGAAAAAAAAAACCAACAACCAAGAAGTCTGTTGTTTAATAAGCGCACACTTTTTGAAATCTGAGTACCCAGAATAATGCAAAAATACAGGTAAAAGAGAGAACGATGAGAAATTCTTGATGTGTAGAAACATGGAGGAATGTGATTTTGAGTTACCAGCTTGCTTTATCTTCTGATTGAAGGTCAGGTAAGATTCCCTATTGAATGTGCCTTAGTTATCCAAAACTGATGGCTATACGCATAATCATCTGAAAATACTTGTGCATACAGAGATAAAAGAAAATTGAATTTATTAATATCATTGACTGACCAACTGATAGAGAGAGAGAGAGAGAATGACATCAGCACTTGTGTGCGCATGCATGCACATCAATCACCATGGGCTTATTTACTAAACAGAGGTGGAATTAAAACAGTTCTCACCAGGGGTAGCCATCACAGCTCTTAAATTGTTCCCTTCAACCAGCAGCTTATAGAAGTTACCCCTTTTTTCATCTGCATGAATTACAGCCCTTGTAACTGTTGGGATACCCTGTTAAAAAAAAATGAAGGAAATGTAAGGAAGGAGGTTCAATGTTGTTAGTAGAGTAATGCCAACTGCCAATGAGGACAGTTATTGTCGTAAACAGTCAGTTTTACTTAAGCATGAGTCCCCCACTAGTTACAAATCACACTCACACAAACATGGATCCATTAATTTACATATTTCCATTTATTGTGTATTTTCGTAATATAATAAAACCAGCCTACCTCTCTGATTGCTACATATTTCACAGGCTGTAGCAACTTCAAGCCTCTATTTCTTTGTAAGAGAAAGATAACCAATCAGAGGAGAAGCCCAGTGTTTGAGCAATGAAAGGTAAAAAGGACATTCTCACCTTTATCATTACTTCAGGCAAATCTTTCTTCAGCTGCTGCATCACATAATACATGGAGCTCTTGGAAGATTCCACAGGCTCTATGGTAATCACTGAGTCGCTGTATATTTGGATGTTCTACACACAGATACAATAGCAGAAAATGTTGGAAAAAAGGTCTTAGCATAAATTACACACGCACAAATACTACATGCCTAAATAAATTGCTATCATGAAGATTATTTAGTATTATCTCATTAAAATGTAAAAGTAAACCAAAATCAATCCAGTGATTCTCCAGCCTCTTAATACTAGGCAGGTAAATAAAATACAAAAAACATTTTTAACAGCATGAAGTTGAGAAACTAATAATAAAGAAACCAACCTGATTTTTAATCTTCAACTTTGAGGAACAAATAGAGTTGACAATGCTGTCTACACTCACTTCAAGCTGAAACAAAGTATAAAAAGTTCTAAGAATATTATAAATGACCAAACCACAATATCAGTCAGTCTGTCCAAGGTGAACTCTCATACTCCAGGTACTCTAAGGCTAAAATAATTAATCACAAGAGACAGCTATCTTAAGTTGTTGAGCTCTTTTGAAGTAGAAAAAGTGGTGGAATCTAACCCATAAGAGCAGCAGATAGCATACTATCTTGCACAACTATGATGCTTACAAAGTGATTTTGTGGTTTTCTCAACTAGAGAGTTCTAATACCTATACACATTTTAAAGCATCAAAAGTTCAAATATACCAAGATTTTCTTGAAATTATTGATGCAGTAAGTACTTTTTTTAAAAAATGGTTTTACTTAAAAGAAAATTAAGTTTGTTCAACAACAATTATATTATATCACCTGGAAATTTCAGAGTAACACAGCAGATAACAATCTGAAAGTTTCTGGGAAGACAGTTGTTATCACCATGTTCTCTATCAGTGCATAGAGCCACACAATGAAGAGAAGAATAATGAGGTTACCTTGAGAAGTTTAATTCGGTCCAGGTCAAGTTTGATGAGGAGGAAACATTTGTCGGGTAGGAATACTTCCTCAATGTACTCTGACACCTACAATGAGAGAAGTTAAATATATCAGTAATGTTGAATAAAAATCACTAAAACAAAACTTCAGTCTCATCTGTCATATGAAGTTGGCCAGAAATTCACTCAGCATAATAAACAGCATGACACTGACCGACTGAAGAATCACATTGATGGCCAGTTCTCTGCATTCTTGTGACTACTTAAAAAAAAAAAGTAACTTTCGTAGCTGTGATTCCAATTCCACAGGATGAACCAAGAAGAAATCAATCAAAATTCCAGCACAGTCGCAGCTTTTTTTCTTCCTTATATACATTTCTACTTTCAGTAGAGTGAGTGATGTAAGAAAATAAAATTATACATTCCTCATCAACTGAAAATCACCACTAAAGGACACTCTTAGCATCTTTATGATCAGCAGCACAAATACAAGCATTGTTGTCTATGGAGATTAATAAGATTCCAGTTTCCACAGAAAGCCAATCTGAGAGGTGATAGATGTGAACAATAAAAAGAAAATTTTAACTGATAGCCTTGATTCGCAGTGTAATAAAGTACTTGAGAATTTCCATTTACAACTATTTTTTATTAACTAAACAATATATGATATTTCATTTTCTTTTCTTAATTAAATTTGCAGGTAAAAGTTAAAAAGGGTAAGACTATTTTCTTAAAAGTTCTGGTGTCCACACAAACCACATGACTTCGTTCAAACTTACCACATGCACCAGGAACCTGGCCCTCAGCCAGAAGATAAATCAAACTCCTGTATTATTGCTCCATTAGATTTACAGATACATTCTTGGTTTCTCAACACAGCTGCAACAGGAGTTACTTCTAATAGAAAGCTTGAAAGCCAAACTTACCTCTCCAAGTAAAGTTTTCTCAATACGACCTTTGACACGCCGGGCCATCTCAGGGTCGTCATCTATTTCCAGCTGAGCTGTTATAATAGGTGTGCTGATATTTTTGGAAGCATTTATAATTTCTTTAATTCGAGGCACACCAAGTGTAATATCTGGCAGAGGATAAAGGACCAATGACAGGTAATTTTGTGAAAACATTTCTGTAAACTACACATAACCAAGAAAAAAAAAATTTTTTTTTAGCATCTTATTATCTCCATCTGGCCTGGATCACTAGATCAAAGAATGGGTTTTAGAGACTAAGCTGATCCACAACCTATTTAAATCCGCTAATGTGTAAATGAAAGGCAGTATATGTACCTCAGGTAGCTGGTTTCGTAACCAATAGGTGATGCTCACCTGAGTAAACAAAATATTTTTGATTGATAAAATTTTGTTGAAGTTGGTGTCATCTTAAGGATACTCATTGAGGCAACACCAGCAAAATGGAAAGTCTTTAGGGTCATCTGAGTGCCTGGCTCGCCAATGCTCTGAGCACACACAGCCCCAACTGCTGTACCTGGAAGATGAAGGTAAAACAAATTAGTTAAGTAGCCAGTAGGTAAAAATAAAACTGTAAAATAATGAGAACATGGGAGCATATAGGCTTTTAAATGTTGTTATCACTAAGTGGAGGAAAGAAGGGTAGTGTTTAATCTGTCCCTACAAGCAGTAAATCCAATACCTACAAATTCTGTGGTCATTTTACCTGGTTCTATCTTGGCTTTCAGGTACTTCTCTCGACAGCATTCCATGAACTTTTCAAGCTGGGTCTGTGTCAGACGTTCTAGTTGCAGTAAAACTGAAAAAGAAATTCTTCATGAGAATGAGATGACACTGGTAACAGGACAGAACTACCCACAGTGCACCTATCTGACTTCCTGTAAGATCACTGAAGGATATATCCCCCACCATCCATGACGACAAAGCTCTGTAGTTCGTTAGAAATGACCAACTAATTCACAAGAATGTTTGAAGAGCAACACACACACACGATAATCCAGGGTCAAAACTAGAGAAAGTTTGCCCATACATGCCAGAGCCACTTAGCAGCAGAAAAGCTTCGCATAAGCTGACAATGGCATCATGCAATTCCAGCAACTAAAGAAAACTGGAAAAATACAACAGCTAGTAAATGACACAAAGATGGTTTTGGTCTTCATCCAACTTACCAGGCATTTTAAACTGTGTACGATCATCTACTGAATACTTTTCTCTGGTTTTCGTAATCTTTTGAGCAACAGATTCCAAAAAATCTCTTAAGAAAGAAAAACAAAAAACATCACATAAGTATTATATTAACAGTGAAAGAGCTAAAAACGGTAAGCATTTACATCATCAAAACAATGACTGCTAGCCTCTGCTACAATTCCAAACTCCCCCATTTAGTCAATCCGAGAAAATTCAAGCTTATCTCCCCTAATGATACAGCATCTGTTAATTTTTCTTCCCTTAAATAGTGTTTTTTTGTTGTAGGTCCTGACAAGTAGGCAGACTTGATCCCCCATTGTTGTTGGTGGTGGGACTTTACAGAAACCCTACAGAATATATAAATGAGTTGCCATCACTGTTACTGTTTCAGAACAATTCTCCCCGAGTAGGTTTTGTATTACACTATAAACAAAGCATGCAATTGACGAAGATTATATCCCAGTTCTGCTAGATGACACCATCTGAGGCCACTCCAAGACATGGTCACTGAACTGTTTACTTGTATCAGGGTGAAAAGTAACAAAATCGCAGGGCACAATGAATTCTGGCACACACTATCCAAGCTAAGTCGAAATCCAACCATGGACTACAGACTAGTTGTTTTAATTTTTACTCTGGTCATTAAGAAATCACTGAAAAATTAAAAATTAGTCGGTAACAAAGTTAGATTAATTGAGACAGACAGAACAAGCATGTTGTTAACTGTGGCATAATTACAGGATGTCTGAAAAATTAGAGAGAGACATGTCAGGTCTCGGGATGTACCTGAGTTCATTTCGGAAGTCTTCAGCACATTCCTTGAACTGAGACTGCTCCAGTAGTGCATCTGCAGCCCCAATCATCTCTGGTCCGCTCAGTGACACCTCCCTCTGACACTCCTGGCCAAAAAGAACCTGCAAGAAGACATGGTTCCCCACCTATTGTCAAAAAAGTGCAATAAAATTCAACAAGGTGCTGTCTATAGAAGTTACTGATCACACAGGGTTTGGCACAATAATATTAAATCGTTGTTCATAACCTGAGCAATGAATTCATTTATTTCTCTTAGATTTTCAATGATTAAAACTTGAGAACTCTGGTTACCTGCATTACAACTGGGACCACAACTTGTGTGGGAGTATCCAGATGGTCAAATAAAACTAAAAACATAACAATAACTGACTGAACAGCTTTGGCACTTTTCTGATATTGTCCCAAAAACCAGGTATTAAAAGAACAGCAGAGGATGATCAACTCCAGCACTACATCCAAACAATCCAGGCTATCAAAAGCATTTTTCTATGAAGGAGAGCAAAGTGAACCATGAAGTACAGCTTTTGGTACAACTGACTGAACTTTCGTACATTGTCATTTGGTCTGTCTGCTGGAATGATATTTCTTGGTACAATCACTATCTCATCGGCATTTGGGCCAAGACTAAAAACAAGCAGCCAAGTCACATACTATATTGGTTGTGTTTATTCCTATTATTTTCACTAAAAGTATTTGTAGTCAAAAAGCTGCTGGACCAACCAATTTGTGTAAATCAACATTATATATGGAAAAACAGAAGCACAGATTACCATGGTAAGAGAGTTAAGACAATGAACCTTAGGAAAAACTCTGACCTAAGATTTCCCCTCCAAACACCACCATAATTATCAGCACTAAAGTTCCATGGGCAGATAATCTGTTGTCTTAATTAGAAATGTTATTCCAGATGTCGATGCTCTATCAGAACACTCTGAAACCATGGGTTCTTCATGTCACCAGCAATGACCTAGGGTTCCATCACAAAGAAAAGCCCTCACTGGTGCAAATGGAAAACAAACAGACAAACAAAAGTAGGTTATGGTGTTTGACTGTTTATCTAATGTTTTTTTTCCTTTTGTTTCTATTTTGTACTGATAACTTTTGGTTTACATTAATAAACATTTATATTCAAGTCCCAATCTAAATGGTATCCACTTTAGAGAGCCAAAACTCAACTTCATGTGCATTGAACAAACACTCACCAACTGAAACCAGCTCCCACCCACCATCTTTCAGCACTTAACTTGCCTTTGTGTGATCAAGAACTCTCTTGAAGTCCACTGGTTTATCTTTGCCTTCCATCGCAGCTGGATCAAGTCCATCTCCTCCATACAGGAACTGGATGATTTCTCCTGTAGAATTCCTCACAGTAAGGTCATACTGTGAGCACAGGTCCTCCAGTGACTATAACAAACAAACAAAGAACACAGCAAAATTTAGCTTCTCATTTCTGAGCGCAAAGAGAACTCTGATGAGATGATTGAGATGATGCAAGTCAGTTACCTTGACCAGCCGTCTCTGCATGTAGCCTGTCTCTGCAGTCTTCACAGCTGTGTCTACCAACCCCTCTCGTCCACCCATTGTGTGGAAGAAAAACTCAGTAGGAGTCAGTCCTGTGTGTAGAAACTGTTCTCTACAAAACCCCTGGCTGCTGGATCTTTCGCTAGAGAAAAGGGAAATTTAGAAAAATGATAACCACAAGTAAACAGGTAGGCAGTAAATGAAAGGTAGACATTTATTTACAGTAGCAGGTTTCAATTCTTTAGTCTAAATTCTGATACTAAAAAGGATGGTCGCCACACAGCCTGCGACATCCATACCAAGCAATTAGTATTGTTTTAAGCCAACCTTAAAATCTTGAAACTAATTTATTTTTACCTGTATATGTCCATATTTGGATACAGAAATCCACTGTACAAGACTAATAAGAATAAAACAAAAACCAGTTAAAATTGTAAATACTGGTATAAAAATAACAAGAATCATATCAGAATAATTTCCTTTCATTAATGGTAAGTGTAATAAAAAAGCCAAGTTTAGCAGACAAAGGGCAGAACAACATTAGCATACAATACAAGATACTCAGAATTAACTAAAATAATGTTGCAGCAGAAGGTATAAAATGGCTAAAAACATTTAAAAAACCCATAAAACCCAGCAGTTGTGAGTTTCATGCTCAGGGTTACTTAAACTCGTCTAGTAACTCAAAAGCCCATGTATAGAATACAATACTCTGCCAAGGTATTTCAGCAGTAGAGCATAAGTGATCTAAAAAAAAAAAGTAAATGACTTTCAGCTTTAAGCATGTAAGTTATAATATTGCTAACAACCTATGGCCATCACCGGTCAATTTGGTTTACTCATTAATTTTCGATGTTTCCTTATATGTTTGACATGAAGCCTTCGAGCAAAATGTACAGCAACCATCCAACAATGAAACTTCTTTCTCTATTCAAATAATAAAATATTTGTAAAACACAAAATACATGAGAAATGATAGTTTGAAAATTAATGTTTTATTTACAATAATAAAAAATTTACATCAACCACAATATTCTAAAATTTTCCATTATATTCCAGCTGATTGATGATTTTTTAGCCATATATCTAGAAAACTGTCGACTTTCTTTTCAGTCTAAAAGGTTCTGCAGATTTCTAGAACTTTTTTCATAATTTTACCTACGTATACAGTAGCCTTCCTCATGTATCAGCATCTTCAGTCAGTGGAGTAAACTTACAGCAAAAAATATTAATTCTCAATTGTTAAAATATATATGGAAGTGTGTAAGAGATCGTGATGGGCAGCAGGTTGCTACATATGTCTAAATGGGTCTGGCATGTTCAGAAATTGTTTAAAAACTTGGTCTTCGAGTGAGAACTGTTGCCAGGATTATTGGAATGATTAAGAGAACTGCATACTTTTCTCCTAAATAGAGAAGAGCGGGTTTTGGCAAAGCTTCAGGAGAAATGGTAGTTTTGCCTCAAGTGGATTATTATCTAGAGAACTAGAAGAAAACATTACCACGATATCACATAGATCTGTTGGAAGATCTGTCTGGTAAGAATGGCCTCGAATCACACACCCCAGCTAAAAAACCTGGACTTTCTGCCATACAAAGGTAAGAGAGGAATCTCACTTTTGTAAGAAATAACAAAATCACCAAGTACAATGGATGCTATTTACTGACTAAGGTTCACTTAATCTTTTTGGTAATCATGGGTGCTTCAGAGTCAGAAGAAAACCAGGTAAAATTTTTAATAACCTGTGTCAGAAAAGTATCCACATCTGGGGCTATTCCTCTGCTAATGGTAAAGGCAGTTTGGTGGTCCTACCAAAAGGAACATCAATGAATACAAATTTGTACCTGAATCTCGTTAGGGCAGATTTTGTAGAACCTGGTAAGAAACTCCATTCTGATGGTAACTGCTATAATTTCAGATTTTTTTTTGTGTAATTTTCTCTCTATCACATTTCTAATAATAAATGATTGGTGAAACCAAAACAGTTACCTGGCTTTAAGCCTTCAAGTTAAAAATATGCATAAAACATCGAAGATCACTACTAAGTGCTGCCAAAATGACTGGCCAAGGCTGTATACTCTAACACAATAGCCTACGATCTTACAATATTGTTATGTGCTACAGAGTTACACTGTTATGCTATTTTTATAGCAATACTAGTTTATATTATTAATACTGTGCATTTCTCCCCCACCCTCCCTATAATAGCTTCACAAGGCTCCCTGACCAGCAGAACACCTACAGTGTCTCTCAAAGTGGGGCAAGGCACGGTCAACAAATCCATTTGGCACTCTCTTCCCGCTCAGAGCCTGCTGGCCGACACACGCAATCATCTGTGAGATGTTGATAAACGATCCTGCAGGAGAAAGAAAAATCCCTTTTTTGACATCAGCGCATAGAAGGTGACTAAGTTATCACTGCGATCGCTTCCTCAATCAGAAGTGACCACCATCACACAAAGGGACTCCATTTCAATCATTTAGCCATTAAACAACAAGATTTTAAGACTTGCCTCGCAGCATACTAGTGTTCCTTTCGTACCTCTCGGTACTGTAATACATGCAGCCAGATTAAACTGAGTGAAACCACAGCAGCTGGATGCTGCCCTGGGTTGCAAAAGAGGATTTCTAAAGAAAACACTGCGTAAACATTGTTGTTTCAAAAAATCAATTATGGCAACATTTACTTCAAAAAAAATATACTTTCAGAGGGTTAAATTTCTTTGGTGTGGTCTGGCCTTTCGGATCAACTATGCAGTGAAATGGATTATACAATGAAAAACCTAAATGTGAGTGGCGGGGAGTAAATAGGCTTGCTACTGCTACCTTTTGAACCACATATTGCCATGTTCAGCGGACTGTTGCTCTTGTGTAATTCATGCAGGCATGCTTTGCCAGCATGGTCTCGGATCACTGACAGCTCTTTCAGGATCATCGCCTTCAGAAAGTAATAAAACAAACAAAAGATAGCCACATAAAGCGCCTTCACCCAAAAATAAAGACCTGAAGCAACACAATAAACTTATCCTACCACAGTGATACATCACTGATTGGATAACTCTTGCTTTTCTCTCCTTCCACTATACAGATCATCTAATAGGTTCTCTGTTAGATTGGCAGTTAGAGCTAGGCATGCTCGCACAGGCCATACACTATACTTAATGTTACAAAAACCTTCTTTCCACCTGGATTAGCTAGCCAAGTACCCAGGGGATATGACAACAACATAGACTAAGTATTATGTCAGATATGTTACTACATGATTCTGAAAAATAAGAAAGATCATCATCATCCAGTGATTCCTATAAAGTTTATATAATGAGTGGCAATCATCTCAGTGTTTTTAAAGACAGAACATCTTTTCATATTTTCAACAGGGTAATTACTGCACAAGACCTTCTACAGAGTACATGACAATTAACCTCTGAACAAAACATTCAATATTACTCCAGGAAGCTCAGGAGAAATGAAGAAAGTAGACCCAAATCTCTTCTTTTAACGTAATTACTGTCTAATCAAAACTTGTCAAAAGAATGTCTGTATGGAAATTTTGGTCATAAGTAATGAAAATACATCAATATTGGTAAAAACTTATGAATGACATTTTTGGATATTAAATTACAAATTTCGGGTGAGCTCTTTTTTTAAAATTTTCAGCTAGATTACAATCTTAAAAATCAGGGAATACCTTTATTTCCATCACTATAAGAGTATAACTGCAGGACAGTGCATCAGAGATATCACAGTTGTGTCATGCTAATGGCAGGGTAAAATCAAGAACTCACTAGGGTGGGTGGGCGTTATAATGTGGAACAAAACTAGGAATTAGAAGAGACAAACCTCCAGGGTTTCCTCTTCCGTACATCCTGGTTGAGCAGAGAGCTTTCCTTCGGATAAATCCCTGATATACCCATCACACTTAGAGTAGCTATCATAAAGAAAAAAGAATAATTAACTGGAACTCAGCAAGTAATTACAGAAATATTCACATGAAGATGTTTAAAATACAGCCATGCAATACACCAACAGGAAAGTGAAGATTTTCCATGGATATCTTGTGAAAAAGTTCTACTATTAATATAAGCAAATGAAGTTGGTTCTTCACAATATGCAAAAATGTCCATTTTTTTGTTATAAAGATGATTTGCAAAAGGAATATTTTTGAAAGGAAGATTACCTGTTCAATAATGTGTTCAGAAGCATACAAAGTCTTTAAATGTTATTTTGTTCTACTTCTACTTGTCTGAAGAAAATTCTTCTAATTTGAGTGTTAAAAAACAATGTAAAGTGTTTTGTTTATTAACACATTAATAGAAACAAACGAATGCCAGTGTGCAGTCCTAGAAAGATGACTTACCCCTCATCCAAAAGCTTGTTTTTAGCTTTGATCAGACCAAGTCCGGGTGTCACATCTCCGATACCAATAGAAAAGCCACGATTTGCTGGCAAAGAAAGAAAAATAAAATCATGGGTTTCTTCATATGTTACAGGGACACAATAAAGTGACCAAACCTTTTCACCAATATATCTCACAGAATAAACAAAAATTACAAAAATATCAGGGCAGCAAACATTGTTCTCATTGCTTCAAAAAGAGGGAATATTTGAAACTAATTAATAATAAGTCATTACAAAAAGAAAAATCAATTTTTTCCCTTCAAAAATATGCAACTGTTATGAGCAGATGCTAATATCAATTTCAAGAATAACTAAAGACATCTATTAGATAGGTTCTTGTAGCACTGCCAGGTTAATAAGTAGGTGCCTTTTAGATTGTCGTGTACAGCTGGCATAATAAACTTTGTCTGCCACCAAGAAACACCAAAGCGTGCTAGTTTGTTAGCCATGTTACTGTCGTCCCCATTAGAAGTGTCTGTTTACGAATCATTATAAGACAAACACGTTACAGATGCATGGAATCAACATACAGTAAACATTTGCTGCCATTAGAACTACTTACACAAGTAAGCTGGACACAAGCGAGCCAGTCTGGACAGAGCATCGGCAGCATCCTGTTCCCCAAAGTCACGCAGAATCACATAGAAGATGTTGTTCTTGGACCCAGAGCCCAGGGTTGCCTTGTCCATTGACCCACAGAGCAGCTCACTGTTTCGGATGACTACAACTGGAAGGCAACACAACACTTACTGTGAAGATGGTTTAAAGGGGGAAGAGCTGTTAGCCTGGTCCATCCATATTCAATGTACACTAAATCCAACTCCAAGACAGTTTTATAACCGTAGTAAATTTACCAGAGATGACCACATTTTCAATGAACTCAAGTATGCAGATTGTCTCTATAATTTGTAATAAAATTGTAAAAAAAAAAAAAATTAGCAAATGGTTAAGCTACATAAAAAATAATTTCCGTTTGTCTGTAATGTATGTATAAAAATGAGCCTTATGTCAACTTTAAGTGAAACCCAAATATTTCTACCAACTTAGTTTACTTACAAGAATCATTGGAGCACAGATCCTCACCACTCGTGTAATTCTTCCCCTTGGTGCGCAGGTTGGCTTTGACAGGAGAGCTCTTATTGGGCCGCATTAAAATACTGAAGATCTGCTTACCTGTCCACAACCTACATGGCTGACAAACAGAAAGTGTGTGCAATCTCAGCAGCAAAGATTCTGATAATAAATTAGTGTAAAGGTTTTTTTTTAAACTCTAAAAATCCTGCTCAGATTTCTACCTATGCCACACTGCTCAGATGGTCAACTACACTCAGGTGTAACAAAGCCAAAGGAAATTCTGGTGAAAGTCTGCAATTTCTCTGAGATGCAAAACAATTCTCTGATTGGAGTGTGAGAGCAAAAGGCCAAATAAAACCAAGCAGTGGTCAGAAAATATAAATAGAGCAAAGATGCTTTACTGAAAACTCACAGCTCTTCTTTTTCTAGCTGCCTCCTTCCTTTCTATCTGGACTTGCTAGGCAAGACAAGTAACAGAAACTACTACTATGAGATCCCTTGCACCCATCAATGAAAAATATTAAGATTCAACTGTGACCTCAAGCACCACCCAAATCTCTATACAAAGTCCATCACCTTCCTCAAATGTTTTTTTTTTTAAATACAACTAATATTTAAATGTTTTCAGAAAACTTAACAAACAAACCAACCAATAGATATCAGATCCTTCTAAAGCACAAATGTGAAATTAACAAATAATTTTCCAATGACAAATTTGTGTGGGAAATTCATGTCACCTGAGTTGATTACATATTTAGTGTAGTTCTCAGCTGTTGTGATTTATACAAGCCCCCAGGAAAGAGAAACGTTTATCAACTGGAGTTTTAAACCTACCACCATTTAACAGCAATTCATTTCACTAATTTTACAAGTCTATTACTTGTTTCAGAGCATACTAAAATATTAGTTTATTTATAATTATGTCCACAACTATTTGGTTGTAGGGAGCAGTAATGATTTGCTAATATCCACACTAAAAAAAAACTTAATTATTTTGAAAATCTATCTATATTCAAAAGCATTCCTAAAGTGCTTGAAACCATATCTATGGACTCCACAGAGTATTCGAGATATGGATGAACCATGGATCTCTGCAAAAGAATAGAGATTAGCCATTGCTAAGACAGAAGTAAAAGCTGGGAGATACAAAAGGTCAGAAATAGTTGGAAATTGCCCCAAGTTACCTTAAAGATAGCAGGAGGAGGAAGATCTATCTTGATGTTCTGGTCCTTCTGTGCTAACATGGATGAGATCAGTTGACAGGTTCTGCTGCGATCAAAGAAGACATCCTTTTGTGTGATTAAATAAGCACCTGTAAATGCATATCAAATTCATATAAAGTCTAAAACCAATGGTAATCAGAAGTTAAAAAAATTTTTTTTTTAATTTTGCTAAATCAGAAAAACAACAAGTACACGGAATTGACAATTAAGTTAAAAGAAAAGTACTTACCTGTGATGAAATCTTGAATAGCAGCAATTAGTGGTTCACCATTTCTAGGAGTTATAATGTTGGATTTTGACTGGATAGAATAGAACAAAGCAAAATGAAGTAAATGTTTGCTGACTGTACATACTACTAAGTAAAAAAAAGAAACATAGCTGATATTTTGAACTATGTTATGTAGAGCAGATAAATTATTACTGCTATTTTTTAAATAATGAATTGCATAAATTTACATAAAGCACCACTGTTATTTGCATCCTAACAAGTTCATTAGTCAGTTGTTGCTTTTGCTGCATCTCTCCTATCCCGTTTATTCTACTGCATTTAGGCTAACAAGCCAGGGTGTAGCAGAAAAAGCAGCAGGCTACTTTCTGAATGTTTTTAGTCACACCATCTTAGTTAGGTGACAGTGATGTTACATGAAAGGCGTAAGATTGTGTACATCAGAGAAAGTTTTTCAGCAAATATGGCCAACCTACCCCCATCAGGACAATGGCCTCAGCTTTGGCCTCCTCTGTTTGGGGTAAATGTAGATTCATTTCATCCCCATCAAAGTCAGCATTAAATGGAGTGCAACAACATTCATTGAACCGGAATGTACGATTGGGCATGATTTTTGACTGGCAAAAAAAGAAATGTTAACAAATATTAAGTGTAGCTCAAAAAGAAAACTAAGCTTATAAAAAAACTCCATTTGCTGATTAAAATTTCCATTTCGTTATTTACTTGTACATGGGTCATACTGAAAGTAATAAGTCCCAATTAATTACAGGAAAACCCACTATTCAAACAAATGTCTGACTCTATTCACTACAGATGGCAGCACAGTAGTCACTACAAATAAAGTCTACCAAGAACAAATGACGGGGTTCCTCACAACAAACAACAAAATTTCTATGTCAGTGGTCAGAAATTCTCAGTGATGCTGGTGGGTCCACATGTGATGAACAATATTTTATAATGGAATTTCAAGCTTGTAACACCAATGGGAGAATGTGTCAGTAGAAAATGGGGAGTATGTGCAAATTCTGTTCTGGTATTTCCAAAAGGTGTTACATTGTGTGGGAGTCAAAAAACTTCAAATAGTCGTCTTCTCGTAATTAAGCAAAGCTCATTACTTTCAGCTAGACCCTCATAAACTATTGTTTATAAAATGATAAAGAATGGAAATCATCAGCTAGCCACCATCTTTATAAAGCCATGCGACAATCAACAAGAGGCATAAGATGATAATGGTATCAGTTATTCCTAAATGATAACGCAATTATCAGCCTCTCTTCATTCATTAAGAAGTGCTAGTGATTAAGTTAAAAGCTTTCTTTTGAAATATATTTGGAAGTTTTGAATTATAACCTATCATTAAACTGTAGTGTTTCATGTCTCAGAGTAAAAATAGTCTTCAAAAGATGTCTGGTTAGAAACCATGCCTGAGTGACTTTTGAGGAAAATTACAATTGACATGTTCAGAGTCAGTAGCACGTGAGCTGAGACCATAAAAACTCCAAGGGATCACTTACATAGAAAGCCTGTATACTCAATTTGTGGAGAGAGGGTTGGCGGTTGAACAGTACAACATCTCCATCAATCATATGTCGCTCTACAGTATCTCCAAATTTCAGCTCATCTGCCATCTTGTTTCGATTACCATACCTCAAAAACCTGAATGAGAAGAAGTGAGATTTAACCAGGAACCAATGCTAGGTGTTTTAAAAGGATATTTAATCTAGGTATACAAATCTATCTCAGTCCACAATTAAAATTCATCTTAATACAACATTATCAGCAAGCAAACAGCTTGTTTTCAGTTTCTACTTTAATTCCAGCAAGACATAGGGTGTTACTCCCCTTCATTGCTGTTTGTATGTTTCCCATAACCTGCTAACAAGTGAAGGTGTGTTGTCAGTTACAATCTGAGAAAAGCATGAGATCCTGCTGTAGTTTTTCTACATCCAGTGTACCACATCTACCTGTTTAAACTAGCAGCTCACATTAAAAAAACAAACAAAACTTTTACAAACAGGTGTATAGAACCACCTGTTTTATCATGACTCTTAAAATTTTTGTAAGGAAGGAAAGGAAGGGGCTGTGGTTGTTGGCTGTGTTCTATTTTTTCTCAAGTTTTTAACTAGGCTATGCACAAAATTATCATTAAGTACATGATGATAGCCACAAAAAAGAAACAGAGTCATTATCTCCTATGTAAACATTAAGGAATATAAATAATTAACTCGCATGTGCCATTGCAAGGTGGTCAACATAAATTAGTTTCTTTTTTAGGAACTTTATTATGTAATACAGCTGTTGAGGAATATTTCCATTAAAATCATTTTTATTTCAGGTTTTGGGGACTGGCCAAACAGTTATGATGGCAGGTGAGTGAGGCTTCAGCAGTGAGATATGGACACCTGGCATTTGTTTGGAGGATTAACCTTTATCTAGACTGGAGGAAAGATGGTCAAGTCATAAAACTTCCAGAAAACTTTTCAATGCTGAAAACACAGAGAAAAGAGTATAGTAATTGTGCCAGCCACCCTGACCACCTGTTTTATAATATGACAAGTAAATTCAATTATTGAATTTAAAATGTATTCTTGTCAGTCTTGATTTGACCTGTAGCACACATTTAATAATTATTATTCATATTTTAACTGTCTGTCATGTACACAGACTAGTCACATGTATGAACATATAGGCAACTGTTAAATTGAATATTCAAATACAATTGGTTTTTAAACACAAGCATTATTGAGTTGTGTTACTGTTATATAAAGATTTTAATGTCTTGAGACAATACATTATGAAAAGGTTATTAAAAAGCAAAAGCTGAAGATTTACCCACCCAAACAGTGTAACTAACAATACCATGCCGTGAAAGCTAACAAGCAAAATTTACAAGCCATCATTGTGGAACGGCATTAAACTACAAATCTAAGTTATGAAAGCTCTAAAGTGAGATATACAAGCCACATGTTTCTAGAAGTGGAACACACTAGATACAAAATATTATTACTACTGTAAGCACTCTTACACATTCAGGCATCTTAGCAATGTCATTGAAACATTAAATTCTTTTAAATTGCTGTGCTAATCTTTGTATTTTTAGCCCTCCACACATCTGACTGTTTTTCTTGAACTCACTTCTCAAAACATTGGTCATCATCTTGCTTTTGTAGGCGTCACACCTACTGCAGGCAAGCTTACAAGAATGGACTATTAGGCTAGTGATGCCATCACAAACATGCAACAAGCAAAGCAAATTCCTGGTTCGCGTTGTTTGGACAGCACATGTAATGAGTACTGATCTGCACAATCTCCCAAACGGAGTTCGTCTCTGAGGTACAAGTGTAAGAAAGTAACCAAACTATCCTTACCGTGCATGAACCACACACACCCCACCAACCAAAATAACTTCTTGTGATATTTAATGACTTCCAGGGCAAGCTGCCTGAGTATATCACTTTCCCCAACTGTTTTAATGTAATGCTAATAAGTTTCTGCAGTAACCTCTCAAATTTTCCTTGTGCATAATCTGGCTTGTTAACCATGAATATATGGTCTGGACTCACTAGGTACCTGATATTTGAATAGTGGAGTGGGCATCTCTTGAGTTAACTTTTATGAGAATGACACAAATTCATTCTGACCTTAAGAACCTTTCATATGTCTCAGCTTCCTAAACCAATATGTTCGCAGCAAAGCCAATGTTGACTTTTTGGAGAGATTGCTACAATATTTTCCTACTGGAAAAAAACACCTGGTTCAACTTGGCTGGTGTGGTGGTTTGATCCAAAAGAGATTCCTTGATAAACTTCTCAGTGATCTTATGCAGTATATTTTGAAGGCATTCTGTCATAAGTGATATCATAGGTTGCTTGCTTTAGGTTTTCAGGAACTGAAGAACTTTGGCTACAAAAACTGCAATCCTACGTGAGTGAGCAAGCAGATTTTGTACACAATTCTGCACATTTCAGACACTTTGAACTCTCAAACAGATAGTCAATTTTAGTATTGTCAGCACAAGTACTGGAGTTAGTAGTGGTGGCAGCTCTCAATATTCATACTGCTTTTAGTAGCATCATCTGCTTAACTGGTTTTCTTAGCCACACAAACAAATGACTGCAGTTTTAGATGTTGCTGTTGGATTTTTATCGTATACTGTTTTGTCTTGCTGCTTTTCTTTCTATGTGATTGACTGATAAGTGCTTTGTTTTCTCAGGATTCAAAGGCCCTTTATGATTGTCTTTCTCAACCATGGCTATCCATGTTAAGAATTTGGAATCATTCAACCAGTTTGGATTGAAACTTGTACACTTACTCAAACTCATTATGCCAGAATTTAATTACCCTAAACAAAAATACTTGTAAGTTATCAACCACTAATTACACTACCTCTACCTGAAAAATGAGTGGAACTATAGGTAATATTGGGAAACTAAAAAGATAGCATGGATTTAAAAAAAAACATTTCTAGTTGATAACTGCCACATCCTTGCACATAACCAATCTCCTTGACTCCTAAATACTCTACCTTTTCATGTTGTTGTTGTTCTTCTGCTGTATGAAGTTGGCCCCTGGGTGTTTGTCAGGGCCGTTAGACACCATCTTCTTCAACATCTCAATGTTAGCACGTGTTACTTTTTCTGGATAAGTAAGAATCTTAGCAACATCCATGGGCACAGACACCTGGAAAAGAAGAAGAAAAAAAATGCAAATCCCTTTTTTAATAAAAATAAGAAAAAAAGAAAACAAAAACAAAAGAAAAAGGCACTAGTCAAACAACAGGCAGTCAAGAGACACATGGAAATGGTGAACTTTCATGTTTTCCAACAAATTTTAAATGCACATTTAACCCTTTACACCAGAATGTCTTTCCACCTACAGCTTCCAATATAATGCTAACATCTGTTTAGGCACCATTTTTCATCACAGTTTTCTAAAGAATTCTAGTTCTTGAAATTTACCAAATAAATTTAACTTTACTTTTTTTTTAGAAGCTTCAAAAGATTAAGGGAATCCATGTGTCAAGGGTGCTAGTAAATAAAAAAAAAATGAGCAAGGGAAAATGTTTCATCTATTTCAACAAACACATCACCTGATCTATCCTCATGTTTGGATCAGGGGATATAACTGTTCTTCCAGAAAAATCAACTCTCTTTCCAGATAGGTTTCCCCGGAAACGTCCTTGTTTTCCCTTCAATCTCTGGACAAAACCTCGAGTAAATTTCTTGGGCTAAAATACACAGACAAAAAAAAAAAAAAATTTACATTTATATGTAGCAATATGGTTTATAACAAAGAATTAGCAACTGTTCTCAATCATAATTATGTAACATTACTCCTATAACAAAGGGATGTTACTCCATTAGGATTCATACAAAAAAGGGATGTTGCCCAGTTAATTAATTGCACAACAAAAGGATGCTACTCCATAGGCATCATGGATGACAAATGGGTGTTATTTGACAAACTTTTAAAAATTTTGATTAACACCACTGTTTTTATAAAATTATTCACGTTTCAGTGAAGTTGATATTTTATAGCAACAAAGGCAGTGAAAAAGCTCTAGAAAGTGCATGTTGAATACCTTAGTTATGCCAAAATTTCAGAAATTTGGACATTACAACAGCAAAGGAGAAGCATACTCCATGGAGAATCACACAATGAAAGTCACACTATTAAGCATTGTGCAGCAAAGAGATTTTTCTTCGTTAACAATCAAGCAACAAGAATTTTTAAGATCATCACAAAAAATTCTTCAAAAAGTGACTCATTGTTTCATGGAGCCATCAGTAAAATTCTCATTCACTTAGATTCAGACTCCTTAGACATAAGAGTACCAACCTGCATGTGAAGTGGGATTCCTGAGGTTTCACTGTTATACAAAAGTGCCACTTGAAGCTGGAGAAAATCCCAGTCTTCCTGGAAAAAAGAACGATTCAATTCATTCTAAACAAAAAAAATAATGTGCATTCATAAGACAAGTGAATTTTAGGACAACGAAAGAAAGCATTCTTTTTTTTAAAGACTCGGTGGGATATAACAAAAAAAAAAAATCCTACCATAATCATCTGCATCTTCGCTCCTGATATCTTGTGTTTCTGAATCACATTGTTCATGAAGATGATCTCAGTCAGTTTCATAGTGATATCGTCTTCGTTCCTGAAAAGTGCCAGTCAAGTGTACAAATGTGGCTGCGTAATATTCAAGTCAATTACGTAGCAATGAATGCAAAAACAATAAAAGCAGAACATTATTGGTCACGTGTCATTTACAAACCTAGTTTGAACATTTCCCTGAGAAATGAACTGACTAACAAACCTATCTTTTGGCGGCAAAATTTCACTGTCACCATCAACGGGTTTATAAAAACAGTAGGTAAAAGTCCATCCATCAGCTCTTAAGAGATGGCAAACAGCAGTCAAGCTCATGAAGAACTGAGTAAAGTGGATTTTCACTGAGTAGCATCAACAACAAGACAAGCATTAACTTAAGTATCACAAAAACAATTTAAATATGATGATTATATGTCATCAATACCAAAATTTGCTAAACTAGATGATGATTTAAGTAATGAATTGAACAGAGTATAAATAAGTGGTGTAGCAGGAGATCATGTATAGATGAAAACTTACGTTCCTGATTTCAAGTCAGACACCACTGATGGTCTGATACAGAGAGGTGGGACAAGAATCCGAGTCAGGATCAGGTTTTCTGGTCTTCCAACATCTGGGTTCATCACAAGCAGAGAGATGTCCTAAAGAGAACCAAACTAAAATCATTGTTGTTTTACAAGATTTGTTTTAAAAGAGAAAGAAAAAATACATCAGAATTCTTTTAAATGAATACAACAAACAAGTTGGTTTCCAAATGTCAGGAATCACCATCTGAATTTGAAAAAGGCAGATTGAGTCAGACAACCAATGACTTACAGCCAGTCTGCTCCTTGGTCTATCTCTTGATTGCTTTTCTAAGGTTGTTATAGAATGACAAACAAAATTGTCCCTCAACACAAATCTCAAAGCAGCCCAAACAGGTGATGGGAGACAACACCAGTGAGTTATAATAGAGGTTTTGTGTAGTAGAGAGAGGCAGACCCACAGAATGTTGATTCGTAGTCAGGAAGCCCCTCCAAAGAGCCGTTGCCCTGAATAAATGAATAAACCACTTTTATCTCGCTAAAACAACAATCACTCATCCAGTATATATCCCATAAAACAGTAAAATGTAAACATTTCAATTTACCTCAGTATGGATGCATCGGAAGATGTCCAACACCATGACAGGATTAAGGATTTCCTGAAAATATAAAATGATAGCTAATTATATATAATTGATTAATTCTGATCACATGATCACAGTGTCATCAGTTTTCATCTGTACCACTCTGCACCAATTCATTTTCTAAGATGCTTATCTGAAGAGAAATCAAATATCTTTCTACTGCCAATGTTACATTTAGCTCTTCATTCATCATCAGACTCCAAAATGGGAGCTAAAATATACAAATTTGTTGTTCAGTGATATAAGCAGATTTTCAGTGCATACCTTAATTAAATTTGAAAACATTACCAGCCACTACATCTGTTAGACTACAAAATAACATATTTTGATAGTTTCACACATTAAACAATTCATTTTTAGTACAGAATGCTGATATAGCAGAGACGTGTTCACCTGTGTTTTAGGCAGCAATGATTCAATCTCTCGATTGTTCTCAATGGCTGCCTCAAAGGAATTCAGAAATTCTGTGATGACTGGATCAGTGGCCTTTCTTGGTCGTTTGTATTTGTCATGGGTAATTTTCATCATTCCTACCTTTTTAACAACTCCTACAGAAGATAAAAGAAAAACAAACACAGATCTGTTCAAATTGAAAAACGACAGGAAAGAGAGAGAGAAAGTGATGAACTAACTAAAAAAGGGGAAAAAGAGGGAGAAAAAGAAAGCTAAATAGACAGACTGACGGGAGAATGAATGGAAAAGCAGGCTGAAAGAGAGAAAAATAAGAACTTAAAAACTTTAAAAAGTAAAGCATAAAAACAAGTGAAAAAAACTACATCAGACAAAGATAAGAGAGTGCAGCAGTGCAGAACATTTAAGACAGGTAAATAACAGAGAGACAGAAGAAAAGCTATGAAAAAAAACATTGTACATGCTCACCGTTGAATGACTTGCAGTAGGGACAGGTGGATATTTTTTTACAGCGGACTACAATTTTCTTTTTGATGTTTTTTCTCTGCAGGTAAGACATACTTGGATTCTTGAGTGCATCAAGGAATCCCTTTCTTTCATCAGCAAGCAACAACACCCTACTACAGTTCTAGACAGATAAAACAAAGGCCAATTAACACCTAGACATGTAGCTTGTTTAATTAAAACTAATATCAAGAGAAAACAAACATTATAATGTGCTGTTGTCAACAGACCAAATACAAAAACACAATAGCTGATGATCAGAGAGACTTCTTCTTCATTGCTCGAGATTGCAACATTTTTGCATTGTGTTAATGTTGTGACTTTGTTAACAAAGGCCATTCCATGATTGGATATAAGCTGACAAACCATTACATACATTGTAACCTCCTTACATTCTCTGACTAGTGGACCAGTTTAATAAAAAAACTACATTGTCTGGTCTGAATTTAAACAACAACAACAAAAAAAAGAAGTCACAGACAAGTGGCAAAGTAACCCTAAGGATGCCAGTAATGTAGTAGCACTTCATCTACACCAGTCATGTAGTAAAAGACATCATTTAATATTTAAAAAAACAAGTGGATAACAAATAAAAGTGAAAATAAGGTAGCTTATTAATCTGTATGGACAAAAGATCAGCATAAATCCATGTATATATATTGTGTTAACAAAATGTGAAGTGAGAAAGAAACATCTTTTCAATGATTAAACATGCATTTTATATGAATGTGCACTAGTTATATTTACAGTTTGATAGGGGAGATAATTAGAAATATCTCATCTTTGGTTTAAATTAAATGTTTGCAGTTATTTTAATTTCATACTAAAATTGTAATTGTGAAATCAAAATGACCACCAACATTTGCAGTACATGGGTGGGATGCAGCTATTCTACCTACCACTTATTAACTCAGTATTAGCTGATAAAATAAATGCAGTTGTGTCTTCAAACAGTGAAAATGCTTCCAGAAAGAAAGCAGGCATGAGAATTTCTTCCTGATGTCTGCTACTTCTAGTGTTTAGTGTGGTAAAATATGGAGATGTATTGTATACTGCTAGATGCAGGTAATTTGATCTATCTATCTATCTATATTGTAAAGAACATAAGTTTTGTGTGGATCTAATTTTTGTGCATTTCATGGTAAATGTTTTTCTTTGAAAATTAAATCCTGCAGAGAGAAACACACACACACACACACAATGCACACATGCATACTAGTTTAGGAATTACTAGTATTTGCAACACATCAATTTTAAAAAGAAAAACAATACTATAGTAAATCCAGATTTGATTAGGTCTTGTTGCTTACAGATTTCTTCATGCTTATTCACAAGCCACACAGAATGGGTGGGCTCCAAAATTGAGGCTCTGGCGTCCACATGCACTACCTGGTTCTTGCTGTTGTTCTCATGCTGGGCTAAAACCTCCTTCCATACAATGTCTGAAAACATCACATTAGTTCCTCGTTGAATTCTTTGTTAACTGATAAGTCTAAGGGATGAAGTTTTTCAGCTTAGCATGCTGGCATACACAATCAGGATGTTGTTTCTCTTTAGCTTGGTCAAGAGGTCACTCCCCTGGTGGGCCTTGAACAGGTTGAAAATGGTTAACAACTTCTGGCAGAGACCAAGCTTCAGCACCGTTCTGTCTTTGTATATAGGGTAGTAGCACCTTGTCAGCATACATCAGCATGGAGTGATCTTTACACCAGTGCGATTCAATATGGGTAAAATCCCAGCTCTCTGGGAAAATAAACTGGGGTTGACAGCAGTCGGATTTTCCAGGGGAGGAAATCACCCACCATGCTGACAGCCAACAGTACAGTAGTCTGTCTGCTATCATTGATCCCATTATAGCGACTTGGTGAGCTCTTTGTTTCTCCATTGTCCACTGCCTACCAGGGACCACGCTGACATTGGTTTTGTCCCAATTGATAAAAAATTGATTGGGATTTTGGTTGTTAAGCTTCTTAATGGAATCAAAGTCTTCCAGTAGTCACCTACCTTATGCAATGCAGGAAAGATTTCAGCCAGGAATCTGTGATGATCAGATTCCCACCATACTCGGGAATTTTGGTTTTGCTGCTTTACCTACCAAATGTTTCACCTCACCAAGGCCATACATTTCCCTAGGAGGACGACGGGACCACATGATTGTTTGGGCAGAGATGAAACTGATTTGTGTGGATTGGATTTCACATTCTGCAGGTAGGCAGCCTTCATTCCACAGATTGTGTTCTCACTGATTCGCTGCCCTAGTTGTGTAGAGAATTTTCCAGTTGCACATGCTATGCTTATTTATACTGTTGTAGTTACTATTTTAGCCCTTGTCTCACTGTAGTAGGAATTGTATCCCCCACGCTTTCTCTTTCAAGAAGCAATTACTAACCAATCGGCATCATTTGCTGCTTGTGTACTTTCAGCCTCATCCAGTGTATCGCAGAGTTGTGTGGTAGGTAGACCAAGTGAGGTCAGCGGCTCTGTAGTTGTTATCTGTTTCCCCAAAAACATCTTGTTCTGCAGGAGTGAAACAAACTCAAACTGCTGTTTTGTGAACTTAGTGAACCTATGTAATATAGCTGGAAGTACTCAAAATTTGACATCCTTTTTTATTCGCTACTTTAAAACTACTCACAGTGTATATGTGAAAACCCTTGGTCTTTAATCCCTGCGAACCAAACCCTACTAAAGATTAATGGCACCCACCCACTAAGATGATTAAATCTGCACTGCAAATGTAGTACTTACACATTAAGTTCACAAGTTAATTTCTTTTAGTTTTATTGAACAAATACACAAAAATTAGATCCTGCAAAATTCACGTGAACAAAATTCTTCAAAAAAAGAATTCCAGCAAATAAAACAAACTTTACAGTATTAGTAAATTGTTTCATACTTCACTTTCATCTGCATTTAATTATCTACAGTTATATGTAAAGCAAACTTTCATTCCTTCTCAAGTCATTAAACTGAATATCTTCATGTCAGAAGCCTGCACTTACATTTTAGTCAGATATCAAAACTCCTGAAAGAACAAGCTGTAATAAAAATTAAATCACATGAAATTGCTCTGTTTTGCATACATTTTAAGCAAGGAAACAAGATTTTATGGTTCAAAAATGTAGGGCTTATACTTTTTGAGTCATCCTTAGTAGGAGCAACCCTGTCCTCTTCTTGACTGAGTAATTTCTTACAGAGCCATCAAGAGATACAGTCAGTGTTTTACACATCACAAAGGTCTCAGTACACCCAGAGTTTCTTGACCTTGGGATTTTAAACTATGTTTTAACCTTGCAAGAAAAGGCTGTAGATAAAAACAATACAGGGTCATTGGTTTCTAATAAAATCCATGTGATCATACACCAAAAAAAGGTTGTGTAATGAAGGAGAATGTAATGGGGCTAAGGGGAATCTGCAATTTTGAAAAGTTTGCTTTGACAGAAAATATACATTTCATCAATACATAAAAACCAGTAAAATTACTATAGTGAACAATTAATGTGACAAACAGCACAAATTAGTGTGAGAGGCAATGTTAAAATATCACAACAGATAAGTATGGAGATTGGTGCACCGCTTTCAACTAAAAGCAACTTTGAAATCTGTCCACAAGAACAGACTCAGAGACCATTATTGGACAGCACTTCTCATGATGCCTGTATACTGGTGCTTTACCTTGCAAATCATTTGTAATATGCAGATGATGCTCCTGAAGTAGCCAATGTGGAAGACAGGCAGCTCTAAGTCAATGTAGCCATAGTGACCAGTGCAGTCAGAGAGGTTCTTGCCACAGGTTTCACAATTGTTGTCTCGCTCGCTGGTTCCCTATAGGAGGAACAATTACAAGATGTCAAATAGCAGAATGATGAGCTGATAAATGATCAACAGAAAACATGGAATTATTCATATTATACATGATTGAGAATTATTGTACAAAGATGCTGAAGGAAACCTACCATGGTAGTAACCAAGCTGTCATAGCTATTTACATGTAGAACTTGTGTAACTAAACAGTTTTGAGGATTGGATGAGAAGTTGTAGTTGCTGCTTCCTCGATTGCTAGATAGTAGATGCTATATTCAAAACATGGAGAAGCTGCTTGATTAGATTAATTTTATCTCATAAGTAATTGTGCTGAAGTAGATATTGATCAATTTTAACTTTCTCCAAGTATTATTGATTTTTTAAATCAGAAATAGCCCAATGTTATATATTTAAATATATTCTCCGCTAATGTTTAATATACATTTTAGTTGTTGGATTTCATGAAGTCACTTGCCTGTCACAATCACTAATGTACGTATGTCATCTACTGATCTACTATGTTTGATACTAAGTTCTCAAAAGCACGTGTATATATGTAAATATGATTGTGTGACACACACACACACACACGCATCTGTGGATTCTAAGAATATAAGTCCTTTTCCACTTAAAATGAATGCTACTGAAAACTAGAAATTTTACCAGCCTCTAGTACCTCTTAATGAGAATAAACTCGCAAACTAAATTTCATTTTTCATAACCCTGTTTCAGTTTTAAAAAAAAAACAGCTTAGATTTTTTTTAAAATTTGTTTCTGATTTACCTAAACTTCACAAAAAATAAAACAGAACTAGTTTTAAATTAATCAATTCTGCATTTCTAACAAAGTTGAATATAGACCTCAAAATTTACAGCAAGGAAGAAATAGGGATTAGAGTTCCCAATTATTATCATCATATAATAATTATGTAATAAATAAAGTAATAAAAATAAGTTAGTTTGATTCAATGGCCTGACCTGTGGAATCAAAATTAATTGGCAGGAGTCAAAATCACCCATATATTAGTTATTAACACAAAAGCAAACTTAACAGTTCCTAACATATTTTAAAAAATTTAACACTATTTTTGTTTAAAATTTCAGACACAGGACTCCTAAAACTTTTTTTTAAAATATCCTAAATTACTAAATACATTTAAGTTATATAGATATCAATAAGGACATAGTAGTAGAGGATGATCAAAAAGTAGCAATGCAGTGGAAAGCATTATATGGGTAAAAATTTAACTCCTTTAAAGTATTATGCGTGCTCCCATATGAAACATTTGCTTGTTGAAAAAGCTGAAGTGGTTTTGAAGGGCTCTGAAGCATTGCATCTGAAATTTTTGACAGCTTTTCCATGTCCAACATTTTGGCCTACCTGATTGTTGATAATCCTGAACTGGTTCTAATCAATGCCCTTACAGTTTTTCTGTTTGGAAGCTTTGCATCAGGAAATTCTTGTAACAACTCATTTTGAACTCTTGTGGTGTATTTACAATTGTTCGTGTACACTTTCTTAATGAGAAAGATTTTTTTGGCATTTGAAAGAACTAATACACAAAAATTACAATCACACAAAAATCACATTTCACTTTTACAAATTTACTGCCAAGACCTGTTGGTCATTTTTGGAACTATAGTACAAAGCAACAAAACACGAGAGAAATCAAAAATGATTACAAATATATTCCACTTCATAGTTACTTTCTGATCACCCATAGAAATTGTTTTGAACATACCAACAAAACCTCTAAATAAATGTGAAAATATTAGTTACTTATTTTGTAAATAGACATAACAAATGACAAGTACAGTGCATTAAAAACAGAAAATGTGAATGAATGTATCTTTAGACCAAAAAGGAAAAAAAATTGTTGATAATTAATAAAGAGCATGTGTTGCACAAAGCTGTTCACTAGATATAGCTAAATGCAGTTGTATAAATTCTAACCTTACTAAAAATTCTTTAATAAAGAAATTGGCATAATCAAATAGTTCTGATATCAAACTAAAATATTTAATATATTTTCTTCTAAAAAGCTTACCATACGATGATCAAGAACTCCATGGCTCACAGGTTTACGATTTCCAATCTGACTGTAGAGATCTTTGCTCACAACATGGATGTGTGATGCTTGCTGCATCTGTTGAGCAGTCATCAATCCAAAGGTTACATGACTTCTGAAAGCAATGAAATCAACAAAACCATACACTATAGGTCAATGACTCCAGACATAAAACATACTATGTTATATATACATACATACATACATACATGCATTTTTAAAATCTTGACCACATTAAAAAAACCCATATCAAGTCATGCACATTAAAATCTTGGATATCAGGTCTCAGTTGGTTGACCACTAAATGCCTATTTCTCATTCTTTGCAAATCAGAAATAATTATTTTTACTGGATCAAATGTGTTAAGAACTTTTGTTTTTTTGCAGGAAATCAATTTATTGAGAGATCAACTTTAAAATTATTCTTCTCAGCCCTCAGGTGGACAACTACTTGGACCTATTAGGCCTCTTTGTCCTCATATGTATTCTTATGCACAAAATGCCTCATTTTCTACAAGTCTTTTTATGACACCCTCCTAAGTTGCAAATGGGGTCTATAAAGCCACAGTGAGAAAAAAAATATCTTTGCTATGAATCATTCTAGAATATCCAGGATTTATATTCTGAATATAATCCTGAAATATTCTATGAAAGTCAAACGGACTTAATTTTCTAAGGCAAGGGATACACAGGCAAAGAACATGAACATGTATTAGCAAAATAATTTGTCTTGGAACTGATCCTCAGCATCACAGAAATGTTGTCCACTTAAGGATTAGAGAGGCAAACGGGCACTTGCCAAACCTATCGTTTAATAGAACGCTGCAGTCCAGAATAAAATGTAATTGCTGTTCACCAGTATCTTTGAGTAATGCTTAGGTTTTACTACAAGTATCTGTATGAGTAGTTGCAGCAATACATTACAGACAATTAGATAGGAATTCGATGTATACCAGCCATCTCCCTGTCTGCATGTTATTGTGCAATCCCTACAACCACCGTGTAATTCACTGGAAAATGAATTCTTCTGGTTTCTTCAAAGATTAATAACATTTATACTTCAGTCGGCTGCACGTATTCCACTCAAGCACAGCCAAGTAGCAGCAATAAGAGAGGGGGGGAGAGAGGAGGGAGGGAGAGAAAGGGGGGAGGAGGGATGGGGAGAGAGATGGGGGAGGGACAGAGGGGGGAGCAGGGAGGGGAGAAAGGGGGAGAGAGAGAGGGAGGGAGGGGGAGGGGAAGATGAGGGAGAGAGAGAAAGGGAGGGAGAGAGAGGGAGAGGGAGGGGGAGAGAGAGAGATGGGGAGGGAGCGAGAGAGGCGGGGAGGGAGAGAGATGGGAGAGAAAGAGAGAGGGAGGAGAGAGAGAGAGGGAGGGGGAGAGAGAGAGAGAGAGGGAGGGGGAGATGGGAGGGTGAGAGAGAGAGGGAGGAGAAAGGGAGGGAGGGAAGAGATGGGGAGGGAGGGAGAGATGGGGAGGGATGGGGCGAAGGGAGGGATGGGGAGAGAGAGGGAGGGAGAGAAAGAGAGGAAGGGGGAGAAGGGAGAGATGGGGAGAGGAGGAGAGCGAGGGAGGGAGGGAGATGGGAGGGGGGGAGATAGGGGAGAGCAGGGCTTCCACTCCTCGCTCGGTCTTTTCTGGTGAGAATTCCGAGAAAAGCGAATTTGTGGACGAATCCTCCACCTCTCAGAAAAATACCAACAATTAACCAACCAAACGTTCGTTTCAAACTTACATCTTTTTCACCACATCCGACTCGCGAAACTGTTCCTTTACCATCTCTGATCGATGCCTCCGCCAGCTCCCTACACAAACATGTGCAGGAATCGCAACCTTGACCTTGGTAAAAGCTGATGTTTTGTTTTTGTTATCTTACGACAGTTTCGTAGTATTGCAAAAAATATAATTACATGTAATATAAAGAGAAAGAAAGAAATTAATCGTATTATTTATTCATTGAAGCAAATTTTATTTTAGCTTTTCTTTTTTCAACAAATACGAATTTCAACAAAGATTTTTAAAAAAGGGAGATAATTCAAGAGCGATAATAACATAGTACATGTACAGTATATAGGTTTACGAGTTAAAAAAAAAAACAATTTCAAATTGGTCAGTTTTATTCACCAAATATTCACCACGAAACTCCTCTTAATGTAACATCTTTTGTCAAAGAAATATGTGAATTACAAATAATTTTTAGGGATGCAAGGGAGACAAGAAATTCTAACCAAAAAAATGCAAAGAAATTAGTGATAGTCAATAGAGAATGTGATTCCCCTCTACCAACAGTAACATATTACTCATGATTACTTCGCGTGGTGCACAAAACTATATCAATGAAAGCAATGATCAATAAAGCTGTTGTCTTATAAAAAGATTTGCAGTTCTTGAAATAATCTTGTTGGGGTTGAAGAGAGCAACATGACTTCCTAAAGCATCCCAAGTATTCTCAATATGATTTAACTCAGGTAAATATGCTGGCTTTAATGATTTGATCCTGAAAATATTAGTCAATGACATGTGCCCTATATAAATAACTTCATTTTAATGAACAATAATGCTTATTTCCTATTCTACCTTTGTATAATCCCCGAGAGATTCAGAATCTCATCTTTATAACTCATTGCAGAGTGCCTCCCCAAAATAAATGCAGGTCTGTACATTCACCCAGTGAAATTCCTG
Source organism: Nautilus pompilius (assembly GCA_018389105.1). NCBI lineage: Eukaryota > Metazoa > Mollusca > Cephalopoda > Nautilida > Nautilidae > Nautilus > Nautilus pompilius. The sequence continues at coordinate 1,223,722 of JACATO010000344.1, read as the reverse complement.
CCCAAACCATAATGAATCCTTTCTATGTTGTTTGTGAGCTAATTGCATATTCCACATTCTCTCCAGATGAATATGCACCATAAATCATATTCAAAGCTAACTCTTGACTCATCAGTAGAGAACATGGCTCCTGTCATATGGTATCAAAGGAACATGTTTACAGCACCATTTCAAAAGGATACACACAATCAGTCATTCTGCATAAAGCTTCTCTTTTATGCAACCTCCTGTGTATGGTTCAAGCTAATAGCATCACAGAAACATTAGGACACAGCGAGCATCTGCTGGTATTGTGACCAATGGTTGATTGTGAACTGGGCTTTGTTCAATACCTCCATGCAGTGTTTAAATTTTCTCCAGACAATAGAAACCACACTTCTGTTAGCATTTAGCCATTTTGCCACCTGAATGTCAGTCTGGTCTCTATTCTACCAACAACTATCCACCTTAGAGAATCTGCTAAACAATTACAGCTAACCATTTGTAATGTTGACCTTCAAAACATTTTTTGGAAACCAGTATATATTCATTAGATCTCACTCCCCCTCTTGACTTGTTTCTGATGTGTTTTTTTTAAAGTCAGAATTATAATCTCTTAATTATATGTAGATTGTAACTGCTTTATGAGAAAGTATGCAATCCAGTGGTAAAACAAGAGCAGCCACCATCTTCTGAAGTGGAGTAAAGCTTTCAAATTAAAGAAACACTAGTGTTGAGGTCATTTCATAATAGATTTTAAATTAGCAATCAAATAACTTTATCTGAGACATTAGCTGTAGTTAAGCGAAGATTTTCTATAAAACAGTTGCTTCATTTTGTGAAGATTGAGTGGCAAATGGAAACAGCCACAAAGGCTCTTGGAGTAGCACATGAACACAACTCTTGACATGACACTTATTTTGGACGGAAGAAAAAATTACATTCATTTACTCACCTGAAGACATTAATAGATCAGTCAGTCAGCAACAGTTTAAACTCAAAACTCAAATATGGCGACCTTGAAGAGCATGAAATATACCTAAGAACTACCTAAGGGAGTTTACTGAGAGAACAAGATACCTCTCTATTAACAAAATAACTCAGTAAAGATTTTTAAAGCAATTAGTGGTTGAGGGAGGTTAAGTGTGATGCATTAGTTCAGCTGTAAGTTTTAAAATAGTGAAAGATTTACATTGCAAAGGGGGGATTATCAAGCAGATTTTAGAATCAACATTTAGTATGAATTAGTCAGCAGCAGGTGCAAGTTTTAATGATCACAACCAGGAATATAGTGAATTCAAGTCTACAAAATAATTCCAAACTGTCTAGGTAAATATTCAAAGTTTGTCTGCACATAAATGAGAATCGAAAACTAGACCAAAGCAGTGTCAGTTTCCATGGCATGTTACCAGACTTTGTCAGTGGTGAGATTCCATACAAAGAATGCCCAAGTTTCATGTTGTATCAACCAAAAACAAAAAAAAAAACAACAACTGTCTTCTAATCAAATAGTTTTATTAGTAATCAATGACACAATAAATACAGTTCGAACAAATGTTTTTACAATCTTCCCTGATTATCACCATTTTTTTTTAAAATGGGTAACACATGAATGAACACCATTTAATTAGACAGATAAATACCATAAAATTGTTTTTTTCCACACGAGTTATCTTGACACCTGTGGAACATGCAATTCATGGATAATCTTATAATCTTTATTCTATTTCATTTTTTTAAAAAAAAACCAGATCCTCAGAGCAGAGAAAATCAGTTCTAATGCAAACTTGTGGACTTGAGAAAGAAAGCAAGCTCTGAGGCAACTTTTGTATTCATGGCCACTGAATGCACCATCCATCTGTGTAGTAGTAAAAGGCAATTTTTAAAAAAGAAATTTACTAAAGATAATAAAAGGAGGAAAACCACCTACAGATCATCCTTAGTGGAGAACTCTCTAATGAATTTGTTTTACTTTTAACAATAAAGGCTGGTAAACAAATTTTTCAATAAAAAAGCACTGATCTATTTAACAATACAATAGTACTACTTCATTCCAAGGTGTAAAACAACTCAAACTACTTGTCAATTTTTCTTTGCCATGCCACTAAAACAGTTTTTAAAAATGTCAAAAAAACAAAAGCATTGTCCATCATATGATGACAATAATACATTTGTACTGCCAACTGTAATGCAAGGCTGGTGAAAGAAACACTCCCTGTAAATAGTGTGCTAAGTCAATGATAATCCTTTCTAAATAGAAACAGCAGCACGTAACTGTATAGACACTTTTACAAACTACTTAACATCTCTCCATGTTTGGTGATTTTTACAAGGACATGTAACAGAAGTAACAAATTGATATGCTATGCTACCTGTTTTACCTTTTAATTTTGCATCTCATCTGATAAATGGCAAGGAAATTGTTTCTTCAGATAGCACATTATGCTGTCCTTTGAACTGTACACTCAGAAAACTAGTTCCTGTTCATATGCTACAAATATATGTCCTTTATTTGTATCACTCCACAAGACTAGAATAAGGTTGGCTGGATCAGTGTATAATCATAGCTATATCTGCTGCTGTATCAGGTCAGGGTTGTGCAGTTATCCACACTGTACACAAGTTTCTTTACTAATTGCTTTAATTTTTTTTTTTTTTTTACATTTAAAAAATTTGATGATACCATGAAACATCTAATAGAATTAACCCCTTCAAAACAGTTGATACATCTAGATAAAAAAAAGGCTTTAGAGTTTTTATAACTGTTACTAAGCTACAAATAAAGTTTTTGGACTGAAATAAGTGAATGTCAAAGAATAGCCATGCTCTGTCAGGGGTACATCTAAAATCTGTGTTCAACCAGCCACTATGACAGTTTAAGGTGGCACACAGAATTTGAGCAATGATAGAATACTTCAATATCATCTTCATGAAAATAGAATAAGACAAAGGCAATCAGTTAGGAGAACCATTAATGAAATCATTTTTTGAGCTAACATAAATACAGGGATAGTAGCAAGTCAAAATTCAGGTTGCAGGAAGGGATTAGGGACGTTCAAATCTAACACCATGAAAATGTGGAAATGACAGCATTGTTTTTTGGGTTAGCATCTCATCAACCCAAAGAATCAGGATGATTACAAATGAGATACCATCATGACTATAGTCCAATAATTCCTCACTGGTCAAAGGCCTAGCATTATCCAACTGTAGGATAATGGTCTCATCCCCATGTTGCAGAATAATCCAAGAGTTTTCTTCAGCATAGCTGTTCTGGCTGGGATATGGGAAGATGCTGACTGCCACAAAGAGAACAGACTTTGCCTAGAACTAATTCAGGTAGGTCATGTCAGCACAACTTTCCTACAACATCTTGTCATATCCATGATATACAGGTGCTAAGCATGAGGAAAAGCAAGAGATAGATCCACAAAATACTAAAGCTGTGGACATATTCCTCAATAGAAAGCTGTATCAACACCTAGTGAATTTTTCTCTTTTGTCATATGACTTCATTTCCATGAGTGCAGAATAACAAGTCACATAAAAAAACAAACTGGAAACACATTTCGCACTGTAGATGAAATTTGAACAATCTGAATTTTGCTGGGTTTTCCCCTTTGTTGCTTTTAATCACCAGCTTTGTATAACAATAAGCAGCATTATCAATAAAACTGATCACTCAAAAATTTTGGCAGGAATAGTTGTTCATTGATATGTGACAATAAGAAAAAATATATACACACTTCCACTAAAAATTACACATGTACACAAGCAAAGATGTATGCATGTGTCAGGGCTAAAGGTGATTGATGAAGACTGAAAACATGAAAAATTTATCAAAAAATATAAATGCTAGAAATGAATCAGTGAAGGTTGGTTATTTTAGTGACTCCTCCCCCTTTTTTTTTAAAATCAATTTAACTAATTTTCTGTTAGTTACCAGATTAGTGATTAAAAAAAAAAATATCTAAAGTTACAAGAAAAATTATCTTCACTAACCCACATGCAATCTCTTTCACTTCTTACATACAGTACACACCTTGAGATGGCAACCTTTAGTTAAAAATCTTTTATGATAATGGTTAGAATGGATTTTGAGTCCGAGATCAGTTAGTCGTGTAGGGCTGACTGCTACAATCTTCGTACTAAACGTAGGTCCAATGCACCCAGAATAATTCCTTTCTGGAAAAGAAAGAAAGAAAGAAAAATGTTTACATAAAAAGTAGAGAATCATTACAATCTATCTATCTATCAGTAAAATAAAATTAGTATTATTGTAAAAATTAACATTAACAGATAACTCTTAAATTGTGTTATCTTCCATGAACTGAAAATCATCTATTTCTCACAGGAATAATGCACAGAATTTGTTTTTTTTCGTTTCAAAGCATCTTACCTTTTTACTTTAAAAAAATTTCTCAGGTAGACTGCACAATTGTATAGCCAAATGACAAGGTTGTGCCGAACCAGGTGACAGTTAAACACGTTCAGCAGAAGAAATCTAAACTTGTATCATATCTACGATACAGCGTTTGTCTTTCAACTCAAACCCATAAAGAAAGCTTCCAGGACATGCTGATGGCACTGCTTTGTGAAAATGGTTATGCCAGCAATCAAGTTTTTTTCACTGTCATAATTCATGAGTTCATCTATTGATAGCAAAAATACATTGATATTTCAGGTCACATTTATGTTATAAAGCGATGTCAATAGTTTTGCTGTATACAGGTGCATCTCAAAAAATTAGAATATCGTGGGAGAGTTCAATATTTTTTCAGTTATTTCAGAAAGTGAAAATTGTATGTATTCTGCACTCATTACATGTAAACTAAAATGTTTAAAGTATTTTTTAATTTTAATTTTGATAATTGCATCCTACAGCTCAAAAAATAGAAAAAACATATCTCAAAATATTAGAAGATTCCATTTAGAGTTTGAGTAAATCACTATTTATGCAGTATAAATACCATGAATCTCTCATTCTGGTTCAGTACACACAACCACAATCATGGGGAAGACTGCTGACTTGACAGTTGTCCAGAAGACACTCATTGACACCCTCCACTAGGAGGGTAAGCCACAGAGGGGTCATTGCTGAAAGGGCTGGCTGTTCGCAGAGTGCTGTATCAAAGCATATTCATGGAAAGTTGACTGGAAGGGAAAAGTGTCCTTGAGAGGATTGTCAAGCAAAGCCGATTCAAGAACTTGGAGGAGTTTCACAAGGAGTGGACTGAGGCAGGAGTCAGTGCATCAAGAGCCACCACGCATAGACGTGTCCAGGAAATGGGCTACAAGTGTTGCATTCCTAGTGTCAAGCCACCCCTGAACCAGAGACAATGTCAGAAGCGTCTTACCAGGGCTAAAGAGAAAAAGAACTGGACCGCTGCTCAGTGGTCCAAAGTCCTCTTTTCAGATGAAAGTAAATTTTTCATTTCATTTGGAAATCAAGGTTCCACAGTCTGGAGGAAGAGTGGAGAGGCACAGAATCCAAGTTACTTGAAGTCCAGTGTGAAGTTTCCATAGTCAGTGATGATTTGAGGTGCCATGTCATCTGCTGGTGTTGGTCCACTGCGTTTTGTCAAGTCCAAAGTCAATGCAGCCGTCTACCAGGAGATTTTAGAGCACTTCATGCTTCCGTCTGCTGACAAGCTGTATGGAGATGATGATTTCCTTTTCCAGCAGGACTTGGCACCTGCCAACAGTACCAAAACTACTAGTAACTGGTTTGCTGACCATGGTATTACTGTGCTTGATTGGCCAGCCAACTCGCCTGACCTGAACCCCATAGTGAATCCATGGGGTATTGTCAAGAGGAAGATGAGACACACCAGACCAAACAATACAGATGAGCTGAAGGCTGCTATCAAAGCAAGCTGAGCTTCCATAACACCTCAGCAGTGCCACAGGCTGATCGCCTCCATGCCACACCGCATTGATTCGTGCAAAAGGAGCCGCGACCAAGTGTTGAGTGCACAAATGAACATACTTTTCAGAAGTTTGACATTTCTATATTATAAATCCTTTTTTTTTTTTATTGATTTTATGAGATATTCTAATATTTTGAGATAGTGGATTTTTGATTTTCATGAGCTGTAAGCCGTAATCAAAATTAAAACAAAAAAAAGGCTTGAAATGTTTCACTTTATGTGTAATGAATCTAGAATATATGAAAGTTTCACTGTTTGAATTAAATTACGGAAAAAATGAACTCTTCCACGATATTCTAATTTTTTGAGATGTACCTGTATATACATAAATTCACTTTCTTGTTATATACACATCTATGTAAGAGAAAGTAGACAGTTGTTACATAATTAAAAAAGCTCAACTGACAATTTTTACCTACAAAAAATGTCAACTTTCCATTGTTGGCTCAGCTCTGTTTGACAAAGGGCCACCATTTTTCTGCTGTAGACCTGAAATTGCTTTTTCACCAACATCCTGAAATAGTCAGTGTAACAAAAATAAGTAGAAAAGCAACACTTATTTGTCTGACCCCTAACCCAAAGAGCAGAATCTTATTCCATAGAAAATCATAAACTAAAGCTTCCCAAAACAAACGCGCACACACACGCACATTTAATGATCCAAAGCATGGTTGAAATAACATCATACAAAATGAGACAGGAACTTATATCGAGATTGTACATTCTCCTAAGAAAAGAACCCAGAAGAAAACCAACTTAATGTTTTTCTTTAAAAAAAAACTGGTGCTGTTTCAAAATAACAGATGAAGCAAACCTGAATCTAGAGCTACTTTTATTTTTAAAAAATGGAATATATGAATACATACATTAGAGAGTAATCTTAAGATACATAGTCCGTGTGTTTGCTTATAGTTGAGTTCAATTTGGAATCTGCTGCTAAAGCTGGAATAATGCCGGTAACTTGTTGAGGGGGTTGTTAGAACAGCGGAATAAGTAAGGTGACTTTCCTTGTTTATAGCCGGTACTACTACATTGTTAATATCTGGCCACTTAAAGCAGGACTTTACTTTGTTTCAGTTTTAGCAAGAAAAAATTTAATTTAAAATTTGAAAGCATCAACATTAAAATCATCAAAAGCAAATTTTCCAAAGAGAATTTTTACAGTAGAATTTTCTACCATTTTATGGATTATCAAAACGTTTCATGTCTTAGCAAAAGTCCATTCACTGTTGCCATGCTGAGAAATTTAAATATCCTACCAAAATTCATTTTTAATGATTACCACAGAGAGTCAGTTGACCATTTTCCTGCAACACTGACATAACATTAAACATCCATCTTAGACAGATTGACAGCACAAATATTTGTTTCACCGCTTGAGTGTAAATTAACTGTTTCACAAATAGTCAATAAATCGAAGAAAAAATGCAGAAAAACTAACATTAACGGTACATGACAAATGGCATAACTTAACCATAAAATGAAACACTTTTCATCATAAATTTGTCTTTTGGAACAAAACAATTCAAAGAGTGAAAATTTTGGTAAAATGAGGAATAAATAAAAATCTTGCGCAGATGTTAATCTTACTACTAAATAATACAAATGCAAATAATAAAAAGAAAAAAAAACTTTAGGAGAAAACCTGATAAGAACGAATGCATTTTCTTAACAGTACTGTAGAAAACAAATATTTTCATCTTAACAGAAGCTTGGTACTGAAATCCGTCCACTTTGTGAGCAACACCTTGTGGTTACCAACTGGCTTTCTGGAAGCTAACAGATTCCACTCAGGGGCACATTCTAAGCTAGAGTTTACTCCATTGGGATAAAATACCCTCCAGGATGCATCGTAAGAACTTTGGCTTTGCTTATCAAAAAATCTGCATGAGATTTGACAACAATTTCTTTTAAATTTGAATTTTTATTAAAAAAAAAAACAAAAACAGAATACATGAGTTTAATTAAACATGACATCTTCCCATTTACAATAACCATAAAAACCACCCAACCTACATAAGAAAAAAAAAAGGCTTTCAGTACCAAAATATTGCTGCTATATAATGACAGTAACAATAATTGTTTTTTAAAAATCATTTAGAGATAGAATTAAGGATAAAGTTTTCTACTAAGTCTGTTTCCTCAGGACTATAGTAGGCTAATTAAAAACACATGCATTATTTTGTTTACAATACATTCACAAAAGCTGTTGTTACCTGCTGAAGTGGGGACCCCACTAAGCTTCTAGCAATGTCCTGACTGAAGGGGTTTGTAGGAGTGGAAGAGAATGGATTCCTGTACGTATCTGATAAAGAAATATCCTCTTCACTGATGTCGTCATCAATGTCCATGGATGATGACAATGTATAAAACATTCTACGAGTTGGGGTTTTGTTACAGTAGGATGCAACCACTCGCTGGGTTAGTATTTGAGAAGCAAAAGACCAAGCATTCTCACTTAATTTTACCTCAGATACTGTGGTAAGATGTTCTTCAGAGGGTGTGCTAATGTCACTTGTGAGACTGCTGGCTTGGGATGCAGACCTGCTGCTGTGGTGTGAACTGTTACTGCTGTCCTGGCTAGAATCATTTGGCTCAAAACACCAATCTGATAAATCCATTGTATGTCTAGGACAAAAATCTCCTTCTTTCACTTTACCAATTAACTCCCCTCCAAGCAATTCATCCCACTCATAAGAATCAGGCAGCGACGGCCCTTCATCAAAGCTTCCTCGGAAGCTATCGTCTGTAAATTCTTCCTCCAATGGCATGCTGTTTTCAGGAATCGGAGCTAGCTGCGTGTGTTTTAGCCGAGCTCGCCGGAAACTAGGAGACTGTTTCTGAAGATAGAAGTCTGCCATTTCTAATGAAAACTCAGGAGATGAGCATTCTCCATCTTTACTATGACTGCTAACAGATGCTTGATCTAAAACCTGATCACTGATTGGAAGCTGTTTACACTGAGCACTACCTGTCAGTTCCAAGTTGTCTTGATATTCTCCAGAAACAGGTGTACACATGTTCACTAATTCAGCACCTGCAGAAATAACTGATGCTGATGTGCCAATGTGTTTCTCTCCATTGCTCTCAACATCCAATGAATGGTGGTTTTCCATAATTTCATCACTGGACACACTGTTACTGTCTAAAAGAGAGGATGGCATATGAACAGAATTCAATTTTCCACCTGCCCCAACCATATCAGTTTCCTGCAGCCTTGTTTCACTTTCTCCAGGTATAAAATCCTCACCAACTTTCAAGCAACTGTTGTTATCAGACAAAGTGGGAAATTTGCTAAGTTGGTCCATATTGCTGCCCTCTGATTTTCTCTCAGCCCGTGGGTCAGGGGAAGTAACCCATTTGGAGCTACTATCAATTGCTTCTAAGACATCTGTTGCAATGTGAATGCTAGCATTATTTGGATTCACCTCATCCCACCAACGATCAAACTCTGCCTCTTCTACTGTTTGCATAGACTTCTCCAGCTGCTGCAGCAGGTCATGGATTTCTTCAATGTTTGGTCTCTGATTAGCGTCCTGCCAACAATGCTCCATCACCTCATACCTAGAAAATTAAGTCAATTTTAGATAACCCTGTTATCATTTGACAATCAATGTGTTTTCTTGAAACTCACCCCCCCCCCTCCAAGTTTACCAAGAGCTGCAATCAGGTTACTGACAAATTACTGACACTTAGTGTGACTGATGACAATAACTTCCTTTTAGCTAAATATTACAATGGAAATCCACCTTTTGGTAAACTAATGGAAAACTTAGAGAGAAGTTCTGATCTATGACAGATGACCAACTGTCTAGCCTAATCCTTTTAAGAAACATCTATATGAGGTAGAACCAATTAACCTTGTTACAGACTATATTAATTCTATTTCCACTATAAAATCTACATTATCTTAATAATGGTAGTGGACAAAGCTGCAGGTTATAGAGCAGTCACTTATTTTTAGTAGAATACCATTCCAATGCAACCAATTAAAATTTGCAGAAGGTCAAACATCTAGTTTTACTCTAAGGAGATACTTACATCTGCTGTTTCTTGGCTACAGGGAAGCTTCTGGGTAGGGGCAAGTACTCGCTCCTTTGGCGGATGACTCTCTCCAAAACCTGCTCATCTGTTAACCACCGATATGGCTGCTTACCAAATTCCATGAGTTCCCAGGCTGCCACACCATATGCCCTGAGGAAAATATGTACATCCAAGAAACACTGATTTAGCATCAATCCACAAAGTTATAACCTCCATATGGTGAATAACAAACCTGACATAGTTCATTCAAAAAAAGCAGCAGCCAGGCATTTAACACCAATAGTTGTGGAGGAGATATGAGCTGATAAAATGTCCTGTAATAAAAACACAAAGGATTACCTTCAAGTACTAATAGAATATAGGAGCAGGAAATAGTTTAAACTTTTACAGATATATAAAAGCCCCTTTCAAACAAAAAAAGAAGGGGGGGAAAGTAGGTGAGTCCAATTTTTAAAAATATTTACTCTTTCTGCTTCTGCTACCTGGTTTGTTAAAGTATTTTTTACAATGACTAAAATGCTGTTTCCTAATGTCTCATACACAGATGAATATGAAGAATTGTTTTTATGCATTACCAAGGATTTACTTTGCAATTATCTATCAAGAAATTATTTATTCAATCATCATCAGCAGATTTCAATGGTTTATATATAGAAAAAGATGAGAAAAACATCAGGCAAAATAAAGAATCTAATGTGCTCTCCAGTAGCATGGAAATAACAATGGTACCATGCTGCCATGAATCTATCAGTCTCTGGATGTATGGCAAAGGTGTATTTCTTCACTCCTCTTGGAGGGCAACTTCCATTTGATGTGTGCACACAATGTCCCACAGAAAACAAAGTAACATTCAAGTATTGTACCACCTTGGGCTGCAGGACAATGACTGCATAATGTATTGCTGTCAGTATATCTATGACTACCAGGTGGCTGGTAGTTGAGAGATGCTTGCTCATACAAATGGTACTACCCACCTGCACCTGCACACATTAGTTAGTGTGGCCTTCTCATTGGCATTTTCCCAAACATACTGACTACTATCTGCTCAGCTCAGATGAAACCTGGACCACTCTGTAAACAGAACAGTGCCCCACTGTCTGTGTACCCAATGTGTGTACATAACATTGGTTAGAAGTTTAAAAACTGCTCCATGAATGTCCTACTAACCATAGACATCATCATACTGTATTATGTAAATTGTGTTGCCTTTGCCTCATTAGCTTACTGTCAATGTGAGAGAATGACTACACAGATGCAACAGATAAATAACATGAATTTATCTTGCTACTCTCACTCCTTTACATCCAAAATATTAATCATCTCATAGCATTCTGTTTATTTCTTTGTATTTATCTGGCCTTGGTAAATGGAGTACAGTTTGTTGCTCTGGTAATGTAAAACTTGGATAACTCAAGTTTGATCATGACTAATGAATGTACATTCATTGTTTGTGGAATCCATCAAAGTCATAATTTTGGTCAAATGAACTTGGGAGTTTAGTGGAAATGTTGACATGCAAGAGTTATTGATGTTGGTAGCATGACAATATGTGCAGGCATTTAACTGAGCAATACCCCATATCCACCAAAACATGAGTACTTTAATTTCTATGAACTAATATTACTAAACATGTACATAATCATTTATTTTGGGCATAATAGGGTTGTGTTTTCACTGTCACAAAGTAATAGTTCACAAGTCCACCTTGTTAGTGGGTAGAACAAAGTAGAGACTTCTCGTGTGTGGTTATAGACAGCTTACTGAAAAGGAAACAACATTCTCAAACAGACCTACACATCAGCTATAGTGCAACAAAAAAAAAACAACAGATGTCTCTGAAAATAAAAAAAAATCTATCAGGTGTGTGCAAAATCCAGTTAGTTCTCACCACAGGTTTGCTTGCTTGGTGAAGTTAGTGATATGCCAGACCCCATCTTTCAAGTCGAGTGTCTCTGGGGCCAGCCAACGAACAGGAAGTAGATCACAGCCAGTGTCATAGTAGTCTTCCTGCAAAGATAGTGCATAGCACTAAGAAATGTCCTGTCTATCAGCATCACAATCTTGATCCAGTTTCAAAATAATAAACTGAATATCATGAAAGAGCAAATGATAAAGCAATTGGTGCTACTTCAATCACTACAGGTGGACACCATAGCCATGAGATTGTTTTCTTTATAAATGAAGAAATTCATATCCAAATTTATTTACTGTTTCAAATAATTCCAAATGTTTTACTGACTACTCATTTCAGCATAGATTGTATGGTGTGGTTATGACTAATTAATCAACCATTGTTTTGAAATTAATCATTAATTAATCAAAAAATGTGTTTAGGAAATGATGAAAATGATTAATTTTCCCCATAATTTCAGCATCATTTTGCCATCAATTTCATAATGTGGTATATGCCTGGTTTCCTGAAATGGTGTAAACTAAATGGTTATGCAAAATGTGAATCAGCCAGTCAAGCTAAAGGAAAGCTTTGTTCAATTCTTGACATATGTAATGTGTCTTTTACTTTTTTTTATATAATTTTGTGAAGAATTTAAGCCACTGTGCGTTTGTGTCCAAGTTATTAATTCACTTTAGTAAGAAATACATACCAAAGTCCATCCCAAAACCTGCCAAGGCTGATACAGGGTCAAAGAGGTACGAATCTTCTTGATGATAGGTTTGCCAGCCAAAAATGCACCACACCCTTTTTGCTCTGCTAGCAACAATCATACAAGAAAATACCCTACTACTGTTCAATCACAGTATCTGCTCTAAATTGCTCAATGCCCCTTTGATATATTTTTTGCTGAATCACAGAAATATCCATTGTATTTGTTATGAAATGTACTTCACTATATGGCTGTCAGAGTTAATTTTTTTTGCAATGACATCACCAGAATTTGTGACTAATTGTCACACATTTACCTCTGAGATAAATGGAGTATATGGTTATATACATAAGCTGCATGCTCTGAAACTGATTAATGTCTTGCATAATTTTCGTTTTTATTTTTTAGAGAGAAAGACAACATTAAAAATGGATTGTGAGTAGGTTCCATCCAAAGAAAAATGCTCAGAAGTCTGGAAGCACTTCCTTACCAATCAAAGGGATGCAACTGTGGTGAAATGCAAACATTGAGAAGCAACCTTCAAAGCTTATCTGTCAATGTCAGCATTCACATATCACCTTTAGCACAAGCATGATTTGAAGATTGGTCACACCACCATTTCTGCACCTTCTCCCTTCACATCTGGTGACACCAAACCTTCAATTTTGTCCTACTTTAAAAAGGTAAACCAAACTTTCCCAGAATTAGTCCTTGCCAATTTGACTGCAGTAGTCCGCATTCCCTTTGCCACCCAGGCCAACAGCACAGAAATCAAGAATGGATGGAAAGCCCAAGGATTGAAGATGCCTGTAACAGAGAAAGGCATCAGGGCAAAGGTCACTTTGTTTGAAGAACACCTTCAAGAGGAAATGAAGGTTGAACTCAAGCGAGAGAGAGATGCAGGCAAGAGATTCTCCTTGTCATTAGATGACTGGACCTCTAAATGAAATAGAAGGTACATGCCTTAATGTCCATGCTATAGGCAAAATCTCTTTGGACTTTGCATGATAAGAGTTAAAGGCAGCATGCCAGGTATCAAGGCATTGAGATTGTAACTAACAAACTGAAGGGGTTCGGCTTGAACTTGAAAGAAGACATCATTGCTGTTGTTACTGATGGTGGTTCTGTGATAAAAATGATGGCTCAATGGATGGGTTTGAGTCGTCAGCTTTGCTGTAGTCATAGAATTTATCTGGCTGTTGTCGATGTCCCTCATAAAATTTAAGAAACTGAGAAAGCTATCAATGAAACAAAGCCAGAAGATGCTAAAGAGGAAAGAGAATAAAGGCTAGCATGAAAACGTCACAGATAAAAACACTGAGTTGGGATGATTTTCAAGTCACAAATGGAAAGATTACAAGAGCTGTTTGCATTTTTCACCAATCTCCAGTTAAAAATGATTTCCATAAATTACGCAAGGCTCAAAATAGAAAAGAATTATCTTTGCTTGGAGACACTTGTACTAGGCAGAACTCTGCTCGTGATGTTAAAGAGGTTCTTGATCTGATTAATCTTTCTGCCATTAACCCTTTCCCTCTGAAGAGATGAAGCTCATTTCAGAAATTGTCAAGGCTTTAGAAGTTGTTGAAGTGAATGCTTTGGCATTTGGCAGGAGAGACTGACTTGATCAAGAATTAAAACATCTAATTTTTTGCTGAGGAAGTTAAATGAACAGGAGAACATGATAAGGCACAAGTATCTGGATGGAAAGAAATGCAAAACTTGCTAGCTTGTTATGGAATCTGGAGGACCAAAGTAAGTACAGCTTATCCTTGGAAAGTAACACTCTGCTCTCACGTTCATTTAAAAATGAAATTGCCAAGACATTTACATTTGCCTCTTCCAAAACAATGAGAATGGGGTCAAGGACCAAGTTGCTGATAAAACCACAAATGAAACTGAGCAAGGCAGAGGAACAAGCAAAAATACTTGGGTCCAGATTCTTCACCTCAAGAAAGCTTGAAGTGCTTAAAGAGAGAAATGGACATCCTAGAAAGCACCAAAGAAATGTCCAAATTCATTGAAAAAAGGTATTAAATGCTGTGATAACTGTACTTCTAACTTCTGTGAAGGCAGAGAGAAGTTTCAGTGCAGTTGGCCAATGTTTCAAAATTGTGCAAGTCTCTGAATGATGAGACTATTAACAAGCTATTTTCTTTGATCTTATCTCATGCAACAAAAATAAAACTCCTAACCCTTTTCAGAGGTACTTAATTTCTAATCATTGATTAATTAGAAAAATGCTATCACCTTTTCCCAAAAATTACTAATGAACCATGCTCTAATAGATTGTTTTTCAATGGAGCTCTCAGAAATATTCAAAGATAGCACCAGAGATGACAAAGTGAAATCACAACTCGCTATCATTGTTTTTTTTTTTTAGCTCAATCAACACGAGTTTAGTGTGACTTACTGGAAAATAATTTTGCAATTGGAAGCGATAAGACACAAATTACTCCCTCACAAATACTTTTACAAGATAAGTAGAAATTGTCCAGTGTGTTTTAAAAAACTGAGCCTAGAATAGTCACTCACCTTGAACTGGTTTTCACCAAGGCCATAGTCACCAATCTTGATTGTCAAATTTGTGGAGACCAGGCAGTTTCTAGTGGAAAAATCACTACAACAGTAACAAGAAAAGTGTGTGTAGTGCGTATTCAGTGAAACCTACAACAGTCACACACACACTGAGCGCATGATATCTGACAATCTGTTGATACCAATTAAAACTATTGGTCAGTTTTACAATATGAAATCTAGCTCTTTCATAATCAACATGCACAGATTACAGGTTACATTGCCAATTATCCACAGTAAATCTACTTTCTCAACTCCACTCAAGGAAGATTTTTTGTCAAATTGTACATTACAAGGAGAACATTTTGAACAGTAAGTTCTGGTCAACAAGTAAAAAAATATGTCAGTCATATTTAAAAGAGAGAAAACATTAGTAATTAGGCTCTGCACAATTCTGTACACAAGTACAACAATAGTCTCTCTCTCTCCACCTCTCACACACAGACATTTTTTAAAAAATACTACAAGTAGTGCAGACACCTGAGCTCACAAGCAAAACTCAGAAAGATGGAGGCAATTCTGAGCGATGTTAAATATAAAACTGCAACAATGTATTCTGGGAAATGTGTACACACAAAAAGGGACAACTTTTGTTAAAAAGTCACAGACAGCACTAAAGAGATAAAAAAAAAAAAAAAGTTCTGCACAATATTAACTGAGAATTATATGAGAGCAATCATTGTTCTAGATATTATTTTAACTTACTGCTTTAAAGAGGCCTGGAAAGCAACAAGAGATTAAACTTGTTGTTTCCCCTGACAAGGCACCGCAATTCAAGGTCCTTAGCTTTTTTATACTAGTGAGCTGCTGTTTCCTGTAGGATTACACTAATCCAAAACAAAGAGCTGAACCATTCTATTGTGCAGAAGTTTGTTCAGATTGCAGAGGATTTCTATTTCTAAAGGAGAGAACGATGTTCAGAAGATGAACCAAAATTATCAACATGACAAATTAATATTGAAATAAATAAAGGCACCAGATTAGGAATACACAGAAACAACAGACTACCAAGCTTTAATGGAATATGGCCAGTTACAATCTAGCAAAACTTTATTAGTTTGCAAATAAACTGTATGCATCAAAGTTTTCATTGCAAAATAAAAAAAGATTTTTGTCAATATGTTTAGCTATTAAAAGAAGGCAGAAAGGATTCCTTCACAAATTCTGTTACCAGAAAAATTTTTCTTCAAATGTCAAACTGTGCTGACATTTTAGCAAGAAACTAAAAGAATTTGTAACTATTTACAGAAATATTTCTGATATCCTTTCAAAGTCTAATCCATTAACCAGGTGAATCTGACATCCTGAAATTATGGTAGCTAGAGAACATTCACACAAAACATGACCAGATCTGTCACAAGATAGCGATTTGCAGGTTTTTTTCAAATTCACCCAATACAGTCACAACAGGATACATGGGTGTGTTCGGCACAGATATTTTTCTCATACACCTAAAATAATCAGATAGGAT
Organism: Nautilus pompilius; assembly: GCA_018389105.1. Classification (NCBI taxonomy): domain Eukaryota; kingdom Metazoa; phylum Mollusca; class Cephalopoda; order Nautilida; family Nautilidae; genus Nautilus; species Nautilus pompilius. Next base: position 1,207,118 of record JACATO010000344.1, on the reverse strand, counting down.
AAGCTTAAAAGTAAGCAGCAGTAAACATTCCTTCTCATAACTGCCTGCCAATTGTTGTTTTGCATGGTCTATTTAAGATTCCCTCCATCACTTCTGAATGCAGCTGCACAGCTGGTGCCTACTACAGACAGACATTTGATTATAAACCTATGGAGAAAGTTACTCACTGGTGAATGTAGTTGTGCCGATGCATACATGCAAGTCCAGAGGCCATGTCCATAGCAAAACGAAGTACAAGTCTCCGCTGATTGAATATGTCCACATTATTTTTATGACCCAAGAGGTAATTTTTCAAGTCACCCTATTGAAAAAGAAAATGCCACTGACACTGGTCTTAAGAAATTTTGGATTCTTAAAATAAAAGACCCGAACCTAACCTAAAACAAATAGTTTTTAAAGAAAAGTATAAAGGCAAAATTGTATAATCTGAAAAGTGATGATTTAAAACCATGTGATCATATCGTACAGAGGTCATCCCTACGTATTAAAGAGATTTTCTTTTGTAGTATTTTTTCTCCTCTTGCTGGATGAAGAAATAACTTCTGTAGCTTAATCAGCTTCTTATGCCACAAACTTCAGCAAAATGTAGCATAAAAAACTAATTCAAAGTCAAATCTGAATGTCTTTGTCTAGACAAATAAGCACACACATGAAGAAAACCCAGTTCAGTTAACACCTAAATGCATGTAAAGTATATTTTACATCTGTGTTGATGTTATTAGGAACTGGAAATATCAAACTGTAGAATCAGGTTGTTAATGTGGGCTTCCCTTCTGGAGCTTATGCTTGGCAAATTAGCAGAACATTAAAAGATCCCAGCAACAATTTGCACTATCTTACACATTTTCAAGAACATCAGTAACTCAAAAACAATAACCTGATCAAAACTGTCACCATGACCAATGCAGGCTTCACAGCTATCATCTGTCATGCCTGAAGCCTGGAGGAAAAGGCAATGAGACAGACCAACCAACAGAGAGATGGGCCAGGATAAACTGTTTGACCAAGTTTGTGCTTATTGGTTTTAATGCAGCCGATTTCAGCTTGCAACAAACTGTTACTTTCCATTTTCTGACAAGAATATAAAACATACTTGTAGACTATTTAATTCCCATCATGAACCAAATCATCCCAGGTCAGGAAGTCAATTTGATAATTATCAAAAATAAAATCCAGCTTGACATTTTGGGAGAAACAGTTAAGACAACTTTAATTCATGCAAGTTACTAAAATACACTAGTATAATAAATTATAAGCAGAGCTCAAGAACAGTTTCACACACACACAAACAAAATGGTAAACAAACAGGGAGCCAGATGGATCCAATAAGGGGATATTTGTCTGTTTATTGACTTAGAGAAAACACAACAAAGACTTACATAAGGGAAATACTCCAGAATGACAAGCAGCGGTAAGGTCTCTGTGCACTGACCCAGCAGACTAACAATATTAGGATGATCCAATTCCCTAAACAACAGAACAAATTGAAGTTTTTATATTTTTATAATAAAATCAATATCACTTCCTAATGTTTACAGTATGTTTGTGTTCACTTTCTGCTCTCTGTCAGCCATCTGCTTTACTGTTATCATATTTGAAGTAAAAACTATTTCATAATGTAATTCTGAGTACATAATAAAATAGAAACTGTAAACCAAAATATTTTTATATTGATTTTATATAAGTAAATATATACTCCCCAAGACTCAAATAGGCCAATCCACTCACATGATAAGGACACAACTGCAAGCTATGCCACAAATAAAGATAGAGGATAGATGTATATTCTGATACACCTTCCTCTTGGGTATAACTAACTTATTCACTTCTCTGAAGATGAAACAAGTAAAAAATCTTTGTGAAACACCAAAAGAAAAATCATTTAAATAAAACAATTTTTGGAGCTCTGGAATTGTGTAATATAAAATAAATATATATATATATATATTAGAAATATAAATAAATAAATAATTCTGATATCTACATTTTGTTACTGAAAAGAAAACCACTATCTGTATAATCAGCATGTACACTTGGTTATTCCTTACTCAGCTGATTTGGAAAACAGCTAAGCAAAGACAAGTCAGTTAAAAAATTTAAGAAGTGAATAATCTGTCCAACTAAGACTACATATATTCCAAGCTCCATTAGGAAGAATTTATTTGTTGGTCTATGAACTAAATGTCATGGATACAACAAAGAATTACAAAACTTGAAAAACCAAACAATTTATATTTTAAATAGTTCACAAACTATTCCCTAATTTAGTTTTTTTAAATAACAATAAAACTAAGTTGGCTCCAGGTGAAGACACTTACCTGTATACTGCAATCTCTTCTAAGAATACTTGCTGTTCCAAAACAGAGCAGTCATCTCTGAGCACCTTCACAATAACTTTGCTGCATCGAACTCCTACCAAAATCTTTTCAGCATCACCTTGCAAGACCTATTAACAGATAAATAGATAGGCCAAATCATCAAGACCATGCTATGTAATATCAAGACTTAGCAATCTGTTGTTTAAACAGCCTGTGATATAAACTTGGGTAAATGAAGAAATATTGTGGGATCTACCTGTTTTCAGCACAGCCATAGTGCATACTATACATAATTACACCTTAAATATGTACATTTTTGTCAGATACATTCATCTATTGGGGTGGCCAAATTAATACAGAAGAGCACTGTAGATGGCACCCGGTAGCTCTGATATACAGGAGCTCCAGCTGTTTAAAACATTCTCTAACTTGCTAAAGAAAACACCTTAAGGTAAAATTAAATAATCTCACACTAAAGTTGCAATTACTGATAAACTATGGCAATGACCGACTTCTTAAAAAAATATGTAAATCATTCCTCTAGCATGATTAAAGATGTATCTGATCCACAAAGTTATTTGGTGTGTAAACAAAAATTAACCAACATTATAATCTAAAATAGCAATAAGTCTACAACTCGAGTATAGCTCTATAAAACATTCAGAAAGAGAGTTTACTCATACACTTATCTACTCTAGACCCTTTTTCACACATACAGATGAACATACCTACTCCGAAAGCTTTCCAAACATTCCTCCTCTCACCCACCTGAATAATATCTATATCTACATACATTTACATAAAAATTTATAAAAACAATGTTTATCATATAACTCATTTTTATTTTTATTTTTTAAACTAATGCTGTATGCAGACATTTAATTTTAAATGTTGTAGTACAATATCAATATGCCCCAGATTCAGTTTAAAAAATGTTATCACCTTATAAAAATAAAAAGACAAAGTCAACTTCCAAAACAATTTAGTTACTAACCCTAAATGTTATCTACTCTCAACCAATCCACATAAAAAAAAATGTATACAACTACGTAGATCCTGGCATCTGCTTGCAGATGTTCAGACTTATCCAGTGAAGGACACACAAGCACACAGGTACAATCAAAAAAGAGGATTTGAATGTACATCCAAATCAAAGAATATTTTGAAATAAATAGAACTTGTAATTAAATTAGAAACAAGTTCACTTCTTTAAAAAAATTATGCATAAATTACCTGCATTTAATAAAGTGTTATTAGGTAGCTAATTCTTTCTATTCTGCATATTAGCAAAAATACATTATAAGTACTATAACAACAAGATAATACAAAAATTTAATATGAACAAGAGTTTTCAAAAATCCTCACTTTTTGAAAAATTGTAAATGTTACTCTTAAACTCTATTAAAGTAACAAAAAAAGTGGCTTTTTCATATTTGCATATTCTTTGTATTTATCTATTGTTGGGTAAGCTCTTGTTACTAAGTCCTAATTTTCACCATCTGCTGATCTTCTGGTCTTTCTAATGTTGGGGTATGCGTAGAAGTAGCATTTTCTTATCTAAATTAGTACCATAGCTGTCTGGTACAGATAGACATGGCTACACACCTACCTGTCCAAACCAACCAATACCCATTTCTTTCACGTAGATCAACTGCTTGCGAGGAAATGACCGCTGTGCCGCTGAAGGATAAATACAACAAAACCTCATTAAGGTGGGTCTGAATCAAATAACATTCCAGAAATTATTTAATACATAGTGGCATAATGATAGTTTGTTTTGGCTTATAAGCTGTTTTTTAATTTTAGAAAGCTGGACACCAGTCTTAGTTAATAAGACTAATGCTTAGTTTAGCCCATAGATGTTTTTGCAGTTATGTGATCAAAGTATAAGAATTTATTTTTGGTAAAGAAAACAAATTCAGAATGATTATTTTTAACATTAGCATCATACCAAATATTACCAAAGATAATGTTAAATAAAACCACTAGATATTCAGAAATGCCTGTTTGTTTGTTTGTTTCTTTAATAATCATGCAGTAGCTTCCTGGATTAGATATGTCAAAAACCTGATTATACTGTATATTGGTATTTCTATTACTACAAGGTGAAGAGATACATCACATGGTCTATATCCATATTACATTAAGGTGGAGTGATAGATCACATGACATTCAATCATAATTACAGTTCTGTTATAAACAGTTATTTAAATATTAGTTCTTAATCTCATCAACCAATTTCAGTGTACAGAAGATAATGGTTTACAGATATTCTATTATGATTCTTATGCTGACTGAGTGCTGCAGTGATTGTGAAAGACTGAAATAAAGCCAAGTACATCAGTGAATCAGGTATTTGATAAATGCATGTGTGTGTTAAAATGTAGATATGTTGACTGATGAAAGGTAATCTGGCCATGAATTTTTTAAAACTACTTTCAATTTTCTTTTTTTTTGTTAAATTACCTTTGAGTCTGAAGAAAGAGAAACAACTTTTTTAATTAATGTTCATAAAAATTAAGCATCTTTTCAGCTTATAATGTCTGTCTATCACTGACAATGTTTTGAAGAAAATACCCTTAAATACTTTGTTTGCTCCAATATCATACAAAATACAAATCAAAAACTACACAAAATGAAAAAAATGATAAATTACATTGAATTCACTTTCTCCACAAAACTTTTCTCAGTTTGACAACTTTACCTTAAAATTATTTTAAGAGGGTTCAGCTTTTTTTTTAAAAAAACTAATTGGATCACTCAGAGGGTCTAAAAGAAGATTACATAAGATCCTGAGATGCATTAAATTAAAAACATCTACACTTTTTTTCTAGCAGTTCCTTACTTCTCAGTAATGTGACTGCACTTATTTAACTAGCAGCAGAAAAGAATGACAAAATCTTCAGCTAAGTCAACGGTAACTCACCTATCACTTTCAATATGTTCTCTTGCCTGTTTAGATGGCTTATTCGTGGGCGCAATGCAGTGGCTGTCACCCGTTTTGCCAAAATATCTGGCAGCGGGTCAAATGTGACAAGGGACGTGTCATAAGAATTTGGTGAAACCTCACCTGTGGTGTATACTTCAAAATATGGGTCAGCAGGTGAGTCTGAATCAATGCCATTTTCAAAGTTCTTAAAAAGAAAACAATATTTAACCACTATAAATGAATGATTTGATGCATTAGTGTCTAACTGTTAACAAATAATCTTACCTTTCTTTGGCAACTACTTTAAAGTGAAATAGCCACAATAAATTCTTAGTTTCTGCAAAAAAATAATTTATTGTAAAGACATAAAAAGAATTTTTAAATAACTAAAGACAATAAAAGTGTATTAATAAAGAGCTAAAATTAAAGATGTGTTTGATTACCTCCTGATGAAAATGGAACAGCATAAAATGATTAAAGTTTAAATGCATAATATTTTAAATGGTTATATATCCATATGTGCAAAATTACATAATTCTGTTTAATTTGTAACACAGTCATAGGGAAGATGAGAGATAGATAGTCTGTCATATACTGGATGTACTGAGATAATTAAATACTGCTCTATAATAGGAAAGACAAAACTAGAGGGTACAAGTGGTGCTGCTAGTTTCTATACATTTAGACTGCTAAAAACACCTGTCTCAGCAGCAACACAACGCCAGCCCGGCCAGTAAGAGGTGAGTGAACAAGTCAGTCACCACACTTGAAGGAAATGTAGAATGATGCCAAAGATGGTAGGTACCTGGAAGGAAATGTTTTAGTCTACACACGAAGACAACATTCACAGCCGTCCAGTCATACACAAACTGCCACACAAGACAAATACTAACAAAAAAACTGTCAAACATCTAAAGATTCTGCCATTCTAAGCAAGTGTGGAAGTAACAGTATGATGCAGTCCACTACAAAAAAAAAAAAATCACCAACTTAGACGGAGTTTAGATCTTTAAATCTGGTTATAGAACATATACATTGCATGAATAGCAGATAATAAAATACCCTTACACAGGGCTAAATACTTCTGAGAGCAAAAGACCTAAAAGTTAAACTAAGAAGTTTGTTATCCCATGTATATTTATATCAGCTACACAGTCATGTCCCTGAGATGCTGCTAAGCAGTGAATGCAAGATTTATCAAATAAGAGATGGACAAAAACAGGAGGAGAACAGTTTATTGTCATATTTAAAAAAAAAGCCTGTCTGTGACCATATTTGGCCTTGAGAAGTCTCCCTACCTCACTTTACCTTAAGGTGAAGATAAGACCAAAAGAATAGTGGAACACCAACCAGAATAATCTCACTTTGTGAAAAACACCAGACATAAATAATTTTGAAACTCAGATTGTTTGCACTTGAAAAACCTCATTGTAATACTTAAATTTTTAATGGCACTAGCTAGCAGTTATTCATAGTAAATAAAGAACATGTTTAATATAGACAATTTTAAATTAGCTCTTGAGGAGCTTCATTAACAGTGGCTGTCTTGCTAATCAGTATTTGAAAAGTCTAACATTTATGCTATACAGATTCAATAATTTTTAGTACAGACATCCATATACTGGAAAAGAACTTCTACTCTGCTAAAATTCTTCTACAAGTAGCTATTTATTTTGGTCCTGTTGTCTACTGGAAAATGATTACTGTGTTGTTAGCTTGTCCTGAAAACTGCCTTGGCTTCTTCAGAACATTCTCTTTATCAGAGTTCATACCAGGTCTCATGAGATACTTCCCTTCCATAAAACAGCTATCTTAACACCCTTCAATTATTAAGCAAACTTTGAATACTGCATTGATTTAAGCTCTCTGAAGTTATGTGCAGTATACCTTCAAATTGATTTATTTTTTTAAAAAAGTGACAGCTTAATATTTCATATGATACTGCAGAAGTTTAAATCAAACACAAAAGATGTCACTTTATACACCTAGCACTTTTAACTGCAGTTCTTTGATGGAATAGATAAAAAAGGCCAAAAACAGCTTAGGCATCGCATCACCTGCATAGAAAAGATCAATTAAATTTTTAAACCACCAAAACAGGGGAGATAAGTAAGAGTTACAATTTTTAAAAAATTCAGATAGATGGATAGACTATGAACTAAAAAAAATGTATTTAAATTAAACGATATTACTCACTGAGAAGCCACGTGACCGAAACCAACAGGTACAGGAAAATACCACTAATGCTGAACAGATCACAAAGGCTACAGCAAGTAAAATCATGATCTCCAACATGATTCTACATCAATAGTTTAGGCATGCCATACCCCATCTGAAAACAGATATAGTTTATACTTCACCTGCATAATACATACAAACAGCTCATCCAAGGGTAAAAAAATTAATGAACTTTGATCAAGAATACAGGTGAATTCATGCACAATTAAAATTTCTAATAATTTCTAGATTTACTTATTTTGTGCAATGTAGATGTGTCACAATAGATAGCTATGTTCTGATTTTCCAAAGTATTAAAAACATAAGAAAAAAATCTTCAAATAAACACAAATAAATAAATACAAAAAATTATTCTACATTCAAATTTTACATATTCACAAAGAAAAAATAAGTGTTACTTTTTCCTAAATCATAGTTACAAACAACTATCATCTTTATCCTGTGATGATTTTTTTAAAAATTCATATCACTATGATAATAGCATCTCATCATCATTTAAATCTTTCTAATATGCCATTTTTTACTGAAAAAAACTGCAGAAGTTGATAATATCCAACCTGCTTGTACAAGGTATAAAACAACTCAACCAGATAACCAAATGCATATTATGCACATACAATATCAATTCTACTTTTAATCAGTTTTGTACATACAGAACCAGGGCAAGATTTACTTACTATGGTGCAAATGGTGCAGCTGCATCAAGAACTCCAAATGTTAGGACCTTTCACAAGTCTAGTGGGATACACTATACCTATAGACTATTATGGGATAGTGATGTACAGTGAAAGCAGTGGATGAATGGGCAGGAATTTACAGGATTATGACCTGTTTGTTACCCTTAAAAAAAACACAAACACGCCAATACAAGCAAATTAACCAGTTTTACATACATTTTTCAAAAGCAAAATATTTTAATGTGCAGGGTCAAGAGGGTAAAAATTGCATGAATACATACATGCATGTTATAGTCTAATTTTAGGCTATTATGTAAAAGCACTTCTTTTACTATCATATCCTACAATACTTGTACAAAGCTAAACAGTGTAAAGTTACACATAGGCCTCCACAGTACTAAATCCAGCCATGGAAACACCTGAATCATATGTATAAACATGAAAACTGAAAACGTCTATATTTAAAGACATTATTTGTTGTTGTTGTTGTTTTTTTTCTTAAAGTTATAATTTTATACAATGAAAGTAACAAATATTTAACTAATACAATTGTGTGTGGAGTGAGATGAAGATGAAATAAAGCGAACTTCGCTATTCAATTTTCTTTTAGGTTTTGTCGATCCTCGTTTTTTACAAAGCTCCAATTTTTACCTATTGGCTCTTCATCGATCCAGCAAACCCCCCCCCAATATAAATACTAGTCCGACATCTACTGAATCCACTCGCAGACAACACCAGTCCTTTGTAATCTTCCAGCTATGATGACCTATTTAGTCCGCGGCTCTTACCTGGCCAGAGATGAATGCGGATGGATGATTACCTGAGTTCTACAGTAATTAGCATACAGTGACGGACGGCCAAAGGTAGATGTCCAGGCCTCCTCGCCTTTACCTGTCAGTGCTGCCGATGTTCGAACATCCCTCAGATGTGAACCTCAGTGGGGGGGGGGATTTTTATCCGACGGTGACAGGTAAGTGGAACTAGCGACACAGGCGGGGGAACTTACCCACCTGCCTGCCTGCTGTGCAGGTGGGAGACAAAGGCCGGAGCGGATCCGGACACCTCGTCGTCTCTGTGTTCAACAGGGTGGCATACTGAACACAGGTTTTAATAAGAAAAGGCAGGTGGACGAAAGGACGAGGACGGGGAGGACCAACTCACCGCGGGTTTACTGGTTTCTGTCATCACAGCGGCCATCACAGAAATCTCTCCACCTGCTCAATGAAAGCGAACGGAGTCCATTCGCGGTACCTCCTACGCTTTCACGGGATACCTTCGAGTCATCAGCGAGAAGTAAGCTCAGTCTCTGCCCTCAAGTCGGACAGGATAAAGTATTAACTCGGGGTGGGGGGGTAAACACCGACGCACGGCACCGCAGCGAGCCCGAAATTCTCGTATGCCGACCACTACTTCCGGTGGCGCCAGTACGCATGCGTGGTGCGGTCCCGCGAGAGCCGGCGAGAAATGAACTCGGTAATGGAGGGAGGAAGTGCGAAGTTCTAGCGAGGAGAGGGATTCCAGTTTGACGCCAGATCGACGGAGAGAAATACTTTATAACTACTTAATGACGATAATGAATTCCACTCTTGTGCGGAATACTAGCGAAGCGAACTTCAGCGTAGCAGGTAAGACTGGGAAATGTGATGCAAGTGGTCTGTCTCACCGTCCCTACTCTCTGCGCTGTTACTGGTACATATTCCACTATAACAACAACAGTAATGAAGACCATCCCCCCCGATCCTCTATAGTTCCTGCACCTTGTTCGCCCCCTAATCTTTATTAGAATTCGCGGGAAACTGACATGCCGGCGTTTTCTTGGCGGCAGCCGTTTTCAACCCGCATCTGCGTTGCGAACTGTGATTTGTAATGAAGGTGTAACTCTATCTACCTCCCAGCGGCGTAACCTGGAGACCGGGATAAAGAGGAGGAGGAGGAGATGTCTCTCTGTGTGTGCTTGAGCCTGCCTGCCTGCCTGACCTGGGAGAGGAGGAGAGATAAGTACGGAAATCCTGGTCTTGTTGGCTCTCCCCCCCCCCTGAAACTCGAGAGGCGAAACATCGTAGAACAGTAACGATCTGTTGTTAAACGTTCAGCGCTACTGCGTATTCCTTCATTGAATATGTAGTTAGGGGGGGGGGGGAAGACGACAACAACAGGAGCCAGAGCATTGATGCTCCCTCATTAAATATTAAAAACTGACTTCAGTTCCACTTTTTTTTCTTTTTACTTTCGCCTGAGGAGAGGTTCTCTCACATTTGTTTAAGAAAGAATATTAGCAAAAAGCTTTGAAGATCTTTCTGAAAATGCTCATGATTAGAAGTAATGTCAGATAATGAAACGAATCTTCCCTTCTAGTAAATGCAAATTAAATCCTATGTAAAATGAGAATTTTGTTTTTTGTAGTAAAGCAGAAAGTAAAATACATGAATTTTTTAAAATCCTCCTTTTTTAATGTGGCCCATAAGCAGTTGATAAAAGTGAAGCCAGTATTTTGTAAACTAACAGAGAGAGAGAGAGAGAGAAAAGTAATTATCTGCATTAATATAGCTTTTTCTACAAAAGACAGATTTTAACTCATTTATTAGTGAAAAACTTTGGAGGAACATTATCAGGTTTCTCCATAAAATCTCAAGATTAAACTGTAGGTAGTTTAGTGCTAGGTTTCTAACTAAGGTGCCTGAGTTCTCTGTTATTACCAGAACTACTGTTTAGTTTAGGTTTTCTGTTAATGTATTTTAAAGTGTTACCACTAAATTTAATAACCAGCTAATAATAACAAGTATCATTTCTGAGAATCTATTGATAATAAACTGAATCAAAGCATTTGTACCACAATCCGTCAATAAACTAACTAATATACAGTGGAGGGGATAGAATTATATGAAATGACTATTACAGTATGCCACGAATTTGAAGATTGTGTGAGCTGTAAATTTTAAGTCAGGAAGGGCAATTTCAAGTTAACTTCCAACCTTGACTATTTTAATGACCTTTTGTTCTATTGTTATTATTTCAAAAGTGCTCTTTCATATAAACTAGATTATTGTAATGCTTACATTCATCTATAAATGATCTTTCACTTGGTATTTGCTAGCTTTGCAAAATATCTTTACTTTATTATTTTAAAATATTTTTAATTGGTCTTCTTGAAAGTTTTGACATCAGTTTCTTATGTCTTCCTAGAAAATCATGTAAATGACTAGTTCTTTAGTATCCAATGATTATCTTTAAGACCAAAGCAGCAGTATGTTCAAGCCAGGAAATCTGCTTACAGAAATGTAGACAAGTCACTACTGTGGAAAACTTTTATAATGAAGAAGAAATTCTTTAATTGAAGTACATATTTATACCAGCAGAGTAAAAAGTAGTCAATTTAACCATTATGTGGTAACTAATTTGGACTACACAAAAAATGTTTCCATGACTAGTTATGGATCACAGCTAAGTTGAATCCTGTTTGATAAGTTTATGAATAAGCTCATTTATCTGTTTGTGACACAACTTATATCAGTAGGGTATTTTGTAGAGAGAAGAAATAAAAAAAGCTGGATGGAATTGCCTAGGCAAAATGACAGTATTGTACTTCCTGTGGATTAAGAATTAATCCTTATTGTTGGTATTTGGAAGTGAGCTTAAACAGAGAAACATTACTGAGTCAATAGTCTTTGCTTTCTTTCTCTAACTTTTGTAGACAGTTAACATACAGACTTGAGCAGGAAGAAGTAAATACTCAAAGGAGTCAGTCATGACTTCCTGCATCTTTAAAGCCATTACTCAGTTGGTAACTTGTGATATATATTTTAAAAAAAAAAACATTTTATTAGTTTACTACTAATAATTTAGTATTTAGATTAAGTAATCTGCTGGGAGTTATATTTAAGTAAATGCCCTGTTACTGTTATAATCAGATAAAATATCTGCTGAATATCTATATATGTATATTTAGAAAGGATCAAATAACTACAAGTGTTAGGTGGTTGGGGAGGCCTCTTACAAAAAAAAGACTGTGGGTTTCTGTTAAAGTTTTAAGCAAAGCTAGTATGATTTTGCTTATGTAGTATTTCTAATACCATTACTGTGTACTTTTTAAAATATTGAAATCCACATGTTGCAATTTAGAGAACTATACTAAACAACAAAGTTACTAAAATAAATGTATGTTCTAGGCAGTCAACTGTCCACACTGCTAAAATATTTGTTGTGCTTGATGATTTTTTTTTTTTTTTTGGTGGACAGACTTTGTTTAACTTTTCAGTCGAGTCGTAAAATCTTGTTTCTTTTTTGTTGTAAATAATGATGACTTTAATTTGTAGAGAGACTTTAAGTTTTAGCTTACTCAACTTGTAAAAATGGACATCAGACTCCCTGTGATTTTGGCTACTCCCAGAACAGTTCTTGGTATCATGTTTCTTATGGCAGGCTGAAGGCCAGAGAGAAAATTGTATTTACTACAAGTACCTAGCCACTGAAATCTGAATTAACTTTGTTTTTCATCAGTTATTTGCTAAATAGTCATCTTTAAATTTGTCCTACTCTAAATACTACTAATGAGTTTCAGACTGTTGCATTTTTAAATCTATTCAGCTAATATTTAAATCAGAACTACTGGATAACTTTAAGTATCTCAGTTTGAGAGGCTGCAAAGCCTTTTCAAATTTCTGTTGGAAAACTGTCATTGTTTACAAGTTGACAGGGTCTAATTTGACTTATTACATTAAATATTTTAATATAATGGTGCATTATTATTATTTTACAGCAGGTATATTTTGATATAGAATATGACATTTTGGAAGGATTAAAATTCTAATTTTAGTTGGTGTGTTTAGAAAGAATTTAGTTTCAAAACATCAGAAATTCTTATTTACTAATTGTTTTAAATATAAATGACTCCTTAATACAAATCATTGGTATTTGCTTTCAGATTGGATACCCAAGTTTGAAAGTCTTCTAAAAACTATTCTTGATAGGCTACCATTGGAAGAAGATACCATAATCATTATTGTTGTTGTTCTTTATTTTCCCTCAAAATCTCAACAAATGCTATTAATGTGTCTTAATGGAAGATTTACTAGCAGTAATGTGTTAATTTTCTTGGTGGTAGTAAAATAGTTTAATAGTTTTGTTTTTTAATCCAATGTCTTAGCGTTGCTGTTCACTTTATCAGAATGACTAAGTATGATAACTGCTGGTTTCTCTCTGAATAAGAACAAAATGTAGGTAGTTTTGCTAATAAATTTTCATATTTGATCATTTGTTTGCTTTATACTTTGATATTTTTTTAGAATTAAGGTAAACAACTTACTGTATGTTATAAAATACAAATGTAAAGATTTGGTACCATGGCTCATTACATCTTTTTTTATTTTTAAATTGATATTAAAGTTCATGTGTCAAGTTTCTTCTTATTTTTAAATCATTAAATTATTGCCAAATCCTCTATTGTTCAGATTAATTATATTTATGGTAAATATTGTACTTCTAATAACAGTAGTACAAGAAATAACTCTAACTTGTTGATCTAAAATTTTGTTATTTATGGAGCAAGTCTTGAAGTATTTTTTAACAGCATTGGTTATCCTCTGTTTTTGGCTTTGTCTCTCTCTCCTGTTGTTTGGACTGTTCTCAACATATTATAACTTTCCTATACACACTAGGCAAAATATGATCAATTTTAACTTTATTAGTTCTCCAAATGTTAGTATTGTTGTCTTTTTTTAAATTTTCATTGCTTGTTTAGTAGCTGCTAAATTCCCAGTAGTTTGTATGCTAACTCCTACAGTGGGAATTCAAAGAGACTAGAGTGGCGGTGGTGCTTTTAAAAAATATTACTAATTTTACTGATGAGTTCCCCTACTCTACTATTCTAACTTTGAATGGTTCCCAATAATTAGCAGAACTTTATTAGTTAACTTGGCTTTTTAAAAAAATCTTTCAAGGAACTAAATTCTTTTCCATATACCTTTTACCAGAAACATTTTTTTGCCATGATCTTGGTCATTTGTTATTTGTTAAATACCTAGTGTGTCTGGGATGTGTCCTTTGCCTTGTCAAAATCTTGGTTAACTGTTATTAAATAGGTTATCTGAATCTTTGGGTGTGTCCTTTGCCTGGCTGAGACCTTGGTCAGCAGCTGCTGCTAAGTATCTGGTATGTTTAAACATGCTTGGCTTATCAGACTGGGTCAGCTTTTGTTTTGTGAAACATGAATAATGCTCACTTTTGGCATTTTAACAAAAGAAAAGTAAAAAATCCTTTAAGCTCACCAGCAGCTGATTTTAACTGTTTAGCTTTTATTTACCTATTGAAGCTCCATGCCTTCCAACATCTCTGCCTGGAATAAGTAAGTCTATTCGTTTGGCATTTGCTTAGTTAAGGCTGGGTGAAGCAGATCTTATGTGGTGGGCCATCTCCTGATATAATATAGTGAGCCAAGTGAAACTTGTGCTTGTTTACTCAGTACAGCTGGATTATTTGTAACATTTCTGTGTAAACACCCTTAAATTAAATTTTCAGTTTTGTATGCAAATTGGTGACTTACTGATTTGTTGTATAGATATATCATTTAAAAGAAATAAGAGTTGAAAATTACTGGACATTCCTAACTCTCTTTAAACAATCACTTCCAATGCTTTCATTTTGTTTGATTTCCATCCATTGACTGCATCATGTGTTTGTTTCTATAATTTTTATTTTCATTTATTTTAGATTTTTTTTTTTGTTTTAACTTCTGCTATTTTAGCATGTCTTTAATTCTCTTTACTGGCCCTCTTTTTGAAAACATTTTTTCAGGCAGATAAACAGAAATAAATAACAGTTTACCATAAAGCGAGTGGGGGTGTGCAAGTACCACACGTACATTTTAATGTTACTCGCACAATGGATCTTTTACTCCAGAAATACTAACCTTGCTGCCACTGAAGTTAAAGAGAGAAAGTGCTGAGCCATATTTTTATTTTCCAGTTTTTTTTCTCTTAGAGTTTGGGTTGGTAATCTTGGAATAATTAAGTAATTTATCTTTTTAAAGTGTTTAATTATCTTGTGAAATTTTATTCTGGAGCTGGATGGTTGAGTGCTTGCCTACAAACTGTAATTGGCTGCATGGAGTGAATTAATACCTGCATAGTCCCAGGATATATTTGCACATTAACTTTCCACCCCTGTCCAGGCATGAGTGTAAGTAAACACTTAAAACCTGATCCACCACCATACATAGCCTTTATCGCCCTAGCAGCTTTCCAACATTGCTCTCCAATAGGAACTTGGTGGTATAAATTGGGGCTTTGTTTGTTGACAGTGACAACATTGTGAAATTATTTCCTAAAGCACAAATCAGTTTATGGTGTAGTAAAGTGTTTGAATCTCAGTTCTAAAGTTGATCCAGATGAGTTTTTTTCAGTTATTTAGTGTCTGCCTGCAAAAGTTAGCAGAGTTGGTTTGACTGATAGCAGTGCAAAGATAACTTTCACTTTACTGTTTCTAATGTTAATGTTTAATTTATTTATTCTCCATCTTATTTAATGAAAGCAGCATTTGAAATTATCAGAAGTCAAAATATGCTGTTTTAAAAATGTTCCCTTTAATCAAAGATATTTTTAAAAAATTAATACTTAAATTCATTGCATTCTACTCGACTCAGAATTGTATCTGTTTCACCCTCAGACTGACACAGAGCAACAAGCAGGTTAGTCTTTGATATTGTTTTAAGTTTATGGATGTATTGTTTACTAAGAATAAACATCATTCACTGTTTGCTTAATACTTTTTTACCTTTGTAAAATTGCAGTGCAAATTCAGGATAACAAACAGCAAGATTTATACTGCAATTATACAAATAGGGACATGAAACTAAAATGCTTCATTGAGATGACATAACCTTTTTGCAGTTAGTTATGTAAGATGGAGTGGTACACTTTGTGTTTTGTTTTTTTAATCTTGATAGTACAAATTAGGCTTAAGTAATGACAGAGTCAAAATGGCATCCAAAAAAAACTTGGATACAAAAGTGATTTCAATGCACTTTTATAAATTTGATGAGAAAGATAGGACTTACAAAGAGAGATCATTTAATTTAAATGTTATATGAGGAAGCACTGATTTATGAAATTAGCCCCCTGTATATGGCTTCTTTGCTTTACAAACCTTACAAAATAGAAAAATACAAATAGTGGTGAGATTTCTTGCTTAGCAGTACATAGCAGCAAGACAATCTGGTACCGCTGGTTAGTAATCCTTTAGTATAAAAGATAGAATGGTCTCTTTACTAGTGTGTGAAGCAGCAAGATCATATTATTAGAGTATTAATAAGGTGGGAAATAGTTATTTAATTCTGCTGAACAAGGAATTATTACTTTTAACTACTGAAACTTTCCTATCTCCATCAACTTGCACTTTTTGCTTCTCCTTTAAAGATTTTTTTTTTAAACTTGTGGCAGATATCTAATTTAGTGTGTTTTGAAACCTGTTTTATTGTCGGAAATGATTTTTTTTCCTCAAATATTGTATGTCAGATATTCACATCTGTACTGTAGGTGTGATTGTAACTGACTGTTGCCTTTCATCTTGCCAAATGTTGAGCCTTCAGGAGGAAAAGCAGAACCTTCACTTAAAGCAAATTCCTCTTTGAGCAAAGAAGCCATTTGTTATTCATTTAAACTTTTTGTATTTGCTAAGCTCTTTGCATATTGCTACTATCACCACTCAGTTTGCTAAATTTAATGAGAATGTTGCTGAATTCATTTAGGGTTGACCAATGCAATTCTCATTGTTTTGGTTAACATCATGCCATGATATGGACTAGGCAGGGCTTCTGTTATACACGATAAACATGTCTCTCATGATTTGTGCAAGGATGTTAAGAAAGACTTCAGAAAGAACAGGTATTCTTTTAAAAATTATCATTGTAATAGAAATCTTCCCACAAGATATTGCTATTGAGACTAGACTAAACTCTTCAGATTTCAATAAAAATCAACATTTTGGAAATTACAAGAGAAAGAAAATAAAGTTTGCTTATTTTTAAATGCATTAACATGAAAACCTTATTTGGCAACCTGTTGCTATTACATACAGCAAGTGAAATTCTGTTAGCATGTACTTGATCATACCACCTGTTGCAGCATGAAGAGCCTCTATCCTATTTGGCATTGAATAAATGAGATTTTATATCAGAGTCTGGTCCATGTTTTTAGCTGATGATACCAACTGCTTCCACAAGTATTTGGCCATATTTATATCGGAGTGTGGACATGGTGAATAACGTCCCGTTTTTTTTCATGGTGTCGCTGTTGAAGGCCTTCCAAGTTTTTGTGGCATTTGCCTTTTCTGATTGTCGTTATAATACTGGCCACAGATCCCAAGAAACATCAAGATCTTGACAATCTGTCATTGACTCTGGCCACACTTTGAATAATCTGTAAAAGGAGAAACATTGTGAGATCTAGTAAAAAAGTAACATCTACATTGGGTTTTAATATTGCAGACTTTTCTGATTTATTTTTAGATCTTACAGAAGAAGAGCAGCAGCTGCTGGTCGACATCAGAGAACGAAAGCTACAACTGCAAAAAGAAATAAAGGTGAATACATCTCTCTGATTTTATTTGAATCTAAAATATGAATAAACTTCTAGGCTTAATAAGCTAAAGGAAATAATCCTATGGTTTGTTAAAAAAGGAAGAAAAAAAACAAAATAGCATTCTGTAGAAACATCAAGAAAAACCAGGATGCTAGGAACAATAACTATTTTGATGTTTTATTTGAAAAACACTTCATGGTTAGAAAATCTCAGGATGTGGATTATGATACCCCTCTGGTTGAAGTGAGTTCTGCTGCTACTGGGTGCCTGCAATCAAAGTCCCAGGCCAGTATGTCATGGTGGGGTGGAATATTGAATTCTCTCTAGATTTTTTTCCTTTATGGGAAGCTAAAAATAGCAATTTGTTTTGTTCAGAATGTTTTTTCTATAGTAAAATCCCTGCCATATGCTACCCATTTAGCTTAACACTTGATGTCATTCTAACGGAGCAGTTCTCTGAATTTAGGATGATGGTGCCAATAACCTTAAGTTTCATTGAGCACTCTCTAGGCCACCAATATTGAAACCATATTCCTGTAGGTCAGAGAACTATTTGTGGTCATTTTCAGTGGGTTTGTAGATCTTTACAAATTCCAGCATTTTTTAAAATTAAATCTTTGGCTGATCCCTGGTTTTTAATGAAATTTTGTCATATGGAATTGCAAGTTTGTGGGAGGTAGATGAAATCATGGACCATCCATCATAATCATTGCTCAGATTTAATCTAAATAAGTGACACCCTATCTCTCACCCACCCCCAGAAATATTGTTCTAGGTTTTAGACAATAAACTTGAATAACTCTGATACTTGGGTGTTAATCCATAAAAGAATTCTGAATTTAGAAAGGATGGAATTTTATCTTTGGGAATAAAAGCTTTTAAAGAGTGGCTATCACATTGGCTAAATTATTAATTTATGATTTGAAGGGAGTCATTGCCACAGACCCAGGTAAATATGAACTCTTGTGGACAGGTCTTGTGGGTGGGATGAAAGTGGACTATGAACTGAATTGTTTACATATGTGTGCATGATACTTCTGATATAAAATGGATGTATCATTTGTAAGAACAGATGGGATTAAATTCAGTAAATTCCCAAGTTGATGTCAGGCTATCCTATCTGCTACCAATTATGTATGATCTACCAGAGTAGGTTAATTGGCGTCATTACAGCAACATAGTTTTCTTGATTAAAAATGTGCAAAATGAAGAGTTTTTTTTTTTTTTTTCCTTTTTTAACTGTTTACCTGGCTTGTCTTATCGCATAGTTACTTGTGGGTTGGCAGTAAATGGTTATGACCAGGTTAATTAATGGTTCTAATTTATTAAATAAATTCTTCAGTTATTTTGACAATAACAATGGCCTATGGATTTTAGAGTGCAACTTGGTAGGTGGCATTCAACTTAGATGATGGAGTCTACTTAAGCAAGCCTACTGTTCACCTTGCTATGATATTCATGCAATTTCATTTAAGTGTGATATCAGTGCAGTATAGATCTAGATTAATTCTCAATTGCTCATACCAATTTCCTCCCAGCTATACTATTGTTTTTTGGATTCATCTATTCATTAACTCCACCAGAGTTTCATTTATTTACTTTTCTCTGACTGAATTACTGTTAGGAATAATAATAATAATAAAATGCTAAGTCATGTTGGAAAACAAAGGCTTAATAAATATCATCTTTATGGTAGGATCTGCTTGAACAGTTGATGATTTTGTCTTAAGCTGTAGGTGGATGTGTCCCTGTAAATTCTGGTACATCACATTCAATGAAATAGCAAAAATTTTTTTTTTATAGCAACTAAAGGATGAGATATTAGAAGTCACCTCAGAGCTTGAGTCCATGGATCTGAATGAAGACAGGTGAGTGTTCTCTTATGGTATAGATGTAACATCATTTAAAATGCATATTCTGGTGCAGTCTGGTATTTTGGGACAATTTCACTTTTGTCATTGCAGCTTGTGTATCTTAGTTTGAAACAAACTTAAGATTAACACTCACAGGTACTTTAAGTGACTTTAAAGAAACTGAAGAATCGGATTATTTGAGTATTCACTGTTTTTCTTAAACAGCCATCCCTTTCATTAGGCTTTGAAAAAGCTTGGAAAGTTATTCTTTATTTTCACTGATCAGTTTCATTAGAATTGTTTAAACTTTTGTGATAAAGCTGGAAGCCTTAAACTCCAGATCAAGTCATATTTAAAAAATGAGCCTTGTGCCAAAATATTTTTGTTTTTATTGTGAGTTATATCCATTAATAAAAAGGATATTCTCTCATCTTTATGTTTAAAATATGCATCACCACATCATTTAGATATTTTTGGGTTGACATGAAAAGTACAATGCTACAGTGAAGAAGATAAACCCTAACCAATTACAGGAAACCCCACTATTTGAAACTCAACCAATTTTATTCACACACACAATACAGCATCTCATGGAAATGCAAAACTAAACTCAGAAGATATACTGATACTTTTCCATATAATCCCCAATGACACTTTTCCTATTAGTGTTTCTGATTAACATGCACTATTTCAAAAAATTGTTTGTCCATTCAGACCCTTTACCTCACTGCACTCTGACTGATGTCAGACTCACCAGACATTCTGAAGTTATGGATGAATGCTTTGGGGCTTTATACCTTCTTTTGTGAGAAACTCTATCACAGCTGTTTGTTTGGTAGACTTTATTTGCATTTGGTACCATGCTATCACCCGTCGATTAACAGCACAATACTGATGTTAATTAGAAGCGCCAACATTATAATTTGTGTAAATAAAGTCATAGTTTGTCTGAATAGTGAGTTTTCCTCTTAATAATTAAGGCTCATCACTTTCAGCAGTACCTGCTTTCCTCTTGTTTCATGTTTTAAGTGAACATTTAGTGACGTAGCCAACTGACTGTCTCTCACGTGATAGCCACCAGAGTTAATACCTTTGCACATAAACTACTGTTACCATGGTTTTTGCACATTGTTTGATGATTGCGTATTAATATCTAAACTTAATTTGTTCCCCGCAGATTTTGTTCAATCTCTTACAATGGTTCAGCAGCTATTTTCACCAAAAGATTAAACAGCAATAAAGAAGTCATCTTAGCAAGAACTTAATTAAAGATTGTAGCTACAAATGTTTTACATATTAACATTTTTTGTTGCTGCTCTTGACTGTGTAGGTTTATTCTGGATAATTAGCTGCCTACACTTTTTTGTTTTTTTTTTGCTACATGTCAGTATCTACCCAGATCATAGTTTGATCCTAGGTCAGCCAGATCTCTTGGATAGATGTATTTTATTGCCTATATCCCTTTGGTACAATCATGTGATTTACTGATTTGATAGAAATCTTTCAAGCGACCATTTTCTTTCCCTTGGTTATAAAGAGGAATTAGATTAGTGTTTTGGTAAGATTTGTGGGAAAATATATGAAGGAGTCTTGTAAGGAGTTATTTGGAAAATTGGTTTTGCTGAATTAGTACCAACTGGCTGACTTAAATTTGAACATTTCGTCTCACTAATAGCTTGGAGGAGCACGTCTTCAAATTGACATGGATCTCTGAGGTGTATTTATCTTTGTCTTAATTTGTTACTAAAAAGTTAGATATCACAGCCAAAAGGAACATGCTCATGGTCCTTGTTGGATATTATAGAGCTAATCTAAAATGTATACCCTAAGTGATGCTGGGTGCAGATTTGTCTGGTTGGAATTTACTACTTTGAACTTGAGAATTTCGGTGACAGAGTTTTCGAAAGATTAGTCAGGTGGGGGGTGGGTATTGTTAGTGGTGGACTTGAATTGGTCTATTGTTTCCAGTGCAATGTCGGTATACTTGTTGATCATTAAGTCGTGTATACAAACAAAAAATGTTATATTTTGGTGATTTTGCTTGTGATAAATCTGAACCAAGTAGCTCTTGTAAATGACTGGAGGGACTGAGACATTTGTATCCGGTATCTTGAATCTGGATATAATGTTGTGTGGTCAGTTTAGATCTTAAAGTAGATTTGTAGAGATAAATGGAGTATTTATCCCAAATTAAAACAAGTTGTCAGTTGTAAATAATGGGAGGGGTTTTTTTATATGAAGATGAAAATTGTAAATTGCATTCTTTCCTCCTAAGTTATTGTCAGAATCCATTTTTCTTGTTAACAGCCTAAACTGCATGTAAATTTTTTTCAACTTTGAGAAATATAGCAATAAGTAGAGTTATTGTTATTGTGACAAAATCTATCTGTCTTTGTAGTGTAGAACAGCAACAAACATCCAGCTAATTTTATGGTACCAGAAGTTCAACTGTCTACTTAGCAGGACCGTGGACTTTGTTATGTTCTTCTCATCTCGTACATGGGGCAACTAAGTGTCGTTTGAAAAAATAAAAAGCTTGTGTAGTATTCAGTTTCCCAGTTATTAATAAGGAGCAGAATAAATGGATTTTAAGGATAAAAGCCAGAGGAAGGAAACTAAAGCTTTCCAGCATTCGACTGGGAGGGTGATAGGATCCTTATTTTCTGTTGGTTTGTTAAGAAAATACTGCTTGGAACAGGTGGTGCCCTTCTAGTAATACTAGCAAGCATTCAGTTCCATGACAGCCAGTGGGTCAGAGTTCGGTATTGTCTTATGGAGAAGTCAAATACTGCATCATGATGTCATACTCCTGCAGGAAGGAGAGAGTGCATTATCTTATTTAAAATCTTTCTGAGTTGGAGACCAGGTCAGTGATCTATACCATTTAAATTATATTTCTAATCATATTTTTGCTCACCAAACCTTTCCTAAATGTGTATTTTTAAAGGAGGGAGGGCAAATAAATTTTTTTAAAAGCAAAGGGACAGTATAACCCAGATTACTGGGTTCTACTGTCCTCAGGCGATGCTCAAGAAATTTTGTTTTTAAAACTGTTTAACTGTAATGCGGATAAAAGGAATTTCTTTTGGATAATTCATTGTTAATGACACAGAAGAGCAGGTAACATAAATTAAATTTTTAGATACTTCAGATTAAAATTGTGGTCTCCACAATTACATTTTACTGTAATTGCAAGGTCTGGCATACAAGAGTTACTATACTTAATTATCCAGTGCATGAATTTTTCATTGTTAAATGTTAATACAAAGGGTGGATATGAGTTAGGACTGTGGTTTCTTTAATTCATTGTCATTGGATTCTTGATTACTGATTCTATGTAAAGTAGCAACTTAGGTGATACTTCCTCATTTCACATTGTGTATTAACAAAAGATAAACTACACATTTTTTTTTTATTTTAATGCCACATGTCTGACTGTTTTACTTAAAAAACAAAAAAAAAATTGTATTAACTATTTATTAATTTAGCATTATAAATTTTGTTTGTTATTTTATTACATTGTGTTTTCTATAAAATATTTATGCAGTATGAAATATAGTATTAACATTTATAGATCATCACACTAAGTAGTTGAAATCTGCCAATGATTGAGTAGCATCTTTGTATTTTCTTTCACGTGGTTTTCCTGTCTGCATCCACGCCCATGAATATACTTCTGTTTAGTAAGCTATCTAAAAGTATGGTAACAGAATTTAATAAAGAATCTATTCTTTTTTTATTGTCTTACTGTGGATTTAACAAATCTTACAGATTCTAAAGTAACTGGCATTTTCTTCTGACCTCGTAATACTTCAGCAGCAGACTTACTTCTAGGTTACACAAGATCACACTGATAGAACTCTGCAGAATTACAAAGAAAGCATTGCCAGAATTTAAATGACATGAACACTCATAAGTAACTAATTTCAAACATTGATAAATGATAGCTTATCAAATCATTCATATGTTTTCTTTTTTCACATTGAAAATACCCTGAGCTGAACCGTTGAAATTGTAAATTGAACTTTGACTGGCAGCAGTGGTATGTTTAAGCAGAACTCTATACTATATGCTATAATTTCTCCATTACATTCATCTGATCTATTTGTTCCATATGTGTGGAGAATGGATATTTCTTGGCCTAGGATATTTCTTAATAAAACTATAGAACATTGCACATTCATAAATGTCACCATCTACTTTCTCTATTTCTTTACTTTTTCATCTATGTAATGCTATATCTACATTTGTATTTCTTTACATGTGTATATTATACATCCTGTTTGCTATAATTGGGAGTTAATTTTGTAACATTAATTTGGGTACTACCACAACTTTGTATGACCTGATCTCAGTGACTGGTGTTGCCTCCAATTATTTATTCCTTTTTTTTTTTAAGTAACTTTGAAGTTCATCTGCCTGTTATACAGCTTGTTAACAAAGCCTCGGATAACTGATTAAAATATGGTTCAAGAAACAGTGATATGTGCAGACCAGATTACTGACACAAAACTGAAAGTGGATTATTAGAGAACAGCTTGTGATTTTATAAATAATGTTTATTATATATCGCACTGTTTCAAGAAATAGTTAAAGATTTTCAGAAAGACCCATTGTGTGGTGTGAACCAAACAACTGAAGCAGATTTTCTATATTTCTGGGTATTGGATGAATGTTTGATTGCTGAATAACAAAATCATCTATTTTAGTGACAATAGACTCAGAAGATAGTGTAAGGTGAAATAGTTTGCTTGTTGGGGTATTTGTATTTTTTTTTAATGCTAAAATTAATGTTGACCATGGCAAGGACAGCTTATTTTATCTGGCACATCCCTTGCTGGGAGACTAAATTTATCTGGATAAGTCAGGATTAAACCAGGATTCTGAAGATGTAGACTTATTTTCATTGGTAACTGTTGAAATCCATCAGCTGATCTGAACAGATGTAGCAAATCAGTGCATTCTTATGTTTACTGAGAATCATTACTTTTAAAATAGTTTTACTTGATTAATCTTGTTTATGCGTATTTAATGTTTTCTTCTAAATGATGGTATTGAGATATGGTAGCAGTTTGTTAGGATCCATCTTAGAAACACATCACTAAGCTCCAAACAAAGATTCCAGTTACAGGCCATCAGAAATGTCTTGGCTATGTGTTCGATAGAAAAACAATACAAACAATTTTGAAATTTTAGCTTAAAAGAATAAATGATGGGAAATTCCTAGAAAAAACACAAATAGTGATTTCCAAGAAAAAAAAATGGATAGATTTCTAGGGAAGGATTAAATTTTAAGTTTTTACAATTTCGCCCACAGATAAGTGTTGATTTTGTTGTATAAACTGAATATAATGTTGCTTGTATTTGCATTTGAAACGGTTCAATAAATCTCATTATGTTGTTAGTGGTGAAGATCATTCACAATTTTAAAAAAGCTCTAAATCACATCTTGGACTGTTTGATGTTTTTTTCTTACTACTACCACTATTATCTTGTTTTACTTGAATTGTAAATGTTTTCATTTTAAAACTTTAAATTTTACAATCACAAAACTTTGGTGCTGAAGTTGGACACTGCTTTTAAATCTATCTGCTATTATACTGGAGAAAATTCTCAGAAGAACCCTTCAAGATTTTAATCTACTTCATGCACTCTTTGTGCTATTTAAATAATGGGAGAGTAGTGAATTCATTTGGTTTAGAAGTTCTTATTGACTGATAAATCATGCACAACTAACCATGACTGTCTTCAAAAGAAAGCTATCTTGTGTGTCTATATGTTGGCAGAACAGAGCATTATTTAGTCTCTGAAGATTTCCTCAGATAACATGCTTCTGGTATACTCTTACATCTTTAGCTAAAGCAAGGAGGTTTAATGTAGAAAATGTAACGGTGTATTATTGTTTCTAATTAATAATTTTTTTTGCAGTAAAGACCTTATCTTTTGATTTGCTTCTGCTTCATTAGAGATGTTCTTATAGAATTTCTAAATACAGGAAGTTTTTGTTATGGCAGGTCTTCAGTGTAATATTCATTATATTTACTTTTAAGTCTTTGGTATGTTTAATATCATTTATACTGTTGTTGATCACGGTCTTTTGTGACAAATTCATTTTTTCTTTAAAAAAAACAACAAAAGTATATGGTGTGATTCTTCTGACAGCTTTGTGGGTTTTTGTTGTCTGTTCACTAATATTTATAGTGTTGATAGTTCTTAAGATCCTTTTAATAAGTTTAATACTTTGTCTCCAAGAACAGATCAATCTCTCTCTGACATTTATTAGATTCAATTTAACTTTGTCTTTCATATTCATAATTTCTAAAGAAAGGAGCAGTTATGTGTTATCACTTAGCTAACTTATGTTTTTTTAAAGCTAGCCATAGATCCCACTTCTAACAAATCTGTATGGTGACTCAGATACTTTTGTGTGACCACAAGGTAATGATTCTTAAGTTTTTTTTCTCAAGAGTTCTTCCATATAGTCTGCCATCTAACAAGTTGATAGTTAACTTTTCTTTGTGGATGTGTAAATTACAAAGATTGAGTTTTATTTCTAATAAATACTTTTGGTGCATAGGAAAGACACGCACAACTATTTGGTTTTTGTAGCAATTCTACTAAATAAATTACTTGCTCAGCTGTATTCCAGCAAACTTTTCAAACTTCTGATTCTGCCAGTCGGTCTTCCCAGTGAAATTAAGCATGTTTGACAAGTATCGAAGATAAACTTTTATCCTGATGAAATTATTAACAGTTCCATTCTTTAAATAATGAATTTGTCAGGCTTTTCTGAGGAAAAATGAACCCTGTTCAAAGGCCAAAAGTTTTAAGATCTTTTCTTGTACAAGTGAAAGAACACCATACATACCAAATTTATTCGACCATTCCATTTAGTTGTGAACAAATCTACATCAGTCAAACATAGCATCCTTTAGATATTATGGCCACTGATTCAGAAAGTTGGACCATGAGGGCAATTATCATAAACATGCATCACGTTAATTATAAATCATAGCTGATCTCTCGTTTGGTATGACAGAAAATTCTTAATGTATGAATCCTCAGGAGAAGAAGAAACCACAAAATAAAGTTTATTCTTATCTCTCTACTCGACAGTTTTTAAAATCAAAACAAAGATTCTATATTGATGATAGAAGAGCATTCCACAGAGTTTAAAGTATTGTTAACATTTAAAATATTTTTTTCTCTCTCTCTGGTTCAACTTGTTGTTTGGCATTTATGTACTTAATACATTTCCTGGCACTTGATGACAGACAGTTATTTAGAATAATAAAAAACTTCCTGAAATGACACTTGTTGGGTGGGGTATGATTGTTCTTTAGCTATAACACAATAGACAGGCAGACATGTAGGTACCACGCAGTTGAGGTGTTTTAGAAATAAAACTTAGAGAAGATGCATAATCTGTCAGAAAAACAAATTATGCAAACTTGCAAATAAAATATTTTTGATGTTAAAATTTTTTTTCTCATAAGAGAAAAGTCATATGCGATTTTACTGCATTCAGAAATGAATGAGAAAACCCAGAACAGATGGCTTGTCCCAGTGCATATTTTCTAATTATTTAGACAAAGCTTAGCATCAGCATTCTTCCAAGAGTGGTTTGGATTTTTGTTCCCTGTGTTAGTCAGCAGCACATTTAGCAGAAATTCTAGAAGCTTGAGAAATGATGACATCTCTCCACTTGGTTGGATAGATCATAAGAGACAGTGTTCTAGTGAAATTTAATACATGGAATGAACAGACAGAATCCAAGGAGAATTTATAGAGAAATTAATGTAAAAAAAAAAAACATTTGTGTATGGACATACTAGAATCTTTATTTCGACCTAAGCACTTGGTTGCCAAGAAGTCTATACTTTGACTACATTATCTTAGTATAAAATTACCTTCTATCTTTTGCTTGTCAATCTTTTGTACCACATGGCAACGTATCACAAATCTGTCAAGCTCAAAGGCAAGAGAGACAATAAATTTGTACTCAATTGTAGATTGTCAGTCTCCTCTGGATATTTAAATCTGGAAATGATGATACTGGTTAGGCACAGTTTTGTTTGATGTCTTTTACTAATTAGCTTCACTGACTTGTACTGCTTACTACTGAAAGAAGTTGAGCAGAGCTATGTACTACATTGAAAAAAAACCCTTTATGGTGTATGGTATGTATGTTAACCCCTTTGCTACTAAGAATATCAAGAGAAGATAAAATATATCAAACAGGCTGTTTTCATCACTTATTCAAAAGCTAAATATTTTAATTGCATAAGTTGAAATATAAATGTGAGAACTTTGTAACTAACCATTTAATATATTAGAAATAAACAAAACTGGGAGTTTGAAAGGTTATTTGAATCTTTTTGTCACTCATTAATTCTTATTGCTTAGTATGTTCATCATCAGTTCTTATTCATGAATTATGTTCTTTTAATAGTTTTAATATATGGAGGATAAAATATTTCACAGCTATTTGTAGCTGCATTTTACTTTGAGGAATATCAATTGAGAGTTAAGTTTTAGTTACATATATACACACACAGATAGTTTTGTAGTTTTTGACCCATCAGAAAAGAATTTAAATAATTTGTCTCAAACTTTAATGCTTTTAAAACAAAAGATATCTTCAGGTGCAGTGAATATATAACATGCTGGTTCTGCAACATGGAAGCTGTTGAGTTTTTATCAGTGGCGCCCCCTACCCATGAACCATCAGTAACTGGCTGTGTGAGTGGGCCAGCAGCAATAGGCAGACATGGGTCACAAGGAACAGCCAGCTGGTGTATGGTTTCATGGCAAAGTACAACTCTAGTCCAGATGTGTCCTACTTTACATACAACACCAGGCTGGTTCCTGAAAGCTGCCTGGTACTCAGCTAGGTGTTGCTGCTGAAATGCCAGCAAAATACAGCTATGGAGACACAGCAGTTAAACTATTTCTCCTGAAATTTCTTAAGCAACTAAATAACAAATGTCAGTAGCCAGACATTTTAGGACTACCAACTGTCGCATATTGTGTCAGCGGAGTTCTTGCTTGGAGTGTCTATTATTATAACCACAGGCAAATTGTGATGGAGACAAGGTAATTGTTTATTTCCGTGATACATTTAAGAAAGAAAAAAATATAAAAATGACTGATTTTATTTGTCATCTGTCTATAAATTTAAATATTTGGTCAACTATTTACATCGTGTCAAAGTAAACATTGAGAATTATTCTCCAAGTTAGCAGAATCTCTAAGTTCATAGCCCTTCCAAGGCTAACAGATGTAGTGTATGTTTGCATGTGTGGAGTTTTCACACTTAGAATTGGTTGAAACTGCTGTCTGAAAGAGAGAAAATTTGGTGTTATAACAGACAGTAAATTCTTTACACTTTCTGGACTTTGACTGGGGCAGTATCTTAAGGAAACTCAGCCCTTCATGTCTTTTCATTCATCAAAGTTAGCCTGATGTTGAGAATGGATTTAGCTAAATGTGGAAGCTATTCATAGAATAGTTTCTCTCTACACACAATTATTAAAAAGTCTAATAGTTAAGGGGTTTGAGGGAGCTATAGCTTTCCTCTTTCATCCCAACTACAAAATTGTCATAAATTGATTCTGTTCTTTAACTTTTTTCTTTGAAGTAGAGATATGTGATTGGAGTCGATTACAATCAAATGAGGGTTCCAAACTTTTATCAATCTAAACTGAATCTTTAGCTAGCCAACATTTGGTATTGAATTCATCAGAAAAACTCTAAACCATGTTTGAAAACAAACACTGCCTTGTTGGTTAATATTGATATTTAAGCATTTCCAGGGAGTAAAAAAACCTTGGATTAATTAGTCTTCATCTCACATTTTCTGCATATGCATATTTATAGATATGTCATAAACCTTTAAAAGTAGTAGTTTGAACAGTATGTGCAGGGATCTATCCCATGGATATATTTGTAATTAAATTTCAGATCTGTGGAGATATAATTTCCTTTTTGCTTTTCATATTTTGGTTTATATATTTCCTTATAATTACATTAATTAGTATGTATGCCACAAATCCAACCCCCTAGAAATATGCTGTTCAGAGTTTTAATTTTAGGTGAGCTCACCCCATCTGTCAGAAGTTTGCGACTGCTCCTCAGTGTTGTATGGACGTGCAGCCAGCCACAAGACTTATTTTATTCTGACTAAATGTAGACACTAAAAACCTTTTTGAGGTCTACTTGATCACAGGTCTTGAATTCCCGTAAATTTAATTATTAAAGAATTATATATCATTCATGATAATTTGTATCATTTCATTGTCACAATAAAAGCATTGTATTAGGAAATTGTTTCAGATACTGAACATCCTTGTGTCCACTTAATATTTCTACCCCAGATAGTAAATTTTAGTGGACTTTGGATCATTGAATTTCATTCTAATCTTCATGATTCTAGGCAAAGAATTAAAGTGAAACAAAGGGATATTAATGCTGTTATGCTCCCAAAAATAAAGTTCATGCATTCAACTTCTTGAGAAAAGTTGTAAATTAAATAAATAGGGGTCTGTGAACAATGCACTGCTTATTTGTATTAGGTCAGTTTTAATGGGGAGAGAACTACAAACAAAGAACTTTCCTTTTCTGTCAAATACCAGGTTTCATTTTTGCTTGTTTTTTAAGCAGATTCAGTTGAACATTGTTTATAGTTTTTTTGCAAACATTGTTTTCCAAATGACAAAAAGGAAGATCTTTAAGAACAGGGTTGAATTTTTAAAAGATTTCTTTCCCCTTTACTCTTTCAGTGAGTGGGTAATTTTGTTAAAGTAGGATCTACCCATATTTGAGGAGAGTGGCGGGACTGTAATAATTAGAAGCCAGAATGCTCACACACCTCAAATGGCATGTGTCAACAAATACCTACTTACTTGAATGACAAGATCATATGGCCCAAGTCTATTACAAATTTTTAAGTGTGAAAACTAAAGGTCTATTTGCTTCCAGTATTGCTGATCTTCAGTCCATCACTGTACAATTAATGCTCTCATCATACTGCAGTATAAGCTGATAGATCTCTAGGAACAAAAATATCCAGATTTTAATATATAAATGGTAATAAAAAATCTTTTAAAAGATATTTACTAACTTGGTGTTTTCTTTGAATTTGTTTCTTTTGTCCATTAGTGTTTACACAGTGTGATTCATGTTTGTCTTTATATTTACAGTATGTGATTATCTTTTTTCTGGTGTGCCCCCACACGCTTGATTCCCTAAAGCTTGAAAATAAGTCTACTTTCTTCATAGATTACTCTAGTGTGTTTGAGTGTGAGAGATTACCAACAATGGTACTAACATGTCGATTGCAACCAGGTGTCTAAATATAACAACCTGTGCAGAAACCCTGATTATACCTGTTCAAATTCTAGTGAATATACCATTGTTTTCTATGACTACGACTTACATGGTTATGACCTTTCACATTTTGTCAGCACAGCTCAGTGTTCAGTTGTTCTCCAACTTATTATCTGGGTTTTCAATAACAGTTTTAATGCACCAACAGGAAGACAGCTGTGATTATGGTAATCACTACTGCCTAAAGTGTGGGAACAAGTCTTATTTTGCCTATTCAACTGTTATGTCAATCAGCCAGGTCAGTGGCTACATGTTTTAGGAAATGGCACAGAAAAAAGCTTTCTTCATCTCCATTATGACATTTAATGTATCTTACGGGCGTCTGCCAGCATGGAATTTTTGAATGCGTTAGTTGTGACAGAGCAGAAACACAAACAGTGAATATAACTGCACAATGCAGACTTTGTGGACCTTTGCACCGGAGTTATAACGTCTTGTTAAAATAATTACAGGTAGAAGAGTTGGGAGTTTCAGGATGTACATAGGTCCCTCATCTCCACAAGGTAGCCATCCATTGTGCTTTGAAACATTTTGATTGTTGTAGTGGACTGTACAGGGAGACTTTTCGATGTGTTCATTACTCTTTTAAGAAAAGGAATGATTGCAAGAAAGCCAGCAAACTTACTACGATTGTTAAAAGGTTTTTCCTTGTTGTTTAAGATCACGACAAAATCAAAAGCTAACTTGTTTATCTTTTCTTTGTCTAAACATTCAGATTAGCTATGATCTTTTGTTCTCCAAATCATCCTAACAAAACTCTCTTTAGATCTCCAGTCTGTCAATGTCCTTAACAAGGAATAAGCCCCAACCCTGCGCAGCTTTCTAAATATCGCCTAACTAATAAGGAAACAAGTACCGCTGGCGTCTTTGTGCCATTAGTTCTGCCCAGTGACCCTGTTTGCCTTACCTGTGGTCTGACTGCACAACTTGGAATACTGGTGTCAAAATTTCTTCTCAGTGCTATCTATAATATAACTAAATGATTACCATGACCACTATCAGTGCTTTTATGCCTGAAAATGATAGCGATCATTTGACATCTATCTCAGTGAGTATTAGCCTACCATCTACAAACCACTACAATTTACTCAGCTTCCTAATATTTGGTATATTATTAACATAAATTAGAACTGTCCCCAAAGCAAAACTTTGTAGAACATTAATGATACCATCTATGAATGAAGATGTCTGAAATAACAAATTCCCACCAATATACCTGATTTTCAAAATAAAACATTGGAGTGCACCTGAAAAATTGTTTTGTTAGATCGCTATTAAGTGAGTGGATATGTTTATAAGTTCAGTCACAGAGAGTTGGAGTCGCTTTGATTCATTGAGACTTTTGAATTTTTCATTTCTGCCCAGCTACACTAGTACATCAAGGGGAGGGAACACCTGCTGTTCATGCATGCGTAAATCGTTCTTTACTCGAGTCCTTTAAATGATTTCCATGCTTGAAAATGCATCACTTAATCCTTGATGAGATTACAAGTATTTTAAGTGATTATGCTTGCTACCCAAGAAAGGATTTCTTTACTACAACACAAAAAATTATCCTTTAACCAGAGACCAGAATCTGTTGTCTATTATAAATATTTCATTATTTTGTAAACTGAGTAGATATCTATTTCACTATCATCATCATAAATGTCTTTGCTAATCACTCAACCTGCAGTTTGTTTTCATGTTAGAGCAAAATTTATTTTTTGTGTCCCCAGTTAATTTTCTAATGCTAGAGGGTGAAGCCTTACTGTTTGTAGTATTTATCTTTAAGGGTCCAGTTGTAATAATCTTTCACCTGGAAAGCATCTATCTAGTAACTGGAGAAAAGTAATTTTATTGCCCATGTTTCATTTTCCATCCTTTTGCATGAGGTTTTTGCAACATAAATATTTTTCTTATCAGTATCAATTCTTCATTAACTTTATTTCAATGTTTTTTTGCATGCTGTTGCAGTTATTGTACTACCATATCAATAGGCAGATGTGTTTGCCAGCCATTATGTTCTTTTTCTTTTCTCATGATTAGGAAATGCTCACTTTGCCCTGCAGTCTTCATCCCTAACTGTGTCTGGTTATTTTTAGCAGGACTCTTGGTAACTGTAGATAGACCCCCAGGTTTTTTTGTTGTTTTTTTTAATGCTGGTAAAAAGGAAGGAACTCTTTCTTATTTTTTTTCATCCCTTTTGCACCCCCAAATATAGGTATCTAAAAACTTGTGTTCCACATATGTGGTCCTGACTTCCTCCCAGTGACACAGCCTGTTTTACTGTCTTGGAGTGGTGGAAAAGGTTATGATTTTACCTCATCCTCTAACTTCTCGTTCTGGGTCTCTGCTAGGTGCCCAATCATCAGAATGGCAACAGCAGCAGCTTTGTAACAGAGCTAGAAGAATAGGCAAGGCCTGTTTGTTTTGTTCATTCCAAGGCAGAGAGAGATTGCACTGCCATCCTCAGGCACCTCCTTCAAACTTACTGTGTACTGAACAGAGTGGGCCAGTTAATTCAGCAATCTCAGTCGGAAGACAGTGGATTTCCTAGTGAGAATGGAATCAGTTAACACTTGAAGTAAAATATTCAGTGCACCCAGAGCAAGACAAGCTGCTGTGCTGACCATTAGACAATGGCTTGGTTCAAGAGGTTGGTCTTTTGTTTATCCACATCCTCTTAGAGAGCAGACAAATAATTTTTTTTTACCATTTTTATGTGTTACATTCATTATTAAAAGAGATAAATGGTCAGCATACTACAGTCTTTGTTCTGAATTAACTGCTTTTAAATCAAATCAGTAAAAGTTGCTTTGGGTTTTAAGGCTAATAAGAATCTTTTTGAATTTTTTTTTTTAAATTGTTTGCAGTTAAAAGCCAAGAATGTTTGTTTTGGTAAGAAGTATTTTTTTCTCTTTGACTGCAACTATAAAACAAGAAAATTACTGTTTTTAATTACTACATCTGCCCTGGGTCTGTGGTTCAAAAAGAAATTATGGCGATAGTAATGTGGTCATCTAACCTTATTGGAAACTTTATTGTTTCTTTATCAGAAGTGTGGAATGTCAAATAAAATTACACTTAGAAAACTATCATAGTATTTGAAGTAATTTTTGGGTAAAGAAATTCATGACTAATTATATCATCATTCAGACAGATTGTAGATGGTTGACGACTAGAGAAGATTGTCTGGGTTTATTGCAATTCAGTCAGATTCTGCATCTCTTGCAAACAAAAAGAAACAAATGCAAAAACAGCTATAGAAAAATGTAATTATTTGTTAACATAAGACTGCTCTGTAAAGTATTCTTGTGTTAATTTGGTTTTACAGAGATTCGTTTTTGTTTGTTTTGTTTGTTAACCCCCCCCTTCCATAAAATTATGAAGAATAGAGCATCAACACAGATTTATCACGATTTTCCGAGTTGTTTTGTTTGTTTTTTTTTACATAATGGATGCTTACAAAGTACAACTGTGGCAAGGGAGCATACATAGCATTATGATTGTCTGCTGCGAAATGTTGCCGATCCTGTGCTTGGAAGGGAAATTTCTCTCTAGTAAAACTACTCTATTCTAAGATGCAGAAGGAAACCCACATGGCTGGTTGGTGGAGAAGAGTGAGAAGAAACCGTATCATCAGGGAGGTAGGCTAAACCAAGCTGGTCCTGATTGGGGTTTGAACTTAGCCCCCTAACCTTCACAGGGCAGCAGTGGTGTACCAATGGACTACTGTGCAGCCAGAGACAAAATGCTGGGTCAAGATCTTTATCTACTACAGCTCTGGTGTCAGTGTTATGCTTAATGTGTGATGTGAATAATTCATAACTATCTATGCCTCACCCAGTCTCTCAAGTCTTCGAGGTAAACTATACAGTTATTTTGAATTTAGTTAGAATGTATCAGCACTCCTTTAATGCTATGGCAGAGCACTAGGAAGTTTATAGGAAAGGGGAGTGGTAAATATACTGAGGGAGTTAGATTTATTCCTGTAATTGGATGTATAAAGTTCAGGAAGCTAGTACCAGTGTTTCTTGGTCATGCATGTGTACGTACATTGGAGTGCAGGATTAACTTGTATTATGTTGCTGTTCTCACCATACATTGCCAGCATCTTCCTGCTCTGCTCATAATGCGTGTTATCAGTTGTTGTGTTCATTCTTTGAAGGAAAGTGATGAGGCTGTCCGATCTCGCTGAAACAGATTTTCTCCATGGGTCATTCTACACCTTCACTGCAGTACATTTATTGCAAGGAATTGGAGACAGCTGATATTCATAGTAAAATGAGCTTGAAGTTAGATTTGTTCAGTCAGCTCAGTAAAAAAAAATATGGAAAAATAGATTTCATGTTACTCGATTAGTTCTCTGCTTCCTTGTTAAAACTATCACGACTTTGATATTTTTCTCTCCTAGGCTTCTTGTATACCAATATGATTTTGACTTATGCCACCACTATTAACAACCAATGCCATCAGTTCATTCCATATATTTATTATTCTGTTACAGAAAATATAATTCTAATTTCTAGCAGTGATGACTTTACCAGTTGTCATTTAAAACCCTGGGATTACTAACTAGAGAAACCTATGCTGCTATTTTAAAAATCACTATCAGGTCTCCCCTTAACCATTAAAAACTTGAATTTAGTGCATTATATTCTAAATTTCTAAAAAAAAAATTTAGAAACATTCAGGTGACACCATAGTATGTATTTTATTCCTATGATAAATTTTATATATTAGCAGCAACACAAGATGACAGTTGGTATCTTTATGTATTTTTTTTCCCCATGAGAACCACAGTATGGGGAGAAGGTTCTTCATTTACTGTGGGTGCTACATGGAAGTAGAATATTTAAAGAATAGATCCTTATTCTGTATAATTGGAAAATGTATCTTTAGAATTTGATTTGTTTAA
Source organism: Nautilus pompilius (assembly GCA_018389105.1). NCBI lineage: Eukaryota > Metazoa > Mollusca > Cephalopoda > Nautilida > Nautilidae > Nautilus > Nautilus pompilius. Next base: position 1,171,243 of record JACATO010000344.1, on the reverse strand, counting down.
AGTAAGAAGCCCCATATCCTTCAGGATTTCTGCACACCACATACACAAGTAGAATGAATAAAATGGACAGTAGTTAGTTGCAACAGCTTGGTTATGAATAAAATATTTGTGTATAATTGTCTTTTGTTTGCTTGCATTTAGAAATCTAGTAAAATACAGAAGACCTGGATTTTTAGTGTATAAAGGATAAGTTTCCAAAGTTGGCACATCAGTGTGGCCCAAGGCAGCCTATAGTTTCCATACTTTTGTAAAGCCAGGGGTCTTTGCAGGTTCCTAGTACGCAAAGAAATCTTTGTAACAATAATTGTAATATGATCAGCCTTTAAATCACTGGAAATGATTGATAAATTGATTTTGTATAAGGATTGTACTTTTCAAATATTTACATTTGAAAATCCAGCCCAATTTAAAGTTGAAGGGATTATTTTAACTTCAGGAAGCAAATAGGTGTTGGCTATACATTGTTACATTACCTGCAGTCTACCTGGGTTGTAAAATGCATCAAAAGCTGTAAGGGGTGCTGTGAATCACCTTTGTGCTCAACTGCAGCATGGTTATTTACAGTGGATCAGGGAAATTTCCGGTTTTCCATTAAAGAAAATATTAAGACAACCATAAATTCTTTCCAATAGTTTTGCTGCTTAGAGCTCCTAAAATTTTGTCTGTTGATGAGAGCAAAACATCTGTGTATGCAGTGAGCACTCGTGTCTTTTGTCTTCACAAATTCATTGTTTCCAACTACCAATGTGAAATATATTTCCTACGTACTTTATAACAGTACACTTTCCCCTTAACACTGTTATTCACTGGATGGATTATGGCAAGAATGTGACTGACTGAAAATGTCAAATGCAAATCCTCAAGCCAGCATGTGGCTCTGTTGAATTCTTCATACTATCTGTTTTTAAAAAGAGGTAACTACTTTAAAATATTCTTAAAAACACATGCTTATATATTTCATGCTCTACGCTTGCTGTTTGTTTTACAATCTGAGCAAAATTTCCAGTAAGGGCAAATCCAAGACATGAGGACATTTTTTCTACACATGACATTAGTGACGATCAATTTGTTTTTCATGCTGCTGTTTATTTTCATGATTGTAGTTATTAGGCGCTGCTCACTGAGCATGCTGAGTGCTTGGCTGATCGCCAGAGAGGGGAATGGGTGCATGTCCTATGGTTCTGCTTTTGTTAATTCGCAAGATTTGTGGTGGTTGAAAGGGGAATGGGGTCTATATCAGTGTATTTGTTAATTTTCTCAGCTTTTTTTTGTACCCACAAATGAGATGCTAGTGATGTGGGTTAGTAAGAGGGATTTTTTAAGTAGAAAATCTAAGAATTCCTTGAGTTTGGGATAAAAATAAAAGTTAAGTTTAGTGTTAAATGTGTTTTCCTCGCATTAACTTCTGGTTTACATGATACACACCATCTATCAACGCCAATTTAATGATCTCTGTTTTAACAATAATTTAGGTAGAAATTCAACTTCCTCGCGTTTTTTCTACTTTAATTCAGCAGAACTAAGAGCACGGTGCTGCTAAATGCTCCCTGAAGTCTCCTTAATACCTGTAATTTAGTTTCACTGCTAAGATTACCGTTAAATATGTGTACAACAAATAATGAGCTTGCTGGTCATAACAGGGGGGGGGGTAATGTGACCCATGGGTTTAAATTTACTCCCCTCAAAGATGGAAGTGAGGAGTTGGTACGAAGAATGTTTCTCTTTATGACCTCGGGGTTAGTGCCCCTGCTTTGTTTTAAAGTAGAGGTGATGTAGTAGTACATTATGTCGCTGTGTAAAAGCACATAAGGTATTATTCTGTTGCAGTAATTTAAAAACTAACAATGGTTGTGGTTTTTATTTACTGGGGGGATGCCGAATGACTGCAGGCCTGTGCCATACAGCTTCAAGTAGAGAAAACCTGTCTGTTGCTGAGAAAACTACGGGAGCGGTGCTGACTTGGCGTTTCTTTAGGTCTCTCTGGGCATTTTCTTGTATATTTACTGTACTCGTGGTTTTGCGAGGGTGCATGCCCTCAAATCAACCTATTTTATTTACTGATCAGCTCTGTGTATTTGTTGAAATGCATTGAGGGGAGGTGGAGGAGAACAAGAAAAGTCATTGAGCCATTGATTGTGTGTCGGTCAGAATAATAAGTCTGTCGCTGATCGTCTGAAAAGGTTTTACTACTATTCACAAATAGTTGGTGGGGGGAGAAAACATTAGTATGTCAGCGTTTTTTGCAGTCAGAATGTGCAGAAGGGACTTTGAGATCTTGTCAGTGATGGAAACTGATGAAAAAAAGGGACCAGCTTGAAAAGCACTTGCCTAATCTGGTTTGACTGGCTAGTGTCTTGTTCTTTGGGGGGGGGGTTGAGAAAATAAATCACCATCGACTTGTTGAATGTTGAGAATAACCCTTTCTTAACCGACTACTACTTTGTGGCGAGAAAAGGGTTATTAAAAAAAAGAATCGGGTTTATATATTCTGTACAAATCATAAAGGGCTACATTTTGATGAGCTTACAGAGGACAGAATCCAACCCTGGGCCTGATAATGGTTCCATTGAGGTGTAGCTTAACAGGTCAGCAGCTGTCAGTCTGTGGTCCTTTCTTGATTAGGCCCCTCTGACAGTTAACTGCTATTAGATCAGTTTTCACCAGTGTGGGATACATTCTAAGGGTTCCAGCAGCTTGGTCTGCTGCATGTGTGTGGGTTAATTTCTTATCAGTCTAAAGAGCTCTCCTTTTTTTGGAATATTTGCAGACATGAAAATTTGCAACTATCTATAATGTTTTAATTCTGCTTTGTCTTCAATTATATTAGGCTTGACATTGCATTTGTTTAAAACTGGGAGTGAACTTATTACTGATAAATGATGATTCATTAGGAGTACTGACTACATTTTTGCTCTACCTCTCTCTGTTAGCTTCTCCTTTCAGAGCATGTTTAGGATAACAATAGCATGTAAGTAATAAAATGAAATATATTCCCTTTACATACAGGTGTATTGTTTTCTTATTAATTAGTTTAGTGTAATGCGAGTTCATCAGGTGGTCAGGTCAGCATGTAAACTTTACTTTAAATAGTCTGTTCTTGTTGAGATGATAAAGGATGCTGCTGCTACCTGATGTTCTTAAATCGGGAGAGGGTTGGGGAGGCAGAAATGTAGCAGAGTTCATTGGTTGACTTCTTGTAGCTATAGTCCATCTGGGACCAGAAACAAGATTATAATTTTTAGAATTATTTTCTGGTTAGTGCTATTTAGTTTCCATAAACTGTTTTGTAATTTTAATATTGAAATAAATACAAGAAAGAAATAAAAGCTCTGAATTTTCATGTATGCAGATGGTGTTTACTTCAGGTCAGTAACTATCAGTTCTTTGTAGTTTTAATTTGTGACTTACATAGTTTCTGTGGTGGCAGATATGTGCCTGGTTTGATCAAATAGATATATACATATGATGAAATGAATTGTCTGCTGCAAAAAAAAATACATTTAATCATGTGCCACTGACATAAATAACTTTTAAATTGATTTATGCTATCATCATTTATAGGTTTGGTATCTGGTGATTTTAAACTGTAGATACTGGATTATTTTGAAAACCTCGATCTGATCTCCCTTTAAACTGGGTAAATCCGATATCTAGAACTAGAAGATAGGCTTGCATAGCATATCTGCACTGTGGATGAACTATGGAACAAAGAGTTAATTATCACGGGTGGGTATATTATCCTTGTTTGCAAGATTTCAGTAACTAAACTTATTAGGTAAAAGGGTTAGCATCCTGATTAGCTGGATACTAAGGTTCACAGTGCTGGTTTCTAAGCAACTCCCTCAACTGCTGAATGATTGCCCTACAGCTTTATGAAATATCTGCAAACCTGGCCAATTAATTTTGAAACCTGAGCCACCAGGGTCAATAAGCCAGCTAAGCTAATTTCCATGGGTCCCAGGAACCTCTCCAGAGAGGGCACTTCCTTGAACTCAGGGGCTGCTTGTTTTGAAATGATGGCTGTAGCACTTAATTCAACTAGCTTCTAAATAAAAATGTGAAGAGCAAATGGAAATTATTTTCTAAGTTCATAGAATAAATAAATTGTAATCTTTACTTTGAATATCTTCACATAAATATCTCAAACTCACCTAACCTGAGCACCTTTCATGCTCTAAAACATAAATGCTTGACACACACAAGGCAGATGTTCTATACAAAGAAGAAAAAAAAGGAATTACTTTAAATTCTGTTATGTAGATTTAACCAGATTTCTGATTTTAGCATCTACACCTTTGTTAACTCCGAATCCCTTACAAGAAGTTTGGGAACAGGTCATGCTGAATCTGGTAGTTAGGTAAGTATCAAGCTTGCTTGCTTGTAAAATAGCATTTTTAAAAACTGTGTGCTAATATAATAGTTTTAAACATACAAATATTCACTAAGGAAATCTTTATCCTGAAGCTAGAAAAGCATACATCTCAACTCTAGTTCTATCAATTTTGTTTTGACAAAACACTTTTTAAAAAATCATTATGCAGTTTCAACATTAACCCCTTTGATACTGTATATGACAAAGTATGCTTGACTGATAACTGGCATGGTTGTAAGAAGTACAGAGGGCAATGGGAAAAACAGGAGTTGCCTCCCATTTAATGCTAATTATAGAACATTTGAAGAAATCTCTAAGTTAGTAATGAATATTGAGGGCTCTGAATTAAGATTGGTTTGAGCAACTGCAATAATTATTAAATTACTTTTAAAAAGATTTTAAAAACTTTTAGATGTTTACTTGGCAGCTTTTTGTTTTAAGATGGTTAATAATCACATTTGATTGGTAGAATAGGCAGACTTGGTTTAATAATGTAGTTAGCCACAGCTACTAATTTTTGTCTTTAATTATTAAACTGTAATTTGGTTTTATATAATGAAAAACAAAAAATAAGACCAGCTATAATTAATGGCTCATATTCTAGGGTAGAAGTCACTTATGCCATTTGTACTCATAAGGTTAGATCTCTGGCTGCTAGCCTTTGAGTTGATGTTAACTGTTCTAAGTGAACCTGAAAAAAAGTTCCTTAGAAACTGCTCTTAACGGAAGAAACAAGCTCATTTATTTGATTTCACCGCTTCAAATATTTTTAACCTGGTGGGGTATGTGGGTGAAATCACTGCAAGAATAAAGACTGCTTTTGTTTCCAAATGTGGGTTTAGATGTTATTCTGCATGAGTATACCTACTGTGCTAAATTGTTTGTAGAATTCAGTGTTTACATCTGAAATTAGAGAAAATTATTCACAACACTTGCAAGTCCTATAACTTGTTAAATTGCAGATACATGGATTTTTTGGTTTTCTGCTGCAATCATATTACTTTCTCATTTCTCCTTATTTGGAACCTCTGTCAAATAGATGGCCTCTGATTTAGCAATTTGTATAACAACAGTGTGTATGTTACAAGGAAGTGGTCTGTTTGTGCACAGAAGTGTATTTCTGATAGTGTTCATTCTAAGATTTTAATTTGTGTGCAGGGTGAGTTAAGTATTCGCACAGCTTGTTGCTACTTAGAAAATTAGGACTCTGCATTTAACAAATTATCATATAAGAAAGTTCTGCTGTTAAAAATAACAAAGATAACAGAAACATATGGCTTTGAATTCCCATGGAACTTAAATTCTTTAGAATGTGGTTAACTTGAGCCTATAGACTGATAGAAAGACACGGCAATCTTTCAGCTGATGTGGTGTTAGTATTTCCCCTGTTCTCTATGGAGTTCACCAGCCTTTTGCTCATAGAAGGTCTGATGCGAAAATTCTGACTTTGTCGGGCTGAACTTGACAACAAAAATGGGTCTAACAAAACTAATTTGATTTTTTTTTAAAAAATCAGATGCAGAAATAGTTATAATTAAAACAACAACGCTATTTTATTTGAGCCACTTTATTACAAAACTCACTAATATTACAAATATTTTGAAATATGAGTAAAAAATCATATGATTATTGTGATAAGAAGCTCTTTATGGCTGTTTATACAGTGTGAAAGTGCTTGGTGCAAGCATTTATCATCATTGTTGAGTAAAGTTTTCTCTTAATAAGTTTCATCCAAGGAAAGATAAGTGCTGGTAAAATTAAATAAGTTCATTTGATTTGAAAGAGTTTTTCAGCAATTTGATGAGTTCCATTTGATAAATATTGGTAATTTCTTCAGCATCAACCATGAAAGGGGTTTTGAAAAAGACGAATATTTGTAGAATGCCTATTGAAGTCTGCAAAGCCTCTGAAAACCCTTTCTTTAAGAATTCTACTTTTATAATGTGCTTTTTGAAGATGAAAAATAGATGTAAAATGTTCTCTTGAATATTTATTGTTAACTTCAGATTTACTTAGTTTCTGATGTAAAAACATTCAATTTCAGGGACAAGTTTCTTTTTTGAAGTATAAGATTATGGTAATTCTTTAGAGTTGTTATATCTACTAAAAACACAAGTTCCATAATCCGCACAGGACCAGAAAGTACTTTTTTTTTTTTTTTTTGGTCTGCGCAAAAAATTGCAAATTAAACTTTAAAAATGGAGAATCTTTTCAGGATCCTACATTTGCTGAGCTGTCTTTTTTCTAACAAAATCTGAAATTGGCAATGATTAAGGCCATGACTACAGATGGAAACAACCACATCTATAGGATTCCCAGCATAACACTTTGCCACACAATGACTGTTCGTGTATGATGCAGTGAAATATTCTGTCACGTTGGTTGTGTCTTGCACTTTTAGAAGTAGGTCTTCACCTGTAGTGGTTCATTCCAGCGTGCAAGCTCATCAACTATCTACATAAACCCCAGTACTGGCATCAGAAGCTACATTGCTTTCATCGTGTGAAGGAGAAATTTTCAAACATCTTTTCCTTCTCTTTCAGCTGTTTAAGCAAACAAACAAACACCTATAGTCTCGATTTTCTATGTAACCATATGGACAAGTATGCTGATATATCATTAATCGAATTTTTCTTTTCATTCACTTCCAAGATACATTTTTTCACAAACTCTGTCTATAAAAAGTTTTCTGCTATCAACTCAAACAGGTGCTTCATCTTTCTCAAGGCATTAATTTTGTCATTTCTTAGTTTTCAATGCAAAAAGGGGTCATCTTTGTTCTTGTAGCGCGATTTGAAATGATGTCCGACATTACGGTCTTTAAATACCGAAACTAAGTGTTTACAGATAAGACGCGCGGCCCTATATTTTCATTCCACATAAAAAAAAAATAGTTGTTGGGTTCATTAAAAACTCTGCACTTGGTGTCTTTTTTTTTTTAACCTTATCCAAACCTAAAACAAAAAAAAATAACCATAGTAGTTAATAAAACCAGTAGCAACTTTAATTGAAGACTGGAGAATTGTGATGTTCAGAAAGATAAGCCGTGAGTCTGACCTACACAGTGTTGGATAAAGCAATAGAACTCGTTTTTTTACCCACCTGCTGCCTGTTTGAAACACAGAACCGAGAGGCAGAAACCAAAACAATAGCAAACTTTTAGCAGATTTATTATTAACCAAACGAAAACTTTAAGAAGCTTGGGACAAACAAACAATGATGCAGGGCTAGGGTTGTGCCACGTAGGGGTTTTCACTGCTTGCCGCGATCAGACAATACGATTAAGACTTTATGAAGGGGCCTTTTAATGGTGATTCAGTTGGCTGTCTTTGCTGACCATTTTTGGAATGCTAATTGGGTCCCAACCCATACTCCAAGTAGTCAGTCATTTGCAATTTAGGCTTAATATTAAAACTGCCTCTCTAATGTCATACTGTCTTCTTATTTTTTTATAGCAAGAATAATCCCAAAACCAAACAGATGTCTGTGGGGAAGAAGAAGTTCAACATGGATCCAAAGAAGGTAGTAGCTTTTTGTTGATTCTATCTGAAAGTTTTCATTATTTTTCTAAATTGCTTTTGAAATAAAGAATTACCTCAGGAAAGTGAGTGAGTTACTGATCATGAGGCATTTCTGTCCTCTCCAGAAACTGACTCCATCTTCTAGAATGTCATTGACAGATGAATGCATTAAGAAAACTAGAAAAGGATTTGTTCTTGTTGACTTAGAGAGATTTATATGAATAGATTTTGGTTTATTTTTTAATCAAACTATTTTGTGAGGTCATATGGTTTACATGTTTTTCTCATTTTAGGGCATTGAGTATTTAATAAAGTATGACCTGCTACAGAACACAGCAGAAGACATTGCCAGATTTCTGTTCCAAGGGGATGGCCTGGATAAAACAGCCATAGGCGATTATTTAGGAGAACGGTAAGATGGGGGGAAGCTGATTTCTATTATTTCAGTGAAAATAAGTCTGTATCAGAGTAAATAATAATGATACCAGTATAACTAATGCTGTCTGTCTCTCTCTCTCTCATTCTTACTAAATAGTGGAGTGTAGTCAACAGTTAAAATTTGATAATTGATGTTAGGTAAAATTTACCACATAGGTTACAATGTCCATCTCAGTAAATCCTTTTCCCCAAGATATTAGAGCTGTTGTTCTGACTGTTTTTAGCGACTTATTCAACAGATATCCCTGGTATAACCTGGTTTTTCTACTACTACAAATACCTTACCTGCATAAGTTTATCACACAGTTATACCACCTAACACTGCCATGTGACAGGCGCTACACCCTGCTGGCGAGGGGGGGGTCAAGTTATGTTGTAGCTGTAATGTTTCCTATTTTTAATAACTTATTTTTCACTATTATCTATCTAAGTGAATCCAGGCTTAACGTTTAAGCTGAAAGGAAGAAAGAATAAGAAATAGCAATTAAATTTTGTAACAATAATTAAAGCTCTGTCTTAGTTTTTAATGCTTGTTTACATAAGGCGGCGTTGCTTCAGTGTGTCTGGAATCAAAAACAACTTTCTTTCTTTACAGGAATCCCTTCAACATCAGTGTGCTGAAAGCCTTTGTGAACCTGCACGAATTTACGGATATGATTCTAGTTCAGGCACTCAGGTGAGAGCTCTGAAACTTACCTTCTCTTCTGTGCTTGCATAATAGATTCAGTAATTGTGCTACATACTAGTGGCTGGCTTCTATAGCCCTTATCTGGCATTAAATTCTAGGATGGAAAATTTAAGGTCACGTCACACTGCGCTAATGAAGTTATCTCTTATTTAAAGACCTTTATCTTCAGAAAGCAGCCAGGTGGGGTGCAGGAACCATGACACAAATAGAAAGCTTGAATTTCTGACAAAAGTAAACAAAAATCCACTTACTGTTTGTTGTCAGGAAATACACAAAGATCCAATATAAATAAGGCATTTTCTGAACAGATTTTGCTTCAATTAAACACCAGTAGACATTTAAGCTAGTTTCTTTGAAGTATTTAAAATAGTCTATGAAAATACATGCATAACAGTTCTGTAGTGCAGCATGCCTTCTTCAGAGGTGTACAAACCAGATACCTGTAGACCACCCTAGACAGACAGCAGGTCATGGAGAATTAGACTTACAAACTACCTTGTGTTCAAATCAGCTTGGCTTGACTCTCTATGGCTACAAAGTGATAGTTTTATCTTGCTTTCATTGCTGTGTAATAAGTGTTTGTGAAATAAAAAGCTGACTTGGATTGGGCCTACTAAATGTAATGATAGGCATCCGGCCTTGAAAAGGCAACAAAAAAAATTTTCTCCTCTGCCCTCAGACAATTTCTTTGGAGTTTCCGCTTGCCAGGTGAGGCTCAGAAAATTGACAGGATGATGGAGTGCTTTGCAGAAAGATACTGTGAGCTGAACAAAGGTGTGTTTACAAGTACAGGTAAGACATACATACAGCTATTTAACATTACCTGGCTCTTTACATCATACTACTGTTGGATTAGGCTTGTTTGTTTATATTTTTTTATGTGGGGAATCTTTCACAGGCAGAGTCTCTGTAAAATGATGATTAGGCTCATTAATGGTTCGGCCCTATGTTAGATCCTCGCATGTTGTCTTGTCTCCCACATATCCATTTTTGTTCTGAAAATTACAGATTTGACTGCTACATACTGTCTTGTCACTGAATTTTTCTGTCAAATCTTGAAAAATTTTCTTTTGGGCATGTGCAGAGTACATAAATAAATTTTTTTAAAAACCAAAATACTAACATCTGTTTGTCATTATCTAAATGTAGATAGGGTGGAACAAACAGTTTGGGACTGGACATGTTGTGTGACTGACCAAGCCACACCTCCCTCTGCTGAACATCCATCCTTATCCTTGTCTTGTTTGTTTGTTTTTTTTTAATGGTAGTTTTATTTTTATCCTTGGTAAATAAGTTAGTAACAGACTATGTACTGTTGGAAAAAAAAATCAATGATCTGATTGTGAGTGTAGTGAGCAAGGAAGCAACCAGATTTTTGGCTGCAGCTGCTATCTTCTGACTGCCTAACTGGGGCATTCTATTCACTTTAGCCATTTATATGCTGATTTGTTTTTTATTATAGCTGAGCTGTATTAGTCATTGGAATATTTTGCATGCCTGAAGTGTGAACAAAGCAGGCGCCTTCATTACAGTGGATGTCTCTACTTTGTTGTTTTTTTTTATTAAGAATTATTTTGAAAATACACAACTACTTAAACTATATTTTGGCAGGTATGTTCATTGTGCTTTGAAATCAGTGATGTACCTGTCAGAGTTGAGGTTGTGAGAAGATTTATAATGTCGATCACCTTTCAGTAGCTGTTAGCTGGCTAGACTAGTTAATTAGGGGCATGTGCTATCTCTGACTGCACTCATGTTTGGCAGTACAAGGGTTAACCATGTACATGGAAGTTTCTGTTAATATAGTTCATCTTGACATTGGGGGATTATGTGCTGCTATAGTTTTAATATCAGTAGATTTGTGTTTACTGGCAGGTGTTCTGACTAAAGGTTGCATACTGCCAGCTGCGAAATACGAACATGTTATTTTTCTAAACTGTACCTATTACTATTTGCAGACACGTGCTATGTGTTGTCATTTTCCATAATCATGTTGAACACCAGTCTACATAACCCCAGTGTCAAGGACAAACCATCTGTGGAGCGATTTATCCAGATGAACAGGGGCATCAATGATGGGGAGAACCTGCCAGCTGAACTACTGGCAGTGAGTTGAATTGCACTTATTCAACATAAGTCTGAGATGTTCTCTCTTAACATGATTAGGATCTTATCCTCTTTCTGGTTTTGGCCTCCTGGTGTTGGGAGGTACCAGAATCATCTATACATATATACAGGTGCTAGGCTAATTCACTGAGGCAAGTCTGTATTTTTTAAAAATTATTATCATCATCATTTTCTCTATGTAGTTCTTGTCAAGCAGTGCTGTTTTCATATAAACCTAGCAGAAAGGTAACATTTAGTTTGTGGGGAAAATGTGGATCCAAATTTTTAAAATTCAGCTGTATTAGAGTTTTAATTTTGTCTTCTAGAATTTATATGAAAGCATAAAGAAAGAGCCATTCAAAATTCCAGAAGACGATGGAAATGATCTAATGCACACTTTTTTCAACCCAGTGAAAGAAGGCTGGCTGTGGAAGCAAGGTATGTATGTGAAAACAACTGTCACTGATTGCTACTTATCACCCGGGGGGGCAGTGCTCTTTTTTTTTGCCGCCCAAACATGGCCTACCAACTCGTGTCATCTTATAATTCAATTAAATAAATGAACCACTCATGTGCCACAGAGCATAAAGATAGAATGAAGCAAGGTAATTTCTTAGATAGAAACATGCATTTATTTCACACAGTTCACAATAAGTTCAACTTGAAATAGTTCAGAGATTACAGGGCAAACTGGTCATTGATATGGTCAAAATTTATTAGGTTAAAAGATACTTTTTCAATCGAAAGAATGGCTAAAAGACGACTTTTAATGATTTTTTAATTTCAAAATATCTCTCACAATTGGCAACAAAGACAGGCATTGCCAATAGAATTTACACGGCTATGTGCAGGCTTTGAAAAAAATCTTTCCCAAAGCTTCTGAAATCTGTCTTTTCTGAAACAGCATATGGCACTAGCAAAGTTAGCCTACCTGAGTAGCAATGCATCTAGATCAATGTCTCCACTGATGAATGATTCAACATCCAAGAAAAATAAAGTGGAAATTCAGATCTTGAATCAGTTTGTCTAAAGTGATGTTTATTACCTTGCCTACCTATTGCACAAGTCCCTCATCAGTTGCTTTCTCACCAGGCATTTTGTGCCTACATCTAATATGTCTGTCATGGGAAACATCCCATGTTTCTGCAAGCTCTAAGCCTTTGTCTATTGAGCTTTGACATAATTGGGAATGCTCTGTTTGAAAATACTTTTTCAGGGTGCAAAGATCAGCTGCTACTGCTTGCAGATTCATATTCTGAGACTGTTGATGTTTTTGAACAACAATGATATTCTGTGAGACCTATCCCCAAAAGTGTAAGAAGCAAACAAAATAAAAATTCAGACACTGTTAGCTGGTGACCCAGCTTTTGCTCTTGTATCAGCTGTTTCAGACTGATGAAGCTTGATAAAATTATCAAATGAACTAATAATTACGCTACTACTGCTGCTCTAGCGCTCCCGAGTGCCAAATTTTTTTTCGCACCAAAGTTTAGTTTTACTTTCATCATATTCCATTGAGTGGTTGATCTGGAGAAGAAAACACACTTGTTCTACCATTCCAGAAAAGCATAATTATTGGGGAATCAAGAACGCAATCAAGTTGAGAGAGTAGTGGTGGTTGCAATTATAAATGTTGGCTTGGAGTACCTTTCATTGGAGCCTTGCCTGAACACCAGTGAGATGTCTAACTGTGCTATCATACATATAAGCCTGACAATCAAGAAAATTACCAAATCATTTCAGACAATTGCTGTGTGTATGACATTTCAGGGGTTGAGTCAAAAAATGCCAGAGTATTTTGCCTCCTTGATTTCACTTATGATTTTGTTTTTAACTGTGTTGGTTAACAGAGGAATTAATTTATTTTGGATGTTGTGTGATAAATAGAACAACCATAGGTTTTCAAACTCTTGAAAGATGCAGGCTATTGCCGGATCACAGTTGGCAAATAATTTCAAAACACCTAGAAAATTTTCAGGATTAGGACTATCCTAGTTTTCTAAAGCAAGGTTTTGTGAGGACAGGAGCTTTATCTTGTCAAGGAGATGTGTAAGAACCTTCCTCTAATGATATTGTTTGTCCTGGATTTGCTCATCTAAGACTTTGTGCACCCCACTTTTTTTCCAATACCTGCTCCATGTCTTTCCATTTGATGAATGACCTTCAATGGTATCGATTTTCTTCGTAATTTTTCAGCTTTTCCTTTTTCTTCCAACTGGATAAATCAGATTCCGATTCAGAAGCCATCTTGAATTTGAGTAACCATATGAAAAGTAAACAAAAGCAGAATGTCACTGAATAAGTTAGCAATGTGTGTGGAATGCGTTCTCCATTTTGTATATCTTTGACAAACCAATCTTTTGTCACCCCTTGGCTCACAGCCTGTATTGCACTGTACTCTGGAGGGGGAATAGCACCTGCATTTTAGAAAGAGTTAGCCCCAAGCTTCAACATCACCTCTTTAAGAGATTGTTCAATAAAAAGTTGTCCATTCAATGAAAAATTAACATAAGCAACATCCTTGAAAACTAGAACAGCTGGCTGAGTAGAATTCTGATCATAATTGGCTTCTGTACTTTCACTTTCATTCACACTGCAACTTAAATTGACGTCTTCACTTGTTGTCTCTTCTTTCTTCTCCTCACTCTCCCCTGATTAATTAGCATTCTCACCTGGATCTTCTTCCACATTCCAATTTTCTCCTTTCATTGAGTCTTGATTTTGGTGAAAGTAAACAATCCTCTTTATTATTACCTTTCCTGCTGACTCCCTTTTTTAAAATCCCTTCTAGAAAAGCAGCCATTACTTTACTTGATCTTTTTGTTGCTTCAGCTTTACGCTTTTTATTCTGCACTTCCCTAAATTTCTTTACCATCATCTTTAATGGATGGTTGTATGTTTGCAAATAAAATTCAACTTTATATTGACCAATAAGGATGTTGTTGGCCTACAGTCAATGACCCCTCAGAAATATATTTTGGCACTAATTTAATGTAATAGCTAGGTCTTTAGAGTTACCTCCCATTACTATGAAATTCCAAAATGGTAAGTATATTTAAAATTGCAAGAAAAATTTTAAAAAGTAAACCAATAAATAAAAGAACAGAAATATCGAGTGAATAATTGAAATGTTAATATTTTAAAATCAGTGATTAACCCCAATTGGTGTCCCTTTGCATGGGCCCAGAAGCCCCTCTCTGATCTCCCCCTTTTGCATTGCCACTGCTATTTTACCTTCTTACCTATATGTACACCCACAAGATCTTTGACCCCTGGTGCCATTTTAAGGCTATTGTTTGACTAGCTTTGATCAGAAATGAAAGATGGTCCTGTGGTAGTGCCTGACACAATTCATACTGCCTTGGAGATTGGATAGCCAAGTTAGTTCTCTCCTGCTTGTCACCAAAGGGAACAATTATTAAAAGTGGAGATAGATTTGTAACAACTGTGCAATATTTTAAAAATTATTATTATTCCAGAAGTTTCAAACTGAATTTTTTTTTTCCTTCTCTTTATAACTAAATGCAGTCTTACACTGGCAGTACTGCCTTAAGACTGTTTTGTAACACCTTGTGTTCACTCCCTTCAGGCCATTTTGTGTGATGGCACAGTCTAAAATGTAAAGAAGTGTTTCTTTTTTACTCATCTCCAGGAAGATGACTCTGATGGATCTCTACATTTTATTTTTAGTAGTATACTTTTTAGTCAGGGCAACTTTGTGCAGAACACCTACCAGCATTATTCATTCATTTGTTAATTTAAGCCCTGATAATAGTTGTCAGATATCTCAGGGATCTGGTTAGTCTGATGAAGAGACAGGTAAACAAGCTGGCTTTGTTAAGTTACGTGTGATGTAAATATTCAAATGGCTGCTTCCTTATGTTCTTAACAATATTTTTTTCTCTTTACTTTTATCAGGTGGTCGCTACAAAAGCTGGAAGAGAAGGTGGTTCATACTGAATGACAACTGTTTGTACTATTTTGAATATACAACAGTAAGTAAGATCAAAGATTGATTAATGCTATGTGCAAAAACCATCACACACCTTAATCTAGGAATTTGATTATAAATTCTTGGTTTTTATTTTATTTGATTTTCAGTCGATGGTTAGATTCTTGCATGCAGATCTTTAGTGAAACAGTTGTCAGATTCTCTGGTACTGAATAGTTTTAAATGTCAACTTTGTTGATGAAGAAGGTTAGACTGGGAAGAGATGGATGAATATCTGTTGGTACATTACCCTGCTGGTGGCTGCTGTTTTCTAAGCCACTACAAGGAGAACTTTTAAAAAAACTTAAAATATTTAATTGACTTTAGTAAATAAAGGGAGGGTATTGGCAAAGTAATTTGGTGATTGATGTTGTTTCTTTCATAGATAGCAGGCAGGCCACACATGGTCTTAATGAAACCAGTGACATGCTATTGGTTAATGTTGTTTTTAATTCCAGGACAAAGAACCAAAAGGTATTATCCCACTGGAGAACATTCAGGTACGTGAGATTAATGAGGACAAGACGAACAAGCCAAACTGTTTTGAGATTCACTCTGGAAACCATGAGATAATAAAGGCATGCAAGCTGAATTCGGAAGGCAAAGTGGTTGAAGGTAAATATATCTCTTGCATTTATGGCTAGTGTGCATGTGTTAAATAAACATCCACTGTCATTGTTAAGTTTGATTTAAAGTAAAAAGTCTACTTGGCAAGTAATCCAGACAACAATAAAACAGAAACTATATGCAAGTAGCACAATATCACTTATACTTCACATAAGTAAAAGATTATTTCCTGAAGCTTGCAGAAACTGATGGATTTTGATAGGGTGGAAAATAGTTGAGCACTATATCCTGCCGTTGACTATTAACAGAGTGGCTGACTATCCAGTTTAAGAAAACTGTAAGCCAATGTGTGCATCCTAGAACCCACAGCCAACAAAATGGAAATTTTGTACTGTGAAGATGGGCATGGAAACAACTCCAACAGTCAGTCATCAGACATCTCTACAGCATGATAAAAAAAACACTCTTCACTACATTGGGTAATTCAGATGCAACCATATCTATTTTTTTGCTCCTGGACTGTGATAATATATGGGTCTGCACCTATCCAGCACAAGAATTTTCAACATACCATTTATAAGCCATGATACAATATGGCATCTTGTCTTTATGTTGTAGTGTGCAACTTCTACACTGGAGATTGGTGGTCTGCAAAGTGACTGTTAGTTTCTGCCTGTCTTTGCCAATAGCCATCTGTCTCAAGAAGGCATTATTTTTATGGAAGATGGTATCCCAGCTCTCTCAACACTGCCATTGCCTGACCAATGACCAGACATTAAACAAAGAACACTTGTAGGATATCTTTGATCAAATTCTACAAAAGTGTTTCCATTAACCAACTTTACAGGACTCTAATATATTTTTTGTGTTGGCTACAATGATCATTGATTTCATCTTCACAATGTGTTAGCATGTTGCTGACTTGCATAAAATGGTTGCACCAATAAATATTAACCTCTCATTTTGCCAGTGTTAGTATGGTTCTAGAATAAGCAGGTGTTCTTTCAAACTTGTCGCTACTCCATCTTTGTGATTCCTGTCCACACAGTGTTGCTTAGGGACACTTCTGTGTCAGATTATACATGTGGTTCATATCTGATCTCAGGTGGTCATGGCTGTAGCAGATGGAATCTTCTCAAATGTATGTTATTTGCTCTTTGTGCCATCTAACTGTAAAAAGGCCAGTTGTATTACTGATAAGGAAAGCTGCTTGCTGTCATATTTACAAAAGGCTTTAGCATTATTCTTAACTTTTTTGAGGCAGCTTCTTTAAAACCTGAATGATGGTGCAGTCTTTCTCTTGCTCTCTCTGGCTTGATGTGACAATAAGAAACCACCTTTCAAAATTGATATGCCACTAAACATCAAATTGTATAATGAAGGTTGAGACCATCACCTCATTAATATTTTGTTAACGGTTTCCAACATCTTGTACTATGTCTGCTCCTGAAAAAAAAAAAAAAAAAATTGCATTATCTGACTCCTAGATCCAGATGTTTCCTTGATAGGGACTAAAAATACCTTGGGTTTTTTCTGTGGATACACCCTCTTTTAAATTTGAATCCACATCAGTTTTACCATCCCAGAGTCATAAATTAACCGTTTGTAGCAAACTTTTATATCATTCTCCCAGATGATGTGCTACATTTTGTTATTATTATTATTATTAAGGGAAGCACACTGTGTACAGAATGTCAGCTGCTGCTGCTGAAGAAAGGGAAGACTGGATTCGATGTATAAAGTAGGTGTTGTCTTGTTTCTCATTTAAACTTTTATTTCTCAGCACAACCATAGTGACAATGTTGCCATTTAATAAAGATATTATTTTGTTGTTTTTTTTAAATTCTTTTTAACAACTACTAAAGAACATTTTAATATGATGCAGTTTATAACAGACAAATATTTTTTAACAATATTTTCTGTTTATTCTTAGGGCCAGTGTAAGTGAGCATCCATTCCACGACATGTTGGCAGCCAGAAGAAAGAAGGCTGATGCCCATCCATCAAAACCAATGTAGATGGTTTGGTGAGGGTGAAGTGAGGCAGGGATGAGCATAAAAGTGGACCATATTGCCACACCAAATCAAGATGTCTATGAATTTATTTATTTCATTTTTTTTGTTCTTTTATCATGCCTGGTGCTGCAGTTTTGTGTAACCATCAGATTGCAGCCAGTCTGTCTACCAGCTCTCTTTATTTTAGAGGCTGATGGAGATTGTGCTTAGGTATCTTGAAACTAGTCAATATCATGGTCTTTGATTCTGAAGAAAATGACTAAATAAATGCATTATTCTACATTTGCCAATGTTTAAGTTTCATCTTGCCAAATATTTGTACATTAACTGTTTAGTGGATTTGTTTTCTCATTGACCCTGACTGAAGTAGACAGTGGCAGAACCTGCACTTCAAGAAGATGGGCGTTTAAATTCGTGCCACATTTAATTTTCTTCTTCACTTATTTCTTTGATCTTGTTAATGTCTTGAGGTTCTCCTTTTCCAATGTGTGTGTGTGTGCACTTCAGCAGCAGAAATTTAATGAAAGTCAAATTAGGTTACATACAGATGGATCCCATCGAGATTATCTGGTCCTTCCAGTGTCTGTAGAGGCTGGCCCCTTTAACAGTGAGGGTATCCAATGGGAAAAAAATAAAAATCTGGACAGATTAGAGGTGAGAGCAATGGTGTGGAAAAGCTTTTTTGTTGAGGCGAAAGACAGAGAATCAGCTCTGTTATTCAGCAATAACATTCCCAGCAGCTACTTCAGGTGGTTGAATAGAAAAAAATCATGCATATTTGTCTAATAAGTCTACCCTCTCTTCTCTTAGGTTGGTATTAAATGATGGATGTTAGAAGTTTTAGATGCAATAATTATAGTTTGAGGAGGAGACAGAGGCTGAATGTTGATCAAATATTTGTTACACTGCTTTTAAGATATGTTTTCCCTAGAGCCATGAAATAGAAACACCCACTATGATTTGTGATATTTTAGACTTGAGCAATATTGACATGGTCTGGCATATCAAAAAGCATTATGAAATTGCTCACATACTCTGTCATGTGGAGAGATTCCAGCTAGGATCAGATATCAGTCATTTTACAATTCTTTCCTTGCAGCTCTCTTATTATTGGTTGCCTTGTTTTTCCTCCTCCTCTTGAATGAACCTAGTAGTTAGCAGTAGATAAATTTTTACCTGTGTAATTGTTTCTATCATATTTTTTAAAGCTGTTTCAAAAACAAATCAACTTATTGAATAATTTCTTGCATCTAGAGAGCATCAAATAACAGCAATTAAACTAACAGTTTCTTTGGATATTTGTTTTATTAAAAATGTAAATTATTGTTATTTGCATTTTTAACCAATACTAATTGATGAAACAGTTTGGTTAGTGTCCATGTGGCAATTGGTGATCATTTATTAGTGCACTGTTTAAAAATAATAATGAAATTAACATTAGCTAGAAGAGATATACCTTGCTTAGACACAGTTATCAAAATATCTCCAGTTTCTTGTATTATATATGCAGCAAGTGAAATGATTCTGTTTACATTGTGAAGCTGAGGAGAGTAGACTGATTTGTTTCAGTGATTGTCCACACTTTGTTGTTCCAGGAATATATGAACCCAGTTATGTTGTTGGGTGTAACTGCTTTAAGGGTTAATAATGCTCCACCAAAAAGTTACATATAAAAGATAAATTGTTTTTAGTGGCTTTCTTTTGAGATTGGAAAACAGTGGTAGGATTTCTTCATATTGATAGTTGTTTTCTATTAAATTTTTTTTAACTCAATTGCTTATATGTATAATTTTTTTTAAGATTATTTTCATTCCCCTTGAGTAACACAGGACAATTTAAAGAACTTTTGTCCTGTGTCCCTCGGATGAAAATAGTTGGGTCTACTACAACTTCATTGCCAAAAATGTCCATCTTCCATTGTAAGGTAATTTTTAAACTTATTTTCTCTCTCTAGCATTTTGTTTCAAAATTTTTAATTTGATGTTGCAATTAGACAAACCAACCTCGCTTCCACCAGTGACAACAATCATTTTAAATGGAAATACTATTTAAATAGTGCTATTGATGGTGAAGTGTACAGTTCTTTAGCCATGCGTTAATGAAATTAATATTTCACGAGATTTTTCTGAGTGCTTGTCAGCTGTAAACGAAGGAGTTTGGATTTGGTTAACTGTAGACGAGGATGAGCAAAGACTACGGGTGGTTAAAAATCTGGTCAACTGCTGGTCAGTGATCAGTTTGTCTTCACCTTTCATTTAAAGCTGCAACTCATTGGGATGGGGGAGGGGTTGACAACGAAAAAAATGAGGATTGCAGTACTTCAAATGCATGATGAAATTTTGACTGAGTGCTAATCAGTTCAGTCCCCCCCCCCCAGGAGAGGGGACAACAGGATGAACATTTTATAAGTGTGTATAGCTCCTGCGATGTAAACCCAGCCTGTATGTGTGTGTAAAACACTTCACTGCATGACTGTGTGGGGCTGCAGAAATCTTTGTAAATATGTACAGAGTTAATGCTGTCGATCAGGCTTGCTGAACCCAACAGAACACCTGTATTTCTGTGTCTCAACACAATATCAGAAATAAACTTCTAAATTGGTGATGACAATTGTGCGTTTTGTTTTTATGAAGATTTTTAAAAGTTATTGTAAATTGCCTCAAAGTTTAGGGGTTAATGTTATGCTGTTAAAATAACAAATTGTTTTCAGCTTCTCTCCAAAACACAACCCTAATTGTCTTAAACATGTGGAAGGTCAAGGATTCAGCGCATTCTCATACTTTTACATACAAACATTCAGATCTCGTGAGCTGCTTCATATACAAAACATGATATCTAGATTTCCTCTTTATCACAAGAGATTCTCCCATTTATCATTTGTCACTGTGATAGCTTATTATGAAGCCTTCAGAATGAACAAAGACTAATAACATCACATTTCTAATTCTTTCTTATAGAACATTTCATGATCTATTGTAACATAATTCATTAAATTGTGTCATAGAAACAGTTTGATTATAAAGTTTTTATAATTGCATTTTTGGAAAACTTGATCATGTCATATATTACGTAAGATTTATAATGTAGGCTTAGCATTCACTTAATTGTATTCTATAATTTATTTTGCATTCCCAAAAATTTGTGGATACTGGATTTTCTCAGAAAAAATTTTAAAATATTCTTTTGTGTGAATATTCTACAGTATATTTCAAATCAAATCTTGTTGCTGAAGGTGGTCTTGGGTACACAAATGTTTCAGCAGTTTATGAAGCATAAACAAAACCGAGGACAGCAAACAACCTAGAGCGTTGTGAACATTAACTGTTCATTTTCAACCCAAAATTTTACAAAACCATTAAAACAAGGAAAAGACCATTGTGCTACAGAAGCTCAAGATAATATAAAAAGTCAAGGACCAATTGTGCCATTTTTTTTTTTATATTTG
Source organism: Nautilus pompilius (assembly GCA_018389105.1). NCBI lineage: Eukaryota > Metazoa > Mollusca > Cephalopoda > Nautilida > Nautilidae > Nautilus > Nautilus pompilius. The sequence continues at coordinate 1,150,100 of JACATO010000344.1, read as the reverse complement.
GGGAGATTTTAAAAATAAAGGAACTGAAAGGTTTAAAAGGATAGTTGTTATCTTTTGCCAGCAGGTGCGCACTATATTGCTCTTATACACTGGCAAGACTGCTGCCCAATGTATGTGGACCCACAGGACCAACACTGAGCAAAATGAAAATAGAATAGAAAATCTTACCCAGTCTGTCATCAAGTCATTAAGAATTTTGGCATTATATTTTATAAATGCATTCTTAAGGCATTTCTTAGTTTAAAATTTCTTGCAATATATTTCATACAATGCTTTGTTATCACTTTGGACTAATTAAAAGTGACTTTTTATTCTCTTTCCTATGCTTCACTGGTTACAGATCCCTGTGGAAGTTCTCATGCTATTCAGTTAGAGACCCCTCACTGCGTGTAACTCTTGTACACTACTGCATTTCAACCTGTCTTTTAGGTAGACTTTTTCAAATTTCTTCAAATATATCATACACAAGTTATGATGCAGTATCGATTCAGTAATATGTTTTATTCTGCCAAAGTTAAATTATCTAAGTATTTTAACTTTTCTGTATATATTTTAAGACATGAATATGTTTACCAGTTTTTAGAAAATAAAAATAAATTTCCATGTAGCATTTTAATGTACAAAACATTTTAGTCAATCGATCAGTAGTTTCTAGCTAATTCTGAGTCACAGCCTGGTTGTCCTTATTAAGCCCAAATCCATATTTGGCTCTTGGAATGTAGATGTGGCAAACCCATACATCTTTTCTCTCTCTCTTTACTTGAAGCTTTATTTTTGTTTTTAGGTCATTTGTCAGTCACTAATTGCTTGGGTTAATGAGATCCTTAATAGATATTTCAGTCACAGCTCAAACCAACTTCCACACCTTAAAGGGAAATATTGTAGTTACTTTATTACATTAATTTTTATATATTTTTTTTAAAATTTGTAAAATTCTGATGTTTCTGCTATACAAAATGTTCAGAGAGCAGTGTCTGCAACAGCTTTTGGTGGTTCTAGATCCTTTTCGGCAGAAGTTTGGATGGCTGTTTTTTCTAAAGACACATGTGATGGTGTGGATTTATTGCTTGAGTCCTGTGAAAATAAGTGATTAACTTTAAAAATTTGTTTTTCACCTCTGATAAGGGGTGTACAGATTTGAAGCGTCTACATTGGTTTTAAAAATAAGATACAAATCATCATTTAGCCTTTAATGCTGATTTCTATCCTGTGTGAGTGATTGGTTTTATATAAATCAGTCTTTGGTAGCAAGGTAATATTTTTCATTACACGAGCAGTAAGATATCTGCAAACTTTAGGTAAGATTAGTGGCTACAAGTAGGCAGGAAGGAGAAGTTGATGACACTTATATGATTCTTGAGTTGATAGCATTAATTAATTCCATTCATTAACAATTCTCTAATTACACTGAAATATTATTGGCAGATTTTTAATTGCGACTGATTCCAGTATAAATTAATGTATTTCCTTACTATAATCCTTGCTGTTGGTACTGCCACCTGTGACAGGAAAACAACAGGGATGATGTCATGGACAAAACAACGTGTGTGTGTGTGTGTGTGTGTGCACTCTCTTGTTTTGTCTTACTACAACTCACCATTTGATGGTCCACCCCAAACCGGAGTGGCCTTCTGATCCTTTCTGGCAAACAGGGGCACGCAATGTCAAAAATTGGACAAATCAAGCGTGGGTTCATCATTCTGGGGTCATTTGGTCCTAGTAGAAAAAAAAGAATTCCAGTAAAATGCTAGTCAAAGTTAATGGGGCTTATTGTTAGTGTTTATCTAAATAGTGAGTGCGTGTGTCAGGAGTCTAACTGGTGCAAACAAACAATTAGGAAATGATCAAGAAACATAAAAGAATGAACCAATCTCTCTCATGCTAGTTCATAATCCAAGTTTGTACCGCTCCAGCCGGCATCAAAGATAGCAAAATCTTTTGTAAATAGAAATTTGGTCCCCCTCGTTAGTGGTTGGGAGGGGCACCTGCTATTTATGGTTTGGTTTCGCTGCACCTTTCAGCTCGCCGTTCCCTACATAGTAACAGATTGGTAACTATTACAAAAAAAAATGTATTTTGTTGTTATTTCTGCAGTCCACTGAGTCTGGCTGTTAACAGATGCCAGTGTATCTTTATTTACAAACTTCAGATTCAGTGGTAGGCTGTGAGACTTAAGGCCATTGTCCACACACTTTAGCCGCAGTCTGGATCTGTGCATCAAACAAAACCTGCCAGCAGAAATCTGGCTGCTGCCAATCATCGACATCGCTGTAGATTTTGAGAGAAGTCCCAGCCCGGCAGGGACCACGATGGCGACTCCTACTACTCGTGACCTGGTAACCAACCAACCAACTGCAGGCAGGCCCTCTGTCGGCGAACCCCTGATGACGGAGATTCCTTATTACAAAGTTCGTTTTTGTTTTGCTTAGAATTTTTTTTTTTTTTTTAAATGATTAGGGGGAAAAAAAGAGAAACTAAATGGCACCCAACAGGAACGCATCGCCATCGTCTCTTGCTTCGATTTCAGCCAATCAGAACGCAGAGAGACGCTGGGCCCCCTCCCAGCTATCAGTGCGGCCCTAACGTCCGGGCCGTGTCTCGCCACCATCACCGGCCAAGCGGCCATCAGGTGGTAGTGACGAAAGAAGAGGCAGGGGAGAGGTGCCCCCCCTGAAGACCATCATCAGCAGCGGCCTAACGGAGAATTATTAAAGATTTCTTGGAAATTCCTGTAACATAACGGAAGCGAGACAAGGGATTGTGTGGGCAGACGACACCCCGAGAGATGCCAGCGATTGAAGATGGCGGCGTCGGGCTTCTCGACTCCGATGGGGACGACCAACAGGAACACAGCCGACGAGGGGCTGAACGAGACCCAGATGCCATAAAAACGAAACAAAAAAAGTGTGTTAACCGCGAAATTCTCTGTCTGAAAACGTTGCAAAGACCATGGAGGCCTTACCGGGCACAAGCGGCAGCGCTGGGAGGGAGGCGGTCAACACTTGATCCATCAGAAGAGAGGTCCTCTGTTCAGCGACAACAAGAACCGGACCCAGGACCCGGCAGCCGGTGGCGATGGTGGGAGGAGGGAGGAAGCACAGTGATGCGGGCTCCGGTAAGTGCGTGGTTGCTCTTCTGTGCTGTTTTACCGCGGGTGTTGTTGTCCTGTACCGCTATATGCAAAATACGGAATAACGAAGGGGGCGGGCGGGGGGGCCGTTCCCCCTTCGCTGCTGCCAGACCCCTGGTGGCGGAGAATCTTGTTTGTAAGCTCACCCCGCCCGGTTCGTTCTGCTTCATTTTAGCAAGATTCGGTCCATTTCTCGCGGTTCGGTGCCAGCCGGCTCCCTGGGACGTGATCTTCCGATCCCCACCCTAAAGATGGAGTCCCCCCCCCTCCCCCGGCGTCACTTACCGGTCAGGAAGCTGACTGGGAGGCCAATGGCGAGGACTACCAGAACGGCCGTCAGGCTAAACCACAGGTAGGACAGCTGGTAGAAATGTTCGATGCCAGTCCTGGATAATAATAAAGAGTTCAAGAAACAATGGTTAGCTGCTGGAACCTAACGACCACGCAAAAGCTGCCAATCGGAATGCGAACCCCACCCCCTCGGGGTCGGCACAACTCACTGCTCGACAGCCTCTGTCAAGTTCTTCTCCCCGGTGAAGTTCTTGCCCAGCAGGTCCCAGTTGCAGCCGTCGGTGTGGATTGGGGAGACCTCGGCTATCGACTTTGTTACGTATTTTCCGACCGCAACCCAGACCATCAGCACCAGGCTCCCGAAGAAACCCGAATAGGCGCCCTACGAAGAAGGAGGGAGAAGAAAAAGAGGCGATTGTTGAGTCAGAGAGAGAGAGAGACTGGGATCCAGTCGCGAACCTTTCAAAATAAAGTGGCTGGCTGCTCGCTCACTCACCCAGTGGTTCGCCCAGGGGAAGATGATGCCCAGAGTAAACACTCCGAGGATGGGGCCGCTGAGGGCGCCGAACAGGCTCAGGGCCGCCTACAAAACAAGTAAACGAGACTATTGCAACAGATTTTGAAATGTGTGTCCTGCATGTTCACTTCTCTTCTCTTAGGTTCTATACTTAGGATTTTAAAAAAAAACAAACAAACAAACCCCTGTCTAAGGACCACAAAGCAGATCCGTCACGTGTATCATCTCCAAACGGCAACAGCCACTGGCCCCCACCCACCCACCCTTTACACCTGTTGCTGCTACTCGAAAACGTTACCAGAATTCCGGGTGTAGTTTGGCAGGACACTTCTCCCATCTAAACCCTATTTTTGCTCTAAAAGGGGCTGTGTAACTAGTGATCTCTTGTTAGAAGTTTTATAGAACACCTGGTAAACGTCTTACCTGTAGAATTCCTCCCATCAGAGAAGCTACATACGTCAGAGCCAAACACACCATACCGAGACAAAACGCTTTAAAGAAAATTAAATTGTTTTAATAAATAAATAAATAAAAGTGCAATTTCAACATAAGAGTTTCTGGTTTGAAAATTGGAAGGGAGTCGTTACGATTAATGAGGAGGAATTACTGGTGCCGGACGATGAGGAGGCCGGCTGCAAGCGACATCGTGTGTTTGTTTCTGTACCAAGTGTTGACAAGGTCACACTTCCTCCATCTCGGGTGTGACCCGAGGCTTTCCATACGAACACCAGGAGAAACAAGTTTAAGCAAGGCGATCACACTTGGCAAGACTTGTCGCAAGACGTTTCGACAATTTGGCAGAGGCTCCAGATTCGTGGTGTTTACACCTGTAATAAGACTGGTTCGCCGTCGAGACCATACCACCGATATTCGTCTTCCAGTGGTCTGCCTGTTCGTGTTGGATCTGCGAACCCCTCTGGCGGCTGGATGAAAACAGAAGACTGTCTTTTGTTCACGTGGCATTGTGTGAAAATCAGAAGAGGCACCGAGGAACACCCGACCCCTCCCTCCTCTTGACAACCCTGATTCTCACACATCTCCGCGCCTTTAAGCTACCACTCTCTCGACTTACGACCGTCGGACTTCTTGGTCCGTTGAGGAAGTGCGTCGACTCGAACCCCGGGATACAGATGCTTGGTTTTCCGGTGATGCCTGTTGCAACTCTGATTCTGGCAGAGGAAATGGATTCAGTGCATTTATTGTGACGGGTGGTCCGATGGTTCTCATTATGTATGCGATTTATGAGAATACTGCGACTAGATCTAAAATACCCGTGTTTAGATAATTAATACATGTATCTACTTGCTGATTATTTCGCTCGCAATTTTTTCTTTATATTTATCTTTAAAGGGTTTTGCTTAGGCTAAAGAGCACGTGTTGCTAACGTACGCAAAGAGTTCGCTCAGCCAACTAAAGGACATCTATTTATTTGATATATCAAAAGGTTTATTCGGCACCACCAGTTCACCTCGCGTTGTGTAAATGAGTACAGTTGTCCTATTTTTGGTCATATCTTCGACCAAGTGAAACCAAGATAGAAGCACTGCTTCCTTACCCAGAATCTTTGAAGTAATAGTTGCTCTCTCCTCTGTTATTTTCTTGAAAAGGAACGGTTTTATGAAATCGTGCAACAGTACTGCAGACAGTGAATTGAGGCCTGATGAAATGGTGCTAAATAATAATAATAATAATAATAATACATTTACAATTTTGTATCTTATAATAAATTTTGTAGTAATGGTATAGAATTTGGGACACCAAATTATTCATGACAGACAATGATTTCGACGCGTTTTTGTTTTTGTTTTCCACACTTAAATAATAATTTCTAAAAAAAAAGCTTTCAGATGACTTCGAACTTTCTGTTATAGGATTACTGAATATTTACTGTATATGTAAACTCGCCGACCCTCCGTACTTCAAATTGCCCAGAATTCTGGAAAAATTTTTTCTTCAGCGAATTTCCGCAATTTCAATCTGACTTTTACTCTTTCCCGACGAGCTGAACGCCGACTTCCGGTTCCGCTCAGATCTCTGCGCTTCAGTTACAGTCACAGCAGAGGAATGTTGACACAGATAGGATTGGTAAACAGAGAGTTTCGGCAGATCTTTATACCTGAAGCTTATGGGGTTGTTTGTTTTACTGTGTTTTAATTTATTTATGTATAAAGTTTCCACAACCAAATACGCAAATTCAAATAACGTTTTTCGTTGTTTGTCTAAGTTTATTTTATATCGGTAGATTTATATACAACATTGGAAATACTTATGAAAAGGCACGGGATGTAAGAGTAATTGCACGAGAGACTGTGATACATACACAATGTGTTATTACAGAAAATATGCAAAAACAAAATGAATAAATTGTACAGTAGATTAGTATTTGGTATGTGAGCATTTCTCCTATATATAGCATGACCCCTTGTCTTCATGCCCCCCGCACACAGATTATCAATGTATGGCTATGGATTGTTGTTCCAAATATTGTGTAGCACTTTCCACAATTCATCCAAGGTGACTGGTTGCCGTTTGACTTTCTCAGCAGCCTTGTGACCATATACAGCGTCATCGCTGTTCACATCAGGACTTTGTTCCAGATAATTTTCACCACACTGGCTGTATGCTTGGGGACATCGTCGTCCCACCCGATGAGATGTCTTCCTAAAGGAATGGCATAATGGGGGAGAATTGCCTGTACCTGCCGGCAGCCGGTATACCTTCGATTTTCTGCAAATCTCAGACACCCTTGATTAATAATATCCAACTCCACACTTGTATCGATCCACCCCTATGCTTCCCTGTAGCTGTCGAGGCACCGACTGTTATACCGTTCCTTGGTCTCATTTGAAACAAACTGCGTTGAATACTTCCAAACAGTTCAAACTTGGACTCGTCCGCGAATTGCGTCTTCTTCCGGGTTTGGCCATCCCACTGTTTCGTTTCTGCCGCCCATCCATCAAGATCCCTTTGTGCTAATGTGCATCTCACTGTTCTCTAAGAAACGTTAACGTCCGTATTTGTAGATCATTTGCAAAATCACAGCATTACTTTTGGAGCGCCTGGGCTTTCCTCCTCGTTCCTGTCTGTTATATTTCTATGGGTTTTGCACCCGGTGGGGCGATGTCGCGGCCTGTACCTTTTATAGGCCTTCTGCAGGTGTGGAACTTTCTGCTTACTTGAAAGGCATCCCATAATGCATTCGTGTTGAGATAGTGCGCTGTGTGATTGGCTATTCTATTTATACATTGGATGATCACGTGTTAAATGTGTGTGGAAATTCTGAAATATTTGTATTTACGCGCGATCTCTGGTCAGAAGAGGATTCTCGCGCTCTGTCAGTTTGGTGCGAATAGGGATCTCCGACGGAATTACGCTTCTCAACTGTACAGCGGCTTTTATTTATCTGCGGGACTGAATAGACCGTAGTCTCCCTCTTACAGGGCCTCCCCCCTCCCAGAAATGGTTGGACGCCGCCCGAGCAGGTCAGCACCAAGCGGCTGCTACTCCAGCTGCACGCAGCGACTGGCGCGCCACCTGGAGGAATTAGCAAAACGACAAAGCTATCACATCCGAACCTGAGACTGCCGCTGAAGATACACGCCAGAAATATCCCTGGGAAGCCCGAAAGGTGACCCATTACGTCCATAACAAACAAGGGAAGTAACTGAAACGGAAATAATGGAAAATAAAACCTCTTAACAGATGAGAGATATTTGTCGGCAGTTTTATCCGTTACCTTACATAAAACATTGGAAACATCTACGACAGGTAGGAATACTGATTAATATCAGGAAGGAAGCTCGTTGGATGCTCAATAAAACCGAAGTAGAATAAGTACATAGGTATAAGTAGGAAGAAAAATACAATAAAGGTTTTTTTAATAACAACAACAAAACAGAAAAGTAATTAGGACATCCTCGAACATAATGAAGCAGGGATGACCAGCTAAGTAGCAGAATCTTTTTGCACAGGTGAAAATTTTTAGTATAACAGGAACATTGATAAGGGTCGTTCTCCCCCATTAAGGCAACTGGCTCAGAAAGGGCTTCGTGTATTTACTTCTCTAAATAATGCCTGTTATATAGAGAACTTCACAAGTATGAGCCGACAAAACTACAAAGGAAGCTCGGTTTGCCTATTAAATGAAGTATTTCAGGTAAGGATAAAGTAGCTGCAGCCGAGTTACTCTCGTTCGTTCATTAAAATGCAAATAAATGTCAGGCGAGATCAGATCCTAAATAATGATTTTTTTAAAGCAGTCTGGTTGTTGTAATTGCTTGGAATAACCCTCCAAGAACGACAGTTTCAAGAATCTGCTTGATTCTCAGTTAAAGACAAAAAAAAAAAGCCAGTTTTAAGTTTTAAAATTTCTTGTGGATCTGGATCTACATATAAAGTTCTCACCTGATCCGATGCTGTTATCAGACCAAACGTCTTTGGGTCGCATCTACTGTAGAAAGCATAGAGAACAATTCCGATGAGGCAACACAGATACAATATAACGCATAATCCAGGGAAGTTACACCATAAAGCGCTGTACAAAAAAGACAAAAAAGAAAGAAAGGTATCAGCTATATTTTTGAGACATTTTCAAAAAATATTCATTCTGATAGGTATTTCTCTTTGTTTGAAATTTGTTATCAAGTCATAGATTACAACAATCATAGATCATTTCATACAATCATAGTCATTCATTTCATGTCTATTTCTCAAAATTCTTTCTTATATAAAGTACTAAATAAATGATTATCTATTCTTAAAATATTATACTATGTCTTAATACAAACATTTCATAGTTATATTTACTAATACAATTTATTACAAATTTCCATAGTCGTTTGATGGAGTTAATCAAAAGCTTCATCTGAATTTTAAAACTTTTAAAACATTTCTTTAAAAAAGGAGGATAAAGGTGATGTTTACTCAGGAAAACTGATTTATCTATGCAAAATGTGGTCTACAGTTATGACCGGAACTCACATCTGTGCCTTCTTCAACGTGGGACATGCACAGGCCCTCTGGACTTGAGCCTGGTTGATACCGTAGATCGCGAGCCAAACAAATCCGCCACCTAGGACGAGGGCCCAGAAGGAGTGGCGAACTGTAGGGTCGACTCTTGTACTAGGAGGGGGGAAAAAAAGAAAAGATAGTATAAGTGCACAGCATAGATAGAATTGTAATCGGCGTTCTATTGTTGTCGGCAGGTGTGTCAAGCTGCATTCTATCGGGTTTTCCTCCGCGCACCTTTTCAGCTAGTACTGCGGGGGGGGGGAAACGACCTGCCCCTTTAACCCTCTCCTACACTGTGCGTTATATCAGAATAGTAAATACCCAATTTCGTTCTTCCTCTCTGGTCTTCCCAGACTTCTAACTTTCTTCTACAAACCTTCTTTTTCTCTATCCCAAAAAGGAGGGAATAACGAAAGCAATATTCTAAATCATTCAGATACTGGTTCGCTTACTAGAATGCGTGGGCATTTTAGCTTTGTCAGGGTACGCCGATATAGCAATTCGAAAAGGGTTAATGCGGTTTATCGAGCCGACTAATTATATCGCTAGTGGACTCCGAGTTATAGAACCAAATAAGGGCAAAATCTGTTCGTTCAAGCGGCCCCCTCATTAAAAGTCGCCTACACACGTGTCAATGGCTTTGTCCCGTTTTATTTGAACCATTCCCCTGTGTTGTGAGCTTTTCGTATACGTACTCCATGTGTCTGATCCGCTGATTGTCCTCCGCGATCTTCCACGCTTCCGCCAGCCCGTCCGTCTCTATGCACCCCCGGATCAGAACGGCGAGCAGTCCGCCTATGATCATGAACGACTGGAACGTGTCCGACCACAGGACGGCCTTCATTCCACCCTGCGGAGCGCAAGCAGACGACAGACACCGCGTCACTTCGATAAAGACCCCCAAAAAAACACGAACGAAAACGAGCAGACGGACCGATGTTACGTTTGTCCGCTTTCAGACCGGTATTTTAAAAAGAAAAGGGGGACAAGCACCGCACGCGGTATGAACCACGTAAAGAGGCGATAGGCGGTAGAACCGAGTCAGTCCGCCACCCACCCGCCGGGCGGAACTTGGAAAACCAGTGGATTTTTTTCTTCTCTTACTTGATTAATGTAACGCAGATCCAAACTTATCAATTATATACAGTGTTGTTCACAAGAGCCGTGGAATCGTGCCCCCCTTTTTTAACCCTTATACTGGTGACAATCCACGCATGGCTTCCATTTCGCTTTCGTAGACAGGTCCCCCCGACATCACAAAACCACGATAACAGGTGACAGCAGTCAATCCTAACTGTTTGCGGCGTTAGTGCTATAGTCAAACCTCGACAGTGCGAGCTGGGACTTACCAGTGCTGTGTAAAATGTACACACAAGCCCCACTGACACTACAGCGCCCCACAGCGTGAATCCTGTCACTACACAAAACAGAATTAAAAAAAAAAAATTACAATGAATAATTAGCGTTTAAAGTTACAGAGAACAACAATAAACAAATAAAATACAAACAAAGGGAAACATAAAATTTAACTGTCTTTTCATTTGTGTAAGAAAATCCTAACATCGTAGAAGCATTTGTTCGTTGACAACATCGCCCATGCAAGACAATCTTGGCCTTGAGACTTACTCCACTTGTAATCTGGGGAGGGAGATTTGAAACAAGAAAGACAACTCATCTAGCCTAATCTAAAGCCAGCTCGTCTATTTGAAACATTTAAATAGTCCAAGATTGTTCTCTTTTTTTTTTCCTTCTGTAATCTTTTAGAAAGGGAAAAGGATAATTAGTACAATAATTTGTTGTTTTTTTTAAATTTTAATCTTGTCTGCTCTCTGTCTTATAAATCTCCTAAAATCCGCTCTACCTGTATTTGCGGCTTAGCTCAAAGTGTTTAATAAACAAGTCGAACAGGTGATTTTTCGCTGATGGTTTAATGTTAAGACAACAGGTAAGGTTTTATGAAAAAAGCTTGGTATGCACACGTGAAAAAAGGTCCGGCGGTCAGAGTCTGGGGTATAGCATTAGACGGGAAGTGTGGACCTGTTGTTTGAGGATGTGGTGGTGAAATTTAGCAAAGAACTTCCGTCGTTCTCCTAATTTTCTAAGACGGGGTGTCCCTGGTGTGAGGGAAGGTAGCGGACGGGTTCTGGCTGTTTTGTGAGATATTCATTTTCTTTTTGTGTGAAACTGGAAATCGCGTGATGCTTCACTGATGTCGGATTAATTACATTTACGTGTGAATTTGTTTCTTAGTTTGAATGAAACGAGCTGATTTTCTTTGTTCCAAATGATAGGTTTCATTATCGACGTTTTTTTATTGCGTCCACCGGCCGGCTTTAGTGGAACTCTGAGACCCCAGTTAATCGGAAGCGCAACCGCTACAACCGTTCGGACCAATAAGGCAGTGCGATTGCGCAGGCATACGGTACCGGACGACAACAAAAGCCTGGTGTACGATATATTCTCGCATTTGCCGTTTTAAAGCATTGCTGACAAATGCCTGCGGGCTCGACAACGATTGCGAGATCAGCCTTCACAGCAACGCACGATAACGTGACGCAAGTGGAGATTGTAATTCTGCGGGAGAGGTGAGAATTGGTCAGGAGGGTTGTACACAGCCCGTAAAACTATCTACGACCACCCGGGCTTTCTAACGTCTGTGCGCAGTAGGTTCCTGGAGAGCTGGCTGGCCAAAGAGCACGAAGGCAGCCTGACGTGCAAGACCTACTCGTGCCTTTCAAATCAAAGGAAAAAAACTTTTTTCGCCATATCATCATCGTCGTGGCTAACAAACCTGGGTGCAAGACTTAGAACCAGAAAGCAATCAGCAGAAACCCGCGTCATTCCCGCTGTCCAAGAAGTTAGAAAATTAAGCTAATACAGACAGATGTTGACAACCATATTCCGGAATTGTGAAGTTATTGTGTATCAGACGGCGCTACGTACTGTATCCTCCTGTAAAGCTGCTCTGTGGCCTGGGGTTCAGCAGGTGAAATTCACCATCTGTTTTTCACCTTTCGAGACCATTTGGAAAGCTCTAAGGCCGCACAGAGTTGCTGATGATATTTCTATGCTAAACTAGCTACGCCAGCATTCGAAAAAATTTTTTTCTCTGATAGAATTTACGGGTTCGTCTATCGATGGCAAAGGTATATTGATATTTTACAGGACATCTATACATTTATGTTGAAAAGTGATGTGAGCGGTTTTCCTGTATATATCGGGTCTAATAATACAAATTCTTGAAGCGTAGATTCACGACAGGATGAAAGAGATTTTGCACAAACAGGATTACATGGTCTTTTACCATTTCTACTTTATGCTGCTCATCTGTCTTCGCATGTTTTCACACAGATAGATCGTTTTAAACATTTCATTCGATCTTCTCTGTTAATTTTACATATTATTTTAATTGGATATCAATTTTTAGGCGGAAAAGGTAAAAATTGATTATAGTTACCTGCGTTTAATGCCAGAGATGGTCCGTAAAGAACGATTGACATGTACATTAGCTGAAGAAGAAAATCAATCAAATAAAAAGTAGCCTTCCTCCATGTATCAGCATCTTCAGTCAGTGAAGTAAACTTATAGCAAAAAATATTAATTCTGAATTGTTAAAATATAATTATTTATGGAAAGTATGTGAAAGATCGTGATGGGCAGCAGGTTGCTACATATGTCTAAATGGGTCTGGCATGTTCAGAAATCGTTTAAAAACTTGGTCTTCGAGTGAGAACTGTTGCCAGGATTATTGGAATGATTAAGAGAACTGCATACTTTTCTCCTAAATAGAGAAGAGCGGGTTTTGGCAAAGCTTCAGGAGAAATGGTAGTTTTGCCTCAAGTGGCTTATTATCTAGAGAACTAGAAGAAAATATTACCAAGATATCACATAGATCTGTTTTAATAACCTAGAAGGATTCATCCAGAAAGTGTCCACATCTGAGTTCTGTTTCTCTGCTAATGGTAAAGACAGTTTAGGGATTTTATAAAAATGAACATCGGTGAATACAAATCTGTATCTGAATCTTTCTAACGAAGATTTGTAGAATCTGCTAAGAAACTCCACCTGATGGTAACTGTTAGTTTTTAGAAGACAAAGGCTCTGTTCCATGTCTGCTATTAACAATAAAATTCATTGGTCTGGAGACTAACCCGAGAATTCTCCAGATATAAATCTAATTGAAAGCATATGGGCGGCGATGAGAAGAATGGAGAATAACTGGTAAACGTCATTAAGGACACTTCAGAAATATTGTATATTTCAAGACATTGGTGGAAACGGTGCCAAGCTGAATAAAATAAGTCTTCGTGTTAGAAATATGAAATTACTCCAAAATGACTGACTGAGGATGTAGGTGGGGATTGTAACTTTTTGGCCTGGTGAAGGGAGAGTGATATAATGTATGGAATGTGTTCAAGTAGCTTGGAAAATGGTTGTACATATCGCTAAAAAGTGTTTGTTTCTCTGAGGTTGGCAGTCGGAATGTTTATTCTTAGACGTAAAATAAGGTAGATCTTTGTCTGTTTTCTGTAGACGATAATGGTTGAGTTGCTTTCGCCCGCTCTCTTTCTCTCTCTCTTTCACTGGTTCTATAGTATTTCTCATCACCACAACCTACCATGGTAAATTGCACATTTTATGAAACCACAATTTTAATGAAAATTCTCATGAAAAATATATATCTATAATTTTGTCAATATTTTAGGGATTTTTAAAGCATAATTTGAAGTTATATAAGGGAAAAGGTTTTTTTCTTGATTTGTAGTTTCTAATGAAATTTGATTGTACTTACCATGAAAAAAATATACACAACTGAGACCGACGTCCGCATTCCTCTACAAAATCTCATTTCCAGATACTGAAAAAAGTCAAAGTTTGAATCACATGCCTTCTTTTAAACACACACACCACACACACACACACACACACACACACACACACAACACACACAAAGGTAATCTTCTTTATAAACAAAGGTAAAATAATATATATCGAGCACTAACAGAAACTATTCAGCCAGACCGGGTGGAGGAGTTTTTCCTTATCGAAGATCGATACTGGAGAAGCGACCGGTATTTCAGGGATTTCTCGACACCAAGAATAATTGTATTTATAACCCTGACAAATATTAATTCCTGTTATGCAACAATAGATATTTTCAATCTGGTGCAATGTCGGGAACTTTGGAAAGTAGGCAAATCTTCTAACCACGTAACATTTTTTGTTGTTGTTTTTTACAGATTTTAAAATCTATTCTTTAATTTACTCTCTTTATGTTAATCTGGACATTTTTTTTCTATGTTTACACCCCGCTGAGTCTTCAGACAGACAGACAGACAGACACACTTCTCTCTCTCTCTCTCTCTCTCTCTCTCTTACCTCGTAGACGCTTGTTAGCTTAAGGTTGTAGAACACCGGTATGTACACGTGGGCAGCGCCCGCTATGGTTATACAGTAGCCGAGTCCTATCCACGCGTATACAGTGGTGTAGTTGTACATCTCGGCCGGGGTTCCCAGAATAGTGATAGCCGATATGAAGCTGACCAGCAAGGATAGGGCCACCGGGAAGACGCCCATATTGCCCCCAGCCAAGAAGAAAGTTTGGGTGTTCTTAACTTTTCTGTCTTTAATGGCGTAGAACAGCCCGATAAGCGCCGATATTAGGAGTGTGAGTGAGAACAGGATGTAATCCCACACCCCGAACTCATACTTCTTTCCCGTTTCAAAACTGTATTTTCTTCTCGACATTTTTACTGACGTTTTCCTTCCTCACAGATTAATTCGTCTACCTCCCCCTTCCTCACAGTCCCTGTCCGGTCTTTCTTTATTCCTCTAACGAACTGCGATCTTCAGAAATGTGGACCCTGGTTTAGCGAGTTTTCGCCAGGTCTGATAACCACTGAGGTCATCTCCATGGTTGACGACTTCATCAAGGATCCCTCCTCTCTCACCTTCTCTCTTGTATAATTTTTTCTAGTTTCTTCTTCGATTTACTTTTATCTTCTTCTTCTGTCTCCCACCGCTCCTGGAACTCGACCGTTAACAGACGAATAACAAACGCTTGTGTACAAAACGCTGGGGGGTTTCTTTGTTATTTTCAAAGACCAGAATTCAAATTCGAGTCAGTTTGTGACATCATCCTTACACCTGATTGTTACGCTATCACCGCATCCGGCTCAGTCTCCGACGTCACTTTTGCATCCGTCTGTTGCGCTGTAATTTTTCTTCTAGTTTTGACAAAGCTGAATACGAAGCCAGCAAGAACCCAGTCTTTCTGAAACGGGGTTTTATTAGTCCCGTCTGAAAGATTACAGTACTTGCATTCTTCTGGTAGACGTCGTTACGAAAGACTGGGGACCTTAACTAACTGATCGATCTATGTGCCAGTCGCTTGCAGCCACCATACGAATTTCAGAAGACGACTGATAGGCACTGATTGATCGGCCAGCTGTCCTGGTTCTGCGTGTCGTTCCTTTGACCCCATGAGAGAGAGAGAGAGAGAGATTAATCCTCTCGCACGTCACTTTCTATTATGTTTCCGTGTTATCGGGGTTGATTTACACCCCCCCCAGATTTCTCTGTTTCCTTTATGGTGAACCCTTGCTCTGACTTTCGGGGTCTGAGAAAATCTTGGCAAGACACAAATCAGTTAAGGGTTCTTCACACAAAACTCTGGTCACATGTGCTCGGGAAATCTTTCCTTTCTGGACCTCTCCATTTCTAGCAGTATTGGGGGGGTACGCAGAGCCCCTGCGCCAAACTGAGCCCTTCCCGACCAGGATTCAAACTCGGGGCCTGGTGGTGTAGCTGGGTCGGTCGGTTCCACGTCCGGCCGTCGCAGCTGTTTATGAATGAAGCTGATCTACGCCTGTGGAGGTACTCGTGACACACCGTACAGGAACATCCGACCACCAAACTCCCTCCCAGTGGGCAGGAGAGGTGCGGTTTACCCAGGTGCTTATTCCCCGACAGAGTTCTCTCTCTCTGTGTGTGTGAGAGCTGAAAGAGAAAAAATCCGTTTTAATTGACACTTCGTAGTATTTCGCAGTGACCTCTGACCTCAGTCAACTGCGTTCGCATCGAATGAGTGCCCGCTAATCAGTGCGTTATTTACTTATTCGTCCGTTTTCTTCCTTCTTTCTTCTTTCACCGAAATTGAGGCTTTCCCGACTGAGGAATCCGTCGGCTATTTGTGTTTACCGAAGCACATTTACACGTGCATAGTTAACTCTTTGCCCTGGAGCCTGGTTGGTCCGCCATGCATCCAAAAAGTGTCACCTATCAAGCCGACTGGATGACTCGATCCATCGGTATTGGATGAGTTCGGTTGCAGTGGATTTTACGTCGCCTAAGCCCCCTCAGGATATTCTAAGCGATCTGCTTGGCAGGGAAGATCAGAAAGTTCGAAAGACGGATCCTTCGATTAATTTCCATTTGCGTTTATTTTCCCTCGTAGGGAGCAATAAATACCAAGTGTGGATTTCCCAGTGTACGTCAGAAGTGTAGCCGTCTAAACAACAGCCTTTTGAATTGTTCCAAAGAACCTTCCATGGAAGCAACCTCCCCCCTCCCGTACCGCCTGTAGTCGGGGCCGACGCATAGAGATTATTGCTGAATTTCTATCATTCTACTCCCATACCACAGGGGAGCGGTGACTATGCTACATATTACGGTTTGCTTACCTGCAAAGCTAAGGTTATGGGCTCGCCAGTTCTTACCTACGTTTATATGTCTAGCCAGGGGGGTACACGATAATCTTTAGCCCATCTGATGCCGAAACTGTCGAGGGGGGGGGTTGTCCGGAGAGAACCCAGCCCCGCTCCTTCTGCTGGTTTGGTTTTGTTTATTCGGGCACCTTACGCCCGCTCGTAAAGGCGAAGCCTGTCGGGCGAGGCCGGCAAGCGCCCCTCGTCACGAAGGAAGACCGTGGAGTCGTCGGCATCCTCTACTGTCTTTGTTTCCATGTTATCCGTTATTTCTATTTTCTCCTCATGGTTAACATAACGGCCTCGGGGAGACTTCCGTGTCTGCTCTATGTAAGGCTTCTCTGATCAGTTGTAGGGAGTCCAACAGGCACCAGTAACTTTATGCATATATTTGGCCAGCTTATTTGCAAAAACCTTAGCTATGATCTTATAATCGTAATTTAGGAGACTAATCGGCCCCCAGTTGTTCAGGCACTCGCTGAGCGAAACCCCTGCTCGACGCTCAGATCGCTGACCAATAAGTACGTGACCTTTTATAGACCTCCTGCATAAGACCGTCGCTCCCCGGGGACCGATCATTATTTAAAGCCTCAATGGTATCTTTTATTTCAAATTCTGTTATGGGGCCTTCACAGAGCTCGGCCTCTATAGCGTCTAGTTCACGATCTGGCTCACGAAAATTCATCGTGCAGAAAGAATATCCTTCATATCCGTGACGATCGTTAGTTTTACACTCGTTATTAATTTAAACTCTGCCCTCACCTTCTCTGCCTCGCAGAAAGCTTTACCACAACCTTCCCCACTGGCAGCCTGTGCCCTGACCCTAGTTCTAGCACCTGCAGCTTTGCTGCTAGCTACGTTCCACCTTCCATAAGAGTCGGGAACCTATATATTTGCGTTTTCCAGTCTTTCCAGACCCCTGTACACTTTCTACGTATTCCGACTCGATCACAACAGAGGTATTGAGTTTTCAGGAGCCGGTACCCTGGTCGCTACACCGATTGTGAAACCGGCCCTAATCTGGGAGTCATCGCTCCAGAAGATTACGTCCTGGAGGATCGTCTGCAGGGAAAATACTCGCATTCCTCTTCTAACACACCTTTGGGGCTCCGACAGATGGGTCTACGTTTCCTCGCTACGTTGGCAGCATATATCGATGCGATCAGCGCATTCTTGGTTTTCTAGTTTAATGCCAGCTGGGATTAGTCTCCCCGTGTTATCACTGTAAGAGGGTTCTAAGCCGTACTTCAGCTTTGGGTGAAACAAGATAGCAGCTACACCGCGTTTTCGTCCAGTGGATGCTAAGCTACAGAGCTTCTTTCCTTTCCACTTGGCTAATTTAGAGTCTCTTTCTGTCTGACTGTCGAGATGCTGTTCCGGCAGACTGGATGCGTCCATTCTAGTTTTAACTAAGTCGTCTAAAAAAGTATCAAAACACTTTTATATTTGGTCACTCTGACATTGAGGGATAGAAATCTCATGGACCTATCCACAGTGCATACCTGCACAGGAGAAAATCATCCGGGGACGTTGAGCCCAAATAAAATCAAGAAGGAAGGCACTCACCTTATGTGCGTACCGTCCACAGATAAGCCAGACTCCTCAGTCGTGGGTGCTTCATTGTCGCCAGGTGACTCTGCGACCGTATCTCCACAGGAAATAGAGCTTCAGGCTGAGCCATCGCCGACTCCCTGGCTGTGTATGTGGGGGGGGGCTTGGAGAAGTCGACTGTCTCATCTCTGTTCCTTCTTCGTGTTTTTATTTGTTTTTCCGAGCTTCAACTGCGTCTTCTTACCCTGTCGCCTCGGTGAATTGTTCGGAGCCAAGCGCTGGCCCGCCACTGTTAACTTGGCTGTCGGAAGATCTGGTGGCCCCTTCCGGGATTTTTACCACGTGCGGAGACGTGAAACCGCCGTCGTTTATGTGATCTCCTTCCTCTCGTCTGTTTCTGTGAAAGAGTCCGAGGTGCGCCCCCGTATTCTGCATGCCGAGCTAAAGGGGAACTGATCTGGCCGGACTCGGTACAGAATGGTCACCTGACTATACCGGTTAGTCTCCTAGGGGGTTGGCTTAGTGTCTCACTTCTTTGCCCCGATAGGAAGGGTAATTCTGGCAGGGTGTCGTACCTGAAGTCTACCATACCCCCCTTCAGCAGGCAGAAAAGCCGGAGCGGTGAGAGATGATAACCCGCCTAAGCCCTGGTGTTCGCAGCTGGAACCCCACGCCCCGCACCCACCCACGGCGCCTCTTGAGGATTTCGAGAGATGAAGTCGGCATCTTCGTCGTCCGTCTTGCAGGCGATGTCTATTGACCCGTTGGGGTTGTACGAGACAGCGCCTATTCGTGTTGTTGCTCCGACCGACCGTCACGACAACTGACCCGCAAGCCCGTCCATGATGAGGAAAGAGCGATCTCTTCCCGCCGTAGGTTCCCCAGCTCCGCGGCGCTGGTCACCACTCTGTCTGTAGCCTCGCCCCCGGATTCCGACGATGGCATCTCGTGGTCGCGCAAACTTCGTGCGCCTACGACGCTAGCATACGAACGGCCACTCTACATCCACGCAATTGCCTCAGGTTTAGCCCCAGGGTGGGTAGGTGTATTTCATCCTACAACTTCCACCAGGTGCCTGACTTCCCCTGTGGGTTCGAAATCCGCAACCCCAGATGAGTGCACCGCGCCCGATCACTTCCTCCAGGCCAGAGCTCGCCGAAGCATCTGATTCCATTCCGACTTTCTCTCTCCTTTCGGAAGTCACTGGCTGCCTTCTACCTCGATTGCATCCGGGCTAATCAACCTTATCCACAACTGGATCGGTATTAACCGGCTCTTCTTCCTCCGAAGAAGCTGCAGTTACTAGGACGGACCGCGCCAACACCAGAGGCCTCGTTATCCTTGACCAGTGCCCAGATGTGTCTGTGATTCCACAGCCCTTACAGTAAAAAGTATCGCTCACTGATCTGACTGCAACAAGCAGCTCACCTCACCTTAGAAGAATCGAATAAGAATCTTCAAGATCCGAGCTCGTCTCAACCAAGCGCAGCAATACTTCAGCTAATATGTAGCGAAGTCAAAACGAGCAGTTGGACAGAGCACTGGCTCTTCTTACCTGGTAGTCTCGTGGCGCGAGCGGGATATCTCGATAATCTTTTTTTTTTTAAAGAACAGCTGCTGTATGCGGCTCCGTCATGCAGAATATTTACAGGCAAACCATCCATCGTGGCTTTGGAAGAGAGACAGGTGAAAAAAATAAAAAGAAAAACATTCGTAAAGAGAAATTCTGTGAGGCTAGAAAAGTTTCTGAAGATCTCAGGTGTATTCAAGAACTACAAGACTGAATTATACCACTGAGCAATACGAGTTCGTCACCCCCCCCGCGGTCTCTTCTGCTTGTTTGTTTCTAATCTTTATTCGGTTCTTAACAGTCTGAAGAAAGCCAGTTAAACACCTGAAGTAAATAAATCACGTGATCTCGTTTGGAAAACTTCAGCAGAAATCGCAACACAAGAACAGCGGCTCGGCAAGGACTTAATTTTGATTGATTACATTCGAGACGCTTAAGGTAATCGATGGATTATCTCCGTGGGTGTTTTACGGTGATGTCTGATAAACAATTGAATATACTTTTGAATACGTCTGCCAGTTTAGCAACAAAAAGAGGGAAAAAAAGGGGGGTGGGGAGGTCCTCCGGAAGATGGTCGATCCGGGGCTGCTCTGGCTGACTGTGTAGCGGAAGTGAAGTTCAGGAACGTGTACAGCCACAGTTCTGCTGCCTGGAGTCTTAGCGAAATCGGGTGTCCACAGTTACGATGGGAATGGGTTTGTTGAAAAACAAGACTCATCGGCCGGAGGAAGTGTGTGAAACCTTATCACCTTGGAAACAGAAGTAGTAGATCGTCACCTGCGTTTGTGATCGGGAATAAAGAGGTGCATTTACCTGCAGGTATTGCTTACAGTATTTTCTCATCTCCTTTGCTTAAGCCGGTCGATAGAAGACACCTCAAGGGGTCAGTTATTTCATCTCTTGCATTCAAAATGTTAAAATGCATTTTTTTAGTCTCGTCTTGTACACGACGCCATTTTTTCATAGGCACCAAACAATACCAGACCCCCTGTAACATTTAAGATAAATCTCTGCGCAGTCTATTACACACACACACACACACACACACACACACACACACACACACACACACACACACACACACACACACACAGTTTAGAAATGTTTGCAAAAAGGGAAAAATTACAAACTTTTTGAAATATTGTCTTATTTATTTAGACATTATTTGATTATGAAATCACAGACTGCGATCTTGCATCTTCGCTATTGAATAGAACGGCCCCTTTTACAGACACTTATACGGTTTCTGAGGGGGGCGCATAGGTCAAGTGCCTCCCCTGTCACAGTCTATGTGTCTCGTTAAATCTGCCCAGATCTGCTTCATCAGTCCCATACTAACTTTAGTACCAGAGATTTTTCTATCTAATATGAAGTCACACGACACGGGCGGTTTATCTAACCAAAACGTAAACCCGGCCACATTCTTGTGGCGTGCGCCCACCGCTTTGGCCAGAATACCTGTAATATAAGCATCTTCCACAGGTATTACAGGTATGTACTCGGAGATTCTATATAACGATTTTGCTAGTTTTCCAGGAATGACGTAGGAATTACCCGAGGCATATGGAGGATATAAGCTTTCAAAAAACGCGAATTTTTCTACTTTCCATTTTCCAACCCGGAAAACCTTCGCGTCGGTGTTTATGCTACCTAGAATCTCAGTAGAAGAGTTTTGTTGCCTGAGGATGCTGATGAGTTTGGGGATATTGACGAAAGTGTCTTGGTCTGCTTTGAGGATGTAGCGCGCCTTGGCGCAGTTTAGCCACGTCCATTTTAACCCCATCACGATTTTAATGGACAGGTTGCCATAAGAGTCGAGGAAATCTTCTTGGATTATATCGCCATATTTCCGATTTTCCGCTTCAATAATTTGCTGTCGTGCCCGAAATCTCCGAGCCCCTAAAAGGAAAGCCAGAGCTACGTGTGAGTCGATGTGGCGGTGGGGCCAGAAGTTGGTTTTAGAAACGCCCCCCCACGTCGTTCGAATTGCGTTTCGTACATCCATGTGCTCTGGTATAGATGGGACAAGAATCAGCAAAAACGGGGGGTCGTCCGCTCTGCAGAGAGCTTTTGGGGACAGAAGAAGTTCGTAGTTATGCGGATTTACCTTCCGACGTCGGCGAGGACCGTCGGTCTCCGTGGCCAGAGAGATCGTGGTGGAAACCTGCTCCGTAGATGACGTCAGAACACGAATGGACTTTTCCTTGCAGAGCTTCTGCCAAAGAACCCCGATGAGGTTGGAATAAACCAGTAAAACGACGGCCGACACCAGAACGAGGCACAGCATCAGATTTCGACAACTGCAGACAGAGATTTTCTTCATTACTCACAACCCGAACAAACCTAAACAAGAACCAAAAAGAAGGGACTTAAATGTTTTATCATAGGTAGAGAGATTGGGTAGTTTTGAATCTTCATAAAGGAACGAAACGTAGTAAGTTTTAAATACAGCACGAAAACCACCTGAATTTTCGTCCAACTTTGTAAAAGAAAATGATTTGGTCGCATAAATCCAGATGAATGTCGTCACATCCATCAGGAAAGAGAAATAAGACTGCAAGTAGCGGCACGTGATCTCCGGACTGGACTGCTGGGTTGGGAGTCGGGGCTCCAGCCGACCACATGGGTTTCCTCCCACATCTAACCAAAAAAAATCTCTCGTAGAAACATTTGTTGCACGCCTGTCTTCGTTGAGGAAGTGGGCGGGGACTATTCATCATTCTCCCTTACATTAAGGGCCGGGACAGCAGGGGTCACGGATGTTAAACATCAGGAAAGAAGTTTTGTTGTAAAGGTAACTGATTTTAGTTTAAAATTTTGTGCCTTTAAAATAATGTTGGTGTATAGATTTATCCCCCCCCCTTCCTACCACAAGCGCAGCGGCCCCACTTTAAGCAGATATTTCTGTCGTTCCAGTTTGGTACTGGCTACAAATGCACTAGACCATTTTATTGAGCTGTGTTAAATATTCAGTTGTCTACATATTAACATATATCTTAGTTCGTAAGGGAGTGGAGTACTAGCTTTAATAAAACCAACAGACAACAAAAACAGCATATACCAAATGAAAACGTTCAAGTTAAATCCGAAACATTAGAGAGGTTACCATTCTGTTCTCATTACACAAATGTCTATTACTTAAATGGCCCACATCATGTGTCATCTGAATGTCGATATTACTCGTCTACAAATTTTCACTAAACCAAGTGTCCATATTGCACAAGTTTCCGAAAAAAGCAATCTCCCTTCCATAACCGCCGAGAACCTATCACGAACAGCCAACCAGATTCCAAGCGTGCATGAAAGTTTACTCAATGGAATTCTGAGCGGTTTTCCAGTTAAATCAGTCGTAAAAGAAACAATTAAAGCGGATACGTCTGAACTTCCTGTGTGAAAAGACTGAGGATATTAAAGTGCTGATCTTTACGGGAAGCTGAGTGAGCAGACATAGCCTGCTGGTAGGGATGTGGAAGTCATGTTGCTTCTTTGTTGAGATGAACTGATAACTTTATCATCAGAAGTTATGTGGACAGAACACAACAGCCTCAATGAGCGCTCCTTCTATTAATCCAGACTTGTTTAATTCGCGTGCAAGAAACAAAGGAAACAGGAGGAGCTCATTGAATCCCCCGAAGATCAATCTATTTCCTGGGAATCTCTGCGAGGTCTTGTATCCAACAGTTGACTTTTCTTTCTTTTCATTTGTCTATTTTAACTGAGAAACAAAAGATGGCACCCTCATTAAAAAAAAGAAGCTAGAAGATAAACCAAACTCTTGTTGACGGGGGGGTGACTTGTTCAGCCGCCTGGCGGAAATTGCCAGCTTTTGTCCAGCCCCCCCCCTCAAAGTGGCTCAAGGTTTTCTGAGGGGTGAAAAACCTACATAAAAAACCGGCGGTGAAGAGTTCGAAAAGCCATCATGTACTCACCTCACCTCAGTCGATCCGCCAGGCGACGAGAGAAGCTGCTGCCGCTTAGATCGGCCGGGGTACGGATTGGATTTCAACTTTCCAAAAATAGTCAGTACTTCATCAATCGTCTGCATCGAAGTAGCTGCTGGTGACTGCAGCCGCTCACTTTAAGTCTTTCTCGTTTTAGACCCTCGATGGTAGCAGAAATAATAATAATAATAATAATAATAATAATAAATAAAAGGTGCCTTTTGGAAATCAAGAGGAACTTGGCGGAGTCTCTTGTAGATCACATGACCAGTCACACTTCACGGTGCGATCTTGTTGGATGTTCTACCTTCCCGTCTCGCTGTTGTCGACTTAGTGACTCGTGGATGCTCACCCCCCCCACCTTTCGAGCACGTGCACTATGGCATCCGGTACCCGCAGGGTTGGTGCCACTCGATGCAAGACAACGACACGCTTAACCCGTGAGGGTCGGTACCGATAACGACCGAGTGAACAACAGGCGTTTTATCGGTAACTTTCTAAAAAAATTTTTTTTTGCTTGCTCTTTTATTTGGCGAAAACGGCGGCCCCGTCGTCAGGGTCAGGGCACCGGTCCTTGCTGCGATCGGTCGCCTCTAGAGAAAATGCCCACTTCTGCCATACTTACAGTGGTAGGCAAAGCGAGACAGCCGCCCGCTGGCGTCGATCGAGGAAGAGGGTGGCGGCTCGGTGAGAAATGTCCGTCACCCAGAGTTACTCTCAGCACGTATGCATGAAAGAGGGCTCCGAGCCAAGACTTCACCTTTAATATTAATAAAACAGTGTCTGAATGTGTTGTCAAAAACGGCTAACGAAGGAGGTGCAATCCGCAGAGAAAGGAACCTCGTTAAGACAGACCAAGGCCCTGATTTTCTAAAACTAATTAATCTGAAAGAACTGCGCCTATAAAGAGTTATCTGCATTCAATTGCCCTTCAAATCTGTGCTAGTCAGCAAAATTTAGTTTTTAGGAGCTGTGTGGCCCATAGGGCCTCTCCCGTCAGTATTAACCCTTTGCGATGACAAGTCTGTGTATAATTAAGGAACTCCCAGCCTTTTATTTAGCTGGGCGATCGTCAGCATGGCTTCTGTTCCGGAAAATCGTGGCGTAACTGATTTTGTTAGAACTGTGTGAAGCTTGGACAGAGATGATAACATAGATGTTCTTTATGTAGATAAGCATCCAACACGACTGCGCATCGACGTTTGACAGGGGAAATATTAGAAATTCTAGTCTCTCTCGTAAGACATCAATCGGGTAGACAGACCTCTTTTAGGGTAACTAATACACGATTAGAATCCTCGTTATCCAGGGGATATTGACACTCCAGAGGATCGGTAATGCGCATGGCGTCGGCTATGAAGAAAGATGAAATAGGTTTCATTTGGCTAGTTTAACGAGAAACGTTTTAGAGATGGCGTCACTGAAATATTCACTTTTTCTGGTAAGGAACTCTACATTTAGATAGGTGTTTTACATTATTAGTGTCATGTGGAACTGGGTCTTTGGCGGGAGGCAGAAGAGATTATATATAAGTTTTATAAACTTCCTGACCTCATATATCTATAAATGTCAAGCGCGGTCATGGTGACGACTTTACTTTCTTTGTGGGGGAAAGGTCCACAGAGCCAACCGTTTGTTTATCGGTAAGAGGGCTAACTGCTAAACCTACGGTTCCGGAATAATTTCTTGCTACCATCATCGAAGTTAGTCGCTGCTGTACTCCGCAGGCCCCTAAATTGTCCTATTGATGTCCTGACGATCGTTTAACCAGCTCATCCCTAATAACGGGGTTTTTTTATCTTCTTGTTTATTAACCAGCTCTCTCAGCTTCTTTGCTGCGAAATGATTTCTCAGACCCCCCCCCACCAGCCCCGAGATCAGCCCTCTATCTTTACTTGTGCCCCTTTTCGTGAAGCAGTTTCTCGCCCCCCTCCCAAGGCTCGTCCGGTCGTTAAAGATGACTCTTTGTTCGCCAACAGGTCCGGGGGATGAACTGTGAAGCCGAGCAACGTCGGCTTGTCACCTCAGCCGGGTCCGTCGGCAGTGAGCCAATAACGAGACACCCATCGGAACTCGGCGCCGGAAGAGAAGAGAGGGGAGACATTTCCGCGGATGTCTATCGCGCACGGGAATTTTCTCGCGTTTTATTTAAGTGAGAAGACGGACGAATTTGAGGCGAGGCTGACGCGACAGTTTTCAGCGGCCGGGAAAGGGTGGAGGGGGGGGGAAAGCGAACCGGATACCCGACAAAATGTACTGGAAGTAAGTGGAGGTATCAGAGCGCGAAAACAATTATAAAAACAAACTGTTTATAGAAAAGGAGTCTGAAAATTACTGATCTTTTCAGTTCCACACATCTTATATATGAAAGAAGGACATTAGTTAACATTCTAAAAATATTATTCGGGGTTTGTTCAGCTTTAATCTGCTGGCAAGCACAGCTGTCCTGGTGTCGGTTTGTTATGACCTGCTCTCTCTTCCATTCTAATGTTGTAATTCATTGAACTGCTACAGCGGATGTTTTTTTCCCAGTAGACTTGTTCAGTGACCCTGGTCAGTCAGTCCGCCGCCAGGTAGATCCTATCCACCCATCGTTTTGCTGGTCTCCACCCGGTGTGCATTTCTCACTAACGTTCTCGCGTACGCACTCGTTACTGGGAGCGACTAGAGAGGGTGCTTTGAGGAGGAAGGGAAGGAAAAGAAAGATAATAGAGCAGAGCATAGGCAGCCGGCTGCGGATGTGAGGCGGAAGACAACAGCGAGCAAGGACGGAAACTGGACCGAGGCTTAGCTAGTAGTGGACAAGTTGGAAAGCGGACTGCGACATGGAAATCGTTGACTTCGTTCTTTTTGTGCTGATCTTGGTTATCTCTGCGTCCATCGGCTTCTTCCAGACGCTAAAACACAGGCACCAGACCATCTCCATTTACTTAATGACTGACAGGAGCATGGGAGTGTTTCCTGTCTTCATGTCGCTCATTTCCAGCTACCTGTCGGCCAACACGCTGCTAGGTGTACCCGGCATCATCTTCAAAGACAGCACGATGTTCTGGTGGATCGGAATCTCCTACGGTGTCTCCATGGCTATTACAGCGCACTGCTTTTTGCCAGTCTTCTACCGGCTGCGAGTGGTCACAGTGTACGAGGTAAGGCAATATTTGACCTGATCAAGGGAAATGTTTGTGAGGGGTGGGGACGAACGGGTCTTTGATCGACCGTACCCGTCTAGAATCGATCCGTCGGTAAACACCAACAAGAGATAACCTATTTGGTGGGGACTTGAGGCGGTCACCAGTCGGCTGGTGTGACTGGCGAAACGAACATGAAGACCTGACTGGGAGTGTTTCCGATTACCAGCAAATATTTCCCACTGTTAATGGCTCGACTGTTTGATGCTATAACTAGCCCTGATGGCTTCTTTCCTTACTTTATTAATACGTAAAAAAAAGGTAAGGAAGATATGCGAGCTGATTCCTTATATGGAAACTACGTTTGTTTCAGTAATAACCACTACCGTCTTGGATACGTGGAGTATCTACGCTCGGCGATCGATAAAGATTTTCCGTGCTAAATTCTAATTGTGGGTGCTGCTGGTTAAACCAGTTTTTTTTTTTTAAAAAAGTAATTAAATTATCAGAAGAGATAACAGCAAATGTATCGTCCACATGAAGGACGTAGAATAAGGGTAAGCTATTGTTATATGACAAGCGTTTGTCTTCAATTACACAAAGAAGGTTTTTGCTAAGATAGGGTCAAATGTAGGGGTCCTATATCTATATCCTCCTCCTGTATACAAAACTCACTGTGAAAAGT
This sequence comes from Nautilus pompilius, assembly GCA_018389105.1. Lineage (NCBI taxonomy): Eukaryota > Metazoa > Mollusca > Cephalopoda > Nautilida > Nautilidae > Nautilus > Nautilus pompilius. The sequence continues at coordinate 1,122,571 of JACATO010000344.1, read as the reverse complement.
AAAACAAAGGCGAACATTTGACGGGGCATACTTTCAGGTAAGGCAGGTGCGCTACAATCAGAAAGGATCAATAATAGATTCTGGAGGAACATTAATAAATGATGATACAGCATCAGAAGTGTACACTCTAAAAACTGAGTAAGTTAAAGTTATTAATCCTAATTAATATTATAAATTCTGACAAGATCAGATGAAAGGTTATAATGGAAGGTATCAGCTGATGATACGTTGGGTCTAATAGGTTATTTTAGTTAATTCAGGTAAGATACCAACCGCCCTGTGGGCCAACGGAGCGTAATTCTCCGTAAACATGATCATCATTTCTAGAGGAAGCCAACAGCTCCCTGGTCTTCTTTTGAGACGATTAGCACGAACCCGTGTAGAAATACCAAAGACCTTTCTAAACCCAGTTACATCAATTAGCAGTTGGTGAACATTTGAGGTCAACCTCGTTAAGGATATAACAACACCGGATATCATTCATCAGGTCGTATAATCACGAGACTTAAATACACCTCTACGGCAGTCCTTTCAGGTATTGGCCAATTTATGTACTGAACGGGCGAAGCTACGTTGTGTCTAAATAACTGACAGAATTAGAATTGATACCATTATGGGAAAACATTCATAGCAAGAAGAACTGACCAGAATTCGTCCTCAAAGGAGGTGGCGAAAACAAGTTAAAAACGGGGGCAGGAAAGTACGTGTCTTCAACTCCGTTTTTTTTTTTTTTAAATTGGAAATTTTAAAAGTAACGTTTTGTCAAGAGACAAGATGATCACTGATGGAAAAATCTGCATAATTCTTAGGGGAAATTTTTCTGAAAATGCTGTTTATTTATTAGGCGATGAGTTCATAAAAGCAAAAAGAAATTTGACCACATTGGCCACAATTTTTGGGGACATCGTCGTGTTGGAAGACGAATCCACACCCGATGAGATGTCTTCCTAAATGAATGGCTGTACCTGCCAGCAGTCATCTATCTTCGGTTTATGCACATCTCTTATATGTAGCCCCACACTTGTATGGACCACCACCCCCCCATGCTTCACTGTAGCTGTCGTAGGACTGGTCCGTCTTCAAACACTGCCGTTGATTATTTCCAGACAGTTAAAACTTGGACTCGTCTGTGAGGAGCACCTTCCAGGTTTGGCCATCCCACTGTTTCATCTCTGCTGCCCATTTCTGCCTTTCCGTTTGGTTGCCTGTCAGGAAAGGTTTTCGGTAGCCGCACATCCATCGAGATGTGTATCTCACTGTTCTCTAAGAAACGTTAGCGTCCGTATTTGTAGATCATTCGTAAAATCACAGCATTACTTTTGGAGCGCCTGGGCTTTCCTCCTCGTTCCTGTCTGTTGTCCACAGTACCAGTTTCACGAATATTTCTATTGGTTTTTCTCGCAGCTCCTCCTGAAACATGAGGTCGGGCTGCAGTCTTCCACATGGAGTAGCTTTACACTCATGTGATATCTCCTCAGGAACCATAGTATTTACCATATTATGATGATATCGCGGCCTGTACTTTTATAGGCCTTCTGCAGGTGTGGAACTCTTTGATTACTTGCATGACATCCAATCACACTGCACTACACCAAAAGGACTGCAGTATGAAATGTGTATCCTTACACGAGATACGATTCTATTGCATGTTATTTGAATTTTACACCCAATTCTTCCACTGTTACCGTATTTATTTCCAATACTCCAAGTCAGGGGGGACTTTCTGCGTTTGTGCATTTAACAACAATCGAAAAACGAGTCCAGCTTTGTTTAAATGGGATCGGCTCAGCCAAGTATACATAGAATATTTTAGATACGTTCCACAAAGAGCAGGAAACGGACGACTCACTTCCCTGGTGGGCTCCGTCGTCTTTGTATGGTCAAGTAAGAAGGTTCTCTACAAGAAGCAGCATCAGAACGGCGTGGAGTGATGGATTCTGAAGGATGAAACTACCGTTGTCATTATAAACACCGTGGACGGAACCGCGGGAATTACTGCCATGCGTTCGTTAATATCAACTCGGAGTCTAGGCCTCGGTTTACAGTAACCAGTGGATTCTTCGAACAAGAGTGACAATATGATCCTACACAGAACCGTATAATTAACTTTTATCGGCCTTTATTGACACACAATGATACACTGACTAAAGCCATAAGCTCATGTTGATGGTCTGCTACTCTGAAGTTATTATCTTGATATCCATTTATTTTTCGGTTACCCTCAGGCTGTGCATACGAAAGCACCCAGGAGTTCGGCACAAATACGGGGATGTTGAAGAGGTTTATCGTCTTCCTTTTCTTCAGCTTTATCACAAGTGCGTTTTCAAAATGGAGCCACTTTAACTCTTCCTTATCCAGTTTACTAAGGTTCGTTATTCCATTATCAGCTGGGGCCAGCTTCTCAACTTTAGAACTGGGCGTATTTTGCGGAAGGGAAACATCAGCAAGCGCGTCAAATGAAGTTTCCTGGCATCATGGACCAGAAACCTGCAGCAATTGCCAATTTTTCACGTGAAGCTTCAGCGAACATATACACTCCGCCCAGCAATTTGACTGTTTTCAATCACCTTGGATATCGCTTCTTTTATCTGCATCGAATGTAGCAATGCTCCTTGTTTTAAGTTTCGATCTGTAGTGGTCTTTGAAATTCTTGATCACCCCCAGACACATAGACTAGATCAGCGCAGCTCTGTTTAGAGAACGATTTTGGTTAAGTTCACAAGCCGTTTTGGTGGCCGAAGAATTTTCCATAGATGTGTGGATTCTGTAGGCAACACTTCTTATCTCAGCACTGGAACCACTCAATAACAATATCATTTGAAATCCAGGTTTTGGATGGATGTTTATCCATCATGGAGAGTTTTTCCAGTTCCTTTGGAAATCACTGAGGAGACTTGGATTTCCCATTCATCAGCAGTTGTCGTTTGTCTGTATCATCAATGTTTACACAGACTAGGCTGGTCAGACCGTCCTTGGTTGTTTTCTTTTACCGGAAAGGGCTTCATTTATCATGGTATGACCCCTTGAGAATTAATAACAAAAAAAATTATTCTATTACTTATCTTGTGTGTGTGTTTCTTCATCTGCTCTGCTCTGCTGACTGCTGTTTCTCAAGGCTATCCATCTCAATCCGCACGTGTCAATTTCATCGCTATATAGAGTGGGGAGAAAAGTATCACCTACCTTTTCATAAAACAGAAATAAATCTCAAGTTTATTCTTGTTAAATGAATCCAATTTAGGAACTTGCTTATTATTTCCTTGATGAATACCTTTTGTAGAATTCTAACAGAGAAAGCGATCGTAGAAAGACGGGAAACCTCTTATTCTCCACCTATTGGCCTCTTGCTTCTCACCTTGCTCCTTGAAAACTACATTACGTCGATCCAACGTCCTATTAAGCCATCTGTTAGATGCCTTGAATTCCTCGATCCCCATTTTCTGTTGAGCTGGATAAGAGCTCTAATAAAAAGTTTGGTTCGTACCGTACATTCTGGCAACTTGTGACTTTTGTTCGAAACATAGAAACAGAGCCTTATCGAAATCAAAAGCTTTCTCTTCCGATTATTTCACAGTAATTGTTGTTCGTCGACTATTGTCTACCATTCTACCGTGAGACTCGAGTTCTCCTACACAGCGTTGTTGCTGGGAATAATCAGCAGGGGTTCTGCTATGTCTTTGCTTGTCAGTCTCCACGCCCATAAATATACCGCGATGTTTTTACTGAAAGAGAATTCTGCTGTTTGTCTTTAGGCTGTCGTTCCTGTTCTTTGTGAGTAAGGATCGCTATTCATTAGCATCACACGAAAGAACATTTAATGTGCTGAAAGGATGGAATTTTAGCCCACAGGGTGGAAAACTAGGTGGAAGTTGGCAGCGATCGGTCGATATGCCAAGTAGGTGGCTATCGGGGTCGAGTCAAACAACAAGTGGAGATTCTGGTTTTGTAAGATGTTAATTAGTTTTATGACAAGAATCCTTATTTCTTATTTATCCATGTAAACATGGTGCGTTTACCTGAACAATGGTTTGCTAATGTCTGTTTTAAGTGTTAATAAACTCGGCAACCTCTATAGCTGTACCATCTTCGCATCTATTTTTTGTTCTGGTTGTCTTTTTCAGTATCTGGAGGAACGATTTAGCAAGAAACTTCGCCTGGCTGGATCTATTTTGTATTGCATCTTAATGGTGAGTACAGCTATTGGCCGGGCGTGAACACAGGGACGCCAAGCCAACTTTGTGTGTGTGTGTGTGTGGGTGTGTGTGTGTGTGTGTGTGTGTGTGTGTGTGTGTGTGTTGGGAGGGACAAGATATAATAGGACCACCTTGGAAAAGGATTTCTTCAGCTAGCTTCTTACTGGTCCGTCAATTCTGTTTGGTTTTTTTAATATAATTTTTTACTGATAACACTTTGTGATATATATACATGTTCTAAGGTAAGTCAGAGGGGCAGGAAATCTACAACTCACACGGAGATCCTTTTCCCACAATGCTGATATCCAGCGTATTTTTAAGAACCGTTTATAAACTCAGCTTCAGTAATTCCACTAGGCAGCGCTTTCCATGAATCTAACCGCCAGAACACCTAATATTTAAACCGGCTCTGATGCTGGGACGGTTTTAGCCAGCGACCTTCCATGGCGCAAGTGTTGTCATTTAAAGTAAAAAAGCAACAACAACAACAACAGCTTGGTGGGTAAAACATTGAGCCCCTGACAGACAAGGTGTTGTAAACTTTACTTAAGCCTCCCCGAAAACCTCCATGCACCAGACTGGGTATTTCTGAGTGTTTGAGGCGTTCCTTTCTAACTGCAGGTTTTCGTTTCGTTGATCATTCATGTAAAACGTCTTCGTACTCTTTCAAGATAACTCTATACCTTTAATCAAACAGAGACACTTTACGCCATTACTAGAGAATGGGTACCAGCGACTTATACTTGGCGCTGTTCTTCTGACGAGTAGCAGCTCGGTGATGCTGATATTTTCGTGAAATAGCCCCAAGATGCTTTTTTTCCCCCCACTACAAACGGTATTATACTATCACCTAAATACTTACTTTTGGCAACAGAAAATCTCATTTGCAATTTACAGAACCATGTTTGCAATTTATTTAGATCTATCTGCATTTTAAATGTAACCCAATTATTTATCTTACCATATAACTTAGCAGTGTCTATAAATGTTAGAAAACTATTTTGGAAGCGAAATTCGATATCATTTATGTATACAATCCCAATCTGTTCCTAAAAAAGACAGTCAAGTACAGATCCTTGCCATGCCCCATTGATAGCGGTCCTAAAGTTAGAGGAACTTCCTTAGATTCTCACGCACTTCTGCCTACCATTGAAAGTAATCTTCCAGCCATGACAATTTATATTAAAACCAAGTCCTTCGCCATTAAAAGTTTGTGTAACTGCAAAAGAATCGTTAGTGAAATCCAAATAAAAATAACATCTATTTTATAACCCTTACATGTAACATTCTTAAGAATCTCAAGATCTTTGTGAGGAATAAACAGCCGTTCTGAAAACCATGTTGACTATCAACTGATTAGCTTGCTTGTGACAGATGGCACGATCTCTTCTTTAACTATCAGCTTTACTACCGCCGGTGTTCGACGGAATAGTTCGTAAATCTCGGGATCACCTGTATTTCTTCTCTTCGTAAACACAGCAATTTTGTTGTGTTGTATTCTATGCTGTCTTTTATCTATTGAGATGTGTCTATTGTGTGTGCACCATATTATGTTATATTGTGATGTGTTTATTGTGTTTTTGTTGTTGTGTAATTAAATTATAATTACCAAACATAAATAAAATAACAATGATGTTTATTTAAGTCTTTAATGTAATTTCAGATCTTCTACTTAGCAACCGTTCTTTATGGTCCTGCTGTGGCATTATACACAGGTATGTGAACAACAGATGTCTTAAGTTATTGACTGTTTACCATTAGATGAAGACCCCCAGGTGTTTGGTTTTAAACACCTTGTTTCAGGAGCCTCAACATATCGTAAAATCCGCTCCAAAGTAAAAAGCGAAGATTAAAAAGTTGAACTACAAATAATCTGCCAACTAGAAAAAGACGGCCGTCATTCCGAAGACTGACCCGCCTCCCCAAGCCACGGTTCCATCTGACATTTCTTATTCAGAGACGTTCACATTCTTTCTAACTACTTTTCTTACGTGTGCTGCCAGTGCTTAGTATATCGGCCTAACTTGACTATGTTGCCTTATTAAACTGTTAGAGCTGAACAATTGCATGGCTCTTCCTGCTATACCAGACATCTACGATAAAAGTACTCGAGTCGCGGCAAACGGGCATGTGCCACTAATCGAACCCCTGCTTGTTAGCTTCCATGGGGGCCATCCTTGGGTGTCCGATCGGCGTGGGCTTTTTGGTTAATTAAAGGACTTCTGGTATTTCCCCCCGTTAGAACAACGTAAGTCTTCTTGTGGACCGGTGCTGTCCATAAAGCATTTTGGACCTCTGGCCCCCTTTTAAAACCCCCTCTACCACCCTGGCCCCTCTGAAGTCGAAATATAAAAATGATAATAAAGGACGGGCATGACGCGTATTCCGCCATGTGTATGTATTATGATCGATTCGAGGAAGCTTACCGCAACAATATTAGTCACAGTGACTCATAAGCTACCAGCCAAAGAACTGAACAGGGGCCTAACTGTCCATTAGTTTGAAAATACACAAACTGATATTTACAGCACCAAAAAGCAAATCGTTCGCCCGACAGTAAAAGTTCGTGTAGCCCGCCCCCCCCAACATGTACCGTGGCCCACTAAGGAGCTATATGACTCTTAAGAAACACTGGTCTACACCTTCCCCCGACCGGGTGGTATTGCGTATCATCTGAACTACGACAATACCGTGCACTATGTCTCCAGATATCGCTTAATTAACCCTTTCCCCACAGAGACAAAGCATTTATCTCTTTTACAGAACGCGTTTGCATTTTTCAAATCCAAATTGTAAGAGAACAGGGTTTTGTTCTCGTAAAAACCTTTATGCAGCAACGTCGCTGCGTTTGCCCCATCGTCTGTACATTTATTCTATTATGGACTTCTGGCAACTGTCTTTTGTTTTCGTTCAGTTACACAAGAGAAGCTTCAGATGGGTGTGCTTGCTATTTCTATGTCAAGGTGAAACGGAAACGAAATGGGTTTGAGAGAAACACTCTTGTGCTGCAGCAGATGAGCATCAACAAAACTAAGACATTGTTCTTGTCTTTCAGTGGCCAGCTTACCTCATTCGGCCGTTGACTATATTCAGGCCGCTGTCGGTTTAGTGTGCATACTTTACACATCACTGGTAAGTTTTCCCTTCTGACTTGCTGTTTTAAATATTTGCGCGAACTGTTCAAAGAAACAGATGATCATTAATAAACATTGGTACCACATCTTATTTTAAGATACGGAGAAATGTGGTATAATTTATCTTTTTCACGTACTAGAATTTCTGATTTAGATGGTTATAAACTTAACTTTTATGTAAAATAGTTTTGTCAATTTTACCGGGTTATAAAATCTATATCAGTTGTAAGTTCCTAGGTAATAAGTATATTTTATATCGACAGGTAACAAGTATATCAAATACATGTACATTATTGACACCAAGTTCGCGAGACAGCCCGTTAAGTGTAGTCTCACTTTGTTGAGAAAAATTTGGAATCGTGGCTCCGTATGTATTGTCTTTGACTAAATCGATACTTTACGCCAAAAATGTCTCACAGATATTTTTTTATTTTTTAAATCTTCATTTCTTGAAGAAGATACAACGCTTCAAATATTTGAACGTCATAGTATTGAACTTGGTAGAAACAGCATGTTAATGGATCAGATCACATGTACATCCTTAGTTGTTTTCATGAAGGATGTCTTGGACTTGATTTGGCTGTCCGAAGGATATGGAGCACTATTTTCGGTTTTGGATCTGTTGTTTGGTTGAGGGCATTGTTCCTTGACGATTCATAGAGCCTTCGCTGGTGTAAGTTCGCCATTTTACTCGACAAAAACAGCAATGAAATGTTGAGAATAAGAAGGTGCTTGAATGCCTCTGGTAGACAACGACAACCCATCCTTGTGTAGTTTCTGTGGCAAAGTAGATATAACTTTTCGTATCTCATTTATGGCTGGAATATCTACACTTTATGGATATTTATTGGTTATGCGACCACATGGTCCTATCTTTGTTTTGCTTCACTTGAAATAATCGAGATATTTCCTCTTCGAATGGATCGGGACTATTTTCCGCCAGTTTGTCTGACCCGGATGTGACGTCGTGTGGTCTTAGAGAAAAAGACAATGGATGATGGGGAGTACATTAAACGTGAGAGAAAATAAGGAAGCGATAAAATCATCCGGTTTATAGAATATCTTTATAATTGGGGACTATTGGCGGAAAATTTCAATTGGTTGAAATTCGGGGTTTTTTTAACGCTAACAAATTTGATTAGCGAAAATTTCTCAACGAACATTTCCCTAGTGTTGCCTACTACGTCCGTGTCACATCTGGCTTATCGGATAAGGCGAGGATGAGGTGCACATTGTTCACACCGGCACCGTCCGGACACCCTGGTGCGTGAGCAGGACAATGAGGAAGAAATTACGGTCGCTAACACCCAAGCTTATCTTTTGGGTCAATCCCTGAGATACAGACAGTAACCATCTGACCGATTTTTCCTTCTGTCGCTCAAGTAACTCTGCCCAATTTCACAGCAGTGGAAAAAAATAGTGAGACGGCAAGAGATGTAGTCGTAGCAGTTCCTCCTCCGCTCCCAGATAATCGAAACTCTCGTTATGCCAGAGAAAACTACGAGACCTGTGAACCGCAGCTCGGTGAATTTTTTGGCAGCTAACGGAGTCTACTTATATCAGAGGAACCAAAAACCTGATATGTTGACGGAACATTTCAATCTGCATTACTATTATTTTTGCAGCCATGTCAAACTTGCTGAGTTCTTCCAGTATTTTATGTTTTGTTACCTAACAAGCAAAGGAATACATATGAAAGACTCTTCCAACTATTAAACAGCTGAACCTGATGTTTCTCCAGAATCTGTTTTGTGTAATTTTTAAAATGCAGCATCCACTGCAATAACGAACTTTTCCTGATGTGCATCTCAATGGATGCTCTTTTAATCTTAATCAAAATATGAAAAGCATTTATGTGAATTGCAGCCGTCCCACAGGTATAACAACGATGCCGATTTTGTGTTGAGTGCAAAAATTACCACTGTCGCAGACTTGTATGAAGCCATAGACAGATTGGTGGCAGAACTGCAGCCATGCTGCCTGCTTGGTTTGAATATTATTATGTAGGCTGCCCAGCTCCCCGAGGAAATGGAAGATGTCCAGCAGTGTTTCCCGAAGAAATGTGGTCATTTTACAACAGAGTCCTCAACAAAGACGAACCAGGAAGAGGCTGCGTGTGGAAGGATACACCCAACAATATGGAAAATCATAGACGGCCTGCGCGAAGTGCATCGTGGACGCGAGGGAACACCTTGAACAATTTCGGGGGTTTTCAAAGCTAATCAGAAACGTTGGTTGAGTGCTGGTAGATAAAAACCCCTGGCGCCAGGGCTCTGTACCCAGCTAACGGACGGGCCGGACCGTGTCGCCAGCTGGTTCCTTGTCAGTGAAAACTCTGGCGCTGCTAGCTTTAGCTAGAAAAGACATCTTATTTTTAAGGTTATAAAATAGGTAATAATCAATAAAAATTGACTGTTTTTTTTTTTTGTTTGTTTTCTGTGGTAAGACCTGCTAATTCTCCTTCCTTTCCGCCAGGGAGGGATGAGGGCCATCCTGTGGGTGGACACGTTCCAGACGTTGACCATTATTATAGGTTTGGTCATTACCCTAATTTTGGGAACCGAACACCAGGAAGGCTTTGGTAAGGTGTGGGAAAAGACTGGAAACTCGAGTAAAATTAAATTCTTTGAGTAAGTATTGAACAGACATCTTGTTTTTTTTGTAGAAAACTGCATAGAGTAGCTATTTCCGGTAGGTTTCAGTCACGTGGAAATCATCTCTTCATCTAGTAACGTTGCTATCGACTTAGGCTTTCATTCCCATTATTGCGGTATAAAATAATAGCAGAATGAATATCGGCAGAAATAAATGAAATAGAACTTCATTAATAAACTGCGTAGTCAGCACATTCAGTTGTAGTCGAAAAGAAAACTTAACTGCGACCTCTAGCGGTAATTTCTGGACTCAAGAACAGAGTATGACGCTAACTACACGTACAAAGCGGGCTCTCCATCAAATGGAGGTAGTGCCAAGTGATGCCACCAACGGACGATTTCAGTCTGAGTAAGAAATCGACATATATGTTCTTTGAATCTGAGACGATATAATAACAGCATGTTCCACTGAGTGCCATAAGTTCCGACCACAGCCAGTTTAAGAACTAAACTGCGTGATTCACCAAAAATTTCTTCGATTGGTTGTCGTTAGGGATGTGATTCAGCTACAGCCAGGTAGCTTTTCTTCTTTCCCATTACGTCATATCAGGCGAGTGGTGGATAAGACTTACCGCGTGTATTATACTACGACTCAGTTCTTTTCTATAACTTAATATAACGAATTATTTTAATAAAAAAAAACAAAACTGGAAAAACTGAAATAAAATTTATTGAATTTACTTTACTAATTTATTTTGTTCATTCATTTACCAACTGATTGGCTACGCATATAAGGAAATTCCACTTCGCAATTTTGGCAGCCATCTACCGGGCCGTGGCCAAGGTAAATCAAAAGTTGCAGCAAAGAACTTTCAATGAGAAACCCAAGTTTACCATACTGACGGAATTTAGACTTTTACGGGGAAAGAGGCGCTACGCCTGTGGAGTTCTTTTACTTGTTTCCAGACTTTTTGTACCTCTAGTTACTCTCGTTGGTTTTTTGGTTTTTTTTACCTGTCTTTGAGATGTAAAGTATCGTGTGTTTACATATCTTCAAACAGAACTACTATTCACCAAATTATCCAGTTGTTTTCCTTCCCATTTTAACTCTGATCTAACGCGGCCAATTTATAATTTTTGTTTTCACCTGTTGTTGTTTTATTTTAATTTAACGAATTGATATCAGAAGCCTATGAAGTGAAAGCCAGTATATGAAGACCGCTTTGACGAGAACTTTCGTAAATATTTATCCCACTCAGCAGATTCATTCACGGGCCAAACAGCACCAGAATACAAACGAACAAACTAAAACCAGTATATACTTTAATAAACAGCCTGTAAGCAGACGTTATTAAAGTGTCCAAAACTAATGTTGTTGATTACGAATGAGTGGTAGCGAGTCTTCGTATAAGTTCGGGATGGTGACATAACATCCGGGTGTTTCTGTGCTGCTCGGCTTCCTGTCAGAGGTGCGCCATTTGAAGCCTCTCCTGGATTCCGCCGGATCTAGTGATAACAGAGTTTGTTTCTCGAGAGCGAAAGCGAATGAATGTCTGTCTCTATGGCTGACGGAAAAGAGTAAACCCACAGAGAGAGAGGATGTAATCCATGTTACGCTTTGTTTTCCAGCTACAACCCGGATCCAGAAGTAGAGTACACCATCTGGAGCATGCTGATTGGAGGATCTATTCTCTACAGCGCTATCTATAGCACCAACCAGGCTCAGGTACAGACCGCGTGCACCTCGTCCACTCTAAGCAAGGCTCAGATGTAAGGTTTACTTACTATTAACCCTTCACTGCTTGTTTTCTTCTTACTGTTAATAATATAAACAGATTTAAACTTGTAATTCGGGTACTTCAGTTGAAGCTTTTATTTGTCGTACGTGAAGATGGCATACAATAACCTGGATCATAACTGGTGGAGTAATCAGAGACCTGATAAACCTGTCTGCCTTTAACTCACCCAGCCTCGTATGATGGTTTTGCTCCGTTTAACTGAGAGAGGGCCGGGTAGCTTCCGCCAGCCAGGCGCCTTCTTAAAGCTGTTAAGTGTGGGATGACCGAGGAATTTTTTCATGTAGGCCAAGTCTGAGCAGAACACACTGTTCGATTCACTCCTGACGAGTGATGATGGATACGGTATCGAAATTAGTTCATATCAGTGTATGAAAGCAAATTACTCTCTGAATCTTAGTTCGCCTTCAGATCATCAGAGAAGCCAGGGTTTAGTTTTTCTTCGTAAATTCGTATTCACATTTTTGGTTGTTTTTATTTTAAAATTCTACATAAAATATACTTGTCACAGCTGATACCTATTCTAATTTTAATATTTTAAGAGCGTAATTTATTTGTATTAGTAAATTTAATTAATAATTAATTACATTCTATCATTTATTCAAAATTTCAGTGCTGTTTGGCTGACTTTTCCTGGACTTTTATTAATTATCTCCCTTTGCTGTCTGATCGGCGTCGTCATGTCAGCTTTTTATATAACCCGCGGCGACCCGAAAGAGATATTTAACTTAACTAAATCTGACCAGGTAAGGTGATGCTAGTTTATTAACTTTCTAGCCGTTGGCTTTGTTTCCGAAACTCTCCGAAGTCAAAACGCCTCTCACTTACCTGCTAACATCCGCACGATCAGGTGACTTCTCGTGCAGGAGGTCTGAACCAAGGTGGCGTCGTTCGTTCTTCCGCCTGATTTTAACTAATACGATCGTCTGTTTTTTTTGTTGCGTGGGGCACCTGAGATCCTGAGTCGACCTCCCAGCCGTTGCTGTTCTATTCCTCGGATGCTGTTTTCATATTGGCAATAATTTATTTTGTTGTATCTCCTGTGAAGGAAAGGGATATGTCTCTGACGCTGCTCCGTCAATAGCGGTTTTTCATAGTTACTAAAGACAATCATTGTATTCCTGTATTCCTTCCTAGCACACCTGATTTTTTTAACAAAGTGGAAAGGTAATTTGAACTAAGCAACATTACATTGTTACAATTTCTTTGGTTAATGTAGAAGTCTTTGGAAAAAAGAACCTGATATAAAAACTGAAGGTCGCTTAATACCTTAATAATCTGGGTTTCTATTTGCTTTTTGCTGAAGTCAAGGTGAAATGACTGGGGTTTTTTTTTTTCCATCTTGCAGTATCTGCCTTATTTTGTTATGGAGGTTGACAAGAAATATCTTTCCGGATTCCAAGGCCTCTTCTGGGGCTGTATTTTTAGCGGAACAATGAGGTACGTACCGCATCCGTTCTGCTGTTTTTGCCCATCCTGTCTCCATGATGTGTGCATGGGATAATCGTAGTAGAAACTCAAGGCAGCCAGACAGTTCCTTCCACGCAGACACCACTAGAGACCCAAACAGCCAGACAGTTCCTTCCACGCAGACACCACTAGAGACCCAAACAGCCAGACAGTTCCTTCCACGCAGACACCACCAGAGACCCAAACAGCCAGACAGTTCCTTCCACGCAGACACCACTAGAGACCCAAACAGCCAGACAGTTCCTTCCACGCAGACACCACTAGAGACCCAAACAGCCAGACAGTTCCTTCCACGCATGCACCACTAGAGACCCAAACAGCCAGACAGTTCCTTCCACGCAGACACCACCAGAGACCCAAACAGCCAGACAGTTCCTTCCACGCAGACACCACCAGAGACCCAAACAGCCAGACAGTTCCTTCCACGCATGCACCACTAGAGACCCAAACAGCCAGACAGTTCCTTCCACGCAGACACCACTAGAGACCCAAACAGCCAGACAGTTCCTTCCACGCAGACACCACCAAGACCCAAACAGCCAGACAGTTCCTTCCACGCAGACACCACTAGAGACCCAAACAGCCAGACAGTTCCTTCCACGCAGACACCACTAGAGACCCAACAGCCAGACAGTTCCTTCCACGCACACACCACTAGAGACCCAAACACCAGACAGTTCCTTCCACGCATGCACCACTAGAGACCCAAACAGCCAGACAGTTCCTTCCACGCAGACACCACTAGAGACCCAAACCCAGACAGTTCCTTCCACGCATGCACCATAGAGACCCAAACAGCCAGACAGTTCCTTCCACGCTGCACCACTAGAGACCCAAACAGCCAGACAGTTCCTTCCACGCAGACACCACTAAGACCACAAACAGCCAGACAGTTCCTTCCACGCAGACCCACTAGAGACCAAAACAGCCAGACAGTTCCTTCCACGCAGACACCACTAAAGATCCAAACAGCCAGACAGTTCCTTCATGCATGCACCACTAGAGACCAAACAGCCAGACAGTTCCTTCCACGCAGACACCACTAGAGACCCAACAGCCAGCAGTTCCTTCCTTCCACGCAGACACCACTAGAGACCCAAACAGCCAGACAGTTCCTTCCACGCATGCACCACTAGAGACCCAAACAGCCAGACAGTTCCTTCCACGCAGACACCACTAGAGACCCAAACAGCCAGACAGTTCCTTCCACGCAGACACCACTAAAGATCCAAACAGCCAGACAGTTCCTTCCACGCAGACACCACTAGAGACCCAAACAGCCAGACAGTTCCTTCCACGCAGACACAAGTAGTGACCCCAGACAATTCCTGCCACGCAGGCACCACTAGAGACTCCTTGAAACGTAAGTAACCTGTTAGCATCATAGCTCATCCGCATACATCTTGGCATCTACATGTGTGCGCGGACTGCACATGTTTCAATTAGGCTTTTGCGCACATCCACCATCAGCCACAAAAGCATTGAAGAGTTTCTTTTCACCATCCACTCTGCTTCATTTTCGCCTCTTTGACGGAGATGCGCAGTCGGCCAGCACACAAACGACAACCTCATGGCGTGGAGAGAAAACAGAAAAATTGTTTAAAACCGATCTTAATGGAGTTTCGAAATCCAGTTGTTTGTTAATTAGTTACCTAGAGGCTGTGTAGAATTTTTTTTCTGGGTTAGAAGAACAACCGATCGCACGCAGTTGTGTAGGAGTCCGACGGTCTTGACGTCGAGGAGGACCCCATCTTTCCCCCAATCTGGTAAAAACAGAATTCTCCAGGACTTCTCAGTCCTTCAACACTGGATCGGGAAAGGAAACCAAGGCAAGCTCTGCGACTAAACTGTCAGAAAGATACGACAGACATAAGGGTAAAACAGATTTACAGCGAAGATTGGGGATCCTACACTTCGCGAGGACTTTAGGACTTTAAGAAGTATCTCGAATCCAATCAGCTCCTCGTGGGGCAGCTGTATAGAGTTTCTGGACCGGCGCTGACTACAGTTGCAGGTGCGCGCTTAAGAAAACAGACGTTTCAACAAACAGAGAATATACCTAAAAGTGCTGCAGTAATTTTTTTTTAAAAAAGAAGATATTAATAACATGACACGGGAACAGTCTGTTTCTCTATTTACTGCTGAAAACAGCGTAGGACGGGTACATTTTCAAGATCTGGGGGGGTTATGGTGGAAGAAGAATTCATTTTTCTCATAAAAAGAGAAGAAAATCGCTTATCGTTCATTTGCAGCTGACGTAAAGGTTAGACAGGGTCAGCTCTCCGGGTTCTGAGATAACGGAATGGTAACGTAAGTCACGCTCCTTTTAAATATAATACATTTTTTTGTTATCTTACAGCTCCGTATCCTCGGGCCTGAACTCAATGACCGCGGTTATCTTGAGAGAATTTAACGTCTGTTGTCTGCCGGAAGGATCTCCAAACCGACGAGCCATGCTGATATCTCGGATACTAGGTACACACACAGTAAAGTCGAGCCCTCCCACTCGCTCTTCCTCTTACGCGCCCGCCACACACAGATTCCCTGTCAGTAGTTGCGACATCAGAGGGAACGTTCGTTACCCACGATGTCGCCTGTAATTATTATTTTCAAAACTCGCATCACAAGTTTTCTGGACGGTCGGATTTGCGCTACGATTTCGTGAGGGAAAACACAGTTATCGAAAAAGGGCTGTAAAAGTGTAGGCAGGCAGTCATCAGTGTAGTGGGGCGAAGAAAACATCACGTGAGCAGTGTACAGAACTTAAAGTCTTAGTTGGTGAGGGCTGCCCCACCTGACAGATCGCGGCCGGACTTTCCGGTGGAGCTGTATGCGAGACTTGAGGAGGATGTGGCTGTAATTCCCAGTCTTCTCAAAAGCGAAATTAAGGACCTCTGTTTATGTTCTCTACGGGGTAGATGGTGAGCCAGTAGAGATCCTGAGAATTACCTGGCTGCACGTACAGGTGCTAACGTTTCTTCAAGAATAGTGAGGTAGGTACACATCAGCGTCTCAGTGGATATGTAGCTGCCCGAAAACGTTTGCAAGACTGAAATAGGAGCACAGATGAAACAACAGGAGGACCAAACCCGGAAGGTGCCCTTCACAGATGATTCCAAATTTGAGCCGTCTAGCAATAATCAACAGCAGATCTTTTTTATTTTTTATTAGAGACAGACCAGGGAGCGATATAACAGTCAGTGTACAGTATACGAGCAGGGCTGTATATCAACCAAGGGTGTGTCCATATAATCGGAGTAGTGAATGCCAACAGGTACGGGCTAAAGACATCTCATTGGGAGGGGATCCATCTTCCAACACGACACTGTCCCCAAACATACAGCCAGCGTGGTCAAGAACTATGTTTCAGATAAAGATGCTGATGGAAGGCTTACAAAGATGGCTTGGTATGCAGAGTTCTGATGCGAACACCACTGAGGCTACATGGAGTTATACGGCTGCTGAGAAAGTCAAACGGCAACCAGTCACCTTGGATAAATTGTGGAAAGTGCTACACAATATTTGGAACAACAATCCATAGCCATACATTGATAACCTGTGTGGGGGGGGGGCGTGGAGACGTCTTGTTTTATATAAAGAAGAAGACTCGCATCCCAAATGCTAATCCGCTGTACAACGTATTCACTTTGTTTTTTGTATAATTTCTGAAACAATGCTTCGTATATGTATTATATAGTTTCTCTGTTACAATTGCTCATCATTTGCGCATGTCCCGTGTTTCCACGATTATTTCAAATACCGTACACACACTTTCTAAAAAAAGCATAATCAATGTATTTCTTGACATAGCATAGTAAATGCAAAGAAGTACACATATCTAATAAACTTTGTCTTAAATCCAAAGGTTTTATAATTTGTTTAATAAATATTTCTCTTCCACTAGTCTAATTGAGTAGTTACAGGTGCCCTAGAAACACAAAAGGCCATCAACAGAGTTCTTACACCGGCCGCCAGTTCTATCACCGAGCGGCACGAGAGTAATTCGTTCCCCCTCATTAACGATTCTGTAATAACATGTTCTCATATCTAATCGCGCTAGAACTGTAGCTCCTATTAACTGGAGATGGCTAAAAATAAAAATTAAAATCTCTGTCTTTTGGCTCAAAATGATTAATTATTTTGAAAATATAGAGATAAATGTCATGTCCAAGGATAGATACAGCGCTTCTTTAATCAGGTTTCTGTGCTGTAGGTCGTGTTGCGCTAGACAGCAGCCGTCGCTGAACCCTGACGGATAATCTACGTGGACGACTTTTCATAGAATCTCTTAGTTATAAACGAAGCCTTTAGAACTTTATTTATTGCTGTGTTTTCCACACCTGTGCTGTTAATCTACCTGACATTATTATTATAAATTTTAAAAAACGCCACTTAGATGTATCGATCATCTAGTTCTACAGCTGACCTGTTATGTGGTCTATAAAAGTTCATCTTTATAAATCGTTACTGTTGCTATTAATTTATCTATATTGCAGTTATTTTCCTTGGTTTTCTCAGTCTTGGAATCACCTTTATGTTTAGAAAGGTAGACGTCATATTAGAGGTGAGTTAATTTATTTGCATTGTGAGTATGTTGACTAAATATGCGGCCTTCAGTTCAACTCGAGTACAACTGGTGTGTTATTCGGAGGGCGAGCACAGCAACAAATCTATGACACTCACACACTCTCATTCTTTGGCAATTTACATCCGAACCTGATTTTCGAGTTTTTCTTTTCTTCCATTCATTTATGTAGTAAGTAGATGATGTGGCCGGCAACCGACTTCTCCATTTCCCGACACGCAGTCACTTTTTCAGTTGTCTCGTGCCCAACACAGGTGCGCGCGAGGGATTGTAGGGAAAGATCTGTAGATACATCTACGATACACTGATCCTTTCAGATCTTAATTACCAATTTTTTTTTTAAAAAATCAGGTCATCTAACACTACTGATAAGGAAGTTAGATGTGAATATCCGCCAATGGCCATAGATGTCGGCCCCTGTCTGACGTATCTTGTGTATAGTTCCCAGTGATTAACTGGACACCTCATCAGCTATTTCATTAGCGAGTCCAAAAATGGTGATCAGTCGGTATGTAAAAAAAAACACCCCCCCCACCAGATATTTTATTAGGAAACTGTTTTATATCAGATTTTTATTATTACATTTCCATAGCAATGAGCCAAACCGGATATAGGTCTTTATCTCCCCTGAAACACCACTTGCTTGAGGAAACAATCTTAGCTGATGTATGTATTTATTTATTGCGAAATGTATTTAATAATGATGCTAAAATCCATAATTGTTAATTATTTTTGAAGCAACGACCTCTGCTTCCTTTTGTTACTAAAATGAAAACAGGAATATCCTAATTAATTAACATATTTCTTTTTCAGATCTCTTTTTTGCTTTTTGGAAGCATGTGCTGCCCCCTATTCGGAGTTTTTCTTTTAGGAATGAGCTTTCCATGGGCAAATAAGTGGGTGAGCAGTACTAATTTTGTAAAAGCACGCACGTGGTGTTGTCGAACCCTTCCACTTCCAACACCAGCACACACTACATACAAAGAATATTTATTTGCTTTATTGACACAGAAAAAAAGGGGTAAAAAAGTATTGAGGTAACAAACGAAAAAAGATGTGGGGAAAAGTTTCTTGGTTTTTATTTTTCTTCTCTGCCAAGGGAGATTACTGTAAAAATGTTTAATAATTTTAAAGATTTGATATATTTTTTTTGGCTGTGCGAAGGGAGCTTACTGCGGCCTCGGTAGTAGCATCTTCCTTGTCACGTGCATCTTAATAGGAAGGATCCTGACTAGGTTGAACAAGTAAGTAAAAATGCACTTTGTGAACTTTTACCAAAAAATCTTAACAAATAACTAGAAACGGTCCGTGCGCTCTACATGCTTTTCAGCGATTGCATTCCGTTCTGGAGTTATCCCCCCCTTCAACAAACTGCTCTCTCGCGAAAGGAAAGCGTACTACAGTGACTTGGTGCAAGGGCAGACTGTACCTGTCAGACCTCAGGGATCCTTTTTTTTTTTAGAATTTATTCGTAAACGGAAAACTCGCAAAACGTCTAAAACCGATCGTGTTACGTTCTTGAGATTTCACCCAAACATGGCGACAGCCTGAAGGATAAGCTTTTGAAACTCCTTCCTCCCTCTCGTACTCGTGATAAGGGAGAGTACCGTTAGTCCAAGTTATTGGGTTAATTTTTTCTTTTAATTCTGCTTTTATGTAACAAGATTTCCGTTTGGTTTCCGTGGAAAGGAATCTGTGTAAATCACCAACATTTGGTTATTAAACTCAACTGTAACGTGTAGTTTATTCAGATTAAAATAGAAAACGTTTAAAATTGTATTTTAAATCAATTTACTTTATTTTATCTATTCATTATTTCAAGAACCGTCTCATTTCGACTATTCAACATCTCCTACATGTGGTTCGGCCCTTTATCAGTTTTTGTGGTTATGACTGTTGGGATTGTGGTCAGCTTTTGTACAGGTAAGTTGCTGTTTTGTTGTACGCCAGGTGTCGCTCAAGTTACACGCGGCTTCCTTCTGACAGTTTAGACTTTTGTAATTTAGTGTTTGATGTTTTTCTTCATTGTACACTTTCACTTCATTTGGCATAAATGATTTTTCCTTTAAAAACCTTTGTGAGTTACCCCCCCCCCCCCCACCCACGTATCACTTCTAATGAAATTTGAACCATACGTAGTTTACTTCTTATAGGTGGTGATTGGGGTAAAGTATGATTTGGTTTACATTAAGAAGCCATGGTGGTTTATTCGGGTCTCTGGGTTAGAAAGTTTAGTCTAGAAATATCATCTTAGTTATTGGCTGAAATATGTTGGCGTTGGGAGATCTTCCCTACCGACGCCATCACCGCCAGAGTTCTTGACGGAAAAACTAAGCAAAAATAGAGCAGCTACAAGATGATCCTGAATGCTTTAGAAGTATACAAATGCACTACTTCGTATCTATAAGCTAATTACCCCGGTAACCCCGGTTGAGTTTTTCGCTTCATCCAACGATGTAGCTCTCCGACGCCACGACAAGTCAAGGACTCGACATCAGTTTCTGTCGACGACGTTAGTGCTGATCTCGTCTTAATGTCCGTCACCCGAGACTCGGCTCTGCACAGCAAAGCAAATGGATTCATAACTGAACCCGGTGTCTCAGGATAGCAGGTTTTAAAACTATGCAAACAAAAAAAAAAAAAAGCATTTCAAAAAATGTTTGTTTTTTTAACAATAATTTTAAAATCTTACTGATATACACCGGGAGCCATAATTGTGGAACAGCCCATGAATTATCCCCTATCTCATATCATCTTTTCCCTTCAGATATTTTATGGGGCAACGCTGATTAGGAAGCCAACAAATTTATTTACTGGCATCCGTCCATATACATTTTCACAGATGTTAGTGTTCAACTAATTATGGCAGCGCCACAGAAACCAGAAGTGTTCGGCTCCAACACCCAGAACCAAGCATGGATGGTTGCCCAGTCTTCCTGTAAGGCACGAAGAAGTTCCTGAAGTGTGAGAGACACGGGTTGGTGACGCCCGCCGTATGGTGATCCAGTATCCAATAGGTGTCGGATGAAGTTCATGTCTGGAGAAGCGTATCGACGTTGGCAGTGTGAAATCCCAGGATCCCTCAGGGTGTAAGGCTGAGCACTATCTTGGTGACAGCTGTGACAGCGAACTACACCAAGGCAAAAAAGGGGATCCATCACTGAACGATGTCGTGCCGTTGACATCATCAGATGGGGCGGAGTGCCCAGGTGTCGGTTATGCGATGACGGACTTGGTGAAGTATGCGGCGTAGTACAGTGCTGCTGAGGTGGGTACTGATGAAAACGATCGCACTAATTCCCATGAGGAAGTAACGATTTCGTGTTTGTGATGTCACTCGTGAGCGACCTGATCCTTTACTGTCACTGGCTTTTCCGGTTTGTTGAAGCTGGTCTCCCAGTCTGCTTATGCTTGATTTGCGGCCGGGGTGGGGTTATCTCCCTCGCTACTGTTTTATATAACCTCAGCATTCTGTCACCGTTGTACCCCGAGTACCTTGATCCTCACGTGTGACACGCTATCACGTGATGCACGTGGCTGGTGACGTCAGTGTAAAGCGCAAGGAAAAATGGTCGGCAATATTATTATATATTGGAATCAACACTGGAAATACCGAAGATCGGTATTAGGGCTTAGAAAACGTAGACAATAAGTTTGTTGGAACTTTGATTATACGAGATTGTTTTTTTCACCATCATGTCTTCCTTTTCCCTTTCATTGGCAAGCGAACAGTCGGGGCCTCTCACGTCGATCTGCAGCTTAGAGATAAGCAGGCGGTGATGAGGCCTAACTTCTAAACTGACGGCCGGAGGGTGGACACGATACTTTTACCGAGGCTCTTTATTTTCAGGGTTAACGGATCCGGAAACAATAAACCCCAACTTCTGCTACCAGTGGTCGCCAAACGCTGTCGTCAGTCAGCGTCATCCTGCTGTTGCGGGACGGAAAGACAAGCTGCTGCTGATGTGAGTACCCGCTTTGGCGACAGTTTACCTAGCAACCGTCATGTTAGCTACATTCCAGAGAGGTGACGGATGTAATGATAAGTATGGATTCTTCACACTCAGAACACGAGGAAGCGGGTTTGTGAGAAATGTGGTAATATCCTGTTAATTGTAACAGAATTTCTTTTGCTATTTGAAAAAGTCTTGTCTGAGACGTTCGGCTGGAGAGACTTGTTTGATTCCTGAATCGTGTGACGGGTCAGGGAAGATGATCTGCGCTAGAAAAAAGGCATCAACTAGATGAAATATTAGAAAACGAAAGTAGAAAGACGTCCTTAAAAATTTACGCTTCTTCGTTTTATGTGACAGTAAGGAAGATTTGAAGTTTATGCTTGCGTTGCGTAGTTACAGAACGGTTCAAGTCAACGACACTGTGGGAACACCATAATGAACTGGCAAGAAGAGGTTCGCATGTTCTTTCAAACTTTAGCCAGGCCACTGTTAGAGTATATGCTGTACAGTTTCGGAGATAAAGCAAAATGGCGGATTGGAATTTAGAAAATAAAAAAATTTTCGGTTTTGCTGAAATCCATTTATTTAATTTTTTTCTGTTTGCAGAGGACAGAAGCAAAAGACGGGAACACCATGGTGCTGATGGCGGATTCGTTTGGTCAAAATCCAGAAGAGATTAAAGAAACGCTGGTGATAAGTAGTGAGGACGAGAAAGGAGAGGCCTGTGAACTGATGACAGCTAAGCACCAGGATGCCGACGAGAAATACGTTAAAAGCAGTCATTTTAAAGAGTGCGAAAGTCGGTAACTCACCGCCGAACTCTCCAGTCACTAACAGCAGAACAGAGTAGAGTGCTGCACGTCCAAGCTCGCTATATTCTGCCATAACAGAAACCGATTTAGCGGAAGGAGCCGAACAAAATTATTCCTGGCACCGATTATCAGCATCTGGAAAGCCCGTTAAGGATGTCGTCATCCTGTATGACACGGCACCTTTTCTCTCTTTGTCTATGTTACCAGTCAAGCACCAAATAACTAACATAAACCAAACGAGTTTATATCGGCAAGTTTCGCTCTTTTACCGGCCTTGAATTGTGTCGGGAGGAGATTTCCGACAACTGATCAGACGATCTTCCCCAAAGGGAGATTACTGTAGCTAGCTAACTTCTCCTAAGCAACAAAACAGTCGGCCGACAAAGATCTTCGCCGCCTGTCTGACTGTGGTGACCAACAAAGTGCGATGTTACATAAAAACGAAACTCTCCCCTTCAAAAACAAAACAACAACAAAGGAGGGAGAGATGTAGCAAAGGGAAATAACTCCTGAAAATTATTAATGTGCGATCTCAATTCTTCGATTTGTTGTAATTGGGCCAGTATAGAAAAACGCAGGCTTGCCATCAATCCTTCAAATCGCAAGGGCATTTTACAGTTATATTATACATACTTTTTCTGTAAAGAAAGAATAAATACATACACACAATTATCGTCTGCCATTCTTTAAGTTCATCGTATGATTCTAAATAATAGAGAAAAAATGAAAATGCGGTCCCTGGGGCTACCGAGTACAGTTTGGTTTCTGTTGCAATTCTGCCCAGATTTCGGTCATCAACTTGACCGAGAACCCCAGTTCCAGATATCTTAAAGTTATTTTCGAATTCACAGGCTTTCGGTTTCTTGTCGAGACGTCCGCCTAGCAGCCCCGTGATGAAGGCGTCCTCGATGGGGATGTAGGGCACGTACTCGGAGAGCTGGTAGAGGCGCGCCACCTGCTGGCCGGGAAGCACGTATGTGTTTCCCGACGCGTAGTTCGGGAATACATTCCCGGGGAACTCTGACAAGTCCACTTTCCACTTGCCGTACCTGTAAACTCTGCTGCCCAGGATCGTGCTCTGGTCTTCTTCCCTGAGCACTTCCAGGAGGCGCGGGATGTTAACAAAGACGTCCTCGTCCGCCTTCAGCACGTAGCTCGCGCGCCCACTTTAGCCCCATCACCATCTTTAGTGTCAGATTGTAGTAAGAGTCCACGAAGTCCTCCTGTACAATGTCTCCAAAGCGATGGCTCTCGGTCTGCACAACGTCCGATGTTGCAGCCCCAAGTAGGAACACGAGCTGAATCCCGGCTTTTAACGGAGTCTTGCGCGGCCAAGTACCTGTCTGCACCACGCTGCCCCAGGTGTTGCGTATCGCTGCCCGATGGCCGAGGTGAGCAGGTAGAGACGGGACAAAGATGAGCAAAAACGGCGGACTGTCGCCACTACACGCAGACCTGGCATCGAAAATAAAATCAAACTGGTGATGATTAATTTTCTGTTTACCCGCCATCAAATACGCAGACACAGTTGGCGAGTCTCTGTGCGCACGTCGTCCCGAGCTGCCACCGTATTCGCCGGGGCCGCTCTTCCTGTCGAAAAGTTCCCCCTGTCTACCAAGTAGATTAAAGAGGTTCCGACAAAAGACCGCGGCACAGGTTTTAATGCGTTTGCCTTTCATCAGCGGAAATCTAAAAAGAAAAGCGAGAGCGAGCATCTTAAAGGGTCAAACAGAAACAAAGTACAATTTCCTAAAGGTTTTAAAAACTAAACTTTTATTTCCACCACGTGGTCCGTTTGTTCCCCCGAGGACTGACTGACTAAATCGTTTGTTTTATTAAACGCCAGCACCCGACTTCCAGTGGCTTTCCTTTCCCTGTGTCGTGGTTCAGTACTGGGGTATTCGCTCTGTGTTAACCTGAAAGTCCGACAACAGCTACAGTCAAGAACAATGACGGCAAGTGAAGTTCTTACCCCCTGGCTGAGCTCGCACAAAACAAGACGTGGCGGTCATCTTTTAAGTAAATAATTTACTGAACCAGACAGGAAGAATGTCAGTGGTTCGGTCCCTGCTAACAGCCTGACTCGGCAGTGGATCAGTTCTAACTGACACCGAAGTATTTAAAAAGGTGTAGAATATATCAGTTAAAGGGACAAACGAGCTGTACGTGTCGCAGACTGTCCTGACTCCTGGATTTTCCCACCATTCAGACAAACAGACGGACCACCACCACATCGGACAAAAGAACGACACGGAATGGAGACAAATTGGGAGAAAACGGTGACTGATCTGGTGGCTACGACCAATATGGGAGATTTACTTACCGGCCCCAGACAGTGTAACAAAAAAAAATACCTCGGCATGTGACCACCTCTACAATGGGAGAGGAGAGAGACAGCCAGTGATTAAGGAAATCAATCGGCTGTTCTACAGTTAATCCACCGAGGAACTTTATCTTCCTTGCTCTTTAAACATATCTATTTATATTTCATTAGAAAAGGTTAGTCTTAGGATCGATAATTCGGCTTATTTCCGGTGGACAACCAGCACAAAGGCACCGGCTGCAGAGACAGGGAAAGAAATCGCGCGGTTAATTAGTATTTTTCTCGGGAGCAGAACCCGGCCCCTAAATCATCGTCCCCGTTCGTTAACTGGTGAAAGGTTTATTTTGAAATGGAATTCTGATTAATTAAGCGACGAACGAACGAACTGGGAATGACAAGAAAGTAGTTTTACCTGTCGCTAGGAAAGGGCAGGCGCAGAGACTTCACGGGAGCGCAAAGGTCAATAATTCTAAACACCGTTTTTTGAACAGGGGGGGGGGATTTTTTTGATTTACAGGTGACAAAGCGATGAGAACTTACCGCTGTTGCACCTGCAAGAGTAGAAAAGCAGCAGAGAAATCTTAGAACAGTTGGGTTGGCGCGGTCGGGAACGGGCGACTTCCCAAGGGGCAGGGGCTGAGGAGGTTAGCGAAAACCCGGTTACCTACCGAAATTTCTTCGCCCTACATCTATTAATCAACTCCGCAGGTAGGTAGATATTAAACGTGGTTTGTTGCTATGGATATATTTTCCACGAACAAGTTTCGACTCAGCGGATCAAGCCGAGCAGCCAATCGAGATCTTTGCCGCACCAACAGCTAAAGTGCGCGCCATAGCTGGAGACCAGCCATATTACCCCACAAAACACGACAGGAGAGGCCTGTTAGACTTACAGAATGTAAGCAGTTAATACTGGAATTGGGTTGCGGGCTAAGCACAGTAGAACGAAAGATTAATCGACCATATTTCTTCCGAAATGCGACAGAAAATCGGCCAGCATCTTACAGACAACAACCGCACAATTTCTGTGATCGGTGAGGAAGCAGCGAGCCTGAGTGTCAAGTCGCCGGTGATCAACATCTGAAACGCCACCTAGCGGCGTCCACAAGTGACAGGGCAATTGGCAGAAAATCCGTCCTTGCTTGGATCACAGACCGAACTCTGCCGAGATTCTTTGGGTAGGCTAACTTGGCGACTTTCTGCAACTCTGAAGTGGCACGAATCGTTTGCAGTTATGAACAAATTACTTCCCATATACTGTTGAGATCCGCATGACACCTGAGTAACCTCCCCACTTCTCCGAGTACCATTAGAAACGTAACACCACAATTACTCAGGTAGATAAATTCATTCACGCATCAGTGACCAGGAACAAAATGTATGTTTCGAAGTAGAAGTTATAAGCTGCTTCACTGATAGACGACGAGATAATTATCGCCAACCCTCCACAGTTCCTGACAAGCAGTCAACGACATAACCCGTCGAGAGTGTTCACTACTTCGAGTCGAGTGAGGAATCTGACTCATCGGTGGAGATGTACTCCGTCCGCTCTCCTTATTTGCAAAGTATCCTGAGGAATATAATCCATCCTGAAATGTTAAATGGCGCAAAAAAAAAGGGGGGGTGAGAAATGAATACTACTTGGTCCAGGGGAGACGGCACAAAGTTTGGATATGTAAACATGCTGTAGAGCTAAAACAAATTGCGTTTAAAACTAAAAGTCCTAGATTTTCTCTAAAGAGTAATGAGAAGTATACAAACTTTTATGTGATATAAGAACGACGACTATAATAACTGTAGCCTTTTAAAAAATACAGAAACTTGAAAATGTACACCTGAAAGACGGTTGAAGAGAGAAAGATGTCAAATGTTTCTTAAGTTTTCTACTTTTTGTCACCAGTAACATGATTATTTGTGCCTTGCATGATCAGAAATGATGTCAGGTACCAAACGAAGCTGCAGCACCTTAAGTGCCAATTCATAAATTCCTGCAAAAAATGTGCAATAATTTTTAAAATACTAGTTGATACGGGGGAGGCTTCAAACAGCACTGACAGAAGGTAACTACCCTGCTAGAGAACAGAATACATCTTAAAATAAAATATTCTCTGAGTTGAACCTTTTCTGTTTTTTGTAAACTTGTCAGTGAGATCACCAAGAGAGTGCTTGTTTTATTAGAGATCAGTTAATAATAAAATGTATGATTTCTCGGTTAAACAGATTTTTTTCCCCCTGTACAACTATGAATCATTCCTGTAATTATTTCTTGAGCATTATGTCAAAAATGGAAAGATTCAATGCAAGAATCCTTAGATGAGCATGCGACAGCTCACCTGGTTTCATGGAACATATATCCACCATCTGCATTAGTTGTGGCACATTGGGGCTGCTAAAAACACCTGTCTCAGCAGCAACACAAGAGAAAACGCCAGCACGGCCAGTAAGAGGTGAGTGAACAAGTCAGTCATCACACTTGAAGGAAATGTAGAATGATGCCAAAGATGGTAGGTACCTGGAAGGAAATGTTTTAGTCTACACACGAAGACAACATTCACAGCCATCCAGTCATGCACGACTGCCACACAAGACAAATACTAACAAAAGACTGTCAAGCATCTAAAGATACAGAGAATTATGCTGAAAAGAATAAAACTTATTCTGTACCAAACCTCATTATGCAATAAAATTGCCAAACGCAACAGAAGACAAGAATTAACAAAGTTGCAGAAAATTAGCCGAATCACAGACACCTGTATCATTTAATAGAAGTGTCCCTACATATGCAGCAGGCAAAATAATTAATGGTGATTTTAAAAACACGTACAATAAATGTGGTCTCTTCTGATGAGTCTAACTGTGGGGAAAAAGTGTAGGTTTAAGGATGTAAGTTAATGCACGCTACCAGTCAGACATCATCAACTTTAAGCTTTACTACAAATCTTAACATTCTCAATACCAATGATCTAATCCAACAGTAAGCTTCTCATCCAGTGCAATTTATGGGATGCACATATTTCATTAACTCACTGCAATGCATCAGTAGCATTTCTTCTTTCTGCTATCTTAAGTAAATGCAGATGGTAATAGAGCATAATCAAAACACCAGAGGTTAGTTAGAAAATCAATCGGTTTATGAATCTTATGTAGCCAATTAAAATCATATCATAATCAGCTGTCTCACTGCCACTCATTGTTCTTGAGATTTATTTAGTTTAGTACTCTGATACATGAAATGACTGACTGTGGATCTTAAATATGATGATTACCTAGCAGAGAGCTCTAATTATATATTTAATTTAAAAACTGCTTAGTCTGCACATCACCTCAAAGAAGAAACTTTACCTGATTTTCTGGTAATTTCCAACAGCAGCCACTCAACAAATATGGGTTAATTGTAAGATCGGTCTCTCATAGGAAACAAAGCAAAGCACCAGAGAGCAGCAGAGTTTTCTTTCATGCAAACGGCTAACCTGATGGAGCAGTAATAAAAGCTTTGTATGCATTTTAAAGAGATTCTGCAGAGATAAAATTCCTCATCTAATATACATACAAACCTCATAAAATCTGTTACATTTATAATCCCAGTTACCGACAGTCCTAATTGCCCTGCTGAAGACTGTTCTCAGCATTAAGGGAATGGATGGAAGGCTGTGATTGATCTTTAGAGACTACAGCAAATTCCATTTATTAAATCATTCACAGATCATCACTGATAATAAAATGGTGACTGCATATAGTTCTGATTTGTTGATGCCACATACTGAGATTTTGGGGATGGCTTTTGATGAGGAAGATGATGAATGGTCAAATCTACACTTTATAGGTCAACAAAAGACAAAAGATAACTTTATCTGGAATCACTTCCTGTGTGGATATGAGTTACAGTGTAGCCCTGTGGTCTATCCACAGTAGAACCTTTTTGCCCTTGCTGTTTAGTGTCAATGTCAGAAAACAGATAATGGCAAAACTTCAGCTATGACAAACAAGATAGATATCAAACAAAAATTAAATAGTTAGGGTTCTGCTATTGTATTGGATGCTGGTCTGCATAATAATTCAAGTTTTCTGCATGGCTAATAATGGGAAAATGTAATGATTCATAAAGCAAATACATGATTTCTGAAAAGACCTCATAAATCCTGACAACCCATGTGACTCATTTAGAAGTGGTCAGTGTCAAGCTGGAAGCATGATTTGTACATAGGTTTTATTATTGTTATTTCTAGTGATGCTCCCCCCAAAATACTTAGTAACTCAATAGGTCAACAAAGCTGATATGCCATACCACACCTCCCCATTTTAGCTGAGATGCCTTCAGACCTCAAAAGTCAGAAGAGGGATTCACAAAACAATGACAGCTGCAACTTAGAATAATTTTTTAGACCACTTTACACCAAGTCTGTCTGCGCTCCATTCTGTATGGCCTTCGGTCATCATTCTACAGCACAAACCCTTCCATGCATAATGCAATAAATCTGATAGTGGTTGCTGTTTCTCAGTATATTCCTGAAAGAATTAGGCCACATTAATCTAGATATATTGATACTCTTTTGTTTTATGCAGAATTAAAACCTGCATTTATGTATATACAATATTACCAACTTTTCAATTTTATTTCTTCATTTTCTGTTTATAAAACTTTCCTGATTATCAGGTTTGTTTTATGCTCGCTTTCTGAATGTGGATTGACCAATGAAATCTCCCATAATCAGTTTCTCAGTGCATATAGTGTACTGGCATGTGACTGTTAGAAGAGACATCCAAGACAAAACATGCTACAATAAGTTTATGTTGGAACATTAATCACACATTCTGCTTGATAACATCATATTGGAAGACAGTGCTGCCAATAATGCTGTCAGTATATAAATTTAACTGGCATGTGAAATACATATGGTTTTATCTGCTCAGTACCAAAAAGAAAACTCAGAACAAATTAAGATTGCCATGCTGTTGTTCCTATTCTCTCATAACTGTAATAAACTATACTTCAAAGCTTGCTCCCGGAGTCTATAGATGGCAAGGAAAAACTGCATTTAAACAGAAAGCATTATAGATGTTTAAATGTAAACATAAACAATAAAAAAATGTTTTGGATATGCATGTTAATAAATACTGAAAAGTGATTGATTCAATACTAACTTAGGTTGCCTCAAATCCATTCCACTAAAAAAAAAAAACAAGGTTTGGTGTCTTATGAAAATGTTCAAAGAAATAGTGTACCACAGGGATCAATCTTGGATCCTCTCTTGTTTTTGATTTAAATAAATGATAAACTGGTAAATGTAAATATTAAGTGTTTGCAAGTGAAAATAAATTTATGTAACAGTTGACAATGGAAAAAAAAATAGTTACCTACAAATAAGTTTCAAATAACCTGAATAATTCATTAGATTAATCAATACAATAAAAAAGAAAAGATTTAGCAATAAAACGTGTCATGTCAATTAAATTTTAAATAAGGGGAATTATCCTCATTATATAACAAAAATATAAAATTTCTGAAAAGTCTTAGGGGCATTACTATTAACAAATGTACTAAATGTACATAAATCTTAGTTGCTAACAAAAAGTTAGAAATAATTAACTAAAATATCAAAACAAGCAATCAAAAGTTCTTACACAAGTCTCTATGAAATTCAGGTGTGGAGCCCATATGTTTTTTAAAAAAGATAAAGCTTAGAGTTTCTAGAATGTTTCTAGCTTTTCAGCCCTTAAGTATGCTGTAATTGTGAATGTTTACATTTATCCAGTTTAGGTACTTGAGAAGTCATCTGATAAAAACTTTTAAAATAAATTTGTGAACAGCGATAAGTTCTTTCAGTTATAGTCTACACTCACTAGAGGAACAGCTATAAATTAGCTAAAATCTCAACATGGCTCAATATTTTAGCAACAGGGTTTTAAATAAATAAATTACTGGAGTTATGAGAAAATACACCAGCTTGAAAATCAAATTGAAAAATACTAATTTTTAATTAGTCAAGGGCCTCTATTCAGCTTGATCAAGCCATGACAGCTTCCTGGTTCCTTGTACTAAGTAAACTAAACATCCACTCCTTGATTTCATTATCACTATACATCCATCCTCAAAATAAGTCCAAATCTCCTCTACTGGCTTTACATACAATGCAGATTGTTTCTCTTTCCTCTTCCTTTAAAAAACTTCATCTGGTAGGACAGACGGAAACAAACAAACAAACAAACACAAACACACAAAAAAGGTGAGAAAAAAGGAGAATTTAAATCACCCCAAGATGAGAAATCTGTGCTATACAGTAGAAAGGTACTCGAATCTAGTAAAAAAAACTACTTTTCATGCCATGCTTAGAGATGTTTATATTTATCTGATTCTCTCCATTGTTTTTAGCAGTTAAAAAAGAATTAATTGTATGACACATCAACATGACTTTAACTACATAGGTCCTGATTATATATATCTAGTATAAAGATTGCTACAGGATATTACATTGAAAAAAAAAAAGATGTACATCAGATTCATTAAGTTATCTCCTGAAGGTAAACTTCATTACCACAGTCTAAATGGCATACTCCATAAAGTCACAAATACACTTTTATATATATATAAAATGATTTCATTTCCAATTTAGTTTTCACCACTATCTAAAAATCCTAAAATTTTTTAGCCATGACATCCAGAAAGAAAGACATTAAATTCTCCCAGATGAAACTGTTCACTCCTCTTAACATTACTCTTATATTTCCTGTAAACTATTTGTTAATGCAACTGTCTAGTCATCCCTCCTGAGATAATAACTAGAAAATTCCAAAAATTTTGAAGAGATTTTATTAGTAAGATATTCTTTAAATGTGTCAAGCCCCAGAAACAAATTCTAATTCAAATGGTTGATAAACCACATCCAGTCACATACAAGGTTATCCTTCATGTAACTTTTTGCACCGGCTTCTCTTTACAGAAACTAAATACTTTGAGCAACACTAAACAGCACAGCATAGCAGTCACATGTGGTCTGGCACACGATCACTTTACAGTGATTATTGTGTTGGAATGGTATTTGATCCACAATGCCAATCTGTCCCATTGCTTACATCCGAACTTCTCTTTAACCAACATTCTCTGACATAGAGAAAAAACATTATTTTAAAACTTGTGCGCACATAATTCACTTGATAGAATGCCGTGTGATTCACTCTGAATGTTGTAATCATTCCCCCACATTTAAATCATTGTAAGTACAGAAACCTACATTTCAGGCTAAGCAACTATATTGTAGAAAAGATCATAAGACAATTCTTTCCTTTGTTTGCACCACCAATAAAAATTAGCCTCTTTGACATTTAATTTACAAACCACACTTCTAATGCCATTTTCTTCACTAAAACAGATAAATTTCAACCTGAAATCAAAATTCATCTGCCATTATAACTAAAAGGCAGACTCAAAATTGACAGGTTAAACTAAATATAACTAAATTCACAGTCAAAAATATTATCTGGCTTAACCTGTATTTAGTGGGTAACTACAGAAGCAAAATAACCCTTCTTCTGGTAGCAAAACAGTGCTACATGCTTAGCTACAATGCATAAAACATTATAAATTCAAATAACTTATTTCCTAGAAAAACGTGTCTTAAATATGGTTTTGTTTATTGCTAATTCCAAGAAATTATTTCTTTAACTGTTTATATATATATGAATAAATTTCTTTTCCTTTTCAAAACAAATATCAGAATGTCTATCTATAAACTTTGTTTCCAATGTAAAACTGTAATAATCCACTGCAACCATTTTTACAAACAATGTCATCACTGTGGACCAAAAATGTAGTTAGTTAAGGAAAGAAGAGGGGCAAACTAAAGCATTTGCTGACAAGCTACTTGGCTATTCAAGAAAATCACTTGACCAGCATCTTCCATTTTTAAACTCTTGACATAAGATGAATGTAGCTCACTGACATCATAATGAAGTCTCTATGATGTTAAGCCAGCAGCATAACTATGATGATGAAGCACTGTCATTTCATGCTATACTAGCGACAATTCTCATCAGTGATCAATAGGAAGAAGTTCTGTACTGGCACAGGAACTGATGCATTTAGAGAGCAGTTTCCATCAATGCCTATAAATGAAAAAAATCCACTGATCCTGAAATGAAAAACGTTTAGAAATCTGAGAGTTTGAAAGAATGAATAAACAAACAAATAAAACAAAACAACCCTCACGTATTTACTGATCTCTGTCACTAGCAGGTTTCCTAAAAAAAATAGGAAAAAAAACCCATTATCACCAAGAAGCATGTTGAATGGAAATGAAAAGGAAACAAGACTGATTCTTGCACATCAGACCGATTAATGACCACAAAGCCTTTTTTCAGCAATGCTCAGCGAAAATTTTCACTATATAGGAAAAAAAACCATTTATGATGCAGATACAGGAGAGGGTAACTGAGCCACTTCCATGCTCCAAGCCAAGTTGAAATCAGAAATCTTTCTTGAGAGTGGTTGGCTCAGGTTTGACATATGACCAACAAAGCTGTAGTGTAACTCTCCCTGGCAGATTTCAGAAGATGTGCACACAAGTCATGAATGCAATAACTAAAATCTTTTGCTACTTTGTGCCATACAAATTGATTCTTCTTGATTATGAAAGAAGAAACAGAATATCTATCAGTTATTTACCAATTTAAAAAAAATTAAAGTATAAAAATTCATTTTGCAGTACCTGGTGCATGAAGTCTTTAGGAGACTCAGAATGATTCAATACAATTTCGAGCAGAAAGAAAAGGAACACTACAGTATTCATAAATCTTGTTGTTGACATGTGCAAATCCAGACTAAAAACAGCTGGACACATGGGGTAAAAAAGAAGTATTAAAGATCAAGGTTTTGGGTGAAAAGCAATAGATTATTTTTAACCTGATAATGACATGGGTGGACTATCTGTATCCTCATCCAGATCTTGTTCTGTAGTAGCATCTCCAGGTATCTTTGTTGTCTGGCTAAGCTGTGACACCTCATCAGCCTCTTGCTGCTGTTTGTCAGTCAGTTCCTCATCCTTATTAATTAATGCATCAAATTTTTGCCAAGCTTCTTTTGCATTCTGCATGCCATCAGAAGCCGCTAAGAAGAGAACAGTAAATGAAGGCTGTTAATCAATGAAGCAAAAACCTGTGTTAAAAGGAAAGAATTTAACAAAATGGCTAATAAATAAACCAAAAATATAATCTGTTAAGATATTTAATCTGAGGAAACCCCACCCTTACTCAAAGAGAAAAGTACTTCAGCAAATCTTCTCTACATAAAAATCTATGGCTTTGGTTGGTCATGATTTTTTTTTAAACAAAGGAAAATTATAAAAAAAGGTAAAAAAAATGATAAAATAAAAACATTTTTGTTCACAGTACTAGTAAATATTTCAAATTAAAACACTGTATCTAATACATATTTTCAAGTGCTTGTGCAGCTGTTTGTTAGTCTTTCACAGCTGAAACATAGCACCTGAAGGTCCCAAATTTTGGCTATAATGAAGGTACCTCAGGATCCAGGGGCACCAGAGCCTGGCCTCAAAGGCCAATAAAGGTTCAGCATTAGCACAGCTCCATGGTGCCCATTCAACTCAAAAGTGACCACAGATTTCAATTTTTTAACATTGATCTTGAAAGTCATTTGAAAGCCATCAACAGCAGGTTCCGGTATCATACACAATATAACATTGAAAACTAAGAATAAAACTTAATTTAGTATCTTGCTACAGGTTTGTCATCTGCTTATAAGCTGACCCACATTGGTCAGGCACCTTTTCTGATTCCTAAATAAGTTGTCCGAAACAAAACCATTGTGCAATTTTAAAAAGCCTGTTTTCTCTTGATTCTTTTATCAAGATTAAACCTTTCTTATGGGACAAATTAAATTTAAGTGTTAAGAAATGTATCATTAACATCAATTCAATGTTCATTCAATTGTGTGATTAAACAAATAAAATTTCTGTTTAACTATTTTTATAAAAGCCATTTTCCCCATGCAGCACGGGGGGCACCGCAGCTGGTCTATCAATGATTTGAACTAACTTCCAGCTTAACTTATGTAGAAGCGCAGAGTCTTGACCTTCAAATGTCTGTACATCTATATAACACTTTTTTTTTTTTATTGCAGTGTATTCATTCTACATCTAAGAAAAGAGCAGAAAATGGTAATGCAAGGTAGGCAAGAATCAACTTTCCAGGTTTAATGACTATTTATAATCTATTTTGTTTTGTTTTAAGCTGCACCTATTCATACTCTAATTGGACAAAGAAATATTAAAAAAAAAAATATTTAGCCCCTTACCTCTACAGTGGTTAATAATCCTGGACCAGAGGTCATTTTGAGAGAGGTTCCTCAAATGACCAACAATGAACATGTGGTGTCGGGCCCTAGTTAGTGCCACATTTGTTCGCCTGAAAAATGCCAGCATTCATAACTACTCCATGAATCCAAAACACAACAGAATAACTACTATATGTTGTCACATCATTAGGGTCTAGGGCAACACAGGAATCCTATCCTTTACATTTACTGATCTCTTTTGCAACAGAAGACTGACTGACTACCTGCTGTTATCCATCATGTTTCCCAATCTATCAGACAGACATCTGCAGGATGTAGGTACACAGTTCATAGCCTAAGGGAGTGATTAGCTTGTCACACCTGTTCTCTCCAGAAAATTCCAATAACTCTATGATTAAGAAACGTACAGTAATAAAACTGAAAAATATGTACTGTGATAGTAGCCTTTAAAGAATAACTACAAAAACAGCTAGAAGATCTGACAATCACCTGGTCCATCAAGATTTGACCAGTAATCGGCCAGGTTGAGGATGGATAATCAAGGTAGCTACTGCTCTTTAAAATGACAGTTGTTGATCTGATCTTCATCAGATGTTTCCTCTAAGCAGCTGCCTTGCAAGCATTATGGTGTATGGTGTTGGTGCACCATCCTGCCCAAGGACTGCTCCAGCCAACAGGTGACAGTACTGCTTGCCTGTAACAACGCAAATCTACAGTATATTAGGCCAGCTTTCAAAAAAGAATGGGCTGATGATAAAAGAGATGGTTTCTTTAAAAGAATGGCAAGGGATACCAAAATCCTGTAATTATGCATATTCACTGTTCCTTTGGAGAGTGAAATGTTCTTCTTCATGCCATAAGACAGTGCTCAAACACACAGTCAAGCTCCATATATATATAATCATGCCAAGCCTGTTGCTATCAGTTCCTGCATGAGCTTTATCATGTACAGATGGTTGAGTGTTATTCTCCTAAAAGGTAGAATACAATATATCTGCTCGAAAAACCACATAAAGTGTGCTGTAGGTTCCACTCCAACCGAGTACTGCTGCTTCCTCTGTTGCATGTGTAATTTCTGCAACTTTTTCCAAGAGGGTTGCTGCCCATCACCCCTGGAACTGTCACAAACACATCCTGTCTATTTAAATTTCGCAGTCAAACTTTGAACAGTGTGTTTAATTTTCTGAATTATTCCATTTCGGAAGAAAATCTTCACTAATTTTGCCTTGGTTTGTAGAGTAAAACTAGGTCTTATGATGATTATCCAAGTTACTTCAGCCTGCTTTAGTATAAATTTTAAAAAATAAGTATGGAAATAAGGGCTATTGTTACACCCACTAGTAGCAACATTTATTAATTGCCTTTTATTGGTTCACCTTGTCTCTAGGTGCTCATACCTGTGTTTCCCAATTTTCTGGCATTTAAATAGAAACTATCAACTGAACAGCTTAATATTTTCTGAATAATGGTGGCTGCAGCAGGTGCTTGCAGCATTTATGAAAATCAGATGCTAAAAACAGATAATAAACTCATGCTGACTACTAGAAAAAAGTTAAAGAAAGTAACCAGTGTATTTAAGGATGGAAACAAGAGTGCAAAAACAAAAGAAAAATTGCAATTTTGTATTAAGAACTATGCGGTAGTACTACTTTGTTTGTATAAAGAAAAGAAAAGCTGCATTGCTTACTTGACATTGTTTATGAAGCCAATACTATTTGTGCGAACACAAGACAAAATGATGATGTCTCTTTCTCCTCCCTGAAATGCATCCACAGTCGAAACTTGAATCAGCCTCACCTCACTTTCATTTGCAATTCTAAAACAGATAGAAAATAACTGCACATGCTTTTCAATTCCTAGCAGAGAAATTTAATTTACAATTAAAATGATAGGTTTAAAAACCTCAAGTCATATACATAAAGAACTCAGTTTTTTCCTATTTTGTTTTTTAAAGTATGTTCTTTGATAAAAGTTTTCAACCTTTTTTGTGTATATCTCATGGCTGATAATGTATGCATAAACATTTAGTAGCATGTGCCCTGCAGCCATCATATGTATTTATCAACTTAAACATAGACATAAATTGCAGTCTTATTCACTATGTTGATTTTTTATGGACATTTAGAACTCTATAGCTTTTGTGAAAGCATATACAGCATATAAAATATAGAAGAATAAATAACATGGACAACAAAATGAAACTTTTTGTCTGCCACTGAGCAAATATGGATGATCTTAGCTAGATTTTGGGTGCTGATTTCAAATCTGAAGTCAGAATTTGGCTAGGATGTCAGGTTTTTGAGATATGCATAAATTAGGAATTTAACCACTAACGCTATATTATAACTTAAGTTATATGAACTATATAAAGCTTGAACAACAATATTTGATATTCAAATATTTAATGTGAAACATATTTGCCATGATCAGACAACAGATGCATGAGAAAGACTGATAAAAGCAGTATGGAAGATATGGAACACATTTAACCTACATAGTAGGTACGTTCCAAATGTTCAAAATGTTTCAGACACTTGTTCTTGTGCTTATGTGAGGTATCAGTCTCCCTTTGGAGGAACCAACAGTAATCACCCATCATGTTGAGATTGAATTTGCCCTGATATCTACTTTGCATCACCTTTATGTCTTGGTGGAACCTTTCACCATGCTCATCACTGATAACCCCTAGATTGGTTAGAAAAAAATCAAGATGCGAATGCAGAAAACGTATCTTTAGAGACATCCTGGCCCCCATTCACATGTTTTCCACATACTCAACATAGTACTCAGCTTTATATTTGCCAAAATAGATACTTCCCATGCTGCAGTCTCCAGTGGGTTCAGCTTATATTTTGAACCCGTTATCACGCATGAGTTCTTGAATTTCGGGCCCCACAAAATTTCCTTCTTTGAATTTAGCTTCACTTTTGTCAGCACCAAACTTCTCTCTTAGATACTTTAAGCCATCACTGTCTTTATCCATGGCTTTAACAAAATGTTTCATAAGGCAGAGTTTGATATGAAGCGGCGGAAGGTAGACCTTCTGAGGGTCTACCAATGGCATATGTTGCACATTGTAGTTGCCAACTATAGGTTGCTGTCACATAGGCCAGTCTTTTCGGGTGTAATGGTTGGCATCATCACGGCTGTTCCAAAGACACAAGAAACACATGTGTACCCAAGCTGCAATCAGTGGAGGAGAGAAATAACTTTGAGATCACCCCAAATTTTCCATTTATGATCCGAATAACTTGTTACTTTCAAAAGGAGTTCCATCGACTCGTAAGTCTCTTTCAAGCCAACTGCATGAGCTATAGGAACAGAAAGTTTTTGGTTACCATGATGTAACAGTTCAGCTTTAGGGCTTAGTTTGCTATAGTCTATGAATAATCTCCATTCATCAGTCACATGCCATAACTAAAAAATGTGACATCCTAGAGCAAAACAGTTTTCAGATTTGAAATCAGCATGCAAAATACTACAAAGTAAACATGATAGTGTTCTGGTGGCAAAATCATTGTTTTCCAGTGCAATCAGTCCAGGAACTTATATCAAGATGCATCTGGTATATGAGATAAGGCACTTACTTGCTGTTGCCAAGAATAGTAGCCAGTTGATATGCCTGTGACTTATACAATGTTATTATTCCAATAGATGCTGGTTCAATCCCAGAAGTCAACAGGGCTTCTATCATATGCACAACAAACTGTGCCTCATCCATGTTGAAGTAGCTGCCTGCTGCATCACAGCACTCTTTCCCAGTATTCACATCATAAAAACACAATGTAGGAAGATGAGGCTATGAGAAAAAAAAAAGTTATGTAGTGATGTGAGACAAGTTTAACCAGTTTATACATACTGTTGATGAGTTAATACATACCACTTCTCTCAACTGTTTGTACAGTCCATAGACAATACAAAGAGCAAGTAGTAGAACTGCTTTATTCTAAGCTTCTAAATTTTCATACAATAATATTAAAAACTCCAAAGTGCAACTTCAGGAGGAAATAATTGGTGTGCACCCCTCTCAATCAAAAGATATTTTTGATTAATAGAAACTAAAATTCTATTAGAAAGTCAGGTATATTTCCTTAAAGTTTTTTTTTTCTTGGAATTTAAGGAAATGGTTCAATGTATGGATAAATAATAAATCAATCAGAAAAATTTGAAAAAAATATATCCATCCCACTTCTACAAAATCTCATTAGTATAACCTATATCTTGTAGATGCTCATTTATATATATATAAGCTTATACTTGTGTTCAAAATAAAGTATCTGAATTTTATATTAAATATAAAATATTGATTATAATAAGATGATCTGCTCTTGGTAATCATGTGACCTCTATCAGCCAATGATGTTATGACATCTATCTACCCACAGTTCATTACTTTTATACCACATGAGACACAACCACATTTCAAGTTGTAAAATCTGTTGCTAGGCAAAATGTTTTGGGAATCAAATCAGACAAACAAAATTTTCAATAAACTACTTCTATTATCTAAAAATTGCTTATTTTTGTTTAAGATTTCTGATCTGTCAATCTTAAGAGAGGGTTCATTGTACTTTTTTTTTAGTCAAAACAAATAAAAATTATTTATTTCAAAATAAAAATGTGTTAGGCTGCTGTAAGTAACTGCCCTCCCAAAAAATCCAGCACAGTCAAAGTAATAAGGAATAAATAGCAATGCAAAACACATTATCTCATTTAAAATGATATCAGTGTAATGTTATAATTCTAAACTTAATTTGTATCTTTAGGATTATATACTTTTAAAAAATTCTTTTGTATGAATGACTTGCCTATCTGTACTCAGATGCTACTTCCATTTTAATTCATTTTCAAACTGCATGAGCTTAAGACTGTAAACTCTAAGAATGATTTACATTGCAAGAATCAGTAAGAATAAAGACAAAATGTTGACTTATAAAACATTACCATAACAATGTAACACTTATTTTCCTTATTTCTGTGGAACTTTTAAGTTATCTCAATAAAACAATAAAACAGCCTACTAAGTTTGCAAAGTAGGTGTATGCTATCTCTTACTAAAGACCATTCTAGCCAAATAATTACAAATTTATCCATGGATACATGATAATTTCAATTTAATTATAAATACAGTACATATCTGAAAAAGCTTTGAAGGAATGGCTAGAAAAACTTTTTCCATCAATAATATAATTTAAGCTTTGTTCACATGGATGTGGGCTACAGTAATTTCTAAACAGAAATTGGTATTTAACATGTGCTAACTAAAGACAGAAGAATACAATACATCTGATAAAAATGTCTACATCAGGTGTATAATCCTGTCAGTAATAGCATGTTCCAAAAGTAGCTCAAGTTCACATGACTACCTATAGTATGTTGGTAAAGTTTATACACAAACACCTAAATGATTTATGGAAAAAGTCAAAGTAGAAATCTAAGTTGAGTTATAATTGAGATAGACAAACTGGTGCTTAGAATACATACTTCAAATGATGAGAGTCAGTATGGAGATAAGATTACAGGAAAACATAAAGAGATCCTACCACAAAAAAGAGATTGTTACAAGGTTACTGGGTGAAAGAGAGAGAGAAAATGTGCAGCTTGTTGCAGCAAGGGGCCAGAGAGTTTATATTCATTGATTTTCATCCAGAAGTGAGGGAGTCATGATACTAATTTTGCCAGTTTGAGCGGGTGGTGGAAAATCAGCCTGTTTTTACTTTCATTCTTTAACTAAAACGAGATATGATCTGCTGGGTTATTCACTGTATTGTCCTTTATGCCTACAGTGAATAACCCAGATACTTTCTGATGTTCATTAACCAGATGATACTGACAGTAGTCCAAGAGAATAAATGGGATTTAAGTAAAGAAGAGAGGAAATGCTTAGCTGGCTACTTACATTTAGAGTTTTTCTATCATCTGCTGTCACTCCATTCACAAGTTGGCCACTGTAGAAAAGACTGTTTACAATGGCACTAATAGCTGGATGACAGCGGTACTGGGTCCTCAGCCAGATCGGCTTCTGGCCCTAAATAAAATGGCATCAGATTCAGCAGTTCAGGAAGAATGGGCAAGATGTTAAAGCCCAGGCGATGCCTGGCTTTGTTAAAGTAAAGTGGGTGTCATTTATTCTACTGAAGATTGGTTTATAAATATGATAATCAATGGCAATACAAAAAGTGTCATTTATATTAAAGAAAATCGGTGCTTTAAAAATTAATCTTCCACTTTCAAGGGCCTTTTATTTTGTATAACACACACACACTACTTTTTAAAAGCAAGATATAGTGGGTCCAAAAGTCTTGTTGCCAAGCCTAGAAATCAGTTTTGGTATTTAAGGTAATCTTTTTACTTTAAGAAGTGGTTTTTCTTTTAGGTAATACACAAATAATTAACTACTTGTATTTAGGTGCTAGATTTGAAATAGCTGTTTTGGTTAAAAGTTACATTTTCATTATTGTCTGTGACCACAACGATAACAGTTTCATTGCCGGCTGACAAAGTTCCCTGTTTGGGCACAGAAATTTATCTACCTTTTCAACACATGACAACATTACCAGTGTGCACTTTTAAGTAAAAAAGTTATGCAAAAGGTATTTACTTATTAACAACCAATATCTAAGAAATAAATGTTGATAAACATTTTAAAGACAGGAAGATAAAGATAAGGCTAAATTTTGTTATTCATTGTCACTACAATTTTCAAAATATAAAATTCAGAGCAGACCCTAAATGTCATGCATCAAGTGTAAAATTTAGATCTGTCTGTAAGCAGGTGCCCTTTCTTAATCAAATTTGGTGGACACTTACTAATTTCATATATGATTACAGAATAAATTCTGTAAACTCTCTTAATTTTCAAATTACAGGAATAAAAATATATCTCAAGAAAACTCTGAAACTTTAACATTAATTAAATATCATTAGCTTGGAACTAGAATGGTTTAATCAAACTTATGATCTGACAGCTTAAAAAGAATTCTAAAAAAAAAAAAACAGCATGCCACAAACCATACAAACATACCTTTATTCTCCCAATTTACACAACCCTAACAACTTTCGGTTGCTTTCATGGTGCCAAGTCATCATTTCACACAGACAAAACTAACCAAAAAAATAAGAATGTTTTCTTTTTTTTTAAATTGTGTATGAGATGTAATATCACAGGTAAAGTTTGTCCCCTTACTAACAGAGGACTCTTCTGATTAATACTGGGCAGTAACATGCAGAAAAAGCTGGTAAAATTATTTCCAAGTAAGAAAGTTAAGCAGCTTAAAAAAATTTTGTCAATAAAATAACTCAAAGCAACTAGCCATTTTGATGAGTCTGTCAAACAATGTTTGCTCTAAGCCTTCCTCATGTGCCACCTCAGAGCCTGAAATTGTTGGGTTCAGTTGCTGGAATCACAATGCAAAACAAATTAAAAAAATAAGTCAATGGATTTAAGACATTCGGTTATAATTTATAATAAGAGAAAGGCAACTATGTTACATTTGCTTAATCCCTTCCCATTCAAAGCAAACACAGCCCTTTTCAACAGGCATTCAGCAGCCAAAGACAGGTGGGCATTGACAAGTCATTAAAAATCTTTTTTGTTTATACTATAGATAGTACATGTAGAAAGTTCCTGGTCTGCATGATCACTTCCTTTTCCAGAAAAAGTAACTTTACTAGTCAAGCTAGTTACATGACCAACTTGGATTACCTAGTGCGTTATCTGCTTGCATTGTTATTATCTACGTGATAGAATTTGATAGTGAGTCCTTTCCTTCTGGTGATGTGGAGGTCTTATGTGCTCAAACTTCAAATCTCACATAATTTGGTTGAATAGAAAGCAATGGAAAGACATCAGATGTAGTGTGAGAGTGAGGTGTCAAGTGGAGTTCAAGTCATCTGCAGCCGATGTACCAGCATTTTCAGTCTGTCAGTCCATAAACTGACTTCACTGATGATGCTAGTCCAGTAAAAATTTTTTCTGGTACTAGAGGATTTCTTCCACCATAGACCAGAGAAAGGTAGGCAAAGCTGGCAACACCTGGACAGACAATACCAGAAAAATAAAAGCTTCCCTGACAATAAACATAACCATAGATCTTTGTACTGTGCTGTCAAACGTAAATAACAGTATCAACATTTAATAAATTAAATCAGCATTGGCACCATTATGACAGTGTCAAGCACCATTTCTACAAAGTCAGGTGTCTCCTTGATGTGGCCATCAGGAACTTTAAACCAATGTACCAGGCATACAAGATCAGTAACAATGAGGCTATTATAGCCTTCAAGGGCAACTACCAAATGAAGCAGTACCTCCCATCAAACAAATCAAGTGAGGCCAAAAGGTGTAGGAAGCAGATGATGGCCACAATAGCTACATGTCTAACTTCAGCATTTATATAGGAAAGTTCCATAAACAACCTTAGCAGGGATTAGGTGCATATGCGGTGAAAAGCCTTTTGGAACATCTACAGAGGAAAGAACACCCTCTTCTTTGACAAATATTTTTTGAATTGTAAGAAAAACTGAATTTCATGACTGGTCTGCTGTTTTCAAGAAGAGTAGTTTGCCTGCTGAGTTCAACAACAAGCATCAGCTGCAGCAAGGGGACAGCAAGATGTAGCAGAAGAATGATCTCCTTGTCATCAAGTGGCATGATAAGCAAGATGTCACACAGCTGAGTAACAAGTGCAGTCCTAAGTAAGTCACCATCCAAAAGTACTGCTACACTGACCTAAACTTCCTGTTCACTGTGTGTGAAGCAGTATAACCAATACATGGGTGGGGTGGACCTTGTAGATCAGCACTAGTCATGCTATCTTCTGGAGAAGAAGGGTATGAAGTACTGGAAGTACTTGGCATAGTTTGTGTTCAATGCAGCCATTGTCAATGCTTGTACTCTGAATTCCTTCAAGAGCAGAAGTGGATCTAAGCAAGCAGCAACAAATGTTATACCCAGAAGGACTTTCAGCTAAATGGTGAAGAGGGTCTAAGGTTAATTTATGCTCTAGGAAATAGAAGGAAATCAAGAGGTTCTGGACATATTTCATTTTCATTTGGATTACTGAACCATGTATGAAGTCACTTTTACTACTTGAGTCTTTCCATGACTCCGTAATGTGTTTTAATTTTAATCAGATAGGCGCATTTTAAGCAGCCATCTTGGAAGTGTTCTGAACATTTGTGCATGTAAAATATCGCATTTCTGAATGAGAAAGGGTTATATAAGAAAAATCAGCAAGCATTACCTGTTTTACTTACATAAACCAAAAAAAAAACAATTACTCAGCACAGGCATGTTGAAAAGATATAGACAGGTGAATCGAGACAGAACTTGCAAAGGAAAAAAACTAAATGTAATGTCTCTGCAGACATGAACATTAATTAC
The DNA here is from genome assembly GCA_018389105.1 of Nautilus pompilius. Lineage (NCBI taxonomy): Eukaryota > Metazoa > Mollusca > Cephalopoda > Nautilida > Nautilidae > Nautilus > Nautilus pompilius. The sequence goes on along the minus strand of JACATO010000344.1, from coordinate 1,078,017 downwards.
ATCAGAGAGAATGGAGCATTTCATGTTATGGAGATTTTCTCAACTCTAACATCCCTTTTAACTAATCCATATGTAAGTTGGCACAATGAAGCAGCTGGCCATGACAGCTTTTTAGGAAGAGAGGAATAGAAATTAGATAACCATGAGAAAACATTCTTTGCTGTTATTTTTTTAATTAAAAAAAAATTTTTTTTCTAATTACAAATTCCAACAATCAAAAATTTTAAATTGGCTGTCAGACAATTTTAGAACAGTCAGAACAACACAGGACATGCTGCACACTATGGTTATCCATGAAGTGTTTCTCTTTATGTAGTGTGTGATAATATATGTATTCCTCCATTCTGAAAAAACAAACCTCCAATCATTTAAGGCCCGAAGTACATTACAAATTATATCTCCTTTCAACAAATGTAAGTCTGAGATGTAAAATCTCGTCAAATTAGAATTTCAAGATGATGAAGTATCATAATACTCAGCTAGAAAACCTGCTGGTGGTTTGTTTTAATTTTGTGAAGAAACACATTTTTTAAAAGATACACATCCTCCTGATGAGCAGTTATGCTGTGGTTATCTAGGCTCTTGAAAATCTCCATATTTTTAAAATTCATACTAGCTTACAAAGTACTTGACCTTCCGAGTAAACATTGTGATAGGAATATGTGACAAAGAAAGCAGTACAAAGTCTAGAAAATGCTAGAAAGAATAATAGCCTCAAAAGGGAAACAAATCCCACCATATACTGTCATACACACTATTCCCAAATAGCGCATCTTTGGAAAATAGAAAATAAAGAGCATCAGAAAAAGAATATCAAGTATTAAAAAGGGAAGGTAAAAAACCATTATGAGGAATTGATGTCTGGTCTATAGAGGGAGCAATGTAATGAAGAAAGTAATGACATGAACTGTACCTTTGTGTCACCCACAAGAATGAGTTTCTCACAGTTGAACCTGGCAATAGGGAGCATTGATGCTGGCTCTGTCATTTGGCTGCACTCATCTAACAAGACTATCTGAAATTATCACAAGAATAATGAACAAGTGAAATAAATAAAACATCACCAATGATATATATTAACACAATTCTTTCTTGTCAGTGCACCAAATACACAGAAAAATGTTGGTTCAAAGAAATTTGAAGAAAATATATAGTTTGAGATGATTATATTTAAAAAATGAATGTGTATTTTTGTTTTAAATTAATTGTTCACAATTATTGTATGGTATTTAGTCTGCTTTAAAATTTAGCTGTAAGTCAGTTGGCCAAGCTTTACAGATGTGTGCTGATATTGCTTCTTGTAAAATTTAATTTAATCCAAATACAAAATAAAAGTAGGAATCCAAAATACAATAAATAACATTTTTGAAGAAATAAAAAACAAAAACAAAAACATTAGGGTAAAATAAAAGAAGAAAAAATGTTCATGCTATCATTATTCAAACCGCTGTGAAGAGTAATTAAAGTGACAAAAAAAATCAAAATTTTGACTTTTGAAAAGATCCAGATCATGGTCAGAGTAAAACAGTATAGATAGAATAATAGATCGATTGCCTTAGGAGGAGAACAGAGTTTACAAATGTTAGATCTGGGAGAAAAAAACAGAGGGCAATGAAAGTAAGAGTTGGCAATGGTTGAGATGAAATGTAGTTTACAGTGGCCAAGAACTGTAAATTTAAGATCACAACCAACTGCTTTATTACTGATGAAAAACTTTAATACTATAATAATAATAATAATCATAATAAAATACTATAATAATAATAATAATAATAAATAATACTAATATAATAATAATTAAATAATATAATAATAATCATCATAATAATAATACTAAATAATAATATTAATACAATAATACAATAATAATAATACTAATAATAATAATCAATAAAATAAAATAATAATAATACTAATAGTTTAAGTAATAATAATAATAATAATAATAATAATAATAATAATCATAATAAATAATAATAATAATAATAATACTAATAATAATACTAATAATAATAATAATAATAATAATAATAATAATAATAATCATAATAATAATAATAATAATAATAATAATAATACTAATAATAATAATAATAATAATAATAATAATATAAAAAAAACAATTACTTACAAAACATTTAATCTTTTCCAGACAGGTGAAGACACAAGATGCACATGTCACACCAACCACTTTAGCAGCTTGTAGTTTCTGACAGGTAAATAAACAGAACAATTTTGGTTTACCATATATTCAGCAGTTTATGTAGTCTTTAACGTTTTTTTTTTTTTTGTGTGCTGACTATTGCATTTCTAATTTATGCATGCGGTGAAAACAGGCATCCATCTTTGCTGATAAAATGACAGGATAAATTTTCTATTCACAAAGTGGAACAAAGAAAAGAGAACAGCTGATCATCTCAAGGACAGCAATTCTCATCAAACTAGGTTTGTCAAGAAAGAAAACATGACTATTCATTAGAGTGATGACTTTAGATGAAAGCCAAAAACATTTTGAAGGAAAAAGGAAAACAACAACACAGTCAACCTACCTTTCTATTTTTCCCCAACTTGTGAATCTCAATACTCCGTCTAACAAATCTAGTAAACAACAAGAATTCAGAAAATTACAAGCATAAGAGAGAGATCGAGTTCTGTCATCATTTCAATTTGAATGCAAAAATTATAATAAATGAAATTAAACAAATAAATAGTTCATCTAGTTCGTTCATTGTTTTCATGTCTGTTATAATGCAAAAAACTGCATCTTTACATGCCAGGTATCCTCTTCGATGGAGGAGGAAGACATGTCTTGTTAATAAAACAAAAGACAATGTTTACAGTCAAAATAAAGAAAATACCTCATTTAGTTAATATGTGCACATCACTTTTCACTTATTAAATATTTCTAGACATGCTTCTAATTCACCAGATTATAAGGTATATATTGGCCAGTTCTCCTACAGCATCAAAAAATTAATAAATTACTCTGAAAAACACAATGTGAAATGTTTGCTAAGTTTACTGAATACTGAAATCAACTGGCTTGATGTTTTTGAGATTTCATAAGAAATGTAATGTTAACTTTTCAATATTAAACACCAATCCATATGCAAGCCCATAAATATTGAGAACCTTGTGTCTGGAGACCTATCCTTTCTACACAAAAGATTTTCCTTCAAATCCTTCTATGACAGTCAACAATAATCTTCTTTGTTTTTCCTGAAACAAGTGGTATTGAGAATTTGCATGTGTGTGCATAAAAAAAGAGAGACTATGTGTATGAGAGAGAAACAGTAAGAGAAGAGAGACTGAGTATGCATGAGAAACAGAGAAAAATGTGTGCATTAGAGTGAGAATGTGTGTAGAATGGAGTGAGAAAAAGTACATACATGAGAATAAGTGAGAGAGAAAGACTACAAGTGGAAGATTGCATGTGTTTGTGTGTGCATGCACATGAGAGAGAGAGAGACTCTGTTTTGAAACAATTAACTGATCATATTTTGAGTCTTCAATGACTTCGATGTCTTTTCCTAGATGAAGCACAAGCAAAATAAATGTTGTATCTATATAGTGTAAGGGTGAGCAATGAACATGAAAAACACAAAAATGTGAAATACACAACTGCCACAAAACACATGAAAATAAGTACACAATAGAGCACCCTGACTATTTCAGATTACAACAAACTTTGTTCTAAAAGATTACAAATTACAATTATTGTAAACAGTCAGGTCTGCCTATCATTCAGAATTTTTACCTACATGATATATAAATAAAGCACATCATCAACTATTTTTGTGGTATTCGATAAGCAAGCACCCTAATAAATATAATGCCTCTGAGCCCTCTCTCTTCCACAGAGCTAAACAAGCTGCTGTTAACTTATCCATCTTCTATTTTACCAAAAAATTTAGAGAATTAACTGTAGCAACAATCACTCACATTTTCTCAGCAGCAGTTAGGTCTCCCTTCAGCATGTCCTCCAGGTCTTCTATCTCCTGGCTGTGTGTACCAGCTGCATGAACACTTTAAGAAATTAAGTATTAGAAACTATAATAAAAGAAGCTGGATGGTGTGGCCAATTCATTTTTATTTGGTTCAGCTAACACAATGCAAGTCTATAGAACCCCCCCCACTACAACCAACTACAGTATAGGAACAGCTTCCTCTCCATCTCCAACAAGCTGCAGTTTTCTCAATGCCTGCCATCTCTTAACTCTTGTGCCACCATGTGAAAGAAATCACACACTGTGATCTTGAAAAAAAAACCTAACAATCTCTAATTTTGCAGAGTTATATTTCTCCTAGTGTAATGGCCAAAATGATTGAGTCCAATTTTATTAATTAAAAACTGAATTTGCATGCATGCACTGAAATACAGACAAATTTCAAAACATTAAAGGCAAGCCCAAACAGCTTATAAATGTGTTTAAAATGAATAAAAAATATCTGCAAACTTATAGCAGCCATTGGAAATATAAACCTCAAAAATATTTTCTTTTCAAAGCAGCAATGACAAGCATTTTTTAATATTCAAATCTTGTAAGTTATAACAAATTCAGGACAAACATAGCTAATTAATAACCAAAATTGTGGACTCCGAAACATTTGGTTCCATTTCAAATATTACAAAAAATTCTAATGTGATAACCTCAATCACAGATTTTAGAATCACATAAAAGACAAAAGCACAGCCTGGGCTCATGGTTCCTACAAAGAAGAAATGGACAATGAAATTACTCGTTTTGAGTTTTTTCAACCATGATCTATTTCTGTAAATAAATGTCTGTGTTGTTTCTAGAACATTCCTTTACCTAGACAGACTTGAGATAAGATGTGATTTGTGGCAGTTAATTATTTTATACGTAAAGAAATTTTTACAGTGTATAAAAAGAAATATGTCTCTAAATATTGGGTTTCTTCTATTAAAAAAAATCTTTCTTTCTTAGGAAAGAAACAATATACTGATCAGTAGACAGCATACAAAAATATTCCAACTTACAACAGGTGTTGTGTCAAAATGTTAGCTTGGTAGAAATATGATGCCAGCAAACCATACCTTACCTGTATGGCAGCACAGGTTTTGCTATTTTCTTCAGGCTTCCAACACGGACAAAATCTTCAAATCCTAAATCAAGCAAACTTGGAGAGAAGAATAGAGACAGTACAAGTTGTTCATACATGGTTTTCTCTTCTCAATTAGATCTGAGACCAGACAGACACACGCGCATACACAGAGTGGGAGAGAGCGAGCATGGTCAGACAAGACAGACAAACACACACACGCACACGCCACTTCAGGGCAGAGCAGAGGTCCTAATGGCTGTTACACATATGGTCCTTATGATTGAAAGAAATAAAACAAGAGAAAATGTTTGTGATAATATAAATAAATTTGAAACAAACATCTCAATTGAAAATTAACAATATATTCTTAAAAAAAAAGAAAACTAAAGCAAGTATTTTTTTTTATTTTATGAAGAAAGCTACTGTCATAGCTTGATTTATAAAAGAATTTATTTTATATTTATTTTTAAAATTTACTTCATTAAGTGGGCAGGTGGGATGCAAAGTTGGTGCTGGCAGTTGTACTCACTTAAGTAGAATCCTGTCAACTGCCACATTGGTGGTGGATGAAACAAGAAGTTTCTTCTCTTGGATCCTGGAGCTAACATCCAGGTCATCGCTTACCTCTAAAATCTTGAGCAGGAACAACACAAAGACAGCGAGCAGAAAGCTCTTACCAGCTCCAAATACCCCTTAAAAGAAATTGGAGAAATTTCACCGTTGGAGATCTAAAGAAAGTGGTGCACAAGCAAATAGCTAGCAACTGGTTAAGTAAGGTTCAGAGTTGACATTGTCATTAAAGACTCGTCCAGTCATACTATAGGTTAGAAAGCCAGAACCATTAAAAAAATTCAGGTACCCAGATACCCTCCTGATTCATAAAAAAATAATGCAAGTCTGGCCAGGGGCTTTGTTGGTAAACTAAGGAAACTGGTCAAACCAAACCAGCTTGGACGGTTCTAACCTGATGTGTTATTAGAAAAACCAGTTTTCCACCATGAGGCTTAATTTGTACTCCAGCAAATAGTGAAGTGGTGGAGATTTTCTGAATTTCTTACAACGAAAACAAACAAAATGTTGAAAACTTACCATGAACAAGCACCACAGGATCTGTATCGGGCCGATCTTTCTTAAACAAGGATGCCACATGTCTCAGTGCCATCTCCTGATCTGCATTCAACATGCATGACAAAGCATATCCTTTAATGAGGTCATTCTATAAAGATTACCAGAGTAAAAGTGTAGAATGTTCTGTTTCTAATCAAAACATTTAATAAAAGTTGATCTTTCTATGAATCATCAGAATCTCTATAGATTTTCATTTCACTTTTAATCTGAGTCAGGCATATCAGAAAAGTAATTACTAATTTTGCTATAGCAAGTCAGTAAGATTCCCATCATGTTTGATTATTAAGACATACAGTGAAACCTCACATATAAAATATAGAATATCTGGATTGCATAGTAAAATTTACATATTTTTTTCTGTAACCTTAGTTTCAGTTGTATGATATCCACATGCTGTTTACATGATATTCATCTATGTGCTGGCCCCAAATCTCTGGTGGCTTTGAAAACCAATTAGAATAATCCACTCTACTTATGTAAATATAATTACAGTCTAGAACAGTAATATGTAATTGGCACTAATATAGAGCATATCTTTAAACATGAGCAAAGGGTTCTTTCTGATGAATAAAAAACTGAAATACTGACATGTTTAAAGCAAAGTGAATGAGAAAAGTTGGTATTGATGACTTCACTATCAGCAACATTAAAAAGCCAATCTGCTTAACTTACCACAAAAACTAGAGTTATAACTGAAATAAAAAAGTTGAGACTTGTGAATATTAATGCAATGAATACCATCAGGTTTATAGCAGAGGTGTTTAAATAAAATCTGACTGGATACTATCATGATGATGCTATTTCAGCTGGGTTTCCTTTGAACATCCCTAGTTATGGGAAGACAGAACTAGTCTGGGTTGTCTGACAAATTTCCATTGCTGACACAGAATCCAACAGTTAAGTGACAAAAGAAAAAAACTGTTAACTTGTTAATGTGGACAAACCTTTTTTTTTTCTTTTTTTTTTTAAATTTCTTAGAGTTGTAGACACTGGTGTTGTAACTGAACTTATCTGAGTGTTAGGTTTTACACGCTAGGCTTCTCTCTGCGAATACTGTAGTCAGTTTAGTTTACAGCACTTTCCTTATGTTCTTATTTTTATTTGGAATTATGCATATATGTATGAACCCAGTCTTGTTTATAACATACAAACACAACAGGTAATGAGAACTTGTTTTTAAGTGTCCAAATGAAAAGATCAGCCTGAGTTATGATAATTGTATCTTTCTTCTAACAGTCATCTATAGCTGACCTGCCAAGGTCAAACTGCCTAAAAATTGAGCGTAAGACCCGTTGGACATTTTATTTGCATTATATTTTGTGACTTAAAAAGAAATCAAACTTCAAAACCAATTCCATAGACAATTTAACAAGTTATTTTAGTTAGAAATAAAGCATAATGTATTAAACTTTGTTTGTACAACTGAACAATTTACAACAACCAAAAGCTTTTGGAAGTAACAAGAAGCTAAAAAAATTTTTTCAGGGTGATGAGTTTCCTTTGAAGTGAGGAACAGTGTTACATCAGCAACTGTTTTCTCTAGCTCTCTCAATTTCCCATTTAACCGTGATTATTCCTATAAATGCCGGTCAGCAATGCATTCAGAATAACACACCCCTGACATCCAGCAAGCTGTTTTTTACTCACTAAAACTCCATCAGGTATGCAGATCCTCTTGGCATTCGGGGTCTGAGAGAACTTCTTGAAAGGCCTGGACGAACAAACCTGGACAGTACCATCCCTGCATAGGAAAGAGACCAGAAGGTGATAGCTACTGCACATACAGTACAGTACCTCTAGGAAGTTAAAGACAGCGCCCTGTCCTCTTATTTGTAAACTGTAACAGACCAGACATCTGACTCATTACTTTATTGCGTATCTGCTGTTTGTTTCCCTCTGATGAACTCTCAATGTTCCTTTTAACATTTGTTTTCCCTAAAATCTAATTACCAACATACATCTGTCAGTATCTTCATCCAACTTCTATCATTATAATCCTGATTTTTTCCACATGACTACTATTTTATTTCTCAATCTTTCATTCTTATTTGTTTAAAAAATCACATTTATCAAAATCTCACTACTATTTTAAGTTCACCAGAATGCAGAATAACTCATGAGAAATTCCTTCTATTTGCAAATTACTTCACAGAGTTTCTTGTATAACCTCAGTCATCTTTTAAGTTTCCATTAATATCCAAAACTGCTTGTTGTTCACTGCATTTCTTTCAAAACTGACAGAGATGATGAAGAAGATAACTCTGTCACAAAGTGATGAATGCAGATACCATTCTCTTATGAACCAAAGTCAAACAAAGAGAAAATGAAGGATGTTTCCATACATCCAACTATTTTACCAGTTTTCTTTAAAATCTCTATTAACTGTTTCCCATTCAAGTAATGCAGAATTTAATATGCAAAATGTTTAGACATTTTCCAAGATGACTGCACAAATGTACCTACCTGATTAAAATTATTAAAAAAACAAAAATATTTATGGAATGACTCAAATAGCCCCACTGACTTAGCACACAGTTCAGTACTCCAAATGAAAAGGAAATATGTTCAAAAAACAAAAAGAAATTTAATATATAATTCAGAAAGCTAAGAACATAGAGTAAAATCACCTGATTGTTATCACAGAGGTGCCAATACTAATTCAATTTCTTGAATCTCTTCACTCTCATTACTTCTGATGCTAAGTTTGTCGTCTTCGCTCCAATAATCCTCAGTGGACAGCATGGAATTATTGTTATCTTTACAGCTACAGATGTTTTTTGTCTCCTTCCAGATGATGTCCATTCAGGTGCTTTCAGCTCTGCCTCTGTTCCTCTGGGGTGTGTGGTAGTGGTTAGACTCAGTCATGTGGTGGAATAAATCTTTTAGTATTAACCCATAGAAGAAATCACTATTCTCACATTATCAGGGACATTAATCTTCAAGCCAACAAACTACAAAAACTCCACATGTTGATCAACCAGATGGTTTGAACTCCACTCGGCAACCACATCTGATGTCTGTCCATTGCTGTTTGACCAGCTAAATGATAAGAGATCTGAGGTATGAAAAATCAAGACTTTCACATCACCAAAAGATGATGCTTTGCTATTTTATTCCATCATGTATCAAATAAATAGACAAACCAAGTAACACACACAGTTCACACTAGTAACTTTACTGGTAACAAAGTGATATAAACAGCCAGAGAAAGTAATGATGTGGACCAACATCCTTTTTACATGTACTATCTATGGAAGTAGTCATTAAATGACTCATTAGTGCCCAGGCATTTTTGGCCAACTTGAACAAAAAAAAAAATTAATCATTCCATGATCCAGTAATAAAAAATCAATGTAGTATTTACCTTAATTCAGGCTAACTAAATTAAGTGCTGAACTTACCCATTCAATAGATATGGCAAGATGGGAACAGACAGTGTGTTGACATGTTCCTGCAGATTCAACATACAAGTAAACTCTGTGGAGACATTTCCAGCCAATATGGCATAGCAAAGCACTGCAGAAATATAATGAAAATTACAAAACACTTCCCAATGAAAGAACAATTGATATGCACATTTAATTTTTAAAAATTTGTTATTACATTAAACAAGATGATTTTGTTTTTCATTGAAGGTTAATTCTAAAATGTTAAAATCAATTAGAATGCCCGAGAGAAATAACTTTTTATTAGTTTTGAGGAGGTGTTATTGTTGTTTCTCTCATGATTATCTATATATGTAATAGTAGGTTTAACTTCCTAGGTCCCACTGAAACTACATCTTTTATGCATAATCCTGAAAAGAGCAGCCATGACAAAGTATCCGAATGCACATAGTAGCAGCATTTATGATAAAAACCTACTAACTTCCATGTGCCCATTGTGATGGGCTGTATCCAGTTAAAGGCTCTATCTCTAACTCTCCATTAGAGCTTGGACCATAAAATGCACTCTTCCCAATAAATGTTGAACTGGATTCAAAATCAAGGTCTTGAGAAATAATCCAAAGATCATCTAAAACACACAAAAATATCATGGAAAAAAGCATAACTAAGCACAAAACATGCACTCACAAAATATACAATATAATTAGGTTTTTACTTTCAGAAATGCAACAGAAAACATCAAAAGCCATAAATAGGTATGCAAGCAAATCAGAAATCACCATTGCATCTTTTAGTTCCTCTTTTTTAATAGTGCAGTAAGGTGTGATGTAAAATTTTTAAAATTCTGAATAGCAATCAGCAAAGTTATGATGCACAAATAATAGCATGTTCTCAGATAAGTGGGCAGTAGTCATGTGACTAACTTATTCCCTTCTGAGCTTGGTTAAATACTAGAGTACATGATGTATGCATAATAGACTTCTGGAATTAGTTATATACGAGTATATATGAGGTATGTCCAAAAAGAAACTGAACTTTTAAAACAACGCACCAACCAGCCAGTGCAGCATGCTTGCAACTGCAGTGCTGTGTATTTGTGACCTTGACCTTCAGTCTAATAATAGCTGCATCATGCCACTCAGTTATTCATCGATCTACACACGGTAGAGTGAATGTATGTTTAGTGCATTTGGCGATTTGTCGCAAGTTGAACAATGAAGGATCTTGAAGAGCGATGTGTTTGTGTGAAATTCTGTTTCAAATTGGGAAAAACTTTTACGGAGACTTTTCTAATGTTGCAACAGGCCTATGGGGAGGATGTTTGAGCCGTACGCAATGTCACGAGTGGTACCAGTGTTTCAAATCGGGAAGAACATCCACCGAAGACTATCCCGGATCTGGACGACCTTCCATGACAACGGACAACGATCACATTGAGAGTGTGTGTGCTGTGATCCATGGAAATCGTCACCTGACTGTCCGTGAAGTTTCCGAAGTAGTAGGCATCTGTAAAAGTTTGTGCCACATGATTTTAAAATTAAAAATTGAACATGCATCGTTTAGCCACAAAATTTGTGCTGCGTCTGCTGACAGATGAACAAACAGAGAACCGAGTCACAGTCAGGCAGGAGCTCTCTGATCATTCGAATGCTGATGAAAGCTTTCTGAAAAGTGTCATAACAGGTGACAAAACGTGAGTGTATGGCTACGATGCTGAAACAAAAAGGCAGTCGTCGTGCAGTGGGTTGGATCATCGTTGCTACGACCAAAAAAAGCACATCAGGGTCGCTCAAATGTGAAGGTGATGTTGATCATCTTTTCTGATTGGAAGGGTGTCGTTCATCATGAGTTTGTTCCATGTGGTAAGATGATCAGTGAAGAGTTTTACTTGGATGTCCTGAGGTGGTTGAGAGAGGCAGTGTGAAGGAGGCGGCCTGAGGCATGGAAAAACAAAACCTGGATGCTGCACCACGACAGTGCACCTGCTCACGCATCACTCCTTATCTGTGGCTTTTTGGCAAAGCACGAGATGACTCTCATCTCCCAGCTGCTGCCATACTCTCCGGATTTGGCCTCTGCGGACTTACTTTTGTTTCCAAAGTTGAATTCCACCCTGAAAGGTCAATGATTTCAGACGATAGAAGAGATCGAAAAAAAATTTGCTATAAGAACTGTGCACTATTCCTGAAAACGCGTTCCAAAACTGGAAAAAAACGTTGGGAGTGGTGCACCAACAGTGGAGGGAACTATTTTGAAGGAGACAAAAAGTCTGATTAAATTGTACGTAAAGCAATAAATTTGTTTTTTAAAAAGTTTGGTTTCTTCTTGGGCAGACCTCATATACACAGGAACATATATCTCTGATCTTATATTTCTGTGCTTTATCTACCTATGCCATATAGTATAGCATCATACCTTTGGAATATGAATCAGAAGAATCTTTATGTGATAGCTGCAGATACAGATGTATTCTGGTAACATCTTCATAATTTTTTTATGCATCCACTTCTAAAATAAAAAAAAGTTGAATTACAATACAATTTTCAGCCATGCAAAAGGAATTTTAAATAAATTTACCAAATCCAGTTATTTCTAAAGGTGCAGAAATAAAAGCGAACTAAAATAAAACTGGATTGACAAAATTAATGTACAATCTCCTAAGTTTTGCGCACTATACTGGTCGGTTTGAAGACTTCATTTCAGCTGCCACAAAATCTGAATGTGCGTGCAGTGGTTTTTTTTTCAACAAATAACTCTACAGAAAGTTGTCTGTCTTCAAGATGTGATATCTTAAAAAATTCTTTTGTATAAGCCCATGTATTAAAACTGTGCTGCTCATTCTAACAACATCTTTCTGTGTTGGTTGGATACAGTTTCTCAGTAATACTGGAACCTACTCTTAAGTTTGAGTGATAAAGTCACTTTTCTCTTGACTAAAACCCTAATAAAATGGCATAATGACTTATGCTCAAAATGGTTTTGGAGCATCCAGCAAAATATTCCCAGGTATCACTGTTAACTCAATGACTCCTGGTCATCTGACATAGTTATAGTAAACAACATGAAATGGGTGATGCATAAAGGTGACAGCAGGAGTCAATGAGTTAAGGCCAACTGGAGTAGTCCTGAGTGGTATTTCATAGACAGACAAACCTCACTATTACAAGCTTCTTAGTATCTCAGTGTTAACACCTGACAAATCTACAAGTTCATCTCCTCTACTTACATGGTTGGTGCTGCTAACCTTTGACACCCTCCTGATTAGCAGACATTCACAGTAAAATGGCACGTTCTGGCTTCTCATGTATGAATCGATGCTGACAGGGTCGCAAAGTTCAAGTCGAGATCTCTGACTGGACACTTTGGACAAAGAGAACGAAGACTTGTCAGCCCACTGAAAGAACTGGAGAAAGATATAAAACAGCTTGTCACAGGCAGGTAAAGGCTTGTTATTTTCAGGATTTAGCAACGAGCAGCTTCAAAGATGAATTATGGCTTTCGTATCTTGAAAAAATTGCTAAATATTCAGATAAAACTTTGAGCAAAAATGAACCCTATTTAAGAACAATGTAGACAAAAAAGAGCATTACAGCACCATCAGAACCTTTCAGATTAGTTGGCTAAATATACAACTTATTTTTAAGTAAAAGCATCTACAGAAATATGCATAGTTTTTGAGTCTGAACCATTTCTGAAAACTGAAGAGAATATTTTAAAATAATTACATTTCAGCTGTTTATTATCTACCAGAAATTCTTTCTTTTTAATTTTGTTCCAGTTAAAATGCAACATGTAAAATCTTATCTTGGCCATAAAACAACTATAAAATATTTCATTTCTTTTAATTATATGTTAAAATAGATCCTCTCTGATTTTTGTGTTCTTGGTATCAATTCTTTAGTAGAATTTCTTTCAGACCTGTTTTCCCTTAACCACAACCCAGACAATTCTCCCATACTGACTGGTCATTCAATTTTACCAGAAGCCTCTTAGTTAACTTTCCACTTTCAAAACTCTATGACATATTACCCCTTCCCCAACTCACGTTACCAATGTTTATAGCTCTCTTCAGTACAATCAGCTGTTTCATAAATGAACAGAGGATTGATGAAAAAGAGATTTTTGTGTATTGAGCAGTGGAATAAAACTCCAAGACCAAAGCAAACATACTGTACCTTGCATTGCTGATTTCTGTTAGCATTGCATGTGTAGAAAAACCTTCCCTGAAAAAGATGACAAAACAACATATATAAATGGTCAAGAATAATATATGGTGGAAATGATGATGTAATGTTTTATAACTGTGTGTATTGTAGGAAAGTGGAAAAATTCAGATTATGCACATAGTCCATTATTATCTGGATGGATAAGTTCACCTGACCAGTCTATGAGTTATCTGAAATTAATTCAGTGACTTCACTAACCTACAACCAAACTAACTGCTTTAAACAAAGCTAAAATAGATAAAACCGTGGTGGATAAAATAAACAAACTCTTCAAGTAAAAAGTTATGGAACAATGTAATTTAGGATTGTACCATGTTACCCCACATATACTTGCATGCAAGTGTAAGTGGAATTCTTATCATTTATAGGATTTCAGAAATCATCAAAAAAAAACAACCCACAAACACTTGCATGCAAGGGGCACTTCAGTTTACCAAAATATTAAAAAATAAATGTAGCAGTTAAACATGGAATGTGCAGAAAGGTAATTGTAAGTAAGATAAAGTAAAACTAAAAATGATTGTGTTCTGATTTGTTTTTATGTATAACTGAGTGCATAAGGTTATTCAGGTTACTAAATCTAAATTACCCAATGTCATCTAATAGATCATCATTGTCCCCTTCTTCACCATCATCATCTAGCAAATCGTCATTGTCCCCTTCCTTATCGTCATCATTAGAGTGATCATCTCCATCCTTCTCATCGTCGCTTTTATCTGACTGCTCATCATCATTGATCTCCCTCATCTCTCGAAGACACTCATCAACTTCTTCAATAACATCATCTGGTTATTGAATGAGCATTCATTGATTTGAGGAAGGATAAAAGTTTATCCAATCACTCGATAGACAATCGCAAAAACATGCAAACCAGTTTTAAGGTAAAGTAAATGCCTTTCCCTCTAAAACATTATGGAAAATGGCACAATGCTAAGATTGTTGCCCCTATTCATTTCAATTTGATAGTTTTTTTACCGGTTACCAAATCTACCAATGTTCTTGGAATCCAGTCATCAGTGAAACACTAACAACCTGAAGAGAACCCAAAAATTTCCATGACAAATATGCAGTGTGTTTTGAGGAACGATCAAATCATTGGCCACACTCTAGAAACATATCTAAAACATGTTCGTATATTCTTTGCATGAGCAGAACTTTGAATGCAAAAGTTACAGGAAAAGGGGAGAATAAGTGGCGTAGGGGCTAGAAGTTCCAATCACATGTTATATGAAAGGACTCAGAAAGCCAATGGAAAATGCTCAAATGTTAATAAATGAATATTTTCAAAGCTGTAAACAGAAATAAATCAAATAAATCGAAGTGTTTTCATTTTATAAAAAATTAATCTGGATATTTGCATGCAAGTATATCTGAGGTGCAAGTGTATGCAGGGTAACAGGGTAATAAATCTATTCAATGACTCTTGCCTATTTGCATAGATGTTACACTATGAATTGAGAGTCAAGAATCAAAACCTTGTGTGTGTGTGCACTGTGACAGTCAGTCAATCAAAGACTGAAAGCTACAACTCATAGACATCATCAGGTAGTTCCTGTAAAGTTTCCAGTTTGAGAAACTGACTAGCAATATCATAAATAACAATCAAGCATCCCAAAGGTGACCAACAAGATTCAGTTCTGGTGAACATCAATGTTGACATTGTGCAAACGATTCCTCACCATTAACCTAAATCAGATTAATACAACCACATGACCATAAATCTATTTCTACACCAGCAAACTACGTCATTTACACTGTGATGCAGAAAATGGGATTTATCACTGAATAATGCTGTTATTCACTGCATCTGCAAATAAAAACCATGCCAGTGAATCTATTATAGGTGAGCTTGGTATACTCGGGTCAAACTGTTGTTACACAAAAGTTAAATTAAGGTAAAATATTTGGCATAAGACCAGGAATAATAGTGCTGTTGGGGTAGCTTAATACAATGAATGATCTTATGCCTGTGATGTCACATGCAGCCAACCTAATAATGACCTTCTCTGGCACTTCCAGTTTCTTGAAAATAATTCCCAAATCAATATGTAAATACTCAGAATGACAATGGCCCCTGAACAGGTCATGCCACAAAGCAGCCTACCAAAAATATTGTTCCTCTCAATGTCTGATAACCTCAGCATTTGCTCAACTTAGGTTCCTGGGGCTTTTATATATAGCCAACCCAAGGTTGACTACCTGTGCAGAACTTAACAGACAAGATATTTTACATATCTTTAAAAATGCAAGAACAACAATGATTGATATTAATACTTGAACCAGCATTTAAAATACTGTTGATGCAAAACTCTTCTCAAAGAGTAATTTTAATGATAAAAGATAAAATGATCAAAATCAATAGCATTTCTTATCACTAGGTATAAACGGTGATTAAAATCAATCAATCTGCAAAATGTATTGCGCCTATAATTTCAAATAAACAAAAACACAAATCAGGCTGTAAACAAATATCAATACCTAACACAAACTGATGAAACATTGTGTGTGTAGACACCTGGTCAAGATTTAGTACTGTCTTGCTAAGTAGGTTTTCTCACCTTGTTTCTGCTCTCCTTTTTCACCTGCAGTAACTTGGCAGTTGCTCCACAATGACAGCAAGGGTTTCTACTTGTATTCTCCTCATTCTTGCCTTTCAAGTTACCTGAAAATTTAAGATATGAGCTAGAATGGAATTTTAAAAAAACAAATACAAAATTCCTGCTCGGTGCTGATTCACTGTGAAATCAGCACCAAATTTTAGCCCTAACCCTAGTCGATATTGACAAAATAAATAAGTTGTATGATCACATGAAAGCAAGTCTGGTAATCAACTTTTAACTATTATTACTCTGCATTATAAAATCCTGATTTTATTAACTTAGAATTTTAAAAAATAATTCGAAGGAGCTAAAAATATAAATACATAATTACAGATAGACCCCACTCACCAACAGTAGTGGTTGATCTATAAGATGAAAGGTCAACTTTCATCATAGCTCCATGATAGGCTCTAGCCAAGTCAAACAGAATGATGTTCAGGTGTTCTGAAATTAGAGAGCATCAATGGTTCACTCTTTAGCCACCTTCCTACTAAATCAGACTCAGTCAGTTCACAAGCTGAGTCAGAAAAAAATACAAAGCACACACTATTCTGGCTGGCACCTCCACTACAATGTACAAAAAACAAATGAACAGCATGACAATGTCTTTGGCAAGACGGATCTCAAGAGAGATGATGAAACAGGCAATAAGCTCTTGCTGAAAACAGCATTTGTAGTTTAACGCACCTCGCAAGGCTGCTGTAAATATCTGCTTGTAGCTGGCTATATTCAGGAAGGACACTGGTATTGTTATCTGTCTGCTTGGAGTAGAGTTATTTTCTACTTCCATCTTGCTTGCAAAATGTAAATGTCCACACAAATTTCTCTAGAAAACAAATAAAGTAACTATTTTATAACTCCATAAAATAATATCACAAAACTAGTTCATCAGTTAGTTTAGTTAATAATAATAAAATTATGGGAAATCCCCAGTCATGTAGACTACATAATCAATCAACAACAGCATGTTTATCTACTTCTGCAAATAGTAATTTATAATCACTTACATAACTATACTTGATTGAGTGTAATACAGAACATAAACTCAGCATTGTGCATATGTTCACACTTATAGTATGTACCCTCTTGCAAATCCTTAACATTTCCCCCACCATCTATTAATATATTTTGGTATGGATAACAAGGCAGTTTGCATGTAAAGTAATTATTCTTTAATTTACATTATTTATTCAGATGGTTACTCAAAAATCAACAAACATAAAGCAAGTAACAAACCTTACCTTTGAACCAAGTAAGGAATTGTCTAAGGGTAAAGTTGTCAAAGGTGTATGAAATTGATTTGTAGAGTTTTGAAAAGTATTTGGAGTATAAGGACATCTTAAGCTGCTGCCAATTTCTTTAGTAAAATCTTTGTCTGTGAAATTAACAGAACAATGCGACTGGGTATGTTGGGATGTTCGAAACTCATCACATGCAAAGAGCCTGCTGCCCCTTTCAACAGGCTTTCTCACATTATTCTCATTCCCAGATGCTCCTGCATGTAAAGTTCTACAATCAGCAAGGAATGAAGATGGCATAAAAAGACCTGTGCCAGGTGATCCTGAGTTCATGCTACATGTGACTGACAAGTCACAAACAGACTCTGTATTATGAGAGGTATGTGAATTATAATCAGTGCTCACATTACCGGAAATGGTACACGTGTAATGATTTTTGTTTTCCTTGTGAATCAAGCCTCTCTTTTCGCTTTCTAACTGATCTTTTGCAAACAGACCATTACATGGCACCGGCTTTTGCTCTGAAGCTTTTAAAGAAAACGTGTTTTGAAGAGCTAAATCTTCAAAATTATCACATTCTAAATACTGCATCCATTTGCTGGTGTGTTTCCCACAATATTTTTCATGTGTTTTCTCCAATCCTGCAGACATATTATTTTTGCACAAGAAACTTTGGTCCTTAGACTGACATCCAATCTCATAAAATTTGAGGAAATCATCTCTATCACCACAGCTGTCTCCTTGCAAATTCAGACAGTTGTCCACACAACAGTTTTCATTCTTGTAGGTGCATTTGTCTCTTGCAAGAAGTAAACCACCCATCAAGTCTCTATTTTCTTCATTTCTGTTAAAGCTAAATAAACACTTCTGATAGCCATGTTTCATGCTTGCATCTTCAGATGTTTCAGCAGGGAACAAACTGTAAGGAGAGAGACTAGCTAGCTGATCTCCAGCATGTGTAGGAACCTCTGGTGATGTGGCCACTGGAACAGACCAGTCTGAGGTTTCCTGTAAGAAAGGTTGGGGAAGACATTTTACAGTGGTACCAGCTAATGCACAGAAAATAATTCAGCTTCTGCTATGTTATAAAGGTTGACAACAAATAAATGTTAATCAAAATCTTTTAAACATGATAGAAATAACAAGAAGAACCTCATTATATCTATTCTGCCCAACGGAGATCTACCAAAAGAAAAAAAACATTAAAAAATAACAAATATAATAGTTCTGTACATACACTGGTTTCCTGAACTTAAGCTAGAAACAAAAAAGGCAAAAATATTTCCAAAATGACTAAAGTTTTATTCCAAATGATCAACACAAGCTCTTCTTCATGTAACAACATTTTATCAAAGAATATGTAAATTACAAATAAATTTTAGTCAATAGGGGATAAGGTTTCCAACTATAGCAACAGATGACTCTCAGCAGCTTTGCATGCTGCTTATAGCCACATCAATGAAGTCCATTGTCTTATCAGAAACGTTTTCAATCTTTGGAGTGATATTATAGGGTAGCAATGTCTTCCTAGGGCATACCAAACATTCTCATTAGGATTTAGCTCAGGAGAATCTGCTGGCTTTTCACATGGGTAATGGTTTGGAGTTGAAAATATTGATCAATTGTATGTCCCCTATGTGGATAAGCATTACTGTTCATTAAATGAATCCCCAATTGTACATCTATGTCTGACATAGAGATCCAGAAGAATCTGATCGCTGTACCTCATTGCACCTCTCTGTAACACATGCAAGTTTATATGTGCACCCAATAAAATTCTTGCCCAGGCCATCACACCTCCACCACCAGTGATCCCTTTCCATGTTTGTGGGCTGGCTGTGTTCCACATTTTATCCAGAGTACACACCATGTTACATTCAAGGCTAAATCTTGATTCATCAGTAAAGAGAACACAGCTCATCATGTGGTATCTAAGTAACATCTTCACAGCACTAGTTTAGCTGCTTCTGTTTATGACATCAAGAGGATACACATCATGGGTTGTCTTGCACAGATACCTTTCATATGGCCTTCTGCCTTTGGTTGAGACTGGTACCAACACCAACATCCCTATGGCTGCAGAAATCAAAAGCAAATTTGACTGATGTAGAATCTCTGCTTTGGCAAGCCAAAAGTGGCAAATAGTGATCATCCCTTGGACCTTAAATGGGTCTTCGATATCTCCGTGCACTTGAAATTGCCTACATAGCCAAGAAAGCACACTTATGTTTACCTTTAGCCATTCTGCAATCTGAAGGCCTGACCTCTATCCTACCAATAACTATCCACCTCAGATAATCTGACAAAAGATACCCATTTGCATTGTTTTCCTTTAAAACAACTTTTTTGTTGTTGCAAGTGTTGCTAAGTAATTTTATTTTACTATGCAAGATCTAACTGCTATATGCAAATTAAAATTTTGGTGTGATGTAACTGGATCAGTCGTGTACTTGGCAGCTCTGTTTATAAGTGAAAGTCACCATACTCATTGTGTAGTAATAGGCAGCTAGGCCGGACAGGTGTAATTTATCCAAGTGTTTGGCTCAGAAACAAAGTTTTCTTTTTTTTTTTTCCTGTAAGTTAAAAGAAAAATATTTTTAAACTTTTTGGATGATGAAGAAATTCTAATAGTTCTTGCCCAACATTGTCTTGTTTTGAAAAAGTAAAATTGTTAATGTCTACCTAGACTAAATCAAATAGTTATCTTGATAGAAAACATGAAACTCTGTACTTAAACATGCAAGAACTAGTTTCTGAGCAACAATTTTACCAAATACATTGTTGATTATCCAGCAATTCGAAAAATTGCCTCAGTCAATGGCACCAGAGTTCTGAAATGCATGATTTTGTCATTTCTTCTTCCACAGATTCTGCCTTAAAACTAATTAATTTGGTTGGAGTGGATTTTTCATCATCCAAAGTCTTGTAACTGTTCCAAATTACCTGGCTGGGTTAAAAAAAATTAAGAATTTTAGGTGATCCCAATTATTGTTTGCCAAACCCCAAAGATGCCCCTGAAGAGAATAGGTCTGGCTGGCAGATGACTTTTTATGTATTGCACTAAATGTTGGACTAGGTTCAAACAATGCAAACATTTTGCTTGATTTTACTCCAAGTGTTTTTCATTCTCTTCTATGTATGAGAAATAACTGGAGTCAAGTAGTAAATCTCTCCACATTTGAGTTTATGAATAAGATTAAGTGCAGCAATACTATGCTAAGATTTTTTTTAAAGTGGTGGTGCATGAGCACAAGTGTTTTTGAGTATGTGTGTAATGTCTTTCAGCAGGGAGTTGCCAATTCCTAGGGCAAAAAAGCAATCCTGGTTATAGACCAGTGCACCTTGATCTTAGCTAAAATGCTGGGATCAATCTGGAAACTGTAAAACAAGCATCCCAATAAAGCCAAGCTAGTTCTCATGCCTTTTCCAGAGCTAATTTACACATTTCTTCTGGAACACATGTACATATTTCTTTGATAAAACTTTGTATTACATGAAGAGGAGTTTGTGTTGAATATTTGCATCTAACCATTTTGGAAATTTCATTTTTTTGCTTTTGTTTGTTGCTTAACTTTTGAAAACAAAGATAAAAATCACTGATAATAACTGAAAATTCTTTTAACATACATAAACTGACAGAAGATCCGTCTGATTTTTAAAAGATTTGTCTAATTCAGAATGTAATCCATAGGCAAATAAAAATGCACAATACAATATAATTTTTAAATGAACAGAGAAATGACAAAAATACTTTGTTATTCTTCAAATTGCAAATATTATACCTTAATGTAATAATACAAAACAATAAAATGCAGTGTGTATAGATACATCTTTTTACCTGAAGAAATACAATAATCTCAAAAATGATTAGCAAGATCAGAAAATGTACTTTTGGGGCCTACATCTGACCCTATAAATCTGCCACACAATATCATTTCAGCCTAATTAAAATCTGCATTTTAATCATCCTGTTTAAATTGTAAATTTCTCCAATCTGAAACAAGAACAGAGATGATGAATACCTGGTTTCCCAGCTTAAGATTTACGGTAGGACTTTGTACAAATCTCAGCTTTCCTTGGTTCCATTCAGCACAAAAACTGTCAGTGCCACTATTCACATGGAGGGAGACATCTAATATCAAGAAAATAAATATATACTTACATACATTTAAGGGCTGCTGAAATTAGTCATATAAATGATAAGTGGTCAATTAATGGTTGTTCCAAACCAAAAATTAAAAAAAGAAAGACTAACTTATGTATGAACAACAATAATAATAATAATGGATCAATAAATGATAGTAATATTCCATTAAGCAAGTTAACCTGTCCAGTCAGAGATGACTATGATATGAATATGTAAACAGAGTTTAAAATTCTCTCTCTCAAAAAAGGTAATTCTTCCCAGGAGATACTTTACCCAATAAATTCTACCCATAACAACTAAAAATAATATCTTAAAAGTATGGTCTAGCCTAAATAGATCAAATTACTCTGTTATTACTCTACAGAAAGGAATACCTCAGTTCATATAGTTGGCAATTACTGCAAAATGAAAATGTCAAAATTTCTATTGTTGGACAGTCAACAGATATCAGCTTCATATTTATGGCAGAAAGGCAAAAGATGAACAAAATAGGGTACATTTTCTGGCTCTTGGAGACATTCTCAAGATAGATTTTTTTTTCTGTTGTTTATACATGTATTTCAGCAAAAACCATTTGACAAAACTGAAAAACTTAATTTTCAAAATTCAAGAAAAATGTATTAAAAGATGGAAGTAGAAATTCTGAAATTGAAACTTACCAAAACACCATGCACAAATTAACAAACATACTAGTGGCAGCTCAATTCTCCAATGCCTACAATCAGATGATCTGTCATTAATCACTGATTGAATTGGGGTTAAAATTAACCATCTGAAAGAATGTGGTCACCACCCCATCCTACAGTGGATACCAAGTCACACTGTTTTAACCGGGAATGAAATGCAGATGCCCTAGCCAACAAAGGGTCACACACCCCAACTTAGAGTTTCTATAGATCTCCCAAAAGCATGTTACTGAACATGCAAGGAAATGAAAGACATCCTGAAACACTAATCTAAAGGAAACAATTACCACCATCTTGAGGAATGTCTCTCCTCCACAAAACTTTGATAAACTACCAAAAAAAGAAGCATAGACTATGTATGCATCTCAAGGAATTTCCAATTCAGATAGATCTGAAGTTAGTGAAGACATTTGTTACTGGTGCACCCCAAACTAAACTGGACTGGGATAGGAAGCTTGATATGAAGATTCCAGTAAAATCATGTTCAACTGTCTGGAAAGTGCATGCAAAACTAGCATCCAAGCACAATTAAGAAATAATAAAAAACAGAGATAATAAACTGGTTTAAAACAATAAAAAAGCAGTTTTCAAAAAGGTGTATTAACATAGTCAACCTAAGGTGGTGTAACAGAAATTCTGACCGATAGTTGTATTTTCCACAATAATCACTTGCCTACCAATAACAAAGACATCAAGCATTTTGTGTGATCTTTTTGAATTTATTTTTCAAGTTAGCATCAATTACACTGGTCAACACAACTTTTGCTGACTTATATCTGAGACTTGTTTCTGACTAATTTGGAGGCGCTGAACTCAAATATCACATTGGTTTTTGCTCTTCAGCATACCCCCATTTTCAATCAATCGCCATAAAAAAGTACCCGATAACAATGATTTCCATTATCACCTCAATCTTATTCTTACCATTTTATTTAGAATACCATTCCAACAAACAATACCATGAATCAATTTTAAGATTAACAAATATGTTGGTTAACTATGGCATATCAGGTCAGAAAAATATAAATTGATGCCTGAATTGAATGAATTTTAGTCAAAAATTGGCACAAACTAATCCAGAATATTCTTATCATTTCATTTAGAATACCATACAAACAAAACAATGACAGATATGGGTTTATATACATTAAATGATATCAGTAAATGACACATTCTTCCTTCATGGATTAAATTTTTGTTTGTAGGCTTTTCTGGAGTGCTTCATTTCCAGACAGTCTCTTTTAATACTCCAACAGTAGTCTGCCATCATGTGAGTATCCCACCTTCCTTGGTATTGCTCCTCCATAGTTTGTATATCTTGATGGAATCTTTCACCTTGCTCATCACTTACATCACCTAGATTTTCAGGAAATTTATCAAGATGGCTGTTGAGAAAATGAACCTTTATGCTCATGTTGCAACCCAGACAATGAAAATTCTTAAGCAATGTTTGAATAAGATTTTTGTAATTTTCAGCTCTTTTGTTTCCCAGGAAATTTTTCACAACAGCCATGAAAGAATTCCATGCTCTTTTCTCCATATCATTCATGGAACTTGTGAAAGGTTGATCTCTCATCAGTTTTCTGATTTGTGGCCCATCAAATACATCAGCTTTTATTTTTCCATAACTGAGGCTAGGAAATGTTGTGCATATGTACTTAAAATAGTCATCTTCTATGCTCAGAGCTTTAACATAATGCTTCATTAGACCCAGTTTGATGTGGAAAGGAGGAAAGATGATTTTTACCTGATCTACTAGTGGTTGGTTTTTTGATATTTGGTTCTCTGACATTTAAGCATGTTCTCTCCGGCCAGTTCTTCTGAGTTCAATGCTTGTCCTTAGCTCTACTATCCCACAGGCACAAGAAACATGGATATTTTGTGTATCCTCCTTGTTGACCAAAAGTTAACCATTTTAAGATCCCATAGAACAAAAACTTGACATGATAGGTAAAAACCAATTTTATTTTTTAAATCAGTGCCCCAAAATTAGTTAATGCACATTGCCACTTTATTAAAATTAAGAAAATTCAATTTTTAAATTAATGTAATTTCTAAGAACTAATTTTATCATTTGTAAAGTTTTCATCTTTATATAAAGTTTAATTATTTAAGTGTTTCTTTCATAAATTTAAATAAATTACCATTAGCAGGGTTCATAAGGAAAATACAGAAATTCTTCCCAACCTGATACAGCTGCTTTCAGAGAAAGTGCAAATAAATGCATGAATAAACAATTCCAGTTTTGTATTGATAACTGTATGGGTTCATAAGTTGTGTTTATAAAATCTCTGCTAGTTAACTGGGTTGGTTTGGGTATGAAAAGGCAGTCTTATCAGTTCTACTGCATTGACTATTAAAGTTAAAATTAATCAGTTATTTCCTTTGTAGAGATTAAAAAATGCATACCATAGGTGGATATCATTTCTGTACTTCACTTGGGTCATGAAATTAAAAAAGATTTAGGACTGAAAACATTGTGATGACTTTATTTGAGCCACTTACCTTTATCAAACTGGGAGTGAACTTGGTTGGCTAAGTCACCAGTCCAGCAAGCTCTCTGCACACCATGTTTTGCCATTTGTTCATCTACTGGACTCACTCTCTTGACTACACTACTAGACACACATCCTCTCATCTTGTAATTGTTCAGTTTGGAAGACACCTATTAATTAAAATTTTTTGGAAAATATCCTCAAATGAGGAAAATAATTTAAATTAAAAAAACAAACAATCAATTTACATTTTTGTAAATATATCATGAGAAGTCCACAATATATTTGAGTACATTTGTAAATTTGTAATAAAATTAATGATAAAATGGATTTTAATATTAACCCCACTAAATCTTACAAAATCATTCACACTGGTGGAATTGCACTCAAGAATTACATTAATATGTATGCATACTCCAGAAAAGAGATGCTTCGAACTCTTTAAAAAACAAGATTCAGTTTGTTGCAAAACTCAATACTTATTATTTTCACTCATATCCATATTTAAATTTAATATTTCAAATTTTGAAAAACCTTTTCCAGTGTACAATTGTGAAACATTAGGTGGCTGTAGGCCGAAAGTTGTCACTGAGCCCATTTATAGTGAGAAGTCTAATGGACACAATAGCTTTGTTGTCTCCCTTTGTATCTCTCAGATTTGGCAGTGTAGAGAGAAATGGTTTCCAAATAGTGCACAGTTGCTGGTAGTGAATCTTACCAGATCAGCAGCATCATCCTTTACAGATTGATCACAAGATTCTGCTATCCATCTGTTGTTTTTCTCACTCAGTCTTGTCGATTTAGATGGATGGAGAAGGCTGCCGCTGTTCAAATACAATTGATCTCTGCAGTGATCATCAGCATGGTTGGAAATAGAATCTTCTAATAAAGAGACACACAAAAAAGTCACTGCAAAATCAGTGCTTTATTCACTGCTTCCAAACTTAAATACTTTAAAAAATACACAAGCAGCAGCATTAGTCAGGGTTAGTAAGTCACAGCTTATATTTTAGTCTTAAAAATCTGATTTACCAATTTCATGATTCATTTCTTTTCACATATCAACATCTTATTACTAAAATAATCCAAAACATCAAAGTTTTATCAAATAGAAAAAGTTTGCACCTTCTTAAATTTATTACATCTCTGATTAATAAATGGATAAAAAAGGTAAAAATTGTGCTATATGAAAGAGTTGGTCCAATAACACATAAAATAAAATGTTAATCTGTTTATGTTTTTTTTCACACTCTGTCAGCATGGATAAAAGCTTTCCATCACTTGGCTTTAGTTTAAAAACCTTCCAAATACATTTTGGTAAAAAAGATTAAAGATGGCACTGTCCCAAACAATCCATGTCAGTCCTTTGCAGAGTGGAAAGGTGGTTATAGTTGGACAGACGAGCCAAAAAAAGGAAAGAATGTTGATACTTTTTTAATACACTATATTCTGAAATGTAATATCTTGAAAAAGTATTTTTTAATGTTTTGTTTGAATAATATTCATAACATTACAGATATCTACAAAAACAAAGTGAACCCCAAAGAAAACTACAAACTATAAAGTAAAAGGTTTTGAAATAGAATTTATTTTATGAGTAGTTACACAAATTTAACTTATCAAAAATATACAATAAGTTCCGCAGTAACCCGGAGTTATTCTCTTCGATGTTTAAACTGCTGATAAAATATTTCATCATGCCTGCAAAATGAAACAAACAAAAAAAAGGATAAAAACATATTAATACCTGAGGATCCATAATGCTGTGCTGCTGCAAATCTGTCATCCTCCATAGACGAACAGCCACTGTTTGACTGTAAATGATTCTCATCTGATACTGTTGACAGTGAAGCAAAATTTAAATCCAGATAACTTTGGTTTGATACAGTCTGTGCTTTGACACCATTAGATTTGTGCATAACATTATCATCATCAAGTTTGTTTATCGTAAGAAGTCTGTGTTTATAATTAAATCCCAGAGCAGCATTCTGTTTTTCTGAACGAGGAAATATTGAAGGAAAGGAGTGCATCAGATCAATAGATGTTGTTGTTTTTCTGACTTGACTTGGCAATAACTGACCCCAGCCACATGATATTTTGAGGGGTGTTTGAAAATTAGTTTTATCCTTGGCACAACAAATGGATGTTTGTGTAATAGCAGAATATTTTGTACAGGTGCATCTTAAATCTGAATAATTAGACACCATGGGTTTCGACTTTGTTTCAACAGATTTACATGAATATACACAGGTAGGCTCTGCAGTCCCCGAATCGTTTGTATTAAGGTGTTGATCACTTACTTCTGTGTTCACTTTGTTTTCACAAGCATCTACCAATCTCTTGTCTAGTTTACCCACACCATCACAAGATGAAGACTCTGGTATATTCTTGACAGCATCAGCATCTTTCGAATTTATATTACATTTAAATATCTTTTCTGATATATAAAGGCTAGAACAGACCTCATCTACACACCCATTTCCGTTAGAATAGTCTGCATTACCATCCAGAGAATGGTTGCCTGGCAAAACTCTATGGTTTTTGTTAGTTCTGGAGTAATTCTCTTCCTGCACATCCAGACACTCAGCAACATTCTTAAATAAAACTTTGTCCTTTAAAAAACTCTTTTCTTCTTTCTCTGTAACTCCACAAACTTTCTTTTCCCTGGCTTTTTGTGGTGAATAAAATAAGTTCATACTGAGATCTTTGCAAGTGGTTTTCAAATCATCCATTAATGTAGATTTTTCACCTTCTTGGGTGTAGTTGGTGTGATGCTGAAAAATAACAGCATCTACATTAATCTCATTCAAATGGTCAGGACTAAATTCTAAATCATCCAGATTATGAAATGAACTTCTGAAGTCTGCAGGAAAATCATTGTCAGCATCACTTAGGATAGGTAAGATACTTGAAGAACCATCAAAATGCCCAACATTGTCACATTTGGAATGAAACCCACTAGGTTTGTCGTTCAAATCAGAGTTTGCAATGAATGCAGAATCAATTTTTGCCTTTATGCATATATCATTTTCAGTGCAGTTTCCATTAACTTGAAGTTGTTTTGCTTTGTCTTCATCTGCTAGAAATTCAGTTTTTACAGTAACATCTTTAAAGTTTTTTACATTTTCAATAAAGTTGATAGGTGTATTATCTACATTACTGCACACTTTATTTGAGTTATTTTTAGACAGGCAGACATCTACTCCATACATCTCTCCAGCTTTTACTAAATGAGCAGTCTCTTTAGAGAAAACATCTACTTGTTTATTTTCACACACATCCACTTGGCTTTCCATGTCACCAACACACACTTCAGCACCTTGCACGCTCTCACATATATCCAGATTTAAATTGTCTTTCTTTTTAAATTCATTTATGCAGTATTCCCAGCATTCAGTGCCATTTTTACACTCTTTATCATCAGTTTTACACACATAAGTTTCAATGTTTCCAAACACATCTGTACCTTTTTTTACTGTATCTTTGTCTTTGCAAATACTTGTCTGTCTTTCACCACTTTTGGCATTCATACTATTGCCAAAATCAACTTGCAAGTCAAAATTGAGACCATAATAAGTGGATACACCAGTGAAGTTCAAGATCTCACTTTCCAAAGATTCTTGTAAAGGAATATGCTTACCAGGCTGCTGACCATCAGATACAACAGACAACATATCATCAATTTTACAACTTTCAGCTTCTTGGTCAGTTTCCCGTAGCAAGAATTCATTTGCAGAATGGTCTGTAGGCAGGAACAATTTGTTAGTAGTTCTGGATTCGTTATCCAAACAAATGTGCTCTACAGTGGTGTCAGTTCTCTGTATCCTACAGTCATGATCTGTACCACCAGCAGGTAAAGTGTGTGTTGGCACTATTTGATCCCCAATTGTTCTATAATTACTTTGGTTGGGCACCTGAGTTTTTTCTTCTGTTTTAAACTCCTCTGAACATTTACTTTGCTCCAAGTTTTTGTAATTCAAATTTTTGCTATCATTACCCTTTGTAAATGTTTCATTTTTAGTAGTTTTGCATCTCTCAAAATCTGTTGAATGTGTTGTGATGCTGCTGACCAGTTGCTCTCTGTCCATTATAATTTTGTCATGCTCTTTGTGCTCAATGGGATGCACTACACCATCATGCAAACCAATTTCAATAACTTCATTTGATGAGTGTTTTTTAGCAAAAGAGTTAAGATTAATATCCTTTAGGCTTCTTTCACCATCAGTGAAGGAACTGCCTGAGGAAAAAGAGTAAGTTTCAGTGTGCAGTGAATTTTTGTTTTCATTTTTTCCATCCTGTGAATTCTCAGAATCACATTTAGGTTGTTCCCACATGTCTTCATCAGTGTTTCTTTCACACTGCACCGCATGTTTTTCTTCTTCATCAGCTGACATTAGTTCACTCACACCAAAACAACCTGATGAGTCACTTTCTGAAAGCTGTGACAAAGGGGAATAACTGATCTGGAAAGAAATCTCTGAATCTTCTTGGACACTATTTTCTGTAAACAGGCTGTTTGTTAAATCTTCTGCAGAGTTCTCCTTTTGCTTTGTAACATCAGAGCCCACTAGGTAAACATCAGTACTTTTATCCACATTACTACTGTCTGAATTAATAAGTAAGTCATAACCACTTTCTGGATCTCTTGCTCTTGGCGGAATGGCAGAAAAATTGTAGTCAGCCTGTCCAGTTTTCAGTGCCTCAGATGAGCACTGCACAGATCCTCCACTATAATGCTGCTTGCCATCATCGAGTGCTAATTCATCCTCCTCATTGCCTCTTTCAGACATTAGCAATGCCATTATCTGAGTTGCTGTTCTCTTTAATGGTACATCCTCTACTTGAGTGTTACCAAACATATCTTTGTTGCATAAACTTTTTGTATGGGTAATACTAACAAGATCCTGGTCTCCTATCGAACAGGATTTTTCTGACAAAGATTGAAAGTTAGTTCTTTCATCATTGCATGTGGTTCTCTTCCTGATCCATTCACTTTTATCAGCTGCATTGTCATGCAATGGTAAACAACAATCAGAACTTCCACTGATACAACAGCTGCCCCTTACATATACAGCATTCACAGATCTATTTTGACCAATAACCACTGGCCATGGTGTCTTTTTTCTTGTCAAAACATAACTCTGTGATTCACAAGACTCTCTACAATCCACAGGAAATTTGCTATCATTTGTCATAGATACTTCATGTTTAGTGCTGATTATTCTACTTTTTCCACAGCTCTCCATTGATGTACAGGAGTCATCCATTACACAGTTAGCTTTGCTGTGAACATGCATGTAAATAGAAGTATCAGGAAGCAAAGATGGTTCAACCTCTCTATCACACAGTTTATTTTTGTCACTGTTGTCCAGTTTGGGCTTCTTAGCAAGAACTGGGGGAACAAACCCATGCTGAAGGAAAAACATAAACTGTACTTATACTAAACCATAAGTAAATATTGATTTGGAAAGTCTCATAAGATTGGATGGGGGAGAGGTTATTCAAATGGATTATTTTAAAACCTTATAAACCATTAATTAATTATTTAAGATGTAGTTTATAAGTTTAATTCCTTGTTTAACTGAACCAAGCTACTAAAACCAGCAACAATGAATAGTAAACTGCCTGAATACATAGACTCATGAAAACTTTCAGGTGAACAAACCTTTTTTAGATTTCAATGATTGCAAGGCTAAAAGTTTAAAAAACACTTGGCTTCTGCCTGATCATGTTCCCCCCTCAAGACATCTCATTCCGCTATACCAGACAAAACCACCTTTTGTCAGACAGTTTTCAGTATTTAATTTTCTAAAGAACTAAAAAAAAAAGTTAAATTCTGTAATATATGAGGAAGCATGAAAACTCTGTTTCTTATATGATTACACTGTAGTTTAACCTCCAGACAACAAAACGACCAAAGATAATTAAGAGATTCTGAGCAGAAAAGACATACGATGTTTGTGGTTTTCCCCAAAAGAATCTAAAAAAATGGAAATATATCTTACAAAAATGCTTGACTTCCATAACTTTACATTACTAAATACGTACCAGGCTGATTACACTGGACAACAAATAATTTGCTAATGAGGTAAAAGTATGTGTCTTAGACTAATTCAAGTATGCTGTTTTCAAATCTGAAATCAGAATTAACTCAATACATAAGGATTTATAGTTACAGAAATAAATGGAATGTTATATATTTTGAGTGTTCTTTTCAGTACTGTGTACACACAGCAGGCTATGCAGGAGAACCATGTGGTTACCAGCTTACATGTACACACATGGAATAGACGAGACGATGCAAATCAATACAAGATCAAAGAATGGCCATCAAGAAACAACAGACCAAACTCCGGGAAAGTTCAATGTGCAACATGTGCCACTGGTTCGTCTGCAAAGAATATTTCTCCCACCACTGCATATAAAGCTGGGCCTACTGAAGAGCTTTTTAAAGGCAATGAGTGTTGAAGATGCAGGATTTCTTTATCTGAAAGAAAAATTTGGAGCAATTTTAACTGATGCCGAGTTGAAGGCTGGAATATTGGTCGGCCCACAAATTCGTGATTTGTTTTCCGATCCAGTCCTCCAGTCGAGGCTTAACCCTCCGGAGCTGACTGCATGGTAGACTTTCAAACTGGTAGTCCACAATTTCCTTGGGAACTGCAAAGCAGACAATTGTGCCGAGTTTGTTCAAGACATGATAAAATCCTTTGAAGAAATGGGCTGCCGTATGTCACTGAAGTCGCATTTTCTCCATTCACACTTGGATTTCTTCCCAGCCAACCTTGGAACTGTGAGCGATGAGCGTGGACAGAGGTACCTCCAGCACACAAAGGCAATGGAGACCCGTTATCAGGGGAGACTATTGATGGTTTCTTCAGAGACAAACCACTGCTATTCAGAGGCGTAAAATCAAGTACGTAAAGCATTTCTAAACAGTTAAGGCATACTTCATACAATATGTTTATGTTGTTCAATGTGTTTATTTTTTCCAATTTTGCAATGTGTTTGATTTATCAATAAACAATGACTGACAATGACATTTTTCTGTAAATACAAATCCTGATGGGCTGGGTCAATTCTGATTTCAGATTTGGAATCAGCTGCTTGATTTGATAAAGGACATTTACATATATACCTGAATAGCAAATGAAAAGGTATTTTTTGTTGTCCAGTGTTATTTATGAATCATAGGTATGCATCCCATACTGACAAACAGACGGGTACGCACCAATTTAGTTCGCTTTAACCCAAGTCTGATTGGCTTATGGGGCACAGACAATTTGGATGTCTGTGTTTTGCAGACTGCTGTTTGACTTTTAAACAATGATGCTGGTTCTGACAGGATGTCACCTGAACCAAGCTGCTTTGATCTACTACTGCCAGTTTCTTCGCCAATGATGATAAGGTAGAAGTCACTCTCCAGTTCTTGCCCTTCTTTAATATCTTCCTTAGAAAAAATAGAATCCAGTTTAATCTGTTTGTTGTTGAATAGCAAGCCCTGTAAAATATTTAAAAAAAAAAAATTTTAAATATAAAAATCATTAAATCAATCATTTTTTTTGTAATCTTTGTATCAAAAATAAAGTCTCCATCTAACTGGTCTGTAACGAACACCGTAACATTAAGAAATTCAACAATAAAATACACTTTTTTCCAAAGGAAATGTACATGTGCACATGAATGAGCAAAACAAAGATAAAAATAAAACAACAACAAAAGTAAATAAAAACCACTAAATGAATTTAAAATCTATTTGTTGATAGCCAAAAGAAAGACCAAGAGACAAATTACCCTGGTTTCCTATAATTCTTTAATTTAGGTTCCATCAGATGCAAACAAAACTGTTTTTATTTTCATTTTGAAGACAGCTTTTACTTGCTGATCTTTAGTTTGGATAATGCTATGAACAGCTTGCAGAGACATTTAGTAAATAAGCAGTTTAAAGCGATGCTACCTGATAATTTAAAAAGGAAATTTTTTTAGTTACATCATGATTACATTAAAATCTCATTCTCTCCCTCACTCATTCACTCTTACATGTGCATGCATGCACACAGAAATCCATAACATATGTAGGTATCTTAAAGAATTAACAAAAGAAACTTATTTGAAAATGTACCCGCTGTAGACTTTACCAGAGATTTACAAATGGTGGTTATTTGATCCTTGTTTCTACATCCAATCATTGACCAGGAGTATATAAATTATGACTCTCAGAAAATCTAATAAAGTCTTGTTAACCAGTTCATACCCATGACATCATGAGTTTAACATCTTTAAATGTGTGGTAATTATTTTACTATTGAATATCTCAAAAATAGAACAAATATGGGGGCATTTAAAGGTGCTCAGGAAAATATATTGCTTGCTTATACAACTTAGTAAGGTTGAGAGCAGCCAACAAAACCACAGTTCAGGTAGGTTGGTGCTCCCAGTTGACAGCAGCACAGATAAGCAGCTTTTCAATTGTACTAGATGTTTTCAAAAATTTTAACAAATTTAAAAACTAACTCAAAAGATAACTTTCTAAATCTTTTGTTTTTTTTTTCCACAAGAAAATACCAAATCAAACTTAAATATAAACATAAACTGAATAAAAACAGATTTTCTCAGATTTACTGCATGTCAACATAAACCTGAGGAACCTGAAAAGTCTCAAGTTGCCTCATATTGCAGGTTTAATAGATCCCCACTTGAAGTTAACCATTTTAGTAGGTAGAAATAATTTTAAACCAATTTTTATCACCTGATGTTCCGACATGAACTTAAGTACCCCATCTTGCCAAGTTTTTGATTTCTTCTGCTTCTGATGTGTGTACAATACCTGGAAAAAGCACAGTGAATATTTTAAACGTGATAAATAATAAAATAAATATATATAGTGGGCTGCTTTAGAGATGAAAACTGCCTGAATCCTAGGCAGCAAGTGAACCAACAAGGACTAAAGCGACATGGGCACCAGACAAAAAATATTTACAGAATTCAGAGCTTAGGCAAGGCGAGTAAGTGCAAATGTCACCAAGAACCTTCTATGATTTTAATGGCTGGGTATTTTAAAAGTGCCTCTAAAAAAAGATTTTTTTTCACTTTTAATACTCTTAAAATATCTTGTTTTTAAATAAAATCTATGGGTCTGCTTCAACTTTGATTGAAAACAAGTCTATCTTGGCATCACTAAGCCTAATAAGTACAAAAGGAAATTACTGGAATTTTGCTTAACTACCTTTTATGCATGATATAACCAACCTGTTATCTAGCCTTTTCTTTAAATGTGTAGGTATAATTACATATGTCCTACCTTTAGTGTGCACATGATCAAATCTCTTCTACCTTTTATTTCGATGTGCAAGTATAATTATTCTCCCTGACATATCTTCATATACACATTCTTTTTCTATGAAAAATTAACATTTTTGTTAAAACAGACATGCTTTGGATAACTACCAATGGTGAAATATCAGCAACAGAAAGCATTAATACAGATCAAGTTCAGGACATTTCCCTATATTCAGTGTTTTCTTTGTCAATATAAAACCACCTGTACATAGTTGCTTATGTTAATTAGATGCAGCTGGTTTACTACAAGTTTCACTAATCAGGTAAAGTGGTGAATTTAATCCTTGTCAAGACATTTTTAACAGAAAAGGCAGCTTAAATATAAATCTCTGAAGCAAAATAAAAAAACTAAATGGATTTTTCCTTTAATGTTTTTTTTATTTTACAACTACATGTAATTTCTTAGAAAATATTTCCAGCATATTCCCATATTATTCTAGAAATAAAATAAATACTTCTTTCTAAATTTTATTTACATTACAACTGTTGCTATTGTGTGCAATCATTTAAAAAGAAAATTTGAACTTGCCAAATGCTTATTGAATTCTGACATGAAGAGGAGCATGTGTGCTGAAATCAACAGAAATGACAAAATATACTGAGAAAAATTAAATAATTTCCAGGAAATTCTAATCAGTAACAAAATGATTGAGTGAAATGTTTTAGAAGAAAGGCAATTATCCATGCCACATTATAGCTATAATGATTAATTAGGTACATGTAAATACTATTCTACACATTCCCTCCCCTTTCCAATAAAAAATGTCAGCACAAATGTTTTCATTCTTTATTAGCTATACAATGCCCTCTATTCTAGTTACATACACATGTGCTATTTTTAAAACTATTTTCAAATCAGAATGATCTTTAAATAACGTTCCCAACTATCCTGGTATTTACATATCCATATTTTATTTCGGTAGTTTTCATAGAACTAACTGAAATGAGTACAATTTTAAGATTAGCGCAGTAACACTGGATAATTTATTGACCTATAGCTCATAGCAAAATTCCTTTGCAGACAGAATGTTGTTTCATTTTTATTGCACATTAAAGTTTTCTATAGTGACTAGATATTTAAACACATTAATAAAAGGTAATAAAATACACTGACTGACACATAGAAGTGCACACAAATAGATTTTTTAATTCATGTAAAAACCACCAAAAATTAATAGATTTCTAATATGTTTTAATTTCATAAATTAAAAAGATTTTTTAGACCACTTAGTGCAGGTTTCTAAAGCATCATTGCAGACAATAAAGAGAATTTATAATGGAAACTGTTTTAGCATCCATTTTGAATGCATCAAAAGATTTCTTTAATGAATATATGTAATGTAAAATAGAAATTAGCATAGCAAAGGTAACAAGTATTTTCATTTCTGCCAAAGTACAGAAAAAAAAAATTTTTTTGCATTATTGCATTTTTTAAATTTTAGTTTATTTAACCATGCATAAACAAAAGCATGATCACTGAACAGTATTGCATGGGTAGATGGTCTAGCTAGGAATCCTGTGATTTGCACAAATTGGGGTCCAGCATCTCTGTCAAGGACGAAAAAAGAGTGAAATTTCACATGACAAGCCAGGTCTTCTCTCCCCAGCCCAATAGGTGCAGCATTTTATGCCTTGATTGTCCCAGGCCATCTTGGCAAGTGTTACATAGATGATATTTACAAGCAATGGGTAATGAACAATATTAAATTTGTTTAGTGCCCCCTTTCTCCACATGGTTATTGCACTTTCTTAAATAGATTCAAGTATTTGGGTTCACAACTCCATAGTTACAATCCATGACACATTTATGGTTTAAACAATCTAGAGAAATAAAGAGTTTAATGCATATTTCTCTTCTCAACTTTCTAGCCATCTGTCACTCTGGTTACTATGACCAGACCTGGCACCCAAAGTAACAGCGCACTCGGTTATGACTCTATCACATCAGCATTAAAGTCACATGTTTAAATAACCAGAGCAAGCCATGATTTAATTTTTTTTTAAAAAAAAGCTTGTACTGTATGTATACAAAACTATAAAGTAAAAATCTAATTTCAAGCAGTTTAATAACAGTAAATACAGAAAAATCATTTGATTTCTACTTTTAGAAGATGTTGTGAGTAATGTAATGTTTCTGGACAAGAATACTACTGGTTGATCAGCAATACTTGAAAATATAAATAAAAATGAAAAAAGTATCATACAGTGAAAGTCTTGGTTGCCATGGCATGCTAGAGTGGATTAAATCAAGCACACAAACAAATATCTGTTCAGTTTTGTTTCCATGATGCCTTCCTGCATCACCTGAAAATAAAACAAAACAAAACAATATACAGCTCTTTTTAATTAATTAAATAAACAAGTTTAGAAATGAAGGAGCCAGGTAGATAGTGTCTCAATAATCTGGCCTTTCTGAATCCATTAAATCATGTATCTTTTTTTTTTCTCTTCTGTTCAAGATAATTAGTCAATGATGAATTATTAGAAAGCCAGCTACCTAGCTTTAGTAAACTTTATCATCTTTTACAATCATGCCTTGGAATACCATCTTGGATTATGATGTGTGGAAGAATGGTACAGTAATGTGCAATCCTTTTCATTTTGGAAAGATTGCTATGAACATTATCTCGACATATTCCATTCTGTTAGTGCAGTGCTTCTTAAACTATTTCAGAGTCATTCACCTTCAAATCTTTACACAAAATTTCATTCACCCGCAACTAAATTTCCTTGTTTTTGGTAATTTTGGTTTTACTCTCCCTTGTGTATAATTTTATATATAATTCATTTTGTCACATGAGCAAAAAGCATGAATTAACTCATTTCTTAAGTGTTTATTTTATTCAAGTTTTAGAACATCCTAAAAATATGTAAAGAAAACTATGAGTAACAAAAAAAATTAACAGAAAAATTATTAGAATTTTTCTAGTTTACATAAATTTTAGTAAGTAAACAACAGCCTTAGAACTTAGAATTAGATTCTTTGGAACAATGATTTCTTATTGTGTATGTTTACCACAAAAAAAAATGACAAGCAGTATACTTCTACACTTACATATATATTTTTTTATCATCAGTGACTAGGATGTTCCTGTACTCCTGTGACAAGCTTCTCAAACCGAGGTTCAATTTCCTTCTCCAAAGCAACCTGCCTTACCGAATCAACATACTGAAGTGAATTTCGTTTTTTGGTTTTCAATTCTACCAAGGTTGAAAATCCTTGTTCAGACAGGAAAGATGGTGTCATCGTTACTAGTGGTTGAAGGGCCTTCAAGGCAATTGTTTTGTATTCAGGGAAAGCAAGTAATCCAACCCAATAGTCTCCATAGTAGGAGTACATCTCAAAAGATGATCTCTGAGTGAAGTCATAATGAAGCTCCATCAACATTTCTGACATTTCCCCAACATCTGCTCACTTGATGTGGCTGGTGATCAAAGGATTAACTATCCACATCTGATTTTCCAAGTCCTGCAGATGCTTCTGAGGAAAATATGTTTCAAAATTTCTAGACAGCAACTGCAGATGGTTAGAAATGATGTTCATCAGTGTTTTCTCCAGAACAGGTTGTTTTTCTTCCCACTCACACTCTTTGAGGAAACTTTCCAAATGTGAGAAATTGGAGAAATTGCCTTTATGAATGTTACTTGGCACATGGTGATCTTCATTTTCATGGCTTCTATTTTCCCAAGGGCATCAAAGATGTCACCTTCTTTACCTTGAGCCGATTCAAATGTTCAAAAATGGAAGTCATGTAGCACAATTTGGCCAGCCAAAAATCATTGCTGAAATGCATTGCTTTCATGTCACCTAGCTCAGTAAAAAATACACAGTTCATTCTTCAGGGACAGTACTCTTCCACATGACAACCATTGAACCTCAGAATGCAGGAGGAGAATCATGTGATCTGTAGACATGTCCTTGCATAGCTCTAAAACAACCAACATTTTTGTGCTTGTGGGTGAATAGCGTTGACAATTTTCGCCATATCTTGCAACAATTCTTCCAATTCATTTTTCTGGTCATTGCCTCAAGTGTTCAGTTTCTTGGCAGCCAGTGCTTCCCGATGTAAACAACAGTATAAAAAGGTGCAATTCTGGGATTTTTCTTTGATGCGAGCAGTGGCTCCTTTATGCTTCCCCACCATGGCTGCAGCACCGTCTGTAGTCACAGCAACACATTTGCTCCAAGGTAAATTTTCATTTTCCATGAATTCATCAAGCTTGGAGAAAATAAATTCACCTGTATTTTGTTCTCCAACTGGAAAACAAAAGAGAATGCTCGACAAATTTTCCCAAGCTTTGATCCAGAAACGACAATACACAATGAGTTGTGCGTTGTTCTTAATGTCTGTGGTTTCATCAAACTGCAGAGTGAAAAATGGTGCTTCCAACAGTTTTGCCATCAGCTGATGCTTCAAATCTTCAGCAATCATAATAGATAGAAGTTTCATTGTGTCAATAGACAAAAGAATTTGCATTACTTTATCCACTGCTTGCTTTCCATCATGTAGTGGATTGGCAACAATTTTCAAACATGGTTTGACAACTTTCTCAGCCTCTGTGTATGGCTTTTTTGCTTTCATGAGCACTTGTGCTATTTGTAGAGGGGCAAGAAGTAGCTTTTTTTTAGTCAGTGTCTTTCTTTACCATTGATTGGAGAAATTTTTCTGCTTCCACAAATACTCAAGTGTTTTTGAAAAACTGTATGGACTTGTTTTTGATGATTGTTATGCTTTATTCTTAAATGAGTCTGTAATTTCAAAGGACCCAGGCACTGGTTGCTATATTTTACACTGCAAAACATGCACTGAGCTCTAGGAGTAGGGTTTGTTAGTTCATCTTGGGGAAGATAAAAGCCATACTTGATATATTCTTCACTCCAATTTCTTTTCTTCAGTTCTGAGGAAAGGGTACTTTGATCCTTGTATTTCCTCTTAAGATTAAGTTTTTTCTTGCCCGTATCATTAACAGAGTCATCATCTGTAACATATGTAGCTGCATTTTTAAGTTTAAGCTCCTTATCCTCAGTTTTCTTGTCACCCTTCACAAGTGACTTGTCTCCTGAACATACCTCTTCTTGAGTCCTGTTTGTTTCACTTTCTTTCAGAAATGTACTACTTCCTTCTGCAAACTCTTCCTCTAGAGCTGGTTTCTTTAGGTACTTCAACAAAGACATGGTAACTTTTAAAGCAATTGATAATTCGGAGTAGCTTCTTCCAAACAAATAAACTTAACAAATAATAATTTTTTAAAGTTATTTTGTATATAAATAATTGAACCGACTGTCACACAAACTGTGGTAACTTCTAAAGCAATTAGACCGAGGCTTGTTTAGCCTACAGACATTCAAATATACATAGCAAATAACTTTTTTTAAGTATAGAAAAAATATAAATATCTAAGTAAACTAAGTCATTCACCCTTTGTTGTAACAGGTTCCCTCTGTCCTGGTCCATCAGTATGAACAGGTGCTGGTGGGGACAGTCTCCAGGCAGACAAAATAGGGTCCAAAGAAATATAAATATCTAAGTAAATTAAGTCATTCACCCTTTGTTGTAACAGGTTCCCTCTGTCCTGGTCCATCAGTATGGACAGGTGCTGGTGGGGACAGTCTCCAGGGGGTCCAAAGTGCTGGGCATTTATAGCCTTATGGGCCAGATGAGATTAGATCACTGGTGACTCACACATGGTTGGGTCCAGCTATCAGACCCTGTCTGGTCTGAGCTGCCGACTGCTGTAACAACCTTCAGGTTTCACTCACCAGTTTAAGAAGCACTGCATTGTGAGCAGAACTAAATATAAGCTTTACATGTGATCCCAGGGAGGAACTTGATCGGGGAATTACAGTTCCGCCCTCACACATCCATTTTAGTTCACTAATTAGTAATAAAGGTAACAACTTCCCTGATGTTTACCATACTTACCAGGCTGAAGGACGGAGTAACTAATGAGAGCTCGTTTGTTTTCTTCTTCTTAAAACACCCTAAAACTTTAATTAATACTATCGGAAGACGATCTTTTCGAAAACTGAGAGGGGGGAACAGAACACAGACAGAGCGACAGCCGGACAACATTACCTGGTAGGAGGGGGAAAGGATGTCCCTGCCCAAAACGAAGTATCAAAAAACGCCGCCAACACAGCGCCGTTCTGATTGGCTGAGAGGTTCGCAGGCCGGACGGTATCGCGATGGCCATTGGCTGTTGGTGGCGAAGTATGGAGGACGTCTGCAGGTAGTGACTCTTATTTTGTTGAATTCGTGTTGTGCTGCAAAAATTCTGCTTTCCTGAAGTTATGGAAGGCGCACTTCCTGTTTTAACTCCGTAGCTATTAGGTGAAGATGTCTCTTGCGAACGTGGAACGCTGACGTTCGACGTACATGTGTTTTGATAGGTAGTTGGCTGATCTGTCAGTCGTAGATATACCACTTAAGTATTGCGAGGTTGTCTCCGATCCTGGCGACTGGATCCATCGGTCTCTTCAGCCGCGAGGTTGTCTCCGATCCTGGCGACTGGATCCATCGGTCTCTTCAGCCGCGAGGTTGTCTCCGATCCTGGCGACTGGATCCATCGGTCTCTTCAGTCGTAGATATACCACTTAATTAGTGCGAGGTTGTCTCCGAACCTGGCGACTGGATCCATCGGTCTCTTCAGTCGTAGATATACCACTTAAGTAGCGCGAGGTTGTCTCCGATCCTGGCGACTGGATCCATCGGTCTCTTCAGCCGCGAGGTTGTCTCCGAACCTGGCGACTGGATCCATCGGTCTCTTCAGTCGTAGATATACCACTTAAGTAGCGCGAGGTTGTCTCCGATCCTGGCGACTGGATCCATCGGTCTCTTCAGTCGCGAGGTTGTCTCCGAACCTGGCGACTGGATCCATCGGTCTCTTCAGTCGCGAGGTTGTCTCCGAACCTGGCGACTGGATCCATCGGTCTCTTCAGTCGTAGATATACCACTTAAGTAGTGCGAGGTTGTCTCCGATCCTGGCGACTGGATCCATCGGTCTCTTCAGTCGCGAGGTTGTCTCCGAACCTGGCGACTGGATCCATCGGTCTCTTCAGCCGCGAGGTTGTCTCCGAACCTGGCGACTGGATCCATCGGTCTCTTCAGCCGCGAGGTTGTCTCCGATCCTGGCGACTGGATCCATCGGTCTCTTCAGCCGCGAGGTTGTCTCCGAACCTGGCGACTGGATCCATCGGTCTCTTCAGCCGCGAGGTTGTCTCCGATCCTGGCGACTGGATCCATCGGTCTCTTCAGTCGTAGATATACCACTTAATTAGTGCGAGGTTGTCTCCGATCCTGGCGACTGGATCCATCGGTCTCTTCAGTCGTAGATATACCACTTAAGTAGTGCGAGGTTGTCTCCGATCCTGGCGACTGGATCCATCGGTCTCTTCAGTCGTAGATATACCACTTAATTAGTGCGAGGTTGTCTCCGAACATGGCAACTGGATCCATCGGTCTCTTCAGTCGTAGATATACCACTTAAGTAGTGCGAGGTTGTCTCCGAACCTGGCGACTGGATCCATCGGTCTCTTCAGTTGTAGATATACCACTTAAGTAGTGCAAGGTTGTCTCCGAACCTGATGACTGGATCCATCGGTATTAAGTACTTTCCATTTCTATGTAACTTGAGATTTAAGCTTGTGGTGGGTAACAAGAATTATTTGCATCATGAAGACAATGCTAGGTTATAAATTGTATTTTGAAACTAAGATTGGCAATGTAGATTTTCTTCTTTTATTTTACAACTTACACTGGTTTTAATTATGAGTTCTAACACAACATTTTTTAAAATTTGTATTTTACACACATGCATTCTCATAGGGTTTGGAGGACCCCATTATCTATCGTTACATGTTGGCTCTCAATCAGAAAATTCATAAAAAATGTTCATTATGCAAGCTTTGGTTGTGTTTCAGAATCAAATGCTATTTCCCTAAAAGAAAATAACTTTGGTTTACAGGCATGAGATTCCTGCTGTAGTGCTACTTTTCTGTGAAGTTGCGTTTTTATGTTATCAAAATCTCTGTTTCAGAGACCTTCCCCTTCTTTGCATTTGTTGGAATTTTTTAAAACTTGTATCGCTATCATTGCCCTGACTTAGAATGACAATGTTATTAAATTGAAACCTGAAAAATTGTTCTGAACATCTGCTGCCAACTTTTACTTTTACTTTTCTGTGGCTTTCTCACAAGATGGAGGATTAAGAAATATTAACTGAGATGTAAAGTATAACATGAAAGCTGGTAACCCACTAACTACGAACAAGTTCTAAAAGAAAAGCTATAAACTGTTGCTACTTTTTTTCCTTCTGAAAGCTATGTGTATATTAGTGCATCATATAGACTTAAACCTTATTTTTCTACAATGTAACTGTACTAATTCTTGTAATTTGACAGAAAACAAAAGTGGTTAGCTTCATTTGGTTTTTATTGCTTCTTAATTCTAGTTAAAATATCCTCTCTTTACCAGTGACTATTTTATAAATATGTTTGAGCCAAAATACATGGCAGTGTTGATGTGTTACATAAATAAGAACAGTGTTTCTGGCTTCTGCTACAACCTTATTATTCATAATAGAGCTAGATGATGAACATATATTTTGATGGTCAGTCCTTTTCATTATCCTAACAATGATTTTCCTTGGTGTATGTTGATATGCAGCCAGTATTTTTAGCGGAACAGCCTAATGGTTGATAAATTAAAAATTCTTTTACTGATCTTCCAAGGTAGATGTCAGAATTGCCAATAGAATCAACACCAGTACAGTCTGACTCTGAGCTGGCAACAGGGATGATCCATAAAATATGTGTTCTAATACTAATGTGGCTATGAAAATCTAAAATAACCCTCTTATTTCTTTGTCTTGATAATGTTTGAACAAAATTGTAGTCAGTTTCTAGCCAAGGCCATATAACTGGATGCCAGCTTACACTTAAGCCTATTTGTTTTTTGTAATACAGAAGAAGAGTGGGTCTTGATAGACTATTTTGATGACAGACCCTTGAGATATTTAAGAGATGAAAGTTTGGAAAAATTTTCAGTTTATCCAAACTCATAAAATTTTGGCAGTTCTTTTGTTTATCTTTTAAACAGTTATGGCAAATAATATAATTAACAGCACAAAATATAGAAACACTTATTTTATGCAAAATATCTGGAACAACTTGAATTCCATGTTTCATTCAGTTTAACCATGTAAACTTTGTACAGTGACTAATTAAGCCCCATAGGAAGCATCTTTGAGTGAGGATTGGTGGTGGTGGTGGTGGTGGTTTCTAATATTGTCCTGCCCTGTTTTTAATAGCAGCTTTAGGAAATGTAAAGAGAATTATTAAAGGGGCTTCATTTCTTACAAAATTCATTAAAACAGGAAGGAATCCTTAAAGAAGAGGGAGAATGATTTAGTATATGACTAGAGTTCCTGTTGAGTTTGAGCATTATTATAAGCCTAGTATAAAACAACTTATTAGGAAATTTAAACCCAAATCACTAAATATGAAGAAAATTTCAAATCTGGCAAAATATTTTAAAAGTCCATTTGGCAAATTAAAATGGATAAGAAATTGTCTCTGTACTAATATGCTGCCTAAAATGCATTACTAGTAATTTTGTCCACTGTCAGTTTACTTTGGATTATAGATTAGCTTAGATTAGGTCTCCACAGAGGTAAAAAACAAGCTTCAAACTGCAAGATTTTAAAAAAAAAACTTTGTTTCCAAAATTTTATTATTTTCAGTAGATGTAAACAATTATGCAGGTATAGTTGTCAAACTGTTGTAACTTCATAAATAAAAGAAACTTAAGATTCAAATCATTTTAGTATTTTTCAGCTTGGCTGAACCAGAACTGAGTTGATGATTTATCCAAACTGCTAACACGTTTTTATCACTGCACTTAAATTTTAGGGGAGAGGATTTTATGAGCCCGTTGTTGTACATTATTGCTGAGGATTAGCACTAACTCACTCATTAAAAACATGACTCAGCATATGGTTGATGACTGACAGAAATCAGATTTCCCAATATTGTTTGTTTTCTATCATAGTCTTACATTTATAGAAAAGTCTGTTACCTAAGTGTACTGTAG
Organism: Nautilus pompilius; assembly: GCA_018389105.1. Classification (NCBI taxonomy): domain Eukaryota; kingdom Metazoa; phylum Mollusca; class Cephalopoda; order Nautilida; family Nautilidae; genus Nautilus; species Nautilus pompilius. Next base: position 1,033,614 of record JACATO010000344.1, on the reverse strand, counting down.
CATACTGTAGCTTTTCTAAGAAGGATAATTATGCAAAGAAAGGGACATTTATAATACTGGGTTATTCTATGTGACTCGTTTTACATTTGTCTTCTACCCTGGTCGCATTTTATTTATTATTAAATACAAATTCTATATTATATAAATGAAAGGATTTCATTGCTGCATTCATAAAATGCAGAATTGTGAGTTTAGTGAATACTCAGAGCTGCATCTGATGCTGCCTTTGTCTGTAGCAGCAAACTTACAATGCAACTGCCTGTGTTTTGTTATGTTGCTGAGTTTTATTCTTAAATAGAGTTATGGTAAATTATAAAGGTTGAGCAGATATAAATATTTACAATGATCGATGATAGTGAAACATGATATTTGTAGTGGAAATATACAGTAGTAGAAAAGAGGGTGAATTATAGAATAGCCTTTGAAATTCGAGTGCATGTTCTAGTCATGAAAATAAGTAAAGGGAAGTCACTCTTACAGTATATCACAGAGTTATGTATTCCATGTGGCCCTTTTTAATGTTACTGTTTGTTTTTCAAAAAAGTTTTTATTTATTGATATCCTTGGGGAAACATTTACAGATTTTTGAAGTTTCATTTATTGGAGCAAGCACTTTCTTTTCCTCGAAGAATGAATAAATAGTGAATGCAATTTCATCTTTAAATAAACTAGTGATATATCTGTAGGTAGAACTGAATTAACACTGGCCAAGTTTAGGATAGTGTCTTAGATTTGTTGTATTTAACTCTTTCCATTTAACTCACTTGGAAAGTTTCCACTAACAATTACAGGTATGATAAGCCTCTTGCCTGTCTAATCCTGTCATTGTTGAAATTCTGGAAAAACATGAAGTTAACTGTTCCTCTAACAATCTCTCTTCAGTCAGAAGGTTAACATAGAATTGCTTATCTATTAAATTGTCTCCATGTAAGTAGTTGAAGCATCTCAGCTTGTAAACCAAATCTTTCCATTTTTACTGATTTAGATGCAAAGGATTTAAAGATGTGTGCACTAGTCTAGCTGCCATTGCAATTTCATTGGAAAGACGGTATAAATTACCTATTGGTTCTCTGTTTGATAAGATAAATTGATTTTTTGCCGATATTTTTTACATTGTTGTCTATAAAGATGAATTACTATTTTGCACAATACATATAATGCATTCACGTGCTCATGCAAACAGATACCTAATCTTGGTAGGCTAAGCTGACCATGTGATGATTTAGAATTGTATACATTAACACAAACAGTAGTATGCTTCATTTGGTGGTTTTATTCATGAGAAACAAAATGGCCAAAGATTTTTTCAGTGATTTATATGTGCTCAGTTTAGTAACTATTAAGCATCAAAAGTGGCTTCATGCATTATGACATGATCAGTTGCCTTATTTGGGTCTGAGCTATGAAAAAACTAAAAGTCAAAGACCATACAAACTATGGGTTTTGTCACGTGCCTAAATGCAACATTATTTTCAGACTCTAGTACCCTGTAATTGGAGCCAACAACTTAGGGATCCCATTGTGCCTTCAGCAGTAATTTCATCAAATTCTGAAGAGGGCAAGGTAGTGTGTTTGATGGTTCAATGTGGAAGGACTCACTTGGTAGATTATAGCCCCTGTCCTAACTGGAAGAAAGTTTTTTGTATTTTTGGTTTTAAAGTCAACACTTGTTTGAGCAAAAAGAAACCACCTCATCAGCACACACTCACAAAATGTTTAAAATTCCACTTTTTGAGAGAGAGAGAGAGAATGTGTGGATAAAAAGACATTTACAAGAGCTCATTGATGATGGTGCTGTTGTACTGGATGTTTTCCTCTTTATTGGTACCTGAGAATGATCCAAATATTAAATGGTCATCTTCATCAAGTCCAAAAACTAATTCCAATACACAAGGTAAAGTGGTTTTAAAAAGAATATAATGTTTCAATTGGCTGGGGTTGTATAATGCAGAATACTCAGGCTAGCCAGCAATAACTGTTTTTCAAAGGTTCTGGAAAATAGCAAATGTAGCCCTGAAAAGTCCAAGGGGAATCTTTTGGTATTTTCATGGTTATTCTGTTACTTGATAGAATTCAGAAAAAGGAGAAAGAATTACAACCTTTTAATGTGTACAAAGTGAGAGTGGACTTGGCTGCTTAGGGGATAATCTTATTACCTATATTAAATTCTTCTCTTTTTCATATCCTGGAAAAAATGATCAGACTCACTCCTAGAGAGGTTTTGTGGGAACCTTGAAAACAAGTTTTGATTTGTTAATTCATTAGGTGTTTTGTTGTTCAAAGAGAATCCATTTGAAAGGGGAATAATCCGAACAAACTCCAGCAATGGATATCTGGGAAAGTAGAGTCAGGCGAGCACTGGCGGCTTCCATTGTCACATTTTGATTTACTCTTAAAAGCATTTTACCTAACAGTTTTAAAACATTGGTTTGAGTGGACATTTAAGATAAAACGGGTTGTGGAGAAGGTCTGTCTACTACCAGAACCTGATCTGAATCTTTCCTGAAATATCTCAAATTATCCATGGTGAAAAACAGACTGAAAACAGGAAGGCAGCTAATCTCGTTCATGGACGGATTTCTCCATAACAGCTGTTGCAGTATTTAACATTTTGTTTTGTAGCATCCAAGATGACTGCATGGTCTGGATATTTTGACACTTTATTTTAACAAAGGTTAACAATACTGCCATGTAATCTGTTTAATTTCCTTCATCTTCATTGTTTGTTTGCTCCGTGAAGACATCCCGTGTGTGAAGTAGGTGCGATAAGCTGTTAAAATATCTGAATAAACCACAAAGTAAAGTTTGCGTCATTGTCACAGTAAGTCAATTTCTATAGAGCATTTTTTTTATCAAAGTTGTTACAACTTCTTGTTGTTTAATTCCACGATGTAACTACCTAGAATTTACCTATTGTCATGCACCCTCCTAATCTGTATAAAGAGCAAAAAATAAATTTAATTGTCCATCTTTTAATGAAAATAGCTGGGAAAATAAATTGACATTTCATTGGCTGCATTTACATTAACATTTAAATTTTTTTTTTTTTTTTTTAGATTTTTAAAGATTATTTTTTGTCGTGCATTTGTAAAATATGGCTGACTTGTTATAACTAATAATTATTAGAGGATTGGCAATCTGTCAATTTTTAAACTACAGAAAGCACAACATGGTGGATTTGGATGTTTGTGTATTTTAAAAATGTGAAAATGTAATTTGAGGTCAGCAGGGTCAGAAAGGAGAATTACGTGCCACCAGTATGGACAGTTTTGTTTATGTGACTGGGTCGGCTTGTTTACTTGAAAATGTGTGTATATAGACATAAAAATAAACTACTTTGTTTGGAGGTGAATGGCACCTGGCGAAAACCTCTTAATATTTCTGTGTGCTACTGTAAAGATACATTACTGACATTTATTTAGTTATCTGACACTCCACAAGGAGTTTTATTAATTACCACTACAGCCTGCAAGTAGACCACTGAAGATACATGGGAATCTTCTCTAAATCTACCTCATTGATGAAGGGAAAAAAAAGGAGCCTAAGGACCAGAAGATTTAGCATCTTTAAGAAAAAGGGCTGATATGTAAAGATAAACTGAAATATTGTCTACTACTGCACCTTTGTCATAAGCACATGCTGTTGAACCATACTTAGAACTGTCTACCAAGGTTGGGGGGGATGGTGATGATATTATCACATCACTGTGATGATGATAACAGAAACTTAAAAAAGACGACAACAGTAAATCAATCATCATCTCGTTTTATTTCCTCTTTTCCAGATCGTTGTGGGGTCAGGGTGAACAAGGGGTCTGTGCATGTTCCTGATCTCAGGTTGTGAGGCGGTCTACAGTGGCAGTTCACAAATAAAAGATCGGTTATAATAACATCCAATACTCCACAACTTAGTTCCACCTTGAACACAGCATCTTTCCCCAGTTTTAGGATGACCAGGCTCCCACTCGGTCCTCCCATCCACCTCTGTACCATCAATCCACACCCACCGTCCTCCTTCACTGTGACAACCGACCCACGGCCAACCTGAAAACAATAAAATAAATGTTACCATGACAATAGACATTTGTTTACATGTAAACAACAACAAACAAATCTCCACCGTGCGCACCTTTTCTCACCTGTCAATCAAGTGAGGCAGGTGGGAATGTGTGTAAATATTCTGAGATGGTATTCTAGCAGCAATCTCCCTGCTACTGCAGAGCACTGATTGGCTGATGAAGTAAAGAGCTGGGGTAGATGATCCATAAGCGAGAAGAGTAAGAAACTGGTGGATAGAAGCCACTGTTTGTTGGTGGGGATTCAGGAAGATCGCACTTACCTCTAATGTATTTTCTGTCAATGAAGTTCACCAGTTGTATTTTGTTTGGAGAATTTGAGCAGATGAGCATCGCTCCATCATCCTTACACACCTTGACTGCTGAGGTCCAGTTCGCGTTCTCGCTTTGGAGATTGTATATACGATACCAGATCTGAGCGGTGGTGTTAAACTTGTAGCCCTGGTCTGTAACAGATGGAATTACATTGATTTACTGACTGACTCATATGATAATGACATATTAATAACAGCAAGATGATATTGCTGATTGATCAGTTATAATCAAATGAAGTGTAAGTTAAAGGTGGGGAAAATTCATGCCAAAAACTGTCTGCGTCTTCAGGGGTCTGATGTTGTTAATATAAAAAAAAATTTTGGTCAGTATTTAAAGGTGCCCTGTCTTTTCCTTTAAAAAGAATTTTTGTAAACCCTTATGTTAGCAAGTAGAAAAAACTTGTGCAGAATACCATTGCAACGAAGGGAAATTCTCTCCTCTGTACAAGTTCTTCACCTCATCCGTTTTCTCTACCACCATCAAAGTACAAAACCATTGTCTATGTTTCTGATAATTAACATAATTTGTTAATTCATAAAAAACGTCACCATGATGATATCTTGACAGTTTTCTAGTGATGTAAACAGAAAGTTTTATATTAAATAACTATTTTTTCAAAAGTTTAATTTGTAATTACAAACTTTACTTTTGTTTTACTTCATTTTAGCTTTTAGTTCACTTTAAATAGTACAATGAAAGTTATAATTAATGATAAAGATGATTTACTTGTCATAATTACTGAACTAAGAAAGATAAAGAATGGAATGCTCACATTTTGTCAGAGAATAAAACTAAATTTGAAACAAATGACACAATTATCCATGTTAATGTTTCCTAGACTTTATGCAGGCACCACTAATTACAGAAAGTTAGTTTCATTAAATCTATTGTGTAATTATAGAACTAATTAACAGGAATTACTCGCTGGCTCTGGCGATTAGTGACCACCGTGAAAATCTATTTAACATTGGTATTGGTACAGGGAGGTAGGAAACGATTGCCACTAATAAACATATGCTTTCAGAACTCTTATCTTGAAATCCTGAGAGATCTATTCATATCTAAAGTTCTATTTATATTCATTCAAAATATTCTAGATGCTTAAACCTTATGCAAACCTTTTCTGTTAATTCAATGCCTTTATCTTAAGTTCTGACTGAAACAATAGCTGTACAGCATCCTACAGATAGAATTTCTGGCTCCTCACACAAAACCAGTTCTAGTTATGTGTTGGGTTTATCATGTTCACTACTGTAGAAGTGAAAAAGTCTCACTAAATAAATTTTATTCTGTTATCTTTATATTAAGGGAGAATGGTTAAAAAAAAAACAGAAGTAAATTATAATGAACAGTTTTCTGTAAGATGCACGCTTTAAATAATCAGCATTCATAGATCAAACTGGTAAAACTGCATTCAATGAAATAATAATTGGACAAAAGTAATAATTAAAATCGAAATTTTTTGAAAATTGTAAACATGGAGTAACGTACATTGGCAAGAAATATCTGGTCTGGTCCAAAGCCCGTTGTCTGTGCACCAGGACTTGTTGGTTCCAGATATGTACTTATATCCCTTGTCACATGTATATGTGGCCTCACCTCTCCATTTGGTGCTGTTCACCACTGTCAGTGTGCTGTTATATCTGTGTTCTTCTGGTGAGCCACAATCTATTTCTGTAGAACAAAGTTAAAAGGTTTAGTCAGCAGCAAATCAGTCAAGTGTGACTTTAAATATATATCTGAAGAAAAAATCAGTTAATTATACAGATTTGAACATTCATCAGTATAACATTTATACTATAGAAACAGAAAATATTACTCAAGTTATTTGAATGTGGATTAATCCAAAGAAATTGTAGATATGTTAACTCTAGGCTGGATTGTGAATTCAAAACAGATCGATCTACATTGACACGAGGAAGAAGGTTGACATACTAATCATATTTCTGCAGTCATTTCAACTTCACAGATATTTGTTTATATGTTACCACCGGCTAAAACACTAGAATTCTTCACAAATTGAAGCCTCTCTGCTGTCAGCATCCATCAGCCTCATCCTGGGAAGAGTCAAATCAAACAACCTGAATATTGTTAATACTGATCACAAACAGCTGTACTGGGAAGTCACAGGTAAGGATCATTACTAAACAGTGTGCCCAACAGCTTAATCTTTGCCAGGTGTACAATAAAATGGATATTTTACCTTTAATTACGTCCAGTGTCTCTGTTAGTATTGCCAAGTTATGCTTATTTTCTACTACGGAAGAATTCAGATTAGTAATCTTAGAATTGTGGTCTTTCACTTCTTTGTAGATTTCCGTAACGTCCACTTCTAACTTGTTACGGATACCCTTAACATATCCATAGTAAAGATTACTAATCCATCGTGTGTTATTTGACACTGCTCTTTCTAGGTCTAATACGGTTTTGTCTCTGCGGACGTGAGGAGAATCATTTTGTTTAGCCAGTGTCTCATAGGTTGGCACCCTAGGAACATCTCTTCCAAATTTACTCAGAACTCTTTGTAAATCTTTTGCAATTTGTCTGTCTCTCTTTGATCTTTTAGTCATCGTGCGTAGATCCAAATTTAATCTGGAAATTTCTCTGCTCCTTTCCGCTAGCTCCCTCCTGATAAGGGAAAGCTCTCTGGTCTTTTTTTGGAGATCTTCTTTAATGATGGACAGCTCTTCTCTAAATTCTTGTCGTATTCCATCCAACCCCTTTTCCAGCTCGTTAAGTCTGTGAACGACACTCAGCTCGGTGTCTCCTCGACATATTGTCCCCCCGCTAAACAAGAAGAGAAATAGAAAGATGGCTGAATGAAAGTTGCATGCAAACATCTTGGTCTCTTCTACCCAAATACTTTAGTAAATGATAACCGTTCACCGTCAGCTGCAGTTTTATAAATGTGAGCATGATTGATTCACGACCTCTTTTATGGACATTATCCTGAAAGAAAGTTTGATGACTGATAGTGCAAAGACCCTCATCTGGTTACTTTCCCTAATGCTGCACGGTTAGACCACGTGATATAACAACGAGTACACATCACATTTTACACAAAAAGGAAATTTGAAGTGTTAGATTAAATTTTAGTTTGGAATCCTTTACTTTAGAAATATGAATTCATTGTGCAGTTAAAATATTAGAAATATATATAATAAGTATACAGATTCTTAGTTGGATGTGCTAAGTTTTTCTTGAGAGTTTCTCCGCCAGACAGATGCTAGAAAATGCTGCCAATTGGAAACTGAAATAGAAGACAAGCTTCTAGCTGATACAGTTGTAAACAAGATCAGGTTCCACAGGATAATTACTTTTTCCCATGGACTTCTCTTTCTTTAAACATCCACCCCACAAACATTTTTTCTCTGTCTGTCCCCATTCTAAATAACAATAACGAACATCATTATTGTTCTGTCAGTTCCTATATTAACATCCACTATTCATTCTTAATCTAAATACTTCTCAAATGATTAAGGTGACTATTTTTTTATCTAACATTGAACGGAGGTCATCGTTATTTTCTGTGTTCTGATTAATCTAACACATCGGTAAAATATCTGCATGCTAATGGTGGCACGCGTTTAAGGATGTAAAGTCTGTTGTATTCAATTCTTCAGACTGATTTTTAACATTTTTATAACAATAATTATTATTACTATTATCAAGAATGAAGTACACCAATCTTAATTTCTGAATTTGTTGAAACATAATAAATTTTAGTTTAGACCGACATTACTGCATGAAGCTGACCATTTCGGTTGGACTCTGTGGCTTTCGGCTTTAGCACATTAATATGGCATCGATACAGCTGGGGAGATTACCTCATCCTGCTGTCTTCAGCTGTTAATGTAGGTCCACATGTATACAGATTTTAAGGGGTTCAATCCAATTTCCTGTAGAACTCTGCTAAAAGATCACAGTTGAAAGATACCATTAAGGTTCATGATGCAGGTGCTAGTGTAATGATGTTGACTGTCATTAACATCTACGTATCATTCAAATTAAGAAGAGAATTTTAGAACTTCAAAAGAGACAAGAACTGTCAGTGGTAAGTCTCCTTTTACGTGCAGGAGAAGATGAGCAGTAAGACAAATCTGAGTTGCAGATAGGTAGTGCGGGAGTAAGACCTTAAGCCAGTGAAGAGAGTGGATAAGTTTGAAGAACCCAATCTAGTCACCAAATGAATTGTTAAAGTCGTATATAATTCATGTGGCCAAGATGAAAAGAACCAACACCGGAAGTGCTAGAGGATTCGAAACCTAAAGATTGGGTCATTTGCAAGTTCATAATTTAAATAATACCTGATTCCGCTATCTAACTCAGAGACGAAGACATCACAAAAGCTGCTGATATTGTAGTTAAGGGACCTGGTGGAGTGTAACTAGTCGTCATTTATGTGGGAGTCAGTATTATTGTGAATGTGGAGCCGCTGGCTAACTTCAAGGAGCTTTCACCCCTCTAACGAAGGACTTCAGTGCCTCAACCTCCTCACCCACTCCCTTCTTTTCGGAGATACACACACACACACACACATTGCTAGCAACACCCAAAAAATAAAAACCTTCAAGGACTTTATTAAAATCTATAAAACTACAGATTGCTTCCAGGAAAATGTAAAGGTTCTTGCCAGTGTTTGTGAGTTTTAGGGAGTTCTTGTGTCATATTTTCCCTATAAACCTCAAACTCAAATGTATCAATGACATTAGAAAAGCTGACTTTTGGGACAATCCAAAGTCATGTGTTCCACCATTTCTATTTATAAAACTGGCTGGCAGAAGTGATCTTGGTAACTGCAGGTAAGTTAGTGTGCAGACTTTTAGAATAGTTCACTACCCAATTAACAGAGTAAAATATAAAATATTCTGTGGTGGGTTTAAATTAAAACTTTCTAAAAAAAACCACATTCTTACACTGCTGTGAATTAGAGAAAAGTGACTTCACACAACATCCTCATCATTGTAAGTTTCTTTGGTAGTCTCATCAGCTCCCAAATATCAAGAGAGAGCAAGTGCTCTTCCGTCTTGTTTATCCACAAACAGACATGTCTCTTTTCATCAAATCTTTTAAGGTTTCCATGTGCATGAGTTTCCTGTTTTCAGGAACCATGGACCCTAACAGACTCGATCATTGGCATCTGTGTAGCTGCAAATGTCACTGGGTCACTCACCACAAACCTAGAGATGATCTCCTGCACCTAAGATATCATCTCGTGGAAATTTGATTGTAAAACCCTCATCTAGCCATTGTCCTGGGTGGTCCGTAATACTTTTATTTTACAGCACAAAGGAAACTTGTGTGTGATAAACTAAACTATCTTTGACTTAGGAAATTTTTCTGAACATTGGAATTACAATCTACTAGAAATATTTGAGGTTTACAATGCTCTTTAAGTCTTATGAGCTGGATATGTTCAATTGTCTTTTAACAGACCAAAGTAGTCCACGAACAGGCAGACTCGTAGCTGATGCCTTGTGAAACACGGGTTTTGATTTACAGTGGGAAGAAAATGTTGCCGGTTTCCCAACAACTGACCTTTCAGCTTCTACAGAATAAAAAAGAAAGAAAGAAGAATTTTGGCAAATTCACAACGAAGGTAAGTAACACCAGAGAAACAAAAGAACATTTCGATAAGTTAGTAAGTCAGAGAGGATAAGGTCTTCTGTCAGTTAGCTGCTTCATTTTATGCCATGATACACCTGACAAAATGTGATGTTTCCCACTCCTAATGGGGCTCAACTTTTATATTAAACTGGAGCCAGATCGATTTAAAACTTAAATGGAGCTGGGACAGGGTGTAGGTTAATGCACCATTCGGAGAGATAACCATTACTATATCGATGAATGATGTAACATTATCATGAATGTTACTTTATTTAGATTGTATCGTATCTTCCTCTTGGGTTCCTTCTGAAAGCAAAGTGTAGCTGGAATTGTATCATCATGTCAGTGCATGCATTCCCAAGAATCTTCCCTGAAAGCTCCAGTCTAAACGGATGACCCTTAATCGTCTTGTACAAGTCCCATGGTCCTGGTAAACACTACCTCGTCCATGTTAGGTTAAAGGGCAAAAAACCAGAATTCAGCAGATCTGCAGAAATATTTTATCCCTTTGTGAGTAAAAACAAGTAATCAAACAACGAAGTGTACCTGTCACCTTGATTATTTCGATGAAATGTTGGTTTAAATGTATGTGTCTTTTAAAAATGTTAGTAGACAAAGGCAGGTATTGCAACAGAAGAACCAATATTCATGTCAACTCTCGTTTATTCCTCCGTCAACCCAACAAAGACTTAAACACAGCAGTCGTGAAAGGATATTGTAGGGCATCCAGGATTCTTCACCAAAGCCTGTCAAACCAAACACTGGTCCAGAAGATTTAAAGCATTTAAGACGGACGGCTGATTTGTTAAAAGTGAATTTAAATATTCTCAAACGTATGTTCCTTAGGTAGGCATTGATCAGAATATTGAGTCTTTCTACAGAGATATCAGAACTGCAGCCAACATACAGAAGGATAGAAAACAAGCTAAGCAATCAGTACTCTTCTAGAGAATGCATTTTTACATGGATGGACCTATTTGTTAGAAAATGTTCCATGTCAGTTATTGTCCAGAAAGTAACACAAATATTCTGTTTACCTATCTTGACAATAATTCCAGGTATTTTTTTTTGTGAATGAGAGATGTTTACCTTTTGTAATGTCAGTAGACTTACTGCACGAGATAAGAGTGTCTATCGGCTGTGTTGTGAAAGTGTGGAACAAGTTGCACAGTAAATAAATGAAGTAGAGCCAGTAAATGTTTACAGAAAACGAGAGAGGTTGCTTTAAAAGTTGATGTCATCATATAAGTTATAGACTTCCTGCCCCTCTACTGAATCTGTTATAATAGTTGTGATAGCTTTGTTGTTTTTTGTTTCATTGACACAGTGCTTTAGCTTAGCGAAATCTTGGGCATAAACAAAAGGATCAGTTTACAATGAATTGGGTCGGTCCCAAGGTCCCTCCCTTCATAATATACTTACTGTGTCTACACAGAACTATGTCAGCATGGACTGGAGAACTAACTCAGCAATAATTCTAGTGACATTCGGTCAGAGACCTTTCCATCATCTGATAATTTAGTCAAATTACAGAACATGAAGAAAAAATCTAATCAGCTTTTATTATTAATATCTATCATTTACAAAATAATAATATTTTTAAAAAAGACTTTGCTTTACTATATTTCTTCTTGGTGCCATCTTTGGCATGCTGTTCACAAGTGTTATTGTAATTACAAACTTAGATCACTCTGCACCACGATCTATTGGACCGATTCCCAGCTCGCAATTTCTCGCCCTGTTGTAACATTAACAATGCATCCATATTCTATGTAATTCAAATGTATGTACACTCACTTGTTAAAAAAAAGTACTCTGAAATTTTTTTTAAATCTCCAACTGTTGACAAGATATTTTGCATTATGCATCATTTGAAAATACAAGAATAACAATTATATATGTATCAAAATATTAAATAATAAAATAATTTCCAATTTCTAATTATTCTCAGAAGTAAACATACTAGCAAACCAACATATCCAGGGCAAGCAGAAGACTCGTGATCAGATATCCCGACCACAAGGCATGGAATTGGGAGGTATTAAAGTTGTTTTAGTGTGAACATAGGTGTTTTCAAAGTTAGTATTACTCTAAATTCTAATGATGTGATAGTTACTTGGATATTCAGTCAGACAGTCTATGTTACTCTTTCTGGTAGTAAAAATAATTTTAGTCTTAAAAGCCATTTTGACTTGTTTTCATGGAGTTATGAATTTTTTCTACAAATAGCATATGCTATTATTGCGTTGTTACCGTTGATTGTTATTCCTCTTCTGTACACATCTCCAACTCTTTCTATTAGTTGTGTCCTTAGTTTGCTCTGTACACGTGGAATATTTAATGTTCCGAAGTTTTGGAAAACCTTAAGTTTATTTACCTGGTGTTTTCCAATTCTGGTTTGGTTTTCTTAAGTTAATTGGCCCCTAAACTACCTGGAATCCCAACTTTTCACTGTTTGTGTTTCCCCAATCATTTGTAAGATGCCATGGTGTTCATTTTTTTCTGGATTGCGCAGAAAATTCGCTCTTTAATTGTAAAATTTAATAAAATATAATCAACAAGTACACTTACTTGGATTATGTAGTCAGGTTGTTTAAACAAAAACCAGGCTTGTGAATGTGTCTTAAGCTGTTGGCTTTTGTTGGGAGAATTTTTTTATATTTCTCCAATCAAACCAACCAGGATATCATTTACTGCATTACTGACCACATCAAAAAATATTTAGATGATTTTAAAATTGTGTTAAATATATGTCCAGTAGATGCTATCATGATTTTAATATGCTAATTTGAACATTGTTTTAAACAATCTGTCCAAAACATTGGCTATTAATGATTTGTCTTGATAAAGGGTTTGCTAGGGTTATTCTAATAAGGCTGATCTAAACTGTAGCAACAGCAGACAGTAGGATCTACTGGGTCCTGTTTCAGGATCGTCAAGTAGTTCCCACGCCCAAAAATATTATTTCGTTATTTTAAAACATAATAAACAAGTAACAATATATCCAAACATTTCAATAAATCAATTATGTAATAAGATCTATCAATTTGATTTAATAACAATTTAGTTAATATTGAAACATAAATTATTCAATACTTTATATGTTAACAGCTTCAGATTAGTCAAAAATGTAACTACTGAATTTTTAAATTAATGGTATCAAGTACAAAACTTGGTGTGAAAGCATTTCTATAAAAATAAAACATATTTGCATTTCCAAACTTGGCCCTCAGTATAGATGCATTGAATAAAACTCTTAAAATATTTCCTACATTTTTTTTATTTTCCATTTTCTGAACTTAAATACTTACACGGGCCTAGACAACTGGATTGCCAAAGCTGAGGCCCAAAGCCAATTCCCAGTTGGGGATGTCTGTTTGGCACTGTTCTTCACCAGCCAGTTATTGTCTCCCATATCTAAAAATGAATAGTAGGAGGGCTTCCTACGTCAGAAGTGACCAGGGCTGTTTCAAATGTAGAGAAGTTGTCAACTCCATTAATACAACATATCGACATGGCAGAATTTAATTAATGCAGGGGTTTGTTTTTTTTATCTATTAATCTATTATAGTACAAGCAGTCCATGGTCTAGTAACATGTTGGCAGGGAACTATAGTTGAATTCAAACATGTTTTTCTCATGTCTTCTTATTTGATAACACACATTTTAGTCACTTTTGATGAAATGTAGCCTGAATTCAAAACTCAACAGATTTCTGTGCACAGTATACTTATTGTATGTAAAATTAATTCACATGTGGTAGCACAATGGCCAAATGGTAGACTGGCCCCGTCTGGGATACCTCCCACATTTGAGAAACAAACAATTTTAGTATGGATTTTAATTAGATCAAACAGATGGGGTACACCAGGTACCTTTGTGCTGGCCATGGTTTCAGATCTGGGACAGAAGGACCAACCCAACATCCGAGATGCTCACAATCATTCAGTTTGTCCAGTTACTCTGTGATCACATGACCATAGGCAGTAAGCTAAAGGTCACTTTTAAAGTTAATCAAACCTAGCTCATTATGTTCTTCTCTACTTTCTGCTGCAGCTGTTTTCATCACCACTGTATTTCTTACTACAGACAAAAGCAATGAAATAAATTTGTGGATAGAATGTTGTGCAGATATGAAAATCAGGATACAGTTGAAATTTACTATATGGAAGACCAATCTTGTGTAACTTTCTTCCTATTCCAGTCAGTATTCTCAAAAACAAGACTCTTTTGAGATTACATTTATAACTGACGCAATCATCTTTCCTTTGACGGTGTACATCTCACTTCAAATGGGAAAATTCCCAGTGGAATGAATGGAGGCAAAAACTGTGCCTTTCACAAGAAAATTAAAAGTTGCTTGCCTATTAGAACAATTAAACAAACAAACAAAAAATAACCAAATCAATCATTAAAGCCGATCAAAGTGACTTTATTGATGTGTCCAGCATGAACTTCCATCAGAAAGATGTCTTTTTAAATGACGTTTTAAAACTATATGATTGCTAAGAACAAGTAGAAGTCAACATACTTTTGTATATTGTGAAATTGTGAAAAAATGAGATTTGTATATTTACATTTTTAGTACTTCATTGATGCAGAAAATGTCTTAACATTGCTGATCAGATACTCCAGATCATCATTTAGCTTACAGAAAGTACTTAACAGATAAAAGGGTTAAAATAAGACACGTATATAAATTACAGTAACTCAAAAATTTCAATTAGTTTGCAAAAACCTGGTTATACTGTTTACTTTAAAACTTAAAAAGAACTCTACATTTACCTTGTCTTTAATCTTTCAATAGTAGGCAAAGTTTCACAAAAAAACTTCCACAGTCAGTTTCATTTCAATCACTAATATCAATTATTGCACAGCATCTTTACTTATTGTGGCAAACATGTTATAGTCCAGTTGACAAACAGATTTTGTTCTTGACCCATAAATTTTGACCCTGCAGTTGTTCTGCATTTTCATGCCTTGAGACCAAACAGATTAAGAATCAAAGTGATGCTGCCCTGGCACCTTTGAGCATTTAAAAATATTCATCATGGTTGCTATGATAAAAAAAAATAGCTAAAACTCTTGTTCTAAAGCAGCTAGGCAATGATTTTCAGTGTCTGGGATCAAGAATTCAGTTCTAATGATTTTTATTTTACCTAAAGATTTTATATTTTAAAATCAAAGATACATATATACACACACACAATATTGCTAATATATCTTGGTAGCAATACTACCATCTCATTAATTTTTAAAAATTATTTAGAATCACAACACCCTTAAAACATTGGTGAGTGTTTCTTCAGGTACAACACTTCTAATAAGCTATTAGCATCAGCTGGCCCAGTCCTTATACAAAAGCTAATAGAGTGCATCAAGCAACAATCTAATGGCTTGCATATCCAGTTGCAAAGGGAGTTAGACAAAAGCAGTAAAACAACAACAGATTTTCACTGCATTTGTGTCCTCCTATACATTATCTGAACATAAAGTGGTATCTGAAATGACATCATCAGAATACCCTTGTTTAGTTTCCAGAAAAACTGCTTATTTTCTGTTTAAAATTTGTTGTAGACCCAAATCATAAGAATTTTGGTCACTGGCATGAAGCTTTCATCTGTAGAACTGTGAATTATGGAGCTAACAAGAAAAACTTTAAAATAATTTTATGTGTCTGAGAGAAATGGAAAGATAAGTGGGCTAGAGAGATACAAGACTCCAAGGTTCAATAAGTGACTTATATGTTGCAAATGCAAGGTATCATGGAGACTGCAGATGTAATTTCATGGCTACAAAATCTAGAATCAACAGCCAAATGAAAACCCCAAACAGATGAAACAAATTCTGCACGTGAATACATACTCCATACTATGTATACTGATGGGAATGCATATGAACTTCTGTGAAAATGTACCTCTATTATTAATTAATTTCATACCACATCTTGGAGAAATGCATCTACTAATGAGTTTTGTAGATTGCATAGAAGGGCTAACAGTGGCCTTGAAAAAGTTATGAAAGTTGTATTTGGTGGAGTTGCCGGCATGCTGACTGGAGAGCAAGCTGAAAGTGGTAAAGAAAAAGGCTTTTGAGAGCAGCTAATAAGCTTATAATCTCCAGTTCTTCATGCTGCTGTGGGCTGACTGGCCACTTCATTTATTGCACTAAAAAAAAATATTGCCATACTTTTTTCCTGCAGCCAGATAAACTATGCAGAATATAGCTTGTACTACCTAATACCTAAGATCAATGGAACAGCTTCCAAAAGAAGAGTCAAAACGATTTCTCAAGGGTGATGCACCATAATCCTGGCTCATAGAATGGCATATGATCATATATATTCAGTAAAACTACATTAGTGTGTTATGGACGTGATCTTGGATAAATTGTTGGCATTACTCTCAACCTACATACACTGAGTGATGCTTGTGAGCCACACAAGATGACTATCCACAAGGAGGAAAGACCAGCAAAGAGAGACATGCATAGGACAGAGACAAAATTCAGGGGAGACTTAGCGTTTGCATACATCCACTGAACACCACTGATCATCCAGCTGGCATATAAACATTCATTCTGTGTAAATATGAACCAAAAAATGTCAATGTAGATGAAGCTCTGTCTGAGGGAGAAATCCAGATGAAAAATTACAAAACCACATACCTAAATGAAGGTTTCCATAGATGAGTAGGAAAGTAGCAGATTCAGATTGTTTGTCTGACACCGAACTCATTCTAGAGTAATGAGCTTGATGAAATCTTGTGACCTGGATCAGAATATTTTTCAACATGAACTGGCAACAGTTCCAACCAAAACAACTCTAAAGAACAAGTTTCCCTGCAACAAGTAGGTGCATCAGTCATTGATGGATGTACAGCACTGTGGATCATACAACGGCCTTCACAGGATACAGTACAAAGTTATGTTAATGGTTTTCTGGGTTACATTATACAGAAGCTTGGCCATGGGGATGTATTTCTGGTGTTTGATTGCTACTATGACTTTAGCATGAAGGGTGGAACCAGTTTACAAGTAGGAAAACACCACATACTTAACACTGACCCACCCCTCCAATTGAAAGAGTAGAGCATCTTCTAACCCAGTTCCTAAAAATTTGCAGATATACTGCAATATACAGAGAAGACATGAGAACTCATGAAACTGATGCCATTTTAGCACAGCAAGTGGTGTCAGCAACAGTAAACAAGCAGTGTATGAAAGTAATACTCAATGATGATAATGGATTTGTACTCTTGGTGAACCACTATGTGATGAATGGCCTGAATTGCGAGGTTTTACGGGGAGAGAAGATGAAAGAGGACTGTTGTTTATATTGGTGCAACAGTTGGAAAACAAAAAACTTGTGCCACGACTATTGGGGACACATGCCCTAAATGGATACAATGGCAGAGCCACAGCAATCAGATACAAAAAAGCTAACAGCTTAAACTCTTGGGCAGTGAAACTGATGGTTTTAGTGATGTTATCACCAAGACCACAGAACTTATTGCCACTCACTAAGATCTGTTAACTAAAACTGCCAAATAAGTGCTTTGCTAAAAGATTAGATCCCTGCCACCTACTCCAGAGTCATTTAAGGAGCATATTAAATGAGCTCATTCCCAAAAAAGCCATTTGTGAAGCAGCTTAGAGCCCAATCCTCCTGACAGGACACTACAAGCATGAAACATCAATTGCCAGTTACAATGTTCCACCCACTAAAATGTTTCACATGACAACGCGTTAGTGTGGTGCAGGTGAGTTATGCTCAGGAACAAAACATAGATACTTTTCAGCACAGCTGTCATGCATTGAATTCTGTACCTGTCAAAAGACTGATTCAATTTTGTGCCATAACAGATGAGACTACTAGGCCTGAATTTATACATAAGGATGAAGATGATGAGAATTGGGATAATTATTGATGAGTATTTTTGTAACACTGTCATCACATTGCAATATCATTCGTTATTTGAGAATGATTGATACACTTCAATTGAAAATTCATTCAATAAGTATATTTCCAGTTGACCAAATCCACATTTTACCAACTTCTCTTTTTCCTAATCAATCCAATCTACATATTTTGGCCTAGTAATAAAGTTATAATAAAATCCACCCACAGACACCAAAATCATTGTCCTAGTCACTTTGTGATCACAATAGCCATGTTGGATATTTCTAAATGCTCAAGGATGCCAGGGCAGCATTACTTGGATTCTCAATCTGCTCAGTCTCCAGGTATGAAAACCACTGAGAACAATTGCATGGTCAAAATTTTGGAGGTCAGAGGTGTGTCACCAGACTATTAACTCTTTTCTGTCAAAACATGCAATATTTTACGTGCACAAAATGCACCTGCTTGATTAAAATTATTAAGTAATCATGGAATGATTCAAACAACACAAATGACTCAGTACACAGTTCAGTAATCTGAATGAAAGGGAATTATGTCCAGTAAATGAAAGGAAAAATTTAACTTATAGTGCAGAAAGTAAAAAAAATGTAAAGTAAAATCGCCCAACTGCTGTCACAAAAATATCAATACTGATTCAGTTTCTTGAATCTCCTCAGTCATTACTTCTGACACTGAGTCTGTCATCCCAACTCCAAAAATACTCAAAAGATGGCACAGAATGGAGACCCATATGAATCTTTATCAGTACAAATGCTTTTACCTCCTCCTGGTAGTGTCCATCCAGGTGTTATCAGCTGTGCCTTCCTCCCTCTGGGTCTATGTGCAGTAATGGCTAGACTCCTTAGCCACAAGGTGGAAAAAATCTGGTAACAGCTCAGAAGAAATTCACTGGTCTCAAGTCATCAATCTTCAGGCTGGCAAACTGCAAAAATGTCATCATGTTGATCAGCTTTAGATGACTTGAGCTCCACCTGACAGCCTCATTCTTCTCACCACTGTAATTTCTCTCCACCTCTGACACATTTCTCAATGTCTTTCCATTGCCATCCAATCAGCTAAATGATAAAATCTGGAGTATGCACAGTCAAGACTTCCACATCACCTGAAGGAAAGGACTTTAGAGTTGGATTCCGTAGATAAAGCAACTAGGTAACAAACAGTTCAAAAGTAACTTCTGAATGAAAAATCACTAAATATACAGAGAAGTGACAATGTGGACCCATTCCTCCTGCATGTACTATCTATAATTTAGACTCAAGTGATCTTTAAATTACTCTTCAATAACCAACTGTTTTTAGCTGGTTTGCTTGGGGCAGTTTTGGACGGCTTGTATGGGAAAGGATTAGCAGTGTATACTGTCATGCTGCTTTGCCACTATGATCTGCAGTTCACTTAACCTTGATAAACAGAGACTTGGATCTCAAACTGTTGTGAGACTGTAATAAACTATTTTCAATGCATCTACTATATTTCTAGGTAGCTGGACATTAATCATCTTTGACAGTGAAATAGGGAACAAATAATTCTGTCCAGCTACTGTAAGCATTTTCTAATATATAAAAAATAAACTTGCTGAAGACTGACTTTCCACAATGAATACAGAAACTTGTTTTCTTTCAGAAAATATTAGGATCTTAACATGATCTAGAGTACCCTTATTTCTGTAAGACTACTTTCCATAATGGTCACAGGCACAGGGTTTCTCTCCACTGAGAATTCCTGTATGAAAGACAATACAATGACAGTCGTCAATTATCACTTACATAAAGTTATTTTCCAGTGTGAACTTTCTTATGACAAATAAAAGAGGAGGAATGTCTAAAAACTCCTTCTGCACTGATGACATTTGTAGGGTTTCTCTCCAGTGTGAATTCTAACATGAGTACTAAGATTACTAGATTGTGTAAATGATTTACCACAATGGTAGCATTTGTATGGTTTCTCTCCAGTGTGGATTCTAACATGAATACTAAGTTCATCAGACCGAGTGAAAGATTTTCCACACTGATCACATTTGTATGGTTTCTCTCCAGTGTGGATTCTAACATGTTTACTGAGATGACCAGGCATAGAAAATGACTTCCCACACTGATCACATTTGTAGGGTTTCTCTCCAGTGTGGATCCTAACATGACTTGTCAGATTACCAGACAACGAAAACGATTTGCCACACTGATCACATCTGTAGGGTTTCTCTCCAGTGTGAATTCTAGCATGCGTTCTGAGATAACCAGATGAAGCAAATGATTTTCCACACTGATTACATTTGTAGGGTTTTTCTCCAGTGTGAATCCTAATATGGACCTTCAAAACACCAGACTGGGAAAAAGATTTTGCACACTGAACACATTTGTAGGGCTTCTCTCCAGTGTGGGTTCTAACATGGACCCTCAAAACACAAGACTGAGAAAAACATTTTCCACACTGATCACATTTGTAGGGTTTCTCTCCAGTATGAGTTCTAACATGATCCAAGACATGACTCCGGTAATAAAATGACCTACCACAAATGTTACATTTATAAACATTCTCACCTGTTTGTGTTTTTTTATAATCTTTAAAGAAATTATGTTTAAAACAGTTTCCACTCTGAATATATTTGTAGGACTTCTTGACAGTGTCAGTTCCATATTGTCTTGATGATTTCTCAACAGTAGCATGGCCAGAATCACATTTGCTTGAGCATGTGTCAGCTAGCTCAATGAGGCCACTAGAAAAACTAAACTTTTTCAAAAGATCATGGTGATAGTTTTTATTTTGAGAATGTTGCTGCACTCGATCAATGGATTCTTGATCTTCACAAACAAGCTCTTCCCTATGTTCAAGGTCACAGCATTCCTGCAATGAGTGACAGCAGAAAATGTGACTGATCAGGTCTGAATCTAAATGAAATTCCTTTTGGCAATGCCCACAGACGTATAGATCTTTTTCTTTCTCAGCACTCATGGCAACTGTCACCTAGAATAAAAAGTATTTAAATATGAAACCAAGTATTAACATCACTGAAATGTTCGGAAAAATAAGAAATGTGAAATTTGGTGTACAAAACATGTTGAAAAATAATTCTTTTACCAACTTTGTAGTAATGCATCCAACTCATTTTGATGTCATCAGTGGGTTCATGCATTGTGTGTGCCTGTTTATATCTGGATGTCAGCACTAGAGAAACACTAAACCAAGTTACTGTAAGACAGACAAAACATCGCCATCAAATCTGCTTTAGTGAAAGTAATCCAATAAGAATCTATAAATAATCATCAGGTTAGCGTTTTAACATATTTAAGTAATATACCGAATAACCCCTGAACTGAAAAGCTACATTGTTTGGGTGGCGCTCCAAACCAATACACTCAGTACACACCTGTCTGTTTGCTTAATTACATTTTTTGCCTATTGAGTACTGTAAGAATGTAAAAAAGGCAAGCTGATAACCACATGAACAGCAGAGCCAAGAGGAAATCTTTTGCTCAGCATTACAAAGAAAGTGGAATTATTGAAGAACTTAGAAAAGGAAGCCTCAGCCAAGAAGCTAAGGAATAAGTATGGGGTCAAAACCTGAATAATCAATGATCTATAAAAACAAATTTTTAAATAAAGTATATTCATCCAACAGAAAATTCTTTGTAAGCAAAAACAAGGACAATAATTTAGTGAGTAAAAAGAAAACCTTTATATATTAATTTCTTATACTTTAATGAATATTACCTATGTATGCCAGACCCATCAACCAAAAATCAGTAAAATCCTAAATCCAGCAACCTCAGTCCTTAACTTCCCAGATGAAGGGCTGCCTACCTGTATTGCTACTATAATACAAATTTGCTTTATGCTTTAAAATAAAAAGTTTCATCTACAAGTGAGCAAGCTTCTTTTATGTAGAGTACAAGTTACTATTCAGAAGTGTTGTAGCACTTCAGATTTTGCATAGTGCGATATTAACTTGGACATGTTATCAAGGAATATTTGGATTATCAAAGCATGTAGTAGTAATTGAGGAAGGGCATGTGTGTTTCTAACAAACATTCCTTATTTGTCCTGAGAAATTTAATATTCATGACATCTACCATCATATCTAAGATTTACAGCAGAGATCTTCAAATGTTCTTACCTGGAATCTCAGGATGTGATCTATATTTGTTCATAATTTTCTGCTGTATTGAAGTAAACATTGTAATATTTGACATAAACTGACTAAATTAGATCAATGTTTAGATAGTGCAAGATATTATTTTGCAGAGCATGTTTAAAGATTACTAATTCTATTTTCATCAGTGTTCTCAAGTTCGTGATTCTTATTGATGAGAATTTACTCATCTGAAGACATAAATAAATGTCTCTATTGTAAATAACTTCCTCCTTAATTAAATGAAAAAATTGGTTCAAATAATTTTTTTACCAATCAGGTTTCACTGCTGTGACATCTTTCAGAAGTGCATTTTTGTCTTTCTAGGTCATGTTTGCACCTTCCTGGAGTCCAATGAATCACCTTAGTGCTGATAATTAGGCCTCACTCCACCCCTCTGCATCACTCAATTTGAAACATGCAATACCTTACAAGCACATTTATAAATTGTATTTAAACGATGGAAAGCCAATGATTTTGGACAGTCTATAATTTATGCTTGTTCCTCAGACAATTAGAAGTACTTAAATTGTTTTTAGTTACCATCAATACCATGAACTTCTGACTTCAGCTTCAGTTTACTTTACACCATGAAGGGATTTTATTTCCTTGTTTACATTCACTTTCCTTCATTTTCTGTCAACTGAATTTGTCAGGTGGATGCTCTTAATTTTGTATTGCCTACCTTTTTGCAGAAAAAGTCAAATAATCCAACTGGACATGTCTTTCCAAGCATTTATTTTGTTTTTACTGCTGTCAAACTCACAACAGTTTATCCATGGATTTCTGATGAATAACACCTGTTAGAAACATTTTCTACACTTGCTGATGAGTTTCATTGTTTAGAACATTCATCAAGAGCAATCAGAGAGAATGGATATGCTCAACTAGTCTTAATGTGATGACAGCAACTTCACAAAAAATCCAGACTATTCCTTATTTGATGAGGCAGAAAGCATCAAGATCTTAGACATTGACAGTGAAATTGCTGCTAACGAAACTGGTGATTTCAATGATATCAAAATGCTTGTTGCCACTGAACTTTATGCAGCCAGAGTACATGAATGCATCATCATTGAACTTTGTATGGGGGTAGTTTTTAATACAGGTCTGCTAAATAAACAAGCATAAAACCTCCACATTTAAGATGAAATTATATGCACTACAGTGTACTTTACCTATAAAAAAAGAAGCTGAAATAATGTATGCAGCCAACAACTGTTCTTGAAAAACATGCAGGTAAGATGAGATGACATTCATAGGCTTGACATTAGCAACTGGTCAGTGGAGAGCCAAATTTCCTCAAAAGTAGTTCTATGCTTGCTAAAAATAAAATATGGACCACCATATTTAAAAACAATATGAAATTTTTGAAGGTGTAAATCTTACATTTGACATCACTCAAGTCACAACAATTATTGATTTGTTGATGAATGGTAAATTCCCTTTTGCAGAAAATACATTTCCATTCAAAAGTAATGTTTTCAAGGCTACTTTGTGAAGGTAGGGTATGGGGTAATGGATATTTAGTCAACTAATTTATTAAATTTAATTCAGAAAGTAGAATAAGAGTTACTCTTATTTTTAAGTGTATTTACACTTCCTGTTTTAAATATCCTATAGAGCAACACATTCCAGGTAGATAGATAAACTATTATTAAAATTATATTCCCTTATTTCCAGCAGGAAATAGTTTTAAATTTAAGACTCTAAAATAATATTTCAAATGTTACTTGTATCAAAAAAACTACCTGGATCTACCAGAACACATCTGATTAATTCAATCATATGACAGACAACAAAAATGTCTGTAGGCAAAGCTGTCTTAGTGTATAGTGCCTTATGTCCCATCAAACACAGTAAGTCATTGTTACATCAGTGTGCCATAGAAAAGCTGGAATGTCTTTTTTCATTAGTTACAGCAGCTGGATAATTAATGTTAAATAGGTTCAGATGTTGTTCACATAAATTTTAACAAGGAACCCTTTCCGTGTTTCAAGTGATGTTTTTTCCACTTTGGAATCCCTCTTTTAAATCCTGACATTTTGTTTCTTCAGCAGTAGAGATATATTAACAGGGTTTTATATGAAGCAAGCTTGCAGCCTATATGTTCAAAATTAAAACTGGAGCCATTAAAAACTGTATCCAATAAGACACACAAAAATCCCATTTCTTACCAAGAAAATGGTTCTTTAACAAGAAATAGCGATAAAAGCTAGCACAAATACTGCAATCGGACTAAACTTTATGGAATAGAGATATTAATTTCCCAATCCTTTTTCTGAAGTGGTAAACTATATTAGTTTTCCCCTAGTTACTGTAAATAGTACAGAGCATGCAGGCAGTCATTATGGTCTAGATGTCATCAGTCAAATTCAACCCAAATGTTCTGCAAGTATAATCTGTTGCTTAGAGTTTTCTTTTCACAAAGATGAAGCATTTTGCCAAATTAGCCAAAATTGCAAGAGGACACACAAAAATTTTTTAGCCACAGAAATAAGTTAGATCAGAGTTCATCATCATCATTCACATATGGCCAAGATATTCCTAGTAGTGACACAAACAATGACAATCACACAAGGCAGTCACCAGTAAAAAGACAATTCCAAATTGAGTGGCATACCAAATTCCCTTGGCTTAGAAAATCAGATCACAGTAGAATGTTATGTGACATCTGTATATACATTCTCAACCTGAGGCAGCCGTGCAAAATGCTGCACATGGGAACTGAAAATTGTTTAATTTGAAATCATATGAAACAATCATGCACTGTTTATTTATTCAACTACCAAGAGGGACAGTTTCAGATATTTTCCCAGATCCTATGCATTTCCAAGTTCCGAACAGTGTGGAGTGTGATATTTACGAACACCCACAGATCATCGCGGAGTTTGCAGAGTGCCTCGGGGGCCGTAGGAAGGCATCTGGACAAAAAGGGGCCGGGCGGTGGTGGTCAGGAGTTACGAGAGCTTCTGGTGCTGGCAAGATCTTTCTCTCGACAGGGAAACCCTCAAAAACAGAGGCAACCCCCTCCCCCCCCCCAACCACCAGGTAGGACGGGAAAGTTTGCAACGATTTCAGCTAGCACCATCCCTAAACTGCAGGAAAGCACCCCATGGGGCACGAAGAGAGCCCAGCCCCAGCCCCCTGCTAGCCAGTCTGTCCACGGTCCTCCATCCTCAGGGAGGGGACAAGACCCTCTCGCCACCGCCTGGGAATCAGGCGTTCACGTCGAGTGCATCTCCTCCTCTGTGAAGTAGCGGACATCGGCGGGAAGTCCCCCCCCTCCCCTTATCGTCTCCCTAACCTTCTCGCCCAAACAATACTCACCTCCCTGACAGACCGATCGAATCCTTCCCCCCCTACTCTCGCCTTTGTTCGCTGAAAAAGATGCGCGCGCGCGCGTTTTCGGTGAAGCGGGAGAAGTGTCCCCCTGATAAAAACACACACACTTCTGAAATTTTACCGTCGTCAGACATCGCATAAGAGTGGACTATAATGCAAGCCTTTAAATAAGATGATTTATAATAGAAAGGAACAAAACATAACGAAATTAATTAAAACAGTAATCGGCTGGGACGGTTTTGGAGAATACTGTCCATTGTTGGAGCTTGAAAACCGGTGTGGGTCCCAGTCATCGAAATTCGGCGTCAGAATTAGGTACACTGTGTTAATGAAGCCAAATTCTCCCTCCCCAAAACAAATCGTCAACTTCTCAAACTCACGTAAAATGATGAAATTTAAGGAAAAGTTCAACTTGTTAAAATGAGTTTATGAACTTGTGTGAGTGTAGTCTTATTTATAAACAAAGCTGTCAAGTTCTTCATCAGCCAGAACAATTACAGTTTTTTACATCAAAACTGAAAATTATCATCACTCACTCTCTAAATTTAACTACAGACAATTTCGCATGGCTTGTTTCTGTTTGTCTTCAAAAAAATTAAATGTTTGTGATTGAAAAAATAAAGTTTATGCTTCTGTATAAAGTCAAATAATTTGTCAAACTTATTTGATGTGTGTTCTACATATATATATATAAATCAGTAGGTAAAGTATTGATAAAAGTATGTACATCTAAGTAGACAGGACATGTACAAAGTCCTGTTACTCCCCAGTCGGTCAATTTGTTTTCAAGATCAACTTTCATATGCTTCCACATCATTGCCTCAGGTATTTCGAGTTCCGAGAAACCTTCGTGGAACGAGCTGCACACTACTGCTGTCTTTTAGATGATTGTCCAGATCTTGGTTTGTCATTGACACTCCAACAGCTTGCTCATTTTAGGTGGTACATCTTTGTTGAACCTGGCTTGAAAGTCATTTTGTATTTCCACCATTGTCTTGTCAGTGTGGGCTATTTTGAGAGCCCATATACTAACTACTATCCACTCAATGCTGTAATTACTGGTGTCTGCCATCTTTTGTTGTTAATTTGCCATGAGAACAAATGAAATTAATTTGGGTAACAGGACTCTGTACACAACCTGTACATTTGGAATTTATTCTCAACATAAGCAGGAAAGCAAGAGAACAAAACATGTAAATATCTAATATAAATTTTTGTAGCTAGGCAGGTTGTGTTGTGGGGGACTCTTATAAATAATTACTGAAGTCTGAAATCCAAGAATATGCAGCCAGTATCTTGCCATCATTGAACTGTTTTTTTTTTAAAATTAAAACTAAGAATAAAGTGGTTTAATAAGACCAAATTCTCCCTTCCAGACATGTGTGATGCTAACTATTAAAACTTATCTGAAACCTTGAAATATAAGTTATTCTGAATAAATTAAAATATAATCAATGACAATCAGTTGTGTTGACAAGTTGATCTAGAGGTCTCATCTTGATTTGGAGAAGCCATAACAAAGACCTTCAACCCAAATATCTTCAGAACAGTCAAATATTGAGGTAAAAGTGTCATGATGCTGGCTACACTCCGGCATGGTGTAAAGGCAGAATTAACATTTGTTGGAGGACAATCAGCTACCAATGTACCAACGAGAGATTGATTTAATGCCAACATTCTTCAGGATGCTGCTACTACATGCCACTCTACTTATGACCAGTTTGGAAGAGAAATCAAAGCATTCAACTTCTTCCATAGATAACCCAAAACACTGGTATGAATCCAATCAAACAGCTGAGAGCAAATGTCAGCAGCTAATACAAACCTGTCCACGTCCTACCAATATGATGGAATCGTAGGCTCTCTCTCAGACATCAGGGAAAGTGGACAAGACTGTGATACAAAAACTTGATACAATGCCAAACACTGTAGTGTCTTCAAAACGTGGCCTACTTAAATATTAACATAGGGAATTTCAATCTAACAAGTGACCAAATTATTTCTATGCTGGAATCACTGAAATAATGCAAACTATAAACATTGAACAGACATTTAGGATTTCTAAATGAAATTTTCTCAATCAGAAAATGATAAATTAGAATTGTAATGTAGCAAAGAAATTTGGATCATTTAAATTGGGTTTTTGATGATAGATAAACAGCAATTCCATGATTTCATATAAGATTTGACCAAAATCCTGATGTTATCAAGTTAAAATGTCCATGCTATGCCACATGGCTCACTAAGGCAAAACCTTCAAAGTTATGGCTACAAGCAAAAAATGCATCCACAATAGTGCACACTAAGGCAGCTAGTAGCCCATTGGTTAAATCTAGTTCAATCAATGGTTAGGTTCAGCCTGGTTTTGAATACCACCCTGGCATGGGTTTCCTCCCACAATCTAAGACCAAATATTTCTAGTAGAGATTCTCCTACCAAAGTTGGAGGTGCCAGATGCAGTGTTGCAGGATAGACAATGATCTCTAGTGGATAACAACAGCACTACATTTGCTCACCAGGGTTGTCTCCTTTGTAAAGGTTGACGTATGACACAATATTAGTGCAAATAAATAAATGTTAAGAGCAAGTAGAAGTGGAGATAACCGATTAAAACCATCTTTTTATAATAAGTCAATTTTAACCAATGAAAAATTTTTTTTGGTAAGTTATATACAGTTTGGATCAAGGTTACATTTTCTGGAGAAAACCTTAAACAGTAAACTAGAGAAACAATTGTAGCTGCACATTTTTATTTGGAAAATTCCAGCTAAACTTATGATAGAATTAAAATTGTTTGTCCATTGTATTTTTATTTGTAGACAGCACGGAGAAAACAGAAAATAAAGGCAAATTTTAATATTACAAATATCGCCAGCACTCTTTCCTCACTGATTACATTTGTATGGTTTATCTCCGGTATGAGTTCTACCATGAGTAATCAGTTTACTGGACCGAGTAAATGACTTTCCACATTGAACACATTTGTAAGGTTTGTCTCCAGTGTGAGTTCTAATATGATCATGGAGCTCATCAGACCGAGAAAATGCTTTTCCACAATAAACACATTTGTAAGGTTTCTCTCCAGTGTGAATTCTAATATGTTTCCTGAGATGACCAGACTGTGTAAATGATTTTCCACAATGTTGACAACCGTAGGGTTTCTCTCCAGTGTGAGTTCTAACATGATTACTGAGTGCACCTGACCGAGTAAATGATTTATAACAATGTTGACAACTGTATGGTTTCTCTCCAGTGTGAGTTCTAACATGATTACTGAGTGCACCTGATCGAGTAAATGATTTTCCACACTGATGACACTGGTAGGGTTTCACTCCAGTGTGAGTTCTAACATGAGTATTGAGATTAGTAGACCGAGCAAATGATTTGCCACATTGATCACATTTGTAAGGTTTTTCTCCAGTGTGAGTTCTAACATGACAAGTAAGGTTACCCTGATTATAAAATGATATACCACAAATACAACATTGATGTAATTTTTCACCATGAGTTTTCTTATGATAATACAAAGAATTACATTGTGTAAAACACTTTCCACACTCGTCACATTTATAGGGCTTCTCTCCAATGTCAGTTCCATGTCGACTTAATAGAGTCTCACAAGTATCATGGATGGAATGATTTCTTGCAGCAACTGTTTCACCAAGCTCAGTGTCATCACAAGAGGAAGTAAACATTCTACAATGTTAATGGCCTTTTATTTGGAGGTGAGAATGTTTTTGATCCACAAAATATTGTTTTTCAGAAATGAGTTCTTCCGTATTATCAAGATCACAGCATTCCTCTAATGGATGGCTGCTAAAGATGTGGTCAAGCAGTTGAGAATCTGATGAAGGAAATTCTTTTTGCCAATCTCCACAGATGTATAATTCTCATTCTGCACCATCATCCATGGTAGGGAATCTTCTCAGATGATTTTCACCTGAAATAAAATATATTTAAATATGGAATTTAACATCAATGGAAAATTTAATACACAATACAATGTGAAAAGTCAACATACAAGACCTGCTGATAAATCATTCTCCCTTACGACTTTTGTAATACACTGTCTCAACTTTAGAGTAATTTTCTTTGACACATTTTGTCATGTCATGTTCATAAACCATTTCTCACCCACACAATATCAGTTATCTTGCTGAGATGTCCACTCATTTTTATAGATGAGTCCAGATTTTTAGTAGTCAGACAGTGACCATGCATGATTGTCAATATGTAACAAAAATGTTTTCAAAGAATTATTTGCAACCACAACAAAATGTGGTCTTTAATGTCATGAAGAGAAATGTGATTTAGTTGGTGGTCTGCAAGGGAAGTGCAACTTCTGTATGATACATCTATATTCTCAAAAAGAGGCATCTTCCTGTCAATGCCAGTGGTCAAAATCCAAAGAGGGCAGTATTTTTATGGAAGATGGTGCCAAGCTGACATCACCATTGCATTGCAAATATAATGAATGCAATCATAACTCTGCTATGGCCTGGCCAACATTATTGAGAACATAGGCTATTCTTGACCCATTCCTGCCAAAGTTTCCTTGTAAACCCTCTTCCCAGAACTCTCTAGTATAGATTGTGTGCTATAAATGGGCTGCTATCCTGCAGATCAGAGTTGCTCATCTTATTCACTCAATATATCAAAGCACTGCTGCTTTGCAAAAATCAGCAATATTAACTCACCATACTTTGCCAGCACTATGAATAGTTTCACACTAAATGTGCTCTTTCAAAATTCAGTGTCTATTTGCATGTTGAGTCATTGTATATGTAGAAAATTTGGTAAAAGTTGCAAATAAAATGTTTTTAAAAGTATTTATATTTCTTGTTTCAACTCTCCTTTTCAACAAAGCAAAGGCAGAAACATCAATTATTAAAAAGACATTTCAAATTTATAATGGCAAATACTTTTTGTTTATGTTCAAGTAATACAAAAATAGTGGAGAAAATATCTTGAAATACTTTATATATTCACGAAAATGATTTACTAATTTACTTTTCCATCACAAATGTGTTCAGTCTTTGTGGAAAAATGTTTTAGCTGGTATTGGTAGTACAAGGTTCTCTAATGAGACTTCCTGTCTCTGTAACAAGTTCAAGCATTATATGTGTTGGCATGATCATCAGCTTACCTGAGAGCCAGCCTCATAAATTTGTTGAATATTTTTGAAAATGTATATTTACAGACCAGCAATTCCAAAGCTACTCCAACTTTTGTAATTTTTGTGCTATGATGACAAAGAATTATGTCCAATGTAAAATGAATGACAAACTAGCACAATTTGTTAGGCTTAATGTCTAGCTCCAATATCACTTCAGACACAAGCATATTCAGCTGACTGACATATCTGATTAATTAATTATTCAAAAGTGCAAATCAAGTCTGTTTTCTTTTTAATATATTAAAACTTTCTGTTCTATCCATCTTACATAGCAATATATTCCAGGAAGATGAAATAATAAGTAAAACATAATTCTGATTAATGAAAGAAAAATACACTAGAATGAAACTTAATAAAATTAATCATATCACCAAAAAATGTTTGCAGGCTTAGCAAGGCAAATGAAATCTCCTTTTTCCAAGACTTTTGGTTTACTAATTTACATCAGGTTTTTAAAACTCTACACTGGCTGACCACTTTATTAAAAACTATACCTAGTAACAAGTTGGGCCACCTTTCTACCAAATAACAGTTATGGCACAATGTGGCATAAAATCCAGGTGCTGGAAGGTGTACTGTCATTAATATTGCATGCAATGTATAGAGAAAAATAGGTAAGGATTGACATGGAAAATTATCTTTCAAGTTCATGATTGAGATTTGGTGATTGTACTGGTCATAGGAGATACCTGATATCTATATCATGTTCCTCAAACTATGAATGCACAATGTGGGTGCAGTAGATAAGAACACTATCATCTTGGAAGTAGCCAACCCCACAAGAGTATACATGAAAAACAATCTACTTGATCAAAAATGATGGGTATGCCAGCAAAACATGCCACAAACTGACTGCACCACACCAGAGGTCTGAACAGTTGGGATCACAAGGGGGTTGAGTGATTCATGTTTTTCTCTAAATCTTTTTTCTCCAATTTGGGGAAAAAAGGGTGAAGCAAGACTCATTAGACATCATTTTTTGCCAGTCCCTCCTCAATCCAATGTTTTCACTCATTACACCACACGCATCTTTACCTGTTGGCAACTGTGATCATTGACTTACTGCAATGTTCTTTGCAAGACATGGCTAGCAATGGGCATAGACAGCCTTATATGGAATACTGAATATCTCTGTCAGGGTCTACATTGTTTGACAGTTAGACTTTACTATCCTGTCTAACCACCTTTCTCCTTTTTCTGTCACTGTGTGTTGTAGCCACAATTCCCATCAGATCAAACAGTTTAATCACCTTTTGCCATTGCTAATAAACTCAAATGACTGATGTCTTGGGGCAGCCTACCAACGAAACTGTCTTGGCCAATGTGGCATCTACTAGATGTGGACCCACTATCATGCCTCTTCAAGGGCTGTAATGTCTTTGTCTTTCCCCATATTTAGACTGACTGCAAATATGTTTGTCAAAGTCATCTATAGTACTGCACAGATCACCTGTCACATCAAGTGGTCAATCTAATTTGAATCTACAGCCCAGCTCTGAAATAAAAGCCGACTTACGTTCTACAGCCAGTGCATCTGTGCAGAGGAAACATTAAAGCTGATATCGGGAGGACGAGTATATGTGTGTGTGTGTGTGTGCATGTGTATGACCTTCAACTATTATCTATTCCTGTCTACAGACTCCAAGTTATTATTATTATTACTACTACTACAACCTACGAGTGAACCGAGTTATCCAGTGAACTTAATTCAAAGGTCCTCCATCTTGAGAGACGGAGATCAACCTCGACTCCAGCGTTCGCCTAACATATCACCACATCGAGGGCGGCATCTTCTCCTCCTTTCTGATCTAACGGACATTGGCGGGAAGTTCTGTCCACTGCCGCCGACTTCCTACTTTCTCATCAGACAATACTCACCTTCCTCACACCTGGGTACCGATTTAATCCGTCTCACCTTCCTTTGTTCGTTTTTTTTGACAAAGATGCGCGCGCAGATTTTCGGTGAAGCAAGAAAAGTGTCCCTTGGCCAACTGAACGTTTTCCGTAATTTCTAGTACTATTCTCAGACATTATTCATACTCAGTAACAGCAGTGGATTAGAATGCTAAGAGGAGAAGAGGGGGGAGGATAAGAATAAGGGCACAAGAAAACCAAGCAGGAGGTAAAAGAAACCGGAAGAGATATATATTAAAGGCATTAGCAACAAGAAAACAACAAGAGGCATAAACACACACACACCAAACACACACAGACACACACACACACAACAACAACACACATAGACACACACAAAGACACACACAAACACACAGACAAACACACACATATACACAGACACACACACAGATACACACAAAAACACACACAAACACACACAGAAACACACAACACACACACACACAAACACACATACACACACAAACAAACACACACAGACACACAGACACACACATAAACACACACACAACACACAAACACACACACACACACACACAAACACACATACACACACACAAAACACATACACACACACAAACACATACATACAAACACAAACAAACACACACACCAACATACACACACAACACACACACACAACACACACCACACACATATACACACACACATACACACACAAACACACATACACACACACAAACATACACACACACAAACACAATACACACAAACAAAACACACAACACACACATAACAAAACACACACATACACACACAAACACATACACACACACAAACACACATACACACACAAACAAACACACACATACACACAAAACAAAACAAAATGAAGAGGAAAAAGAAACATTTAAATAATTGAAATACTGTGTAAAGTTTTGTAGCTGAGCAGGGGGGCATAACACAGTAAAGAGTAGACTGTGGTTGCTGTAGACAATGCATTAACTTCTTGTAAATATCTGTCTACCAGAGGTAAAGCAGAGTGTAAAAGTCGAAATCTTTTAACTCATTACTGGTGCATACTAGATGTAAAATATTGGCCATCATTCTCCCTGATGAAGGCTTACCTTACATTATGTGGCCTTAACTCATAAAGTAGTCTACACAGTAACTATCATGAACAATGCTGGAAGACACAGAGATCTTATCAAGGTCATTCATGTAAGATGTCATAATAATGGCACCTAGTTAAGGCTCATTAAATATAGCAATAGAGTTCTCTTAAATTAAGACCAACAGATGGATGTCTGGCATATCAGTGTGATTTTTGAATTGGTCTCATGATTTGACTAGAATGTCATCTCCATCTGCCAGCAAACTTTGTTAGATTTGGGTAGCACACTATATGATTCTGTAGGCCAGTCCTCTGATCAACCGTTAGTTATTATTATCAGTACATTGAAGATGACCTACCTGCCACTGACATCACCTGTCTAAATGAACTGTGTAATGTGAATACACAAGGAATTCATTTACCTCTGAGTAAAGATTGTGTTCCTGTAAAATTGTCCCTCCTGTTTTGTTGTGAATTTCTTCACTTTATCTACTAATTATGCAGTCTTTATAGCAACATGAAAACTGCTGCCAAATAAATATTCAACCAGATTTTTCAAATAAGTTTAAATCTGAATATGACTCAAAAAGGCTGGCAGAAGTGACTTCATTGTGGTTTGCTTACTTTCCAGCCTGGAAACCATGGAATGTGACATTTATCCAAGTGAGCAGGTAACAGCTCTGGAGAGAAAAGTGAGACATTACAATTATCCAAGTAACCAATCAATGGCATCACTGGGAAAATCAGAACCACCTGAAATATGATTAATAAACTTAGAAATGGTAGCCTAGGAGCATTAAGCGGTAAAGAAAAAAAAGTTACACAGATTTATCAAAAAGAAGCAGAAGGGTTAACCATTCATCATTAACCCTCTTCCAACAAAACAGAAATACATTGCATGATAAAGAAATGTTTAGTAAAGTAGCCAGGAAAAAGTGATTAGTCAGTGAGAATAGAACAAATTATATTTTTTTCCTTCTTGGCAAACCCTGCTCTAACTTTCAAGGGTTAAGAACATCTAACAGCAGATTAGCTTGATAACTAAACAAGCTACCTACATACCAGTAAGGGCTCTTGAATAGTGGTCATGGTTCAAGCCAATCAATGGCTACCTGTGGAGTCTTGACTGCATGTATCAAGTAAACTCTACCAGAATTTTCTTTTTTCAGATGTGAGAGATAAACCATGTGGCCAGCAAATGAAGTGCAAAAAAAAACCATCCCAGGTAGGAATGCTAAATCTATCCAGTCCTGACTAAGATTCAAACTTAGGTCCTTGACCATGGCTGTCCAGTAGTCTATGACTGGGACCACTGATCTGCCTAATTAATTATTTTTTTAAATGTACATAAAAAGAAATAATAATAATAATAAATAATTAAATAATAATAATAATAATAATAACGCATCAGGTGGGTGGGAAACTTGCAGGCATATAAATACATTTAAACAGCCAGATTTGTCAGAACTGATTGTTCTCAAGTTGAAGTAATTAAATGCTTCTTTCACTTGCTGGCCAACTGATTAACTGTGGAAGGATTAATGCACAATAACTTTGGTATGTGTTGGCAGAAATATTGTGGTTTTATTGCACAACTGTTGGCTACAGAAAGCAGGTTACTTCAGGCATTTTCTCCATCCTATTATTAGTTGTGACATTACTACCTAGGATTCGGCAATCCTATCTCGTCTATGATAGCTAATTTTAATTTTCTATAAACATTAATATTTTTTGATTATACTTAAACCCTTTAGTTTTTGTTTTCTAAATTGTTCATGCAATAATGACAAACTCTTTTTCCCAGGAAGCTCCCAATTAGATATTACATTTCTGCATATCTGAACCTTGCTATCAGTTAACAACAGTATCTACATTCTACTAAATGTCCTTTTATGCTAAAACTGTTTATGATCACTGATGAAAATTTGTCCACTTGACAAAATGCTCCCATAACCATACAGTCAGCTAATGGTTTTCTAGCTAATCAAGCCTATGTCAATTTTCCTATTTCAGCTTTTTGCATCCCCAATACATTCTTACCACAGACTAAAGTGATGAAGGAAATTATATCTTTCAAAGATAACACAATTTTATTCCAAAGCAAGGCTTGTTCAGTGATTTCTTAATGTTACAGAAACTTTCTTGACACACATTGATTTGCAAGTCCAGGCAGTCAATTTAGCACATGGAATTATCATTGGTCTGTTATAGTAATCATTGATTTGTTTCACTGTTATCTGTATGGTTAATAGATGGACCTTAATGGTTTCTTTCCCACTTCACTTAGTCTTCTTTAAATTAATCCTGTCTCTACTTTGTGACCACTGAAGTTCAAAAACTAGTAGCATTTAAACAACTTGTACAGTTTACAAAGTTGACTGTTTAATAAACCAACTTCTATGAATAATATATTTGGTGCTAACACGATTATCTTCCCTTGAACTAAAGCACGTCACTACAAAATGGAGATGTTCCAGTTGAAATGGGAATGGAAGAATTGTGCCCCTCTTTAAAAAGGTAACAAAAACATGTATCCTTTCTGCCAATTTTATAGCAGTTTGTGAGAAAAAATAAGAAATCAATCAATTATTTAAGGTGATCAAAGTCACCTTATTTATATTCAGTCCTAGGAAGATATTTTTTTATCAGGAAGCTATTTTTAATGGCATTTTGAGGCTATAAGTAGTAAGACTGATAAAATACATTTGGAAGATTAACTAAAAGGATTAAAAGGGGACAGATAAACATGCAACAATAAAGAACTGTTCTTAACAAACAGACAAGCCTTAATTCTCTTTACTGCTGCATGATGTAAATACCATTAATGACACACAATGACCAATTCTGAGAACTTTTTCTTTTTGTCATAACGGATACAACAGAATTCAATAATGAATTTACTACTTTAGCTAAATGTTAGGTACTTTTTAGCACAAAAATGAGTCAATAATCTAGAAACTGGCTCAAAGTTTGGATTTTTGTAATTCAATTTCTCATAGCTAATGGTGTGTGGAATGTGTTAATAGCTGATTGTATTTCTAGGCCAAAGTTGATTTAAGAAAGTATTTGACATATTTTTGGTAATCTCCACTTTCGATTAGTTTGTTTATATAAATTTAATTAGTTTACACAAAAACTTAAAATATATATATATACATACAACACCATTTTAATTATACCAATAGTACTCAAAGTAATATAAAAAGCTCTTGTGACCAGCGGATTTTGCTTGGATTTTCAGCAACAAATAATGCAAATAAATTATTGTTTTCTAATTGTGGATGACATGTTAGTGTCTCCCAGATCTGTGTAGATTATCCACAACAAACACATTTGTTTGTAGGGGGGTTCATGATTTTCCAAAAATGATGACATCTGTAGATTTTCACTCCAGTGAGTTCTACTGTGGGTATTCCACGCACCAGACCAAGTGACTGACTTTCCACAGAATTCACTCTTGTAGGGTCTCTCTCCATTGCAAGTTATAACATATGTTTAATGAGATCAACAGGCTTGGTGACTTCAATATGATGGGTGAAAGGACTCTTCTGAAATAACATACCACAAACTATACTGATGTCATTTTTCACCAGGAGTTTCCTTATGATAATACAAAAAGTTTGTAGTATGAAAACACTATCCACACTAATTGCATTTATAGGACTTTTCTCCAATGTCAGTTCCATGATGACTTAATGAATTCCTACCAGTATTATGGCTAAATTGATTTGTCATTAAGTCTGTTTCAACAAGTTCAATGTTGGCATAAGACTAAGTAAACATTCTGCAATGTTGATGGCCTTTTAGGATGGAATCTTGTTTTTCAGAAAGACTTCTTATGTATTATCAAGATCACAACATTTCCTCTAATGAATGACTGCTAAAAATGTGATTGATCAGTTCAGAATCTAAAGAAATTACCCTTTCTGCAAAGTTCATGGCTGTATTGTTCTTTTTATTCATCTTCCATGGTAAGAAATCTTCTGATGATTTTTCACCCACAATAAAAAGATTTTTAAATATGAAACTTTCTGCTAACATTGCTGAAAACTTTGCTCGGTGTGCAAATCATTGTCTCTCAGGACCCCTGTAATACACTGTTTCAGCTTCTGAACCATTTCCCTCAACACATCTCTCGGCATGTCAGATCTGTTCATACGCCTGAATTAGTAGTCAGCGCTAACAGAATTCTGCCTGCCTTTCTGGGGGTTTGCCATCAATGACCATATTTCTTTTTTTCCCTTCCTCTGTGATTTTTTTGGTCAGAGGTCTTTCTGAAAACATCAAAAGAAAACAGTCTCTCCTTTTTGATGAGTCCTGCTTCTGTAGTCCAACATGCAAATGCGAAATGAACATTGTAACATTAGCAAATCTCAACCTCTGTACCAGATGATATTTAGGGTCTTTGGTGATTTTTGAACCAGAATCTGAGAATGCAATCAAAAACACAGACATCTGTCTTTTCCTAAATAAAAATATGCTGCTGTTATTTGACAGATATTTGATGACAGAAACTCCCTTCAGAATCAACAGGGTGACAAACACCGGTGATCAGAAATACAGAAAGAAAAACTACAATTTTCTCCAGAAGAAATGAGAGGTTTTTTTTGCTATATTTATAACCACTACAAAGTTGGTTTAAAATTTATGAAATGTGTTGAGATTCATTTGAGGAGATCAGATACTACATCTGATAAAAGTATTTCTAAGATAAATCCCCCGAAACACACCATGCTTCATGCAGGATTTAGTGCCTCAATGTGACAATATGTAACAGCACTCGTAACTAAAGGTCTGGTATGCCCCCATAAAGGAGTGCACAAAATTCTTATATCGAAATTTGACTTTGTACTTTATTTACTGTTAATGCTTTAAGAAAATCTTATGGCACTGATTCTTCCTTCCAGTCAAAGAACTTGCTAACATGTTAGATGGAAATACAGAAAATTAACATAATGGGAAAATAAATGTTACAGCTGTGAGATGATGCGTCATCAATAGTGCAACAGCAAAACCGTTGGAAAAGTGGAAGTAGAGAATATTGATTTAAATGATCTATTTATCAATTAAGTCAATTTTAAAATTAAAAAATTCACTCAGTATTAGATAAAATTGGCGACCATTAAAAAATCCCTTTCAGAAAATGGTGTACTACTTGAACCACGATACAGTTTATGAAGAAAACTGAAGAGAAACCTTTGTTGCTGTAAGAGTTTATTTTGAAAATTCCAAGTAACTTATAATATAAAATGAAAACTGTCCTGTATTGTAATTTCATTTATAGCACTTGGAAAAGTAACCGTAAATAAAGATAAGTATTAGAATTATATCACCAGCACCATGAGATTCATTAATACTTGAGATCATTCAACAAATAAGAGGAAAGTTAAGTCTATAGAAAAAAATTTTTTTCACAAATTTATGAATATGTATGATGAATAAATGGCGTTCCACAACGATCAGCATGTATCCCCGCCAAGTTAGAATTTTAACATAATCTAAGAGATAAAAGAACCCTATTTCTGGAAAACCTACTTTCTACAATAATTACAGGTTTATGGATTCTCCCCATTGAGTTCTGACAAGAGTCACAGTAAAATAAGTATACATATGAAGCTTTCATAAAATTACTCCCTATTAGAAATTTTCTCATATTTCAAAAGACAAGAACATCTAGAACACTTCCTGCAGAGGTCCCATTTTGTAGAGTTTCACACCACTGCAAACGCTAACATCTACTAAGATTGCGGTTGAGAAAATGGAGTTTCTCACAAGTGTCTACTTTATGATGCATATTGAGG
The DNA here is from genome assembly GCA_018389105.1 of Nautilus pompilius. Lineage (NCBI taxonomy): Eukaryota > Metazoa > Mollusca > Cephalopoda > Nautilida > Nautilidae > Nautilus > Nautilus pompilius. The sequence goes on along the minus strand of JACATO010000344.1, from coordinate 994,259 downwards.
GTGGTTCTCTCTGCTGTGGATTTTAATGCGTCTTTTGAGATGATAAAATCTGGAAAATGGCTTTCCACACTGATCAAATCTGTAGGGTTTCTTTCCAGTGTGTTCTAACATGGCAGTTGATGGAACTCGGGCAATAAAATGACTTAGCACAAAGACTACATTCATTAGAAGTTTTGCCCAAGTGATTTTTATTATAATACAAAGAATTATAATCTATAAAACACTCTCCATTAAAAAATTTCCCTGAAGTGTCAGCTCCATGGCGACTTAATAAATTCTTAGAAATAGTAGAGCTACTTGAAAATCCAAATGTTCCACTATCATCACGTTGATGGTTTTTCACACAAAAAATAAGGCTGCACATAATCCATAGATTTATGATTTTTAGAATCAAGTTTATCCTGATGTTCAAAATCAGAACATTCCATTAATGAATGGCTATCGAAAATATGATCGTTCATTTCTGAGTCCACATCAAATTCCTTTTGGCAATGACCCCAGATGTACAGTTCTCTTTCTTTGTCATCCATGGCAATGCTTGCAGATCAATTTCACCTAAAAAATGAAAGAAAAGAATTTAAATTTGAAATCATTTATTTATTAACATCGCTGGAAAGTTCAGAGCACTACACAATGTGCTGACAAAACATGATAACAAATCATTTTCTCTCATGACCCTTGTAATACAATATCTCAGTTTCTATCTATATCATCTAAGCTTATCATTATTGTGGGTCAGGCTACTCTAACTATGTCAGCACTGGGAAAAATTAAAATTCTAAAAAAGGAGAAATACAAAACAAAGTAATTTTGAGACAGACAAATCATTGTTTAGAAATCAGGTTTATAAGAAGCATACCGTTAACCATTTATAAAGAAATATCAGTTTAAAAATAATGCATGATTTCATCTAATGTTGTTTTTAACATATTCAGATAACAATAGCAGTAGAAAGTCTGAAAAACTTATGTAGTTTGAAGTACCCTTCAGTGACAATTTTGAAAGAAAAATATTTTAATTTTATGCCTTTCTGATGAAATACCTTATCTTGAAATGTGCAAAATTCCTTCAATGAATTTGATATAGTGAATATTATTACTATTAGAAAATCTTACAGTACAACAGTGCAATTTGGATATCAGACACTCTTATGGAAGCATATTTTTCATGTCTGTTAGGTACAGTTACATTTCAAAAGCCAAAATAAAATTTTTGACAGTAGTACATCTTTTCTATTGTGTGCTGCAAAAGTATCATGTCAAGAATCATCATCACTATGGAACTTCCAGCCATCAGAAGTGCAAAACGTTTTGATGAATTACTATCTCTCAAAAACACAGCAAAGAGCTTCAGATCCTTCAGAAGCCTTTTGAAGAAAAAGTTGATGATGCACTTTAATTAGAGTTGATTGATTTACAGGTCCAAGACTCTTTGAAGGTCTAATTTTAAAAAAAAGCAATTTGTTAAACTTGTATTCTACTTTGCCAGAAAGTTGTTACCCTAACATCCACTTTCTCAAGAGGGTTCATTATAGCTTTTGGCAGCACATGTGCAAGCAAACTTTCTCAAAAATTAAATTTGTAAAAATTGTGTTCTCGCATGATGACTGATCAGCAATTGCATGATGTATTAGGATTGGGTAACTAACATAGCACCAGACATTGAAGAACTACCAGATGAAAAACTGTTCCATTTTTTTCTTTCACATAAATTTTTTATTTAAAAATATTTAGTAAAAATTATCAGATCTGAATTTTAAATCTTTTATATTACCAGATTTTCATTTTGCCTTTTTTCCTTATTGTCTTAGCAAATTTGAATTTTAAATAAATTAGTTAATAAGTTGTTTGTTTTGTTCATTTTGCACTAATATTGGTTCACAATCCATGCAAAACTAGATTCCATCCTCATTTGTCACAAAGTCAGGACCAAATCTATTTTTTTAAAAAAGGGTTCATTTTTAGCACCAGATTTAGCTGTTACTTTTACCTGACCAATGGATCCCTTACTGGATTTAAAATTAGCCCTCCATAAAAAAGTTTTTGGGACAAATGATTTACACTATCCATGCCACGATCTTAATTAGTTAATTTATGATAAACACAACAGTAATCTCTAATTAAAGTAAATGCAGAAAGATTTGGGGGGGAATCATATGTGAAACATATGTATTTCAGAAGCTAAACTTGTAGATTGCTCCACATTCAGTCTGCAGGAATCACCATTGGAATAACCCAACTGACGTGATGCTGAAGGAGAATTTCCAAGCTGTTTTGATTTTGCCTCTACTAAACTCACAACAGTTAAGCTAGAATTTCCTGCAATAGTTGATAAGCTTCACAAGGATCACAATATCAACCAAAAACACAATGGAGAGTGAACTGAGTGACATGAATCTCAGATGTTGATAATAATGAAACTGACTTTAACAATAATGAAGTGTTTACTGTCAGAAACAGTAATGCCAAAATAGTTAAGAGGAATATCTGGAGCAGTTTCCCAAGGCCTATGAACACAGAGACAACCAGGTAGTAGCCAAAAATTCATCAAAAGAACAGATGAGGTAACTGCTGCACCATCTGAGGACAATTTTGGGGCATGTTACTTAGCCTGCTGCAGCTTCTGAACAAGATTGTGCGCTTCAAATTGGAAGAAATTTTCAGAAATATCAGTACAGCACTTCAAATCTTTTGTATGCTGCCAGTCAGTTGCATTAGCTAAGGGATCATTCAGTAAACTCAGGAGTGAAGGTTTTAAGGTAATTTATAATTTTGCTATGAAAAAAATGAAAGAATGCAAAATTATGAGTGGATTCGAGCTAAAATGCTACTTTAAATATATATCTTTCATAGCAAACTATTTTTGATAATGAATAAATTTTGTCTTTTGCTTCTATCCAGCAAAGCGTAAGACCGGTGCCAAGTGATGTTAAACGGTCAAGGCTGGGGCCCCGATGGTGGCCATGCACAAACTATATAAAAGTGCGCCATTTCGGGCATTATCTTGGAAAGGTTTCCTAATACAGGTCTGCTGAGTGATGTATGGGCTTTGAAACACTTCAGGGATGGAGAAGGGCATTCAGCCGACGACTGCTTTCTGGAAGGGGCTACAAATATTCACGGGCTGCTCACATGGACTGGAGCTGCTGTCAGGCTTCGCCAGCCTGAATGCACCTCCGTGATGGAGACAACAGAGAGAGAGAGAGAGAGACAGAGAGAGAGAGAGAGAGAGATACGAGGTCTGTCGAAAAAGTATCCGACTTGCAAATTCCTTATCCAATCTTCAGGCGATGTAGAGGTGGCGAACGACACAAAAACTGGTTGCTAGGCAACCAGAGTCCCCTTCCAAGCACGAAAGGTTTACGAATTTATCTAATGATTTCTCCCATAGGGTAATTCTCCGGGAAGAGGGATCATCGGCTCCAGCTGCGAGGGAGCTGGGATTATTTAATTCAACGGCTCCTCCTCCGGGGAATTCCCGCCATCGCCTCGAGTCCATCACTCCTCTGTGATCTAGGGGGCGATGGCGGGAATCCCTCCGCACCGTTGTCGTCGTCTTCTTCCCACTTTCTCACCTTCCAGACCCCCCCCTGGCGACCGACCGACTTTTTTAGAAATCTTGTCTCTCCTTTCAGAGACGAAAGTTTCCCGCGCAAACTAACGGTGGAGCGAGACAGGAAGAGCCAAACGCCGTCTGCCCCCCCCCCCCAGTCAGACAACTAGAAAGTAATCGGCCACCAGCCCCGCATTCGGTCGGACTTAGAGAGAGAGAGAGCTGTTCCTTTCCTGAATGTTAGTGGCGGGAATAACCTCTCCCCATCCCCTGACCAGGCTTATCCATTCAGCTAAACATCACCTATAACTGATGCGAGCGCTGCACAGCCCGCGGTCTTTGCAGGTGAGTTGACCTCTGCTCTTGTGTACCTGGTAAAATCATCTTGGGTCACCGCAACTGTCCTACAATTCCAAACCAAAGGTGCATTGTTTTCATATTTTGTCACGTAAGTAACTCTTATGGAGGCAGCAGGTATGACAAAACTGCCAGGTTTCATCCTGAATGTCACCAGTGTTTGAAGCATTTTATTGCAGTGCAACAAATTGTTGTGGATGCTGTGTATTGCAGCAGCTTTGGTCCTCATTCAGATACACTGACTCTGAACAACGATCAGTAATAATGATAAGTGGTGCTGCACACATAAGCAAATAAATCTGTGCCATCGTGTCTTTTAATCTCCTCCACCAAGATATAATCGAATTTCTGCCATTAATGGAAAAACTTGTGAATTCTGTCTGGAACCCCTCCCCTGTTTAGTCGCTTGCATGTACAGTTTTGTACTAAAAAGCCTCCTTATTGGATCTGAAAAGGCCAGTCAAATGGAGAGATCAGGATTATACAGTAGATGCTATGAGTTCAGATTATGACTGCTACCCAGGACTTACACGACCAGGCAGCGTTAAATCAACACTTCCATGTTCAACAAACCTTATCATTTATGTATAGTGTAACCTCAAGTTTGTAGTATAAATGGTCAGCTTTTCTGATATGTAACAATCACAGGTTCTTCACAATACCAGCTATGATCGATCTAGATATATATCCTGTACTTTCTGGCTCAAAGTGATGCACCTAGGTTTTGAGATTGGTCATGATATAGGAGTGGAGAGTTTACTCCTGGCAAAAATTCACGTGTCTTTGTTCTGGTTTGCATGCAAAAGCTTCACCAAAGCCCACCGATGTTCCAAAGTCCTGCAGATTTCTCTTCCACCTGCTGCTATGGAGAATAGTTGTTCAGGGTGCAGTTCATCAAAGAACACTAGTGCATCTTCCACTTAACTGCCTTAATATGAAGAAATAACACAAGCCAGGCTTTGCTATTATCTAGTGTTATGTTCACACACTCAATCACCATTGTAAAGTGTTAGACTACAAAGTATTATTGGTATTAAATTAAGAAACATCAAAGCTAACACTGAAAATTTAGAAGAGCAGAAAGGTGGAAAACTCAGCTACATTAGGATGTTCAAAAGCAGCAAAAACAATTGTTTGTTTTTTTCACTTATAAAATTGTGTCCTGCCACCCCTAAGTCTGCCTTTACCCGCAGCTGACCTGCCATTTATACTGTGTGCAAGGTTTTTTCTACTCCAGTCAAGATCACCAGCTTGGAAGAGGTGACTGCTGGCACAGCTGTCAAATCTGCGAAGACTCAAATGGACAAAACAGAAAAACCACCAGAACACTACAGCAGCTGAACTGCACTGGTTTAGGGAAAACACTTCCCAGGTCAGCATACATCTCTTCAAAGCTGCTGCAGTCCTGAGATAATACGTGGTCACAGTAAACATGGAGAGGATAGCATTACTTTTGTCCCACTCTTCCCCAGCTGGTCACATGGACTTTCTGCTCAGTATCCTGCTGCACTCTGGTGCAGTAGCTGGACCCTTGCTTGGTTACCATGGAAAAGGTTGAGCACCTACCCTCATAACTGGAGTCAGAGAAATGAAGAAAAAACAAACGTGTAAAAGAGAAGTTTCCTAGAAAACCAAATTGGTTATTTCATCTAAGAAACGAAGTAATAGAGAAGCCAAATAAATTTTATTACAGAAAAATGCACATCCTTTTGTATTGCAGATACAAAATATTCAAAACCAGATTTTAAAAAAATCACAACCTCCAAACTTTTGTTGTCACAAATGAGAAGGTAAAATATCTTTTCATTTGATTTAATGCTCCTTTAGATAAAGGTCTTTACTTGAAAATCAAACAACGTCAATGTGCCAGGTGCCATATTTAGAGAAATTGCTTTTCTCTTTCCTAACTTAAGCATTTTCTTTATTCACACCTGCAAGTTTGATTGCAGTGTTCATGTTAAATACTTTATAATTTTATTTATTATGGTGTAACAGTCAACCTTTATTTCACTTTAGTTAGCACTAAACCATTAACTGTTTATGATTTTCCCCTATTTTTGTGATTTTAGGTTTGTAGGGAAGAGGGGGTGGGAAAGCAGAGCGGTGGAAACAATTTGGGATCTGAAACAGTGTTGCACATTGAGTCACAAGAGGACTGGGTGGATAGGCTTGAGACAGTGAACCTGGATATTACATTGGTCAGTGTAATCGATTGTAACGAGGAAGGTTCCTCTCATCCACAGGAGCAGATGGAATTTCTCTCTACGGTAACTGTTCTATTGCCAGTGTCGTGCGAAGATGGATGAATGGTTAGATGGTAGTAGCTTTCACCTAAATGTAGCTCCTGTCATCCCCATCAGGTTAGTTGATAAGCCTAATTGGCAGGGTTGGTGGATTTCAGGGTGGGTACATTTAAAAAATAAATTAAAAAAATTAAAATATGCAACAGCTGCTGCTGTCAGATTATTGAGACTTGAAATGTCCGTATCTCCATTGGCCAAAGAACAACATCTAGGGGAGCACTTTTACAGGAACCACAATCTGAAAAACAGGTGAACAAAAACAAAATGTCTGTTAAAAAAAGGTAAAAAGTGAATCCTCGTCTACTCCAAAGTTTTTTAAAAAAAAATGTCACTGTAATAAAAACAACTGTTATCAGACGTTCTGCTGGTGGAACCCTCATCTGGTATCAGGGGTCTGTGGCAATGTGATTCACTCAAGAAAGGAAACATTGAAATGCTGTCATGACCACAAGATCCATTCTTGCAAATTTATTCTGGCACATAAGGAGATCCAGGACCACATCCATGGATCACTAGCACTGCAGATGTTACCTGACATTAACCCTGGTTACATGCTCACAACTGGGTATCTACTCCAACTGACAACACTTCCCCACCTTGGTTCTACCTGCACACACAGCCAGTACCTTTCTTGCTGCCTCTTGCCGGTTGGTCAGAAATCTTCCAGTTCAGCCGTTTTAAGTCAGCCAACTTCATATTGGCACCGAGAGTTTGTTCCTCCACACTGGTGATGTTAAATGGTGCAAATAAATTCTGAAAGAGAGTAGAGACATGAATATCTGTAATAACAGTACTTTATATGGGTGAGAATTTTTTAAAAAGGTGTATGTGTGTGCATGTGTGCGTGTGTTTTCCAAGTGTTTGCATATCCATGTGAGTTTTGCAGATGCATTAGGTAAAAAATACCTTAGCATGCATTTCACATGCTTTTGTCAATAAAAATTCTTAATTTGAGACATGTGAAAGCAGCAAAGAAATGGCATATCATCAGCCTGAAAAAACCAGTACTTTGATGAAATATTGGTTATCAGTATTCTAGAGAATAAATTCAAAGAAAATCAATGCTGTTGCCAATTACCGTTTATTTGAAAGTCCCAAGAAGACCAGCCATGGAGAAATGTTGCTAGTCGGCTTTATGTCCATGATTGTCACATGTGATAACTGGTAACACATCTACAAGTGAATGCACACCTACTGGAACATAAGAGTCTTCTGGTCAGAAGAAAGCTGGTTGCTGCTGCTCTACATTGATAATTGTGAAAAGGTCTAAGGCAGGCAGGAAGAGTATCACCTGGAAAGCTGCTTTAGGTGGAACATCATCAATAATGGAGTAGAGCTGCTGTATCTGATTGTGAGATCAATCTGGTCATGGGGCCAGACTTGTTAGGTACATGATATTACCGGGAAAACATACATAGCAGTTCGGCTATTTTAATAACTCTGCAGAGGTATCATGGATAAAACCAGATGCTGATGAGAAGCAGCAATTCTTAAATGTCAGCAATACTGACATCCTCTATCTTGGTTTCCAATGACCCTGAATCTCAATTTGACTGAACAGCTGTAAAGACCATCTGGGTGTAGCGAATCAGTGGGTCACTCCTATGCAAAATCTTGCAGAACTTTGTTAAGCATCGTGAGGAGGAAGAATAAACAGATCTCCATCCAGAGTCTTGAGGTGTGATTCAAATAGAGTGAATTTTTTCAGCATAGTTTCACTTGTGCTTCTATGAAATGAGTTATCATCACAGTACCAATGAGCAACTGATGGAATCTGAAGAATTTCCAAATGCTAACGACAACAACAACAACAACAAAAAAAAACAACAAGTTGTCATGGTTTTCATTTTATGATCTGAAAGGTGGTAGAGCATCAGCCTCTGACTGATGTGGATGCCACTGCTCCCAATAGTGCTGAGGTTGTCTCATAAACTCCAGCGATAAACTGATCCAGTTAAAATCCATTTCTCTAAAGTGGGTTGGTTCTGTACTCTGTGAGAAGATACCCCACATTGAAACCTGCCTTCAGAGTTTTAAATTAAGGGTGGGCAGGTGTGGGGGTGTAATACTCACTCTTAGGTTGACAACAGCTTTGTCCGAGAAAGCACCAGCCTCACCCTCTTCATAAATGTGTTCCAGACGAATGAGCAGAGTTGGTCCGGTCCACTGTTGCAGTGTGAGAAGATTCACATTGGGTGGGAGGGACTCCCTCAGGCCAGACCACTAAGTAAGCCAAAACAAAACTCAGGTTTAGCACAGGAACAGTGCAAACACTGCTACAGAAAACCACAGTCCACACATTATTAGTCAGATAACAGAAAGAACTATTCTCCCACAAATCATGATCTTTTCACATAAGATTAGAAAAAGTCCAACTATTACACATGAAGTTGTTTGTAGTCTTGTATTCTTGAAGAGAGAGATCCAGCATCGTCCATGGGCACGTTTGAAAAGTATTGAAAGTTTGAACTAATGGTACAGGTAAGTTATAAAACAACAGCAAAGATCAGCATTTTTGTAATAAGTACAAGGGATGTTCAAATGAAACCAGGCTGGATATGATTACAGTGATTCTACATGTAGCGAATTTCATTTAAATACCTCTAGAAAATAGCCTTATTTCTACCCGTAATCTACTAATTTTAATTTTTACCTGTGTCTTGTAATTCCTTATCCAATTTTCAGGTGATGTAGAGTTGGTGAAAGACACAAATGGATCCATAAACAATTGGACAGCTTTTTGACGGTGAAAGACTGTCGAGTTTCTGATATTATCCAGATACAAATAGTGTTTACCTGTTTGAATGGCATAAACCAAAAAAAATATAAATAATCTTATTTCTGTACAACAAAAAGCAAAACAGTCCTGGGACAAAGAGTTATCTCTGAACACACCTGTAATCCCTGAACTCAGATTTCTACCTTTGGCCAATAAAGAAAACATTTGTACAGCTTGCTGACTCACTTAGACCATGAGACTCTTCACCCAGCGAGGGGGGTTTGAAATGTGGGGCAGACAAACTGTAAACATGTCATCATCTTCTGCCTTTTAGAGTTTTCAAGTTTGGCAATGACTTTGCTTTCTAAATGCCAGTGGCTCACCAGTGAATGTAGTTGGACCAAGGTGAATATTCACTTTAGCTGTCTTAATTGTCACTAAACGGTTTTATCAGATTGAAGGTGGTGTACCAGAGTAAATGACTGAGTGTGTTAATTATGTCAAGTTTTCATCAAAAAAAAAAAAAAAAAAATAGTGAAAACTAATTTCTAATTTATGGTTCTTACCTCGAACAATCAGCCCCTTGCCATCACAACCAGTTTCATTTAAAGGTTCGCCAACACCCCTTCCATCATCGTATAGCAGACGACGATGCACCTGGAATGAGTTTGGCCAATAGAACATTGAAGTTATGTGCAGGTCAAAGATCATTTAAAATACAAAAACAGAAATCAAGTTATAGCTGCTACCATGGATAAAATACTGACAAATGTCACCCAGGAATGTTCAGCAAGTTCACTGAATGTATGAGCCAAGCTCTTATCTGTCAGACCACAGACCTTTAAAAGGCATCTACCAAACAAGTCAGATGAGTCACCGTTTGTGAGAAAATCTATTCTGGTGATGATACCGATCCATTTCTTTTGTCATCATCTTTCGCAAAACACCGCAAAAAATGGTCTTGCTATGCATTAATTCCACCTGAAAATCACCACAGAGTTTGATAATGCTGAGGTTAAATTTTAACTTTTGGTGAACAGTACAAAGTTTAACTCTAAATACTTCTGGCAGTTTGTTTTTCTTTACACTCACTTGTTATTATCATCTTTTGTCAAAAAAAAAAAAAGAAGTGTGTTTTTAGAGAACAATTGAAACTGACCATGATTTCCAGCTGTCCATCAAGAATGCTTGAGCCACCCTGAGACCGGTCAGTCAATACAGTCAACTGAACATTTCTAGCTTCATCCTTGACAAAAAGACAAAACACAAACCAGTTTTCACATATTCCAGGAGTCTAGTAAGCAGACAAAATAGATGGCAGTTACTAAATCATTCTTGGGAATGAAAGGGTGGACAGGATCTTTAGATTCTCCACCAAGTCTCCTTCCAGTGTTTAGTGATGCCCACAAACAACATGACATTTTCCATGATGTCTGTCTTAACAGCCATCTTAGGATACTGAACTGTGGTAAGCTTTCTATTGTCCTGTTACATCAGACCTGCTGATCAGTCATCTCAAACAAGATTATTTAGTAACATCAACAAGCCAGGCAAAATAAATGGCTCTAGTAAGGATTTCCTTGTAGATGTTCCAGGCTCCTTGTGACACAAAATGGAAAATGCAATAGCAGACAACAACAGCATTTCTGTCTCATCAGGGATGCATGAGAATCCCCTAAAAAAGAAAACCCAGAGGAATTTATTATCTGCTTAAATGCATCACTGCTATACTCGGTATATAGCAATGTGACCGTAGCTCCCTTGTCAATGAAATGATGTAGCAGCATGTCACAGTGTTGATTTCAGTGAATCCAAGTTGCTTTTAAGAGCTAATAATGGAGGCCAGGTTTTAGCCACTGCTTCCCTGTATCATTTGGTATGATTCATAAGTTAATATATTATATCAAAAGTTTAGAAATATTCTTTTTCTACTCAAGTCTGGCACCAAAATCAATCTCATCACATTTCTTGTCACATAACTATACTCTCTTTTTTCCTCCAATTACTACAAAGGACACAATCAATAAAATCGAGCGACAGTTCTTGCATTGCACGTTGAAAGCCAATGTGATTTTTATGTTAAATTAGTAATTCCAAGGCAAGGGAGAGAAAAACATAATCAAACTTCACCGATTCTCTCTGTGATAGCCTGCTTCTGGAAGAAACAAGTCTGACGGAAAGTCCACCTCAACCCGTGTCGCTATTATACCCTAAGTCACCTAATGGAGATGAGAACGTCATTCTCTCTCTCTTATAGGAAGGGGATTAAGCACAGACCAACAGAAAGATGAATTAATTTTTTGTAACTATTTCCCTATTGTCAAACAGACTTTTCCTGACTGGCTGGTAATTATTTGACAACCCATTCCTGACTGAAACAAAACTTAGACTGATGGGTAAAATGGGATCTTGGGATATACTTCCATGAAAAAAAGTTATTGAAAGAGACAGTCCTCACCCTAATGAAAATCTTGCTGTTAATTGGAAAATAATTGCCGGCTACAGGTTCTGTTTGATTCAGTTTCCATGTTGGCCTGAAGTTACGTCTGAAAAAGTTAACAGTGGATTAGATCTTTTTTTGTTGGCCAGGACTGGCCTAATCGTTAAGAGGTAATTAATCAAAATGAGAATAAACTGCTGAATGTACAAATTTTTGCTAGTTGCTACAAAGAGAACCAGCCAAACATAAGCTCTCTTGCTCACATGAGTCACATCAACTTTTCCATTACTAAGTAAGATAACTGACCTCCACATCCTGTTCTCCTTCACTTGGTCTATGAAACCGAAACCAAGGGTTTCTTCTAGTGGATTCCTTACGTGCCTCCCTATCAGTAGGATTTAACTGGTTAAGTAATACAATAAAGCAAACTTAGAAACAATCTCTAATGCTGTTACTGAAGTTCCATCTAGAAATGGAGACTGAACTTTTCTTGTAACAAGGAGAGATGTGACCTTAGGCTCATGAAGCAGAACAGATTTTGACATCTACCAACCAACAATGTTCCATCCGATCACTCTCATCACACTGGAGAAGCCATTGTTATTGTGGCTCATTACATCATTTTACCAAGCTATCAAGTCTAAGAAAATTAGTATCATTTATTGATAAAAATTTCCTGCTGCAGAATGAATGAAGAGGAGCACTATTCTGAATAGGAGGGTATCTATTTTGGCTTGGGCATGTGAGTACTTACCTTCTCTGCAGAATCTGTCGCCCATTTGCATCTGTGTAAAACACACCTTTTGTGTTTAGATCAGTGCTGAATCTGCTGATGACTTCTTTGCCATTGCCATCCCTGAAAAATCAAAGACTGCTGAGTCAAGGTTAAAAAGTGGTGTGGAGAACCAGAGGTGAGAGCCATATTTTGCATGCGGTTGAAAAGGAGTAAATTAGAGTAACTAATAGTTCTCTGTGGCTTCACGTTAAAGATGTACTTACAATGGCATGTGCTCAGGTAAAGGACTGAAGAATGCAAGAGGCCATCCTTTACACAAGGTGCATGCTAATTATAATGCAAACAAACAAAAAGATAAGACGAACTTGCAATAAAGAAAATGCAGAGACTTTCTCTGTTGTTAAGTTGCAAAATTAAAGTTCCTTACACTGGCATAGACATTTTCTTAACAGAAGTTAATATCTTTGCTGTCAGGACTAAGGCTGCATTTTCAAAGATGTTGATAAACAATAAATACCCAGGGACTACTTTTATCTGGCTTTCTGACAGTTGAGAACAACAGCTAACAATCCTGGTTTTACCCTTAATCTACTAAAGGGAAACAAGGATTTCCTCCATCGAGGTATAGTAATTATGAAGGTGAGAAGCCAAAAGGCTAGAGATGCTAAAATGTTCATTAAACTGTTTGTGACAAACAAAGGTAAGTAAGCCACTATGACTGACCATTCATACATTTTTTTGACAACTTAAATGGCAATCAAAATTTAAAAATGGTAAATTCAAATGTACACCAACCAATCTATACTTTTTTAAAAAAAAAATTGCTAGCCAAAAAAAAAAAAAAGAGGAGAGATTTGAAGCCCGAACATTTTGGCGATGTTTGTTGGCTAGTGGAACCCCTGTGTCTGCCGCAATGTCAGGTCGGACACCGTAAACCTCTGGTAAGAAAACTTTGAAATGAGTCAGTGGGAAAGAAGACAGATGCCAAACCAGAACATCCACACTTTTATCCAGTTATTACCCTTTTAAATACCAACAAAAATTAATTGGAAAGGTAGAATTTTTGGTATCTAATATAAATTTGAAAAAGAACCCCCCCAAAAAACAAGATTTTCAGGGTCCCAAATTCTAACCCAGAAAACAGCCTGGTTATACTTACTCTATAGGGATGGATCCAACTGTCCATTCAAACTCTACATGGCTTGTGTTTGTGTACAGGCGGATGATCTGTGTGACCCAGGGGCCAAAGCACTGATGGACCTCCTGTACAAGGGGACCATGAATATACATATTCTTCAAAGGGTAGCTCAGGTTGGTTGGAATGTTATCCTGGGGACGAAAGATGTAATTGTTGGATGCTTGCAAGTCTGGTGTGGAATTGTTACCAACTTCTCCAAGGTAGTACAGAAAGTCTTGGCTGAGTGGAATCTGTATGTCCATGTCCAGGTTCTGCATAGTCAACAGCTGACCAGTGGTCCCATTAAATCTGAGAGAGACATGCTGCAAGCAAAAAAGGGCAAGTCTTGGCACTTATTTGCATGTCAAAATTTATTTTTCTCAAGCAGGCATTTGCCCTATGTATGGTACATCAAAACCAGCTGGTGAGAGTCTTTTTAACTCTCAAATTTATTCTAAGGTATTTAACATTAAAAGGGTTTAAGAAAACAAAACTAGCAGCCACTACAAACTGAATACAGTATGAATCAAGGGAGTTTCCTTGGAAAAATCCACAAAACTGGGTCTTAGAGAATTTGAGGCATTAAAAACATGCACAAACCATACATGGGTGGGTGGCCATAGCTAAAGACTCACCAATGAAATAATTCGTGGTAATAAACTGATTCATGTATAAAATATAGAACGTTTGTCACCAGAGGGTGTGACAATGTAGGTGTGTGTGTGTGTTTTTCTTCATTTTGCTTTGTTTTGTTCTCTATTTTTTGGAGCAAGCATCAGGAAAGCTAATAAAATTCTATCGCCTGAAATCCAGGAAATATCCTTAACAGTAAATTAGCAGAAGTCTATAAACATACAGCCATTTTTCACAAACCAAAATTGTTCGTAGGTTCATTTAAAAAATAAAATATACAAAGTTTTGTAAAGACAAAAGAATTTTTCTCCTTGTAACGTAAGATTATTATGTAAAACGAGGGTTACAGGGTGAGGAGAGTGAGCTCACACCCAAGTGGACTGCACAACCACTTTCCAGGTGCCAGGCCAGGGTTGGAAGTGATCACTAGAACTCTATTTGCAGATGAGAGAGAAAACTGGAGCACCTAGAGTAAATTCACATAACCAGCTGGCGAAGGAGAGAGAGAAGAAACCATGCCAGGGAGAGGTACACCAAACCATCACCCTGCCTAAATTTTTATGACTCTTTTAAGTTACTTAAAAAAAAAAATTGGCATTAAGCAGTGTGGCAAAAGTTTACCGGTGGTCATCTGCTGCAATCAAATTGTGAGAAGTTGCATGAACAGTATGTGATCTTGGCTGAACCTAGTGGTTCACTAGAGACTTTTCCAAGGCCTCATCTGGACTCTGTCTATACAACCATTCATCTGAGCTTTGGAGAATTCCAAGACACCAAAACAACAATTGCACAAAAAAAGAGAGAAAAAAAAGCTATGGTATAAAATAGTCCTATTCAATACGAAAATAGCACCAACCGAACTCTTCATCAGTAGGAAAAGAAATATTTCCAATCTGAGTTAGAGAATAACCAATTCATGTTCCACATACAAAGATACCCCGAAGTGATCAAAAGATATTGCTGCCCTCCAGTACTAATCGTTTTCAAGTCTCTGCCAATGCATCCAAAGTCTACTAGTTTAACAGATTTACCAGTATCTAAAGGAAAGGAAATGATGTCTATTTCCTGCACCATCACTTGAGGGCTGGACACAAGTAGTCAAATCTATCATCAAATACAGTTGACTAGTCACCATACTTGGTTCTTTGATTTAGTTATAATTTTAAAATAGATGCATAAAACATCTTATGCATCATGTTCTTCTGAAGTTTAACACTGCTGTCCTGTGTTTTTAGATCATTAATACATCATGTAACTAGGGGTGTTTAGGAAAGGCAAAACATTAAACAACCAGCCTTGAGTCCCAAAACGAATTCAGTGTTAACGAATTCATAGTTACATCTGAATAGCAACTGCACATTATTAACAAATACAAAAAGTATTAATTCTACAGTTTAAAAAAAAAAACAAACTCATTATAATACAAGAGATTTTTTACCTTATTTTTTAGCACAAAATCCTGACCAACATCCACAGGAATGATGCTGGATACTGTAGTATATTTGCTTGATTTTTCTGGAAAAAGCAAAAGAAAACCAGGATACGAGGGTTGCCATCCACAATACAGATGTTACAGTGACAAAATGGAAAACCAACATGATCCTGTCTTCAGGTAGGTACAACAATCTAAAGATGGTGAGCTATGGTACCTCTTTCAGTGCAACTAAGAAAATGTCAGCAATTACAAAGTTGTTACACAAGTTCTGTTGATATCATAATTAACGTATATTTTTATGAAGTTTGGGTTTAGCTCTTTGAAACCATGCATAGGTTTCTTCAAAAGGCAGCTAACCCTCCCTCACCAGCACAATGCCCTGGAAATCCTCAATTTGGAGTCCCAGAGATAAGATGGAGGTAACAAGACTGTGTATCCAGAGTTCTTGAGAAAAACTGCTGATACATTGGCTTTTTGACACACTCCATTTGCTGTTTTAGCCAAGTTCTTGGAAATTATGGCTTGCAAAGCCTATGTTTCATTACTTACTTTCTTACCTGCAAACTCCAGACCTTTCTACAAAAAAAAAAAAAAGATTCTACATAGATACTTTTAATGCAGGTTTTTAGTTTCTCCAGCAGCTTGATTTTAAAACCTTAGCTGCCTTGTTTAGTCTTGGCATCTGGCTGGTGGCATGGTTTCTCTTGCTTTTCCATGTGGGTTTTCTCTGAATTGGGCCATCAGGACCCAGTCTGAGGGGGCCACTGTCAATGTCCCATCTTATCTGACCGCAGATTCGCAGAAGGCCCAATCCACAAAACGTGGTGTCACATCTATAATGGGAAGGAAACAAAACAAAAAAGTTTAGAAACAGGTGTGTGCCACCTACAAAGGAAAATAAAATAGTTTTAATAAATCATGCATTAATTTCTAAGTTATCTTCCTTTGGGCATCAGTTTGGTAAGAGTTAAATCGATATTACTCGTTTCTGCAGAATTTTGAAAAGTTAATTTTTAAAAATTATTAAAAGGAAAAAGGAAAAAAGCTTTCTTGTAGACAATTCTCTCCCTTAGATGAGTTAAAACAACAATCTCGTGCATGACCTTATCATCATGTTGACAAAAATAAAACACTGTGATGCATCAAGTTCAAGCAAGGATGATAGAATTCCCTTAATCCAGATGGGGACAATAATATATATACATACATACATGAAAGGTAGTGGCAGCAAGTTATGAGTAAGTACTTTAAGTGGTAACCTTTCCAGGAGGATGTGTATAATAGTGGCCTGTTCTTGAGGGCCTCAGATCTGCAGTTTCTTGCAAAACTCACATGACGTACCTGTCACAGAGTAGGTAGAAAATCCAAGTGCAGGCAACTCCGCCCGAAACACCAACTCATTGTCTGCTATAGAACCAGCACGCTCTGGTATCCTCTTTGTGCCATAACTTATAGAAATAATCTAAGAAAACAAAATATCAGAACCTCATAAATGAAAATTCATCAGCAGAGAATGTAAAAGATTTCAGCCAATGTTAGTTCAAAACTGCAGCAAGGGATAGGCTTCTTAAATATGGGTTCCACACTAAAAGAAAGAACATCAAAGTACTAGAAAAGTATCCAGAAAAGAGAAACTAAATTATGTACTGTAAATGGTTGAAACTGGAAAACGTTAGAGATATTTAAATCTACATTAAGTCTACTTTGGTTGGATTTTAGATGTTGAAAAGAAGATTAAACTTAAAGAAAAAAATTATTAAGGATTATGTGAATAAGCGACAGCAATCCAGCATGGATCAACATTTTAAAAGATTGTCTTAGTAATAGAATCATAAATGAACAAATGAAGTTAATTACCAGGGTTACCAGCTAATAGTAAGAGTTTTAACATTTAAAAATCTGACTGATAGCAGTTTCTTTAACCAACTGGGACAGGTGTCAGGGTCTTTACAGTTCCCTGTCATAATAATTTTTCCACCTGTTGTTATTATGATATGTAAGTTTATTGCAGAAAACTACAGATAAAATCAGATAAGAGAGTATAATTATTTGTTAATATATCCACATTTTTCAACATGAAGAGTCTCCACCTTTTTGGCATTAAATCAGAGAGATTTATTTTAGATCATAGTCTTTCTACCATATATTTGAGAGAGCCACCTTTATTCCATAATATTGGTAAGAACATGAATTTTAGGTACTCAGAGTTTTATCAGGGCTTTGGGCTATGAGAGGTGTGGCAGGTGGCACCATTCTCCTAAAAATGTGGGCATCAAGTCTCAGTGTGCCTTGCTGGTTCAATGGCAGAACATGTCTCTAAAATGGCAGTGTACTAGAGTCATTTAAAAACCTGGATTACTGGAACCATAACTGGCTAGGTTGCATTCAAACAACCCTAGTACCTATTAAGATCAAGATATTCTTCAACAAACACCAACTGTGTCTTTCCACCTTGCCAGACTGCAGCCCAGACTTCCATGACTACTGAGACTTGACAGCTTTCTCCAAATCCTGGTGTGACCTCTAGACATGGAATTTGGAAACCTGGACTCACTGGAGAAGAGTACACACCACTAATACTCAAGAGACCTTGGCAGACTTCCCTCTGACCTGATATTTTAAGCTTTGATTCCTATTGGAGACCAGAAGTTTTTCACCTGCTACATATCCTCTTGATGACGAGCACAGACATGAGAAATTGCACATTCTTGTCATAGCATCATTATCAAAGTCCCCTCAAGTGGCCTTACCATAGTAATAGTATTTGCTATGATACTACTGGCCACAGATGCTCAAGAAATATTGAGATCTTTGGTAGTCTGTTATTAACTCTGTCCAACCTCTAAACAGTTTATAACATGACCTTAAGCAGAAATACTGAGAGACCCATTCTTCCATTTTTGGGACAGCAAAAATGCACACTTCTTATCTGCCAATCTATACCTCCATAATATACATAATCACACCTGAAATATGCAGATTTAAGACAGACACATTCATTTCTCTGGGTGGCCAAATCAATATGGCAGGGCTTTATATAAACTCCTTGTAGAAAGCAATTATTGGGCTAGTCAAATGAATCACAAAGGTCATGTAGAAGGGGAATACCTTGAAAAATAAGAGAAACTTCAATCACTTCATTTTCAAATTTTCTAAAACAAAAAAATGAATGATATCTTTGAATGGCCTTTATATATCTTACATTTATCATAATGAGACATTGGATAATATGATTTATATTTATGTACAGGTAATTCATAGCAACAAACCATTTTGTAACATTGAATGTGATTTGATTTCCACAAAAGTTAATTAAAGTTCCAAATTGTGCTATGCATTATTTTATTAGTCTGTCCAATCAAATATTAAAAAAAGTGAAGATTTAATATAAAAAAAAAACAACAATCAGATTCTTGAGTAAATTTTAAAATTTTAATTTTACTAACTTTGTCTAGCATTAAAAATATTTACTTTAGCTCTAGTTCACCACCCTGACACAACAAGCCACACCCTATAGTGTTGGCAGGACTATCAAAACCAGAAACTATAAAGTTGCATAATTCCATATTCCACACACACAATGTT
Source organism: Nautilus pompilius (assembly GCA_018389105.1). Classification (NCBI taxonomy): domain Eukaryota; kingdom Metazoa; phylum Mollusca; class Cephalopoda; order Nautilida; family Nautilidae; genus Nautilus; species Nautilus pompilius. The sequence continues at coordinate 975,322 of JACATO010000344.1, read as the reverse complement.
TAACATAAGTATTATTTTTACACCTTGTTACCTGACTATACAATTCTTAGAAAAAAAGGAGGAAACTCCATTGTCCAAATATAGTATTAGCTTCAATTATTACATCAAATGAAAACATTTATGTATTTATAAATGTTATTTTGCTGGCATTTAGTCTCAAGAACATACCCCCTTAATTTTGGTTATGAGTCTCTCCTGAACTTACTTTTTAGTGCGGTTGTTTCTATCTAAGCTTTGACAGGGGCCATATTCAGCAGCAGGGAAAGCCTTTTCTTACCTGAGCCAGAATGGGTTCCAGAGTAGGGTCCATCACAGAATAACTGCTGCCAACCACAGGCACCCGAACCCAGTAAGAGACCTTGTGAGCCAGCGGGTTGTACACGATAATGGTGAACTAGAAGAAAGTGAAAGTGATTTGAGAAACTGGAAAGCAGCAGTTTAACAGTTCAGGGTTGGTGTGGATTTGGTGGCGGGAAAACTGAATTCTCACCTGCTTTGAGGATTCTGTTGTACTGCAGTAGCTGATGTTGAGAAGGGGGCAAAAACTTGCGTTCACCACAGGACCCTGTTGCTTTGGCATGAATTTGTTGAAAGCAGAGTTGATAACAGTCTGTGAAAAACACACACAAAAAAAACATCAGGCCACTGTTAATATCAACAAGTAAATTAGTTTTCAGACTTCAAAATCATTATTAATTTACCAAGCCTTGTTTACTTCATCTTTTATTAGAAAAGTTGAAGCAGGAAAATAATTTTGCTAAACGTTTTCTTTCAGAATTTTCAGCTTGAATCCCGACTAACTACTCATTGCATAATGTGCTGGCTGTGATGCCCCAGCATTTCTAGGCTAGCTGCTCTCTCCCCCCACCCCGAGCCAGACTGTATGCAATATGCAGCAGTAGTTGCTATTTGCACTTTTAGGGCCCTGATATGACCCTTAGAAATGTCGAGAGAGAGAGGCTAGGTGTGTGATGTCGTTATTTTTTCTTCTCATAGCATTCTTGATGGAGAACTTACTTCGCAAGCTGTGATGCCATCTGATAGTCTCTTTGCATAGTCATCAGCCACAGCCTGCTTCTCTGTCCCTCTGCAATTAATAAAATCATTTATCTTTTCACACACTTAAAACAACAGGGTAGATTTCGCTTGCTGCCTAACAGGAATAACTACCTGGTGGACAGGGTATTGTTTCCTGGCGGGAACAAGAATTGTGCAGTCATTGCTTGATTTACCAGAACCAATGACAATTTGTGACACTCAACACCACAACGGGAAATAGTACCCAGTTTTATCAACAATTCCACTTAAGGACCTTTAAGATCCAGGTGGAAGGTGACCAGATGTTTGTCCAGTTCCCATTTGTCTTAATTCTCTTTCATGCTGATTTATTTCATAGGTGGTAAGGACAGGTTTAGAAATAGACATTCCAATGTCACAAAAACATCAGTTTGCACAGCAGTCATAAATAGACAAGGGAGATAACTTAGAAGAGGAGGAAAAAAAATTTGTACAATATACCAGAGATATTCAAATAAAACCATTACAGTAATGCTACTTCAACTGGGCACCTGGCCAAATTTCTCTTGAACAACCCCAGGAAGCAAATCTCCACATGCGTCTCTCTTTTTTGAAAATAAACCACAAAAGCGGCATCTGAGAAGTAAACGTTTTCATTAGATTTTGAAGTATACTTACGCAACAGCATCATGATGTTGAACTACTGACAATGATTTCCCTACAGAAAAAGAAAAAGAAAAGAAAAACAGGTAACTATTTATACACATTTTCAATCATTAATGTGAGTTAACTCTCTCAAAATAGGTTCATGTCTTTATTAAGTCACATTTACTATTTTGCAGTTTCATGACCAGGTGACAGCCTGAGTGGGAGCAAAACTTAGCTTCATCTCTATGCTGCAGGAATATTCCATTCTGGACCCGTTTTCACAGTTCAAAAGTACAGTAGATCATCAACTGCTCCATTTTGAAATATCCATACGGGTCAGGTGTCCAACAACTTCTTAATGCCATAAATATAGGTAAGAACTGCCTGATTACAAGTTATACTGGCTTTCATTAAAAATTCATTTTCTAATATATTTGTTTTTCTTTGAAGTTTTTTTGCTTGTAATTGTTATTTTAATAACAAGCTAACTTAATAATTCAAAAACTTTTCTATAAAAACAGCAACAACGAATAATATAAGAATACTAGATGAATGATGAAAAGTTACTGTTAGTCAGTTAAATATGATACAGGTGAAAATAGAGTTTCTTTTTTGAACTGAAATTGTTTACAAATACATAAAAAAGGCTGAGGTAGAACAATAAAACACTAAGTACTTTCCACATCAAGCACTAGCCTTTCATATGCTAAACATTTTAAATGTGTATCCATCTCTGTTTTATGCAATAGTACAGTGTGCATTTTTCTTAATAGATATGCCCACATTTTATTTTTATATTAAAATTGAACTAACTTTTGATTTCATTAAGCTAAATAAACGTCCACTTGACTTTGCTAATTCTAAGAGAGGGTGAAACTTAAGACAGAGAGAAGAAAAGATGGTTTTAAAGGTTGCACACAGGTACGGTCAGCTAGCACGCATAACTATACTTACACATTTTCCCAACATTGTAGTGGTTATCAACTGCTCCGAGAACATCCATTTGTCGGCAAACCTGAAATCAGATAAAACATACCTGACATTGCTCTGGTGGGTCAGCTAGGAAAGTCTAAATTTCTCTTGCCTGTTACCCTTTTACCAGTATCACTAAGGGCACATTAAATCTCAGGTCATCAGAGGGTGTATCCTGCTTTTGAGCAACATTCCTCTGTTTCCTTAACAGTATAGAAAAATTGAATAATGGAGATTTATCATATCTGTTAATCCAAGCCATCAAAGGGCTTGAATTGATTTATTTTCTCATTAAACAATATCTTGGTACTTAGTTGTTAAAAGCAAAATCTGAAGCTTTGGGGGTTATGATGTCAGACCACTGCAGAAACATGTAATAATTGAAGAGAAAAGCCATGCCATTTGACCCAACTGAATCAAAAGACACTGTCTGCTCCATCCCTGAGTTCTCTGCATTTGTTCTTGCTTTGTATTGCTTAGCCACCAACCACATTTTACCCACAGGAGAAGACTTCCGGTGATTTTCTTAGCTGCTCAACTCACTTGAACCCATATCTTGGTAAATGAAGAGAATTCTTTTCAAAAAATTACTGCAATGCGTCTCTTGCTTGGTACAGTACCATTAGGCATTTTGTGTTGAACCTAAGATAAAGTAATTGACTCTTCTACCAATATACTCTTTAGTTTTTTGGTTATCAAAATAAATCCACCCAGATTTAAACTGGCTCTTATAATTCAAACTGCTTTCTTCATCTAAATTCAACATAACCTTAAAGTTTGAAGGCTTCCATGGGTTTAGTATATTTATTCTACTTCCTGTCAAGTCACTTCCATCTTTGTCTAGAATAAACAGTGAATGCTACAGACAGAAATATAATAATTAACTTTGTTCACTGCCAAGCCACCATACAGACAAAACCTATCTGGTTGTCTATGAGTGGTTTCTGTCACCTGCCTGGTCAAAAGAAGTCAGCTGTCCCTGCTTAATCATCACTTTAAACAAACCAAAAATTTCTTTTGGATAACATCAATACATTAGCCATATCCTGTTCTAATTTCAAGACTTCATTCATTAAACATATATAATAAGTACAAATTCCTTTCCCTGCTGCCAGCCTACTTACATTTCCAGATTTTTTCTTCTTTTTAATACAGGTACAGACTAATACACACAAAATTTAAGGTCCACCACCAGATTCTGATAAACACATTTTTTGCTGAATTCCTGTATAATCTATCAGGTCGTTACAAACGTTTTGGCAGTTTTTTTACTGCAATAGTGAGACTTCATGTCATTGCTGAACGTGGAGTTTATTAATCAGAGTAAGCTCCGTTACAATCAATACACTTCTGCCAACGAGTTACGGGCACATCTATACCATTTTGAAAAAAAATCTGGATTCCTGAAGTCGATAACCTGCTGGAAGGCAGTTTAAATTGCTGCTTCATTAGAGGAGGATTTCATATGGAGGAAGATGAAGATGTTGAGATGTTTGAAAAGGTGGTAGGTAGCCTGTGGGAGAAAGGTCCGGTGAATAGGCTGGGGGAGGGAGAACTTTGTACCCCAATGTGTTCAGTTTCTGAAGAGTCACTTTTGCAACATGAGGACGAGCATTGTTGTGGAGCAGGATTGGGCCTCTTCAATTCACCAATGTCGGCTGTTGTTGAGAGTTTCTGATGAACAACGTTTAATTCATGACAGAACCTTTCAGCTGTGATGGTTTCACCAGATTGTAAGAAGTTATAGTGGATGACACCAGTTACAGTTCACCAGACAGTGACCATGACCTTTAGGTGGAGGATGGGCTTTGGAATGTGGTTAGGCGCCTTGTCTCTGTCGAACCACTGCGCTGATCATTTGCAATTGTGGTAAAGGATCCATTTTTCATCACATGTAATGATTCAGTTGAGAAATGGGTCGTTTTTTTGTATTATGACAAATGAAGAGCAGATCTCCAATTGATGATTTTGTTGTTGTTCATTCAACTTATAGGGCACCCACTCGTCAAACTTTTTCACCTTGCCGATCGCGTCAAGATGCCAGGAATCAGTTGCAGTGCTTACATCGGGCTCTCCAGCAATTTCTCGCACTGTTTTTCTTAAATTGGCTTCAACTGAGGCTTTTAGACAGAGGATGTCCACTACTTTCCTTATCTCCAAGGCTCACATCTCCTGATCGAAACTCTACAAACCATCGTTGTACTGTGCACTCATTTGCTGTGTCCTCACCCCATGCCTGCTTAACGTTACGAGTTGCCTCGCTCGCTTTGTGGCCTGGTTTGAACTTGTGAAACAAAACAGCACAAAAAGGTTTTCTATCTCTGCTTCAATCAGAACCCTGAAACAAATATCCATTTTATGATGTTTAAAAAACTAGGTTTTTCCTAACACGCTACAAAACGATATGAAAACCGACAAAAACTTTGTAATGACCCGATACATTAACATTTTTTGAAGAAATGGACGCAACAACTTTCTGATATTTTGAAAAGAAAACAAACAACAAAATGGTGACATGGTTATTTTCTAGCACTTTGTGAAATGGCATGAAATACTAAATACTGGATTTTTAAACAGTATCGTTATGCAGTGTTTGGTATTAGATGCATCAGTCAGTATTTAACGAGCTACGTAATGTCTTGGAAGTTTGAAGTCAGCAAAGAGAGTAACACCTCATTTTCTTTCCAGATATAATGTTAAAAACAACATCTTTCTGATTTGGAAAAAAAAAAAAAAGTACAATTTTAAAAACTGATGCTTCATGCTTCAGAATTCCAAAAAATCTCTGTTTTACCTGGAAAATGTTGCTGGCCTTCCTGACATAACGTTTGAGTGCAGGCCTGCTGGTGAAGTAACCAGTCCAGAAGCTGTGTGCCCGGTCTGCATATGGAAAAAAGTCATCAGACTTTGTTGTCCAGGTGGCATTGGCTTTGTTCAAGTTATACAGGTAGCAGGATGGTGTCGAGTAGAGCAGGTTCACCTTATGGCCTTTGGTTTGCTGCTATATACAAAGATTCTTTGTTGATACATATTGTTATTACAAGAGGGCATTACTGTGTGTGTGCTGGAATGTCTTATACATGGGGTTATATACAAAGATTCTTGTTATACATATTGTTATTACAAAGCATAGTGTTGCTGATGTCTTATACATGGGTTATATATACAAAGATTCTTTGTTGATACATATTGTTATTACAAGAGGGCATTACTGTGTGTGTGCTGGAATGTCTTATACATGGGGCTTATATTATATATCAACCTGCAATCTAAATGTAGATTTATAATGAGGTGTCCTTTTAACTTGAATCTGCATATCACACTGACTGTGTTACACATTGTTGTACTTCTTACATCAATATGCAATCTACATGTTACATAGCGGGGGAAATGCAGTAATTAAGGGAAGTTTTTATTATCAAACAGTTTAACAAGAAAAAAGGACAATTTTATCACTGTGTATAGCTACAGATGAGTAAGTGGAGGAGATGACTGAGGGAGCATTCCAATGAATTTATATAAAAGATGAGTTTGCCTAGGTTATAGTACCAAGCGTTGGCACTACTATACTGGAACCTTCACCCATGATTAAGATCAGGTGATCAATCAGTCATTTAGACCGGAGCCTGAAACATAAGAGTTCCATGCTGAAGCTTAAAGTTCAAGAACATACCAGATCGTTTACATAGTAGATGAGCTTGTCCAGATTCTTATACCAAACATGGGCATTGCTGTATTCGAAATCAGAGCCCATGGTCATCATCAAGTGGTTGGTGGTGTAAGCTTCAGCCTAAGACAAAGTAAAAACAAAGACAAGGAAATCCGTCTTATTTCTCTTCTCTTAGACAACTTAACCCCTCCAGATATCAGCAGACTGCTTTTTATTCAGCGATTCTTAATGTTAAAAACTTACATCCTGTCACCAACAACAACCCATCACATTCATTGTATATACTACAACCACTGTGTTTACCACTGTTTTGCCTAAGTAGTCACATTCTACCTACTACGACAGCGTTATTGCCAACTCCAGTTCATCGACTGGACAAAAAAAATTAGACCTGTGGTTCCCTAGTTATCATCTTGCAATGAAAATAAATACTAGAAATGAATTTAGAATAATTCTTATCAGGTCTAAAATTTTTCACATCCATTTCCCTCATGGATTTCTCATGGCTCTTGGAAGTCTCCAGATACAAAGTCCAACCATTCACGAATGTTTCCCAATTTAGTGAGAACTCTTTCCAAAAACTCCCACCCAGAGGCACTGAAATTAATATGGTAGCTAGTTTTGCAAAGGAATCATCGGTTACCTGACAAGGTGGACATAATCCAGCTAGTGTAATATTTAAGACAAAAATCTCAGACTAAGGGTGCAGCTTTAATTTCTAATCCAAGCACACAAAAAAGACCTGTACTTACCTGTTGTTTTACTGCCAGAGAAAAATTTATCATCTTTTCTTGCACATTGTAATCAAAGAGCCTTTTGTCATCCTGATGAAGAAAATAGACAGGCATCAGTAAAATCTATGATAGCTGGATATATGAGAGAGAGAGAGAGAGAGAGAGAGAGAGAGAGAGATGAGAGAGAGAGAGAGAGAGAGAGAGAGATGGAGAGATGACAGAGTGATTACACTGAACTTGTGCAGTGTTTCTGATGTTAGTCAATGAAAATTCACAGCAGGGAGATGTTCAAGAAACTTCCAGCCTCCTTGCACTACTTTATGCTGATGACCGACGGCCTGATTACGAGTCTCTTACCGGTGTAGATAAAAGGGTGGAACAAACCCCATGACACAAACAGAGTGGTCCCCTGTCAAAGCAGGCATGCACACTTGAATTCTTAGGCAACATCCGTTTTAATTTTAGCAAGATTTTTTATTTTTTACCATTAATGATAGGGTTATTGTTATATAACCAAAACACCAGAAAAAATCATTTTAAAATTATGCACGCACATGCCATATTTTCCAATTTAGTTATTCTCTCTTCTTTTCTCCAGGTTGCTTAACAAATAAATACAAAGTTGTCTCCCTTCCATAATAATCAAAAAAGTGAAATGCAGCACAGTCATCTCTCAGCAAAATCGACCCCCAAGCCACCACACAACGTTTACCTTTCTTGTTGAAAGAGAAAATACCATAGAGGTATTGGTTGGTTAGACCAGCTAAAAGAAAGGTTAGATCACTGTCTGCTGGGAGGGGCCACGAGAGCAATGCTCCTAAATGTTGGGGCACCAATAAGCAAAATATCAAGAGAGACAACAAAAACATCAAAGTCCCGCATCCACACCAAGAAGGCTGCATCATCCTGAGGGACTAATTTCTCATCTGTAAAGACCTCGCGACCAGGTGGTGGATGGTGCTACATCATTCACCCCCCCCCCCCCAGTGGGAGTTCAAACAACTTGTCCCAATTATTGCTCCTCCTTCCTGTAAAGTTGAATTCACAATATTGGTAATAACTGAAATTGCAGTAAATCATATTATTTCCTGGTAAAGCCCGTGATACTTGCTCTTGAGTGCATCTTATCAAGTCTGATAAATGCATTTTCATTCAGCAACGTAGATCCCCTGTTATCTTTGTGTATCTGCAAGCTCTTTCTTCAAGCCTTCATGTTGAATCAATTCACCATAGGGGCCAACTAGAGCTACCACTAAAGTTCCAGTAGAATGTTGTTTGCTGTCTGCAAGGTTAAAGACCTGCCTATCAAGTCTATTTCCGCTTGAATAAACCCCATTCCAGTGATTTATTCATGTAACAAACTCAAATGGCCTAAGCTTTCTGTTTTTTCCAGCCAGCCTTTTTGTTGACTGATACAATCTCTTTGCTTACATATATATCTATCTTTTTTTCAGTATGATTCAATCTGAGGGGACGAATTCAAACTACCTTCTTCACAGAGTCGGAGTTGCAATAGTTTACTCAAAATGAAAAGTGTATGTACCTTATTTGCCAGACAACACTAGCCATACCAAAAAAAATGGTAAGCTTGAGCAGCATTTCAAAACCATGCATCAAGGTCATGATAAATAATTCAAAGATCTAAATCAGAAGGTGGAAAAAATTGCCCTAAATAATTTGAAGGCTCATTTACAAACATGAAAGTCTGTGCTTAAGAAGTTTATAAGCAAATCAAAAGCTGCCACCACTGTAGCTTCATTTCATGTCAGCCATGTCTTGGCTAAAAGGAAGAAGCCATTCAGTGGTGGGAAGATGGTTAAAGAAGCTTTTCTAGCAACAGCTGACTCCCTGTTTGAGAACATCAACAATAAAGAAGAAATAGTTGGAGCAATTAATGAAATGAAATTATTCAGGAGAATTATCACTAAGAGAGTAGAAGATATGGATGGAGATGTAACTTCTCAGTTGAAAGATTTCATCAACTGTTCCTACTTTTCTCTACAATTAGATGAGTCCACTAATGTCACTGATGCTGCTCAGCTGAGTATCTATGTCAGAATGGTGTTTGATGACTTTGAAATCAAAAACAAACTCTTGAAAATAATCCCAATGAAGACAAGTACCAAAGGAGAAGACATTTACTCAGCATTTAAGGCTTTGGTAAAAACTGATCTGATCCCTGTTAAGAAGCTTGTATCCATGATCACAGATGGTGCACCAGCAATGGTTGGGAAGTTATCGGGATTCATAGCACTTTGCCATAAAAATGAACTTTTCCCACCATCTTTGAGCTATCACTGCATCATTCACCCACCAGCAGGAACTGTGCAGCAAGCTTTTGAATTTCAGTGACATCATGAAAACTGTTGTCAAAATTGTCAACCTTATCAAAGTGAGGCCAGAGCAAGAGTTTTCCTGAAGAAGTTGGTCACCGGGACAGTGATTTGATTTTGCTTACTGATATCAGGTGGCTCAGCAAGGGGAAAAAGTTTTGGAAGGATTTATAGAAAACTTTCTTCCTCAAAGCAGAGGCTTCTTGGAGTCAAAAAAATGATGAATTCCATCCTTAAATGTCAGATGAGTTATGGCTTTCCTTACAGATCTGACTATGAAGTTGAATAAACTGAATGGTTCAGAGTAAGGATAAGTCACTGGGGCTATGATTCAGGCAGCTGACTTAAAAGGATGGGGGTCAAGCACTTTTTTATTTGAGAGAGAGAGAGAGTCAGTGCAAGTCTGAACAGCGAGCATGGTTTTCTCCAGTACATGCTGATGCTAATAACCACTAAGAATGAATTCTCCACCCACTTTGTGGAATTTGAGAAAATTGCTCCAGTTGTTGGTCTTATTTCTTCCCTGTTTTTTTTTTTTTTTTTGCAGTGGATGCTGAAAGCCTTGTGTCAAACATTTCTGAGATATTTCAGACTGAAGCAGCTACTCTGGAAGAGGAAGTTACTGATCTGCAGAGCAACCTTTTCCTCAAAAAAAAAATATAGAGGATGATCCTCATCTGTGGATACTAGACCAACGACAGCCAAACCTTCACAAAACTGCCTTGGGACTAAAATCTATCACGTACCTATGTGAAACTGGTTTCTCAGAGATAATCATCATCAGATCAAAGCTCAGGGTCTCATCTGGAAGATGCCCACTTCTGGGATTGTAGAGTTGCGGTATCAAATTATACCCCAAATTTCTTTGCCCTCATTGAATCAATGCAACCTCAGGGCTCTCACTGAATAAAAATGGATTGAATAACCGAGTTTCTTTTGAGAATATTTCCTTTAAGTGAACTCTGCATGAATGTACACAGCCAACCAGAATGACCAAACCTACAAACCGTCAGCGTGTACGCGACTGTGCCTGCAGTACTCTGGCAGCACTGTATCTCTTGGGGCTCAGAAGGTGGTTTGCCAGCCCTGCCGTAAAATGTACACGCAACAAAAATTATTTCCTACTAGATTTTTGTTTTTCCAGCTGAATATGAATCGCGTTTTTTTTTTTTGTTGTTGTTTGTTGTTGTTCATTTTTAACTCTTGCTCTTGGAGTTTACTTACCATGATGGGGTCATCGGTACAGAATGCATCAAAACAAAATCCGCTAGGTGGATTATATCCATTGAACAAAGCTCCTGTAAACAAGTTGCTGCTGGTACCTAAAAGGTGAGCATAATGAAACTGTGTTTATTTAAGAGTTGTTAAAAATACAAAAGAAAGAAAAAGCACCAAAACAGCTTTGATCTAACCAGTAGGGCTTACCAAGACTGTCGCTTCCCTTCCACACCATCTCCATGGTTTTGTCCAGCATTCTCTGCAGCTTGTCCTGGTAGTCAAGACGACCAAAGAACAAACCATCAAATCCCATCTGGAACAGTCAACCATCAAAACCCAATCAAAACTGAACACATGGCATCTCAGCATCAGGTTTTTTTTAATTTATAAAAATGCATAAATTGCCTGGATAACTACCTAAAGAATAGACAGCAAATATTAACTACACCTGCTGAAAGAAAATCTAAACCTGCTATTAACATTGTGTTCACATCCATCTATCTCGTCCTGAATCTGACTGCTTCAAAAACACAAAGCTTCTGTAAACATGACGAGGGAACAGTAATGGGCAGTAAAATGAGTTCATTTAGTAAAACTAAATCCATGTTTGTGCCTTAAAGAAAAATAAGAAAAAGCTTGTCCAGCCTCTTGATAATGATTCCCAGGAAGTCTTGTCCATCTCACCTGGATGGACCCTAAAAAAAAGTGCTTCTGAAAGAAGTGAGACAAATGAAAATCAACCTTCCAAAGGAACTCTAGAGAATCCCTTTGGTTATTAGATGGAATGAAAATTAATATTTAAAGTCTTTTTTTTATTTATTTTGGCTGGGTGGTCCAGCAGTTACACTACTGATTGGTCCACCAAGGCTGTGGGGGCTCCAGTTTGATTCCCAGTCAGGGGGTCAGCTCGGTTTGGCATACCTCCCTGGCATAGTTTCTTCTTGCTTTTCTTCATCAACTGGCCAAGTGGGTTTTCTCCTAAAAATGAAGGGTTCTAGTAGGCTTTTCCCACTGGTGAGAAGTGGTGCAGGATAGGCACAACACTACACACCTCCATCACCAGGTAGAGACCGGCATACAACACAACAGCAGTTTCATAAGGATGCCTCACAACCAGTCATTCTCAACTGGCTCCAAAATCACACCTGTCACAGTCCAGGTCTAGCAACTCAACTAACTTGTGCAAAAAGTGATGCCATTTCCTTGGAATGTCCAAAGGGATCTATCTGCCAGGCAACTCGGGGATGGCTGCAGGCTCCAAAAGTTTTCTTTAGAAAGTCAAAGCCCAATGTGTGCTGATCAATAATGGCACTGTAGTGAGTAGTGGCTTCATCGTTCATGCTCCAGCCTCCTAAGATGAACTCCAGGCGACCTGAAATTAAAATTAATTAATAAACACTTTTGCTCAAATGTTTAGAATGCAAAGTGTAGTTTCTTGGAAAATAAAATATTACGCATTTCTAAAATTCAGTTTTAACAGTTTGTGTAGCACAAATTAACAAATGACACTGATGGACAATTACAAAAATGATATAAACTACAAATGTAGAGTTCATCGAAATAACCACCTTTGTCCTTTATGACTGGCGGACGATTAATGCCTGAGATGGACAGGAAAACAGCGAGATTATGCAGTGATCAAGTTGGCATACCTGACAGGTGTATGAATTAACCAATCTGGGGATGTTAAGCATCAGTATAAAAGTGGAGCAACCTGCTAGAAACTGTAAGACAATGTTACAGTCGTATGGAGCAGTGCTGTATGCGAGTAAGGATAAAGCCAGTTAATCTTCAAATAAACTGCTTTATGTACTCATCCGTAATGTCTGAAATAGATTGCTCAATGACTTAGCGAACCTACACAAAAAAGAAAGCTTAATTGAATAAACCGTGACAGAAAATGGAAGGGCATGTGACCAAAAACTATTTTAAAGAAGTAACAAGCCAGTCCTAAGTCTCAGCACAGCAAAATGGTAACAGAGTAAAGAGGAGTCTTAGATCCAAAGATGAACGTGAAGCTAAAATGGCTGTGGTGGGCAAAATTGCTTGTAAACTACAAAACTGACAAATGGTAAGGAATGCTGCAGCAGTTCAGCAATAGGTCAGTGTGTGCTTGAAGAACCAGTCCATTGATCCTACAGTCAAGCAGAGGGGTGAGTGGTGGTGTTGACATTATTTGAACCTTTAGTGTCAATATATCCCAGAAGTACTTACAAAACAGAGAAAAACAACGCATAAGAAACATTGTAATACACTCCAAAGGTAAGTTGTACCATTGGTATGTGACTAATTAGTTGTTTCTACTTTTGATAAGACTATTGCCCTGAAAATTCTAAATCAAGTAAAAGCTACGTTGCAAGTATGGAGCAGCAAGATGTTCCACAAAATAAGATGTGGCTGACTCATTACCTACTGGTAAAGATAAATCAGCAGAAGTGCAAAATCTGTTGAACAATGCATCAGAATGCAATGAATCTGTTGAATAGGCCAAGTATAATTAATCTGATAAATCAAAGATTTCAGTTAAAATAAAAAGCTAATATACATTAACCAAAAAAAGGGATCAACAAACCTCATAATTGGAAAAGTGGAAAAAATGAAAGAAAAATTATACAAGAACAAAACTGAAGTACATTTCTTTATTTTACATAATAATAGAGTTATCTCCCCCTTTAGATTATGTTAAACAGCAAGCAAGAGTGAAGCATCTATTAATTTTTAACTAGTTAAAAAAAAAAAAAAGCAGCAAACACTGATATTATTACCTGATTATAAACAATAATAAAATAAATGGACAATGTACAGGTGAACAGTAAGAAGCTTTACCATGACACTGACTGCTGCTGTCCTAATAACTGAGAATCTTGATACTGGGTGTGAAACATTCAAAATTAGCAGCTGCCTTAGTTGATATAGCGGGCGGTTACCAGAACACCTTGCATGCTGCTAAAAATTAAATGAGCTGAGGTAAATAAAAATGTCAGCTATAGTATCTATTTCTCTAAACGCAAGAAAGACAACAAAGAAGTGTCAAGGAGAAATAAACAGTAGAGATTTGTTAAGTTAGAGTCCACAGCAGCTAATAAGAATAGTGGAGTTTGCTAGTTGACATTTTCTTCTTTTTTCTTTTTAACTTTTAAAATCTTCTCTTTGCTCACTGACTGAAGAGAAATCTTGCATTATGTAACGATGTTCACTGAAGGCAGTTTGTTGAACAAATGACCTCTCACCTAACGATGCTATGAAGTACTGGGATTTTTTAGTTTGAAGTAAATAGAGTAATCATATAATGCTTGAATATATATAACTTTCACACTAAGAGATGTGTGCTGCTCACTGTTGATATAGACAGAACACTGATGGGCCAATAAAAACATGTGGGTTATGAGTTATGAGAGCCCGTATTGTGAGCAATGTGCATGTTAAAATAGTAAAACTTAGACAATTTGGCACTGTGACATTTGTAATTTGTTTGATCGTGATCTATCCAAAGCTTCCAGGCTGATGATATGTCTATCAGTTTGATTTTTCACACTGGTTCCCACCACCACACTTACTCCATTTCTTTATATGTCTTTCTTTGTTTCTATTACTTTAGCCTCTCTATAGTTATGGCCCCTAGTACTTCTTACTGTAGACAGCTGGAAGAATTCTTGAGTATCCACACATTAAAAACATCTTTAAAAACAACAAAAAATATGTACACCCTGTGTTCAGCTTACCATTGCTCACGAGTTGCTGGATTTGGTGCCGATATGCGTCATGTTGCTCATTCCACCATCTCCAGAAGAAAGCAATCTCCACATAGATAAAGCGCTTAGTTGGATCGCTTTGTAATTGAGGGATAACAGAATCAAGAATGTACTGAACACCTGCATTCTGAATGACATTCTTACCTGGAGAAAAAAAAAATTTTTTTTCTAAGACTCACCAAACTGTTAGATCATCATATTTATTCTGTTTAGCACAAAAGACAAAACTTCCTTTTCCTGTGGAACTAGCAAGCTTCTCCCAGACTAAACAAAGGACATGGCTTCTCTATAAAAGGTACAAGGAAAGATAAATATGCTAAATTGAAATTGTGTAAAATTTAAGGATCACAACTTTACTCATGTAGATAAAAACACACTCTAGAAAACTACTGTGTAACTTTAAAGTTGTTAGCATACACTGACACAATCCTGGTGAGGGGTGGGTGGATGTGGTGCCGCAGTTGTCCCACAGGAAGCATCACCCTGCTTCCTTTTTTACCTAAAAAAAAAACTCACAAGGTTACCATGGTGCTTGTTGGCTAGGATTCTGTCAACACGGCACTAAACGCGTTACACAAAAAAAAAGAAAGAAAGAAAATTTCATGTTTCATAGTGTTTGCTTCACATTATGCGAAAGAGTCTGTTTTCCAGTAAAGGCGGCCTAGGGTAGTGGTTCTCCTATCACTGAATTTATTAGAGAATTAGGCATCAATAAAAAAAACAAAACTTACTGCCATAGTAATACTGGTCAACGGTTTTCAGCCAGCCAACGTCGTCGTGTGTGTGGGGCACCAGGTGCACGTTGATGTACCCATCTTTAACTGGATTACATCTCTTAAAAAGAATACAAAAGTGAACAAATAGAGAGAGAGGAGTACACAGAGACACCAGGAAGTGTCAACATCAATGCAGAATGCAGCCCACCAGGGCCCGACATTTGACTGGGAACTTCCAGCTCGTGGTTCAGTTAGAATTTTTTTTTAAAGGTTGGGGGGGCGTGGCAGGTGGGTGTGGCAGGTGGGTGTGGCACTCTACTTCCCGTCACAGGTGTCGTCCGCCCTGACCCCCTCCGAGTCGCCACATGGACAGAGTAAACTCCGGGATGGCTGAGGCCTCTTACTAAACACGTGCGTGAAATACTTTACCTAGGAACTGTCTATCGAAGCTGGCAGGGATGGGGGGGATGGGGGCCGGTGGGGGTGGGGGTTAAAGGTCAGACAATGAGACTGAACTGGGGAAGGGTTAGTGGAACAGAAAATGCTGGAAGTGGACGCCCGGCAAACCCACGTACATCGTAGCCACACTTTGCTTGCCCGCTCCCAGAAAGCGAGACCTGCTGCGACAGGAAAACAACCGCTGGCAGGACGCGGAGGAAGCTGCATTTAGCATCCATTCAGCTGGGAAAGCCCGGGACAAGGGAGAAGTCTTTGGCATCAGTGCATCCGAGACTCAACAGCTTTTATTTTTCAAAAGTAAATTCACTACAAATAAAAATAATAATATACATATATGTTCTATTAGGATGGAACAATACACACATACATACATGTACACACGTGCATTTATGGTTGTTTACTGGACTGTTTGTTTATCTCTCTCTCTCTTCGCGAAAGGATTTCTCCCCGATCACCTGATTTACCAACTGCTCTAAAATCACATGACGGGTGACAGCGCAGAAAGACTTTAAACCCTGGACGAGGTCATTGTCTCGATAAGCTGATCCCAGGAGAGACAGACAGACAGAGGGAGAATGTGTCCTTCGATTTCTAAGGTATGAAGTCAACAACAACAACAAAAAGAAAATGAGAATAAACTTATTATTATTATTATTATTAATTTATTTCAAGGTGTGTCTAAAACACTTTCCAGGCCCCTGGTTCTACCCTTATCCAGTAATGTAAACAAATTATCTATTACATTAAGCTAGTGCTTGTTTAGTCAATTCCAAGTAATAAACAATTAATTAACCCTTTGTTGTTTCAAATATTGCATTTTATGTATAATAGCTATGATTAAGGTATTTAAATTTCTTGATAATGAAACAATCATCAAATGATCAAGGCTCTCTCACTTGTTACCTACTCTCTAGATACTTATGTCTTATGCGATTATTAAGTTTCTAAGGAATACCTTATGAAAACTATGTGCATACACACGTACATATTTACAGTATATATATATATTGATTCTATTTAAAATGTACATTTTTGCTTGAGTTTGAAAAATGGAAAAGTTAATTATAGTTACTCGGGACCTTGGAGTAATACAGTCTAGAGTGGGACGAACTGTGGTAACTCTAACCCTAGCCCCCTACCTTCAAATCTGTATTACCCAGCACAGGCTGAGCCAAAGGGCTGTGGCATGCACTGTACCCTTCTCATTAACATGATTTTTTTTTGTAACGAAAAACCTCCAACCTCGCGTGTTTTGCATTACAAGTTCGACTGAACACGCAGCCCGTCCAACACAGGTGTGCCCAGGTGAGGTAAAAACTGACGTGAACTCGACAGAAGTCATTGTCACACTATCTCCGGCTCGTCACTAGACGCCCTCCATACAGAGCACACGGTTTTCCAGGCCTGTTGTCATTATCTTCCAAAGGATCTTGATTGATTTGAAGAGGTGTAGAGGTGATATACGGGACTAATTCTCAGAAATGAAAAAAAAACCGCTAGTTATTCAGAGAAGTTAGCGCAAATTTTGTTTGTCAGTCTGGTAATTTAAAGTGGGGAAATGTCAGGGTCGAGTAGGTTAATCTCAGCCTGTCATGCTTTCGGATTGTCGAGCTACTGGCTGTGTGGGGGTGCGATTAATTGGTTTGTCGGTAACAGAGCGGCGGATGAAGACACTCTCGGTGTTGCTCTTTGGTAGAATATGAAAGTGGTGGTGATACTTTAGATGGTCGAGCGAGAGGAAGGTTTACGTAAAAATGGAGGAACTCCGCGAGGACTCACCTGGCCAGGTGTTACCTTCCCCTTCTCTCCCCCCCTCCAGAGCCGGCGATTCAACTTTCTTAATTACATCTATGATTATTATAGTTAGTGAATAAAGTAAACAGAATACTGAACATGAATAATTTGGCAACAGCATCTGTTGTACGGATGCACTCTCCCTATGAGAATGGATCACCTCGTAAATAGGTATTTTATACAAAATCTATTAATTATTTTAAAAATTAAAAAAAAAAATAATAACAAAGCATCTTCCCAGAAAATCTAACTCTTGGAATGATTGCAAGGAAGAATAAACAGAGAGAGAGAGAGAGAAGGTTCACTTCTGAAATGAAAACAAAAGGTTCAAAGTACAAGTCTCATTGATTGGTGTCTTGTGATGATTTGATATAGAGGCGGGCAGAGACTTCAGGTGAGCAATGCGCTGAACAGATTAGAGGCAGAGCTCCACATCCAGGATGACCGCGGATCACTCAGTTGCGGATAAAGTGGATGGGTTGACTTATGATGAAGAAGGGAAAGAGAAAAAAGCAAAGTCGGGGTCCATAAGAGAGCGGATTGTCGTGGTCTTGTGCATACTAGTGACAGAGTTATGCGAGAGACTTACCTATTACAGCATCGTGGCAAATCTGGTTCTGTTCTGTACCAACAAACTGAGCTACACCAGTCAGGAAGCTTCCACCATCGTCCAGGTATTCGCGGGTGAGAACAGTTTTTCTACCTGAACTAACTACAAACTTTACACACAAACGATTCACGAAAGGAAAAAAAAAATTCTGTTTATATTTTTTTTTATAAAAATTACAGGCGTACATCGTAATTTTGGAGCAAGGACACAGCAAAAAAACTTTCTTAAATAACTTGTCTTTTATTTTAAAAAAGGCCCCATTAATGCATTTCTCTACATCACAGGTTTATACACGTTTTTTGAAAAAGCAACACCTTCAAAAGTAGGAATCTGTGCCATACATGGGTATTACTTGTGTTAGAGGTGTGTGACAACTCCAGAAAATAAAGATAAGATTGATTTTGATTTTCTATATTACTTTAATTGAAATCACACTTTATCACCATCATTATTATAGACGTGCACAGATTCGATGGAGCAGGTAATAAATGATAAACTCTTTACTGTTCTGGAAGTAATTTAGTTAACAGCAGCGACGACGAACGAGATATCAAAGACAGACTGCCAGACATAAACTAGAAGTATGTAATGCAGGACGTTGTAATTATCTCACTTAAAGTTTTCTTTAGAACATCTAGCACATGCAGAGCAGGCTCAGCATCTTCATCCTATCAGCGATGCTGCAATCTAAGGGGGATAACCCTTCCTCCTTTTTTTTCTTCCATGTCATGTATGGCCGCTCGTGGAACTGGGACTTCATCTATTCGTGCCTGTAAGTAGAGAGTATGGCTTTGATGCCCACGTGTAATTAAAGTTGTGCTAATTAAGGTGAGAACGGCAGACTCATTAGATATAATGTATAATTAACGACGCTGTGAGGGTAACCAAAAATGCTTTGTTCCAGAAGATTGCGGGTGGCATAAGGTGCCCATGGCGGGGACAGCCCCCGTATGAGTTACATAAACATCAGTTGTTGAATAAGGAACGAATGTATCCCCGAGCGAGACAGACCCCTGTTTGCGATTTAATGGCATTCCGGTGAGGGTCAGTTTGCTCTTTCTCCAAGTTTCTGACGCCCCTCTGTAACATTCACCAAGACCGATGTCTAACCTTTGGCGGCTCGACCATCATCCGCCTTATCTTCTCTAGGTATGAAAAGCGCCATTTTTGGTCACTAAAGCGTTTGTTACTGCGCCTTCATTAACTGAGCGAAGATTTCCCTTTATTTGTGTTGTTGGCTCCACCCCTTTGGGCCTCAACATGTTTGTGCAAGAACTAGATGCGGCGTCATAGGATGTGGAGAAGACCGTGTCAGCCCCTCACTGTGGTCGTGATGTCGCCAGCATACTATGTTATTTCGTAGTCTAGGCTATCCACCATTTTCAGATTATTACTCCCATGGTTCTCCCAGGAGATGATTATCTAACCTTTACTGCTGGTTTATTGTTTTAAAAACCACCTCACCAGTGCCGAGAACAGAGCTACCTTAACAGATTTGTCTGCATTTTGAACATTCTCTGAGATTGTGTTCAACAGTTTCAGCAGCATTGCCATTGGTGTATGTCTTTGAAGCATCCACTCCCACAAGTGTGGGCTTCTAGGAGAAAATCAATCACCTGTCTGCTAATCTGTACCTTTGAGTCCCTGGGTAACTTGGGAAAATTGTTCTGCACATTTGTCAATCCAAAAAACTTTTCAAACCAAGGTGTGTTGTTTTCAGATTCAGATCTGCACAGATTCTCAATTTTTCAGTTGACTTGCTTTCACACTTAAAAAATCAAAACCTGATTTTCTGGCAGCTTTGATCATCTTTTTCATCGTTGCTTGGTAAACCAACGTGTCCTGGAGCCCATAGAAATACAAATCTGAAACCTCTCTTCAGATAGAGCTATGAGCACATCATGTATTTGTTGCCCTTGTAAGTCCAGACAGTTTTTCTTGCATTCTCCAGAGCTTGTAGGAAAGATATACCCTGACATGCGAATATCCCCACTGACAGTATCTCAAGTGAAAGCAGGTGTTCTATGCCATTCTAAGAGTTGCCAGTAGACCATGTTGGTACAGTGACTTTGGGAGTTGCTGATCCACTTAGGGGTTCATTGAGTAAGTCTTCAGTGACTGGGTAGGAGTATATTTTGTTCTGCAGGCTGGACCAGGGTCTCTTCATTCAGATTCTTTCCTAGATCCACCAGGAGAACAGGATCTGTGGCTAACATCGCTACTTCTGGGTGCTGAATTTGTAGCAGCATAGGTGCACTGTACTGGTTAAAAACATCAGTATCCTCCATGATTGGGGTCCCCCTCACTTACCCAGAGAGAGGGAAACACCTGTTCTCTATGTATAAGCAATTAATTTTCTAAATAAGGTTTTAATTACTTGGCAGGGGAGGAGGGAAAAGAAATTTATGTCAAATGAATGAAAGTGGATTATTTGCTTTGGCAATTTAATTGGATTAGTGGTTATCTAAGGCAGTGTTGAACAAAGCTAATAAATAGCTAGCAAGTAGTGGCAGGTAAGATAAGAATCTTGCTGGGTTTTTCATTCCTATGTTGTTATCTATTTACGTTTTTCTCATCCCCTCTCTCTCTCAGGTCAAGATCCTTGTTCAGGTGCACAACTTGTCTGCTGTACAAGTACGTTTAAGTAGTAAGAACTGATCTTAAAGTTTTACTCTTTCGTGGTTAAAGAATGAATCTTTGTGTAAATTTTGTACATCTGTGTCTGTCTCTCAGTCTCTGCGTCTGTAGGTGTCAGTGCTGTATTCAAAACGACAAGAGTTTAAAAAAAAAAAAGAAGATCAATGTATTTTCTTTCTTTATTAGGCTTGAAAAGATAAACACATTCATCTAAGACCCATCACCTCATTTACACTAGTATGATACAGCAGCTGTGTCTGCTGAGTAACAGGGAGGATTCTTTCTCCCAGGGATAATATAAACGGACTGACTTCATCTCTAAAATAATTACATTTCCATCTGTAGAGACCATCTGAGTACTTTTCCTGCACATTTCTACCCTTGAAAGAGACCAACAGATTGGACCAACCAACTTAACTTTGTTTGAACAGATAAACATGAAAATTGTTTTTTTGTTTTAGTGTTTATATGCTAACCCTTTTACTGCCACATTGATTAAGGGAGAGCAATGCCTTTCAGTTATTCTTTTCACTACTGTTTTTATAAAACAGTTTTCTTACACTTTGGATATGATATTCCTATCTATACATTTCTGCTAATTAACATGATTTCCTCATTCCTTTAAGTTTCCCCATAACTTTGAGAATAATTTGCATGCTTTTGGACAAAAACTTGAAAGATTTCTTTTATCTTTTCAGCTCTGTATTTTACTATTCTCTATAATTTTTGTCTGTATACAGTATAACAATTCCTTTAATCTGGCGGGTAATGGACCACACACACATCAGATTAGGTAATGTGCTGGGTTATATCCACGTAGTTAGATAATAGACATACATTACCTATAATACAGAAAATCGCAACAACAACTCACTTGTAATACTAATTTATAATAATAAATCATCATAAACAAAGATGGTTAAAAAATCTCACCTAAATTAAGTGAAGAATGAATGGTATGGTGCGTAGCAGATGGTGTGGCTTTCCTTGTGTACAATACTGGTAGGGGCCAAACAGTGTAGCTGTGCCGTGCTGCTAGTGTTAACAACAAAACTCTCTCTGCAACTGGTTAAAGGGATATTCTTTAATGATATTACAAAATAATTTAAAGAAGTGAGAAGTAGCAGAATGTTTTTGCAGAACATTAAATATCCAAAAACATGCACTGGCGAGTGTGGGAAGGTGACTAGTTCTCCACAATGCAAACTTGTGCTATTTTGGCTTGGTGACAGTACGTTGGAAGTGATTGGTCAGGGGTTGCTGAATTAAATGAATTTTACTGTATTTTATAAAATTTGTTGTTTTTTTTTCTCTTTTAACATAAGCATATCCGGTTATTATATATGCATATAGTATTGGAAATAATTATGGAAACACGTCCAGGATATGCATAAATAATGAGTAAAATGTAAATGAGAGACTATATTAGTACGAGCACAATGCATTATTATAGAAATTGTACAAAAAAAATTAAATATATTGTGCAGTGCCATAGTATTTGGTATGGGAGCCTTTTGCTTTAAATAGAGCATGATACCTTGTTTTTATGGTCTCATACAAGTTATCAATGTTTGACTGTAGAATGATGTTCCAAATATCATGTAACAGTTTCTACAATTCATCAAAGGTGTTTGTCTGCCGTTTGACTTTCTCAGTAGCTGTATAAGCCCATATAGCTTCAATGGTGTTCATACCAAGACACTGTGCAGACCGTGGCATCGTTGTGAGCGTTCCATCAGCCTCTTTACACTCCAGACATTTTTTCACCACATTGGCTGTATGTTTGGGGTATGAATCTTGCCCAGTGTGATGTCTTCCCAGGGAAACAGATGATAAATGTTAGAATCTGGGTGCACCTGTTGGTAGTCAGGATACCTTCACTTTTATGCAAATCTTTGATAGCCTTGGCTGATATGCAGCCCTACATTTGTAGTGATACACCTCCATCTTTCAATGTAGCTGTTGTACATTGATTGTTACACTGCTTTCTGGTCTGCCTTCTAACAAACTGCCATTAACTATTTTGGACTTATTTAACAAGAGTAACTTCTTCCAGGTTTGATTATCCCACTGTTTCCTTTCTGTTGCCCATTCTAGCCCTGCAGTTTGGTTGCCTCTTTCCAGCAGAATTTTTTAGGCAGCTATACATCCATTGTGACCACTTCATTCTAATGTGAATCTTATTGCTCTTGAAGAAACGATTACAGTCGTGTTTCAGCCAGATCATTCACAAGAGCTAATCGTCTATCACACAAAGAACATACCAGGGTATTTGGAGAATTTGAACTTTCTTCCTCCACTGGTTCATATTCGCTGGTCATGTGATATTTCCTTCTTGGGAGCCATAGTATCCACTACACTGCAGCAATATCGCTGCCTATACTTTTATGGTCCTTTGGAAGATGGAGCACTTTCTGACTGCTTGCATGACAACCAATCACTGTATCATATATATATATATACATTTTTTTCCTTAAAGACAGTTTAATTCAACATTTTCTTTTAAAATCCTACTAATAACTGATAGGTTTCTGGAATGACAAATGCTGCACATTGCATTAACTGGGGTCTTGCCTGACCCCTGACTATCAGAGTAAACTGAACTAAACAGACCATAGAAGAAATGAAAAAAGAAACAAAAACTATTGGTCGCAGGATGTACTATTCTTTATTTTAAACTCTATATGATAGTGTGATGTTAGTATTTTTGTTATTATTAGTCAAGTTAATAGAACGTCCTAATCCTGTCTTTATCACCCTGAAAAACAGACCCCCTCCAAATACCAACTAAAAAGAAAAGCACGAAGATTATGCCCCTCCCCCATGCCTATTTATCTGTTGTGCTGCTGGCACAGTGACAGTGTTGTCAATTACCTATGGCTTTGCTGGTGCCACAAGGACCCCTCCTTTCATGAACTGTCACTCAACAAAGTAAACAGATGATGGTGCACTGTTTATATTAGCACCAAAGAACTAACCATTGTATTCGCTAAACACGATTGATATATGCTTAAGCAGTTGCAGAATTTGAAGCACTTTTTTAAAAATTTGGTTGGCATAGTCAGCTTGAAAACTTTTTTTTTCTTATCTTATTTTTTTGGTTCACTTGTAGACAGTAATTTCGGCCGTCAGCTAAGTGTCAGCCATTCATCTTGTTCTGCCAAAGAACAGGCAGCTCACTCGCTGAATTGATTATTCTTGTTAGCACAGATAAGGGAAAATAACTGCTGCCTGAGGTGGAATATCATCTAATAATGCTTTAATATACTGTATCCAGAACAGGCAGGGAATCTATAACTTATAAATCAATGCTAAAAATAGCTTTCAAGAACATATTCATATACTTGGTTTGGCATTGGAAGCGTCATAACTTTGTAGCCAGTACCTGAAAGCAGTGTTCAGGAACACCGAATGGTGGTAATTAGCTGTCACCAATAATATTCCGCCATTTTTTGCCCTTTTGCTATTTAGATTACTGCATCTTGGTGTGTTGCAGTCTTTCACCATCCATTGGTTAGTCTCAGATCCTGTATGTGCTACAGAAAAGCACTGGTGATGGGAGCAGGGCACAGCCTGTAAATTGGCACTTTAACACACACATGCCCAAACTGTTAAGAGCAGATAACTTTAAAATTTTTTTTTTTAAATATGTTTTATAACATTAAAGCAGTGAGTTAAATTTTTATAAAAATATAAATATTATTTATATTGCAAACATTAAATTTTTTAAATACATTTATTTTTTCTCAGACATTTGCTGAAGAGCACTATATCTGTCTGTCTGCCTCTGTGTGTGTGTGTGTGTGTGTTGGAGGGGAGCTCATATCTAATAGAGTTTTCCAGGGTATCTTAATTTTAGTTTGTTTGCTTGCTATCCATCTAAGAGGCTTGCTAGGACTGTCACATATCCAAATATTACAGAATGTTTTAAAATATGTGCAGCCCCTTTTTCCAAATACGCCAAATCATTTCTTTTTTTTAAAAAAAAAATTCTGACTTACTCCATCCACCTGATTCACAACCATTACTCAGCAGTCACTTTACTCTCGCCCCCTTTTCTGATGGAAAATTAGACAGTGATATAGGTCAAGGACTCTGCCATTGGGGCCTAGTCCAGATTGAAAGAGGGGTATCTATCTGCTGTCAGCAGGAAAGGCCCTATTAGTACTCTTTAGGTGTGGGAGGAAACTCTCACAACCAGCTGGAGAAGAAGAGTGAGAAGGATTCTTGCTTGGGAGATAGTTTGCCAAACTGAACCAATTTTGCCTAAGATTCTGACTCAGGTCCTCAACTGTAATAGTTCAGTAGCCTAGCTACTAGACTATTGAACCACCAATAGATCTATGCATTTGATAAAATAATTTTTAAAAAATTAAAGAAACATTTCCCAATATCTGTGTGAGAATATTTTTCACTCATCTTATACTATGATCCCAAGTGAGATATGAGATGCCATTTATATGAGAGAGAGAGAAATAAGTATCCAGCTCAGTTTATTTGAGATCTAGCTTTAGGGAAAGATAGCGGGTTCCCTGGATACTAAACTGGATGTGAATCTCCACTCTTCCACCATTACCAAGAATACCAATCATAGATTCACTCCTGAAACTTTATGCCATTCCTTCCTTCCTTAAAACGTTTTTTAAATTACTTCGGCCATATCTGAAACCCACCAAACTCTCATCTTTAATGTTTGCAGGTCAGTTAAATACCCACCGTGCTTTCCAAATCCCACATCACTAGATCTCTTCCTGTGGGGTGTGTTGAAGGACAAGATGTACACCAACCTTAAAAGCAGCTATAATTTGCAAACTCCAATAGAGAATTGTTGATGCTATTTCTTTAAAAAAAATATGTGCAGCTTCTTGTCCCTTTGTTGTCAGACACAATGGCTTTGAGGTGTGTAATGTTTAAAGAAAAAGAAGATATTTAACAATATTTCTGTTTCTAGGCTATAGAAAAGTGCATACATTCTTTTGGGACACTATATGTATGTGGTGATAGGTTACTGTCTCACTTTGGTGTACATGCCTGGTTTCTTCTCTCTCCTTCACCACCTGGCTTTGAGGGATTTTTTACCCCACATCCAGAAATGAAGAGTTCTAGTGGGAACTTTAGTTTATGGCCTTCCACTGAGATGTGGTTACTTGGTATCAGCTCATCATCTTTCATCCTATAATCGGGTGCGTGCTTTTTACCATTAATAGGGGCCTAGTGCTAACAATGTCTGATAACACCAACAACAGCGCTCTGTAGGCTCTCTTTCCAGGTCTGGATTTAATTAATATTATTTTCCATCATAACATTGCCAATTTCAGAGATATATGTGCTGATTAAAACCACTCGTAAATAATTTTATAATTCTCCCTGATAAATTTTCTGTTTTTCTTTATTAATCTTAGACTTCAAAAAAAACAAAAACCTTGTAGCTGCTGCATGCCAGTTGGTTACTAGCAGATTAGTTGGCTGTCAACCACACAAACCACCTTGGAGAAAAGAAATGCTTGCTTATTTGATTTTCACCACCATAGTAATTTACTCCATTCAACTACAATTCTGTTTCTTTTTCTTATTATCTTAATTAGTTACCCAGGGATCCACAGGCACAGATTAATGGACCAACAAATAAATGCATGGCTAAAACCATTAAACGCTATCATAGAGAATGTCCAAAATATTCCTAAGACAGACAGACAGGGCCCAGCACCCCTTCCCTTAAAACCATTAATTATGTTACAAAGATCCTATCAAGAGTCTCTCTCTCTCCTCTCTAAATGCCTAATGCTTTTAGTTCTTTTGCAGCATCCTCTGGTAGCTGAAGTATTCATTCAGAAAATGAATCCCATGTAGTGGAGAGAGAAACGTGCAATATACTTTTGCTGGTGTGTGGTGGAACGATGTGTTCAATAATACCAACTGGTGTAACAAGTCACCATTTCCTCATTCTTGATTTTTCTTTTTATTATTATTTATTATTATTATATTATTATTATTATATTATAAGTAATAAGTCTGTAGAATCTACTTTAGTAGATCATGCATGATAATTCTCTGGAAGTGGTAAACGGAAAATATCTCGGTGTACTAAATCTCATTAACGAAAAGTTTTTTAAAAAACTAAATATCTGGAATACTTTCTCTTTTAATATTAATATTTAAAAAAATTATACCATTAATAATGAATTCCTGAGGGCCCACTGTTTAAGCTCTTGGACTGCCAAGGTTGAGAGCCCAAGTTTGATTCCTGGTTAGACTTGGCTTGGTTGGACATACTTAACCTCTGCATGGTTCCTTGCTTCTCTTTACCAGTGGATTTCTTCTGGGCACTCTTTCCTCCCACATCTAAAAATAAAGTGTTCGAGTAGAGGTTGAACTCAGCAATGCAGGCCCCTTGTGGTGGATCCAAGACTATTCACTGTAAGCTGTTTAGCCACAGGACAGTTCGCCATGAGGGTTACTATGCTCAATACATATAGTGTGTGCCAGTGCCTTGTGACAATTATAGAATCACTTTAAAAATAGTGGAAATATATATGAATTTAAAAGTGACAGAATTTATTTTATTTTAAAATTAATTTTATACAAATTTAAGTCAACACAATAATTTAATATAGTAAATCTAAGTCACAAATGTTACTCCATACTGTAACTATTTGCTAAACCTTGAAGATCTGTGATAATGCCCCAGCCCTTATAATCTGTAGTAATTTTGAATGTGTGTTCATCGGCATCACAATATTTTTTTCAATTTTTGTGGTGGGTTGTGGCCAGCCACTAATTGTTCGTAATATATATCGTGACCATGATGCACTTCACAGAGGCCATCTATGACTTTCTGTATTGTTGGATGTATCATTTCCAATTCAGTTTGTATCCCTCCATATGCAGCCTTTTCCTGGTTGTTGGTCCTGTTGCCTTTGTTGAGGACTCTGTTGTACAATGACCACATTTCTGGAGGAAACTTTGCTGGAAATCTTACATTTCCTTGGGGAGCTGGTCAGCTTACACAATAATTTTCAAACCAAGCAGGCAGCATGGCTGCAGTTCTGCCACCAATCTGTCTATGGCTTTATCCAAGTCTGCGACAGGTACAAATGCGATTGCAGTGGTAATTTTTGCACTCAACACAAGATTGGCATCATTGTTATACCTGTAGGATGGCTGAAATTCACATAAATGCTTTTCATATTTTGATTAAGATTAAAAGAGCATCCATTGAGATGCATATCAGCAAAAGTTCATTATTGCAGTGGATGCTGCATTTTAAAAATTACACAAAACAGATTCTGGAGAAACATCAGGTTCAGCTGTTTAATAGTTGGAAGAGTCTTTCATATGTATTCCTTTGCTTGTTAGGTAACAAAACTTGAAATACTGGATGAACTCAGCAAGTTTGACATGGCTGCAAAAATAATAGTAATGCAGATTGAAATGTTCCATCAACATACCAGGTTTTTGATTCCTTTGTTACAAGTAGACTCCGTTGGTGCCCAAAAATCTTAGTGTCACCCACTGCGAAAGAATGCAGGGATGTCTGAACGGTACCAAGCAATGTACACCTCATCCTCACTTTATGTGATAAGCCAGATGTGACAAGGATGTAGTAGGAAACACCGGGGAAATATTGAGAATTTTTTGCTAATCAAATATGTTATCACAAAATAAAATTCTGAATTTCAACTAATCAAAGTTTTCCACCAATAATGGACATCTGTGCCCAAAAACCTTCATGTCCCCCATTGTAAAAGATACTCTATAAACTGGCTAACTTTATTGCTTGCTTAATTTACTCCTCACATTGTCCATTGTCTTTTGCTCTTAAGTTCATACACCATTACATCCTGGTTAAACAAACTGGCCATAGCAAATTCTCCTGTTCCCCCTTGTGGTTATAGGATGTGCAATGCTGTCTAGTAACTTACATGCCCTTACCAAGGTTGTCTTCCTCGTAGACTGATGACGTACAACACAACATGAATGCTGTGTGCAGTGACAACATCACTGAATTGAAATACCAAAGCAAATATTAAAATCTAAGTTCTTTCATTGGTTAATTTCCGAAAGCATGTGTGTCATGCTATAGACCTTCATGCCACCAAAAAAAAAAAAAAAATATAATATATATGCATATGTTTTGGATTTTTCCAAATTAGGTGTAGAGGACAAAATTCTTGGTTTGTTCAGATGTACAGTCATGGGCAATTAATACACTAACATGGGATTTTGTTACAAAAGATGATATCTATTATGGGTAACTTCTAAAAATCAGACTAACACTTCACCCACATTTTTTAAAAGTGTATTTTGGTCAAATTTATATGTTAAAGGTTGGTACTTTTATTTACTTACAGGATCCTGCTACATAATTCCTGTATTTGGAGGATATATAGCTGACTCAATTTCTGGCAAGTACAATGCCATCTTGGGTTCAGGATTGATTTACCTTCTTGGTGAGTTGGCAGAATTCTATTCAGGGTTATTCATTATTATTTTGAGCTTTTACTGAAATACAGTCAGTGATCAATACTTCCAATGTTTGGTTGACCTTATATGTGAATAGTAGTGGCAGGATTTTTACCCAATTTGGCAGTTTATTACGCAAATTTTGAATCACCTGATAGTGATGCAACTTTTTGTGGGTACATCCCACCCAGAAGTGGAGACAGCCACATGCAGGACTTCAAGAAATAGTATCATCAAACACTATCTGTAATGGCCAAGGTGAAAATGCAAATAGTCATACAAGGAGTCTCATCCAAAATGTCCCTATAAAGTAAAACAGTTGCACCCTTGGGGAATTGGGGATGCTGCTATATTGGATGTTCCATTATATGGAGTGTCCATACAAGTGACATATAAATGAGTAGAATATAAAACAGATGTGTACGTGCTGCGAGTTTAATCAAAATATTCAAAAAACACATTTACATCAATTTGCATACGGAAGATACATACAGATAAAACATAATCGACTTTAAAAATTATACAGCAAGTTACATATAGAACATACACGTGAATAATAAAATTATATTTAAAAAATGTATGCACAACAATACATGTAAAAAAAATCATAACTATACACTACACAACACTGTTTACTTCTCTTCTGTCACCTGCTGCTCCTCTGGCATTGTTGTTACAATTGCTGCATCAGGAGAGCGATCGATGAACCAACGTTGTACTTGTGCATCAAAACATTCCTGCTTACGCCATTTTCTAATTTTTTGACTATTTCATTTTTATCGGCAACATTAAGTGTAGTCCTCCTTCGTTTTTATCCAGTACTTGCTTTGTCAAATTTAGGGGCCATTGTTGAGGGGTGCAAAAGTTATTGAATGATAAAAGACGAGAGAAATGAGATATGCACGCTTCCAAGATGGCGACTGTAAACAAACTTAAGTTGGTTGCTGTGACTGCTTCCAGAGCTGTGACATATGCTGTTAGATAGACATTTCATTTAGATAGAGTGCCTCTATATCCAGAGTTTTTTGTTGTATTGTTATATTTTATCTTTTATAACAATGAAGAAACACAAATACAATAAATACTATACCCAGCAACAAAAAAATGATTAAGATTTTTTACGAGAGGAAAATATGTTGCTGCCATTGCATAGTCTTTTATTATTTGGTTTGGCAGTATTTAAGTTCTTACAGAGTAATATAAAACAATTTGTATATACAGGATGTCCGTAAAGTTACATACAGTCTTAACAAGTACTATAGACACCATGCAGTACAATAAGATTTGTAGTAAAATATTTATTTGGGAACAAAAGAAATAACACCTTATTTTATCAAAACTCAGAAATACGTGTTTTACATCCGAAAAGACTGTAACAATCAAGGCAAACAATTTCTATGACAAATATTCAAAATGGAGGCCTTCAGCTTCAATACATTCTCGACAACGTGACACCACACTATGACAAACTTTGGTGCACATCACGATCAAGGTTGGCAAATGCATCAATAACAATTGTCAAAAATATTACATAGAATACAATGAACTGTATAGTACTTGTAAGCTGTATAGTAACTTACGGACACCCTGTACATTGTGTATACAAAAACCTATGGTGTTCAAATTATTTTAGCAGGGATTTGTATTTTTTCATCATTACACTAATCAGATAAAAGCAAAAAACAGTTAAGTCTGGAGGTACAGTTGGATTTATTTTCTTTTAAATTTAATTTGTTTAATATATTTTCTTATACCTGCCTATCTTATCTCTTGGTTTTATCACGTTTTTCATCATCTGCTTTGATTGGCCATATTCTCAGTAATCAGATTGCAGGAAGTACAATCTGCTCTTGTCTTACAGGGTGACTGATTACATGCAGAGTTAGAACTGTTTAGTTTGGCTATTATAAGAATATTAAAAAGTCAGCAGAGTTGGCTCTATATACTGTACTTCACTAGTAGTTGCATCACTTATATATTTATTGCTGATTTTCAACTTCATCTGAATAAAATGGAGTCTATTGTCTTTGTTTTAATCTCGTAGGATGTGTTCTCATATGCTTTATATTTCTTTTTAGGTCTCTTCTTGTTGCCAGCATCAGCTGTGAACTATGTAAACTGGTTTGGTACAGATCTAGAAGGTTACCATTATGACCTCAGTAACGTATGTAAACCTTCCCTCGTTTTTCATAAATCATTTCTACCAATCATCAAACTGACAGACTGTCAGGGTCTGTTTCACTTTTGCTGTAGAGTTTAAAAAAAAACGTTTTTTTTTATTTTTCTCCTGTCTCTGTCCATCAGCAGAGTTTCTTGTCGTACTTTAATATAGTGGTTCTCAAGGGGTTGCTAGCATCTTAGATGCAAAATTTAAAAGAAACATTGCCTCCGGCCGTCGAGCTGGGACTTTTGAGCTTATGAGCCGGTTTTCCACCTGCTACTTTTCTTAGCAGAGGCAGAAGGGGCCAACAATCTTGTATTCTTTATGTTATAGAACGTTCACCGCCGATGACGGAGGAAAGTGAAATTAACAAAAAAAGTGAAAGTAATATATTCGTATTTCTGGAGCTCTGTTCCATATATTTCAAAGAAGATCTGAAACAACAACAATTATTATTATTAGACAAACACGTGTTTGGAAGCTGGAGGCAGTGGGAAATTCTAAGGACAGGGATGGTGCGCATCATGCATGGAACTCGAGGAGGCTCGGTAAATTCACACCTGGCCGAATGCTGGTGGAGACCCAGGCCGCATCCTGAAAGCTTCTTTGACAGATTTGTGCGGTCCGGTAAAATCGAGACACGTGTGGCACAAACCCATGCTGTTTAATGATAAAATATCTTCTCTTCTGGAAACACGGATACACTACTTTCAGTTTCTTTCTTTCACCCTTTAAAGTAATTTCACTTTCCAACGTCGGGGAATTTCCTGGTTTCCCAGGTGTAAGATGTTGGTAGAGTTTTGTAATCCGCCCCTGTTGGGAGTGCGATGTACGGCGCGGATTTGGGTTTTTAAATCCAATTAAAGTGGACGACTGATGCCCACTGACCACGTGACAAGCCGTTCTTACCTATCGGATATTGGCGATCACCTGACACCGAACTCCGGTGGTCGGGTTCGGCCGGCTTCTCTCGGAAACGCCCGCCGTCTCCAACGCGCTTAACGAGACTACGACGAGATTTCGCGGCGGCCATGTTTAAACAGAATCGGACGATAGCGGTGGACGCGGTATCCTTTTAAAGTCCCTTAGTATATATATATGTGTGTGTGTGTGTGTGTGTTAACATATATTCCAGATTTCGTTACCCTAACAACGAGTGCCACAAAAACTCCCTTAAAACTGGAGATGAGTGCCGTGCGCCCACCGGGGAATGGACGCCCAACATGGCGCCCACAGCAGCAGCGTTGCTGTTTCCAGGGACATTTCCAGACTGAGCGGCTCCAGAAACTTTGGATATCGGGAGTTGAACGACAGCGAGGGGCCGGCGACATGTTGAGAAGTTTAGAACAGCAGCAGGCAGCCTCAAAGACCGGTTCTGTGCTCGCTTATAAGCACGACAAAGCAGAGTTTCCAGAGGAGCCTGATGCTGTCGGTGGTGCATCATGGCCAGAAATCGAAGCTACAAGGAGAACCGTAGTTCGTCGTATTGATGCCATTTCGCAGGATCTGTCAGAACAGCTCTACTTGAGGCTGGCAAGTCATTCGACTGGCGCCAGATGAGAGCACAACTGCCTTGTGTTTGTTAGAGGAACTGATGATGATTTTGCAATTACTGAAGAGTTTCTGTCAGTTGAACCATTGAAGGACACCACACAACTGGCCAAAGATCTGTATGAATGTGTTGAAAACTGCTCGGATGGATCTGGTTTACCTTGGAAGAAGTTGGCAATCGTTACAACAGATGGTGCACCTGCATTAACAGGAAAACATGTCGGCCTCATAAAGCTTCTTAATGACAGAGTGAAAGGTGAGCACCCACTGTGTTATCATTCCGTTGCATTATTCACCAGGAAAGTCTGTGTAAATCTGTCCTGGATTTCAAACATCTGATTGATCCTGCGGAACGTGTCATTAATTTAATCCGAGCCAGGGGGCTAAATCACAGACAGTTCAGAAATCTGCTGGATGATATGGAGTGTGAATATTCAGATGTACTGTATCATAGCAATCAATGTACGTTGGTTAAGCCTGGGAAATGTTTTGAGAAGTGTGGAATCTGAGAGAAGAAGTTTTGCTCTTCTTGAAATGAAGAGCATTAGTTGTGAATTTTTAAGTAACATGAAAGAGACAGAATGGGTGTGCGATTTAGCGTTCACGGTTGACATTGTTGACAAGCTGAATGAACCGAACATTAAGTTACAAGGCAAGGGTGTTTTTGCACATGAATTGTTTGTGGAAATTATGTCATTTCAAGTGGAACCAGCCCTCTTTTCCAAACAACTGAGTGAGCACAACTTTGTGCATTTTCCCTTGTTGCAGACACAGACTGTCCCACAAGTCTGTTCAGAGAAATACAGTCAGCAGGTATCCGCTTTAAAAGATGAGTTTTTGAGGTGGTTTGCTGATTTTAAATCTATGGAAGATCAGTTTGCTGAGGTACCCCTCTTCATTTAATATTGAAGCAGCGTCAAATGATCTCCAGTTGGAATTAATTGATATCCAAGCAGACAATACTCTGAAGGAGAGTTTTAAGAATATGAAACTGACTGAATTCTATGCATTACTCGGTACAGAGAAGTTTGGTAATTTGAAAAAGTTTGCCAGAAAAATGTGTGTATTCTTTGCTTCAACCTATATTTGTGAACATACTTTCTCATGTATGTACATTAACAAATCAAAGAACAGGTCTCTTCTGACAGACTCAATTTTGCACTCTGTCTTGCATATAACTACAAGCATGCTGAATCCTGACTACTACAAACTTGTGCAGGATTGTGTGCAATTGCATAAATCTCATTAAGAGTTTAACTGTTCAGTAACATTTATGAAGCAGCATAACATTAAACTCAGTTTTATCTGTTACTTTCTTTGTGTACCAAATAATACAGTTGTATGAATAATAATTGTATTTTTGTGTGAAAATAACTTTTTATTAAATTTATTGTTTAACCTTTCAAAATGGAAAAGTCTTTGTTGGGTATTAAGAGAAAAGCTAAAGATGACCAACCTGCTGGTGATGCTGATAAAAACAAGCTAAGTCAAGAATGTATGATGAAAGTTACATATCTTTTGGTTTCACGAGTGTTTTTGTTGCTAGAGAAGAACGGCCTCAGTGTGTTATTTGTCATAAAACACTGTCTACTGAGAGTATGAAGCCAAGCAAAATAAAATGACATATGGAAACAAGTCATGCAGACTTAGCTAACAGACCTCGAGATTTTTTTTTATTTGAAGAAGAGATGAAACTAAGCAACAAAACACGAGTCTAGTTAAATATATAGTTGTTCCTTCGGAATCACTTCTAGCTTCTTAACCAGTTGCATACAGAATCACCCAGTGCAAAAAGCCTCTCACAGTTGGAGAAAATTTAATTCTTCCAGCAGTTATTCATGTGATCACAACCATGTTGGGGGAGTCTAGTGCCAAACAGTTTTTAAGTATACCTGTGTCTACTGACACTTTCCTGCCAAATCGCAAAGGTTCTAAATGAGCAACTAATTGAAAAGATAAGAAACAGATCATTTGCCATTCAGATAGATGAGGCCACAGATAGTGCTAAGGATGCTCATTCAACATATATAAGATTTGTTGATGAGGGAAAAATAAATGAGGATTTATCCTCTTGCAAAGAAATTACAAGGATGAATGAAGCTGAGGACCTTTTCGGTATTATTGATGGCTTTAATACACTGAAAATATCCTGGTGCTGTTTGGACACATTGTATGATTCAGGCAAGCTCTTGCTTCGAAAGATTTGAGCCCAGCATTGGAGAAGGTTCTACAAATAACTATAAATATTGTGAACTATTTAGAAACCAGGCCTGTAAAGGCAAGGATGCTTGCAAGGTTTTGTGAAGAGATGGGTGCTGATTACCATTCTTCACTGTTTTACTGTGAGTTAAGATGGCTGTCTCAGGGAAACATTTTTGACACGTGTTTTTGAACTGAGAAATTATCTTTACCAGTATTTAACTGAGAAAAGGTATACTAGTGCACACGTTTATTGACTGATATCAATATGCAGTTAGCATATTTAAGTGACATATTTCATAAGCTGAACACACTTAATACCTCACTGCAAGGTGGTGATAACAATATTCTTCAACTCAATGACAAATTAAAATCGTTTATTACGAAAGTTGAACTGTAGCAGAGTAAAATGGAAAATGCAAATGTAGACATGTTTCCTGCTCTAAAACAATTTATTGAGAGCAGTAACACGAATTAGTGAAGATGTGAAAATTTATTTTAAGTCACTTTTCTTCTCTAAAATTTCACTTTCAGAACTATTTCCCAGATGTGGAAATGGAAACATTTGACTGGATAAGGAACCCATTCATTACTAAACTGATAGCTGGTATACCCACCACCACCAAGGAACAATTCATTGATGTCTCTGCTGACACTTCTTTGGAAATAAAATTCCCTCTCTGAATTTTGGATCAGCGTGCAAAATGAGTACAGAGAATTAAGTGAGAAGGCTCTGAGAATACTGATTCCGTTTGCAACATCCTATTTGTGCGAGTCAGGGTTTTCTACAGTTGCTGCAATAAAAAATAAATGTGGAACGAGAAATGAGAACGGCTGTCTTGGAAATAACACCCAGGTTTTAGGAATTATGTAGAAGTGAGCAAGCTCATCCTTCCCATTAAACAGCTGGCGGTACATTCAGACATGGCCACTTTTCTGGACCAAGAGATCTGTTGGAAAATTATTCTTGACTTACGGTAGAAAGCAGCTTAATAAGCCTTTGTAAATAGATTTGATTTCAGTTTGTTTTCTGTGTTGTTATTACAACAACAAAGACAAATATTGAACGCGTGCAGTTTGCCCAAATGTTCATGAAATGTAATTGAGTTAGTCAAGAAAAATATTCTTTTAACCACTGCTCCTGTCTGTATATCTGTTTCTTGCCGAACTCTGACCCTAATAAAACCATTAGTTTTATCCATGGGGAGGGGTCTCAGAAATTCATTTAACATTTTAGGGAGTCACAGTATTGCGGAGTTTGATAACCCCTACTTTAATAGGTGATGGACTTCTTGTTGAGACTTGAAAAGCTATGGTTTACTATATAGATAATTTATGTTATTACAATTAGAAATAGGAAATCCAACACCTTATAATCATGACCAGCCTGGTTCTCGTTAACCTATCATTTGGACTGCCATAATTAAAAAAATTATAAAGTAACAGTCTTCATTTACTGAGGTGCAGTTTGGAGTCTTAATAATTATTTAAATTTAACAATAAGATGAAACATGGCTATTAAACCAGTAACTTTGCATTTTTAAAAATATAGACCCAGCAAATAATGTAATGATTCCTTATTTATATTTACAAAACATGTTAACTGCCTCTCTTAGCAGAAGGTTATTCTACCAGTTGTTCTGATCTTGCCAACCAGTTTTGTCTCAACTATTTACCTGTCACTAATAAAGTTGATTTCTTCTCTCAGCAGCTAGGCACCTTAAAGGTCAACACAATGCACAAGTTAGGAATGGGCAGTTGGGAGGGAACTGGCAATGTTTGCTTAGGTTATCTGGAAACTATACTTTATATTCTGTTCATGCCCTTGATTGTTCTATCCTGTTTTTAACCTTCATTACTATGTCTAGACATGTTCATGTTTGTACCTGGGCTTAAATGCTTATCACCAACACTTAAAAGAAGAAAAAAATAATAGTAGTCAGATATGTTCCATTGTTTGTTGAAGTCTCCTGCTGTTTTTGTTCCACAAACAAAAAATGTCAAGCAGTGAGAAGAAATTAGAAACATTTTTTTTAAAGAGAATTTTTCTTATTCACCTGTCTTTCCAGGTGGCTGTCTCTAGCTGATGAGAATAAGTTTACTCACTCATGTAGTAGATAGATTTACCCTTAAATACCAAGCTCTCTGACAAACATCAGGTCTGTTTTGTGTGGTCATATAGCTGATAACAAGGAGGCAGAAAGCCATCTGTCATGGAGGAAAAGAGGAAGGAAGAAAAAATGAGATTATAACAAGAGCTGAGATTTTAATGAATGACTGACCAGTTTTAGGCTTCCTACAGTTTCTCCCTTTTCTCTCTCAACTTATTTTGTGTAAGATGATGATGATATTCCAATTTGATGTTACAAGTCCCTGGCTCAACCCTTTCTTGAATAAGCCATGCAGGCCTTGGAGCTCTTATTGAAAAAACACAAATGTTAGAAATAGAGCATAGATTCACTGGTGTCTCCAAGTCAGGCATTTATAACAAGTGGATACAACTAAGGCAAGTGGCAGCAACCCGTTCTTTTGGTTATCTACAGCTATCAATGCAGAGGATCGTAATTATAAATTAGCCTCAGTTTTAGCATGGCCTGTTATTAGAATAAATTACCAGTTCTGACAGTTAAAATTGCTAGTGTAAATTAATTTTATGTATATTGATATGCTCCCTTCCCCATGTCTCACTGTAAAGCTAAAACAAATTAGGCTATCAGGATACAGGAAGATTTAGAAGTTTGCTTGTTAATCACAGACATGATAAACAAATATTCAGTTGAAGATTCCTTTGTAAATCATAAAGCTTACCTATAATCACAAATGAGAATTGGGTCAGCACCCATAAACTAAAGTCCACCACTATTTCTTTTAGTGGTGATCATCTGATTGCCAACTGGAAATGACTAGATGCCTCAAATCAATATACAACTATTTTTTAAAAATTATTTTACCTGTTGAGAAATTTAAGGAATTACTGAGCTTATAGCTGCTTAAAATGAATTGGTAAATAACATGGTAGCACTAAAATTAAAGAAAAATACGCTGTTTTTTGTGGGTGGGAGATGTGTGTTCTTGAATGGACCCATATTCCATTACATATCTAGGTAGTGGCATGCTTTCTTTCTACCACCTTGTTTACCGTGTTGGGTGAAGAGTTCTTGTGGCTTCTTTTAATAAAGTGGATGAAATTACATTGGTGCTCTTACAATCTCCCTTTTCAGCCAGCTTGGTTGATCAGTGTTCTGGGTCCTTAACTGAAATAATCCACTAGGGGATTTGAAAAGCAACTGGATATACTGAACTCTATGTAAAAATGCTTGTTTGTTTTCCAGGTTGCCCGTAGAACTTATTTCTTGATTGGTTTGGCATTAATAGCCATTGGAACAGGTGGAATCAAAGCCAATGTGGGACCATTTGGAGCTCAGCAGCTAGAAGACATGGGACCTGAAAGTGTCCAGTCATTCTTTAACTGGTACATGCATGGTTTATGTTTATTTAACAAAGTAGGCAGTCTTTATCCTCACCAAACTGGTCCTTAATTATTCACAGTATCATCATCAGCAAGCATTTAAATTTAATTTTCTGTTGCCTCATCAGCAATGATGACCATGACTCTTGTAGTAATTCACTTTTCTGGTGTAGCTGCATTCTAGGAGAATGTTCAACCAATCACATTTCAATAATTTATTTTTCCCACCTGATACCAGGTTGAAGGCCAGAGTTTGAATCCCAGTTGAGATTGGTTTGGTTGGCATGATTTTCTCCCACATCTAAAAATCAGAGATCTAGTGGGGACTTTCACTCTGTGGCCTACCATGCTCAAAAGTGATGTTACCCATTTAGTAACTCAGCACATGATCCCTAATGTTGTAACTGAGGTAGGAATCAGCAACCCCTGCAGAAGTAATGACTCCATTCGGAAGCAGTGTCATTGTATGTTCACTTTCCTCAAAGAGGAGTCAACGTGATTTACTTATTTTTGTTGGTAGCTTGGTATGCTAACTGAATCGCACTACTACATGAAAGACATTTACAAGTGATTGCTTCCAGGAAAAGGAATACGTTACACTGAGACTAAATAGAACGATGGATTCAATGTTTCTTACTAGGTTTAGCGATAGATATTGGATGTGATTGGTGTCATCAAATTGGCATTTTTTGTAATTTAAAAATTGGATTATTCAGTAAATATGCATGTACTACTGGTGTATTGTTTACTACAAGTAGTTTAGTTTTGAAATTCCTTTGTTAAATTGTTGTTGCTTTTTTCATTTGGTTCTAGGTTCTACTGGTTCATCAATGCTGGGGCATTCATCTCATATACTGCTGTGGCATACATTGAACAGAACATTGGCTTTGAAATTGGCTTCCTCATCCCACTCAGCAGCATGACACTAGCTGTAATCATTCTTATTTCTGGCCGGAAGTTATACATACATCACGCACCACAAGGTAAGCTGCTAGAGGCACAGGGAAACTCTAGTGAGAAACTTCTTCAATCTCCTTGCACTTCACCATGAGAAATGCATGCACATCTCAGTTTGGAGAGTGTTTCTTAGCAACAAAAAGGCTACTCCTGGCACTGTGGACCAAAGCAAAAAAGAGGCCATGTTCTGTTTGTTAGCACCCTTACACCTGTCATCATCGTCGTCGTCGTCTATCTGCTTGGATACTAAGGCAACAGTGATAGCCAGGCAAATGTAGTGAACACCTGTCTGCTGAATCTGACAACTGAAACACCAGCGTGTAGTGATGCCACTTCAGATGCAGGCAGCCAGATGCCTGAATAAACAGGTGAGGAGAAACCTTTCAAGTGAGTACACAGCAGTCAGTTACTGCGTTTATCTGCAGAGATGTTGCTGATTGATTAGTTTGCATAGGTATTTCTACCACTACCAAGAATTGTATAATTGATTAAAAATTTAGTTTTATGTCTACTCTATCATTACTGGGATAGAAACAAAAACGTGTATTATTTTACTAAAAATCATGAAATATGTAGTTAATAAGGGTTTTCTTGATGGTCCTGTGTTTAAGATACAAAACTGCTGCTATTTTAGGCCAGAGGATTGAGGTTGCATGGTACCAAGTTAATCTAGCTTCAGCATCATGTCATCTGTTGAATTGCAGAGGATACTGCTGCTCCTGCTCTGTAACCATCTGAACAACTTTAAAGTTTCGAGTGTAAAAGAATGCCATGTCTATTTCAATGGAAAAAAATTCACAATTAAAAATTGGCTAACAGAATCCCACTTCATAGAACATGATTTTTCCTTTGGCAACATTCTTAAAGCTTGGGCAGAACAACTTTCCAGGTATATGACCAAAACCAGATACTAGTAGTGGGCTGGAAGCCAGTATGGTTAATTTGAAACCACCCCTTTTGTTGAAATAAGAGAGGGAGGATTTTCTTATTTTTGGAGAGAGGTTTTAGTAGAGTTGTTTATTGAATTTTCAGTTTCAGAGGATTCCATCACAATGATGACATGTGAAAGGTAATGGGCCAACATTATGGATCTATTACAGATAAATCAAATGTTTTGCGCAGACTCCTTTCTCAAATAGCTCACTGCAAAAGTATGTAAGTCATTTTACCATTATTTTTGCAGAAGCCATAATCCTCTGATACTCTAATAGGCAGGCTGGGAACCTAGCATCTTCATGTTTAATAGTATCATTGTTTTTTTAGGTAGTGTCTTGACCCTCAGTGCAAAGGCAGTCTGGGAAGGATTAACCCGGAAGAAATTTTTAAGGATCATGAAAAGAGACAATGGATCAAAACTGAGTTTTCTGGATGGAGCAAAGAAGTCCTATGGCGGATCCTATAAAGATGACTTTATAGATGGCATAATGAGTTCACTGAAAGTCATTCCTGTGTTCTTGACCATTATCTTTTACTGGGCCATTTACACACAGGTAAGACATCCACTGTCCTGCCCATAATGGATTATCCAAAGTATCCCCTAGTAGTGTAATCTGCCATGTTGTTGCAGCAGGAAGAAATATGTTTAAAAAAACAATTCCAACCGACATTTCTGACAGGGTGAGTGTAACAGATTGTTAGATTCAAGAAATGTGAGGGGACCATCTTAAAAG
This sequence comes from Nautilus pompilius, assembly GCA_018389105.1. NCBI lineage: Eukaryota > Metazoa > Mollusca > Cephalopoda > Nautilida > Nautilidae > Nautilus > Nautilus pompilius. Next base: position 934,292 of record JACATO010000344.1, on the reverse strand, counting down.
TCAGTGTTATAAAGCCCCATCTCGAAGCTGATGCTCTGCCATTATTTCATTAGGGTTTGATTGTTTTCCTGACTCTCCAACCTGTTAATCCTTAAGACAAATCCCAGGTCTACTTCTTTTTAGTTAAATAAAAATCTAAAGGATAATGAATCCACATCTGTTTTGTTCAATACATCTGATCAACCTTCTGCCACAAATTTTAGTCTATTCTCTCCCCACCCACCCCCAAAAGGGGTCATTCCTCAGGAATAAATAATTTTGAAACAATTTATTTATGGACTCCATGCAAACACTGGGCTCCCTGACTTTAGACTAAAAAAGTAGCTGAAGAAATGAGGTCGTCTTTTACAGATGACGACAACATTTTTCCTCCAAGGTACCAGGATGAACGCGAGGATTGGGAATGGCACAATCCCTGTGGCATTCTTGAACGTGTTCGATGTTATAATTATCCTGCTGCTCATTCCGATCATGGACAAGGGAGTGTACAAACTTATGGCCAAGTACCAACGCAATCCAACCCCCCTTCAGAGGATAGGTGAGTATATATATATATATATATAGGTTTCCTTCCTTCCTTCATTTGCCAGCAGATGTGCCACCACCAGAGTTTTTCTTTCAGAGGGGAGGGCTAAGTTATCACGTGGAACACGCGGAATTTCTGGAATTTTGTTTTCCTGCTGCAGCTTACTATAAAAATACTGCATTACAGGGAATCCATGTATAGTTGGGCTAGCTAAAACAGCAGGGGTTCTGTGTCTGTGTCAACATTTTCAGACCTGCTTTTTAAAAGACAGGTCATATTGGGGCCCCCCCCGACAATTTTAAGGGAAACAACAAAGAAAGATTAGGTGATGTTCCTTTAAAGTACTGACCCTGCTCCCCAGTTTACATAGGAAATTTTATAGATGTGGTACACGTACACAAAAGGTGCGCCTTGAGATGGACCACAATGGCAAAGGTCTATGAAGGTCAACAGGATAGTCCACGAGGGTCTGTCTTGTTATGAGGCCGCCATTTATGAAGAAAGGCTGCTGCTGTGCAGTCCTCCATCATTAAGTTCATTTCTAAAGTTGAATGACCACCAGCGCCTTTAACATCAGCTGAGCCTACATCTCCACCTCAAATAGGAGAGAGAAAGAGAGCCTGTAGCTTCACATTCAACAGTAAAGGATGTTGGGAGTCCCTGCTTCAGCCCCATCCTCCTCTAATTAACAACCCATCATCCTTCTCCCACTTCCTGTGTGCAAGCTAACACTAGGAAATAAGGTATTTTAAGTTAATGTTTAATATTTCTATTAAATCTCTTGGTTGTTTTTTTTTTTTTTTACAATTTTACAGGTAGTGTATTAAAATATTCAAGCTCTCTTCAGTATTTAAAATATAAGGGTAGGAACTTATCTTTCGACTTAGTAAAGGATTTTGGAACCAATTAATTACGTAACCTGGGGAGTTATAGTGCTCTCTTAATCTGAAAATAAAATTACCTTGCTGTAAACTAATATAATAACGAGTAAACAGCAGCCAAGTTCGAACAAGATACTTTCACCATGTCATCATTCTTTAATTGTTAGTATTATTTGTAAGATGTAAAAATGTAAGAGATAACAGCAAAGTAAAGAAGTCTATTTAGTATTAATGCTATGTATATTTCTCCATGGTCTATCCATCCCTCTTATATCTACAATTATACTCAAGCTGTACCATTTTATTTAATGCAGAAAAGAAATTAAATTAGAATCATAGTGGTCTACATTACCAAAAAATAAAGTAAAACTTAGCTCACTTCCAGTCATTACTAATGCTATGCTCTGCTACTTTGACCCTTTCTAATATGAAGCTTTCACATTTTCAGTATTAATGGTTTTAGCCAATCCTGTTCTGTCTATAAAGTTAACTTTAAACCAAAAAGGAGTCAAGTTAAATGCTTTTTGTATGGCTATTTAGGATAAATGCATTCATTTACCATGCAGGTATTTTTTGTTTGTCTTTCTTCTGTTAATCATTATGCAGCAGAGCATCAAATAAACCAATCAGGAATTTCTCCGCTTGTTCTTCAGTTAAAATTAGGCTTTGTCTTATAGTTATTTCCAGATTCTTTGAACTCTGTTTAATATCCTTGCTGAACATCTGATAAACAGTGGTGGAAACTGATGCAGTTCCAACTCCATTGTTGAAGATGGTTTTTGTTGCTGCTTCCCTGAAATCCAGAGTTGAATCTCATGTCCTGCTACCAAACTTGCTTAAGATCTGGTGGAATTTATAATACCTGAAGATGAATCAATGAACCAGTTCTCATCAATATTGGCTACATGCAGCCCTCATTTAGCAAAGTATTTTCTATAGACAATAGTCTCTACCTCTAACCTCATCCACCTTTGTTTTTTCCTCACCAGGGATTGGCATGATTCTGGCAGCAGCCTCTGTTGGTGTTGCTGGCATTTTGGAAATCTTCAGGAAAAAAGAGATTGCTACTTCAGGTGGTATGACACAGGTACTGGCTGGGAAAACGTACAATGCCTCACACATCTCACTGTTTGCTCAGATTCCTGAATTTGCCTTAATTGGAGCTAGTGAAGTCTTTACCAGTATAACAGGTCAGTAGTTTAAACCTTCAAGGTGTACTCCTCAAAAGATTGAGTTATTTATACTGCTCAGTTTGTTTGTTTTTTTTATCTATAACCTGTTAATTTTTCGCCACCACCCACTACATCTCACCTCTACTTGTCTGTCAGTGTCCTCCTCCATCCTCTTTCTTGTAGAAGTAGTAGTAGTTAAGGTTTTAAAGATGATCTAAAACAGATATAACCAATCTAAGTTTTCTCCCCTTTATCTTCACTTGTGACAACTTTTCCCCTCCCTTTACTCAACATTAATCCAAGCTGTCTAAAGAAAATAAAAAGGGATTTTATTCTAAAACAGTGCTAATCTCAGTTCCAATTAAATAATAAAGCAAGCAAAAATCCCATCTTGCCACGTATAACTTCATAGTTAAGTATACTTTAGAGAGTTCTAGATTGTTTGCTCCATGAGCTAGTAAACATCATCTCATGAATGGAGCAGTGCTCCACTGATTGGCTTTTGTGTTTAGGCTATATGTTCAGTATACGCCATTTCATATTTGACAAACTTCCAGGACTGGAGTATGCCTACTCACAGGCCCCGGTGGCTCTGCAGGGAATGCTCATGGGCCTTTTCCTGATGACGTCTGGACTGGGAAACTACGTCTCCACAGCCATCATAGAAATTGTCAATGCAGCCACCAAAGAGAGTAAGTCATTTTAAAAACTTAACATTTGAAATATGAAATCCATTTTGTATCCAACATAGAAATTAATAAGTTTAGTCCAGGTGATTTTCTCAGCAAAGGAAAGCACAGGTTCCATTTACTACTACTTCTCAAATGTTAAATAATTCTTCATTAGGTGTTTTGTCTGGGATTTATAAACATGTATTTCCTTAATCAAAACAACACTGCAAAGTGGGTCTGTGTTTAATTGGCTTTATTATGTTAAACAAAATGAACACTTAATGTCTGCTGGTCCTTGTCTGGTCTTGATGAAACTCATGGAACCAGATGCAAATCAGCATCTCCTGGACCTCAGTTTTGTACCGGATCACTAACTGTGGTATGTGAATATACCAAAAACACATGAAACCTTTTTCTTTCCATTGCTAATTCATAACATTTATATCATGCACTGCTTCACATGTAGAGAGTGAGCTCACTGAGCCCTCCTCCCAGGATCATCCACAGTGATGTTATAAGGTTAAGAGAGATTGGAAACCCTTGTGCTAAATTTATTTCTGGACCAACTTTAGATCAGATTAAGATAAAATCATGACTGCTTTGGAAAAAGACCATGAAGTTTAATGATAAATGGCAGGATTACACTGTTGTGGTCAAAGGCAGTCTGGACCTTTTCTTTCTTTCCATCATACTCATATACATTCTCTTTTGTGGGCAAGCTTTCTGGTCAGAGGTGGCTTCATGAGCTACTGACCTTGACCACCACAGAGTGCACTCCCTTGCTCAATGGTTGATGAAGCAGAGATGATCTCTCTGGCTCTTCATCAGCATTAGTTACGTAACATTTGGATACTACTTATAGCTGCACAATAGTGGCAGGTGATATGCAGTTGCAATGATGAGCAAATGTAAAACGATTAAGCTGGAGGAAAAAGTAGACATTATTAACAAATGAGGGTGGACTTAGTCATCCCCATAGTATGTGCAGTGGTAGTTAAACTGGAATAGAAGAAGATATATGAGAGCCGATTACAAAGCAACACTGGCTTAATTGAGGAAATGGAAATTATTTACTTTGTGGACTGAAGACCAAACCTAGTGGCGTGCACCACTCAGCCTCAAGCTTATCCAGGAAAAGCCAAGAGTCTCAATGAACACTTAAAGGTAATTGAGGGTTCCTCTGTGGCCAGTCATGGATGGTTTAATCAGTACAAGGCTCATGCAAACCTGCATAACATGGAATTTAGTGCTGAGAGTGCTAAAGAAGATGCAGCCAAAGAATTTCCTATTATGTTGGCCAAACAAGTGATTAATGTTGATGAGATGGGATTATTTTGAAAAAGAAATGCTGGAACAGACTGTCTTACTTACGTTGATGCTTGGAGGCAATGTGATGGGGGATCTGTAAAGGCATACTTTCGAAGAGTGATTCTGGGACCTCCTGAGTCGAAGGAATATTGTAGGGAAAATATACCCTTCAAGACATTTGATGCCCCTGGTCAACCCTCAACGATTACCATCCGGTCCAAACAAGAAAGTGGTGCCCAGGCTACAATATCCTTAGAAACATTGCAGCAGCTTGGGCCAAGGTCAAGGCAACGAATATGAACGTTTGCCCTCAGTTCATCCACGACTTCAAGAGCTTTATGGACACTGTTTGATGCTAGTCTGGCTTCTCTCAAGGAAAGACTGGGATAAATAAATGTCCAATTCAGGTTGCTAATGTACAGTACTTTTATGGTGTGAAATCTGCTCGGGAAGGTAAGTCAAGGAGCCACTCTAGATGAAGCTGGTTGTTTTTAACTCTTCCTTTTCTCAAAGCAACAGTAACAAATTTCTTCTGTGCTGTCAAGTTTAGGAATTGACAGAGACCGAAATAGGCATCTACTTCAGTTCCAACTTCACTATAGTAGCTTCATTCAGCCTGTACATCTCCACTTAAATTCTAAATTTCTAATTTCCTCACAGAACCGTGGTTTCCTGATGAGATCAACTATGGCAACCTGGAGTACCTGTTTTTCTTGCTGACTGGACTGATGCTGCTTGATTTTCTGATTTTCATCCTCATTGCTCGCTTCTTCATAAACAATTCTCCGTCAACAAAAGAAGTGGTGGTGGTGGTAACCAAAACAACAGTGGATGATGGGACTACAGATGAAACACGCTTCTAGCAGGCATCACTGGTGTAAACGTCACCAATAAAACCAGAGCTTTCCTGCCAAGATCACTGGGTTAGAAGTGATAGATATAGATTTGTTTTTTAATGTCATCAATGGAATAACCATGTAGAGCCAATGCTAAAATACTGCAGATTTTGCATAACAGCATGCACACCCTCCCTGCAAATGAATGAAATAGAATATGCCTTGGCAACTTTTTTATTCTTATGGATAGAGCAAGGAATGTTTTAGTTTGTACAGGTTCAGTATCATCTGTAAAATATTTAGAGTGTACATAGCATAATTATTATAAAACAAAGGCAGATAATTAAAGTACATATTTTGAAAATTCATGCTTCGGTTTATACAAATAAATATAATAGCAATAAATAACTATATTAAAGTGTAATGGATTGCTAACAGATGTCATTACAAATAATAACCACCTAAAAGGAAAGTAAAGTAGTCATATTTGTGACATCTTCCTGTCTCTCCCAGGGTGCGCCCCACCACTAACCTTCAAATCTAGATCAGACCACCAGTATTACAAGTGTGTTGGCTAAATACGCAGCATGGGTTCCCTGCAAAAGACCTTCCTCTCTAGTGAATAACTACAGTGTACAATACCACAACTAAACATATGGCCAGTTCAATCCAATTTTAGGGTTAATTCTGATAGGGTTATTTAAATCAAACCCAACAACAATCCCAATGTAGGTTGAGTCAGGAACTGCATCAAGAAAAAATTGATTTAAGAAAATAATTATGACTAAAGGTGAAGACTACCTTCCTACCTAACGTGGTGTACTAACAAAAGATTAGGGAGGCTATGGGTTTCTAAGCATTTGCTGTTGTTTAAATAATCTGATTACAGCATAATTAACACTGAAAAAACTATGGAAAAGAGATCCCAACAATACTAAACCAGAACATCACCCAAATTTACTGGGGATTTGACAATCAGATCCAAAAGCCCCCAACTACCTTGGTGACTGACTTGCTCACTGCTGCAAGATAAAGTCAGTGGTGGTAAAAGATCTATTTGTTGACTACATTAACATATAAAGCAATTTATTGCCAAAATCAAATGTGTATGTGTTAAAAAATAGAATACTTACGAGTGGCATCAACTTTAGATGAAATAATTATTCTATGTCAATAAAGTTCAGATAGTCCTGTAGTCTGACAGGGATCGACAGTGAGCAGACTGACAGAGAGAGTGGTTTCTGAAGAAAATGTCTAATGACCAGACGACACATGTGAGAGAGCATTAGTGGAGTGCTGGCAGCTTCAGTCAACCAGGACTTGAATGAAAGATTTACCACGTTGCTGAACACTGGAGACTTCAGAAGCATCCGCAAATGGGACTGAGAAATACCCCCAGCATTGAACAACAGTTTGGCTAACTCCAGGTTACCTTGTGACAGAGAAATAATAAATGGCAAGTCTTTGGTCCACTTACCTTGCAGCACAGCATAGCCAGTTAAATCAGACTTGGCTCCAGCTCTGAGTAACAACTTGACAACATGTAAATAGCCATGGATTGTTGCTTCCATTAAAGGTGAACAGTCATGGGAATCCAAGGAGTTTGGTTCAGCACCAGAGTTTAGCAATGCCGCCACACATTCTTCATATCCCCGTCTAGCTGCATAATGTAATGCAGTCTTAGATGCTCGACACAGTTGAGTCACATTACAACCACCTCTCACCAGTAGCTGAATGACATCCACATTGTTTTCCATGGCTGCTCTGATCAGCGGTGTGTGTCCCCAGATATTTTGAGCATCTATTTCCGCTCCTCTCTTTACTAACAAACTGACCAGTCTGGTGCTACCTGTGCGAGCAGCATAATGTAATGCACAGTCATCATCCTGATTCCTTGCATTCACATAGCTGCCTGCTTCAATGAGAACTTCTGCTGCTTCAACCTGGCCTTTGCTCACAGCCACCATCAAAGCTGTGTCTCCATATCCTTCCTTGGCATTCACGTTTGCATCGGCCTCTAGCAGACTTCTAATGAGCAGTACATTTCCGTTGTGTGCCGCCATGTGAATCGCTGTCTGTCCATTATCGTTAGCTTGGTTTACCTGGCAGTTGTGTTTCAGCAGCAGTCTCACCACTTTGACATTATTGTTTGCTACAGCAAGCATCAAGGGAGAATCACCATCCAAGTCAACAGTGTTCACATGAGCTGCTGATGCAAGCAGCATTTCCATGCACTGTGTGCTGCCATTGTTTGCTGCTCGAAGCAGAGCCTGGTTCACAGTTTTGGTCTCAAATGGTCCATAAACTCCAGCAAGTGCCTTATTCAAAAGATCCACATCATTTTTGTTGGCAGCCTCAACAATGATGCTGTGAAAACAAAGATACATGTACCGTTTATGGCTATCTAACAGCAATAACATTAATCCAGATTCATTGAAATCAGATCAGCCAGAAATAAGACTGGATTTGGTGGCTATTAGCATGTGTTTAAAAATGTAAAAAATAGAAATATTAATATTAGTTAACCCTTTTCTTCTCTTCAAGTCCTGTTACCAGAGAGCTCTTAAGACAGTTACAGCAGCATCTAGATATCAGTGGTTGCGTACACTGATTTACCAAAATTCTTTCCATTCTTCGGGCAAGATCACTTACTTTTTCCTATTAAATTCTCCTTCCTTAAAAAATTTTGTAAATAACTACGGAGTTACTGGTGAGATGGTAGCTGATGTATAGATTATTTATTGTTTAATTTCCTTACAACTTGCCAAAAAGTCATAGGGAATAGACTCCTAACTCTAATATCTGATGGCTGAAAAGATCCCTATCCCTTAATTGACAGGTAATAATTAACATTTAAAAAAAAAAAACACCTTGATATTTACATAGAGAGAAAATATGGATTTTATAGGGTATGTCGACAGTGCATGAACACCACCTGGGTAGAGGGTTTTATAAATTTTTGTAGTAGACTAATGGATGACTACTAAAGTTGTGGGCTGCAATTAAAAACCCCAGTCAGAGTCAGCTTAGTTTGGCATATCTCCCTATGCATGGTCACTTCTTGCTGCTCTTCACCAGCCAACTGCATGGATTTCCTCTGGGCTCTCTAGCTTCCTTCCACATTTAAAAAAAATAAAATTTCTATAGGGCCTTTCCTCACCCTGAGTCCTGTCAGTTATTTCATACATGCCACTTGAGCACAGCAGAGTAAGAGTGTGTGAATAGTGTGATGCAAGCCATCAACACTATAAACAATTCATGTGGGAGTTCTGCCTCTGTGGAAATATTGTCAGCAGCAGCATCACCTTTGGTCACAAAGATGACAGTGATGGCATCTGAATAAAACTGTTCTGACTTCTTAAAACTGTTTATAACTAAGTGTGATATATGCTGGATAAACAAAATGTGATAATTATTGGTGAGTGTATTATTCACTATTGACAATAATCACTTATATGACCTATAGCAATGTATAAAAATAAGATTTCAATTATAACTGAAATCAGACAAAAGATAAAATAGCATTTACTAGATACATAAAGTTAATTTTCTGCTCAACATTAGCTGCTACTGCAATGGTTGTCCAGTTAATCATCATTTAAAATACTAGCATAAGAGAGTGGAAATCTACAAATCTTAGTTCACTAATCTTAATGGTTCCCTGTTACACACAATGTCAACATGCAAGCCTGGTCACAACAATGCGAACATTTCTAGTGCAACAAAGCAAGAAAAACAACTAAGGTCATTAAAAAATATACAAAGCAAAAGAAAATAGCAGTCTCATTAGGCAAATATTTTTTTTTAAAATCCCACATTACTGGGAAACTTCAATGATCAGTAAGACTAACTGGCTTAACCCCCCCCCCATCTACAATCAATGCTGTATGCAGTTGCATCAGGTTCCACACGAACTCTCATCTTTGGTCTAAATTGGTAACCTGGAGATTGGGCAGAAAAAAAATTCTTCTTTGCTACTTTCCAGGCCATCACTAGCAGACATTCCAGTTTTAGCTCAAGACCTTTTCTTTTGGAGAAAAAAAATCAGTGCTGCAGCGTGAAAAAAGAATAGATTTTTTTTTGGTAGGTTTTATATAAATTTTCGCTCATCTCCTGTATATTTACTTGTAATACCTAAGTGTCTGATATACTAAATCATTAAATTAATGGAGCTATTAACTGAAACAATGCCACATACATAACAAAACTGAAAAAAAATATTTACCATATATGAATAACTACCAGATATTTAATACCATAGTCCCCGTTTATGGAAAACAGATCTCAGTTACTACAGACATTTAAGGGGAAAACTTCTATGCTACCCCCAACCTCAACAGCCAGTGTTTTTTCTCTTTCTGGGTATCTAAGCAAACTATATAAATCACATTAATGAATTGCTAGAAACAGCAGTAGACAAAAGGAAGAAATTTGGGGGGGGGCTTTTAAAAAATCCTCTTGCTATTAGCATCAAGGATTACAGTACAGTGAAGAGGCTTTTCCTGGTGATGGACGCTGCTTATGCCAGTACATTGCGTGTGTGTGATGCACAACAGCTAGTTTGGTTTCAGAAGATGCTGAACAAGAAAAATGTGGAGCCAGCCACTCAGCAAGTTTTCAAATGCTCACCCATGGAGTTTAAAATAATCAGTTGTTCTGTATCTGGCATAGAAATAACGCTACATCACCAACCGTGTTCAAAGCATAAATACCTGCTCATTTCTCGTGTTGTCTTCCAGACAGTTATGGCATCTGAAAAGTTTAGAAAATTAGTAGGTGAGTAAATAATTACACGCACAGGTGCAAGTAGTTTTGTGGTAAACCTTAAAGAAACTGCTCTACACCCAGCACCATGTTGTAACAAAGTTGGCTATGAACGACCTGTATTCACAGCTGCTATTCTTTCTCAAGATTTCCCGCCATCAACACCAACCGCAACGGAATTCTGTCCGATAACCCACACGTACCGTCTCCAAGCCTACATTTGGGCCCCTTCACACCTGATCCCTCATCCGGCACCGTATCCAAAATGTTTAACGATACATCCCGTCAGCTTTAATTCTACTTACGACCCCCCCCCCCCCCCAGTCCACCTAGAAGGGGCCCTGCCTTGCCGGAGTCAGCAAACCCGAAGTGGAAAAAGATGGCGGTGGGGGGGGGGGGAGATAAAGGAACTTGAGGGATCAGGCTGATGAGGGAAGGTACCACGGTCTGGTAGGGCTCAACTTGTGCTGGGTAATACGAGTAGGGGCCCAATAGCACGGCTGAACCCTTAGAGACAGACCCCTGCACGCGCTCGAGGGAGATTAGGGGTCCTCTTCTACTTGTAATCGAAACCTGGCTACATTCTCAGGTGGGAGCGACTGAAGCAGGGGAAGTGCAGGTCGTCCTCCCATTCAGCAGGAGAACGCCCCAAGTTTAACTAGCCGGACCCAGGTGCCCCGCAGACCCCTTTTCGAATCTGATCCCACCCTATTTCGGAAAAAACAAACAATTAAAGCGGACTCACATAGTCGTATTCCGCCCAGCACACCTTTACAGTCCCCACCACAAGAGAGTCTCTCTCCAAGGGAGGCAATTCCGGTTTTGTTTTGTTTTTTTTTTCATTTATTTAAATAATAAGAGTAATTTCTAGAGATAAAATTGAATCAGAAATTTGCATAAACAAACTTTGAAAAATGAAAATCTGAAGGTAACAGTTGCTTATTGTGTTTCTTTTTCTTTTCGTTGCTAATTAATATAAGTAAGTATCTGGTAAATCACGAAATAGAAATCGGACTCCATTGTCGCTCTGCTCTTCATCAGCAGATACATCTTTCCGATCGGCGAGGTACAGGACCAGAATTATGGGAATAAATGGGGATTATCACCATCATAGAACAACAAGAACAATCGCGGTTCGGATATAAGCCAGATTAACGATCCTGCAGCTACGAGTCATCGCTCGTCGCCCTGTTCGACTGACTCATCAGGAAATTAAAATTGGCAGGAGATCCATCATCTATAATGGGAGGAGGAGGAGGAGACAAGAGCCTTAACATTTCCGGAGGACCCCCCCCTCTCGTAAAAATAGCACTAGACTCTTTCTCTGGGCCTCCCCCCCCAGCATTATTAACCCTTTCCCAGCACACACAGTCTCAGTCACGTTCACGGTATGGGCGAGAAGCCATCTTTTTCGTCCATTAGTTTCTCTCTCTCTATGAAATCCAGTCACCTCACATGACCAAGACACACATTCGGGTTCAAGTTCCACAGGCCCCTGAAATAGCTAAGCCCCTTTTATCGGGCCAGTTCTGCGCAAATCTATCACCCCCAAGGAACTAGAAAGATCGACGGACGGGCCCGGCTCTCTTACTGCACTGGAAAACCAACCGAACCGACCGACCGAGGATGAATTACTCGGCGCTTATTTGTAGCAGCCATCTTCCCATGTTTAATGTTTCATTTAGTGAGGGAGGAAACTTCATCGGATCGTGAGGTTTGTTACTATTCTGTGGGAGGGGACGGCAGCACCGGGTGGCGAATCATGCGCATTGATTATCTCCCCTGCAGTAGATCACTTAAAAAAAAAAAAAAACAAAAACAACCAGCGTGTCTCAGGGGGAGAGATGGAGCCTATACATAGTAATCAAAAATAACCACCGACCTTCTATCATTTGTGCTTAGAATTTATTGCAAAGACAAGTAAAATAATTTTTAAAAAATTACGCCGTAATACATATAGTTTTGGTCCAACATACTATTGAAAATGAACAATTAGTGTACGAAAACTTTTGTAGGTTATCTCCACCTAAGAATCAGGAAACCTTTGAATGTCTGATCTCCATTATTTCAAACCTTTTTTGGTTTAAGAGAAACGAAGCGGAGGTCGCCACTACATTCCCCCCCCCAAACACAGATTGGTTTAGCTAAGACTGACAGCCGTCTCAAAGTCACGCGTCAAGAATACTGTCTACAAACAGTCCGAAATTCTGCACTCCCCCTTTTTTTGGATGTAAATCTGTTTTAACAGGTAACAAGAGGGGAATTATAAGTAGAATAAAGAGAGATCCTAACAAGTTGTTTTTGTTTCTTTTTACTTTAAGAAAAAGAAAATAAAAACGCTTAAAGTTTAGTTTAGGGATATTTGGTCAGTTTCTAGAACATGGGGGTAAAAGAGAATAGGGTCCATTCCTAGCATTTAAACAGCCCAGTCTGAAGGGGCTGCCTCAGTAAATGTATTAAGAAACTCACTCACATTTCTTGAGTCCTGGTGCAGTATCTTTGTTCTCATCCATACTTTATCATTACATCAAATGAATCTGAGAGCAGGAGAAATCTGCTTGCTATCCAATCCCTCATATCAGCCTTCGTCACAACTGTACAGCAGAATCTGAAATAATTGTGTTTGCAAAACGTTTTGCAAAATATAAAAAACCACCAGCAGTAAAATCCACAAAAAATGTCAGTTCTGCTAAAAATAACTGGTACATTCCTTTTCGTGTGCCGGTCCAACACATAACAAGATTCTCACATGAAACGGGTCCTTTCCCATGGAAATGCAGCTTATTTGCATTTGTTATCCATCAAATGCTCCACTGTCTTGTCATAATAAATCCACTGGATCTCAAAATGACGAGAGTCATCCAGAATCCAGTTCAGTATTAAGCTGGTTTTTTAAAACATTTTTCTAAACACATTACCACAAAATGACGTCTTTGGTTAAACAACAGTGACAGCAAGCAACTTACTGGTTTATTTTTTTTAAAAGATGAATCTGATGTGTGTGTGTTCCAAAGTGTGGGGACAGGACAGGCAGCTCCCTACAGTTTTATTTTTTGATTTGTTCACCAGTTTCTATAAGGAAGCATAGATAACCTATCACAAGGACCCAGCACTGCTGACTTCAGTAAAGAAATCCCTACTAGAACTCTTCTTTTTTTGAGAGAGAGAGAAAAACAATCGACTGGTGAAGAGCAAACCAAAACCATGCCAAAGTGGTACACCAAACCGACCAGACAGTGACCAGGAATCAAACTTAGGCTGTTAGCTTTGGCAGTCCAGTTAACCAAACACTTGTACTAGGAATGAGAGTTTCATTTGAATGTTCCCAGTATTAAACAACAAGATAGTGTATGAAGAGTACGAAATTATTACTATCCAATCACAATATTAAAAACTAGCCCAGTTCAGCAACTTGCTGCTTTGGAATGAATTAATGGAAGTTTTTAAAATTTCATGCAGGAGAAAACAAGTTGAATCCACAAGTTCCCTGCTTTTGTTCCACACAGGTAAATAAACAGAAGAATTGGTAAAATATCCAAATTGTTTGTCAGTGAACAAGTTGCAGACTCAAGAAATGCTCTGCTCGCTTTGGGGACTGGGAAGCAGAGAAGCAGGAGATCAAGGAAATGAAGCTACACACTTGCTAAGTCAGATTTCTGATCCTATCAAATTTCTTTTTAACACTATTCCTAAATGGGGCTTGACAAAATAACACTGCTTGGGTTAATTTGAACTCTGAAGCAATGAATTAAATTTAAGAACAAGTTAATGTTTCTTTAAATTTCGCTGGTTACAGACAAAGGACATAGGAAAACTTTACAGTATTTCATTCTGGGCCTTTTATTTTGCTTCCTACCAAAGGCCTCCGAACATTGAAATACAAAAAAAACAAAAACAGGAGTGGTTATTGTCATCCAGTCAAAGGATGGAGAGTAAGATGTGTGAATCTCTCTGCCACTGTTTACTAATGAAATTACAAGTGTTTTGATAAACAGACCTGTCCCTGACCCTGCGACTCCCTCTCTCTCGCAGGATCCATGGCCGCATGAGACGATCTTGGACAGGTGCGCCACTGTAATTCTTCTAAGTGGTGGAAGAAAACTGGATTGGCCAAAATCCCCTCACAGGGGACAAACAGGAATAAGAAACACTGCAGCAGCTAGGCATCTCTGGATTCTGCGCTAAGGTATCATTAGTTCCGCAAACAAAACAACAAAAAACCAACCAAATTAAATTTATTGACGTTTACTTTATTAGACTTGGTGAATTAATTGTAGACTGTTACTTAAAACAAAACAGATGTCAGTCTGGTGAATACTTCTCCACTACAGGTGTACACTCCTCCTTTATCAGTAGTATAACAATAGCACCAAGGTATTGGGAATTTTCCACATAAGAAATCTCAAGCATCAGACAGACAGGTGCTGAAGAACTTTGACAAAAAAAATTAAAGATCTATTGGAACCATGGAGTATAATTATGGAAAGATTTCCCTCTCTCCAACAAACGGAAGCTGGGGGGCCTATTTAAGCCAGAAATATCAAAGGAATGAGATCTGATTTTCCAATATCAAGTAACATTTTAAAAGTACAAATAAATTGTTTGTGCCATACTAGAAGGAAAAAAATCTCTTCTGATTACTGGTCACAAACTTTGCCAACAGTACTAATAAACCATTCAAGGTTCTACAAATGAAAGAACTTGGCATAGCCCTTCAACCAATCAGTCATAAAAGTCTATCTATTTCCACAGAACCATGTAAATCTTTGCTGGTGTTGGATAAGTACAAGAGTCACCAATCAGGTCAGGATTTGTATTTGGGACTGCAAAGGTAAGATACTCGAGAACAAACAAAAACAACACTGTGCAGGTACAATTATTCTTAAAAGTGTTACTACTCATCTGTCTGGTTAGCATGTGCCAAGGAATTTTGGGCCCCACGTTACAAACGAGCACCTATCAACACAAAATACCACTTTGAAGTGTTAATTCATAGTAGAAATATGGTGTTGATCTTAAGATGAATTATGATGCCCAATGTGCCAGCAGCAAACGATTTGTCAGGAAAAATAGTTGTTTATGAAATAAAAAGTTCAGTTCTTATTCAGTCAAAATTTTTTTAAAAAATATCTTTAAAGAATTTATTCACATAAGCAGAAATTACATGTAAATGATTATTTTCAATATCAGACTTAGTTGACCATACAGATAACTACAACACCTGTCACATAGCAACTGGTGAGCAGTGGTAGCGGCATCTCTAGGCTTCTGTAAAAAGAATCTGCTCATCAGTTGCTAGGTAATAGATGCCACAGATTGTAAGTGTGAATTACAAAGAATCTGTAAGGTTTAAAACAATTGATGTTGTTTACAACATAGAATAGCACTCACTAATACAGTGGGAAAGATGATCTCAATTGGAAGGATAATGTAATTATACATTCTTGTGTCAAACTTGAGCATACAGAAACATTTTAGATTTATAATGTTTAAAATTCTTAAATAAATATATATATATTTTTTTTAAAATAGAAATTTTGCTGTAAACTGTGTGTGCATGTGTAAGTTGTAATAGGTTCTGTATATCATGTTCAGGCATGCAAGATCTCTTCCACACCCAACTAAGCGTGTCACTGGTCAAATCCTGCCAGATATTATTCCAATGATGAGTTTTTTCAGTATAAATTCCACATTGAGCAGGTATGTTAGTTGCAAAGTATTACAAAAAAGATCAAAAACACGAAAAGTCAGCTGGATGGTCAAGCACAGAGATGTTGTTTGGTTTTGACTCGGACATGCTACTAACTCATGTGCGAGTAGTTTGGCCAGTGGTTAGGCTACCACACTGCCAGAGTTCAATTCCCACTTGGTCTTCTTCATTAGTTGACTATGTGGGTTTCCTCTGGACTCTCCACCCTTTTCAGATTCAGAAGTTCTGGTCGCTCGTGGAGTGCAGGTAGTAGTAGGTTATCTGGCTGTTGGATGTTCCTTCACACTACCTGAGAGTGAGGTGTGTGTGTGGGCAGCAGCTGCTACTTACACTGCAAACGAACTCACACGCCAAGGAGTTCTCACACAATTTGTGAAGAGTCATTTTCAGTTATGAAGTGCGGCTTTTATCATGCACTGGGCGTAAACAGACTGTCTCTTATCCTCATGAAGCAATAAACAATTCCAACCAAAATGAGTAAGCACCAGCATAGGTCAGGCATGGATAGATAGCACTTTTCATTTTGGAGAAAGAATTTTCAAGAAACCAATGTAAGAAAAGAGATTTAAAAAAAAAAAAGCTTATATATATAAGCTATGTCCAGTTGGCTGAGTTTGGAGAATCACAACAGAGTTGATATTCTAGAATGCCATCATAAATCTAAAAGTTAGAAAAACAAACAACAACACAGAATTAAATTCAATAGAATTTACATGTAGACAAAAATTACACTTTAATCATTAAAACTAATGAACATGTTATGTACACCAATATAGCATTTACAGAAAGAGCAGAGGTGGTGGGTTCAAACACAAGAGAAGCTGGCCAGACGGGTTAGATGAGAGGGTGTGTGATGAAGTCTTGTTGTCTGTTCAGCTTGAAGCTAATTCCGTGGGCTGTAGACAACAGAGTGAATAGCAGACAGACACAGACACACACACACACAGAACACCTATGGCGGGCTCACCTATGCTTAGCCCAGCTCTAACTGAAGCTTCTCACATCGTACACCATTTTGTTTGCTCCTGATGAGCAGGTTCCGAGTGGTATACAAGTTCAACACGGAATACATCAATAAATATGTATATGGAACAGATGTCAAGCTTCTGATG
Source organism: Nautilus pompilius (assembly GCA_018389105.1). NCBI lineage: Eukaryota > Metazoa > Mollusca > Cephalopoda > Nautilida > Nautilidae > Nautilus > Nautilus pompilius. The sequence goes on along the minus strand of JACATO010000344.1, from coordinate 917,312 downwards.
GCACAACGCTGGCTGCAGTGGCGTAGGTACGCTCACATCCTGTCTCACACACCCATGAGGACTACACGCACCAACACGCACTCACACTCACACGCACGCACACACACACAAAGGCTAGAGACATGCAGAAAACAGATGTGAAGCCTCTAGGTGGCTGAGTATCGCTGAAGAAGGTAGGTGTGACAGCCGTCGCAGACTCGGCCAGGTTTTGCTTGTGATGGAAGAGGAATCTTGTTGTCAGAACATTCACTGCAGTATATCTCGCCACAGTTTCGACAGTGATGCTAAAGAAAAAGAAAAAAAGAAAAAACAGATTATATATTTATACACAAAACACACACACACACGTTGGCAGCCATAACTGTAGACCAATGAAATATCCTGGAAATATTTTGGTGAAGGAAGTATCAATGTAAACTCATCATAACTGGTTTTTCCAAGGATGTTTTCCAACAGTCATGTGCTTATATACATGTAAGTATATGCACTGATAAATTCTTTATATATGAAATATTGGTATTTGATTGGTGAGTCCCTATACCTCTCATATATGTATACATACATGGAGGGTATGTATCTCTCTCTCTCTCTCATATGCAGCACAACAAACAAATGTTGCACACAATTCTACTTGTGTAGTCATATATGAAAATATAAGCAAACTGCAAATGATAAGCTGTTGCAGCATCTCCATCTTCATACTGAAACAAAAATGGAAGATAAAAATGTTCCAGGATATTTATCATAAAACAGCAACACAAACAATGTTAAAACAAAAATACTTAATTTCAGCATAAATACCTGTGCTGAAATTAAGAGAAGCCCCACACAGAGAGTTAAGTTACAGTGCGTAAGTATGTAGCCAAGATAGTCTGTCTTTCTGGAAGATACTGAACAAGACAGAGTTTTGGATTTTTGTCTGTTGTTTAACCCCGAGACGAGCAAGCAGAGTCTCGCCTCTTGTAGCAAAACAAGGTGTAATTTTCAGATGACATCCCAGTCTGTTCTCAATGATGGTAAACCCCTAGCTTGGGAGGGAGGAAGGAAGAAAGCAGGTCGCCCAGCTTGGACGTCGACGATAACTGCTAAATGTCGGACAGACAGAACTTCTGTTAGCCTACAAACGCAGTGGTCGCTGCATGGACCACTCAACCCGAAAGAACTGGCTTCATGGCTCAGGAGCAGATTTAAGTATTTCAGGGGTCAGAAAGAAAGCATCAATAAGGAAAAAAAAAGAAGTTTTAAATCCTTTCCCTTTTTTTTTGCTGTCTGCATGGATATCCCCAAGTGGAGTTCTAAGGCCCATCTGATTTCTGATGAACCCTCACATGATATGCTGTGGATACTTATTTGGTTTATTGAAGGATATTCCGCACAGGTAAATGATTTATACTGGATAATTTAAATATTCAATCCTCCAAGTTCAGAGTTTAAACATTTAGGAGGAAACCTAATACGGTTTCTGAGTGAATAGATAAAACAATGGATGACTGTCTGCAGTTACTAAGGACACAAATTAGCTAGGAATTTAAATATAATTATTGGACATCAGAAAGTCTTTTCTTAGTAACAGAATTTCAAACAAGTCTGGTTAATAGCATTAGTATTAATTACAGTAAGAATGGTAATGGCAGAGTCTGTTCCTGGGGACCCTCGCACAAAATGGCTTCTCCTTCCTCATAGCCACTAAAATGAACTAAATGCACCATTGAAAAATCCTTTCTTACTTGTTTAATAATGGCAGAGAAAATGCTAAAAACAAAAAAAACAAAAAAATGTACAAAAGACTTCCATAAAACTTGCTAGAAGACTAAACAGTAAAACGTATGACTGACCTGATGAGACAATGGTAAAATATTATCAAGCATCTACAGTCACACTTCCTTTCATCGAAATCTTAAACAACAAATGCTCCAAAGATGGCTGGACTATGTCAATGCCCCAGTCTTTTTTCATGGTACTGTGCTTCCTGGATTTCATATTAAAACCCCAAACTTGTCTCATAATAAAAATTAGCTAACTAATAAACAAAAAAAAGAAGCAATGTAAGGGTCAAATAATACCTTTCGTCTTGACACAGAAAACTGCTTGTTACACTGTTTACAATGAGATGTATCTCTGTCACAAGCCCACTGGGCTTCACGGAGAACGAGATGAGCTTCCCGCATGTCTTCCATCTTTAATTTTGATCTAGTTAAAAAAGACAGCAACAAGTAACAAGAAAAAAAAAAAGCAGCCTGAAGCATAATAAGTAATTTTTAATGTGGAACGTATGAACACTTAGGGGTCACATAAAATATCAGATACTCAAACTTAATATCTAGTATTTTTCCCCCATGTGCTTCATGATGGGCTGAAACATGTGGCATGGAGCCCATAAGGGTTTGATGACAGCATGCTCCGAATTTTGCCAAAGTTCAGTCAGTTTTTCCCCTAAGAAAGCTTTGTTTTTCACATTTACCAATCGAGCTTCTCTCAGACATGTTCAACCATATTAACGTCAGGGCCTCCAGCTGCCCAAGAAAGAACCTGCAGCCCCTTTTGTCTCTTCCAAAAAAACATGCGTTTCTAACTCTGCCCTTCACTATTTTTGTCAGTGAAAAGACGACGTGTTGCTGTGACCTGGTCTACTGGATTTCACTTGTATGGTACTAGACAAAGGAACTGCGAAAATGTATCAATAATACTCAGGACTAGCAACATAATTAATTCTCTAGTTGACATCTTATAGATGTAATTTTTATCTTACAACACAATAATGACCATGTTTAACTCAGTACTGGCCAGCCGGTGGTTAAACTGTCAGACTGCTAAGGTTAAAGGCCCAAGTTTGATTCCTGTTGGTCCCTGTGTTGTTCTTCACCAGCCAGCAGCATGGGTTTCCAATGGATACTCCTAAAGACAAAGAGCCTTGTTAGGTGTTTTCGTATGTGTGTGATGGAGGTTCCTTGACTGTTGCCTGAGTCCCCTACCAACTGTACCTAGGTAATATGCTTGATCACCAAGACTGAAAACCCCATACCTTTCCCCTTTCCAGCTGTGAGATGTCCCTAGACTTCAAATATTAGGACAGGAGGGGTTTGCCAAGAAACAGCTGCAGTATTTTCAAGTAGAAAACACAACTGGCCAGCAGAGAGTTCCTTTTGTGAAGCCATTACATAGACCAACAAACCTTCCAGCAAGATAAAGCATATTTCACTAAGTGACGTTTAGTAACTCTCATAGTACAGGAAAGATTTGAAACACTGCACCAAGTAAAGGGGTTACGCCCAAAGTATTGATTAATGAAAACTGGTACAGAGCGTAGTACAAAACTGATTTCTTAGCAGGTTTATTACCACTACTATTACTGACTCTCCTTAAACCAGGTTTCTCTACAGTTCATTTGAGTACTGTACATGTGTTTTGATCTAAAACCAGACAACTCATGACAAGCTCACCTGTAGAGACATTTGACATCTACATCAAGGCTAGAGATTACATCATGTTACCCAGAGCTTACGTGGTGTGCCGAATGCTCCATTAGTCCATCCCACAGCACTGAAGTTCCTTCCTCTTTGCTCGTCTCGAGAAGTGGAAGAGAACCGAAACCCACAAAGTATCTCTAAAGATGCTCCTGATCAGCACCAAAAAAAGCTGTAGCTCGAGATACAGATAAATACGAAAAAGTCTGAACCCAAACAGTTATCACCATCCACTTCTGTACAACTGTGTAATATTAACGAGCAACCCTGGCCAGCAAGATGTCCATCTCCCAAATGGGTGTTACATCAGGAATCATCAAAACCTCAAGGAAACTACATCACCCCAGTTCTACTAAACAACAAATTTGAAAAGACCAAAAGACTGCTTCACCAGGTGGCAGTTAGGCTAAATGCAGGAAAAGACAAGTGATCAGTCAATGCAAAACACTAACTAAACTAAGATCAGTATAGATCAGGAAAACTAAATCAGTTACTGAAGCATAAAACAGCTGAATAAGAGACACGATTTCCTTGAATAAATAAATGGTGCACTTTAAGCATAAAGAGAAAATGGAAAACAAGTTAACTTACTCGCTTAGATGAGACCCAAGCTCAGCCAGAGTTCGCTCCTGTTCCACACACGTCTCGTGTAGCTGTCGATGTGACTCTTGCAATGAGTCATAATCCTGTTTAAAAAGAAAAATCAAACTTAGAATTAGAAGGTCAATTCAGTTTACAAACATGGCTACTGTTTCTTAGTCCCGACGGTGGTAACCTCGCAATGAAGTACAGAAGGCTATCATCAAACGGCTAGGTCATCAATGGTCTGGGACAGATTCTGTCAGCGAGCAGTGAACCAAATGCAGCAGCCAGAGTTCGCTTCTTGCTCTGCCCTCTGGTGCTATCCTTTGGTGGGTGGGGAGGGAGATGGGATTCTAATGCTGCCAACTACAATGATGCTATCCGGAGGATGTACCCACGAGTTGTTCTGATTGCACTTCTCCAGATGAACCAGAAAGACAATGACATCAACAAATGGAACATCCCATATCAGTCCTAGAAAAAAACAAAAAAAAAACAACCAAACTATTGTTCAAATCTACTCTACAGGATCGCAGTTAATACATCTAAACCTACATTCCTACCTGTGTCAGAAGCTCAGATTAAAAAACAAAACAAAACAAACAACCTGAGATTTTCTCCCTTCGGATGCCGGACAAAAGAAAGTTTTGCCAAAAATGTTACATTTTTTTTTTTTGTTTTTTTGTCTTCTTACTTTCTTCACATTCTGGAAATCTTGCAGTTCCATCTGAATCTCACTGGTTCGCTCTCTCTCCTGTTCCAGATTTTTCTGCAGTGTGCCACGCCATTCCCGTTCTATCCGCAGGTCTGTCTCCAGAGCTATCCTGAAACAATACCCCAAGTACCCGATCAGTCAGGAAAGGAGCAGAGTGGCTCCACTACTAAGGACAGAGGCAGCTTCCATAGTTTCTTCAAATAATAATAATAAAAAAAAAAACAACTGATCTAACTTACAAAAAAACATAATGCACCCACAGTATTGGAAATAATTATGGAAACAAACCCAGGATGTGCAAATACATCACAGTGCATTAGTATTTGGTATGGGAGCTGTTTGCTTTATACAGAGCATGACATCTTGTTTTATGGTCCCACACAGGTTATCAATGTATATGACCTTGGAATGTTGTTTCAAATTTTCTGTAGCACTTTCCCCAATTCACCCAAGTTGTTTGGTTGCTATTTGACCTTATCAGTAGTTTTGTGTAACTCCATGCAGCCACAACAGGTGTTCACATCAGGACTTTGTGCAGGCTAAGGAATTCTTGCAGATGTTTTATCACCATCTTTATGTTCCAGATAGTCTTTTGCCACAAGGGCTATAAGTCTGGGGCACTGTCAAGCTGGAAGATGAATCCCAGCCCCATGAAGTGTCTTCCTGAGGGAAGAGCATAATGAATGTAAACCTGTCTGCACAGGTCAAAAGTCAGTATACTCAAATTTCATGCAAATCTCTTCTGATACCTTTGGCTGACATGCAGCTTCTCACTTGTATTGATCCACCCCATACTTCTCCCTATCTGTTGTACCCTGACTGATATACTGCCACCTTCAAACAAACTGCTGTTAATTAATTTGGACTCATCTATAAATAGCACCTAGCTTCCAGGTTTAGTCATCCCACTGGTTCATATCGCCTTCCCATTCTAGCCTTATTCGGTTCTCTCCCTCTTCAGGAAAGAAAGGATTTTGGGCAGGTTACGCATCAATTGAAGCTACTTCGTGCTAATGCACATCTCACTATTGTCAAAACTCCAGCACTTGCACTTACAGCTAGGGTCATTCGAAAGATCTTTGCTGGCTTGTGGTCTATCACACAGAGCGCATACCCTATGGTGCTCAACATCTCTTCTGAAACTGCGTCTATTATCATCAGTACCAGTTCCATGTATCCTCAGAGTCTTGTATAGAACTCCTCCTAGAAGGCAGAGTAGGGATGCAGTCTGTCACACAAAGTAGTCCTCATCAGCTAAGATTGATGATATCTTTATGCTTGTCGTGCAATATTTCCTCCCCCAAGTGCTATTCAGCACATCTTTACCACACAACATCACTGCCTATACTTTTATAGTCTTTCTGCAGATGTTGTAGAACTTTCTGTCTGCATGACAGCCAATCAGATTGTACTATATCAACACATGACTGTGCCATGGAGCCTTTTATTTACAATAAGATGGATTCCTTCATGTTAATTGCATTTTATAGTCAGTTTTTCCCTTTGTTTCCATAATTTACAATACTGTATATCGACAATATCAAAATTAAAAATATTTTTTTGAAAGAAATCTTCACAAATGATATGATGATTTATACACAAACAAAAAAGGATGTTGAATCAAGAACATAATGCAAAAAGAAACCACTGGTGAACAGAATGAAAAGTGAAAGTTTTTAATAATAACAACAGTAAATATTTTGAGAGACTCATCTTCATCCTCGTTCATCTCTAATTACTGTTCTGTTAGCATTATCTGACAAGATGTGACAAGTGAAATCATCAATGACACACATCAGCCATTCATAGACTTTAGATAACTAGTGAACCATGATGTTTCTTCAGCATAGCTGGTTGCACTGATACACAGGCCCTGGTAGCAATAACCTCTCAGCAGAAATGTCTTCGAGATGGAGAGATATATCATCATTGCGAACAATTCCTTTCATAGCAAGGTTTTTTCCTGAGGGAACCAAATGACTGTTTCAAGTGCTCAGTGATCCACTGAATAAAAGCAGCACTGTATCTAGTGGAAATCAGTCAAGGTTCTGAGGTGCTTGACTCAGGGTGAGCTGGTGCACTGTCTGGAATTGAGTTCAGTGAAAAGTCACAAAGTGTGGATGAGGGCACACAAATAAAAACACAGCTGGAACAGACCAGCCACCAAGAATATTTGTTCACATGTAGATTGGTTTGATTTTGGTACAGCACAAGAAAAGCATCCATATTTACATTCTGAAAACATTTCAATTTGATGATAAGAGAAACTCTGCAGGTGGCCAGCTGTCATCTTCTCATTTTGTTTCACCATACTACAGTAAGCAAAAGCCTTCCAGTCTGGCTTCAGCAGCATTACACATTTTCTCCAGAGTTTAGGTCCTCAGTTTTTATCAGTCCTGAAGAATTCCACTAAATGGCTCTGTAGAAACTGTTGCTGAACAGCTTCTCACACTACTGGCAGCAGTCATAGCCATGGCAGTTCTGAAATCTCTCCAGTCATCTGGGAAATTCCTTAAATTATGAATCACCGCAAGAATTTGTATTTATGATTGAAGTCTTTAGTATAAGCATCACCTCTGACAACACAGGGATGTCTTCTCCCTGCTTCTAACCCACCCAGGGTCAGACTACCTTGTGTAGTTGATCATCAGTTGCACCTCAGATGTAGCAATGTTTCTGGCAGACTTCAACAGTAAATGTTGAATTCTCAAAATAGTGCAGTTGAAGCAAGTATGTTCTAGTGTCTACAATGTATTTGGAAAATCTAATTTCTTCTTTAAATAACCAATGAATTTTACTTTCACCTCAACAGAAAAAAACAACATACTTTCTCTTTCCAGATGCAAATGAATTAGAATCATACAGCACTGATAAACACAGAAACTGATGCATATTCAAATTAATCTCTATAAAGACTAAAGATAAAAGGCCACCAGCATCTTTCTAAACATTTTGTGCTAATTACAGCTTGGCAAAAAATTATAAAATTCAAATCTTGGAAATGCTGCTGATGCTAGAGATTCATTATTACACCAGGCTGGCTGACATAAATGGTAGTCGAATTTTCTGTTTTCCCCATTCATCAGTGTCTACAAGGGAGACAACACTGGCAAGGGAGTGTAGTGCTGCAGTTATCTGCCAAAGAGCATCACCACGTGCCACAAAGGTTCCAACCCTTCTGACTTCGGCAAGAAAATCCCTATTAAAACTGTTTGCTTTTAATAGTTGGAAGAAACCAACACAACCAGTTGGTAAAGACGACTTGTCAGAGAAGTGAATCAAACCAAGCAGTTCACAACCTTGCAGTCCAATGGACCAACCGCTGAGACACCACCCACTGCCATAATTAAGATAATTTTAATATGAACAATGATAACATACAGGGTTGCAGCTTAAAATCAAAGAGTGAGTTTGGTAGGCCACATGGTGCTGATAACTTACTGAAAATCTTTTAAAAAATTTTTGTAAATGAATAAAATGATTAATAGAGTCACAGAAATGGGGCATCTATCTATTGTTATGACTGTGGTGTTTACAAGATTAAATCTTGAAGATGAACAACTCTTTTAGGCAATCTAGAGTGAACCTTGATAAAGTTTCTGTTGGCTTTACTAAGCCAGATAAACCACTGATGCTGTGTCTGCGGAAATTTTTCACGAATGATGAAACATTCTTCTAACAGATGAACAACAGTGACAATCTGATTTCATAAATGACACAAATGAATCTGTTTTATTTTGGACATCAGATAGATTGCTAATTTGGCAAAGCCGTTTGAATTCATCTACTTCAAATATAGTTCAGGCATAAGGTGGTCAAATCAGTGCACAGGTGAGGCAGCAATCCCTCCCCCAATACAAATAAGGGAATCAACATGTAAATCAGAAGTAATTTTCATCTAATTGTGTGAGAGAATAAATACCAACTCCACTGACCAAAATACAAGCTAGAAAACTAACTGTGTATGCACCTTTAGGTATTTCAAGGGGCAGCAGGTGTTTAACTATTTGAACAGGAAGCAAGACTTGTTCAAAGTTCATGTGAAGAAAGTGGAAAAATTAGAAATAGCATTTTGAAACTTATGTCAGTCTAGGTATCTACATACTATGTAGAACCCTCCATTACCTTGAAATAGCTTGGGGGTTGCTGATGTCACATTAGCTATAGAAGCTGCTCCATAAGAAGGAACTGATAGGAGTTAATGGAAACAAACAAATAAGAGTACAACTCCAAGTTAAAATTATTCCTTTAATATTTCAAAAAACCACACCACCCATTTGTTGCCAAAAGCTGGCAATGAATGCTAAGTAAGAAAATCTTACTGTAACCAATGCTGCATTTTGAATAGTGCATTTAGATAAGTAATGAGAGAGAAGCAATCAGACTCTCTTATTCACTAGCCAACCATAGAGAATTAACAATCACTGTATATTTTACCATCTAAATGATGGAGAAAATTGCCCAATGTAAAAAACCGTTAATATCAACAAATATTTAGATATCTGACATTGAAAAACAGAAATTAAAAATCTGAAAATATCAGCATGTATTAACCAAATGAAAAAGAAAAGCCAAAACTTTTTTTTTTTTTTTTTTACCCTGCCGTGCTGATTCCAGATCGCTTGGAAATTCGGCTACAGTGCTTAGTGCCAATCGTTCTGCAACACAGGACAGCTCTTAGAGCCGTGCCGAGATCCCTCTATTTTAAGAACCGCTTCCCACATTTTCATTCCTAAAGCTTTTACTGAAACCCTATCCAAACCCTCACTGTTCTAGTTCTCAAGCAGATCTCCCTTCTTTGGATGTTCCCCCTGGTCAGTGAGAGATGTTCTGGATGAAGACAGTTTGTGCTGTAAAGAGGAGGAGGAAGAAAAACAAAGCACCGACAACAAAGCAAGAAGTAAAAGCATCAGCGCTTACAACTGCGCAACGTTTGTCAGAGGACTTGGTGACATTATCGTGGTACCAGCAAGTAATCGATAGGCAAAAGTTAGCCATTTAATTTGTTTCCTTTTCAACACCCTAATACTGCTTAAACGTTCATAATGAAGCTTTCAATATATATATAAAAACAACATTCAAATGGAAGCTGGCTGAAGTATAATTGCTGTTATCATATCTGGTCTGGTCTGGTCTATCTCCGAGAAATACGTCCTCCCACTTTTACTTCAGGTCAATAAAAATCTAATGTGCCATCAATCTCACTAATTATTTCTCAGGTTATCAATTCAGCGCAGGTGAAACTTCAGTTTTAGTGTATAGAGATGCTTAAATCCAAATATGCTGAAGAATACTGCTAAGGGCAATGAGACAGTTAACCCACCACAAATTTATTAAAGCCCAAAGACCAAATGAAAGCTGATTAGAATAGTTGTTGTATCTATACATTGTTCTGAGAAATTCTAGTTCTATAAGTGTCTAATGAGCATTGTAATTAAATCTTCTAAAAATGTCACTAATTAAAAAAAAGAAAAAAAATTAATTAAAGGTCTGCTTTCTTTTTATTGCAGCTACATCAATGTACTTTTTAATGTGAATTAGGGAACTTAAATATTCCAGTACCCTGGGGAGTTTCTCAATTTTTAAAATATCCATTTAAATAATTTTTTTTTTAAAGGGGCTGGTAGAGTGGTTAGGCTTCTGGCCTTCTAAAGTAAAGAGCCCAAGTTGATTCTTGTAGGGGACCAACTTGGCTTGGTGTATTACCCTAAAATAGTTTCTTCTTCATCAACCATCCATGCAGGTTTTCTTCCACATTTAAAATTGAAGAGTTCTAGTAGAGATTTCCCTGCCAAGGTCAGAAGTAGTGGGTTTCATGTGGCAAAGATTGGCAATGCCACCTAGCAGACAACCATAGCATATCACTCCCTCCCCCAGGGTTGTCTCCCTTGTAGCCACTGGTGTACAAATAACTGTTCACTTATGATGCATTCTTTTAAAATTTCCCTAAATTTGTTTGTAAATTTGGTAATTTTTTTTATTTATGGAAAAAAAAAAGAAAAAAAGGGGGGTTAGACATTTCCTTATTATATAACCAACCAGCCAGTAGGCATGCACTGTTCTGTTGCCATCTTCAGGGCAGAAGACAAGGTTTCAGCTGCAGATAAAATCAATAATGATATTCATACGCCAAAAACAGTCTCCACCTGGGCTAACCATGTTAATTATGACAGAACCCCAGTCTCTTTAGTAGCCAGTTCTATCACTGATGGAATTACAGACCAACTCAGAGGACTCGGGTTTCTCTATACAATAGATTTTATTTGCATTCATATCCTCCATTAAGTTTACATCTGGCGCCAGTAGAGTAAATCCCCACAACCTTTCGTGCCAGTGGGTTTTTGTTTAAAGACCAACCTGGCAAACGCATGACAGAATAATGTAGAACAACAACAAAGAACTAGTGATGATTAACAGCTTGTAACTCGGACCTTCAGAATCCACTTTTCTGAAGTGGGATGCTATGATGATATAGAAATTCAGAGCTGCAGTCATTAAGATGTCTCATCCTTTCTGTGAAGATTCTCTTGCCACTGGCTAAAGGTGTGCGTGCAGAACCTGCTTTACGATAGCAAGCAAACAACCACAAGGCAGAAACACTGAGTCTTACCAAAGCAGGTGTGTTGGAACACAAAACTGGTTTGTTTATAAAAGGACAGTTATATTCTATTCAGTTAACCTTCTCCAAAGTTTTAAAGGCCAGAATTTCAATAACAAGAACAATCAACAATGTTAAATTCTGTAATTGGTTTTTATTTATAAGCACCATGCAATTAACCCTTTAGCTGAAGAAAAGGGCCAAGGGGTGGTAACGTGTATGTAGTTTAAAAAGTTTATGCAAATTGTATAATACCATCAGTCATATAATACAGAAATTTTCTGGTTTTTCTTTGCTTAAAATATCTAACAATGGATCACATTAAGCCAATAACTCCATCAATCTGTATAATTTATTTCTATTTTATTTATTCCATTATTATTTTCTTTCAATGTTGCGATTTTTGTTAAACAAGTTAAATAAATGACATTTAAAAAACAATAAATTTGGGATTTAAACTTCAAATTATTTCCCCTTGTACAGTTTCAGCACGAAGGGTTAAATTTTCCAGCCAGAACCAGGGAATTACAGAACACTGCCCTAGCGACCACAGAATGGATAAGGATCGAATGATGTGGTCTTACCGTTTCGAGTCTTTATCAGCGATAATCTGGCCTAGCTTTCGGGCAGTCTCCTCTGCAGCCAATTTTTCCGACTCAGTTTGCTTTAGTCTAGGGTAGTAGGTAGATTGCAGCAGGAGGCAGGAAGCATGCAAAAGAAAATAAAGTGGAATGCATATTGGAGACTGCTGCTGCTGATTTTGCTGCTGCTTGCTGCTGCTATACAGAAGTAGATGGGAACACAAAGCAATGCACATACACACACACACAACAGCGACGAGACTGAAAGAGAATTATGAAGACAATGACAAAAAAAGCGAGTTTTTGACGACGCGTGTTGTTGTTTTGCTTTATGTGGAAGACCTACAGGCGCAGAATGCCATAAAAGAAATTGTGGTTTGTTGTTTCTTTGGCTTGTAGAACAAAGGATGGATGGAAAAAAAACAACAACAAACACTTAAAATCTATTTAAAAAGAGAGGGGGAGGGGAGAAAGATGATAAGGCTCTCACTGGCACCATCTTGTGAACTAATTACATTTTAAACAGGTAAAACACTGAGTTTTTATTTTCTAACCCCGAACGCCCAAACAATCCAGTGCATAAATCCATTCCACGATTTAAAAAATCATTACATCATAACGCAACACCAAACGATTGCATCATTTCCAGAACATCTACCATCAAAGGGGAACTTTGTTGCTCAAAATATTAACCAAAGAAGATAACAGTCCCATCCCTGACAACAAAACATAATCAAAACTTTTAAAATGCCTTTTTTCTTTTTTGTATGAAAATCTTTCCTCACCAGACTGATAAATATATCTTAAAATATATATGAGGGAGAGAAAACATTTTGTTGCTGCTTTCATCATGACTCTTTTGCACTGGATATTCTGATGACTCTTCCCACCCCCAACATTAACCCTTTTACTAAATAAATGTACCTACTACACAAGCGTAACTACCATTAAAATTTCACTCTGTTGTGAAACAAAGAATTCTTACCAGGCTTCTACAGTTTCTGATATAAAAAAAGCAAACAAACTGTATCATTTCATTATTACCAGCAAGACATTTTAGTCCATATCAAAAACACTTCAAGCCACTATTTATGAAGGAAAAAGTGAAGATTTCATGAGAATTACAGGTAAACTGCTGTCTTCTTGTGCAACATTTTCAGTCATTGTGTTATGCCTTAATATAAGGAATATGAGAGCACTGCAGTATAATTATTAATTTACTCTCCCCCAATTTTCATGATGATTTATCCACATAAGCAAAGAAATTCAAATGAATATTAATAAATTTAAACTCTTCATACTTAAGCACATGAGTGACACCATAGCTCTCCTGTCATAAAGATCACAAACTGCATGATATAGGAGGCATATGATGTTCGATTATGTAAAATGGTATGTGTTCTGTTGACACTTTACTCTCTCATCAAGCAAATTAGAAACACTAAATGTTAGTCTCTGAAATACCGACATGCATTTGATAGTTAGTGATTAGTAATTTCATCAATAAAACTAAATCATAACTACAATGCCCTGCCATAATGAGTTGGCTACCTGTTGTTACAACAAAATTAGTTTGTTATGAAAAATGGCAAATGAGGACAAGCAACAGTTAGAAATTCACTGTGTTAACCTTCTTACTGCAAATCTAGATTCAAGGTCAATTTAAATATTTCATTGACTATAGTAAATTAGCATGGGGAAAGAGTTAATATTTAGCCAGACCAACATTTTTAGCATGAAAAATCTTTACCCTGTATGGCAATGAATCAAGATTTTGTATCACGATCTGATCCAAGTTCCCCATATCTGAGAGAGAGAGAGAGAGAGAGAGAGAGAGAGAGAGAGAGAGAGCTCTTCCTTTAATTCTAACATATTGGCAAACTATGGATAGCTTGCTCTTAGTTAAAGATCAAGATGCTCATGCAGATGCCAAGTCAGATTCACATCAGGACTTTTGGGGGGGGGTTGACCAGGTAAAAAGCTGAAAGTCTTGATTACTCTTTTAGACTGCAATCACAGGAGGCGCATTGGATATAGTACCATTCTCCTGAAGAACATGGGCATCAAACCTCGGTATGCTTTGTTGGCACAATGGTAGATGTGCCTTTAAAATGGCAATGTACCCAACAGTATCAGATATCCTTTGACAAAAGCAATTTTGTCTTTCCATCATGCCAGATTGCAGCCATGATGCTCCAACCTCCAGATGTGAACTGCAGTAACCTGGATGTTTTGAAAATTACATGATATTAATCTGGGGAATCTTGTCAGATATATCTTCTTTGACCAGACTTTTTGAAAAGGTTTATTCCTGTTGGTCAGAAGGAGTTTCTTATGTGCTACCCATTTTCTGTAGTCTGTAATAATAATGGACAATGTTTTGATTCATTTACAAGATATAGTTTATATCAGCAAAGAAATCTTGGTGAGTAATGGCCTGTGCTTGTTGTTGTCAGGGTTCATTCAAGTTATTCACTTTGGTGATCCATGGTGTCATTGGCCATCTCTGAACAGCCTACAACATGACCTTGGAGGAATGTTGCAAGGTGTAATAGTATACAACGGTCATCTTCCCACCTAGATACCTAACATATATATATATATATAATCAGACCTAACCCATGTGGTCATATTGATTAATTTATGAGTGACCAACTTAATATGACAAGGCACTGTAGTAGTGATACAAATTAAGACTATAGACTCCAGTATTTTACTGTCTCTGCCAGCCTAACACAAGGTGTTAAAGGAAGTTTTGCACAAATTCCAAAAATCCTAAAAAAAAACCACCTCTGTTTATATGGCTGTGGATTTCAGATTCAATGAAAATTCTGACAGTGTCTGAGTTCTTAGCATTTATCAAAATCTTCAGCTTTGTTTTGTGTCGCGCAGTCAGTAACATTTCCAAGTTTCCATTGTTTGCACTGCTGATAATTTGTGCAAAATTTCCACTCAAGTTCATTGAACTGCATAACGGCTTACCAAGTCATTAGGTTCAGAGAATATTAGTGAAGAAGGGTTAGAGAGTAGAACAAAAACTGAAATGATACGATTCCCCGGTGTAGAAACAGAATTGCTAGCATGGCTGGATGATTTACAATCGTTGCCTTAATTACTGAAAAAGGTGGCACCAGGTTTGAGGATTTCCTCCCGATTTACCTGCCTGGACTCGATAGTGACTCTGAACCAGTCAGCTGCAGAGGGTGAGCCATATTTGAAAAGTTAGAGGTAAGAGATCTGTCAAGAATACATCTTTGAATTAGGAATGGAAATTAGAGAGCAGAATGTCAAGAAGCTGGTCATTTCGATAACCTGTTCCAAGACTGGATAATTAAACCAATGGAACCTTTAAATAATAGAAAGCCTGTAGCCCACACAACAACCCCAGATTGTTTTAAGTGTGAATTTCTTTAACTAGGTACTAGTGACATTCAAATGAAACCCAGTTAAAATAACATTGCTTTAATGATATCCAGCCCCAGGATTTAATTAAGCATCCCTAGTACTTATACATAAATCTAAATTATGAAGGTACATCAAATATATAACTATATCCATTACCTTCCCTCAGGTTGTCTTCATTTTAAAAATGACAAAAAAACACTCAAAGATTATATGGAAAGCTCCCTGTAAAATAAGAACACTATTTTTTTAATGCCAAAGATTATTTAGAAGTCCTCTTTTAATAAGCCAAATCTGGTATGTCTGCTGATGATCAGCATATATCTAACTTTTATTAACTATCTCTGCCATGTAACAAACAAACAAACAAAATAGCATCCCAAGGGCTTCATTTTGACCTCAGTATCAAGTGAAACTAATCTGATTGAGTTTCCAACAATGGATGGCTTAAGCAGGAAAAACAGTAATTACTCATCGAGTTCTATGAAAATAAACAGTTCTCGATTAGGATTTACCTCTTAATGACTGATTAGTAAAAAAGTTTTTTAAAAAAAGGCTATGTGCAAGAGACCTGCAAAAATATGTTGCCTATTTCATGAGACATCTTTCATATCAAATGGGAGACAGACAGTCTTGTAGGAATCAGCAATTGGGAGGGTGTGGTCATAGGTGCTTGATAGATCTTCACATAAAGCAAAACACAGAAGTATATGATTAACACAATAGATTTTTTTGAAGTGCCAAGTGATGTGATGGTTAATAGAAGGTAGGTATCAGACCTAAAAAAAAAAAATTGGAAACATTTGCAGCTAAATGGAAAACCGTAGGTGTCAATGGTACAGAAAGGCCATAAATTCCAATGTCCACCTTGAGCTATATTGATCTCTTCTGAAAAATTATCAGAGACCTTTTTGGTCAACATCTCTAACAAGTTTAACTGTCAATGTTGATCAGTCAAATTTAGCTAGTCCTTAAAAAACAAGGTCAAAAACAACAATACAAGAAAATATTTTTTTTAGACAAAAGCTTACTAGAGATGCAATGAAAGATGTTTGGATTGATAGCCTGAAACAAGTATCTTTTTCTTTGAGAATTATTTTTGCCAACCATGACTTCATTAGAAAGAGCTAAAAATGTATACCTTTGACTTATTACACAGAGTGAGTGCTTGTTTTTGCTATGGCTTACATTTATTAACATTTTTTTAAAAAAATTTACACAGTATCTCTCTCACATTTCCTTCACAACTAGTATGTAACATTTAAGTATTTAAAATAACTGCTATGCTGGAATCTCTCTTTCATGCATCCATTATTTCCCTATATAGGCATCTCTATGCTTTTCTTGTATTTTGTCGACAAATTCTTAGCAGCATCTTATATACAGGACGTTCAAATAAAACCCGACCAGATGCGATTTTGGTGATTCTCTTTCCAGCCAAGTTCCATTTAAACATCTCTAGTGTATCTGTTTTGCTCAGTTTCTTGGCCAACTGATTTGTTGCATACATATGCGAGTGACCTCTTCTTCCTTACTGCTAAAAGCTGCTCCTATGCTGGTGTAAGAACTGATATTAAAAGACAGACTAATTAAAATGAGGTTTGGCAATTAGAATCAATGTGTCAAATTACATACTTCTGGAAATACTGAACAATTACAAACACAATCGAGTAACCAAATTTGTCTGCATGCAGATATACACAATTAGATAATCCAATGGTAACACAAAAAACTACATACATAAATGTGCATGTGTATATGCACTAATGGCCATAATTGTACACTGGCTGATCAAACAATTTATCAAAGATATTTAAATTTTTAAAAAACGTCTGAGGTAAAAAATATTTGGAACTTATTTTTTTAGCACATGGATTTTCCAAAAGTCACATACTAACATGACACTATACGCACCAGTAAATGGATTACATATAATACATGGAAAATTTTAATGGAAGGTGCACAATTATGGCCACCGTTGCTGTACATAAAAAGAAAAGTACATGCTTCCACAACACAACATTATTAAATGTGCAAAACAGGAGTATGTGGTACTTAGTCTACCAACATTTTACTTGATTTTCTCTTCGTTTTATTGAGAGGACTAATAAACTCATGGCCTGGAATTCTCGCTATTGTCTGATTCACTTCCATCCTTTACCATTCTTATTCGCTTATCTCAGAGCTGACCTGAAGTGGTTTGACAACAGGAGAATATTGGGGAAAATGATATCCATCAAATTTGTGGATTTTTTTAATGTCTGTTAAAAAAAAAAAAAACAGAATAGCAGACTTTAAATGGTACTGAATGGGAATAGTCCATTAGCCATTTCTTGTAGAACATCTGCCTTGATCAAATGATCCAACAAATAAGATAAATATACCTATTAAAAAAGTAATAAATAAAAAAGAGCAAACAATTTTTATGTATTTGATTTTTTTCTGGGGAGGAGAGGGACAGATATAATAGCCACATTACTTCTGGTTAATGTATTGGAAATCTAGATTTTTTGATTGTGTTTTATTGAAAAAGCATCAAAAGTGATACGTGAAAAAACGTATTATTAGAAGTCAGCCAAGACTGACTGTTTCACGTGAAAGTTGTTAATAACCTAAGATGTAGGGTGATATTCTAGAAGAAAGCCCTCTAATTTCTTTGTCTTTGTTAACTGGTTTACATATTTATTTTTAATTCCTGGAGAAAATAGCTTATAAATCGATATGAGACCTTCATCAAAACCTGGCTGCTGACCACGAATAAATATAATAAGAGTATATATTTATTTTCTGAAAAAGGGGGTGGATTATACATTTAAAACAAAGAAACAAACCCTGTGACATAAGTAATCCTCGTCATTACGTGCCATTCCCGAGGCAGGGGTAGAGAGTCCTGGATCACAATTCATGATCCAAGGTAGAAGAAGAAGAAAGAGTACTCATGTGATGGACTCTCAGAATCGATATAAATATAAAATACCTTTTAAAACTGAAGATAAGCGGCCATTTTTGTTTTCGTGTGTAGAAAAGCAATGAAAATTGTAAAACCATGCGTCATAATTTTTTTTTAAAAAAACTTAATTTGTAATTTCCACACTGACGAGTTACTAAGTTTCTGTGTAAAGATATTAAGAGAACAAAAAAAAATTAGCTAAGTCACAAAAAAGGAAACGCGACTAAATGTCAGCACACTGCTGCTGCTTTTTCCCGCTGTCTCCCCACCGCCAAACGAGTTATGGATCCCAGTCAATGTCTGCATGGTGAGACTAGCAAAAAAAAATCATATGTAAAAGATGCCCCCCAAAACTAACTCCCCTTTCATTAGGCTTTTCAGGGTTTACTGAGTTTATTTTGCCTTCATCCTACTCTAAGCAATTTATCACAAAACACAGGAGTAACATGATGATGCATCCATGTTTAAACTCTTTTTTAAAGTATACACTGTAATTATACTTAATCTAGGCAGTGATAGAAAAATAATACATAATTATAATATGCTCGCCAAAACTAAAAGTTGACCACTGCTAATTACCCAAACCGATTGGCATAAAAAACAAATACAAAATAAACCTGGAGAAAAGACTGAATTCAGACCAAAATAACTGTAGTTATCCATAGAACTGGGTATACACAACATATATATATATATAGTTAATCATCCAAACTGCACTAAAGAAATAACCTTTCCCATTCACCAGTCTCTACAAGAGAGACTGCCCTAGTGAGGGAGCACAGCACTTTGGTTATCTTGTGCCACAAGAGACCCAGCACTGCCTATCACACCAGAGAAATCCATGTTAGAACTTTTGAAACACACGTGACCAGCTGATGAACAGTAAGCGGAAAGCCATGCCAAGGTGGGCCAACTTTGGCAGGCCAGTAGTCTAAACACCGGGTGAGTGATGTAACCAGAGAAAGCTCTAAACAGTAAATGCAGGTGACACGACTGTCCTCAAATCTCAGTTCAAATCCAGCAAATGTAAAATTCCATCCGACCAACTTTGCAGCAGCTTAACTTCCAGCAATTTGAATGCAGAAGAGTCAGATCTGCTTGCATGGCAGCGCTCCATCCATGATGTTATTCTCTCATACAATTCCAAGATTCTAGCTTTTGTCAGGTTTATTGTCCACACATACAGCCTCCACATTAACCCCCCCTTTTTTTTCTCTCCTCTGCAGTGCTGCATACTTCTACTTTTACCTATTTTGTCAGCCATGACCAGTTTTAAAATATTTCTTAGCCATTTCCAAAAATAAAATTCCTGATTTTTTTCCATATCAGAATTACAAGGCTTTCAAATTGAGAGTCAGAAGTCCTATTGGAAAATACTGAAAACAAATTACACAACATACATTTGGCAAGATCAGAATAGACTCTCCCTAACTTGCTCAAAAACACATTTTTCTCTTAGTTCAATACAGATGGTGAAAACTCTTGAATATTGTTTGCATATGAAGTCCGTAATACCTTATATTTAATTCTTCATAGCTTAGAGCTTTTACTCTCAGCCTTTGACAATGTCAAAAATTGATAGAGAATTAGCAGTTTTCCCATCTCAGAAATTCTGATAAAATCTCATGTGCCGTTACACAAATGGATCTACTTTTCATCACCACCAATGTCCAGTTGAATGACACGAGCAAAAATCTGACACTAGCCTTTCACTTCTACCTTCCGCAACACGCAAGACTCCCACCTCCTACGTCTTCAGATACAGACAAATCGTACTCACTTTTTCTCCATCTCCCTGAGAGAGCTAACGAGATGCTCAATTCTCTCTTCTAGCTTGGCTGCACTCTCAGTTTTCTGCTTCAGACTTTTGTCACAAGCCTAGGAACATAACATGAAACAGAGAACAAACATGTCAGAAAGAGCGCAATGGACAATAATGGCTGGTGGGAAAAAAAAAGAAAGAAATTCTCTCGGAACCTATATGAGCCTATTGACTCTTCCAGAGACAATCTAGCTCTTGTCCTTGTGACCAGTCTGTTTAAGTGTTCTTAAATGCGTGTTAACTTAGAACAACTGCAATACGCAGTTTAATCCATCCACTCACTGCTAGAAAACAAAAACATTACTTGTGGCTACCCCGCCAACTTAGCCTTATGTGAAACAATTAAAATTATTAGATATATTGGATTTTATTTTCAACATTTGGAAGAAAAATCAGAGTTGTGAGTATATGAACAGCAAGAAATTCTTTCAGTTACCAAAATGATAAAATACCAGAGATTTCAGCATAGCTCAATAGTAAAAATATATCATTAGTAGCAAAATTAAGTGAATGAAAATAAGTTAATAGCAGTATTAGAAATCATTGATACACTTTTTCCCTAGGAGCTGCAAATAAGCCTCAATGGCTTCCTGCCTATTTCTAAAGCAAAATCTTTCACATTCTCACTTATCTGTGTATTAAATAACATGAATGATAGTGTTCAACAGCTTTGTCTCTTCTGGTACAAGGCAGACGTGTTATTTATTTACACTCAACATAAATATTTTTTCAATATGGTTAGTAACAAGTATAATAGGCAAATGACTTCAATCTCTAGTTGCTGGAGTCTTGTAGAGACTAAATTCAGCTGCAATCTTTGATTATACAACTACAGACACAAATTATATATGGCAAAATATTCCATTGTTCATTAAGTAAAAGAGAAAAGTGTCTGAAGTAGCTGAAGATATTGAATATGGACACGAGCAGCTAAAGTTGGGGGGTGGGGTGGGCAGGTGTTGAGATGTACTTAAATTAGACCTATAGATATGGTGTTTCTGGCATTTTGGAAGAATGTGTGTTTAAATGTTGGTAATGTGTTGTGAAATATAATATTTTTGTCACATTCTAACCAAACTTTAAAATTTCTTTTATCACCAATGCCAGGCATCATGTATCTACCAAGTTAAACTAGAGTGCACCCAGGCACATTCTGTTGGAACCATTTGTGATTTATAACAGAATCAAATGCAAACTGATAAACTATGGAATAATCCAGGAAGTAGACACACAACCTATTGCTTAGAAATTCTCTCTCTCTCTTGTCAAAGTCACACCTATATTTCTTTTTTTGAGATGGTAAAGACAAGTAGGAGGTTGGGAAAGCTCAATATTCTCACTCTATTAAGTCAAACAATAAAAGGAAATGGCCCATTTTAATATGTATTTCAGCTTTACAGATGAAATTCAACAAAGTTTACAAATTATTTGGAAATCTTCAAGGTAAAAATGTTTTTTTATGCAACACACCTGTAATCAACAAAGCCACTAAATTCTGCGTTGTCATGGTTATTTATCAAGTATTTATTGAAGAATCCAGATTTCTTATGAAACAAAGGTTTTTGTAGCATTTAACTATTGTTCATTAGTTCCAAGAAACTAAATGAGTGGCTGGAAGTTTGAAGGTAGACTACTATTGTTGAGAGTCCGAGTTAGAATCTTGGTCGAGTCCAGCTCAGCTTGGAGTACAAACTTTTTGACATGGTTCCCCCTCCTCCACCAGCCAATCACATGGGGTTCCTCCCACATTTAACAAATGGAAAATTTCTAACGGAGTTTTTCCAGAAGTTCCATAAGAACTTCTTGAATGGCTTGTCGCTCTGTCACCAGGGATGGTACGACGTGTGTCCCTCTGGCACACGGCTGAAAGACATCCTCAAGGTGAGGTTTGCTAAGAAAGGATTCAAGTCTTTTCCTTCCGGTGTTGTTAATGATATATGTGTTTAAAAAACAAAAAAAAAAGCAGCAGCATGTAAACAATTTCAGCATATGTGCACTCTTAAAAAAATAAACACACACACACACATAACATATAGTTTTGGAAATAATTATGGAAACACTTGTATCAAAGATTAACCAATGAGAATATACATAAATTATCAAAACTATTTAAATCTACTTATTATCAAGAAATATTAATTCATTTGGTGTACGAATATTACCCTTTTTATTATCACAGAACAATTCCTGCTCCCTGTATGAATTGACAAATAAAAAATAAGTTTAAAAATATCATTTTGTTTTGCAGGGTTATGAGGTGCTTCATGAGTTGCTCTGTGATCATACAACTTCTGCATAAGAAACAATTTCTGAATAATGTACTGTAACTTAAAAGTTAGCCTGGTGTCAAATTTTTTTTCTTTTTAAAATATAGCAGATAATTTATTTCCCTAGATACTACTAAGAAAGCAAAAATATGGTAATCAACTGGCATCTTTATGCACAATTTCTAGTCTGGCTGAGCTTCTATAAAAAATAACACAGTGTTAATCAATGGCTGACAATATATGGTCACCGGGACCTTGAAAAATTAATGGTTCAACTGCCAGCAGATTCCTCTCACGTTTGACCAACTAACATCTATTTCACTGACCATTCCCAAGTTTACCAAGGCTGTCTACAGGAGGGGAGGTAACTAGACTATAATGGTGGTATTAACAATAAACAAACAACTTCAGTTCTCATGAGCTCGATAATGGCCAATTCAATTGCTTTTTAAGTGTTTCTGCAAGCAAAACTAAAACTTGATTGGAATTGTCAATTTTAGCAATGTGATAACCCTATTTAGAAGCCATTTAAATTGCATAATCCCCAAAGATTACTTAGTGGTATGACCAAAAATGTTAACTGTTTTACAGAGATATGAAATGAAAAACTGAAATTGGGACATGGGGTACTGGCGGATATGGATATTCACAAGTTTGGTCATTTTTAAGCTGATCTCTCTCTCTCTCTTAGATTTTGCCATTCTTCCTCGGTTCTTTGAACAAGGTATAAAACTAATTTTCACTGCTGTAGGTTGTTAATCCATGGTATCAAAGTTCCTTCCTTTTTTTTTTTCATGCTGTAAGTATGGAAAATCAAAACTTCAATATCATGGACTTTTACACTATGATCATCCAATGACATCTTGTGGTGAAGGTCGACCTACTCGCAAACATAATTAAGCACAGGTAAAATGTAATTCCGCAGTACTATAGAATGCAGGACAAATGGATAAAATTTAAAACAGTTTAAATCTACTGTTGATAGTTTAAAAGAAGAATAAAATAATTTAAATACAGACATTTTTAAAACTAGTGCTAAGCAAACTGGTCTCAGTAGAAGATGGCATGGTCATTTCTCGCTCCAATAATGACATCTCTTGATTAATTCAAAATTGTGCTTAATTAACTGGGGATTAAGAAATTTGGAAATACACCTTGAAAGACAAAAATAATAGATGTTCTCTCTGATTGATTAAAAATGCTCTCTTCACACAAGTCATCACTGTTAACAAAGATTATTAAGAGGCTGATAACAATGATCAGTACAGGCAGACTATTAAGGTAGAATGGCTTCTATTTTACCTACTAGAAGATAATGTTTAAGAAATTATTTGTGCGCTAACATTTTTCTTCACTGCTTTGCCTTTTGCTTGGTCACCGAACCCCACACATTCCCCTTCCAGCTGTGCGATGTCCTCAATCTAAAAGTCGGGACAGGGATCCAATAAAGCCAGTTGTCCTGTGTTTTGTTGCCAAACAAAACAGTGTCAATATAAAATAATAGTATAAATGGAGTTGGGTGTGAAAATTTATTTATGAGAAGATAAAGAAAATCTCAAAGCGTGTAGGTACTACAGCGAGTGCAAGAAAAACAATACACAATGATCTTTTATTTAAAATTTGACACAAGCACATATAGCAGTTATTACAATCAAGTTTTAATTTCTACTGGTTAATTAGTGGTTGCCCTGTACTAAACCAAAGTGGGCTAGTAGATGTGTTGTTTGATACTGGGACAACAATTGGATAAACTGTATTGAAATTTTGGAACAGATAAGTAGGTAAACACTGTGCTGTGTGTAATTAATACTGGGATAATAATCCTCATAAAAACAGGTAGAAAAGTTAGTCGTGCATATACAGTTATCTTCCTTAACATAGATGCAACAAAATGGGTTGTTAAGCATGTGTTTGGTTATCATGATAATGTAGATCAAAATCTGAAGTTCATCACATAGCTAGCTGTTTCTCAAGTAAATTTAGTATCGTGTTATTATTAAACAAGCTAAATGACATTTAGAACACCTGTATTTTCTATTTTTTTTCTTTTTAATTATTGAACAAAAGCTATTAATGGAAGGTAAGACATCTTTACGTGTTTATCTTACTGGAATGTGTTGAGCAGCATGCAGTCAATTGAATATTTGCAAGTTTTAAACATTTACGATCTGCCCTGAATGACTAGAAATATTAGTTATTTAGCTTGATCTTCATACAACATTTAAGGAGAGACCTGGCCAAAAAAAAATAATAATAGTTTTGGATGGGTGGACAAAGGCAAATTTGACTAATATTCCTCTCAGTACCTGCAAGCTGTCAGCATCAGTATATAAAGCAGTCACTGAAAGAATACCACTGATTTCAGTTTCCTAAACCAAGCAGAGAACAGGGTGCAAAAGTCAGCCATACACCTGCCAATAAAAGAAACTGCAGAGCCCAGAAGAATCCCAAGAGAAAAACCAAGCCAGGGAGGTTCTCCAGCCAAAGCATTACCCTATGGGAATCAAACTCGGGATCTCAATCTTAGCAATCCAGTAGTCTATCAATGTTTTTATTAATGTTATGGACCATAATTGTAAACTGTTAACAAAAAAACAAACTTTTTTTGTTATTAAGGAACTAGATTGTAATAAGTTAGCTGTGCTACCTTTTGGTT
Source organism: Nautilus pompilius (assembly GCA_018389105.1). Taxonomy (NCBI): domain Eukaryota; kingdom Metazoa; phylum Mollusca; class Cephalopoda; order Nautilida; family Nautilidae; genus Nautilus; species Nautilus pompilius. The sequence continues at coordinate 892,275 of JACATO010000344.1, read as the reverse complement.
GCTACAGCTACAATCCAGGCATTTTTTTTGGTTTGTTTATTTTCTCATCAATGCTTTAGGCTACCTAACCATTTGATTTAACGACTCAACAAACAGGACAAAAATAGTTATAACTTCTTGTTGGTCTTTAAAAATGTTCGAATACCAAAATGTACAGACTTAATCGTGCTGCTCTGCGTGCCTCAGGAGCAGAAGAAATTACATTCAGAGTGTAAACATAATACCAAGCATGGCAAGGCTGTACAGTTAAAAGACAATAATAATTATAATACAATTTAGAAACTTTAATATGGGACACTGTGCTCTGTTCTTGAGTGGAATTTGGTGCAGGAAAAACATAAAACCAAAAAACTCCAAGGTCACCAAGATTGTGAGCATAATCACAAGATAGTTTCAAAAAGAAAAGTGTCTGTATTTCATGATCCACTGGTCTGGAAATGAAATTAAGGCTCTTCTGGTTACAAAGAGAGAGCTGATGCAAAAACAAACAAACAAAAAAAAAAACCGATTTGATGTGACTTACAAGAAGGGTGAACAAGGAAACTTGTATGGTGAAGAACTGACTGACTGGCGAACAGTGATGTAAGCTGATCTTTTAGATGTAGGTGTCAAAACCATTATGAACAAATAAAAAATGCACTATATCTCTGTATCCATAAGAACATCAGATACAGCAATATTTTACAATGCCATAAAGTTAGTTCTTGCCTGAAAGTCATCTAGCTTTCTTAATTGTTCACTGACATGTTAAGATTTCTAACATTCCTTTGGCATGACCAAACAACTGCAGCTTTTGTATAATTTAAGGTGAAACTAAGGCGCAATAATGTGAGCTTGTTTTTACTTTCTCTCAAGATAAACAACAAAACTAGAAAGATGATAATATTATTAAAGACTGGCTGACACAACTACATAAATATATTCCATAATTCCCAATTAATAAATGTTATCATTCCCAGATAATATCGAAAATATGCTAAGTGATCATAATTAACAAAATTGCCACTGGATGGATTTTTAAATCATGAAATCTTCAATGACCAATGTATCATGGCATTAACCAATTTGAATAATATACCATATCAGCTCCCTCTTGCCCTGTCCAAGGTTACATATCTCGGTAAGGCAGTGGATGTTTCATGTTAGCATAACATGCTCTCTATGGAATACTACACATTTCTCTCACACCTGAAAACAACCTTACTTACAGTAGAAAGAGGGGGAAAAAAATGACCTGATTAACTTCCCACATTCTTCACTGCAAAAGCATCTTGCCTTCACATGATAACTAAAATAAAAGAAAGTGATGTCATGATACATCCTTTCACAACAAAAACAAGAACAACGAACTCATCTTTTTGCGTCATTGATCATGGCTAAAAGATGCACTGCTTGATATTACCTCCCCCTTCAAAGAGCTCTAGTAGATTATTTTGTTCAGGAGACTGGGATTCATGAAGCACTACCATATTCCTGATGTCATACAGTACCTACCCTGCAACAAGCAGCTAGCATTCTGAGTCACTAAGTCCCTAACTAGAAATATAAAGCAGTTTACTCAACAAAAAAACTTAAAATATTTTTATTGTAAGAAAACATGGCAAAAATCACACACTTGGTAAATAATTCTGATAATCTTTTACATGATACAAGAACACTATTCTTTACACACTTCTACAAGATGTGTTAATCACACACAGGCTTTAAGTAAACCATTTGTTTTAGAAATGTCTTTCAGAAGTATTTTCACAGCATGTGTTTGTTTTTATGCATAGTCTTGTCTGTGTTATATAGTTCTAGCCTTTGTTTTAAACTTAGTAAAAAAAAAGTGTAAGAGAGAAAAGAAGGATATGAATATAATTATGCTAACTATAAAAACAACAAGAAGCTAAAGTCAGAGTCCAATCTATTTCATTTGGATCAAAACTGAGATACATGACAAATTTTCCTTTCATGTTGCCATAGCTGAATGTAAGTGCACTTCATCTGTTCTTTCATGGCCCTGATGTTGTTGAGCACAAGTAAACTGCACCAGTTTTTCATTTGTTCAGCTCATAAAAACAGGACATTTTATAACAGCATCTGACATCCTGATTAAACTTGGCGAATAGAAATATGCCTGATTATTCAAAGTAGTACACAACATGGCAATTTGTATTCAAACAAACAAACCTACTTAGCATTTTTTTAAAAAAATCACATAGTTCCTAAATCCACATATGCACATTATATATATATATGAGAGAGAGAGAACTGTATGGATTAATTAGTGGTTCTCCCCTGCAAATGAAGAGAATAATGAATAGTCCTTAGGCTGCCTGGATTGTTCTTGGAAAAGTATTGAAATATATAAATTTTCTTTTCAGTAAAGACCAATGCAACAGAGTTATTTGTTAAGTCATAGATACTGTTATAAGTTCAAGATGAAAAAATTGAATCTAGTTTAGAAATATGGAGGTATATTATCCTCTCCCACATGATTTTAATGAATGCAGAAGAAACTGACAAGATGCACCAACAGGTCTTAGGTTACAGAGATCAGTATGACATCCCTCCAATTCGACCCCCCCCCCAATGGCTGAAATGAGATCTGAAGATAAAGCAGCCAGACCAAATCAAAATCTACATAATGCTTTTTTAAAAAAAAAAAAAAAAATCACAAAAGAAAATTATTCATCAATCTCTTTATCTGAAACCATTCGTGGAGAAATCTTATTGTACGGCTGCAATTTTTATTTGCAAACTATACAAATAAAACTTCGAAATTTCCTCTTAATCAGGGTGTTTAATTTATACCGCACATCAGCCTGTAATCTACAAAATGTGGCAACTCAATCGTAATTTTTATAAATTCACAGAAATCAGTACGATGAGAAGGTAGCTGGTTATACTGGCCCAAGCTCTCGGCTAAATTATCGCGCCCCCTCTCTGATCACTCACCTTTATTTTTACCTGTGTGTTTATGAATTTTATTCGGAATAAACCAGTTACTTTGTCCAACGTTAAGTGTCTTCTAAAGATGAAGTTTAAAGCCAGTATTAATTAATTAATTTCTGACATGTCTGACTGGCTTTATAAACTTTGCCAAAGTAAAAACAAATTTGTATGTAGCATATAAAAATTCAAAGCCATATATAAAAAAAAAAGCAAAATGCAGCAAAAATTAATTTGTCTCTCTGTTTTACCATCATTTTTCCATCTTCCTAAAATGCCAACCCCACCCCTCTTTTAAGTGATATGATATGATAAAGCTACGATGCTATCAGGAAAATAAGAAGGAACGACATTTAATAGGGGTAATTTTAAAAAAAGAGCAGATGCTCGGTGCTAGTAAAATATGATTCATCGCCGCCATAAATGGGAGAAAACAAAATCGATTTCGGACAAATTTATCATCGAGACACAGAGTTGGCCGCTGGTAATTTACTCTGACGACTCCCTTTTTACGTGTTTTTCGAAGGAGGGTTTTATGGGGGAACAAAAGTCTGCATAAACAAAAACAACACAAATTGCAAGGTTTTTTAAAAAATCTGCTCCAATTAATTTAAGACGTTCAGAAATTTACGGGGGGGGTCGGGTGAATTAAAAACCGCACTGGTGGTGCCATGTTTGGAGGGTTGGGTTCTGTCCTGTCCCCGAAACAAGACCTGAAATGGCCTGGCACTTATCCTATCTTCACAGGGAAGGACTACTCATTTTCAGATGTGGGAGGAAACTCACATGACTGGCTGGTAGGTGAAGAGTGAGCAAAAAAACATGAGGCAGAGGTGGGGGTGGTGGTATGGTAATCCAAGAAAACTGGGAATCAAACTCAGGCCGCCCCCTCAATCACAGCAGTCTCTAGTAGCCCCTGTTTGACAGTGAAAAGCTGGTTACATGATTCACATATCTTACAGGACAGTTAGTCCTTCAGTGGGTGGAAGAGGATGTGTGTGGGCAACAATGCCAGAGTCTGCCATCGTTAGCGGGCCAGACATGTGGTGTGTCGGACTGTTTGTTAACTTATGATGATGATGTGAACGCCCCAAGCACCTGCCTCTGCATCCATCTTCCACAGAAAATGAGAATTTAAATCGAGTACGTGGCTTCCGACTGAAATCTTCGAAATTGTTGCAGTTTTATTTTATAATTAGTTTTTAGCTTCGAATTTTAAAGATTCTTCTTCAGTGTCTACCGGGGACAGCCAGGTACCATCAAAGCGACACTATTTTAGCCAGGGCTGGGCTTTAGCTGACTGTTCTTAGTACGTCAGCTGCTGCTTACCCTTGGTGAGAGAGGGGGGGGCGGTAGTGGTGCCTGTGTGCCTTACCCTGCGGGGACAAGGGGTTGGTTGGGCACTCCTGACTTCATCAGACAAAACCCTGCTAGAATTCTATTTTAGATGCGGGAGTAAATAGCATGACCGGTTGGTGAAGAGGGGTGAGAAGAAGCCATGCCAGGGAGATGAGATGCACAAAACTGACCTGACCCCAAGAGAGAGAACCAAACATGGGGGGCCCTTAGCCTTGGCCAAGTAAAACCAGCCAATGGGCCACCCCTACCTATACATCAGTGAGTTAGATGGCTAAACATCCACAAGAATTCCTTAAATTATAAGTAGCTTCTCATCAGGAATATTACCTTTAAAACTTTTCTGTTTTGTATAAGAATTATTTAATCATATGACCAATATGTTGGTGAACAGAATTAAAATGCCATTATTGCCTGTCAGCTTCCTTAAATTAATCACCCTGGGAGAGCTACCGAAGTATATACCTTAAATGTGCTAATTACTATTATTTGCTTTCAGGAGACTCAACCCTATCTGTGATGGATCTCTGCTGCCATCTATTATTCTATTATTCATAAAAAGACATAATTAGTACAGAAAAGGGATAGTAACTAAAAAACAAGGGAGGGGGGCAGTTCAACAGATAATGTTAAAATCAACAGATCTAATCAGCTCCACCTAAAATGAGAAAACAACATGTAAATATATATATGATTATGGAAACTAATTTCTACCAAGCAAAAGGGCGGATAAACTGGCGCATAGAGCAGGTGCTTGGGAAATGAGATGTGTATAAATGAAGAATGCACGTCTCGTAAATAATGTGGTATGGAAGTAGTGTTAACATTTGTTTGTCAAGTTCTTACAGGATGATCATGGTGATCACACAACCAAGGGGATAGCTGCTTTTCCATTCCCTAAAAAGAAAAACACGATGATATTATCCCTTTTGCTAATATGACTCAGCTCCATTATAATTCTTCATGTCACAGATTTTGACAGCATTATTTCCCACATGAACTTTTGTTGTGATAGTTCGTTTATTAATATTTTTTTGCTGTTCTTTTTCCTTAGTAATTTTGGTGAACTATAGTCGTCTTCTTCCACACTGATGACCTAGACATACGCGATGTTAGGAAGGGAACTACTGACATTTAAAAGCTCACAGATTTTTTACAAATCTTAAAATTGAAGTATTTCACTTTGTTTGTTTTTAAATCTTGCATCTTTCCTATGATGCCACCACATTTTTTTTCTTCCATAAGAGATTATTAAAGAATACTGCCAGACAAGCGTATAATCAGGGTTCTGGGAAAGCTACTCATGCAGTAAGAGAGAGACAGCAACATCAAAGTGACTGATATTCACCAACTGAACCCAGCTAGACACAGAAACCAACTCAGACCCTATCAAGGTACCAGACAAGAAAATTTTGCTATCCATCCCACAAGCAACCAAGGACAAGAAATCCCAGTTCAGCTTTCAGAATTTCAACAAATAAAAATTGCACCACATCCAAATTCCACTTTTAAGACATCATTTTCTTCTTTAAAGAGATGTCAGTTACTCGTGAATAAGCTGCTAAGTGGCAGCAAATTGTATTGCTGTTGATGATATAAACTCAGTTAATGAATTGTGTTAAGTAAATTGCAAAACAGTTCAAAGTGCATTGCCAATAATGCATGACTTTCTTCACCCAGTCTGAATACTTGCAGCTTTGTACTACCATATAAGGATATGAATCTAAATGGGAAAACTTCCATGCATAGAGTGATCATCTGGTGGCGGATTACCAGACTTCTTGGCGTGGCTTATTCTCACTTTTTCTTCAATGAATCCGAAAGTGTGATGGCACAAGGATTGGCAATGCTTTCTAACGACAAAGAAATCTCTTTTTAGCAAATTGAAAGTCAAGCCCACAAAACTCAAGATTCTAGTTTAAAAATAAGACCAAAGAATAAGGAATAAAAATCACAAGTTTGTGCGCTCAAGCAAATTTTAAATTGTTCATAAGTCATAAAAACTACCCAACTTAACAGCATTTGTTGCTTTCAGTGATTAGTTTCAAAACTGCATTAACCCCAAGGGGCCTTATAGAAGCCAAAAGAGTTTCTGTATGATTAAAAAAAAAACAAAACAAAAACAGTAGCAGCATGAGATATCGCACACTGATAATTCATTCTGGCACTACAAGAAAATGAGCCAAGAAATGTCTAGCTCTGTGTCGAAGGTGTATGAATATGCAGGCAGAAGGAAACTGCATATTTTGAGAAAAGTAATCGCCACCAGCAGCAAGCCATCTCAAATGGAGCTGGGTTTATTCACACGAATGTATATTTTTGGTGGTTCCCTCTGCGCACCGATCGCCACCTCAGCCACAATTAATTTAAAAATTGGTTCTCTGCCGCAGCGGCTGTTCCAACCGAGTACAGAGTGGCAAAGCTATGCCCTAACACTCACTTATCCCGAAAGTCATTCAAGTAATTTGGATAAGGCTGTGGGAAAAAAAACACAAAATGATTCCATTTATTTGTCTTAATTAATTTCTTTTTTTTTTGTTTTTTTTGCTATTAAGGGAACCACCACCACCACCACAAGGTCAGGTTGGAAATACAGAGGTGGGCTCAAGTTTTAGAATTAGCTCTCCTGAGATTGAGAACACCGTGAGAGCCGCCGCTTGTTTCGAGGCAGAGAGTAAAAGCCATGAGCGCAGAATAAACAGCCAGCTATCAGCAGCTTCTGAGGAAACGTATCAGTATACAAATCCCTCAGATGTTCGCCGCGCTGATAAAGATATCACGATAAAAGCATGCCCAGTCTCTGCTGTCCCCCTTTTTTTCTTTTAAAGCCAGTGTGCGTATTTGTCCGTGCACTTAATCCTGGATTTTGCTGATTCCTTTCTGTTTGCCCAACGACTTCCGAAGAGATTTTCTTTTAATGCTAAGCTGACAGGAACTTTGACCCTTTTAAATTTAGCTTGGTCATTTAAAACAACCCCACCCCCAGTTCAGGCAGCAGAATTTGCTCCAGGGTAAAGCAGAGGGGGATCTCGGTTTCTACGATGCTATGTTGCACGAGCAGACAAACAGCGGCGGCATGAGATGATCAAAATTAACCCTGTAACTGGTCCTGTACAAGACTCGCTGCCGCAGGGCACGCGTTCAGGCTCTGGTGCAACGTAGTCTTTAATCTAGAACACTGTTCAGTAATCACGTGCGCCCTCCCCCACCCACATTTCATATCAGTCAAGGATCATGACATGGAAATGAAGGTCTAATAGCCACAGAAAAGGAAAGAATCTCGTCCCTTCACTTAAGAAAATAATAATAATATAGTCTAAATTTATTACCTATCTGACTACGTCTGTGTTGTAAGCGTGTTGTTCTTCCCTACTGCTGATAGTAGGAGAGAATCCCTCATTCCATGCACAACTTTACATCTCATCCAGTAGAAATCTAATCCAGGTGGTCCCCAGATAAAATTCACCTGTATATATTTGAAATTGAACAGATTAAGGTCTCTTAGAAAGTGGGCCGTCTTTAAAAACATTATTACCAATTCTACTAACCTACCTACCTGATATATCTTAGCTTCAAAAGGGTCCCAGTAGTGGAGGACCCTTTCGAAAAAAAAAAAAAAACAAAACAAAAATAATCAGATTTTTAACGCGAGACTAGATTATTTCCAGCGAGATGAGAGAGAAAGTGTTCTCAACTACATTACTGAGGCAAAGCTGCTTTTCTTTCTTAGCCCAGCAAGCCTTTCCTCTGTGGAGCCACATGGCAGCAGTTTGTTAGGAAACCTCACCATCTCCATATTTCTGAGGCCAGTTTTCCATTTTATGGAAAAATGAACTTTGAACAAAAACCACCAACCCCCACCTCCACACATAGGGTGGTTTCATGTCTTCACTGGATAAACGTGTATGGTGATGACAGTTAGCTGGTCCAGACACTTCGCTACAGCTCAGGGTTTAGCATCGTCTAGGGCGATGACATAACCCACCCAAATGAAAAGCAATTCCCAAAGTTTTGGGGAAATGGTTGATAGATAATTCTACTGGAGGGTAGTTGTTGGGGCAATAATTCACAGAGCTGGTTTCATGAACTGACCAAGAGCAACGATATTACACCAGAGGGCATGGAAACATTAAAGTAGATTAAAACAAAACATTTTATACTAAACTATCCATTGTCAGCTATGAGAATACTTAGTCATTACTGTTAATGCCACTGCAACAGCTGGAAAATATACTAATACAATGATCAAATCTAGGAAAATACTTAAATGATGTTATCAATTTTGTTTTTAAAGATATAGTATATAGCAAAAGAATGCAGGCTGACCATTTATACTTTCCCATACGTTTCCACTTGTGGCCTCCCCCACTGACAAGTCATCACGTAAGCGCATGATCGTTAATCGCATAATTAGGGATCTGTAGCCCCCTTGTAACCACGAAAACATGTGGTGATTTCAACAAATAGTCCTAGCTACATCAAAACTTCAGCCCTAAATAATGTTGTTGGTCTTTAGTTCTGATCCAGTGAAAATCCAATGGTTGTTAGAAATGTAAAAGAACCCAGCGTAGTTACGATATGCACACAAAACACATCATTTCTTTCCTTCTTTATAGACTCACCCAGAAATCTTCAATTTTGAGAGGTTTACAGTGGGCCACTGATCAGGTGAATCACCATCAAATGCTATAGATGTGAGTGTTTTTTGTTTTTAAGACAGAAAAGCAGATTTTTGTGAAATTTTCAAATGGCATTTATAATGTTAAAATAAAAGCCCGAGAGTTGTTTATTTCAAATATTAACTCAAAGATAAAAAGATGCTAAATATTTTAAGCCTTGAAAACAAGAACTGCTCTGAACGTGGCTCTGCCCTGGCATAAACAGAAATCCAATCAACCTCGGAGGTGATGGGTATTAATACTTTAATATACAATGTGCGTGTTTGGCTGTTTGATGCGTTTTGGCCCAACGATAACACTGGCTGGACTGGTTATTAAACGAATGCAGGTATGAGGAGTCATAATCAATCTGATGTCCAGTAAATCTTGTCACAAGCTGACTCCATCAACACTAAAATATGGGAAATGCTGCAAGCGATGTTTACCAGAACACCTGGCACTGCTGTACGAGTCCTTATCATCTACCGGATGTGATCTGTGTGCGGGAGTATCTCAAAAACACCATTGCTCTACATCCATACAATGCTGTTCTGTCTGCAAGTTCTGTTTTCACTTTAATTTCATATTTTTGCACATACAGAATTATTTCCATTGTTATTGCTATTTTTTTTTTTTTTTTTAAAGACAAAAACTTCTCAGTTGCTCTCTGAGTCACAGCGGTTTGGTAATCAGCATTGCTAGACACTCTAAAAGGAAAGGCAATTCCTGCAGTTCAGCTTCTTTCAAATAGGTGCTTCAGAGGGAGGGAAAAAAATTTTAAAAAAATTTTAAAAAAAAACCCAATGTTTGTGATCACAGTTTTACAGTGGTGCCTACTCCATTTATTTCCACATAAAAAGCCCCTATTTTTTATGATCGTGAAGCACACCATGGTACTAACTTCATTCTTAATTTATCATAGCTGCCTGTACAACACACTGATAATGTGGAGGAGAGCCTTGTTTAAATTTATTTCTGACCTGAGTACCAACAACAACAAAGAAAAGACCGTGGTTTGCTCCTTAGTTTTGCGTCAATTTACAGATATAAGAAATTGCATCTTCTGAAGGTTTTCACTAATCCAATTAATCTCCTGAAAGAACAACTTGGCTTCATTTTCCCCCAAATATAAGGTGATGGGTAAAAACATGGCCGACTCCAGTTGCATGAATATCTGCTATACAAAAACAAGCACCATCCCAAATAATCCTATAAAAATAGTTTTCCAACCACACTCACATAACTTGAAGACAAACTGCACCCTTCCTTTACATAAAAATGAACCAGACCCTTTATAAGTCTGAGAGCCAAGCTGTTACAATGATCATTGTCAAGTTGAACTTAGAACAGTGTTGTTGATTGGTCACTCACTGTGATGTATGTAACAGCTTTTAGTTTTAAAAAAAAAAAAATTTTAAAACCAATTTAAAATCACAGGTGAAACAGGCTTAGGAGTAATAACAAAGGCAACCTCCTGTTCAAAACTAGGGGTAAAAGGTTAACAATTAGTTGGCCCATCAATGTCATCAGACCTTAGGGTTAACTAATACCTGCACCCATAAAGGCCAGGGTCACATGACTATAAGTTAACAATTAGCCGTGAGAGAGAGATGGATAACAATCATTAAAAACGTGAAGCCCATTTAAACAAATCTTCCCTTTTATTGAAGGTCTGTGTAAAATGTGCCCTCATCTATACGGGACTGTTTGGCAAAGTGGTTATCCATTGGTGAAAATACCAGACTGTTACAGTCAGGACTGGAATGCCTTGGTTTGGCCTACCTCTTCTCACTCTAATTCTCCAGCTGACTTCTGTGGGTTTGAACTCCGGTAAAGGATTCCCTTGCCAAAGTTGGAAATGACAGGCACCAGGTGGTGCAAAACTACTGCCACCACCACTTGGTGGATAACTGCAGCACCGTGTCCCCTTGATGACAGGGTTGTCTACCCTATAAACATCGGTTTACACCAACGCAAACTTGGGTCGCAGTCTTTGAGAGTTCAATGGGAAAACCAGATTTCTATAAAATAATATTAAATGCCTTAAAAAGAAAAGAAATCTAATACCATGCAAAAAAAAAAAAAAAAATTCTTTTTAATATAATTTTTATCTGAAGATTATGCGTGTAATATCTACAAAAAAAGCTTAATAAATGGCTATTAATCAGCTTGATAATCATCATCATGTCTCCCACTTTTTTTCCATCATATGGTACACAGCATCAACCTTTGGAGTGACATGGCGTCATTAGTAATAAGATTACATCACATACAGTTAGCAACCTACTGCCACAAGCGACGGTCCATTCCATGCAGATTATTTTTTTTTTTTTTACATATGGAGTGTCTGACTAATCAGTGAAGGACGGCATACAATTGAGAAGCTCATCAGAACCTGGAGTCTATTTGAAAGTTATTTATGTAAACCATAGCAAAACTTTGTAGTTATGTGGATTCAGAGTTCCCCCCCCCCTGCAAGTTTCTAATTAAACCCCAAATAATCTGGCAAAATACACATTTTGACGAAATGGGAATGTGAATCTACTAACAACAACAATCTTTCTAGAATGAATTGGCTGGTTTGGGTTTTATCAAAAATATTAAGACAGAATATGATTAACGCAATTTCTAGGTTATAAGACGAGACACTTTAACCAGAAATCCGGGCCTTGTCTTATGATCCAAACCGACTGATACATGGATAAATTTCTCGATATGAAAAAGAATGTGGTAAATCCGAAAACTTGGCAAACACCGGTTTTCTTCTTCAGTAGGATTGGTGCTCATTGTTCATTATCCCACTGATAACAAGCCACTACCATCTTGATCCATTCTGATCTTCAAGAGAGTATAAAGACCCACTTTTTCATTTTTAAAATGCCACCTAACACAATCCCACACAGAAGCCTTTTAACTGGAAGTCGCAAAATTCACCAAGGAAAGTGGAGAGAATATGGCTGTTTATCATAAGTGCAGTATCAGTGAAAAATGTGCCTGGGAATGGAGCAGGGTTAAGGATGCTGCTCTGGGCGCACCAAAGTAAACTAAGGCAGCAAATTGCAGGTGTATGCCTCCATGGAAAAACTTTGAGGGGAGGTTAGAAGAATGTGCATTATCACAATGTGCTGCTGGTCGTGGGCTTAACACCATTCAAGAGAGATTAAAGGCGAAACAAATCGCTGCTGAGTTGGGAATGGAGAACTTTGTGGGTGGTCCATCGAGATGTTTCTGCTTTGTGTATTAAAAAAAGGAGTCAGGCAGCGCATAACCATATCACAGTAACTGCCAGAAGACTTTGAAGAGACATTAAATAATTTTCAAAAGAGCGCATTAATATTCATGGACATGGAATTACTGCACACCATGTTCTTTCTTACATGGTGTTCTGGACAATTTTGGTCAACTACCTCATCTCATCTACCCTTGGCTTATCTATGGATGAAGCGTTTAAAAAAATGGGAAATTTTGCTCATTCATCTTATAACCCAGAAATTACGGTATAATGAATGTATTAACTGTTTCGCTCTAGTCTTGATTCTGCTGCATTATACCAAAGGGGCAGATTAGATTTAATTTGTAAAAAAAAACAAACTAGTTTTGTCTTGAAAACAAAAATCTATCTTCTCCAAAACTCAACCAATTTTGATGGATTTATTCTTCTTATTTATAAAGATGACCAGGCTGATCTTCCACAGAAGATGCCGTCTCTTAAGATACAAATGGGTTCATGCATAGTAAACATTTAGAAAACTGACTTTCACAATGAAATACACAACAGAAAATGGGAGAGAGAAATAGAAAGATGGTGCGATTTCTTCTTTAAAATTTTAAAATAAATTACCGGTTTCAACCGAATATTCACATGTGAAATCAGATAATTTGAGAGAAAACAACTGGAGTAGATACATAATCTACCAAACAAAATTCTATCCATTAAATTAAATTTTTTTCCATTTTATTTACTACATATTAAGTCCACAACTTACAAATAAAAGCATTAATTTATTCAATGAATTCCAAGTACTGGACTGGTGCAGTTGTTCCACAACGGTATATCACCTCCTCTTCTGCTAGGTTCCGACCAACCAACAGCTGATCGCCAGACAGATGCCGAGATGGAACCACTCTCACTCTCACTTCAGCGACCTGCTACTTATGATGATTAATTAGGGAGGAGGGAGGAGGAACGTTTGGATGAGTTTGGTATTTAAACGTGGTGTGGGAATGTCTGTGCAGCTTTCCGACCCTGCAGATCACCTTCGCACATACCACTGCTGTCATCACTTCAGGTAAGACACGATCTGTTTCTAACATTCGTTCACGTGGGACTGTCAGAAATCAGCCAAAGGAAAAAAAAATCCACTCTTTAAAAAGATCTTGCCTCCTTCCTTTACTCAACTGATTCACACTAACGAATGGAAGAGAGACACTGCGTGTACCCAAGACTATTGTCTTTTGTTTTCCTAAGTCCAACAACAAAATCCTTTTTGTGCCCATTCGCTTTGATGTTTCTATGCACTGGCTAGGCTGAGAAGCACAAGGTAATCTTCCGCCCTCGTGCAGCAGTGATCTGAATCTAGAAGGGCTTGGCTAAAGCACCATGCCCACGGAAACAATGTGAGCGGTGTAAGTCACAAAAAACACCCGCATGTTGGAGAGATAAAACTAAAAAGGAAAAAAAAAAAAATCAATACTGCCTTTACAGCTTCAGATCAGCAGCACTAAGGTTTCTGATTTGTCACCACATTCTCTTAGGAGGATGCGAGTTCCCATGCAGTCCAGAAAGTTGCTTAGAGGAAATAGTGCAAGATGAAGCTCAATATCTAGCACCAACCCTGCCAGGTTTAGTAGTGCACAATGAGTGCGCGCCCAAAGAAATGCACAGAAGAACCACTGCTGTGTCCGTTTATATATTTTTTTTCAGGTCCTTCCACCTCTCAGCCATGTCGCCATCAACCAGCCGCCACACCCTGAGCACTGTGCTCCATGCCTGTCTTTTTGTCGCGTGTTTGACAGTGGCCATGGTGGATGCGCAGAATTATCACTTCAGCAATGGATGGCATCCGGGTGGAAAACGAAGCACGCAGAATGACTGTCTCTTCCGGCCACAAATAAAATTACTCATTGAAAAATTAATCGAGGTAAGCACTTCCTTTTTTTTTTTAAAAAATGTAAGTTTAATGTAACAGTTTTAAAAAAAAACAGCAGTTCCATCAGAACTCCCAACCCCCACCGACAACCGGTGGACTCAACCACTGAAAACAAAGCCTCTGCATTTGTCTAACCTAACAGGGAACAGAGATGGTAGATCAGCAAGGGCGCCCTTTCCTCTGTCAGTCGTTGCCTGCATAAATCCCAGTCCACTGCTTTGGAATTTAGATCCTTTGAGCTCTAGCAGAGATAAATGTAGTCCACTCCACATAGAATAATAGATAAAAGTTTATTCCACCATTTTCTGGGGGGGGTCTCTCCTCCTCAGAACATGGGATTCCTATTAACACTTTTAGTAATGATCAACAGCAAATTAGTACTTCATTTAACTCTGATATAGTTCGCTAGATACCGAGCGAAAAGCCACACGAAGCACATAATGAAATACTCTCTAAATAATGGAGGAGAACATGACAACAAGATCAGCTGGTGGGTAACTTGTACATAACATGTCCATGAAGCTACTACTTCGCAGCTACCATATGAGAAATCACTTCAACCACCAGCTGTACTGCAGTAAAGCAATTCTTAGTTCATTAACCCTGTATATTACAATATGCTCCCTACCACCATTTAAGCACGTACTGTTCGGCACAAGTTGAGCCATAAGGGCCATGATGTATCATACTCTTTTTTCATTAACAGAAGCTTTGTAACACACAAAAAAAGCCCCTCTATCATTCTAAACCCTCGTGTTATGAATTGACTAAATATACAACCAGTTCAACATGAAGCATTAACTAGAGCTTCCAGGGTAAGTGGGGGGAGGGGGCATAAGTAGAAACTGGTGTGGTGTATGGAAGGTTAAAACAACATATTCCTATCTCATTTAATTTCTTTTTATCAAAAATGGCTGCCAACTATCAGTAAATAATGCAATGGATGAACCACTACATCTATTTTGTTCATTTTTTCTAAAACACATTGATAATGGATGTAAAATTATCCTACAAAAGGTAAAGCAAAAAAAAAAAAACAAACAAAAACTGATTTTCACTAAACTCATATGAATACAAAAAACGATGCATATGATTCAGTAAACACGATGTAATTTCCATCGCGCTAACCAGCTTACCACCCTTTTAAATAATCAGTAAGTCGATCGAACTGTCAGCCCGCTCTCATCTGAGCGCAGAGTGACAAATGACAGAAAAGTACAACGTGGGTAACTTTTACATCTTCTCTCAAATCAAGCTGATCGATATATTTTTTCGATTTACAACGCCAGAGAAACCAATGAACTTCTGAATCAATAACGAGTTTTTCTATTAACCGAGCTGTATTGTGAGACATGGTTTGGTGCCTGATATATAATGGAGAACAGTTTTGTTAAAATGCCAATAATCTTGTTTGCATGCAAAGGGGGAGGGGCTTTGATTCTGTATTACTTAGCAGATTCTGAGCCACAGGGGCTATGACACACAGCACCCCTTTGTAATGAAAAACCCTCAAAGTTCTACATTATGGATGCGTTGACTAAATACTCAGCCAGCTCAACACAAATGCCAATTGATATTTCTAGGGTGGGGTAGCATAATTAAAAACTGATATGGTATACAGAGGGTTAAAGAAATGGTCCTTAATCATCCATTTAAAAAAAAAAAAAAAGCAGTTCCCATTTCCTATACAAAGTGACCATTGTACCTCTTTCTAAGAAGGTAATTTCTCTCCACAAGCAGTCCCCAGTCATAGAAAGGGCTCAGTTAATTGAGACCAAGCCTAGCTGAACAGCGACAGTT
Organism: Nautilus pompilius; assembly: GCA_018389105.1. Taxonomy (NCBI): domain Eukaryota; kingdom Metazoa; phylum Mollusca; class Cephalopoda; order Nautilida; family Nautilidae; genus Nautilus; species Nautilus pompilius. The sequence continues at coordinate 876,377 of JACATO010000344.1, read as the reverse complement.
AGTCAGGTAAATAAACTACTAGTATTTGACGATAGATATTTATTAGTGGTTGTGTCACACGCAAAGTTCTACCCAGTGAAGGAGAACAGTTCTGTGTCACAAGAGTCCAGGAACTTCTGACCTTGGCAGAAGAATCCCTACTAGAACTCCTCATTTTCAGGATGTGGGAATGCCTGGAGAAAGCCAAGGTGGCCCTCAGGTGAGAGAAAGCTGTGCCAGGGAGGTACTCCAAACAAGTTGGCTGTGACTGGGAGTTGAACCCGGGAAGGGAAGGGGCCCAATGCTGCCGCACCAATGCACCACCTCTATCAGCCTAATTGTCGGTAAAACTTCCCTATTTTATAATGGTTCCTATGTTGACCCCACAGCCATGGATGTGTAAACTTTTATCTCGCAAAAAAAAGCAACCGCCAAATCACCACTATCCCCTATAAAGCTAATGTTTCTCTCCCAGGATGAAGTTACAAGAATACAGTCGACTTGCAGTGGACCCAGCCACAGCATCTCTGATGTCCCCAGTTACTTACAGGTACAGTATCTAGGTGCTGGAGTAGTGTTTTCTTTTATGTTGAATTATGTTGTTAAAAAAAAAAACTTATTCCGAAATTAGCACATGGCGGTGATGACAGAGGTGGAAAAACTATTCAGACACCTTCTGGTCTAAGTAGAATTATACCACGGTCTCTGATTCATCATTCTTTTGTTCTAAAATAGTATTCCTTAGTCAAAGCGATGCTGAAGTGTGAGCATTTATCAGTTTATTTACTGCTCTGTTAATGTATACCTGCCTGCATCTTCACGAGAAACAACGGCATTAGAGATATTTAGTACAGAAGCCCACAAATGTCCACTTACACGGTTTCATGTTGAAATGCATTTTCACGCTCCAGGACATAAAATATTGCGTTATCCCTGTGCGTAGTTAAAAACAAAGTGATAAAACGATGTTAGATGATTATCACTAAGTGATTTTCTCATGTATCAGCCCAGTCAGTCGCCTAGATTTTGCTATCCAACCATCACCAGAGAACATGCAGAATATAGTACAGAATCAGGCAAAAACGGGGTACATTTACTGAGCTTTTTAATAATAACTTTAAAAAAAAAAGAAAAAAAAAAAACACCAACAATGAGGTGTGAAGAACAGTAAGACCATTTATATATATCAAGCTGGAATTAACACTGCTGGTAAACCAGCTCTGCTTCCATTGTGGCTGGTGGCAGAGCCAGACTATTAAAACTCATATTTTAAGCTTGGTCTTCACAAAGCCAATGGATTAATTGGATATATCAAGTTTACCGTTCTTCTTTAAGATGTCTGCTAAACTCTGCAGTAATCTTTGTACTGTCTTAGATTAAGGTTCTCATAAGCATCCTAGTACCTATCCCCACCCCTAGTCAGTGAGCATCTACTAGCAATGGCATTGACCCCTTTTTTTTGTTTTGTTTCTTACCTCTCAGTATACTGCCTGACTACAGATGCTTAATTTATCCATTGCAGAGCAAAAAGGAAAGTACATGGCCACTGGATACTGACCAAGACTGACCACACCAACAAGCTACTGACATGAGATGAATCCCCCCAATCTCCAAGTACTGCTGACAACATCATTTGTGTATTCTAGCAGGTTGTTTATTCATGAACAAGGCTAGGATCCCACTGACTTCATGCTGAATATCCAAAATAAAAGTTTTAAGCAGGCAACCTGTTTGATTTCCATGATTCTTTGAGCAGCTTAAATGCCAAGGTCACCACTCTATCAAAGCACTGCATCAATTAACAAAAACTGATTTAAATTTCTAAGTTGCAAAACGCTTTCAGTTACTTTTTGAAATCTACCAAGATTCCCCTCAGCATAATATCCCCAAAAAACATTAAAAGGTGGTACCTATTACCTACTTGAGGCCCAATCAATCTAAAGAGATTAATTTTTAAAAAATTCTTTTAAGTAAATATACAAAAGTCTATTTCTCCATATAAAAATTCCACAGATTCTGTGGTTTGATTTCAAGGCTGCACAAATATCAGAGATTGGATGGTGGATATACAGAGCTTTTATCAAGTGGCCTGGTCAAAAGAGAAACTCTGAGACACATCATCAATAAGCAGCTTTGAGCCAATGTATAGAAGAGGTTATGGGCGCTGTAGGCACCTGTTAGACCTGTGAAGAAGATTACAGATGTTCTAAAAAAAATAAATTATATAATGCATAGGGTTTAAGAAAAGAAATTTCTTTAAAACCTCCCAAAATATTATAAAAGCCCACTAATTTCTATGGCCATAGGATCAGAGGTTTTGCATCAGCCTAGAATTTTCTAATTTTGCTTGATAAAAACTGAATAAAATCTACTGGATTTGCATAACAACGTAACGTTAACATACTGAAGTGCGTACAGCTTTTTAGTTTTCCACATAGATTTTGGTCATTCCCATTAACTGAAAACTAACATGCAAATACAAGACTTCCAAAAAGACCTTATAACTCCTGATGACAAGCATGACTCAGAAGTGGTGAGGCTATTACCATGAGTTTAATACATATTTTGTTATTGTTTCTAGAATGAAGCAAAACTTATGGCCATGGTTGTATGTATTTTGTGAAAAAGTTGATTTTAAAAAGTGTACATAGCCACAAATGGGTCTGCATTTCTAATACCTAGAGCACTGATTATGATAATATGCTTAAACTTTTTTGAACCTGTTGACATAATAGATCTGTACATAGCAAAGGGAGGTAAATAGTAGGTGGTTTTTCCTGAAATCTAATTTCTAACTTTTAAAGATGATAAATAAGGGGAATACAGCCAATGTCTAAAGATTTTGAAACCTTCCTATAAAACACAGTACTGCTAGAAACAAAAGAAAATAAAATGTACAGTTAGCTACATGGAAATTTATATAAGAGGAAAAGAAAAGCTAATAAATCAGATGTGACTGCTATCAAATAATTATCTACTTTAACAGAGTTAAGTGGTAAACGTTTGTAAATGAATACCAAATGTTATACACCCATGTCTACTAAGTGTGATTGATACCACAGCTAACTGGCAATTTTCACAAGAATGGATGCTTGTTACATCTGAATAATACAGAGTTGATGAGAAAATCTCACGGTCAAAAGAACAAGTTTCTGAAAGATAATGGCTACTGAAAAGGCCCCAAGTTAGTGGCAGAAATAACAGGAAAACTGCTTTAAATTAATTAAAAAGTCAACAATACACCTTTCTCAATGCATGGCAACATTCGGATTCCAACCATCAGTTAGTAAACTCACCCTAGCATAATTTACAAACAGCGCAGGATGCAGAGCTAAAGGCGACACACCAACCCCCAACACAGAAAACTGTCTATGGAACAGCACAGAGAGGGTTCCAAAGACTGCAATGTCTGGAAAGTATTTTACGGAACATTTCCACACTTACTAGCAGTTTGTTTTTTTTTTTCATAACAGGTTGGTGAAAGCAAGAGCACAAGTCTCCGAAAGATTTCGGAAAATAAAACACCGCAGATTTCGCTGCAACTGTGCGTGTAAAATGAAGTAGATTTTAAGATGCATTCAGATATTTCACTCATCGAAAAATGCCCACTTAATTGAAAGCTTCAGCTGGAGATTAATCACTGACCCATAATACCAAATACACACAAATGTGTATGTTAACCACAAGGTTCAACGTCGCCACATTTGAAAAAAATCAATCAGAAATGAATACAAATTCTACAAGCAGTGGCATTCATTTATTACAACACCGTCTGCCATATCCATCATCGGTTTTGCCTGCCATAAGCCATTTTGCTTAAGTTTCTAGCAAAACAACAAAAAATGCAGCAGCAGGAGCCCTGGTGGATACAGCACTGATAAAACCAACAGGTCCTAGGGTTCAAGACCAGCTCAAACCACTTGTGATATTTAAAAAACACAAATGCCTATTGCACCTTAATATCATTGCACTAAAAAGAGTGGTCCTTAAGACTAAGCCCTGATGATGGCAAAAGGGAAGGATCACTAAATTTGAGTTACTCAGTAAAGTGATGGAACAACCTACCAGACAGATTTACAACTTAACTCCACTGGTCACCAGTTAACTTCCTTTTTATGGTAATGCAATTAATTACAACAGTGACAATAATATACAAAAGCAAGGCTGAGAGGACAAACCCTTGACCCTAGTATTTTAAATTATTTAGCAATTTAACTGTCTTATAAAAGAAAAAAGAACCACTACGCATACTATACATTTATCCTTAGAGAACTGAAATATAGTGCAAATACATGAAGAAAACAACATGGCACATGATCTACTAAATAAAATATTAAAAATTATTTTCTGAAGGGCTCCACATGTGGTATTAATTCTAAATATGCTTATCACATCTTATGAAAATTCTTCAAGATCCCTCTAAATCCTTTGCTTAGATATCACTGTTTCAGCTCCTTTCTCATATAGATCAGTTAAGTTCTCACACAACAGTAGTATAAGTTTGTCGTCTCTCAATTATTAATTAATCTGAAGAAAGAAAGTAGCTTAACCCAATCAAAGTGCAGTTTCAATAAGCTAATATATTAAACTAAATTAGTCATTTCATAATAACGATTGAGGAAATTAGATGTGCACACACAGGACAGGCACATTTTAATAAATGTGTAGGACAAAGCAGATTGGACAATATAATCAAATTTGTGAAAAGTTGCACACTGGAATTGATTACTTTATTTAAGCTGCACTGACCTATAATGTGTACATAATTTCTTCTGGCACTACAGTTGGAGAAAAGGGGTAAAAACCAGATGGGTTCTGTTTTAGTAACCAGCTGCCATTTGGTATAAAGCCAAGTAGATAGTCTGGCCCAACGGAAACTGCGTGAGGACTGTAGCAGGTGGCTAACCAGAAATGTCCCTTACTCTGTTTAGCTGTGGGAAAAAAATGGTGTCCAGATGGGAACCCAGCAGAGAGAGACTGATACAGAAGACACCGTTCTGTAGGAGGTTGCCATACTGAGCCAGACTCCAATGGAATTTGAACATGGGTCCTCAACCACTGCACATCAGAGCTATGGAAAAAAACATCAGGGCATCTTTTAGACTTTATTCTAAAAAAAAAAAAAAAATCACCTTTCTCATTTTACCCAACAGGAACAGAATAAATATTATTATATTTGAAATCAAAATAAGTTTTCCATCCATTTCTTAGTTTCCTAAAAATGCTGAATGCACTAGACATGTTATCCAACCTTGATGCCATTTAATTGAATTTCTAATATAGGGGAAATAACTCAAGTTACTAAATTTCAAATAATATTCTTGATGTTTAATTTATTCTGCAAAAAATAATAACCTAGCTACTAACAAAATATGGAAGAACTTACTTATATTTCACTGAAGGGGAAAAAAACTAATGTACACTACAGAAAATAGATGGTTAGTTTTGGCAGTTCCCATCATCTTGTTAGCGGAATCAACCCAAAAACTCACGTTTCAACAATCTTTCCTTGTTACCATCATCAGGTTGTAGTTCTGAAAGTGTTTTAATTGATGACGACGTTTTTTCCTCATGGCCCAGTGGTACAAGGGTCTAGAGTAGGAAAAGGTCTTAGTTCTGCTGTAACAGTAAATTCCATCTTGAATAAGGTGTGCAGGCTCAAACTCCTGACTGAGAAAGGATGTTGATCTATGAGAATGTTTCCGGGTCTTAAGCATTAAGAATACACCAAATGATTAAAAATATCAGACCCATCAAGACCTGATAGGAGTTTACAAAATATTTAGGGGGTTTTAATGAGTACAGTTAGCATGGTTATCTATAGACATTAATACTATGGCACATAACTGCAAATTAGCAGAAACTCCAGCATGGTTAGATATCTAAAAATATTTTTTTGTTTATTAATAGTGTTGTTAATAAGTAGAATAATTTACTGTTGAATGCAGTTAATAGTGATACTATTAATCAGTCTAAAAGTCATATTATTCAAAGACAATTCTCTTCCCTGTGGACCCTGGCAGAAGTCCTGTATCCTTACAACTAGCAAACAGAATAAACTTTGTGGTTACCTGGACATCTGTCCCATAGAAAGTTAAACTTTTTTATCAAGTAATATTTTATTGTTGTTGCCAATGGCGTCAATCCTGGGGATGCAGTAGGTGCACTTGCACCCTCTATATTTTAAAGCAACTCCAAAATGCTATTTTAAACATTTTTATTCATTCTTTAAACTCAAAAATACCAAACTCACTTTTCACTGCAAGCACAATTTCATGATTTTTTAAATAACATACAGTACAGTATTTCCCTCCCTGTTGACGCCATTGTTATGGCATTGTTATTGTTGCTTTCTAGGGTTTCAAGATAGAGGAGGAAATTGCACAACAGTAAAGGGATTGGCTAGGAAAGAAGAATGGAGGTGGCTACCATCCAATAGCCTTAAACCAGGCAGCTATGATGCGGGTTATTGCGTAACACTGGAAGAGAGAGTGAGGTGCAAGAGCCATGAGGTAGAGGGACAATAGATGCATGTGAAAGAATGGTACCAGTTCCAGCTTTGTTCCATAATCATTGAACAGCTATTTGAGGTACAAAAAACCAAACTAGAAATCACCAGGCTTCACCAACATCTGAACACTCAGTTAAAAGAGATCCCTCACCCACCAATTCAAAGTTCTCCTCTTTCCTGCCCATGTGCATCCTGACTGGTTTCTCACTACTGTTCAGTGCTGACATTTCAAAGAGAACCACCTCAAGGACATTCAATAAATACCGTACTTCTACCCATAGTTAACCTGCCCTCTGATCTTGCAATCACATCAGTATCTATATATATATTATATATATATTTTTTTTTTTTTTTTTTTTGAGATGTGTATTAAAATTGATGATTTATTCAAACTGTTTTCTGATTGATTTAACAAACATTGACAGTAACCACCATATATGAATGAACTTGTCTTTTTGTTTTAGAATTGTATGCAATAGAGCATTCAATCACTGGCTTTTCCAAAAGTGATCTACCTAAAATCTCAAATAAATTGGAAGAGTTTTTGTCTTTACCTTCTACTTCAGCAGCTGCACATTAGATTCCAGTTAGTCAAAATCTCATGTCTAATCCTATCCAAAGGGTCTTTCTCCCACACTAAGCAAAATATTTCACGAATTATGGTATCAAATGTTTCCATGTTTAGAATTTGATGTTGAAAAAATGCTGCTTTCTGTCATCTATGCAGGCAAATATCAAAGCAAAATATCAAGCTTCCATCAAAATCAGATGACACGTTTACCAAGAAAGGTTTTAACTCATGGAACAAAGCTCACAAAGTTATAAGTGGTCATGACCGATGTCATGCCCATAACGATGCCGTGTGTAAATTCCAGCAACTATTGTCAGATGTGAATATTCGAGATCAGCTAAGCTTACAATGTGAATCTGAAAAAAAAAATTCAAGCTACACACTGGTGATACTGGCAAGTAAATGCGTTAGCTAAATAAGACGACACAAGAAATTTACCAGAAATTAAAAATGAGATCCCAGAACTTATGGCTCAATCATCATTAGAAAAATTTAGCAAAATTATGAAGGAAAAAAAAAATATACTATTCCATAATGGAAGATGAGACAGTAGATATAACAAGTATTGAACAAATGTACATTATGGTGAGAACTGTTTCTCAGAGTTTGAAAGTGGATGAGTTCATGCTAGAACTTTGTTGTTGCTGTTTCAATTTAGATAATGCATATATCTGTGGACAATGTTGTGATGGTGATCAGCTATGAGTGAACAGTTAAAAGGGGTGACAAAGCAAGTTTAAGCAAGACACAGAGCATCGGGTTTTGGCAACACATTGTCAAAATCACTCATTCAGCCTGGCAGTTCCAGACATCGTATCTAAAATTCCTGTAATGTAGGACTTCTTAAATCTTGTCAATGACCCGATGAACTCTTTTTTAGCAACATCCCTGACTGCTGTGCTGCTGTGCAAAAAAGATGCCACAGAATTCCGCTGCTTCCAAGGTTACATAAAGCTGCTGCTGTGTTCGTTCCCACCAGATTTACAATCTGATTCTATTCACTGGTTGGTATGCAGAAACAAAAACCAGCTCTACGATCTGTCGCCTTATCATAAAATAGACAGGAAATGGCTACACCAAGTAATTCAATGACTGTGTTCTACCTCATGCTGGTTATTTCTGTTGAAATCTTCAAGCTGACTGATAACCCCCTGGAAACAGCTGCAAAGCTGCACTATTTCTGTTGGAGAGGTGAAACTCTGTCAATTCATGAAAGCTATAGTCTTGGAAAAAAAAAACAAAAAAACAACGATACAAGATTTCTTACGACCGTTTTCAGCAACTTGTCTTGAGAGGTTCTGATGTACACGAGCCAAGAATTCCTTGACAAAAATCAACCTCTCTCTCTTTTTTTTCATCCTATTCCTGGAAAAAAATTCTGAGGACAGCCATGAATACTGCGGCTTAGTTGTTTTTTTTTAAATTATTGATAATAAATCTCTTGTTTGACTAGAAGAACTGAACCAAAAGGTAGCTCTATCCTGCAAGGAATAAAAAAAAATCTTACAAGCATCCTGGAATAATGTGATATTCCTAAAGCTGATGTCACCAATATAATGAAACAACATGGTGATGACCCTGACCCTTGCTGCCTGATTGCACAGCTGTAAAGTGGTGAACAAAGAATATTGATTGTGATGAAAATGAGAACCTGAGGTTGATCTCGACAAAAAACATGAATTAGTTGGGGGGGAGGGTTTTGAAGGTCATCAAGTTATGTTCATTTTGTCTTGTGAAACCAGCCTCAATAGCAACACATGAGAGAAATTTCTCACATCTGCCTCATGTGAAAACCTACCTAAGATCCACCCAGAATCAAGCCAGGATTAACCATCCACTTTTTACTAAATGTGCACTAAACTGCAATGGGCTGGCACAGACCTTCAAATCTTAAAATGATAATAAGAAAAAGTGCATTTTCCTGATTACACTGAATGAAATTTCACAAAAATGCACAATAATTCTGCTTGTTTAAGACCATGAATATTTTTAGTATTATTTTCCACATAAATATTAGTCATTAATAAAGAATTTTCTAAAAGTGATAAAAATGGGTTAGAAAATGTACCTTGCACTTAAACAATGATAATAAATTTATGGCTAAAGTTGCTGTCTGAGTGACCACCCATTAATCCAGAATAAGGATCCCTTAAAGTAAAAGCGACTTAACTTAATTTCAGTCATGCTTGAGGTGTTTACTCCTAAAGTGATTAATTTACATCACCAAGGATGGAGTTTATGCCAAGCCAAGTATTTCGACATCCCATTAATCTTTTGGCGGTTCACCAGATGGATAAGTACCCAGTTTGAATTAGTAGACAACAAGTTTTGTCAGAGACTACCACGTTGAAGAGGAAGTAGGGGGGACAAGAATGAAAACCAAGATCCAAGCTAAGTCACGTGATTATAAAATAACCAGGTAAGTGATCATTTCTGCCTCTGTGTGCATACAAACCAGATTGCATACTAGTTTTCCAATGGTTATTAAAAGATGTTCCAAGTTATGGATCTGCTTGTTGGCAGAGAACAAGCAGCAATAAAATTATGACTAGAGAGAGAGTCGAGTCGAGTCAGACTAGGCATTTCCCAATTAGTGGCAACAGAAATTAATGAACCCACATTTAGAAAGTGTCTTTTATTGGAGTAATTATCAGGGTAGACTTCCGAGTGTGTTAAGCATCTACTGCAAATTAACATCACCTCCACTTCTGAACTGCATATCCCAAGACTAAGCCCAGAGAGAGAGAGAGAGAGAGGAGAGAGAGAGAGAGAGAGAGAGATCGAGAGAAATCCACTGAAATACAAGTTTATTGGTCAGTCATGTAACCAGTGGTGGGATTCAGCCGGTTTGCACTGGTTCATGAGAACCTGTTCTTGGAATTTCATGAGTTCCGCGAACCAGTTGTTAGCCCTTAACTTATTTTATCATCAAAATATAAAGCATGAATCCAATTATTCTTGCTACATATCGCATGATTCATCTTGGTTTTAGAAATATCTACGGTAACTTTCTATGGCTGCAGAAAATAGATAAAACATCCCTTGTTAGTATGTGAAATGTTCTATAATTATGCACAGCCACTAGCGGACCTGAGGTGCGCGGCCCCCATTACTCTTCGAATATGAAATAAAAAATAAATGAAAAAATCAAATTTTGGCAACATAATCAATGGTCGGCTGCTTTCTAGGGGCCATTTCAAATGAGTTTATCATCTGCTAATTATATTTAGCATTGGTTTGCTGCAGAAAATCTGTTAGTATATCCGATACTTTTGAGCACATTGGACTTTTAAAGCACTCAGAGCTAAAACAGTTGACTTAGTACTTTAAAAGTTACAGTATTTTTTATGCTGAACAATGGAGAAAATTAGTTTTGAGCTTGTAATTTGCCATTGTATCTGCTGGTTCGACATTACAGATTGAACAGTTCTTGCATGATAAACTGTAAGAAATTATTAATACTTATAATTTCAAGACTTTAAATGTTAAAAAGTATTGTGTTATATAATTATGAAATAATTACGTGAACATTACCAGTTACACTTGTTTTCATTACCCGCATTATAGTACTAGGCCATTAATAATAATTTTTTAGATATTCATTTTTGCACATTTAATTTGTAATTCCTACTCCTATTACAAGAGGTATCTAAAATAATATTTGTTAGATATGGTTGTAGATGTTTTTATGCTACTACCTTCTGATTATGAAAATTATTCTCGTAATTACCATTGAAGAAAAACGCTGTATTTTACATTGCGCAGTGAAAATATTGTAGCAATCCTAATACCTAGTGAAGCAATATTTTACATTTCAGACTTCAGCCCTTAAAATTAAGCGGCAACAAAATATACTAGAGTTCATGTGAAAAATCCCAAGAACTGAAAGTTTAAAGGAAGAAGCCAGTGAGGACGTAACAGTAACATAGCCATCTTTGATGAATAATACTGATGAAACTTCTGCTTCTGATACTGTGCCACTTACAGATGAGGCAGATGCCACATCATCTCTTCCAGACTGCTGGAGTATGAAGCAATATGAGGAGTTCCAAAAAAAATATGGTGGATTGATTGTTTGTAGCAAGAAACTTGATTGTGATCACTGTGCCAAATTTGATTCCTTAAACATGAAGGGAATTCACGTTTCAATTGAATGGGGAAGCTGCAGTGTTGAAGCCTCAGGGAAGGATAAAACCATCCAGCAAGCATCTCTCAGGAAAAAAATGAGAGAGCATTTTTCATCAAAGGCATAGTGTTTGTGTAAAGCAACTACAGGATCGTGCAGATGATGCAATTATAAAATGCATTGATAAAATGAACCAGAAACATTTTGCCTCTACATGCAAAGTTTTCAATACAGTCTACAGTTTAGCAAAAAGAAGCAGGCCATTTTCTAATGGTGAAGATGAGATTGAGCTTCAAATAAAAAATGAAGTTGACATGGGTGTTGGACTTCATTCTCGCAAAACTGCTGTGAAAATAGTTGGTCACATTGGAAAGGAGATAAAAAATTAAATATTTACCAAAATTATTAAACAAAATTTAAAATTCTGTGTCATCGTGGATGAAGCTTCAACCAAATCTAGTAAGCCTGTGGTTATAATTTTTTTGAAGATTGAAGATTGTGATCTATCACCAACAATTTTCTTTGATTTGGTTGAATTGGAAGGACAGGGAGCAGAAACAATATATGCATCTTTGTTAAAGAGTTTGCATGATGGTGGATTTGATAATGAATATTTGAGAAATAATTTGATTGCTTTCTGTTCAGATGGGGCAAGTGTAATGCTTGGCCGCAATTCTGGGATAGGCATTAGACTTAAAAATGATTTTCCTAACATTGTCATTTGGCATTGTTTAAATCATCATTTGCAACTTGTTTTGGACGATTCTGTCAATGATATAAAACAAGTGAATCACTTCAAAATATTCATGGATAAAATCTACACAATCTTTCACCAATCAAACAAAAACCAAATGCAACTCTTCAAAATTTCAGAATAACTTGGACAACAAATTCTGAAGATAGGTAGAGTTCTGGGACCAAGATGGGCTGCCTGCAGTCTAAGATCTGCACTTGCTGTGTGGCATGCTTATCCAGCATTGTACAAATATTTCTCTAGTGAGACAAAACATTCAGGGATAGGTGCCCGTCTTTGCAACAAGCATTTCTTGGATGATTTGGCACAGATGATAGACATACTGCAAGAAATTTCTTTACTTTCTAATGCCCTTCAAGCTAGAAGTTTAACTTTGCCAAGCGCTGAAAAAACTAATAAAAAGGTCCATTAAGGCATTTGAAATGCTCAAAGAAAGTAAGGGAACCTTTGAAAAGGAAATTGATGTCAGAGTTACTTCAGACGCCTTTAAGGATATTCAGTTCGTTGAAAACAACAAAGTTGTTAGCCTTCCTCATCAAAAGCTACTGGAGGCAGGCAGTGATAGGAAATGAAAAACAGGTTGATGGACTGTGATCATTTAACATCAAAGAACAATGAACAAGAAAATGACAACAAAATTCATGAATTGATAAACTTGCTTGAGCCAAATTCGTGGAATATTGAAGATGTTGTTGTACCCTGGAAAGCTGCAGAAGAAAAACTGAGCGAATTCAGTGAAGTTTTCCATCATGAAATCAGCATTAATGATTTCTGTGACTATGTGGAAAATGTCCTACAAAATTCCAACCACCCTGTGATTCCTCAAAGTGTACAAAAGGTTAAAAATATTGTCAGTACTATTGCTGTCAGTTCTGCAGAGGCAGGAGGTGGTTTTTCAAGAATGGATATATATACAGTCGACCCACGCGTAATCGCAGTTCGGCATTCGTGGACCCGGTTATTCACGGAATTTTCCTTAGAACCTAACTAATAATTGTTCATGGAAATCCCCGCATATTCGCAAATATCTTCCGCAATTTTTTATGGCTTTTTAACGCTAAATTATTAATAACAATATAATTTATTAATTTTGTAATATAAATACTAACGTAAATTCAGCAAAATATCAATATAAAATAAACGCTATAGGCTGGAGGTTTGAAAGTAGCCAATCCGAGAGCGTTATTCATTTCTCCTCGCTGCTGATTGGCTGGTGCCCACGAGGCACTGTCTCAGGCAGATGCAGCCCAGCATCATCCCAGTTTACCGCGTGTAGCTATCTCGAGTGTTTCTCTGAGTGTTGTATTTTTTATTAAATTATTATTATATATTAACTTATATTTTTTTATTATATTTTACGTTATATTTTGACGTTTATAGGCATTTTTATGGACCACGTCCAATATTCGCGGTTTTTCACTCTTCGTGGGAGCTCTAGGAACGTAACCCCCCGCGAATACCTACCGGGGGACAACTGTATTCAGATAAAAGAAACCACCTTACAGTTGAGAATGTAGCAAACCTTATGACAATTAATCTGATTGGACTCATGGGATGCCACTCCTTTGGTCAAAATATGGCTTAGAAAAAACCACTCTGCTGATGACAACAACAGGGTCAAACAAAAGAAAGCTAAAGACATTGATGACAATCAAGTGGCTATTTGGAAATTTTTAAAGTGAAAGATTACAAATGTTAAATTAATAAACGACTCGGGTAAAGAATTTTTGTTATTATTTTTTTTGCCAAAATGGTAACATTCAATGGAAATGCAGCAAACACTAAAGTATTTTTATTTTTACCTAGCTCAGAAAACTGAAGAATACATAAAATCATAAAATTTATAAACAGTAATATGTATAATTAATAATAATAGTAATAATAATTCAAAAAGCACAAACAATCAAACATATACATAGATATATCTTCGTATTACTTAGTTCATTAACCATATAGTCTAATATAGAGTCTCTTCAATGTTATTATAGTGATGCTTTAACCATTGTTTAGACATTTTTTTTAATTTGGGAAATAATTATAATTAATAATTTGATTTGCTAAACTGTAGAATGTGGCAGGCCGGCAGCCCAAAGATCAACCTTTGGACCTATATCGGGCCAAACCGACAAAATGCTTTTTGTGAGAGAGAGAACCAGTTGTTAAAATATTTGAATCCCACCACTGCATGTAACTAACAATATGAGATATGCCTTAATTCACCTTATACTTTCTGTAAATGACATCACAGAAATTATAACTAATTACATTTTTTAAAAAAAAAAATTGTATTTATGTTCTCAAAATTTCTGGATATTCTTAGCAAATGAGGTGGTTCTGTAGTGGAAAATGTTTGGTAACAATTAGAGATGGTCTACAGTCTTGCAAGGCTTCAGTTAAGATTTTTCTAAAGAAAAAAAAGAAAAACTTTTAATCCTATAGAAAAAACTGAGGAACAGTCAGTCTGTTTTCTATCTTATCAATACTTTGCATAATTAAAACAAGTACGTCGACTGTTGTCATTGGTTTTTTAAATTATTTATTCAGGTGGATAAAAAATCTCATCTTAAAAGAATGGAATGGCTCTTCCAGTAACAAAGGTGCAGCTGACTTTGTACAAGTTTCCCTGAATGGAGTGTGTTACTACTTTGTCACAGTCGGTCAAAGATGACGATAAAAAGTGGCGAAAATTAATTTACAGGTAGTATTGTTGTGCATAAAAATAAGAGAGAAAAATCAAAAATAAATAAATAAAAACAGTCCATGGCAAAGAGGACCCACCTGTAACTTCTGGTACATTTCCAGGTTGAGAGCCTTTATGTCCTCCAGTTGCTTTCGCAGGGAAATCACTGTGTCCTGTTTTTCATGAATGTCCTTCTCCAGCAGCCTCAGAGCCATCTCTATCTCAGTCTTCATGCTGATCTGTAGCTCTAACTCTTTCTCTATGTCCTAAGTGGAAAGATTCAATTTAAAATTACATTAGTAAACATAGCCCCTTTGCAGTATCATAACTAGGAAATGGTACAATACATCTTCATGTATGTCTGTGTGTCAGGGGAGAGATAGGAGTAGCCAATGAAGAGAAAATAATAAATGTTGACAGAAAGTGGTGTATTTCTACCTTATGATCAATGAATCCCTTTCTGCTTTATCATCCATGATAGGAAGCTGTAATTAATGTTGAAAACAGATAAATGCAACATATCCTGGGAAATGTACATAACCTCACATCAGATTGTCCCCTTCAACATGGGTGGTGCCTAAATAACAACTCAGGTAAACATGAGCCTATTATAAACAGTACACTGCCAGGTCAAGATTGAGTATTCTAGATGGCCACTGCACATTACAGCGCCTACTAATAACCTTATCATCAATAAATGTTCAGGTAAGAAGCTGCTTCACAGGTAATGCAATGTGATGGGCAGGGTGGTGCACCATTCTGCATGAAAATGACTGTCTAGGAAAACCATATGTACCTGGGGAGTTTGTAGAAGTGCTCCTGCCAAAAGATGACATTACCTGCCAAATCTCTTTGAAAATCTGGTGATAAAAGATGCAGTAAATTCGCACCAGATGGTCCCTTCAAGAAAATGTAGAGGCTCATCAATGCAAGGATTTTCAGTTATTCAAATCCTGTGACTGTGTGTATTCATCACAACATGAAGGGTGGACCATGGTTTGTCACTCCACAAGACACTTGCTCAAACACCGGCTGGACGATTTACTGTAACCAGTTCCCCTGCATGAACTATGGGTGATGTCCAATGTTATTTAAAGCACCTTGTGAAAGGTAGACCATGGTACGTCTGTTTGTCTAGCTGCATGATATGTACTGCTTGCTCGTGCCATGTTGGTTGAACACTGCTCCCTCTTCTGTCCCATGCACAATTTCTGCAGATTTTCCCACAGGGGCTGTTGGCTTCTCCATTCCTTAACCCCTCCCTGTTTCACCAGATTTCTCACACAGGTACTGTATGAACCTCAACAAAGACTTTCCTCTGTAGAGTAGAAGCATAAGACTTTTCCTACAATTTCCTGATTTCCACAGAAAAGTTGCTGAACAATTATGCAAATATGAACTAAAATTATTCCCAATCGTGTCCAAATTTCACATTTGTAGACATTAGGTTGTTTAACCTTTACCATGAATTATTTGCAAGTATTGCATTATTATTATTATTATTTAGATTTGTTTAGCACAAAGAAATTGCTATTTTGATCATGATACCTTTACTTAAGACCTTTATTTTGCTCAAGAGATATAAGTTTCCTTTTATTCTTTACATGCTATTGTGAGTAAATTTTAGGTTCAATGTCTTACCTGAATAACTGACTGTTGTCACTATTTGAATGTTTCATTCACTTCTTCACTAATACAACAGGTTGTTATTGGCAGCTAAGCAGTAATCAATGAGGGCTGCTACTTTATTTGCAATATTAAAGCAGAACTGACTCATTGAATTAATGTAAATGATCTGAGCCAATGTATACACCTGCCCTCTTGCGGCCCTCCACCTGCAGAAGTCCACGTAGGTGAGACTCTTTTAAGTCATACCCAGGACACAAGAGAGACTACTAGAACTCCTGTTTAGTTGTGGGGAAAAAACTCATGCAGAACTGGTAAAGAATGACGAGAAGAAACCATACTACAGAAAGTTTACCAAACTAAGCTGGATCTCAGTGGGATTCAAACCCAGACTCTACAGTCACACACTCAACCATCTTCTGCCCCATCACAGTATGCCTTAAACTGATTCAGGTGTTGTGTCACTGATTACTTGAGTTTAAAATACACTTTTTTTAAAATGTCATTTTAATGAAAGACAAAATTAATCTGGAGAAAATTCTGGCAGCCAAATGACTGAGAATCATGGAAATCAATGGGAACGTTGTTGACAAACAACTAAACTCAGATAAAAACTTTCCATTTTGGTTCATTAGTATCATGTTAACTGCACTTCTCGCTTTCAGGTTTCTCTTAAAATGGAAATTTTTCTTCCCTGATGTTAGATACCAAGTTGGGGGGGGGATTACAAATGGATGCACAGCAAACTTACCAGCCTTATGCTTGTTTCATCTTCTAATTTTTTCTTCGCAGTTGCATACAAACTGTCAAGACCGGCTCTTGACGTCTGGTAGGTGGCTCTCTCTGTGTCGATATCTTGTCTTGTAAGCTGAAAGCATGCAAAAAAAATGTTAATAATACATTAGACTGAGAGAACACTGGCATCATCATCATCAAAAATTTGTGCATGGGCAAAGACCGAGTGAAAAAAAAACTTTACCTTCTGAACACTTTAGTACCCCTGAATTGTTATTTACTTTTGCTAATCTAGTTATTCCTGGAGTGAGTTTATGGTAATGGCAAAATTACAGCAGTCATTTGAAGTAGGAGTTAATTCTAGCCCCTGGCCTTTCTTAACCCACAGGAAAACAATAGCAAAACATACCTCCAGCTGCCTTTTGTGTTCTGTGAGTAATAGCTCCTTCTCATTTTTCAACATGTCGTTTTCTTCCTGCAAAGTGAGAATAGTGTTCTTCCCTATTGCCAAATCTTCCTTCATCAGGGCATTGGTTGTCTGAATACTCTCCATCTTCTGTTGGAGGTTGGTGACAGTGGCACTGCAACATACAACACTGGAGTTCACACTCAATTTCGGCATACTTAGTGATGTCATTAAAAGACCAATATGAATTTTAAAATGCAAATTAAGACTTGATAATTCTCCACAAAAAAAACAAACAAACATCCAAATATCAAACAGCTTAATGTTCATGGAATACCAATATTTGTTTTATGGAATTTCCATGACACGTGGCACACTGAGTTAGTACACATTCCTTTAACATGCTCAAAGTTACTCCATCAATCTTTGCAGCTGCAATTTTCCTTATGGGTTTTCTGTAACATACCCATCACTTTACGTCAGACCCTAACATATTTCTTGCTGACACTATTTCCTGCATGTAGCCATACTGCCACCATTTTCTTCAGAAAACTTAACAACTTCCAGCTTAAAAGCTGCTATGTACAACTCGTGCAACTTTACAGAAGGAATTTTGAGATGAGGTAGAAAATTTGTTGGGAATGTTAATACACATAATTAAGATTGAAAGAAGACAGAATGTAGTCGCTGAGTGTGCGCTTGTTATTGATTGAATGATCTTGCATGCTTCGGCGAGTGCATTAATAGGGAATTTCTCACCTAATCAGCAAACATTCCAGGCAATAATTTCTGTTGTCTTTTTCAAAAGGAACAATTTTCCAGTTTATTTCAGAAAATAAAACCCTTTTTTATTTTTTTCATTAAAGAAATTTAAATGAGTCTATCCATAGATAATTTGAATGTGAAGTCAAAGCCTGGAATTCTGAAGGAAAAAGAGTAGCAATTTATAGATAAAAAATATGGTACTAAAAAGAACCTGTTCATTTCATGGTAGGAATGTTTTGAGCTAATCTTCGCCGACTGCTTAGTGAACGGTAAGTTTGCCTGTAAATTTACAACATTACTCCTCAAAACGTGGAGCCAATTTTGAACTATGCCTCATGCTCAGATTTTCAGGAAAAAAGTCACATAAAGTAGCAGATCACCTGTTTCAGATACTAATGATTCAGTCATAATATCTGTAGCTATTTGCTGTTTCTTCACAGGCAAAATTACAACTATATACTTTGGTCTGTGTGTGGTCTTCTCTAGATATTATTTCACGTGCACAGAAATTATCACAAAGAAGAAGAGCAGCTCTCAAAATGTGTGTTCTTCTGTGCTTAAGCTAAAAGGGCCACCAGTCAGAATATCAAATTTAGTGAATCTGCAATTTCACTTCCCAAATGACATTTTAAACAATTTAAGAAACACTAGGAGGGTGTGTACAACAGTGTGAACAGCCGTAAGCCACCCAGGGCTCATGCACACATATCTAAGCAGCACATTCTCCAACTACTCGCCAACAATGGTGACAACACACACACAAAGTCAGTCCATGTCAAAATTACAAGGCAAAAATGAAAGCCTACACCAACAGATTTTTTTCTCATCTCCTAAAATTTCAAACAACCGACCTACCAATCCACTAGGAGAAAAGTAATCAGAGAATCTTACTTTAGATGCCTGTTAAGCTCTTCTAGGTAGTTCTTCTGATCTAGAATCGTTGCCATCTTGGATTTTCCTTCAGCGCTGAAAAATACAAACAAAACTGTAAAAACACATGGGGTTGGTTCTGGATCAAATAATCATTGCCAGATTCACATCTCCACCCAAGCCTGTCCATATTAGTAGATTCCCTCAGACTAAAAATAAATTGTGATGCAAAATGAAAAAAAAAAAAAAATTAAAATGCATCCCAGCTGTAGCAGCAACCGTTAGATCAAAGTTACTTTCAAAAAAACAACAAAAACTAACAGGAACAATGTTTTGTTATTACATTCAGGAACCCGTGCTACGTGTTTGTTCATTTCTATGATCTTATTATCACTTCTAACAACTGATAGTGCTAAATTGGCATATTTCGATGAATGACCTAAAGATTAGCATTTAAGAAGAGCCAAGACCAAGTTAGCAGCTACTAAAAAAGAAGACAGAGAAACTCTCCAGTAGCTATTCACACCTCTTACCTGTCTGTGTCCGGAGAAGTTTCTGTGTACTTGTTATCCCGGAGATACAAGCTAAAATCGATGACTCCCATCTGAAAGAAGATTATTTCAGGTGTTCAAAATCAAAGCTGCTCTAAAAGACAACACACTACCTCAGCTGGTACCAGAGTTATGAGAGGTTTGTCTCCAAGTATGCAAGTCCCCCTTGCGAAAACAATAGTGGTGTTCCAAAAGCCCTCTAACAGTTACCTGTACTTTGACTGACTTATTATTAATCTTGTCATTCAGATGAGAAATTCAAAAGACATGGTCTAGTAAAGACATTAAAATAACCATTGTAGGCAGGAAGAAAAATCAAACCACCAGGCGATTTATCAGCAATGTGCACCATTTTAAGAAAATAAAACTCTTTCTTCTTTTCTTTTTCAGTAATTTATATTGTCTGGAGAATACAGGTAACCAACCAACTTCTCCAATTAGTCATATCAAAGCAACAGATACTGACAAATTTCTGGATGCGGATTCTTTGTTTTCTGCATTTCCTCATTTTTTTCTATTGATGATTCATATTAATAGCAAAAACTTTCTAATAGGAATCAAACGACACTAGATACTACAGTGGTAGCCAAACATATTGGATCATCTGAAGTAATTCTGATTTTCTTAAAAGTGTAATTATAGCAGGACTAATTCAATGTTGAAGGCATTGTCTTTGTTTCTGATTTATTATCATGTATATATTTCTTTAGTTATAATAATGTTCTTAGTGACAACAACATTGCAAAGTACACATTTGTTAAAGTTCATTGCTGCACCACCACAAGGAATTACTACATTACAGATGTTTATTTAGTACAGGAGTCCCAGGAATATCAGAACAAGCTTTATGGCTTCTGCTGTAACAGAGATTCAGTGAATACACAATATTTGGCTTAAAAAGCATAAGGTGGTACAACAGTCTTAGTCCCAATGTATATTTGCATAAAGATTTTACAATTGAAGAGATGTAACTCTCTATTTTCTTATTTATTAGCTAACCAGAGATTCTGGCATAATAGCTATAAGTTCTTCAAATTTGCTGGCTTTTCTGCTGCTTGCTTCAGAATAAACTAGAAACCTTGTATATGCTGCAAGAGGCCCCATCCTCCACCTACCCAATAGGACATTGTACTTGATGTTCTTCATGTTAATAAATATTTTCTTTTTCACAGGTACAGTAATTACATATCAGATATTATCTCTTTACACCTGTTATTGGTAAAGTTGGAGAGTAAATTAACCAGCCTGTGAATGGCAGGAAGAAATCCAGATGATTTCTGTTTGGCCCATCAGTAGATGTTTTGTACAGATCTCAAGCATGGAGAAATGGAACAGACAGAAATGCAGAGAGCTCTGTGATGTACATACTAAGAATACTACATTTATTAGATTTTCAATGTTTTTAACTATTAGGTGATTAATTATCACAGCAAAAGTTGACAATGGAGATTTAAGCTAATTAAATAGGTTGCTCTGGAGTTATAAACATATCTATGACATAGAAAACAGATCAATAATTTTATAAATCCAAGATGCATTTTTACTTTATTTTTATAACATAAAACATGGATTATTTTAACCTCCGAAAGCAGCCCAGGGAATAAGTGAATAATTATTAACTCTTGATCAGCTCTTCAAGAACATGAAGATGTTACCTGTATACATTGAAACGTGAATGACTCACCAAACACTAGCAAGATAATTTACTACATGAAACTGCAAACAAGGATGGTTGAAACAGCCACCATCTCATACCTGATTCAGAGCTCCATTGACTAATTAAAAGTGATATGCACAGCACATATCCACAATATGATTTCATGTCGTCTCTGAATACTGGCAAACAGTATATGTAAAGTAAACCAGAAATGTTTAGTACTAAATTAAAATTTCTACAGCCTTTAGAAATTAACCTAGTATTAAATAAAACTTCTGTATTAAATTACAAAATCTAATTGTCTTTATGACTTACCATAGCAATATATAAAACTTTCTGATAGCATTTGTAATTTTACCTCAAAGCAAATAAGTAATTAAGTTCATGTTTAAATTAAATATTTTGTCATTTCTTTGGTCTTGTCATCATTTATGTTTTTCCTGATTAAGTGGATGTTTATTCCATGCTAATAAAGTTCAGGAAGTCATAGCTAAGAACATGATCCAAGAAGAGACAACTGCTCCTCTTGAAACACTTCCCATTTTGTGTCCAATTCCAAAAAAAACAAACAAAAAAAACAATGGATTCTTAAACAAAACAAAAACGCTTCCAATAGGTGTGCATAAAGAGAATGGCTTGGATTCTTACCGGCTGGTCAAAATCCTCCTCTTTAATGCACAGGTTACAGTCGATGACATTTAGCCCCACAAGTAGGCCAGCAATCATGATGCCTTCATCCTCTATCATAATAGCACCAGACTCATAAAATTCACTAGAAAGAAAAACAAAACAACAATAAAATAAAAGGAGCAGCAGAATAAACAATAAAACACTAAATAAGGTGAAAACCCTAATAACCTGACTTGTAAGGAAACAGACAGACAAAAGGAAAATCATCTAAAAAGAAGCCATTAGGTATTAATTCAGTGGCTAGGTTCAGTAATCATACAAAATACTCCAATGTAAGCAACCAGTACAACATTAAAGTTCAATTTTCATGATATAGAAAGCCTCTCCACTGTTTTTTTTTTGCTAATTATTCAGTTTTAGTAATAATATCCGTGTTAGCTGATCAATAATTGCTGATTTAAGTAATTGTCCTTTTAAAATATTAACAAGCTGCCAGTTCTACAGAAAAGCAAGCAGCAGATCCTCAACAATTAAAACAGAAAAACAAAAAAAAAACATCAAGGAACATCTCATCTTGTCCTCACTACCCAGCCATGAAGATCCTTTGTTATGGTAGAAAGAAAATACTTTCCACTTCAAAAGACTGAAAAGGCCAGCACAGATGTGTTTATGTGCACCTCCATCTTCCACAGACAGGGGATGCTGGCTTTTTCTTTCCACAGGTGGACATGAAACCTCCTCCTCAATTCAGAAAAGTTGGTGCTTTTTGAATTATAATTTAAAAGCTTTTGATTTTAAATACTGTACTAGGTTATGTTTGACAAACTTTCAGAATAGTTCTGAATCTGTTTTTAGACCAGTATTATCTGTGCAGTTTGATCTTCATCTAATTATGTGCAGGGGTATCAATCCTGCCTTTGGAAGAGAGTGGGGGGGGGCACTTAACTGTATATAGGCTGTTCATGTATGGAGGAAGTGGTAACCAAATGAATGAATGTATATGGGATTTTACCATCTCCCCCTCCAACTTCAAGACAAACTGATGCTTGTGTTAATCTAGATAGATTTGCAATAAAACTTGGTGTAAAATGGGAAACAGAGAAAAAGAATATTCCAGTTTTCCATTTGCTTTTATGAAGCCTAATGACTGTCAAAATGGCAGATTATGCAAATTAATCAGTACATCCCTAGCTAGAACACCATTTTCAGATGTGATCATATTCAGATTGAAAGTAGCAACATCCAATACAAATAAAACTTTCATCACCATTTCACACACACACACCTTTGAAGAACAAGCCTTGACCATACATTAGGAAGGTGGAGATATAAAATAACTTTTGATATGCAAGTCTGAAAACCTAACAAGTGTGTGTGTGTGTTTTAAAAAATATTAAACACTTAAACATTCTATGTATGTTTAATAACATAAAAATATCTTTCCCTTAGTTTCTTACTAGAAAAAAGGTTAACATTTAGCACTGTACTGCAGCAACTTAAGTTAATGGATTTAGTTATGCACATGTGAAAGACCTAGTGAATCTACGAATGGTATCCTGCACTTTATATAACATCTCTGATGGCTTATTAAGAATCACCAGGGACCATGCAGAATCCACACAGCAGCTCACCAAAACCTTTTGCAATGGAATGTTTTGAAAAATGGTAGACAAAAACTTGACTTGGCAACAGCAGCAAGCATTGATTTCTTACCTTAACAGGTCTTCTTTCTTCTCAATTATCATCTTGAAGTAATCAGCCAAGGTCTTCTGCATCAGAGCCAACCTCAGCCATGCTCGAGCCTTACCCAATGGCGTTCTGCCAAATTTCAAAGAAAATTTAAGAGTTTAAATTTAAAAAGAAAAAAATTACTAATTTTGTTGTTTGTTTTTTTTTAAGATGGTAATTCATTTTGAATGCTAGTGAATGAATACTTAAAACCAAAAAGATGATAACCAAACTGTTGTCTAAATACATTTAGAGAACAACATTAAAGCATATACACATGTAGATAACAGTAATGATCTACACACACACATACACACTACAGTATGTACAAATATAATTCTGATATGTTGTTTTTCTTACACAAGCTGTAAACACAAGTACAAAATACTAAACAAGTATGGTTTAAAGGTTACAGTATTTAGGTATCTAGGATCTTTGAATAAATTAGAAAAGGATTACATTTTCTTCATAGTTCAGCAGGGGTCTCTCTAAAAACCTACCACTGAACTCACCTGAGTTCTTACCAGTCGAGTACAGAGCCTTTTCTTTAAGTAAAGCGATTTTCTGTTAACCAAGAACTAGATACTTCTGTGATATATATTTTTTCATAGCTCTCACAAGAACATTCTTGTTCATAAACAGGCAGAAGAAAAACACTGATTGTTCCTTCTCAATAATAAAAACATAACAATGAACCAAAATGGCAACAGTTAATGTTGCCAGTGCTCATAAAGAGAGAGAGAGAGAGAGAAAACATACTTAACGTTGGGCATGTCTCTGACACTGGTCGTAATCTCAGCTGCTTCTGGTGCAAATTTTTCGACAGTTTCCAAGACTCCCCAGAACTCCCTTTTGTCACGAAGAATTCCCTTCTTGGCTGAAGTGGAGGGAGGGAAAGAAAGACTGACGTGAACAGCAAAGAAGAAGAAACAACAACAACATACATGCACCTGCTATTACAAGCAACAGGACTTTTCTAAAGCAGCAGTCAGCTAAACAAATCCTCGCCAGTTACCCTGTAGTGGTTCTAATTAGACATGCCCCACCATCACACCCAGCAAAAGTTTAGTCAGGTAACAGATGGCAGCAGCTTTCACCCTTCAGCAAAATTTAAGCACATTTTCCACCCATACAAAATTGCCTGAATGGAAAAAAAATAACAGTAAAATTAAGACATCCTAGATTCTCTCCTTTTTGCAGCATATATACCTTAGATTTCCTCACATCAACAAAATGGCAAGGAAGGAGCTGCCAACCCATGTCACATATGTAATTGCCAGTGTAGGTGTGTTATGCAGGAGAATAATGCTCTGAGATATAGTCCTCAAGCTTGCCAGAAGTTCTCTCTGGACTGGTTCCTGCTGTCCAAGTAAATCGCTGCATGTTCAAAAACACAGGTGCTATCATCACTCTCCCCATGTGAACTGTTTATTTTCATTGGAGAGATCAGGCAGCGATTTGGTATACTGCCATCCCACCCAGATTCTGGGTTAATAACGTCCCTTAAATGTATTAGTTTCCTCTTTGTAATGAGCCAACAATTTTCTATTTTAAATTGAAGCAGATTCAGTTTCCAGTCAGATGTCAATGTCTTGAAACCAATCTTGTGGTAACGACGATTAGCCTATGTGAAGCTACACGAGTTTCTGATCCACTCTCTGACATACTGACCAGGATTTGTTGACCATGTGCATGGATGCTCTATTAACTACTACTTTTGTTGCCAATGCATCATTAAAACAAGTTTTATATTCACTTCCACCAAAAAACTGCTCATATGTTGTTCCATGCTGCAATCAAGCGTCAGCAATGCTTCATTACCCTTAATACCCTACCAGATAGCCAACTCTGCTGTACGAATCAGTGAAAGCACTAGAAGAATCATCTCTGTCCTTAAGAGCACTAAAGAGAAACAAGAAAATCAATCAACTTGATTATGTAAAACAAACAATGTATCTGATGGCACTTTGCGTACACAATGCAACAGCTCAATCTGCACGTCACATTTATTTATTTTCCTCCTTCAAACCATAAACAAACCAGAAATCTGTTATTTAAAAACTGAGTGAAGGCTACATTTTGCTACCCTATAGTTCGTGCAAACAAACCATGCAACATGGCTGATCCAATAAGGATTAAGTTACTTGCTAAGTGAATGTGATCAACCACGTTCAGGGTCTCCCCCTGTCACATAGTATTTTCCCATAAGATGAACCACAAATTCTCTCAAAAATGTTTTTTTTTTTTCCATTTTCCTTCAAGTGGACATCATTCACTTAAATGAAGCTTCAAACTGTTTTCTTTTTTCATCATGGTTGGTCATTATTCTGCATCATGCACAACATACCACAGAAACTCTATTCCCGTTCGATGTAATAAAAACATCTACTCCACTTATATGACGACTCCCCTCTTAACCAAAATCCTGGTGGATGGAATATTCCAGAGACCAAAATTAAGACTGGATTTTGGTTGGTTGATCTACTTTCCAAAAAAATTCCACCTTGTTGTGCATTTATGTCTCATGTGGTGTAACAGCGATGCAACTGAGAGGAGAGATGCCATAGTATTAGTGGCTGATGTAGGTCACAACCACCAGGGACAGATCATCGTATTATAATACAATATCTTATATATAAAACAATACTTAAAATTCAGACATCATTTCAAGCAAGCAAGCAACACACACACAAAATAGGTTATATTATTGAGATTTTATGTAGTAGTTTTATGATTATATTTTATTAAAATTTATTAAGGTGCTATATTATGTTTAAACATTTTAAATGATTTGTTTTTGGTAATCTCTTTGAAATTATTTACTCACTTGTACAGTAAGTTAACTCATTCTTTAAATTAAAAAAAAAAAAATCCCATCAAAGAAATATACATAAACTTCTAATACAATTTTAGTTTCTATTAACTGAAGGACGCACATCAATTATTTCAGCTAAGAAAGGAGAGATGCTGTTGAACAAATCACACAACAGAATCAAAACTTGTAACCTTCAATAACACCAAAAATCTGCTAATCAATCATCATTGTTTATTTATCCATATTTATTGACTCACCAATGAAACAGCCCAGGATGTTATGCTGAAGACAAAAGCCGTGACTCCAATATACACAGAAAAAATATACATGACAAAGTGTCAGTCATATGCATCTTTATTAGTTCTTCTGAAAACATATGCAAGATTTCCAATGTTATTCGCTGAAATCTGCACTCATAACAGAATAGAACACTCTGTCAAGATCCTCAAGTATTGCGAGACATATCCACTGACCATAGCCAGGTTGGTAGAGACAATATTTGACTTTTCTTTGGCTAATTTCCATTGCTTAGCTGATGTCAATAAGAGAATCTTTACAGTGAATATGGATATGGCGAGTAATGACACATTGTCATGTCATGGTATGATTGTTAAAGACTTTTCATTTGCTGTCCTGCAACATTTACCTATGAGAGATACATAACACCAACCACAGATCCATGAGAAATATGGAGATCATTATCAATCTATCATTAACTCTGCATACACACTCTGAATGACCTACATTATCTTGTGTAAGCTAAAATATCGCAGGGATCTGCTTATTTTTTCCTGGTGACAGTATACATAGGTTATTTATCTGTCTGCTAAAATGTTCAATACATTCTACATAATCACACCTGAAATATCTAAATTTTAGTCTGATCCATCAATTTATGGTGGTGGTCAAATCAATATTGTAGGGCACTGTGTGTGTGTGTGTGTGTGTGTGTGTGTGGTATTAGAAAGTGTGGAAACACCCAGGATATGCACAAATAATGAGTAATTTTAACTGAGAGACATAATACATGCACAATGCAGTATTATATAAAATATACAGAAACAAAATGGATGTTATATAGTGCATTAGTATTTGGTATGAAAGTCCTTTGTTTTATAAAGAGCATGCCACCTTGTTTTCACACTTTCATATAAGTTATCAATGTATGACTGTGGAATGTCATTTCAAATATCCTGTAGCACTTTCCACAATTCATCCAAGGTGTCTGTCCGGTTGCCATCTGATTTTCTTGGTAGCCATATAACTTCATATAGCCTCAGTGATGTTCACATCTGGACTTCATGCAGGCCATGACATCTTTTTGTTTCATCAGCCTCTTTACATTCCAGATAGTTTTTCACCACATTGGCTGTATTACTTGGGTCAGTGTCATGCTGCTGAAAGATGAATTCCCACCCAATGAGATGCCTCTCTGCTAGCAGTCATTATACCTTTGATTTTATGCAAATCTTCTACACCCTTGATTGACATGCAGCCCCCTCATGCATTGATTCACCTTCATGCTTCACTGTAGCTATTGTGCACTGACTGTTATACTGCTTCCCAGTCTATCATGCATAATAAACACAATGACTACCAGTCCACAGAAAATGCAACCAAATTATAATCTGACTGATGTTTTCAGACTGTTATTCTCATCTCGATCATTTTGCACACTACATTTCAAATGATGTATTCTCCAATTGTCTTCAAACTGCTCTTGATTATTAACAAACAGTTCAAACTTGGATTCATCTGTGAAGAGCACTAACTTCCAGATTTGGTCACCTCGCTTTCATTTCTCCTGCTTATCTCAGCCTTACCATTTATTTGGTTACCTCTTCCTAGCAAAGATTTTCATGCAGCTACACATCCACCAAGACTTCGCATTAATACGTATCTTACCGTTCTTGAAAAAAAATGAACACCCACACTTACAAGTGGGCCATTCACAAGATCTCTGCTGGCTTGTCAGCTATCATTTAGAGAACATGCCCTAAACATCACTTTTAGAGTTTGAGCACATATATTGTCAACAGTACCAAAGTCTCTCATATAGCTCCTCCTAAAACAAAGTCAAGCTGAAACCTGCTGCATGGAGCAGCCTTCACCAGCTAAGGCATTCATTTCTATTCACTGGTAAATGATATCACTGCCTACACTTTTATAGTTCTGCAAGTGTGACATTTTGATTGTTTCCATGACAACAATCATAGCATACTTTATGGTGATTTTACTATGAAACATTTAATTTTTACACATGAGATGCAATTCTATCATTTGTTATTTGCATTTTATACCCAGTTTTTACTGTTTTCATAATTATTTCCAATACTATACAAATATGTATTAATTCTACAATTAAAAAAAATTGGTTGAGTCTCATGAGAGAGAGGGAGAGAACAAATATATTAAAAACCAGTTCTGATGTACAAAACTAACTAGGCATGGCTCCTGTGTTCTCACTGAGCTCATGCATGAGTCAGCAGAGCTGTCCTATACTGTGGAGACCGGTAGGAGAAAACCTCTGCATCAAACAGCCTTGGAATGAACCTTGTTTGCTTATACTGCCAAACAATAAGAGGGGTTCTGGGTGAATCATTTAGGAAATAAAACAACAAAACAAAAGGCAATCAATAACGTTAGCAAGAGGAGAATGCGAATGAATGAGATGTGGAAAAACAAACCAATAAACATAAATTAGCAAAGAGACAGTTCAATTAGTAGCTATTTGGTGAAAACCTGTTAAAGCATTTAAAAAAAAAATTTCTTTAATTGTGTGGGAGAAAGTCGATGAAACAGGAGATAGCCTGCAGGAGCAGCAGAGCCAGCTAAGCTGGTTGGTGGCCCTTTATTGATCTAGTCAGGCTTCAATGTTATATCTGTTTCTCACTAGAATGTCATGGCTGAATGCTGGTGCATGCTGATGAAGGTCCCTAGATCCACCATGTGACAATTCAAATAAAACATTAAATATGGCGCACACATACCCATTGTTGAAGATTTCTCATACTGATATTGCTACTATAACACAGTGCCCTTTTGCTTAAGTCATACCATAGTTTAAAAAAGAGAGAGAAAATCATTATGTAACTGATCCAATTCAATTAATCCACAGACAGAGCTTTATTCAGCCTATTTTATAATCAATGGCTCAGATTATCAGTATTGACTAAAAATAAAATGGCTTCTTGCATTGACCGTATTTTATATGAACCTGGGTGCACCATAAACTGTTTTTCTTTTCATGTTTATCACTGCAGTCACTTCATAACCTCTCATTAGTCACATGACATGCTAAATGTTTCAAATATCTCATGTTCATAATCCACCTGCCATTTTATATTAATTAAAAATAAAACAAGAGTAAAGCATGTTAACTTGTGGACAAAGAGAAGTGCTCGCGCTCATGTCAGAACAGAAATGTTGGGTAAAAATCTCGTCTGGCGCACGCATGTTTAAGAACATGTTATGAGGATCAACAAGAATGAAATTATAAAGTTGGCTAAATACAGCAGCTGCCCTTTAGCATCTGTAACTAAGGAGTATAAATAAGCCCTAAGATGGTTACTGAACCCGCCTGCTTTGGTGGCACAGCCCTGCTGTACCTCCTGGTTATGGCCTTTTCACCAGCTGGCTCTCTTCTAGAAATGAAGAGTTCTAGTGGTGCTTTCAGGTACAAGATGGAGTTTCCACAAGTAACTCTTGACTGGCTCATGCCCTGACCACTGCTCTAAGGCCTCCCTCCCCAACTATACCTAGGTAACTGGCTTGGTTACAAAAGTCAACACCTCCTGTCCCTATACCTCAAAAGTCAAGACCAAGAACCACTGTTTAAATACTTCTGTATAACAGTTAGAAAGCTAAAACCATAAAAATAAATTAAATCTTATTGAAAAAAATCAATTGATGCAAAGTGAAATGAGAGAGAGAGAGAGAAAAGATGGACAAAGAGATTAAACTGATTACATATGAAAGATGACACATCTTATCAGTAATTGTATAATTATGGCTGCCAGTGCAATATTATTGCAGATGATTTGATTTTAAGTCATCAGTAACATTAGCATTTATATATATGCTTTTACCTACAGTATAATTTTCAAGGTCAAATAAAAATCAATTTTTACAGTTTCCAATAATGTATTAATTAGTAACTAGGTGTGACTTCCCCTTAGCTGTAATCATTAAATAAATAATAAAGAAGGTATGGAATCATCTCGATAGGGAGAGACTTTGACCATTGTATCATTAAAAACTTAGAAAAAGTATTCCTCTAGCTAGCGTAGGTAGGTCAGTCACAAGCTAATGAAAACCATCAGAATTGATTTTTCATATGTATCCTAAGCATTTCTAGTTTGGATAAAATCTCATACTATGTGAATCCTAAATCAACTGATTACTTTTCTTACTTTATATACAGTGGTGTGTGTACAACGTATTCATGCCTTTTCTAACAAAATCATAGACAGCCAACCATTGCTCAAAAACCTCCACTGGGCTTGGTCACCAAAGCTGATACCTTACACCTTTTAGCTATGACATGTCCTTACACCTCAAAAGTCATGATTTGACAAGAAGACATCAACAACCGGTCCAGAAATGCTTTCAGCACGCAGCTATCACCTAAGCTGTTCACCAGTATCATTTACACAGATCAGAGTTCCTACAACCAGATATGATTCCTCCATAAACAAGATGTGAAAAGGAAAAATGGTTACACACCTAGATGTGTTGTTCACTGATCAAACATGACTTCACATGCATGCACAAAGGATAAAAACTTCCAAAAACTGGAGATACATGGAAATTACGCATAAATCTTCAGGTACATTTAAAGAGAAATAATACATGCAGAAAAAGAGGAAACAAGGAAAGCCAACAGGCCGATGAGTTCACTCTGAGTCATTATTGATTTACCTTTATTTTCATTTTGACACTGCAGGATTTTATTATTCAGATCACTGAATGTAAAGTTCCATGTTTGCTTTTTCTAAGGCATAAATTATTCATTTACTTCTGACAGTCAAAGGTGTGGAATATAAAACGGATAAACAAAACACAATGAACCCTGATGCTGAAATATCATTGTTATTATGCCCTTCGTATCAAATAAGTCTAAAACATCTGTTCGACAAAGTTTCTATTGATGAATATAGTTTTGGTTTCACTGGCAGGGCTAGAATCTGATTAATTCCATGTATACACAACTAAATGCATATTTCTTTGTTGTATTTTTCTTCCTCATGCACAAATGTTTTTTTCACTGTATGGATATTTAATACATATATATATATGTATGTATACACATGCATGCATGCACTTTTAAAATTCAACATAATAGTCTATTTGCCACACCCCTAAACTGGACAAATTCACACTGGGTGTAAGTCTAGAAAAAATTATTCCTTGTCACCAAAACCTAAATCATATTTAGTTCTAAAATCTAACATGGGACACAAACAGAAAAACACTCCAACAATACAGCACATTAATCTAAAATATATTCACCTGGTGCATGAAAACATGAATTTCAAAATGCATAATCATTTTTAGTTATAACAGCAAGGGTATAAAGTAGCCAGCTGATGTTAGTTTTATAGTAAATTGTACAAAGGTAATTCATAGGTACACTTCCTAGAACCAAAGACATTTGTAGCTGGTCTGTAAAATGGCATTGGACAAGTTCAAATTGTTGCAAATGTCAATGTTTTGAATCGGACAACATGTATACATGCTATTTCTAGAATGATTATGTTAAGAAAGGCTTAGCAAAGATTACAATCATTGCTACACTTGATTATCATGGGCACTGTACTGTGATTATTGAAGAGTTTAATGGTAGCAAGTAAATTTTCAAATGAGAGAGCCACTTCAATTCAATTTGACTTCCCTGTACAGTTGTCGGTTGCCAGGATGGTTATACTAATGAATGTGAGAAGGGATCCCTTGGATAGTGCAGGCATAATCCTTAGTTCAAACCAGACTAGTTGGAGACTATGGAATAGTCCCTCCTCTTTATCAGCAACTGGCACCAAGATTTTTGCTTCACCAGGTAACAGCGAGCCACATGGACCATCAACATAGAATTATGTATACATAAGGTTCAGGAGCTGCCCTCCATAGAGCCCACGCCATTTGACCTACGACCAAACTCAATACTGTCAATGATCAATCAATTTTATTACATCTAATACAATTAAAATGGAAAGTTTAGAAAAACCAATTAGTAAGTAGTGAAATGTAAACATCTGTTAGTTTTCTCACTCAAAGAACAAAAAAGAAAAAAGGTATAAGATAGGAAGCAACATGTTCAGCAATCCCTAACCAAGGAAAATACAAAGTGATGGAAGCTAACTTAGCAAGTTATGGGATTATGAATCCCCAACCAAGGTGGTTAGACAGTCATAGAGATCCAACAGAGGTGGTAATAAAATTACATAAGCACCATCCCTCTGTTCAGAGATTGGGGGAAACAGCATCATGCCCCAGCAAAATATATAGTTATGGAGCTCCAATCCAAGATCACAATCTTCTAACCATATGAAAGGATGATCCATAATTAACTCCAAGAAAACCCAGAACTTCTAAGACCCAAGCTAACAATCAATAGCCTGGGAACAGTTTGCCATGGAACAAGCTTCAGTGGTGGTCTAACATTAACCCTGTCCTCTTCAAAGCTGATTAATAGCCACAATGTAGATAAACCATTTTTTTTTCACCACACAAGCAAACGCAAGAAAAATTTATTAATTCAGTTTTCATTTTAATGAAAGGAGGATTTTTTTAACCTCAGTTTCCAAAACGCAGACCCGGCCTGCGACTTGCTGTTGAACAACCGGAAAATGACAGACAGCAATTTACCTGTCAGCCCAGCCCCCCTCACCTTTAAAAAATGCAAATCAATTAAAGACAACCATCTGAACCGCCAAGGGCATTCAGCCAAAATCTGGCTGGAGATAACATTGCATGAACACCATCCAGTGAGGTTTCATGTAAGCACCCAAAGTATTTACCCTTTGCCATCGTAAAACAAAGAAACGACCTTGAATTAAATTTCATAAAAGAAAAAAAAACAAAGCGTCTTATTTGCTTGAAAATCTAACTAGAAAACAATAGATAATTTGTTGTTGTTATTATTATCTAAGTGGATTTAAAATATCGTTTAAAAAAGAAGAAAGCCCCACTATTCCAGCAGCACTTTGATGTTTAAAAGATTATACAAAAGGAAAATATGCTGCAGAAAGTTTAGTAGTATAAAGATTTAAAAAAAACAACTATAAATAACTTGGTTTCTTCCGCATAACCCCCTTTACTACCAGAACCTGTATGTAATAACGGAATGAGCCACCCTTTACCCAAATGACAGCCCTGACACAACATGGAATCCACCAGGTGATGGAAAGTGTCTTGCAGGGCACTAACCCATTTAGTTATTAATATTGTATGCAATTTATGTGATGTTGGCAGGGGATCATGGTGGTGTATGCATCTTTCAAGTTCATTCTGTAGATGCTCAATTGGATTAGGATCCAGAAATTGTGCCAGCCACAGGAGAGGCCTAAAATCTCTGACTTATTCCTCTGGTGGATGGAAGCACTGCCATCTTGGAAGAATCTATCTCCATCTGGGTACACCAAGAATTGCTAGATGAACTGGATTGGAAATATGATGCTAAGATAAAATTTAGCATTTGTTTTGCCTTCTAAAGGGACCAAGGGTATGCCAGCAAACACATGCCTCAAACCTTGAATCCACCAACAGAGACCTGAAAAGTTAAGACCAAAAATGGAGTTAAGCAATTCATGCGGCTTTCTTCTCCCATTGATAACTGTGATCAGCAGTTTACACCCACTGTGACACCCTTTTTTGAAATGCTATAATGTATCCGCCATTCCCCATATCTGTTAGACTAACTGCAAATGTGTTTGTCTAAATTGTATATATGGTGCAAGAATCACCTGTCACATCATGTGATAAACCTAATTTGCATCTGCAGCTCAGGTTATGCATGCTAGGTCTAAAAGGGTATGTAGATCCCAGTAAAGTGACCATCCAATGTATATACGAGACACAAATGAAACCCAGCCAAAAATGATTACGGCAATGTTATCTCAGCCTGGTTCCACCTGAACATTGCTAGTGTGCATGTATATTCTGCCCCATTTAATAACCACACAGTTACCAGCTAGGTAAAACAAGTCCTGATCTATGTAACCTGATAACTTTTTGTTGAGGTCAACATTATAAACATCACAGCAGAATAAGACTCCATTTACACAAGATCATCTCCGATCAGGTTTAAGAACAGAGACAATACAGCTGGTTTACCAAACTAAACTAAGGGCCAGACTGGTACAGACCAGAGTTACTTTGATTTTTCTCAGGATATTACCAAGAAAAGAGTAGTTCAACTAACATCAGTATACCTTCTACAAGCAATATTTCAGACTCTTCTAATTTCATGTTAATTCTCAAATGCAGAAAGGAAGCACACTAGTATCTTTTTTATTTTTGACAAAATTCTAGTACATCCGTTTAAGATGGCTCTCAGTGCAGTCAAAAACAACTAGTCTGTAATTTCAGTCACAAAGGTTAAATGTATGAATTGGTCAACTTTTATAGGTAATAAATAAAAGAATTCTTGGTAAATATCAGTTGCCAAGCAATTCAAAAAGAAAAATGAAAACTTAAGTATGTGAAAGAAAAAAATCTTTTATTTCATAGAAGTAAATATGTTACCTTAGTCAAAAATATATAACAGCATCTAACTCATTTTCATAATCATGCGCAATTCCCAAGTTGAGGTCGATGATCTAAGATAGACTAAAAAAAATAATAAAAGGTTTCTGGCATGATGGGCTCCCATAATCTTTCAACACTAGGTGTAAACCCAGAAATTAATTATTAAAAAGACCAAAAATCTTTGTTTTTAGATATGGGAGAAAACTGGACTGCATGGAGGCAACACAGCTAATCAGTGAAGAAGCATGGGAAGCCATATCAGCAGCTGCCCAACATCTAACTTTGACCACACCATAATACTTCTGTTGATAAATCACTTGACAATCCTGGAATGCATCTTGGAGATTATTTAAAAGGTCTCTCTGCTTAAACGGCTTAAGCTGATTAGAGCGATTGCTGCATATGCCTGTTGATTTTCATTTGCTGTATCATGTCAGGGACTTCTGATGCTTCTAAGCTCCTTTTATTTACTATTAACAGTTCGTGTTAGCTCCTGTGATAATCAGTCTTCAGACATTCTTCTACACAGTTCTAACAGATGGGAAGGAAGAGAGGAATTATTATTGGCTATAGAGTTTCAAAAAATGTAACATTTCTTTCTTTGTGAAGCCCTGTCCTATCATCAATGTCCAAAAACATCTCACAGCAGAGAGCTATCAAGGGGTATCATTCTTGGTAGTCAAACAAGTTCCACATTACCTAATAACAAACTATGGCCAAAACAACAGAAGTACCACACTGTTGTTAAGCTTTGGTTGGTCAAATTCGCAGATATCATTTAACAAGACCAGTGAATACACGCACGAGGTTACCATTTTGTTGCCAGAATAACCATCAAGCATAACAACTACAAATCTATTGTTTCTGATGACCAAATCTTTGTCATCCACATGCTTGCCTGATTGTGTTTGGAGGCAGTTAGCAAGGGTGGGAACAAACTCTTTCCTGCTCATCACTGACAAACTGACAAGCAATAATGCCAAAGCACATTTCACTCACTGCCAGCCAGACAAAAGCAATGAGTGCAAAGAGATTTTAACTTACCACTAATTAATTGACAGCTAAAATGTAGGGACGATAGACAGGAAGGTCAACACTGGAGTAGTAACGATAACAACGAAAGAACCGTGTGACAACAAAAACCAGAGTGGTCCCACAGAAGATATCAAGTGTCCATGCCTCATCTTTAGTGCACATTTTTCACATCAGATTACAAACAAACAGTTTGTATTTAGCAACTTAGGAAAAAACCTTAGGTGTTCTGGTCAGATGACATCTAAACGAAATATTCTGTAGAAATAATGGGGTTTTAAACACCGTATGACACTTTCCTTTTTTACAAAATAAAAAAGTTGTTGTGATCAAAACTTGACTTTAAATCATTTGTTTCTGTTAATATTTTTAGAATTTCCTTTCCTTTCTCCCAAATTAACCATATATTATGGTCAACCCTGCCTCTTTAATTCCTACATCTTTTGAGCGTGAGACTTGACAAAGATTATCCATTCTGGCACCAAACATTTAAATTTTCACACACACAGTCCAAAAACAAAAAAAAAAAAAAAAAAAAGAGTTAGTAATGCAGGTATAGCAGCCTCAGATCTTTAATCAGTAAATTATATTTTCTATCTAGACTATACAAAGAATTTAAGACTATGTGAACAGAAAAGATAGGTGGGTCTGGAATAAAGCACTTTCCTTACGTCCTCCCATCTGATGAAGTCAGGAGTCACAGATGTCATTAATAATGCTACATCACTTCATCAAGATAAACTAAATATCAATGCCACCACAGGTACCACACCTTTCAGCGAAGCGAGTACAGGTAGCCTGGGGTGGCAATGCATACAGAGAATTGGCTCATACAAGAGAAACAAACAAACATGGATGCTCATAACATGAACAATGGATTATCTTTATAGCTCACACCACCCAATGCAGATTTCAAAAAAAGAGAAGAAACTCATTAAATGACAGAAGTTCTAATGTTCTCACTCTTTCGTATAATACAAAATCATGAATATGCCTTTCAGATCAATCTGTAAACTGCAAATGGATTATTCGGGCAAAAGTGAAGTCTGATATTTATCCGTTTATGTCCAGACTAGTGAGAGTATAAAAGCAGAAGTGAGACACATACATAGTGTATATATGTATTTTAGAGACAAATAGAATGTAATTTTTTGTTGCAATGAAACGAAAGCATCCAAGAATGGAGAATGTTGATACATGAAACAAGTAGAAACTTCTTAGAAGTAGCGTACTTACGTTTCAGGCCATGTCGTAGTACATGCTCAAGAACTATGAAGAACTGCTGAAGGGGAACATGATTATCGTCTAACATACGACCTTGAGACATGGATGAGTCAATGAGTTCCTTGATTATCAGCTTGGATATATTTAACAAGTTGGCCCTTTCTATAGTCATTGGGTCTCTTCCTGAAAATAAAATAAATTAATGAAAAACAGAGGGGGGATATTTGGAGAGAGAGAGAGAGGAATGACACGAGTATAATCGCCCCCTAAACCTGGAATGACAGAAGCTATTCACCTTTTTGTGTGCTCCCTTCACCAAGGCATCAAATTTTGTCAAACCACCCATTATTAGTATCTCACATCAGGCGAGAGTATTGAAAAGATGACAAGAATCCATGAGCTTTAATTTTTTTTTTTTTGAATTAATAAATTTTGTTTCATGACAACCATAACAGGCTTTAGACAAGTAACATGCTGTCCTTGTTTGTGTAACAACAACAACAACACAAAAAAAAAACACCCCCGCATGCTGAAAGACCGAGTTAGCGCCAGTTGAGTCAGGGGCAGAATTCCAGCCATGTTGGGCCGAGGAAGGAGCAGCTTTGAGAGAACAACTCGCAACAAACAATTAAACAGTGTAAGATAACAAATACATCACATTGCAGATTTTAGATAACTAACAGATTATTTTAAAATAATTGTAGATGTTACATATGTTCTACATATACATATTTACACATTAAAGTGGTTAAGGGATAAGGATAAACATTTTTTAACTTACAAATTTTGAACAGGGAAATAACAACTATGTACAATGTACAAAAATGCTTACTTATCTCCCTTGCCTGACTGTAGTAATGTAATTAATCTAGATACAGAAATTTAAAATGCAAATATAGGCCAAGTGTAGTGAAATAACCCCCCCCCCCAAACTCAACATATAATACCTTTCTGGTGAGCTGCCTCTCTGCATGGGTTTTAATTTCATCATGCAGGTTAGTACATGAAACAGATTTTAATCTATGATATTTGTCTTGAATGCTAAGCAGCCAGATGTTTTACAAATGCATGCATCAAAGTATTTTACCTTAAAGCCCTTGCTTTAGTTATAAATCAATTTTTAAAAAACACCCAATCATGTAACAGGAGGAGAGTGCTTCTACTATATGGAACATTTAAACCAGGAGAATGTGTTGTGCAGGCAACATTAACACCTGGTGTTAATCTGGGTGTAGGTGTGTGTGTGTGTTGTAGAGAAACAGAGGAAGGGAGGAAAAGAGGAGGGAAATGGAAAAGATGGAGACAAAGAAAGAGATATTAAGGGAAGAAATAGTGGAGGAGAGAGACAAGGGGAGAAAAAAGATATATGAAGAGAAAGATAGAAAGAGAAAAAAAGGGAGAGAGTGGGGAGAAAGAAGGAAACAGGAGAGTGATGGACAGAGAGAGAGAAAAAAATCGTTATGAATTGTATTTCAAAACTAAACAAGAATTAGCTTTAACTCTCTGCCAACCAGAATAGAAAATAACTTAAAAAAAAAAATCTATGCTTGACATTGAAAAATTTCAATACTTTTTTTCCCTTCTTACACATTTCTGCTAAGATGAGATTCTTGTGGTGGGCACCGAGGACCACGCCCTCTGGGCGAGGTCACTTGGGATCAACCTTATGAGGGTGGGGAGGCGAGTACTGTTTAGGGGAGGGCAGTCGGAAAGTCCTCTACCCGAAAAGAGTTGAGGCGAGTGGTGCTTTTTGCCTCTGGCGAGCCTTTCTAGCCAGGAAGGTTAGGTGCGTCAAGACCGGTTTCGGACCAGAGTGGTTTTTTAGCTGGGGAAGCGATCACTCTTACACGGGGCATTTTACGCCCCAACACGCTGGCTGCTTTGGCGGCGGCCAGTTACATGAGGTGCTTCGGCGCCTCAACCCAGCCTTTTATGCCTTAATGGGACCTCTGCTCCACCCCGGGTTTTGGCCCCTACATGGCTTCGGCCACCATCCACCCCCTTCTCCTCGGAGATACACACGCATACACAAACTTTCACATGCACCACAAAAAAGATAAAAAAAAGATGAGATTCTAAAATAGGACTATCCAACAGCAAATTAAACGCTATTCAATATATTGGTCACTAACACTAACAGGCTGTTACTAAAACAGTTTCTTTAAAATATTCCGCCAAATAAAATGTACTGTATTTAAAATGATACATATCCAAAACCTCAAAATGTTCTATTTCTTATTACCAATATTTATTAAAGCTAACGCTGTGAACTTTTCAGCTATTTGAGTTTTGCAAATTACCTCCCATGAAGCCATACACAGGTCAAAGTGTTAAAAGCTTGGGTAATGATATTAGAAGGGTACAGCTTAAAACTGTAGATATACCATATTATCTCAGCTTCCTCAAAAAAACCCAAAATAAGTTGTGTACTACTTCCTGATTGTCGCTGACACCAAGGCTGATCAAATTTGTTGACTCATGAAAATGGATGATCTTGAAGTTTAGTCATCCATCTATAATGAACCACTATAATCACTCAGTTTTGCCTCAACAACACAATTAACATCTTCAGGTCTTTAAACAAAACATCCACATCTTCTATTAATCAGTTTATTAAATGGCTATCATTCAAAGCATACCACTGATCAAAGATTAAAGAAATTAAGAGTTCTATGGTCTAAACATTTTCAAACCCCAATACTGCACAAAAATTGACAGGTTGCCTGGGATAAGTTGTTGTTACATTGGCAAATACACTAAAAGATACTGAGTGGCAGTAACACAAGGACAAATGGAATATCAGAATACTGGGTATCCAAAAACCAGAAGAGCTGTGTCCACTGTAAAAGCTTCAGTTAGAGCTCATAGAATATGCAGTGCAGGACTGCTTGCCTTGTGTTTGGAGGCAGAAACTAGACCTGGTAAAAACCCTGTTTAGTTACCATGCAAGAGAAATGAAACAGAAGCAACCCACTGATTACAACACTGTGAAGTTTTCTGAGTGATGAGACCACACAGAACTGATAGGTAAAAAAACCATCACACACAGTTTTTCTGCACAACTTTTACAGTTAAACAGCAGCACCAAATAATGCAGAGATTCTTCTTTTATAACCCTGCCACCATCACTATTGAAACAATACTATATATTTTCCAGTTTTTCTCTCCGCTGTGTCTCTCAGATTTCCTTCTGCATGTACATCAAAAGTCCATGAAAATTACATTAAAAGAAAAATAATAAAAAAATTATTTATCCCACTGATTCCCTTCTATATCTAAGATAAATAAATAATAATAAACTATAGTAAAAATATATGACAAAAAATATTCTTTTTTTTTTTTAAAAAAAGGGGGGGTACTGATTTTAAAAAAGTGTTTAAATCTGCCATTTCATATCTTCGGTTTCCTTCCACATCTAAACAAGGAATAAGCAGAGAGACCGACGATTGCTGATCATTGGCCAGTTCTAGAAATGAACAGAATTCTCAGATCCTATACCAGGTGGATGATAACTGCAGAAACTAAGCGTGTGTGTTTTGGTAAGAAGAATAACCTCTGACATTGTGGATGTATCACCTTACCAAGAGAAACTCTGATGGCAGGGCCCCAGTCTAGAAAAGGTTTCTCTGCCAGGCGGCATTTACGTACTACGTACTGTACGTATGTAAGCACTTAAAATAGTGGGGTTAGAAACAAATGCTTAGGCAGGTTCCAGTTAACAGCAAGAAATCTGACAAGATTCCTTTACTCACCATCATCTGGAGAGGTCACCTGTGGCACTTCTAGCTGAACATCACTCAGTTCTCTCAGGCACAGCCAGTCACCATCAACAGACACGCGGAAATTACACAGGTAGATGGTTTCCTGAGCCATCTCGCTCCTCACAGTTATGGCTGCCACACTTAGACCAGGAAATGCCTCACATCGCAGACAGACAGAGGCTGTTCCATTCACAAGAAATATTCCGCCTGCTTGCCTGGCCTCCTAGAATGTTGATGATGCTCAGGAATCCCCCATTTGAGGAGGCAGAGAAGGTCGCTTTGCAATTGCTGTGGATTCCGCCACAGTTACTGCCTGGCCCAGCTCAGAGAGAAAGGGAGGGGAAACAGAGAGAGAGGGGAACTGAGAAAAGGAGCGTGATGCTATCTACCCATACTCCCCATTGAAGCATGCCACTTATGATAATACAGCATTAATAATGTTAATGACAGAGAAATAACTACTGCTATGGCTCTGGCGACTGGCTACAGCATGAACTAGCAGATCAATATTTTTCTATTGATTTCATCTAGGTAGGCAATCTTCATGGTAACACTAGATCTTCACCAGACCCCCACCTTTCAGTGCTTCTGCAGTATTATCAGAGGGGAGACAACTTAGAGTTTAAAAAACAAATCAATACAAAGATGGAATACCCAGGTAGGTAGGTTACAATTGGATACTATAAGCAAATCTAATTTTATCAGCAGTTATTAGCTTTCTATATATCCTGACATGATCTATATAGATTTTTTTTTTTTACAAATAACCAATAACTTCATTCAGAGTTCACTTGGAAATTTTAAAAAAATACTTAATTATACATTAACCCTATTACATATAGTTATGCAAAAAGAACATAAAATAATTATCTTATTCAAATCTAAGGAATAAAAATCAGAAATTCATGTAACTGTTCCGTCTATTTTGGTAAAATTCTAGTCACAGTAGATCTGTCTCTGACCATTTAGTTACTATTAAAGAATAATGCAATTTTTTTTAAAAAAATGCTTTTAGCAACATTGTTTTCTTTCTTCTTTCATTTGGAGAGCTGCACTCCTACTCTCAAAGCCATCTATTTGTCAAATTATGGATAAATGTTTGAGACTTTGCTCTCAAATACGCACTGTCACTGTCAGAGCAGAGAAAAAAACACGGAACTCCAACACGCAACAGTAGGAAAACAGACAGACATAAGAGAGAGCATGAAAAACAGAGTACCTGTATGTACCCGACTTACACTGATAGCTTTAAGTGAGGGATCTGCTGGAACCCTAAAGTGCGTATGCAAACGCACACTATATACACATATAGAGAGTTTGAACAGAACAACAAAGTTCTCTTTATCGCTGGTACAATTTCCAGGACACTTAATCATGTAAACCAGCGTAATACAAAAACTTCTCTCCTCACAATAGTATTTCCAGGATTCCTGCTAAACCTGGTAAACAAATGTCTCCACCTCATCGTCCCTGTGAATTTAGGTAAAGTCTTCCAAGCTACATCTTTTTTCTTCTAATGGACCAAACAAGTGCCAACCAATCAACGTGCTCAACAAGGATGAAGGGGGTGGTATTGTTTACCATGGCCAAAGGGGAAAACTTGTTAAACAAGTCTGGACCCTCCCTCTCGTTTGTAGTATAGCAGCTGTAGTAACCATGTTCAACAATTCACTACAGTGCTAGTGGGAAAAGAGAAAAGAAGAAGAAAAAAAATTCAATTCCAAACCTTAACATTGTCAATCTTCCAGAATGCTGGTATCAGAATTACCAGCTGACACCAACACTACCGTGCTCAAGTCATAGACGACCTAAGTTACTGCAAATACTATGATGTTAAATCATGAACAACATTAAGATTCATATAAAGTAGAATTTCACCTAAAGTATAACTATCAAGGTTCATATGAAAAAATCCATTGGAGTATTTTCAATAGTTTGTTTATTAAAAACTGGCAGGACTTCTCTTAGCCACAATTATTTAAGATTAGTAATACTTTGTGTTACCATTTATAAATTAAGTTTCATGTGCCTCTAACAACTTCAATTTTGGAACTTTTCTGCCTCTCCCACTACAGGTGATCACATACTGATTTTCCATCATGTTTATAGTAATTAGAGCTGAGAGAGAACTCGCTGGTTACTAACAGAAAATCATGAAAATGGATTTTTCAGGTAATCTCAACAGCTATGTTTTCAGAAAAATTTTATATTATATAAATCCTAATGTCAGTGATGAAGTAACATCGCTTGTTTTCCTTTAATACAGGTAGGTAGTCCAAACTTGTGTGTATTTTAAATGTATCTCTTGCTGTTTTCAAAGTACAGATGTTCCCACTACAAGTGCACTGGACCTCTTCTCTTGTTTCATTATTTATGGTAGTCTCACATCGCCACAGATTAGAGGATGCTTCTCTTTCTGCCAGATTTTCATTTTTTGAGACATTATTGTATTCCTTTTTCATCTCTGATTCGTGGGTCAGAAGGCACATGCTTCTCAACCCAAGCAAAGCTGCATCGCCCATTAAAATCACCTGACACAGAAGCAATTTGTTAATGAACCCAACTCGCTTTTAGCGCTTTCTGGTGATAAGAGTGCACTGTTCCACGTTGACGTCAGTCAGTCGGTGATTCTACTCAGAGACCAGAACAATCTTTGTTGTACAGCAGCTGCATCACATATTGCAAGAGATGTATGCTAAATTTCACACTCGAGTTTACTGAAGTCTAAAAATCATAAAATTTCAAGTATTTTCCGTTAAAAATTGTCCTTAAAGTTTCAATTTAATAAAACGCTCTTGCAATGTCTGTTTGATGATATCACCTGCTTTTCCTGGTTATTTGGGGCTTTTTAAAGAAAGAAACTGTAAC
This sequence comes from Nautilus pompilius, assembly GCA_018389105.1. Classification (NCBI taxonomy): domain Eukaryota; kingdom Metazoa; phylum Mollusca; class Cephalopoda; order Nautilida; family Nautilidae; genus Nautilus; species Nautilus pompilius. Next base: position 832,343 of record JACATO010000344.1, on the reverse strand, counting down.
TGTTTTCCCATATAAAGTGTCAAGACCGATGTGTTCGGCTCATAGTAAAGTTAAAATAACTGGAGGTCGGATTTGTACGAGCAAGGAATTTAACACTGGAAGCAGATGAAATAATGAACTAATACCCAACTAATTATAAACCTAATGGAGATGAGAAAAAAAGTAAAGCAGGGTGATTTACTTGTGAACAGTAACACAAGGGGGCAGCACTCTGAAAAACGTAAGTGATATTAAAACAAGTCTGAAATACGCCAAGCAAATATTTAAAAAAGGGGGGGTTTCATACAAAGATCACGTAATCTAAAAGGAAAAAAAAAATTAAGCATTTCTATTTGTAAAGAGCTGATAAATAAAATTTAAAAAAAAATAGAACAGTTATTAAAGAAGATATAAGCAAAGCCCACAGCAATTAACCCTTCTCCCCCATCAACTATTAAAGCTAATTAAACCCATTTAAAATTGTCCATCTGATGCAAAGCAACTTGACTTGTTTCTCCAATCACTACAACATTCTTCTGACTCTGGACTTTTCAACAGGCAAATTATGTACATCCATCATTGACTAAGCTATTGCCATGCCTTGCCAGTTCCATTACTCTACGCAGATGTACTTCGAAAACTCCAAACCTGGACAGCAGAACTGGGTGTTTAGTAACAACTCAAATTGATTTACAGCAAGGAATCTTCGAAACTGGGTAATTTTTAGGAGTCCATCAATCACAAAAAAATGTACAAATTGAGAAGAATATATGATGCCTGCGTGAAAGAGGGGAACTAAACAAACTTCTAAAGCCTCTGATTTGAAGGAGCTACCAAAAAAAGTCAACCAGTAAATATGACTCCATCTTCATTCAGTGCTAACATCCAAGGAAGATTTCTACATAGAACAATGATCTGGTCTAATATCTAGTGAACAAGGTAGAGCAGTCTGAAAATTGGTTTAGAGAAAACATGGAAGATAAACCTGGCCCTGCTAATAACTCTGCTTGAAGCATGCAACTAACTAAAGGTAGAACAGTAGTAACAAGTTCTTTTAAAACCCAGGCATTTTTATTTAGATAATCTTGATAGATGAAAAACCCAAGTCAGGTTTTCCTTGAAAAAGGCAAAACATTAGAAACATTCTTCACCATTGCTGGCAAGAAAATTTCACAGCTAGATCCTTCAAATTAAATTGACTGATGCATCAGCAAATGCATGAACAAATTAAAAGTCAGTCAGTCCAAATTCTTACCAAGAAAACATTCTGAAATGATTATTTTCCAGTCAATTAGCTGGTGGTGGTCCAGTGGTTATGGGCCCAAATTAGATTCCTGGTCGGGGTGGTCAACTAGGTTTGGCTACCTTCAAGGCACAGTTTCTCACTCTTCTTTACTGGACAAACACATGGATTTCCTCTGGGCACTAGTTTAACTCTCAATGAAGCTCTAGTAGGTTTTCCCTACCAAAGTCAGAAGTACTGGGCTCCTTGTGGTGCCAGCAGCATAATACAAACCAAAGTAGTTAGTGGCACAGTTATAGGTATCAATGAACACTACTCAGCCACTTTCACTAAAGCATTTTTGGGGCACTTACCCGAAAGTGTTGTAGTAGATACAACAAATGATTGGGTAATAAATCCTTTCATAACCCAAGCAATATCTGATGCAGTTCTTCCCGTTAAGCTGAACGGGGACTTGTTTGAAATACCTGACGACAACTCAAAATTAAATTTGCAAAATGTTTCGTAGAGAGTTAAACTGACTAAGGCTGTGATTACACAATATCCCTCGTTCCCCATTTTTGTGAACAAGTGTCAGAAATTCTCTCCTCCTCGCACCCAGCAACATTCATAACAGTTTGTTAAGCAAAAACCTCACCCATCTCATTAAACTGTTCTGCTTATTTTACACGATTAATTTATTCAAAAAGCGCTAAATAAATAAACCTCAAAATTTGTTTTCCATTTTGTTAGCCTTTGACAACATGTAACAAACGCGGTTATAGCTTTTGTTGAAGTTCAATAATAAAAGTGAAAAGAAATATAGTTGAGCTGTATCTGTTTAAGTTTAAAATATATGAAGGGGGTGCACAGGATCTTCAAAAACGCTCAGATATTTCAAGACAGTTTGAATACCGCTGGTCTAGCAGACAGATGCAGTATTATACTCTCTTGCCAAGGTTGTACAACACTGTTTTACTGGAAAGAAAACAATCTATTCAGACAGTAAGAATTACTAACTAATGGTTAAAATACCAACCCCTGTATAAAGAGAACAGATGATGATACACAAAAATTGGTGAGAATAATATGGAGAGAGATTTTTAAAAAATACCAACTTTTACACTACATCGAAAATAAAATATAAAAATGGAAAAACAAAACAAAATTTATAATAATTCATATATAATAAATATACACCGGTGGTCGAAAGTATTGCTTCCCCTTATTTTTATACAAAATATTGAGCGTTCACCGAGTCTATTATGTTAAATAAAATAGTAATAAAGTCGATTTGGCCTTTTCAGATAGCTCCCCAGTATTAAACCTAGTCATACAGTAGAATAATCAAGTAAACTTCAATAAAATGGAATTTTGCATTATTGCTCTGATTAAATATTATCTTAACAAAAGACATACATAAAGAAATCCAAATTAAAATTCTTAGGCAATGCATTAGCCATGGTGTGTTTACACTTCAACCAGAAATACAAAACACCACCAAATATGACCAATGCTAGGTAATGGAACAGTTCTGCCAACCACTGTACAGTATCAGAATATTTTTAAATGTAGTTTCAGAAAACAACTCTGCAACTGAGACCTGATAAGTTGCCCCAATTTTCTTTTCAAGATCAACATGGGAAGTTTACATTGGTATTTATAGAAATCTGAATACAATCTGGACTTTTCTTCTACCAAATTAATATAAGAAATAGCTATAAACCTATCATGATATGTACAAGATATCCATTAAGTTTATTCTAAATATTTTTAAGAATTTAATTTTCTTAATAAATGAACAAAATGAGAAAAACCCTAGTATTGAGATAGCTATTGATAAAGTCAGTCTACGACCATTGGTAGATAAGTAAATTGTCAAAGATGTACAATATTCCAGGAAATCTAATTAAGCTGAGTCTCACTCAACTGAAATTTAAAAAAAAAAAAAAAAATTCACTTCTAATTAATACACTGGTTTCCAAAAGTTAAATAAAAAGCAACCAAAAAAAATTTCTAAAACGATTAAAGTTTTATTCACCAAACATTCAACACAAACTCCACTTCATGTAAAACATTTATCAAAGAATTACGAGAGAGAGTTCCAGATGAAGCAGGAATTAGCTTTGGTATAAAAACATGAAAAAACTGGTTAGTGTTCATATTAATTTTGGCTCTGTTAGAATATCTGTTTTGAAGGGAAACATTGCAAATGGGTATCTGTATTCATTTGGCAGATTCTTCAAAGTGAAGAACTATTGGTAGGATAAAAGATAAACAGTCATATACTCAGGTGGCAAGTGTAGTTTCTTAGCTATAAAGACAATTTTAAGTGCATGGAGATATTGTCCAAAGATCAGTTCAAGGTCAACTGCGAGTCACAAGCCCAACAGAATCTCAACACTAAACTAACTTTATTCTTATTTTCTGTGGCCAAATGGAGTTTGGTATCAGCTTCAACTATACACAGGCAGCTACCTGAGAGATGTCTAACCCCCTGACCTGTCATCTTAAACAGGAGTGGCTGAACTGATGCTATGAACTTGTTACTTGAACAGCACATGACTGAAGCCATGTTCTCTTTAGTGCCAAGTCAATATTTAACCTTCATTGTGACTGATTGCTCATCTGGAGGGAATACAGAACACACAACCAGCCCACAAACATCATGAAAAGAAATCACTACAGTGGCAGAAATTTGATGATTTGGGAAGAAATTTCATTGGGTGAATGCTCAGACTTGCATGTGATTCAGATAAATACCCTAACTGAAAATAGGTATAGGGATGAGACTCTAGATCTATGTCAGGCCATAAGCAGATGCAGTTATAAATAATTTCATTTTAATTGACAATAACTCTCGTAACTGACCAATTACCTGTATGATATGGCCAACATATTCTGCCTTGGTAAATCCTATTGAGAACATTTGAGCTGTAGGAAAATGTATATTTACCCCTCCAGTCCCCATTCAAGAACTGCAAACTTCTCTGGTAAGACAATGGACTTTATAGCTCTTTGCTGTCATAAAATTTGTTGATAATTATAACTTCATAAAAACTGATGTAAGAGGATTCCGTAGTCCCGATATACATAAGCATAAATAGAAAGCTAATCTGAAGCCTAAGTCTACTAGATAATTATTTGATCATTATGATTTTAATTCTGAATATTTGGAAAAAAGTTAATCACATATGTATGGCATATTTCTGACTTACTCCTTCATACACAAAGAGAATTGTTCACCAACTGATGTTAATTCTTTGAAAAGCTTTTCCTATATGTCAACATTTTAGTAAATGAACATAATACACACGATAAACAATAAAAGGATTAGCTAACCAAAGATGAGTTGGCTTCTGTTCAATCTTTTTATCCCTCATATACCATGTAATTTAATGCTTTCCTTCAAAGGCTGGAATAAGATGAATGCTATTCCAATAATATTTACATAATTAAGATCTATGAACTAGTGGCTTACCACAATCCATGTTCTGATATCTACAAAGCCATTTGTTTTAAAATCCTCTCCCAAAGTCAGCCATAAATCAAACCAGGACAAGATTTCTAACTATAATCAGGTGACATTTATTTAATGATAATTATAAATGTTCTGGCTAGTCCTTCAACAGCTACCAGAAGCTACATTCTCACAACATGCAGCTGGTGTTTCAATGCATCAGTACCAAAGCGGAAGAGAAAACGATTAGCTTGATAGCTCATTTAGCAGGTCTTTGAGTTGTTTGAAGCTGACATGAGCTGCATGGAATTGCTTGCCATAACTTGGTAGCTCAAATTACAGACCTACACTCACACAATAGTTTCTTTTTTTTTAACCAGTGCTTTAGCTATAGAAAACACTATCACAAAGACAAACTAACTTCCTGTATCAGCTTTGTTCCTTTAGCAAATGATTTGAAAAAATGAAAAATGTTGGTTTTTCAGGCTGTTTACAATAAAAATTTAATTTATTGTCCTTAGATATCAAAGCTTGAGTAACTATAGTGCTAAATTTCAACTTATGGGAATTAAGTGCAAAAGTTTTGGTATATTATCAAAATCTTTTCTGCTGGAGAGAGAGAGAACAAAACTTATTTCAATTTGTTTTCCTGTTGATAGAAGTTCTTCAAAAACCAAAATAAACAAGAGATCACCAATATACAGCATCTGAATCCATTAATGGTTCTGTTCACCAAAAATATTAAACCATCATAGTTTACTTTTTAATGATAGTGATACAAAAATCTGAATACCGGTGATACAGCATTACATCTGGTATGATGATGATTTACAACACAGTTCAAAGATTTTTTTATGGTCTTCTTGACAAGAGATCAACAGGATGTTTTGCTCAAATGCATGTGAATATGTGCATAATCTCAAAGAGATTGGTTGGGCAAAGAAAATGGATTCAATGAAAATGGAAACAGTAAGCAAGTCTGCCTTTAGTCGGTCCATCCGTGGAACTCAACAAAAAACTCTTCTAATTCAAAGTGGGAGAAAATTAGAGAACCTAGAAAAACTGACATTAGCAAGCTGGCTCAGAAGATCGAATGAATCCGAATTCTAGGCCAGAGAGCCTGGACAAAAAAAGGACCTGTGTAATAAGTACAAGAGTCAGTTCATTTCCCAAAAGAACAGCATCTGAGTGAAAATGGTTGCTTCTTGGCTCACTATTACTTTATATTCCTCATTTCATGCCACTCTTGTATTTCAAAAAACCTGCTCAAAATAATAGTGATGAAATGGAAAGACACTATTATCAATTCATCTAGCAGATTAAGTACTTTGTTGATATATTTTTAGCTGAAAGAGAGTAGATAATCTTATTTTCTATTTTACAGTACAGCTTTTCAGTTATTCATCTGATCAGAATACCCCATCACCGATAAAGACCAAACTTGACAAACCATACACTTGTACCTTATGAGCTAATATTCCTCAAAATGAAGACACACCACCTTTAAACTCTGCAGTTTCATTCTAAAATGCTATGCACAAGCTTACTTACTCATTTGCTTGTTTTACATTATAAGTTCAGAATCCTATATGAATTTCGATCATAGACTGAGAGGTGAAAATTTGCTGATAGTCGTTTGTTTTTCATCTCCATTGTTCAAAATATTGATATTTTAATATGGGTTGTCAGATCTAGTTAAAAACCACTAGTATCAGTACACCAGATAATACACAACTACTGGATTCATAGTTTTTTGATATTAAGATTTGAATCAACTAAAAAACAAAGGAAGTTATACACATTCATCAGATTATAATCTACCAAACAACAAGATTATCTATAGATTAAAATGAACATGTATACAAATAGACAAGTACATGTAGCTCTTAATTATCAGATTTAAAGAGACTTTGAGATAGAATGTGTTGCAAACTAAATTCAAGTATTACAACATAGTCAATGATCAGTGAATAATATCGATTGCAAGAGGGAGTTAATTCTACCCCATAGCTAACAGTAAAGAACCCCTAATATCAAACCATGTACAGCAAGGGAATAATGATCATCATCAGTCACTATTCCAGATGTAGAGAGTGACAGTCCAAGACCACCAACCATAATCCAAGATAGACTAGGGAGAAAGGGTACTTGCATGGTGGGCACCCAAAAATCCTTCCACACTGAGTGCATTGGAAGAGAACACCAGCCCTTTTTCCAGGAACAATCTATCCAAAAAAATCCCTACTAGTACCCTATTTTTAGATATGAAATTTTTTCATCTAAAAAAGACAAAGTAAAAGTAAAAGCAAACAAAGTCAAGCATGAAAAAAAAAATTCTCAACCCAAGTTTAGTGTTTTGTAGCTATTGTATTTTATTTGGTATTGTTTTTTTTATTCTGCAATGCCTGGCAATCTCCATGCCAATCTTCCTCCAAGAAAACAAAGCAAAACCATATTTGGAGATATTTCATCCAAACACACACGTGCACCAGCATGCTTCTAAAGTAGAAAAATATCCAAATCCAGCTGGATCTCATGGATACCCTCTGAAATTAGATATTTAAATGTACTAAAGTGAATCTAGAAAAAATACATAAAATTGTCTAATTATTGGCAAGGTATTATCTTACCAAAACCTCTACAAATGTTAAAGGATTTTTTTGAGTATTTGGATTAAGTAAATGAATTATTTCATTTTTTATGTGAAAAAAAAATCCTGAACAGGTTAATTTTCTTACAAAAACAAACAGATTTCTTTGAAATCAAGGGAATTGTGACATGGCACCATGAAACAAAATTTTTTGTAAAAGGTCCTGATGGCCTTCTATATCACATTTTCCCCTTATCCTAGGCACGGATTAAGTTCATCTAATACATACAATATAAAATACAATTATAAATCTATGACACCCTTAGGTAAACCCTATATTTAATCAGAAATGGAAACTTTTATGTTTAAGTTATCTCCAATCAAAATACCCGAATTGTGTAACAAGATGTGAGAGAGAGACTGCATTTATTCACTTATTTACAGTAAACACGTGCAATTGTTCACAAAGTCTTCAAAATGGAAACCGTAGTTACCAATACTCAATTATGAAAGGAAAGCACCTTGAACAAAAGAAAACCAACCATCCACTGTTGGTCCGGCATCAAATGTTTCATTGTCAATATTCCACTCCAACTAGAGGAAAGTCAGAGCACATAGGGAGGATCAGTTCAAGCTTTTCCTATCCTCTTACTAGTACTAATACAACTTACCAATGATGGACCCATGTTTCAGTAACATTTCCCCACTGCTATCAGCAGAATTTAGTGGGCTGTTTTGGTGTACAATGTTATTTTTGCAATGTCTACTAAATAGAACAAATTCTTCACTTCTGTAAAACTGCAAAAATGATATTATCAAGATGTTTCTGTTCTTATGTCAAGCCATCTTAGCTATTAACAAATTAAAAGTTTAAAACAAAGTGCTGCTCTATTTTAATAGAAAAGCTATCTGTTTAACGAATAACAAACAGGTAACAATGACTTTTTGCTTAAAAATGTGTTAAAATCTTACATGGAGCATCCCCAGTTCTAAACCTCATTTTGAGGATGACTGAACAAATGAGGTTTTGAAATGACAGAAATAGTTAATTTTTTTCAATGTGATGGTGACCACATTTTAGCTATTTATGAAAAATGATAACAACAACAACAGATTTTCTATCACCAATCTTGACAACCATGGTGTATTTTTGGAATTGTATACCCATATGCTACAGTGACAAATGAGCAGAGTGCAAGCTCTCTTGTCATAGTGGCAACTGGGTTTGGCCCCATGGTCTTTCCTACTGACATCATTCTACCTGGAGTTTCCTCATCGCTAATCAGACGAATTTTATTTTAAGAATGGCTGAACTTAAAGTAGACCATTATATCAAATGTCACTATCTCCCTAGCATTCAAGGTCCTGCTTTTTTTCTCTCTTTTTTTTTGGAAAATAAATATGCTTAAATTGTCTTTTTTTTTTTAAAAAATTTTTTTTTACAAGATGCAGGTAATTTACAGGTGTACTTGGTACAAAAATGTAGGGAGATTGGAGTTTGATGTCAGAAACAAAGCAATCCAAATTAATAAAAAAAAAACAATTTATTCCTCCACCATATTAGCTCATGGATTTTGTTATTGTAGAATTTGTATAAACCCCTACAAATGCAATAATCAGTAATGAATGTAGCAACAATGGTTCTGTCTGGAGTTGGAAAATTCTGTGCATGCTTGAAATAAGACATTTGAACACTACCTGATAATGTGTGCTATTCTTTTCAAGGCCACATCCATACTGTTTAACTTCAGTGGAGGGTGATTCTTAAAGCTTAAAAAACTTACCAAAGATATCCAAGAAATGATCAATGAATGAAAGATCTGAAGACATGACTAGTCAATCCATCATAATTATGCGCAACCCCAGCTCTATGCAGTCTGATCTTTTCACCTGGTTACACAAATACAAATGCTAGTTGATGATGATGAAAACTTAGAACTGATAGTCTTACTCTCACTTAGGTACCACTAACTAGTCAAATTACCTTCAAAAATGTCCAGATTTCCTCAGCTGGGGATGATCTCCAGCCTTATCATTACAACTATTATCTACATGTTTGCTCTTCACATGGCTACTTACCAACAGAAAAAGGTAAGTGATCCATTTGGAAGAATGTTTGGTCAACATTAGATGCATATAATTATGATGATCATCTTTTAAAAAAAGATCTGTTATTTGGAATCTCATTCTGGTAAAATAAACAGAAAAATAAATAGATCCACGCTTCCAAAAAGCATGTTAACAACCCGTAGTTAAACAGACAGGATCAGTGTAAGTGAGATTCTGCAAGTTTACGTAATGATTAAAAGGTGAATTGCAGCAAAGTAGCCTGAAGAGTTTTGCAAATACGTTGTCTGGCCGCAATAGCGATCATGGAGAGAAAGAAATGCAATAATCACTTCAAAAAAACAACAACAATAGATATGTATCCCAATGACAAAACAGCTGGATCCATTAAGTATTTGAGATATGAAGGACAGAAATCCTAACACATTTGTTTTCATTTTAAAGGTCTGTGAAAGTTAGGAAGCTAAATTCAGATAAAAGATATGTATTTGAAATTGCAAATAAAAATCTAAATGTACATATGTCTCATACCACAGACTGCATGTATAATTACATAGCAGTAAAATGAATCTAATTAAGTTCATTAACCAAAACTGGGACAATGGTAACCTATGATGATTTGATAAACACTAAATTTAAACTAACACATGATCACAAGAAACAGAAATGGTTTCCAAGCCTACAGAGCTTGTATGGTACATTGTTCAAACATGTTCATATTCTAGTTGAAGAGGACCTGCATATTGACAAAGAGAAAACCAAAAATGATATACATGTACAACGTGTGGTGTTACAGTACCCTTCCCCAGAAATGATCAATCTTGAAAATTCAAATCACTTCGTCCACTTAATCTGCATGTATTTTTGCATGCAACCCATTACTATTTTGTGATTGAGGTAGGAGGAAAAATGCAGACTACCATTGCTTCCCAGTACAATGTTTATTAATGTCATTTCTAGGGCAATAAGAAAGTACTGTCAGATTGACCAGTTCATGGAGACCTTATTTAAGTCACCTTAAAGTTAAACTTGTATTTAGAAAGCTGCAGCAATGTTTGTTTATCACTATTTATTTATATGTAGAGGTATATAAGTGACTGCTATAACACTGCATGCTACCTTCATAATGTAATCACATTTCTTTTTTTTTTCATCCTACCTAGTAATACTAATTATAGTTTAATTACATGTAGGTAAAAAAGACACCATAAAAAAGGGAATTAATACATTTCTGACATGGATTATACTATCATTATTATTAACTGCAACTACCAGTAATTTATTTAGCTTATTAACATCTCTCTTACTAATTAAATATTTCCTGATATCTAACTGCACTAGAATCTTAGCTAATTTATAATTGTGAACCCTTTTATTTGTAAGTGTAAACAGTTAATAGTTAATATTGTCCTTGCCAACAAATTACACTTAGAAAAGCCTTTTATTTCATTTTTCAATTTTTTTCCCCAAAATGGACATGTCAGGTGATCCCAACAACTAGGAAACTTAGAAAACTGTATTCAGAATGTGAATACACTAAATTAAATACTAACAAAGACTACATATTGCAAATGCTGCAAATATGAGATAGCAGCACACCACTGCACCCATCTCTAGCTGCATAGGCAAACATCTTATTGCTATGGATCTTTGAGACTTTCCACTCCATGCTGGTTTATGTTTGAGTCACTGATTGGCATGTGACTCACCTTAACAAAATGTAATGATGCATTGGTTAGCAAGTGAACTGCTAAGGTTGATAATCAAGCAGGAAACATGCTGGGGACTGACTTGGTTTGGTGTACCTTCCTGGTATGGTTTCGCGCTCATCTTCACCAGCTGGCTATGTAGGTTTCGTCTCATATCTAAAAACGAATTCCAGTATAATCTTTCAACACAACAGCTAATGGCAGCTCACTGCACTTTTCCTTGCTGTCAACAGTAATGCAGTCCACTGCCTTGGCAACTAATCGTCAGCCCCTTAATAAATGACAGACAGATAGGCCCCCTTCACAAGCTGCCAACTTATTAGAAGACCTAACAGAAGGGAGAGATGTTTGTCCATTTGTCGGCATAAAAGTAGCCATCCTTATAATAAAAAAAAACAAAGTGGTTTGGCTTTTGTGTTATATTTTTAAACCTTCTGTATACTGGGTAGGGGAGTATTTTCATTCCACACACACACACCCCCCCCACCTGCAGACCTGTCGTTAGTGTAACCGTTTGTGTGCTGACAGGTCCGTACTGCCAACATACTAACCACTTCCCAGGCTCGGCTTGGAATGAGTGAGTGACGACAGCTTGTAGTTTCCAGTCACGGCCAAGTACAGCTACATGAAAATCGCGTACCGGTTACCGGTTACCCCCGGGGACACCAGGAGAGAAAGGGGGCTGCGTACCGGTTACCCCCGGGGACACCAGGAGAGAAAGGGGGCTGCGTACCGGTTACCCCCGCGGACACCAGGAGAGAAAGGGGGCTGCGTACCGGTTACCCCCGAGGACACCAGGAGAGAAAGGGGGCTGCGTACCGGTTACCCCCGGGGACACCAGGAGAGAAAGGGGGCTGCGTACCGGTTACCCCCGCGGACACCAGGAGAGAAAGGGGGCTGCGTACCGGTTACCCCGGGGACACCAGGAGAGAAAGGGGGCTGCGTACCGGTTACCCGCGGACACCAGGAGAGAAAGGGGGCTGCGTACCGGTTACCCCCGGGGACACCAGGGAGAGAAAGGGGGCTGCGTACCGGTTACCCCCGCGGACACCAGGAGAGAAAGGGGGCTGCGTACCGGTTTACCCCCGAGGACACCAGGAGAGAAAGGGGGCTGCGTACCGGTTACCCCCGGGGACACCAGGAGAGAAAGGGGGCTGCGTACCGGTTACCCCCGCGGACACCAGGAGAGAAAGGGGGCTGCGTACCGGTTACCCCCGGGGACACCAGGAGAGAAAGGGGGCTGCGTACCGGTTACCCCCGGGGACACCAGGAGAGAAAGGGGGCTGGGGGGGGGGGGGGGAGATGGGGGCCATCGGTCCGTCAACAACACCACCATTCTATTGCGTGCGGGGTGGGTGAAGCTTAGCTACATGCTCCTTGGTAGCCAAGGATAAGGCTCCGGAAGGGGAGCTTGTTCTGAGTGTATTGCCATGGCGCGAGTCCTGATGCAACAACAACAGCAGCAGCTGATGTCGGCTCTCGTCTCCCCGGCGGAAGTGAACAACGAGCTCTACTCACCCCGCTCTCTCCGGAACGTTCTCCTCGGCTTCCTGCTCTTCAGCCGTATCGCCACCTCCTCCTCCGCGCTCGGATCCCCGTCCATGCTCGCCGCATAGACGCGGGGCGAGCTGTTAACGTCAGCCCTCTCCAGGTTCTTGACATCAGACGGCCTCAGTATGGAAGTCGCCATCTTGGTAGGTGTCACCTCATCACGCGTGAACGTGAACCGCGCGCCCGGTGAGGGGCAGAAATTTGTTGTTGTTGTTGTTTCTCTAGGAAAATAATTACCCCCCTCGGAGGAGGGGGGCGCGCGTTTCTCCCAACCCTTCAGATAATTTTTGTTTTTTTAACCCAGGGTTTTTTTGTTTTTTTTACAGCCGGTTAATAGCCTGTAAATCACGACGCCTATTTGCTGCTGCTGACCCATAAAAACAAAACAACAACAACAAAAGCTATCGAATTTTAATGAATTATCTCCCTTTAAATAATTTCCGTAAAACTCTTGAGAGAAGAGGAAAAAATGCCAAAATATCTATTATTTACCTGTTTATTAAGGATTATCGTTTAGCCTGAACAAGGTTTTAAGCGAGTGATCACTAAACTATGTGTGATTTTTAAAATTTTTTTTAAAAAGTCAATAATATTTCTAATCATTGACCTTTGACACGATTAAATTGGTTCGATTTTTTTAGAAAAAAATTACTTTTTGATTGCAAAATTTCATCTTAGAATACAAAGCAAAAATTAATTTAAATGCAGTAATTCATTGTTACAATGCTCATTCAGCCTTTAATTGCAGTCAAAATTACTTTAAACATTTATCTAGCCATTAGCAGCGCGGAAAAGCGCGTAAGAGAGTTTGTCAAAGATGCCAACTCCAGCATCTCTGCCAGTTCTATCCACAGAAACTACCATTTAACGTTGTTTGTTTGTTTTGGTGCAGGGGGGGGGGTTAACCCATGACAGTACAGAATTCCTATTCTAGGTTATCCGCCTTTTTAATTGAATTTTTTTTACCCGATTAATTATTTCTCCGAGATTTAAATGTGTTTAAATATTCGAGGCAACTTCTAAATTTGAATTTTAAACTGATATTTGTACCAAAGTAAAGGAAAATAGTTTTTAAAAGAAACGGCAACAGCGAACAAACTTCACTGTATCACGAAAGACGAATAATGGGAGACAATGGACTATTTGTGTCACGTTAATGGAAGATAACTTATATGAACTCGATTTCTTTATAAGTACGGACTAAACAGTATATCTATACATTTTTGGTAGAAAAAATTATATTTGATATTTCTAAAACAGATATTTTTTTTTATTTTTTGGGTGTCAGGAGTCCGAGAAAGTAGTTTATTATTAAAAATATTTTAACGAACAAATAAAAGAGTCTTGGAAAATTTGTGTTGATATTTGATAGAGAAAAAAACAAACTCGTAAATAACTAAAATAAGTTGTACAGTTTAGCAGAAAGTTGTGGGTCTGAAGCATCTCTGTTACTTACCCAGCGACAAAGTGTTTTCAAACCCATTCGTTAATCTATTCGTTCCCGATAACGCTAGACGCCAGAAGAAAATATCTTGCCAGCAGCCAGACGTCAGTTTTTCTCCCTCTCAGATAGCTGTCGGTGGTTCTATTAGATGGAAACATAACACCCACCCACCACTTATATCGTTGTCATGTTCATGCTAGTTTGAAAAATATATTTTAATCGCGATGGCGTAATAACCGTCGAATGGTCGGCCATATCGTGCCAAGCAAAGCAACTCGTTCGTTACAGAGTATATATTTGCCATTACTGACACTATTATTATATTTTATTATTATTCGGCGCGTGTCCCGATCGCTAAGCATCCCAGCGGTGGATATCGGCCGGGAGAAAGAGAAACAGGGATGGCGGGTGTCCGTCAGCGCCCCCGGATCTGGAATGAAGGATGTTCGTCCCACATAGCTCTCACAAGAGTCGTCGCTAAACTAGACGAAGCTCTCTGTAGAACAGCTCCACCCTTTTCTCTCGAAAGCTTCAGAGTCGCCAAATATATAAACCTCGTCTAGAACCAGGCAGTTCCAACGGAGACAGTCATCGATTAGCAGATCTTTGCGATTTCTGGTCTATATCAGGCTTTCAGACTACAAAGTTCATCACCAGTTTCGAAGACTGAATCCATGTAGAGGAGCATCATTTGGTGGTACACCGTCGTCTGTGTTTTTGGCGTTTAGCCAATCCAAATCCTGCAAAAGTATTAATCCTAACTCTCTTATAAAATCTTGTCCAAGTCACGAGAATAGCTTCCGTTTTAAAGAAGTCTGGTTATAGGAGACGAGAGTGTCTTGTCAGTATCTGATTGTCTAATCAAACACTGCCACGTTTACGCCATCATACGGACAAATTATTTGGTGCTATTTTGATGATTTAAAACAGCTCTTGTCGCCTACCTTAATAACATTCCATGAAAAAAATCGGTATTCTGGATCAAGCAGGACCTCAAACCTACTGATCGCCATAACTAATCTCGATTTGTTAAAATCGTTCATCAAATTTGCATAATAAAATAATGTAAATTATGTCAAGTATGCAAATTAGGCAGTAGCTCCACTAAGTGTTCCCAGCACTCGGGTTGTAGACATGATTTCCATAATTTCGCATACGATGATAATTAAACTATCGTTCATCAACTACAATTTACAAAAGTTTTTATCCTAAAAAAACAAAAAGAAAAGAAAATACTTCCAAAATCTAAGAAATAAAAAAAAACAAAATTGCCGAACGTGCCACCTGTATTTAGGAAGGACCTTATTTTAACAGGTATAATAATAACTCCACTAATCTGCTGTCCAGGTAATAACAGAAAGTCGCTTACACGGGTAAAGGAGACCATCCGCGCGCATTTCCCGATAAATTGAGATGCGATTTAATGTTTTGTCAAACTTTCTCGGTCGCCATCAGGTGAGATGCCTCTTTTTTGCGGTTTCCTGATGACGTCGATGATACTGTATACACCTGGCGGAGCGAACTGACACGTGGTCTGCTCCCTCTCGTTTCCGTCAGGGCCCTGCTGCACCCCGAGAAGCTCGCCAATGCGCCACCATGGCAGAGCTAAGTAAGACAAACCCCGCTGGCCCGTTTGTTGGTGCACATTCTAATATTTATTACTTTCACTTTCGATTTAATTGCACAAACAATTAATTGCTGAAACGATACGCAATCAACACTACGCGTCGATCTGATATTTCTCGTCTGGGGGTTTGATTAAGCATATGATGTTCAAGAAATCTCCCAGGACACGATCGGTCATCTCCGTCTGGACGAGCTCGCTCATCGATCTCTTGCGCGTGCCGCAGGTGCGAGCTACCTTGGCGCTGACCATGTGCCGGACTCGGAACAGATCTTTTTCTATTTCCATGAGTCGGGCCTCTATCATCTTCGCTAGGGCGTCGTCCTGGGTCATCCTCAGGGCAGGGAACCGAGAAGTGAGCTGACACGGAGCTAGAAATTCTGAGAGAGAGAAAAAAAAAAAAGTTTTTTTAATGCACGAATTTATTAACATCGAAAAAATAAAAGCTCCAGTTTTTTTTTTTTTGTGTTGGTGGTGGGGAGGGGGCGCCACCGTGTTACGGCTCTGTGACGTTTTAAAAATGGGAGATAATTACGTTGCAGAGGCATAAACCACACCCCTGTGACACCACCTTTAACGCTAATGACGTAACACAAGGTTGTATTAATGACGTGAATTTGCTTTAATTATAGCGATACATAGGATAAAGGTAGATGCAGAGGTAAGAGCTCTAAACCTGAGAAATCTTCAGGTCCCGGTGGAATTTCTCCTGTAACTCTACATCTTTTGAGAAAATGGAAATTTCCTTCAACGTTACTTGTGTGATCCGAGTCTTTCAGAAATGCTAATGTTTGAGTTCTCTCTTTTTTTTTTTTTAAAAAAAAAGGCATAATAAGAAAGATCCGAGTAATTACTGACCGGCCAGCTTGAGAGTGGAGAGATCCTGGAATCACTCACTGAGAACGAGCATGGATTTGATGTCTCACCAACCTCCTAGAATGTTTACGTGACTTTGACTCAATAATTATTCAAGAGCACTGCCCCGACGATGTTTACCAAAACTTGACACAGTTCTCAGTCAACGTTAATCGAAAAAACAAATGAATGAAGATATTAGAATTTCTGCTAATTAGTTGCCTTTGATCTACTTATTTATTAAAGGGGGGTAGATGTACTGAAAAAGATTATGCTAGCGGAGTATCGCAAGGGTTGGTGCTGGGACCTGTCTCATTTCTAAAATACGAAAGTCACGTCGTTAGCGGAGTAAAGAATTAAGTTAGTTTCTCAAGTGATAACAACCTAAAATGAGACAAGCGGTGTAGTTAGGGCAAACAGGATTTTAATGAATACTATGCAGAATTGTTGGAATTAAAAACTTAGATGTTCTATTTAAAACTTCGGGAAGACATCATGTCTTAGGGATACTGAAGAATTGAAATAGATTAGAATAATTTGGAAAATGAACAATCTTTTTTTTTTGTTAAGCCAAAGTTAAATCAAGTACCTAAGTCACAAATGTCACAGATTACATGGAAACATGATTGGAAAAAATCATATATATATATCACAAATAATTAATGAGTAATTTTAGCAGAGTCATACATATCATACTTACATAATGAATTATTACAGAAAATATGAAGAAACAAAATGAATATGTTGTACAGAGAATTAGTATTTTGTATGAGAGCCCTTTTGCTTAATATGTAGCACAACACCTTATCTTCATGCTCCCACACAGGTGAGGAATGTACGACCGTGGAATGTTGTTCCAAATACCCTGTAGCATTTCCACAATTCATCCAAGGTGTCAGGCTGCCGTTTAACACAGCCTTTGTAATGTTCATAGCAGGACTCTGTGCAGGCCAGGGCATCTTTCAGATAATTTTTCACCACAATGGCCGTATGCTTGAGGTCATTGTCATATAGGAGGAAGATAAATCTCCACCTGATGTGATATCCTGAGGGAATGGCATGCTGGATGAAAGCACGTTAGTATCTGTCAGCAAGCAGAATTCCTTCGATTTTATGCAAATATACAGCCCCGCACTTGCACTGGCCAACCCCTGTAGCTGGTTGTACCTCCGCGGTCTGCCTTCGAACAAACTGCCACTGATTATTGCCAAGCATCCTTCTTCTAGGTTGGGTCATCTGTTCTTTTTATGGTGCCTAGCTCAGCCTTGCCGCTTAGCTTCCTCTCCTCAGCATCGGCAGCTACACATCCAAAGAGACCAGGCTAATCTGTACCTTACCGTTCTTTAAAACAGGTTACCACCACCCGTATACCTGCAGACAAGATCCCCACTGGCTCGGTGCCCATCACATGAAGAACATACTCAGCGGTGCTTAGCATCATTCTTGGAGACTTCGGAAATTCGTGATCGACTTCATCCACTTCCAGCAGTACCAGCTTGACGTATCTTTCTTAGGAGTCTTGGATACAGCTCCTCCTGAAACACGAGGTCGGGTGGAACAGCTTTCACTAGCCAGGACTCTGAATTCATATTCAACGAGAGAGGGGCCATTGTAGGGAGCTGTGTTAGTGGTCGCCAAATTCGCCCGCAGTCTCTTCATCAGCCGGAAGTAGCCCCGGCCGGTAAATGGCACCACGTGCTATTAAAGCCCCCTTCTTTGCCAGTGAATGCCAATTTGTCTTTGATCAATCCAGCAGTGTGTGGGTCCCCTTCAAACAGAATACGAGCACGCGTGACCGACGTGTCATCCGGGCACCACGGCTCTAGGAGCCCTTTTCGCCTATTTGTGTGAGAGTGACTGCGCGCGGTGTCTTCGTGTGTGTCATTTATCGCTATTCGCATTTGTTTACCTGCCATTTTACTTGTCCTTCTCCCAGCAGAAACCTTCCTGGCGCTTGCTGAGAGGGCCACGGATGTCCGGGGCTCCGGCGCTCTGTCGTCCGTCGACGGCGGAAGGGTCGCTTCGCTCGGCCGCCTCCCCCCGGCCTCACCGCCGATTTCCGCCGACATCTCCAGCACCCTGCTGTCCCGACCACGCAACTGTAACTGCTCCTCGTCCGACTGACTCGGCCGCGGGATCGAGTCCCGGCCGCCGGAGACCGCCAATGGCCACGGAGCCTCGGGAAACGCGAGGCTGGGGCGATGGACTGACTTCGGTTGGCTGTATGACTTGGGACGCCTTTTTTGACTGGAAGGGGTGTTGGTGAGGGGGGGGACAAAAAGGAGAAGTTAAAACTTTTTTAAACATAATGGTTAAAAATTAATTTTAAAAAATAAGGGTAACGTAAATCAGCCGCCCCACGAGTAAGAAGACGGACCATCAGACAAACCGGGGGGGGTGGAAGTCCCCAGTCTGTGTCCCCTCCCTTCTTTTTTGGAGAACAATAATTTAATTCATGAACAGCACCGCGGTCGTGTCCAAGGTCCGCACCATCAACTATCCATGTACAACAGGCCCGCGGTCGTGTCCAAGGTCCGCACCATCAACTATCCATGTACAACAGGCCGGCCGTCTCGTGTGGCCAAAGCGCTTAACGACAAGCTCTACTTTGACAGGTTTGACTGTTCTAACAGTTACAGGAAACTACGGCTGATTCCAGGGGTCGGGGTCGCACATGTCTAATTAGCTAATGCTTATTTGGAGCTATTTAAAATCGAGACATTCCGACCTTTTACTTTCGAGAGATGGCGAGATAAACAAAACGACCGAAAAGATCATCCGCAGCAGTTTCTCCCGTGGCTTAGTGAAAGGTCCGCCAGTGTTCCCACCCGTAACCCTGCAAACAGATACCCTTACCTTTCGATAGTGGAGGCGATGTCCAGGAAGGCGCTGACTCGTCTCACCCTCGCCTCGTCGTGTTTGGAGCGGGCGTGGGGCTGCTCACAGGTGAGCCCGTGCTCTTTGTCGGCCAGGCTCGAGCGCCGACGGGGCTTGTCGCCAGTCACTGAACAACAACAACAACAACACGGATAATAAAGAAGAGATTCTACGTGAGGTGCAGGGTGGAACGGAGACCTGCTGCTGCTGCTCAGGTCGGCGGGTATAAATAAGTTTTCTGAAAGCGAGAACAGCCTCACCTCGTGTTGGCTAACGGGTAGAACGGGTAAAAAGGACTTACGCGATTCTAGGGAGGCGGGTAGCAGCAGCTCTGTGGACGTAAGAGGCGTCTGCATCCACACGTGCCTTTGAATGCCATCCAGCTTGAGGCGGTTGGCCGGATCTGTGTCCAGCATAGACTTCACGATGTCCTTTCCGTCTGTAAATATAAATTAATCTCGAAACAAATACAGTAGGATAGGCGCCTAAGAAAACCCTGCCAAGACTACGAGATCCCACCTGTAGGAGCACCAAGGACCTATACGAAGGCATTGCGGCCGTGATTCTCGACAATGCCGGTCCACACCATGACGCTGCCATCTCCAAAACCCACGTCGATGACGTGCGACGCGCAGGAATAAAGAAATTCCATGCAAGATGCGGTAATAAGTGGCGATCTCTGGTGCGGACAGACAGTGGCTGATGTAACGGTCTCCGTTTTGTCACGGTTCATCGCACCCTTCCGTCATCGGCGCGCCGTGAACCTAACGGTCTGTTGATCAGCGCGAGGCGCGCACTATTTCTCTCAAACCGGCGCCATCCGCGCGTGGGCCGCGCGTCTAATCGCGGAGCTCTAACAGCAGTCGCGGGATTCGATGCTATCTATAACCCCGTAAGCTGCTGGTCGTAGGGCTAAGCCCGATCGTATTCACCCTTGCTCGCCGGCTTGGTGAAATGGCAGGGTTTCTTCATGGCCTCTCGCACGGTCGGCAGGTCAACATCGGGAAACGGAAGTCGCCCACAAATCATGGCGTAGAGACAGACCCCTGGAAAACAGAAACAAATGCCCTAAGCTGCCCGCTGTCTTCACAGTACTTTCTAATCAGGGAGTTGTTGGAGGAATATGGCTCCGTTGATGAAATGGGGCCACAGCAGGACAACAGAGAGCGCGCGGAGCGAGGTTATGACAGTCAGGAAAAGACAACTGCAAGCGAGTTTAGGTCTACATTTCGCTCTTAAGAACTACTGCCTTAGACTCGCTTTATGGACCCTGTCGTACTGCCAGCTCCCTCTTTCAAAAGGCTTAGCCGTGCTCCAAATATTACATCAAAGAAACCATTCATCCATAATCCATATATATACGTCCTGCTGTTCCGTTGTAACTCATCGTTCCACTCACCCATGCTCCAAACCTTCCCTTCTGCCCCCTTGTAGCAGACCGTTCCCCCACTCCCTCATGCTCTAAACATTCCCTTCTATGCCCCCTTGTAGCAGACCGTTCCCCCCACTCACCAATTCTCCAAACCTTCCCTTCTTCCCCTTGTAGCAGACCGTTCCCCCCACTCACCCATGCTCCAAACCTTCCCTTCTGCCCCCTTGTAGTAGACCGTTCCCCCACTCACCCATGCTCCAAACCTTCCCTTCTATGCCCCCTTGTAGCAGACCGTTCCCCCACTCACCCATGCTCCAAACCTCCCCTTCTGCCCCCTTGTAGCAGACCGTTCCCCCCACTCACCCATGCTCCAAACATTCCCTTCTGCCCCCTTGTAGCAGACCGTTCCCCCCACTCACCCATGCTCCATATATCCGCTGCCGTCCCGCTGTAAGGCTCCTTTTCCAGGACTTCTGGGGCCGTGTATACTAGTGTGCCACACGTAGTCTGCAACATGTCGTTTTTAAATGCGTGACGAGAAAAGCTGAAGTCTGTAATTCACACAGAAATTTGCATAATTAATAGTTTAATGTAAGGAAAGACAAAAGCCGGGTACTTAGGGAGGGCGGCGCGCGTGCGAAACACGAGCGATACGGGGCACATGTCAGGGTCAAAACTCGAAATAGAAGCCCCATGTTATTTCTCTTTCAGCATAAATCTATTTGTTGCCACTCCAATAAAAGTTTAATCAAACAAGGGGTTAGAGAACCGGTATGTTCATTAACTCGCAATGGCACACTCCATAGTAACTCGCACAAAGCCGGAGAAGTGTCACCTTGAAAGATAGAGGGCCTTCCGGGCGCCCGACCCTTGTCGGGACCTCGCCCCAAAACCGTCGGTGGGACTACCCTATTACCCCAGCCGGGGTGGTCGAGGGGTCTGGAGCAGAGCCGGGGCCGGCCGACCGGGGCCGTACCTACCCGTGAGGCGGATGTTCCTGTCGTTATCAAACAGGATATGTTCGCACTTGATGCTTCGGTGACAGGTCAACTTGCCGTGACAGTGGCCGATCACGTCCACGAGCTGCTTGAAGATGTGTCGGGCCTCCGCTTCCGGCAGGCTGCCCTTGGCGTTGATGTAGGTGAGCAGGTCGCCTTCGGGCAGGTACTCCATCACCACGTAGGTGACGAAGGGCGACTCGAAGATCTCGTAAATTGCCGGCTGAAAAGAAGCAATGGAATGGCGCCATTATCACCGCACCCCGTTTGACGGGACGGACGTTTAACTAACCATACAGATTCTATAGCATCTTGTAGACGGATGCAGTTATCAGTATACTACACCTTCTGCGAACGAGGTGATGGAGCAGCCCTGCTTAGAGCTTTGAATGCCTTGAGGCCCGACCATCACCCGGTCGGAGGGGACTCAGGGGTCAGCGATAAGTGGAGAAGACTGCGGCGTGTCCTAGAAGAATAGAGCTAGATCCGCGAACGACCCGGATGTATTCCCGCAGCTTACTGGATCTCTCTGGATGATTGATCTGGCCCCACTTGTATTGCTTCTCAGAGAAGTCGGCAGGGAAAATCCGCACTGTTTAAGCTGATATTCACCGCGGTCTCTTCGTGTTGTTTCCTTTATGACTGGACAGGGTTAAAATTGCGACAAGGGGAGACCGTAAAACACTATAGCTATTTCCCATCACACACCATGTAGATGTTCTTTAATTTTGTCAAAGTTTTTTGTGGTTTTAAAAATGGTTGCACAGGTAAAATTATTCGGAAACCCGCCCATAAAAGATTGTGTTGCACAGATAAATCTGTAGACCAACAAGTTCTTGTAGGATCCAATTATGAGCGGCTCCTGGGTTCGCCGGAGGAGAGATACTAACCAGTCCCGGATGGCTGAGTGTCCGTATGATCTCGATGTGTCTCGGTAAAAACTTCTCCACAACCTCCTTTTCCATCTTGGTCTTTAAGATGCACTTGATAGCCACGTTGAGATGGAGTCTCTTCGAATAGGCCTTCCTGACTTTGCTGTACCTTCCCTCCGAGATAATCTCGAGCGGATTATATCCTGCCAGCTCGATCAGGCAGGTCTTTCTTCTGCTCGGCCGCCAGAGGTCTCCCTTGGCGGATAGCAACAGCCCCTGATTATCCTTGTGATGGGCGCAGAAACATGTTCG
Organism: Nautilus pompilius; assembly: GCA_018389105.1. NCBI lineage: Eukaryota > Metazoa > Mollusca > Cephalopoda > Nautilida > Nautilidae > Nautilus > Nautilus pompilius. The sequence continues at coordinate 809,411 of JACATO010000344.1, read as the reverse complement.
TTCCATTGTTTCTTCTTCTTCAAAGCATCAGTGAAATCCTCCCTTTTCCGGCTGTTCTTTTAAATTCTCTCCCAGACTCGGGGCTACTATGACGTCAGGGCGGAAGTTGCTTGTCGTAGTCGTTGTCATTACGTCACGACAGAAGAGAATGATGTCAGATTACATAATAATCAAGATTTTTCAGGTATTAATAGTAGCTTTCTTTCCGCCAGCAGCAGCAGCTGCCTACACCAGGAGGCCATAATCCTCTAATATAACTTGATTGCTATGAGATTTTCAATAACTGATTATTTTTTTCCCCCAGAGTCACAGCTGGGGTGATGAGAATAGATGGAGGCAGGCAGGGCTGGAGATGATGATGAGTATGGCGGAGCGACGCGAACTGGACCAGCCAGTTAGCCAAGCTAGCAAGGATGTCTGTCTTGCTGAACAGGGTTACAGAAGATATGTTCCAAGGTTTTATGCTGCGTACAGTGGTAATCACAGATTAACTCCCTTTAATAATTGTTTCACCACCTACTCTGCCTTGATGTAAAATGAAGTTCCATCACAGAGATGGAAGTGATATATGAACCACACAATTCGACATAACAACAGAGGTCACAACCTACACATCTTAAAAGTTGCACGACCTTTAGTAACATGCAGTACGATTTTGCACCTGCATCCTATAGTTTTCACCAGATCGGGGCAGTGTTGTCAAGGCTTGACATCAAGGTGGATTAAGGCTTATTGGAGTCTTGGGCATAAAGGAAATTAATAATAAACCAGATTACGATAAGCTGTCAAAGTCAGCTGCTCAATTTTGACTGACACAAAGCTGACATTTTAGTTTTAGTGATCTTGTAGATTCTTGTTGTCCTTTCCATTATTGTCATAGAAAATAGAAAATAAAAAAAAGACTTTTAGAAATACACTGTATATTGTACACAGCAGCAAACAAACTAAAAGAAAAATGTACAGGCCGAACTGATAGCCTCTAGGATGAGGCTAACAGTACTTTTACAGTCATTTCTTTTTGTGAATAAAATAAAGTAATACATATCTCAGTGGTTCATCATTCCTGAAACATTAAACACATGCTAGTCATATACTATAAATGTCTATTTTTTGTATACCCATTATACCTGCATTTTAATAATATCACCACGTTAACTAAATGTACAAGCATATAGTCTCATGAATCTTAACTTGTAAACGATTGGTTTGTTTCAATGTAATTTTGTTGCATCAGTTCTGACTCAGCTGGCATTCAGATGCTTTTGATGCATTGTTGAGTTCACTTTCTCCCCTTGTCATTGTCGAGAATGTATGCTCTCCTTTACAGTTTGTAACTGGTAGAGTAAAAAAAGAAATTCTGAGAGCAATGTACAGATTAGGGAATGTTTACTGAAGGCCATTTTGCTTTAAAACTTGCAACAGTTTGGCTGATGATTTGTCTGGCTCATCATGTACGAAGGATTCAAACTGTATGGTTCATTAGGAAAGTTCTGTTTTGAGTCAATAGGGTAGACTGCATGCAGCAAGTTCAGCGGCATGCTTCCAAATGTCATTGATGCCCAACAAGTTGCATTTAGGCAGTACTCCAAAGTGATTGCCCAAGTACCCTATAGGCATCCATTCTTCAATAAAGACAAGCTAGTAACTGGTTAATTAAAACAGAGAAAGTTTCAGTGCTAAACTTTTAACTTACCTCCTTAGTTTTTCCAAGATCACTGACAATTTTGTGAAACAGTCTTGTATGTGTTTTCAGCAGCATTTTTTAAAATTCTGGAACTGAACTCACAAGTGATCATAGAAACTGAACTGCTGCATTCAGGTCAGTGCTGCTTTTCTGTAACTGCAAGTCAGCCATTTTAAATTAATGAAGAACAACATCTCAAAAGTGTGCCAAGGCTGTTTCCAAATGTTCCATCTTTCTTTTAGTAAAGTTGCTCCTGGTTGGGTGTTGTGTGGCTGGCTTGTTTATTTTGATAGGTTTTCTAGTGCTTGCCAAATTGTACTACAGTTCTGACACAGAGCTTTTGTGGAATCTGCAAGACTGCACAATCATGTGTATGACAAACGTTTAATTGCCAAGAACATCTGGCTATCATCATAACAGAAAACCTGTTTCCAGCAATGTATGGGTGCTCAGCAGAAAACAGCGATTGAAGAAACCAGAAAAATTATTAATATCTGAACAACTGTTGATACTGTTAACTCACATTAAATATAAGGAATGTAGTGAATAAGCAGGTTTGGTCTATTTAGATGCGCCTGCTGACTGTTGTATTTTTCACACACATTTTTGGCACTGTTGCGTGAATCTCCATAGCAATTAATGTTCAGAGCCAAGTAGTTCACCAATGCACCTGTGTGGTTCTCCAGTCACTCAGATCCAATAAATCTTTCTACAATTTTCACTTCTGAATGGACAAAGCTACAAGAGTCCATGCTCACTTAATAGCTGCTACAACACACTCAAGAGCATCCATACAGTGTTGAAACACAGACTGAAATTGTTGCACTAGATCTGCACCAACTGTACTCATTTCTTGTGCTCGCCATATTCATACCTGGATACAGTTCAAACGTTCCAAGATTCTCCCCTGTCCAGAGTGTTTCCCATCACTGAATCCTTTGATAAAGGCATCAGTGCTTTAGTTGAAAAAAGTTTACAAAGCAGTAAATATTTCCAAAAAGAAAATGCTGAGTAAATAAGCCAGTCGTGTGTGACAGGTTCAGTGATATGCAGCTGACAAGAAAAACAGATCTACAGATAGCGCGCGTCTTCTCTCCAACCATCCAACAGGCAACAAGGACATTTTCAAGTTTTTATTTTGACAAGCCACTGGACCCCTCAACAAAGCAGGATGATTGCTGAATTGATCCGCTTCAGTTGCATATTTCACAAGCATCACTCACCAGTCACGGTCTGTAGATCCCCCATTCTGTTGAAGACATAGTCAGAAGCCGTCTGCCAAATCAGTGTTGTCATCTTTGTTTCTGTCTCCCCTTCAAATATTAGTTTGTTGTTGGTATCTTTTGTTGCAAAGCAACTCCTTTAACTTCCTCTTAGGACTCCCTCTTATATATCACCAATCCATACCAGGTGTTTTGTGTACAACAATAACAAATATCAGATTTGTAACCTATTTTTTGAGTGTGAAATTGCATTGGACTTATACCACAGTAAGTAATCTGCATAACGAAACTTGTGAATATCAATCTATTAGTTCGCAGATTGGGGCCAGTCCACAACAACAATAAAATTGCATACATATTTGCTTTGTTACCCCAGATAGCAAATATTTAAATAACTATAGTTGAAAATTACAGAAATAAGATGTCTATACTAAATTGTGATCAACACTTTCATCACATAATAACATGAAGTTAAAGAAAAAATATAAATATTTAAATATTCAATCTCAAAAGTAACAAAACATAATAGTAAAACTTATAATCTACTTGCAAACATCTGGAAATTGTACTGTTATTAAATCAATAAGTTGAATAAAAATGTTTGTTTTAAATTCCTTAATGGTGCCCCAGCAATTTTTTCTGGGGGTCCCTGGAGCCCATAGATTAATCCATCACTGCTTTACACACTTCTGGAATGGTCCCTGAGAGCTTATCCCAGCCATGTTCTGTGAAGGTTCAGTCACAGCAATGAGCAAGCCATGGAAAATACTTTACCTCTTAAGGGGATTTAAACTTGCATTACCATCCAATGGTGAACTGATTGTAAGGACTTCAAACAAATGATATAACATTTAATAATCCCCATCCAACTAGCATTGAGCTGTAACTGTTCAATCAAAGTAACCCTCCCATCCAAGACCCCATCACTTCCAAAACAATCTCTCTGACTCAATAGCAAGCACTAGTGGTGCGATTCCCACCAAACAGAATACTCATCAGAGAACAGAGGTTCTGATTTTGCCAACAGCACAAATGATTCCTAACTCAATCTAACTTTATGGTGTGCTGATGTTAGCAGTTCTAGAGTGGAGCTGGTTTCATGTAATCATCGAATTACAGTAGACATGTCACAAATTGACAGGGATATAATGTACCAAGATAGTGGAGTGGGAGTCATGTCAACCACATCTGTCTTTGCTATGGATAATCATCACTGAAGCGCCATTCTCTCAATGTTCAGAAACTTCAGTGTGTGAGCATCTGAAAAGTTTAACCGGTTTACTACTGTCATACAAATTATGATTCACTTATTTTTGAGGGTACATTCCATCCAGAGACAGCTACTAAAAGCAACAAATTGCCATGACTCCAACTCTGGGCTAATACTGTTGAGGGATCACACACTAATATGGCTGTAAATGAAGGGTGTTGCAAAAGTCTTGACACTTTTTCCCCACATCAGTCAGTCAGTCTTGCTACATCCAACATGCACGTCTGCATTCAACACTTCTAGCTGAAATTTACATTCAATATCTCATTTAGCATCCCTGACTCAAGTTTGCACCTTTAACCTCGCTGACCATGTCGGGATCTCTGAAAAGTTGGACTTTTTTTTTCCGCTACTCTGGCAACTCGCCTGAACCTTGTGGGGGGGGGGGAGAGACAGTGAAATGTTGTGCTGAGGAGCTGCTGGATGCCATTCCAGTTACAGAACCACAAAACGCTTGTCGGCTGCTCTCCAAAATTTCGGAATCGATGACAAATGAGACTGAAATGTTTTGTTCCCTACTAAAATCATTTCAAACACGACTAGACAAGGTGCACGGACTGATGGAAGGTCATGGCATGAATATCATTGTGCTGTGTGGGAAGAGGGGAGTTTAAAGATTTTTGCAGCACTCCTTAGTTGTACAAAGTCTTCTTACCCAAAATATGTTTGTTGCTCAGCGTAATTTTTAAATATCTTATGCAAAATCAATGCATTTGTTGTTACCTACCCTTTAATCTGTCTTAAACAGGAAATATGTTATAGGGATCTGTGTGATCCCTTTAAGGAATGGTTAAGACCCTGGCTGATTCCAACAATACTCAGTCTTTCTTAATTTAAAATAAACTTAAAAACCAAAGAAAAATTTTTTAATATAACTAATCGTGTACATCACATTTTCAGTTGTCTACTCTTTGAAACAAATATCTTTCATGTTGATTCAAGGTACAGTGACCCGCTGGAATGCTCAACTGATATTTGTCCAGACTCAAGCATGCAGTAGTGTGTGGAGCAGCATGCTGTTTTTCAAAACTGCCTCCTTTTACCACACAGAATAATAAAAACTCTTCTCTCTTAATTAAAACCCATCTTTTAGTTAACAAAATTTGCAAATCCTCCATTAAACAATAGCAAAAGCATATCCTAAGCGCTCAAAGCAGAAAAAATATCTTACAATGTCCTTTGGCGTTAATACAAGAAAAATATAAATTCTAGAATACAGGGTACAAAATCGAAACTGTTGGATTTAGGTGTTTTGCAATTTTGTCATGACTCTCCATTCTCTATACCAGTCTTTTATTGGTAAACACCACCAGTAGCCACCATTACAAATGTCCAACTTCTGGTACCTGCCTTCGTTGTTTTTTAAGTGAGTGCTCCCTTTTAACTCTCAGCATCTTCTTCTGCGCCCTGGCAATCCTGGATGAAAAAAATTTTTTAAAAGAGATTTATTTGTGCAACTGCTTTGGGTCAGTGGAACCAAAAATACTAAAAAATGGTTTACCAACTGGTGGTGATGACAAAGTATTAATATTCACTGTACCAATAATTATGCACTTATCAATCAAATGTCCCATATTTTAAATGTATTTTTTAAAAAATTGAGAAATCAAAGTTCTGCATAGTATACTTTCTAACAGTAATATATAACAGTAACATATGTAACTAACTAAATACACTTCTCCTTTAAACCTGCATGCTGAAGTTGGCACACAAGGCATACATCAAAGAAAACCTGGTGTCAGTTTCTTAAACCAAATGGAGAACAGGGTGCAGTGGTTAGCAACACACCTAGTGCATAAAGTCCCCACCAGAACTCTTTATTTGTTGAAATCAAAGAGCCTAAAGAAACCATGACAAGTTGATGAAAGAGAGCAAGAAGAAACCAAGCCAGGGAAGTACATCAAACTGAGCCAGTCTCAAAATGGATTCAAACTCTGGTCTTCAGCTTTAGCAGTCCAGTAGTCTAGCACTAAGCCACCATGCTGCCAACTATATGCAATACCAGTAATGAATTGATTGTGTATAATATATGGGATATATCAGTTTTAAGTCCACAATAGGACAGGAAAAACAGGTTTGGACTTATAAAAGCAACAAACAGAAATGACCCTATGTCAGAGAAGTGAAATGTTCATTTAAATGACCCCACCCACAAAATACCCAATTCTTTGAAACATGCTTTCTGCGGAGCAAAGTTCAAAATATAGTTAGAGTTAAAGTGAAATTATCCAATGTCTCCAGGATCCCAATTTGTTTCTGAAGAATACAGTCAACTTTTCCCCTTTCCCACTAAATCATAGATGCCATGTTGGTAAAGCTCTCTAAAATGTTTTCTGTAGCTGAAGTGGAAATGGAATAGTGTCTTCTGTGAGTTAAACACATGATGCAGATTTCTCATGCATGTATGTAAGTGTGACTGACAAAGGAGCTCACTCGGATAGCCTGGGGTGTCGGAAGAACAGACGGCAACTGAGTGAGTTTCTACTGTAATACACTGAAAGGTTTCACACTTGTATTGCAATGGGTGCCCAAAAACGAAACTGAGACACACATGCACACACACAAACACAAATTTGAAAAAAATTAGAATCAACGAATGTGTGAAGAGGTTTTCACAAGCCTCCCAGGGAGCTACAAGTACACACTAGCACACTACATACAGTCATGTCCTTCTAAACCCTCAAACTCATAGGACACGAATTATGCCTCATTTGTAATGATACTGAAACTACTGAACTCAGAGAATGTCCAAGATATGTTGTGGTAGCAATGTTCCCAGCATTGCTAAAATGTTTTTTTTAAAAATTAAACCAACAATACACCTTTTAGGTTGAAATGCTGTTGGCTAGCTACACGTGGTAAACTTGGATGATGCGGGGCTGAGGGGCTGCATCTGCCTGAGACAGCGCCTCGTGGGAAGCAGCCAATCAGCAGCGAGGAGAAATGAATAACGCTCTCGGATTGGCTACTTTCAAACCTCCGGCCAATAGCATTTATTTTATATTGATAATTTGCTGAATTTACGTTAGTATTTATATTACAAAATTAGTAAATTATATAGTTATTAATAATTTAGCGTTAAAAAGCATGAAAAATATATATTGCCATGAAAAAAGCCATAAGAAATCGCGAAAGATATTTGCGATTCTGCGAATATGCGGGGGTTTCCACGAACAATTATTAGTTAGGTTCTATGGAAAATTCTGTGAATAACCGGGGCCGCGAATATCGAACCGTGATTACGCGGGGGTTGACTGTAGTAGTATATTTTAATATACTGAGAATGTTAATACTTATCCTTCTTAGTTACTGCCCCTACACAGCAACTACATAAAACCTGATTTACTTAAATATTAAAATGTAAAATCATAATCTGACAAACTTGATACACACGAACATGACATACTTTGGGCCAGTTAAACCTCATGCCTCTCTTGTTTTCTATAAATTAATGCTGCTGATCTTTCATTTTTTTTATCAAACAGAATTTTAAGCAAGTAATAAATATCAACTACAAAAAAATGATTAAAATATTCTTTTCCTTCAAGCTTAAATTTAAACTTTCTTTAACCCGTGCTCTTTGTCATTTTTCATCAGTATTTTCTTCTATATTGATCCAACAAGTCTGCCCAAGACTAGCTTGAAGTGTGTCCACCCTCTTCAAGTCTTTCACGTGCTGACGGTGGGTAAAAGCTGCTCAAGCCGCCCTGGCTCAGCCATGTTTCGGATATTGCCAAAAGAAATAAATTTCTGCATGCTAAATGTTTCTAAGCTAACATCTTTGCACCACCATAACTTGTTTTAACTTCCTACTTAAGAAAATGCTTCCCTCTAGCATTTTTCTTCAGACTTAAAATAAGTAGGTTACTGAAGTTTTTCTTGTAAAACTTTGGTTGGGTGAAATATTTCTACAACATGTGGAGAGAGAAAGAGAGAGGTGTGACTCGAGCTGCTCACAAACAAAGAGACTATCCATAAAAAACCTCTCCCTCCTGGATCTTAATTCTTTTTTGTTTTAATTTCCACAGTTCACACATTTTTTGATGGAAAATTCAAAATAATTTTTTTAAAATCTAAAACAAGTAAATTCTGTGCAGTTGAGTAAGACATCTGAGTGTATCAAACAAGGTGATGAATTTAAAACATTCAAAATTTCTACATCTTCACTTTACCTTTGTTCCTTCAGCTTCAAGTCTTCTTCTGTTGGCTCCTGTGGAAGATGGCTGGCACTGAAGATCATTGTTCGGATCTTTTCCATGCAGTCTGCCTGGTTTAGTATTTGTTTCCGTGTTCTTTCGGACGTGACAACCAAATATCCATCTTTGTTTATCTTGTTTTTCATCTGCATAAAACAAAATTAAATTGAAGTTTTATTAGAGATGAAATTCAAACATATTATTGCCCTTTTCTTGCTTTAAGCTTCTGAAACATTTCAATACATCTAAGTAAAACCTGGGCAGCATGTTAGTCCATTGGTTAGCCTGCTAAGATTGATGGTCTGATTCCTGCTGAGGATCAACACAGTTTGGTATATCTTGCTCTTCTTCACCAGCCTGTCTTGGGAGTTTGCTCCAACATTTTTAAAAAGTGAGCTGGGGTGGGCCTGGTATGGATTACCCTGCCAAAATCAGAAGTGACAAACCCCTCAAGGTGCAGGACACTACACTTCCTCACAAGAGTAATCTCCCTTGTGAAGATTTGTTTCGTGTCGTCATCATATGCCACAAACATCTAAATAAAATAAGAACTAAAACAAATTAGGGTGCGATCGTGTATGTGGGGGTTTAGTTAATAGTGCCATTCTCACATCCTCGGGAATAAAAGGAACAACAGTGATCTTTCCGCACATCATTTTATTAATTAATTAAAATCCAATAATATGCATTGTATTTTGAAAATAAATGCAAAGAACTATACTGGTTGTCGAGAATGAGTTCTAAAAGATTCTGAATAAAGGCCCCCATATCGTTTAATCTCTGGAACCAAAGGGGCATCCTGTGAGGGATGGTTTATCAAAATCAGAAGTAAACAGAGACCAGAGAGGCGTAGGGATCCCACTTGGAAAAGCACCCACAAGGTGCGAACTTCTCGGTGGCAGTTTTCTGACTCTGGGAGGACACAGATTTGGTTCTTTGCTGTTTGATAAAGAACCATTAGCAAAAACCATAATCTGGGCTCCGAAATATTCACAGAACACCTTACCTTCTCGAGAAGACGAGGTCTGATCCATTCTGGAATCCAGTGGGATCTTTCCACATGAAATCGTATCTCAACTTTGCTGTTTACTGAAAATAATTATTAAGCTTTAAAGAAATGTCCGAAGGGAGATAACTGATGTAAAACAAGTTTTTTTTTGGAAGTTATTTTAAATAATTTTAAAATATGTTGTTTGTGGGGGGGGGGAGGTTGAATAAAGTCTGGTTGTGTGCTTGACTGGATACTTACCCACCTCACCCTTACTTCTCCTCCCCCAGAGGAATGAGAAAGTGGGTAGATGTCTTTTGTTGACTCAGTAGAAGTTTATTCTCCGTACTTCTACTATAAAGACATTTCCTTTAGCCTTTAGTAGCAAACAGCTAGTGCTGATAAGATAGATTTTCTTTGTTCTAGTTTCTTCCCTGTTCTGCTCTTTCAGTCAGCCAGGCATTTACTCTTTGACAAATGCAAATTAAAGAATCTCAGTGCTGTTAAGATGGGATTGCTATCTTGTTGGAACCAAGCATTAAAAAAACCCCAAAATTATACATTTCTTCAGTAAATTTGGTATACAACATCACAGTCCAGTGTTTAGCTTACCAGACTGCTAGGATTGAGGACCTGAGTTTACTCCCTGTAAGGAATAGCTCATTTTGTCTTGCTTTGTTAGTATGGTTTCTTCCCTAGCCATCTGCATAGGTTTTCTCTAAGCACTAGTTTCCTCCCACATTTAAAAAGCAGAGCTCTAGTAAAGATTTGCGTGTCACAGTCTAAAGAGCAAGGCCCTGCATGAACCCCTAGCAGACAAACACAGCACCAGAATTGTCTATTTTGTAGATGTTGATGTATTCCAACAACAACAACAACAGAATTTGGTAATTTGCTGCAGAAAAATTAAGAAAAGCCTGGAATAATACTCTTTCTACTAAGATTTGTTTCCCAGTAAAGTTGGTGATATTCTGCCTGCTTGCATCCAGATACAGAATATCTAAAATGAAAGATCACATGTTCTGCAAGCACTTAAAACATTCCCTTACCATCAGCCAGTTGTAATCAAGAAAAACTATTAGCAATTCATATAAATTCTGGCCATATTTCTTTGTATTGGTGTACTGCTGATTTTATGGTTTGGGTTTAACAGAAATTTGTTTTGACCTGCTACTGGATCATTCATATTTATAATTCAGTCTGTTTTTGTTTTTGAAAAAACACACACACAAAATAAGACGCATGAATAAAAAAACTTCCGTATCTTAAAAAATCAGAATAATTAGTTTATTTGTATTACAAATTACCCACAGTTCTCAACCAGCAACCTAATAAAAAGCAGTTTCTCTAAAAATTAGTTTCAATGGCAAGGACCTAAAAATTAACATACAAACTGAAAATTTTATAATCCCCAAATATTTCTCACCTTTATTAACATGCTGTCCACCAGGGCCACTTCCTTTTAAATATTTTATTTTTAGCTCTTCTGAAAAAAATATTAATATTTAACAAATCACTATTATTTATATACGGTATAGACTTTTTTTTACTTGATTTTAATATAGAATCTATAAAGGTGTAATCATTACAAAAATTAGATTCAGTACTTTGATTTTTTAATACAAAATTAAGGGATTAATAAAGCAAAAACAACAAACAAAAAGAAAAAGGGAAGAAAAATATTGAATTAAATAGAAACTTCAAGTAAATTCGTAAAGAGAAATGTACCGCGGACACAAACAGAAGAGGGGCAGGGCCTTGGAATGTAAACAAATTGTAGCAATAGACAATAAAAACAATAAAAATGCATTTTCATTTCCCCAGATTTAAGACCATCAAAGATTTAAGCTAGAACTCTTATGGAAATTTTTAATTTGGTACTGATGCAGAATTTGTTTCTGTGGTTTTGCAGTATTAATTCACAATACTTCAAAGACAACTAATGAATGCTTCATAACCAAAGTTATTTGGTGTTTCCTTCTCTGCACAATAAATGTTCAGTCAAATTCAGCATTTGTTCCTTTGCCATTAATCCGGAGAATTTCACTCACCCACTGGAATGATGCCAGAAAACGCATCTTGATTTCCACTTTTTATTTTACTCTGCAAGCAACAGAAAGAACGATAAAGTAAATATTTAATCTTTCAAATTTATTGAGAGAGTAGGGTGAGTAAGAGAGAGAGAGAGAGAGAGAGAGAAAAGTAGGGGGGTGAGAGGAAAAGAGAGGGAAAGAAAATTAGGAGGGGGAGAGATGAGGGAGAGAAGGAGAGAGAGAGGGAGAGGTAGAGAGGAGGGCGGAGGAGAGAGAGAGAGAGAAGTAGTAGGGAGAGGGAGAGGGAGCGAGAGAGAGGAGAGAAGTAGAGAGAGAGCGAGGGGAGAGAGAGAGAGATGGGGGAGAGAGAGAGGAGAGGGTGAGAAGAGAATGGGAGGAGAGAGAGGGAGCGGGGGAGAGAGAAGAGAGGGGATGAGAGAGAGGAGAGAGGTGTGGCGAGTAGAGAGGAGAGTAGAGGGGAGGGGGAGAGAGGAGATTAGGCGAGAGAGAGAGGAAGTAGGGGTGGAAAGAGAGGGAATTAGGCGAGAGAGAGAGAGAGAGAAGTAGGGGGAAGGGGATGGAGAAAGAGAGTGGAAAGAGAGGGGAGAGAACGAGAGGAGAGAGAGAAAAGAGAGGAGGGGAGGTTAAAGAGAGGGAATTAGGCGAGAGAGAGAGAGAAGAGAGAGGAGAAGTAGGGGTGAGAAAGAGAAGGGAGAGATTGAGAGGATTGAGGAAAGAGTAGGGGTGAGAAAAGAGAAGTGAGGAGAGAGAGAGAAGAGAAGTAGGGGTGAGAAAGAGGGTGGAATTGAGAGGAGTAGGGGTGAGAGAAGAGAGAAGATGAGCATGAGATTGAGAAAGGGGGTGAGTGAGCGAGAGAGAGGAAGAAAAGGAAAGAGAGTGAGGAAAGGGGGAGAGAGGAGGAGAGAGAGCGGAGGAAAGAAAGCAGAAAGGATGGAAAGAGAGGAAATTAGGCGGAGAGCGAGAGAGAGAGAGGAGAGCGGGCGAGAGAGGAGAGGAGAGAGTGAGAGAGAGAAGAGAGGAGAATGAGGAGGCGAGCAGAGGAGAGAGAGAGAGAGAGAGAGAGAGAGAGCAGTAGGGTGAGTGTAGACGAGAGAGGAAGAGAGAGAGGCGATGCGAGAGAGGAGAGAGAAGTAGGGGGTGAGAAAGAGAGGGAATTAGGGCGAGAGAGAGAGAGAAAAGCGAAAAGGAGGAGAGAGACGGAGAGAAAAGAAAAGAGAGGGGAGAAAAGAGGAGAAGTAGGGGTGTTGAGAAAGAGAGGGAATTAGGCGAGAGAGAGAGAGAAGTAGGGGTGAGAAAGAGAGGGAATTAGGCGAGAGAGAGAGAGAGACGTGGGGTGAGGCGGAGAGAGAGAGAGAGAGGAGAGTAGTGGTGTGAGAAGTGAGCAAGAGAGGGGGGAGGGGAATTAGGCGAGAGAGGAGGAGAAGAAGTAGGGGTGAGAAAGAGAGGGAATTAAGCGAGAGAGAGAGAGAAGTAGGGGTGAGAAAGAGAGGGAATTAGGCGAGAGAGAGAGAGAGAAGTAGGGGGTGAGAAAGAGAGGGAATTAGGCGAGAGAGAGAGAGAAGTAAGGGGGGTGAGAAAGAGAGGGAGTAGGTGAGGAGTAGAGGGTGAGGGAAGTAGGCGGAGGGGGTCAAAAGACTGCAGGGGCTGTGGGGAGATACATCAATCAGACGCTTACGAAAGACCAACTGTTGTGTAGTGTACAAACCTTTAAATCAGACAAGGTCCAGAAATCCTGCTTGCTATCAGGATATATCACATCTAAGCTGTTCCTACTTTTATATGTTGCCATGGAACCAGGGTTTGTCCCCAGCCACAGTCTCCGAGCTGTTAAGACAACACATCTCCATAAAACCGGCGCCATGACACTCTTCTGATACAAGGGACTTAACTCTGCCTAAAACCGTAATATTGTTATGATTGATATTTCTCAAACCAAAGAAACAAAGGAGGAAACAAAAACATTTTCATACAATGTCTGTTATTAGTTTTCTATTGTTTCTGTAGTTTTCTTTTATGCATATTATTTAATTACGTATTTTTGCCTAAAAGACTTTAACTGACATAAAGAGAAAATTCCGTTGTGCTCAACTGGTCGTCATCCTCATCATCAAGTCAAGTGCCCACTGGTGCCGCTGTAACCCGAGATGACGACTCGAGCAGACTGTCGGCATTTTTGTCAGCAAATAGGAAACAATAAGCGAACCACCTGATATGAGGCGCGTGTGTGTATTCTTCAATCTGGCAAAAACAGCTGCGGTACTGGTCTTGAAGAGTTACACCCCTTTGCTGGCGAGTGCCGGGGGAATAATGAATGAGGTGGGAAGAGGGTTAGTAATAAAAGGGCCGGCGCACGGCTGTCGAAAGCAGGGGGCTCGTGAACTCGCTTCGATTAGTGAAGATAAACAGAAAACGTTCAGAAATTCTAGCTTTCGGTTAAATTGTAGAATTAGATACTAAAACGACAATGACAAACTCTTGAAAAGGAGTATGGACACATGTGGCTCATAGCCGTGGACAACCGCTCTTCCAACATGTATGCCAGGGGTTCTGCCTTAGCCATCCTTCAGCAGTTTTTAGTCTGCAAATAATACCTCCGAGTGCTGCTGAGTTCCAGTGGGGGGGGGGAGATACATCCTAATATACAATATAAGTATGGAAAAAACTGAACGTTTCCAGCTGCCACTCCATACGGATTCTAGCAGAAACTTCACTCATTCTCTGCTCTATTTTATAATCGTAATAATACTACAGATTTCATTTTGAAAAGCTGTTAAGCCCGAATAATTTTCAATAAAATCTGTGTAAAAATATCACAGACCTATTGGTAATTAACCTGAGGGCGGCTAAGATTGTGGTCGCTTCTCGGCCTTCTCTGGCCTGCCTGTCTGGCTGGGAAGGTTAGGTGCGTCGAGACCGGTTTCGGACTTGTCGTGCTGAGGCCTTTCCCCGAAGATTGGTTTTTGGCTGGGATCCTTCCCAAGTGGAGTTCGCTCCAATTGAAGCTTTTTGCTTCCGCTAACATGGGACGCTTCGGCGTCCCTATACAAGGTCTGTCGATAAAGTATCCGACCATAGCTGGGAAAAAAAATTACGTACTTGGTGGGGTTTAATTGCTAATCCCCTTTTAAGTAGGCTCCTTGTGCCTCCACACATTTAGCCCAGCGATCCTTCTACTGTTCGAAGCACGTCTAGAATGCTTCTTCCGGAATGGCTCTCCGCTCTGCCGTCGCATTCCGTATGATGTCCTCTCGGCTCTCAAAGCGGGAGCCTTTCAGTGGCATCTTCATTTTTGGGAACAACCAGAAATCAGGAGGAGCCATGTCTGGAGAGTAGGGAGCTGGTGAATGAGCGAAATGCTTCTCTTTGCCAAGAAGCCTTGGATCAGCTGCGATGAATGAGCCGGGACGTAGTCATGATGCAGCTGCCAGTTTTGTGAGGTCCACAGATCCGGTCTCTTGCGCCAAACTGCATCACGAAGACGTCTGGGGACTTCCTGATAGTACTCCTTTGTAACTGTTTGTCCTTCTGGTGCGTATTCGTGATGCACAATGCCTCGGTAGTCAAAGAAAACAGTCAGCATCACCTTGATTTTTCTCCGGACCTTGGTGATGTTGGGTGCTTCCACTGTGATGACTGAACTTTGGTTTCCGGGTCGTACCCGTACACCCACATCTCCTTTCCAGTTATCACGGTATTCTGAAACTGAGGATCCCTGTTGGCAGTATCCAGCAGGTCCTGCGCAACCTCAAGACGAAGTTGTTGTTGTTCCTGAGAAAGCCGCTTGGGCACAAATTTCGCTGCCACTTTGCGCAAG
This sequence comes from Nautilus pompilius, assembly GCA_018389105.1. NCBI lineage: Eukaryota > Metazoa > Mollusca > Cephalopoda > Nautilida > Nautilidae > Nautilus > Nautilus pompilius. The sequence continues at coordinate 794,182 of JACATO010000344.1, read as the reverse complement.
CCCAAATCCTCCTTTAAAATTGCATGTGCAGGAATCTTTACTGATCCCAACCTCGTCACCAATTTCCCGCACCGTCAAACAACGATCCTCCATTATCAAGGTCCGCACTTTCTCGATAACAGCTGCATTGCGGCTTGTTGACGGCCTCCTGGAACGCTGGTCACTCTCCACCGATGTGTGGCCATCTTTGAACCTGCTGTACCATTCTTTTATTTGGGTAGCACCCATGGCATTGTCACCAAAAGCCTGTTGAATTTTTGCGAACTGTTTCCGCTTGGGTATTTCCAAGCTTTTGGCAAAACTTGATGCAAGATCGTTGCTCCACACGTTCAGTCATCACGGAGTAAGTAGTACAGCACCTCACACGCTGGCTGACTGACAGCGACTGACATATCCAGCAAGCCTGCCATAAACCACACATCCGCATGAAGGCACGCGGCTTCACTATGCTCCCTTTTGCCTCCCTAACGTCATTACTTCCCACGGGGAAAAAAAAAAAAAATGTCGGATACTTTTTCGACAGACCTCGTATGCCGGTCGTTTTTCGGCCAGCCACACGAGGTTGCTTCGGCACCTCAACTTGGCCATTTTTGGCCCTCACGCGGAGTTCGCTCCAACTTCCCCACACCTTTCTCTTCGGAGCTACACGCGCATACACGAACTTTACACTTCCATATACACGCATCACAACACACACAAAAAAAAGATTGTATATTAAAGTCGCATATACATATGGGCGGGGTACAGGAACCCCGGCCTCTGGACACAGAACAGATTTATTTAGCATAACAATGAATATTAAAAATTTCAAATATCATAAAGGGTCGTCAGTCAGTAGAGAAGAGCTCGTTCAGTCGTATCACAGGGTAAATATTGCTGTCTCCGGTCTAGAAAACGCATTTTTTTTTTTTTTACTACAAAATTAGAATCTGTGAGTAAGAGGAAGAAACCCTGCCACTCTGATCGTGGTGCGATCTGCGTGAGAGTAGTGTGCAACTTTCCGGCAGCAGTGATGGTCAGGCAGAAAGACGTTATACAAGCACTTCCGAAGGAAGATGGCGTCTTTCTGGACCGCAGCTTCGCTGGGTTTAACACCAGTCAGACCAGTGAACGTCCAGTACAAGCGCAAACAAGGAAAGCTTCTGAGCTTTGTCTTCCATTTTCCCTCAGATGCTACCGCATCAGCACCCATCCATACCACACGCGCTCTCTATAACCATCTTTGTTCCAAATTTTCTCTTCCCCTTCTCTGCGGGTTTATCTCCCTCAACTTCCGCCTAAGCCTGCATTTTTGTTGCTGTGGTCGTTTCCGGCAGCAAAAAAGGAAAAGGACGGAAGATGATATCATAGCGGAAGTGACCTCTCGTGTAACTGTTTTCTACACGATATTAAACTAAACGGAGTTAACCAGCAATAGAGCCGCGGTGAATAAACGTTTAGGATTTTTATTTCTGTAGAAGCCAGAGAAGCATATTCTTTAAAATACCCGAACTTACACATCGTTTTATGAGTACATCTGAGAGCCTGTTCGGAAATCGCGTCAAAGACCTGCAGTTTTACATAAACCTGATGGCGGATAAGAGGATATGATTGATATACGTCTGATTCTCTCAGCCCAACCAGGGAAGCCCTGACGATCACATTTCTCTGGTGGTTAATTTGGTTTTGATTTCCAATATGGTTAATTTCTGTCTGTTTTTCAAATTTATGTCCCGAATTATTTTGGGGAATACTTAAGCATATCTGGGCGAATCAGAATAACAAAACCTGATGGCTTTTTAATGTTTCTGTCTAGACAAGGTCCCAGAAGGGAAACAGATGTGGAAAACAATCGGTAGGCGAGGTCGTTGATCCGTGTGTTCTTGATAACTACGTCGTTACATTCTTGTTACATTCTGTCAAAATAATGATAAATTTTGATTAGCTGCACGCCATGCCGTTAATGAGAAGTAAAGGCCACCAGTAGAACGAAGCTATCTATGTTTAGTACCTGGGCGAGCCGCTTCCAGAGCGCGAACAGCCTCCACTCTGTTTGACATGGAACCAAGAAGGTTTTCTACCAGTCCCCCCCCCCAACGTCAGCGGGAAATTACTTTTTAATCCTGTTATGCTAACGAGACGTAGAGAGGCTGTAGTCTTAACTGACGCTCCAGATGTGCTCACAACCGCCCAAGCAGATCCATGTTATAGGGAAGACGTACAGTGTCTTGATTTCTCTTCTAGACTGGCCGTTAGGTGCAGCATCTTTGGTACAGTGGTAAGTGATGTTTTTAAAATGGTAACCTACCAAGCTGAATCGAGATGTCTTCCGACAAACACGGACTTTTTTACTTGCAGAGCCACACTGCAGCCCATACCATGACACTGCCACCTCCATACCTGACGGTGAGCTGAAGATATTAAGGTCGAAGGTCTTCACGGTGACTCCTCTCGGACTAGGCACAGCTTCCAGACGTGAACTACTGAAATCCCAACTCAGTGAAGAGGAGTATAGGCTGCCGACACTTGCGGTTCTTGTCAGACATGTTCTCTGACGTTTTATTCCTGATATACAGACGGATTTATTTAGCCCTGCACACCGTCTGTAGTCAAGGCTTTCCTTTGGCTTGTAATGGCGACGCCAGCAAGGTAATCTTGACGATGAGCACAGACGCAGCGAATAATAGCCCGTTCTCGGCGCGGCGAAAATGCTGATTACTTACCGGCTCGTTTTTCTGAAGCAATGACTGACATTCACCATAGCATTGGCCACCGATTCACCACGAGAAATGTCGTTGACTCTCATGGCCTCACTCTGAACACGATCTCGGGTAAGCGAGAAAATATCGAGGGATCCACCTGGTGGTGATACCTCACTGCTTACCTGCCCAGCTGAACCTCAAATATAAGTATAATTTCAGCTGAAATATTTACATTTCGGTCAGGTACACTCATTTACAGGGAGACATTACACAACGCGAAATTTTTTTTCTAAAAGGAATAAGAAAAAACAGCAGATTTTTATATGAAATACGTAATAAATTTGAGAATGTTAGTTTCCTCAGCTGACAGGAACTGGATAATGATTCAGAAAATTTGAAGATATGGATTCCAAGACAATAAGATTAACAGAGAGAGAGAGAGAGAGGAGAGAGAGAGAGAGAGATGGAGAGGAGAGAGAGAGAGAGGAAGAGAGAGAGAGAGGAGAGAGGAGAGAGATGGAGAGGAGGAGAGAGAGAGATGGAGAGAGAGAGAGAGATGGAAAGAAGCGAGAGAGAATGCCATTTACAAACGCGTGAGTCAACGTTCATTATTACTCCAAAAATCACGGAAGATACGTGTATGGTTTTTTTGAAATAAATAAAACATTTTTAATTTAGAGCTAGCTATACACACGAAATGGATATGAAGCGCTGTCAGGTATGTTTTACGACAAGCAAAAGAAAGAGAAGCAGAATAAAACAGTTCGTTGCATGCACGCAGCTACTGTATACTCACTGGTAGCAGAGACAGAAAATTAAACGCGCCCTCTGGCGGTGGTCCACAGCCACAAGAGGAGTGTATGATGCGACTTCAATGCTTCACGATCGATCCCTGTTGCCTGAGGTGCCAGCGCCTGCTCATTGAAAATTAGCAGCATGGAGTTCTTATTTAATATACACGGCTATATTTTGGATATCGCCACATATTATCCGTAGCCTAATGTTATTCATTATCAAATTATATGCTATAATATGGATTTTTCTCCAACTTAAGCACTATTTTTGCTAGTGTTTCAAAAGACGTTGATTTCTTTGATATGTAACCTCTATTAATTATTCTTCTTGTGACGTCACAAGTCTTCTATCTGATCTCCAGAAGTCGGTGCTTCCGCGTTAACCCTAACAGCCATCGGCAGTAACATCTCGGAGAGGATGGTGCTATTTTCAGCCAAGAAAGAACGTTGCAGTCAAATCATTTTGTATTTATTTTTACAATTAAAACAAACGCAAAGATTCGGCGATCGTCTCTCCAAAAGGTAGAGGGGCCTCTCGCCAGCCCGCCAACCGGTAATATTTTTCGTTTGTCTATGGAGTAAGGTGAGCCGGAGTGAGGGGATCTGGGATCCCTGAAATTTTAAAACAAGACCGACGAGCCGATACCCAACCCATTAACCACACACACACACCCCGGGCAGCGGTTAGTGTTCATGCCGGGGTCCGGTTGGTTTCGGCCGACGAGAGTTGAATAGATTTAGGAAATTAGCTAAGGAAAAATGACAGCGGAATAAGTGCAGCACCTGTAAAGGTTCTGACAGAGGTTTTCCTGTAATCTGGGCTCGCTACATTTCGGTGAGACCGGGGGTCTTAAAGCGGCAACACACCGCTTAACGACGGTTATCAATCAGGTTGGTTTTCCCCTAATTAATTATATACATTTTTTTCCGCCACCAAACCCTCATTAATCGTTCTGGACGAGATTCGTGCACGTGTTTTCAAAAAACCGACAGACCCAAGGGTTTCGTTTGCTTCTCTCGTTCATTAAAGATGAACCCCAGGTTTCTTTGTTAACATCCGATTAACCCCCAGATGGAAGGTTCAGAGATGTCGCCGGTGGCCTCTGTCTTTCGCTCAGGGTCGTACCAGCGATCGCTCTTTTCATGTCACAAATACGCAGTCGTTGTCCAATATCCAAACTTTTTAAAATTCTCCCATCAGATCTCGCCGTGTAAAATAGACCGTCTCATCATCAGTCACAGAAGGCGCCATGGGACTCCATCCATCTGAACCCCCCTCCCCCCACGTCGGCTGGGTACTTGACTGCTATTAAGGGTGTGTGAAAGTACACACACACATGCACATAAATAAGCCACTTCCCTCTCAAAACACCATCAATAAAGTAGCATCTTTCTTCAGATCTAATAAATATTAAAGATGCGAATATTATGAACAAAGAAAATGTGATATAAAAGATAAGCAAGATCGGATGCTTTTACCATCGGCCAGCTCGTAAATTTTAAAATTTATTTCCAGTGTTACGGAAATATATCCGCCTGTGAGCGGGAGCGTGGCCCAGACTACCCGGTCCCTGTCAGGGGCTGGTCGATAATGCCTTATAGCTTGCTTTCCTTGAATAGTTTTAAATGCTCTCTATTCAGATTCATTTTTATTTCAAGCCTAATAATAATAATAAGAAGAGGAGGCAAACAGCCAACAGTTAATATTTACATTTTATTATAGTTTACAACAATTCTGTATACACATGATAATATATCTCCGACACAAGGTGCCATATAATAGCAATAGATCACAGATGGGCTATCAGAAGTGGCCGGTGCGCAATGATCGTGTTCTAGTCTAACAGGTTTCAAAATACCTGTTCCTAGGCCAGGCTGCATCATCTCTCGTCTCTTTCAGGGTCAAGGGTGACAGGTTATTTAGGTTCACGCCCTTCTATTAAGCCCTTTAATTACCGGTGGATGTAACTAAGATAGAAAATATAGCAGTAATAGTTAAGTATTCACGACCACCGTTTAGTGGCTTTAAAACTGTGTGAATTTTAATAGTGAAAGCCGGACGTCCCTAGATTGCACGCTATCGCGAATGTTTAATAGAGTCCTCACACGCGGCAGGGAGGCGGTTAACTCTCTTCAGACGTGCGATTAATTAGTTCTCTCCCACTAGCCAGCACGACGCCTCTCTTCGGGCATAACTTGCCTATCTAAATCTACGAGTCAAAAACCGTAGTCACGGTAACGTTTATCGCGGCCCCTAACTTCCCACGGCTACTAAAGTGGCTTTGGACTAGGATACGAGACCTCAGCTTTAATTATCTCTCCTTATTAAGTTGGCACAGAAGCGGATAAAGTAGCGAGTTGGGATACGACTTGGTGGAAGGATCGCCATACACGACAGGAAGCATTTCCGGAACCGTCCATCTTTTTATACATAAAGAAAATTGATTTCCGCAAACGGTGGAGCAGATCAAACTTGTCTGTGATCGCTGTATCCCTATCAAATAACGGTACTTTTAGACATCGCAAACAGCATCATAAGAGCTCGGCGGCGGCTTTCCTCAGTTTGCAAAAACAGAAGCGAAACCAAACAGAGATGGGCGGGCAGCGGAAGAAGAAGCCCCGCTCGCATCTCGGGGCCTTGTTGATTATGCAGATGTTTTGTGCAAAAAAAAAATTAAAAGAGAAGCAGGGATCGGAAAGACGATTAGAAGGTCACCGAATTATCTCAGAAGCCACGGAGTGTAAGCAGAGGTTTTCAAACAGAGAACTTCCGGAGGCGTGTTCCAGAATCGACTACATCGCAAATGAAGGTCTAAGTTTCCTTGACAATAAAAAAAAAAGGGGGGGGAAAAGAGCATCAGAGAAAGCCGACATCAGAAGAAATCGATACCCCTGACTTTTCAGAGTTTCTTGTGCTGTCTGCGGGGTAAACTTCCCCGGTTCTTAAAGATGCTAGCCATTTCCTTTTCCCATTAATCTCATTTAATTCTTTCGTAAAACAAACGAAGAAACCGATCGCGACCTTTGTTCCCGTTCGGCTGACCACCGATCACTTCCGGTCTGCAGGAAGTCTCCAGGGAACTGCGGTTTCCTTCTGTTCCTCCCCCCTCAGTTTAACCGAACCACGGCATCAACTAACCGAATAACGTGCGGACACTATACCCCTCCTACCTTCAAACACACGACGACAGCGGCAGAAAAGAAGACAACTCAGCTTTAAATTCTGTCAGGCGTCCAACGGATTCCCGTGCATTTCCGAAACCGGCGCCGAGCGGTCATTTTAGGAGAGTTCTAACGAACTCGAACATCTACGAGATCTGTTCCGCACTGACCACGAGGCCGTCACGTGACACACCACCCAACCTTTCCCGTTACGTCACGCGAGAATTTTAAAACGTGACCCGGATCAAGAACCCGCGCAATTTCTCACGTGCGTCCGACTCTTCGGCGACTTCGCTCGCACCAATTAACCCTGTGCCGCCGCCTTCCTGTCGTAAGGTTTGTTGTTTTTTTGCCGTTAAAGCTGAACAGAAACAAATTAAACAGGAATCCCACCCGAATTGTTCAAAAACGACGAGAGATTTTCGTCCAAAGTTCCGGTAGCACGCGGCGCCGTTTGATTGGCTGGTTAATTGTCATGCGCACCAGGGGCCTGCTATGAACGTCAGCCATGATGGTTTATGGCAGGGCTCCCACGGGACTTCCTTTGATGTAACAAACACACGATAATAATTTAATTGGAATTGTTTTATATCAGTAAATTTGACTGACTGGTACAAAAGGGGGCAGTGTTTGGAATGGAGACTTCTAACAGACATCAGCGTAAAGGAGTCTTCCGCCTCTGGCTGCTTAGCAGGGAAATTCCGAATAGTTAGCGTAACTGTTCAGTCAGCGACAGCGTGTAGTGTGGGGCCAGAGGGAGCACTTGCTTGAGTGGGGGTGTAGAGTGTAGTGTCGGGCCAGAGGGAGCCTTTGCTTGAGTGGGGGTGTAGAGTGTAGTGTGGGGCCAGAGGGAGCCTTTGCTTGAGTGGGGGGTAGAGTGTAGTGTCGGGCCAGAGGGAGCCTTTGCTTGAGTGGGGGTAGAGTGTAGTGTGGGGCCAGAGGGAGCACTTGCTTGAGTGGGGGTTGTGTAGAGTGTAGTGTGGGGCCAGAGGGAGCCTTTGCTTGAGTGGGGGGGGGGTAGAGTGTAGTGTGGGGCCAGAGGGAGCCTTTGCTTGAGTGGGGGGGGGTAGAGTGTAGTGTCGGGCCAGAGGAGCCTTTGCTTGAGTGGGGGGGTAGAGTGTAGTGTCGGGCCAGAGGGAGCCTTTGCTTGAGTGGGGGGGGTAGGGTAGAGGGTAGAGAGTGTAGTGTCGGGCCAGAGGGAGCCTTTGCTTGAGTGGGGGTTAGAGTGTAGTGTCGGGCCATAGGGAGCCTTGCTTGAGTGGGGGGGTAGGTAGAGTGTAGTGTGTCGGGCCAGAGGGAGCCTTGCTTGAGTGGAGGGGTAGAGTGTTAGAGTGTAGTGTCGGGCCAGAGGGAGCCTTGCTTGAGTGGGGGGGATACTCGCGAATAAGCTGTTTCCGACTTTACTGAATATTTCCTTCGCCATCACAGCGGGTTCGTGGCTTTTCCTGTTCACCGCCCGATCTTTTGTTGAAGGTGATCCGCGTGTAGGAATATCGGTATTTCTCAGGTAACCATAGCGACTTTCTTCCGCCAGTTCAGACAGCCAACGAACACTAAAATCACCGGGTCGCCACGATAAATAAATTATATAAAAAAAGAAAACAGCCGCTCCGTGTTTACCGTGAAGATTTTCCAAAAATAAGTCTTATATTCCGATTCTTGAGTTCGAACAAAGTTATTGAAACAAAACTGTACCAGCACTTTGATGTACTAAGTTCGGCCGGTTCCAGTCCTCGCATCTTCTACGGCAGTAGCTTCAGCCGTGCTTCACCTTCCAGCGGTCAGCTGCCTGGTGATCCCAGCTCCCTACAGTTTCTGGTGACACTTGTGTGTCGGCCACAGATCCCGTCCCCTCAGATTTATAGATGAGATTACTGGTGAACACCTCTGCTATAGAGAGACCTGTAGATCTGTTCTCTCTACTACAACCACTGCTGGGCGCTATGCGATCTCAGCGAGGAGCTTTCGGTTGCTAATCAAACTGGCATCGTACAGATTTGTAGGCTTATATTAAAGGGACAAAAACGTCAGAGGTGACGTCACACAAAGTGGCGTCTATCAGTAGGAAAACTAGCAAGCTTTCCGAATACATCTCTCATGGATCCCCGTGTATGCACATTTACTCCCCCCCCCTCTCTCTCTTGTGTGTGTAGATCTGGGAGATACCAGCAACCGGTAGTAGGAAGTGACTTTATGGTAATCTGCATGTGCATGTTTAGAGACTGAAATTTTGTTACACAATGACAAAACATATCTGTCTCTTATTACCTTCGCATTTTAAAAGAGCAAATCGTGCTGCACACCTTAGTATCCGCCTTCTCCGGATGTATACATATTTAAAGTTCTGTCTTTTGTTTGCAATCAAAAAAGTGTGGTTTCTCACAAAGGCACCAAATGTATTGGTAAGTTTCCGGAACTCATACAACAAACAAGTGCCGGGGCCCCGTCTCCCCATCACCGGTAATAGTACATGTTCGTGGTCGATAGCGAGGCAGTAGATTCCCGGTGTAATGGAGGTAAACAATAAGCAACAGAAGCAAAGAATTTTGTGCAGTGTCATGTGTTGCGATGATATCCGTCAGCCGATCAGATCGATTGATTTCTATTCGACTTCATTTCCTGAAGCTGAGGTCCGGACACTCGAGAACTTTGCGGACGCCTGGTGGAAATATGAGATACACTAAAACTGGAAAAAATACAACAGCGAACGCTTGCAGCAAGTATACGTCTCGTCAGAATAGAGTTCACCACACACAATTCTGATTAAAAATTAGAAAAACAGAGTCTTTTTTTCGTTTTGCCGTCTAAAGGGAAGTTTTGTAATAACCCGATGACCAGGTTCTCGGTTTCGATGTCGCCAACCATTCGCGAATTAATCTCCCTTTTTATGCAGCGTTCCCTTATATTCTGGATGTTGCCAGTTGCGTGATGTTTCTCCCCTCCTTCTTTCTTCCAGAAAGAATTCCCACTTCTTAAAATTATTTACGCATAGAGGCTGGAAAGGGTTAAACGAAGAAGACAGACAGTCCGTCTGAGCCGGGTGGAGTGCGGTCGGAGGAAAGGGGCCTCTGGGAGGAGAAACACACTACTACCCCAGAGCCGGCTCCACTTTCCCCCATCTTCTGCCCTGTAGTTTAAGCTGTTCAACCTCGGTAAAAAGGGACAGAAGCCACTAGATTTCCGGTTTCTCCCTAATCGGCGCCAGGAAACGCTAAAGTGAGCGCAGTTCTGACTTGTGTCACTGCTACTTATGGTTTGGTTTCAAAGTTGGGATTATCAACTGCATCGAAGAAATAATTCACGAAAGATTCTCATCAGTGTCATCGAACATGGACATCAGTCCGAGTTCTGAATTTTATAGTTGACAAGAAAACCTAAATCTACAGATTACGGAATTAGTGAGAATGGGCATAATTAACCGTCCTCGGGACGTTCACAACATGAGGATCTTGCACAGCCAGAACGCACAACTCCGACGTCACGTTCGCCGGCGGAGACCGATGCAAGGTCGTTTCCGGGAGAAGTTGCTGTACAGGACCAGCAGAGGTTTGTTTATCTCTATAATCAACGTCAGATGCTTTGACATTACGTTCATTACAGCTTATCTATAGGAAACCTGTGTCATCATAGTCCCTGTCCCGCCTCAACCAAAGCAGAAAACCTAGACGATCATTAACCGGACTGGCTGGTTGTCCGCGGTTAACACCACCGACAGTCGGTCAGGTTTGAAGAAAAATATCGGAAGTATAAATTTATTATGTTAACAGAATTTAACGCTCATTTAAATCTGTCGATTATCTAGAAATAACAATGAACTGTCGTTCTTATTAATGAGAGAAATATTAATGAAGGGAAACAGAAAACAATTTTTATTTATTATTTATATGATTGGACCTTTTCTGTCCATCGAGAAGACCAGAACGGAATGGCTTTTTGCACAGGTGCTTTAAATATTCTAATCCCGTGTAGATTCTGCGCGTCAGCCTCTGAGACGAAGAGTGGGCGGACGGCTGCGTCACCAAGGCCGATAACCCCACCAGCTTCCTGAAGCGAGACTTTCCCGGACCTCGAGAGTCGGATTAGGAACTTGAGAGAGAATCTACCACACGTCGGCTGAGCCGTCGCCCTAAAACTGCTTGGATTTTTTAAATTTTTTTTAAAAAAGAACAAAAACAACAAAGAATTGGGTGTCGAAGTAAAACAAACGATGGAAATACGAAATGAATATAAAGAATTTTATTGATTTCGAATAACAATGATGACTGTTTTTCCCTGGCCCAGATAAAATGTGGAGAAAAGAAAAATTTGTTTTTCGATGGTTTTATATATAAAAAAACAAAATTTTACCTTTGTTCTATCTAAAATACCCACCCCCACCATCCCTCGGCTTTACCTGGAGATTCAGTCTTTACCTTTTCAAACCTGCTTCGAGATTAACTATCTGCTAACGCTATAAAAGGTACAAGATTTCCTCCATTCTTGGGTTGTTTCCTAAAACCGGCAGGCGGCAAAGGGTTAAATATTGAACGAGACGAGCAGACCGATAACACGTACGTCGCTCGCCTTGTGCGGCCTGGCGCTAAGGTGGGAACACATCGACTTCTCCGTGACGAGAACAACAACAACAACAACAGGACAAGCGGAGGAGGAATACAGAGAACCCCCCACCCGAGAAGACAATAACATGTGTCAGAAAATTGAGCTTCAGATGCAAATTTATGGTTACATCATCTTTTATGAGTGACAAAGAAAGAACAAAAAATAGTCCATACGTCGAATATACATGGAATTTACTACCCGTCATATTCAGTGTCATTGAAATGGCAATGTATACACAGTCTTTCGGTGGAATTTCCGTCTAGTATGGGCAAAGTCAGTGGGATAATAACGAATGCCGCTGTTTCCTCCTTCGGCGTAGAATTCAGCACTCATCGAGAAACTAAAATTCCGACCTAACAGTTCAGGAAAAATACTATCATCGATCACTTATCTATGAGGCGTTTAAAGGGCAGCTGGCGGGTGTTGAGAAGCAGCATTTTTTTAGGTATTGGATGGAGCCCCGTCTGTTCCATCCATTGAGGTGAAACAGGAAGCGCTCTAAATGACGTCACACCACGGATATTCTTATACAGCCGTTAGGAAAGGGAAGTCACCGGTCGGCCTGACACCGGATATCCTTCTGTCGGTTTGTGGCGGCGTCCGATCACCTGACAACAGCTCTTGGCCGCCTTTCCCGCCATCTCTCCGTCGTCCTATCGAAGTATTTCTGTCCGCCTGCTTTGGTTTCTCTGTCACTTACACGCAGACAAGTGTTCGAGTCCCAGTGGTCCGTGCCCCTAATTTATACACTGTTACAAACAAACGAAAGGAATCACAAAGGTATTGGGAGCACACTGTCGTATCGAATTAGAGGAGGATTTCTAACAACAAATTTTCCAGATTTATCTTTAACGAAAAACCTGAAACTAAGTCTGATCATAGATTCTAAAGCGATAGAGAGAGAGAGAGAGATGGAGAGAGAGAGAGAGAAGAGAGAGAGGCTGGACTCAAGATACCCACCACAGCTTTGTAAATCGATGAGGTAAAGTTTAAAATTAAATTAAGCTTCGTTCAACCGATAAAAATGGACATTTACGGTCCAATGACATTTTCGCATGCGAGATGTCGTCAGGTACTTTTTACTGGAGATGAAGTCAGTTAGGTCAGATGCAAGGCGATCTGAGCAGAATAACACGTGAACCAGACAGAAGTCACGCTATCAAACAATAAATCCGGTCTAGCGTGACGCCGTGGCACTATCGCCAGCGCCAAGATGCTTGCCGTCGAGGAGAATCCTTTGATCTTTCGAAGACCTGCGAGGGCGGGATGGTTGCTTGGAAGAATTATGCAGGGCCCTGAGCAAAGATTTTCTCCCGAATGAAGTACGTTCACTTCCGAGCGGCAGTCAGAAGTCGATGTCCCAGCCCGATGTTTCGTCCGGCGGTATTTCCGAGTCTTTGGGATACTGGTCAAAGTTACTGTGGTCAGTCGAGTTTTTTATCTGCAACAGACACAGGATGTCAGCAAATAGCGAAACAGAGAGACATCGGTCACACTTTAGTATCGAACACGAAATCTTAATACATAGAAGGGATCAAGATAAATCCCACTCCCCTTAAAAAAGCGCTCACGGGGATAAGAAAAATGGAATTATCAGCTTTTGAAGAAAGCATTTATGAAAACATTTCTGTTATGTAACGTTAAGCTAATTTCCGTGTGCCCACCATCTCTCAGATCATTCATGCCCGTAAGCGACCCGACTCCATTGTCGGTTAAACACGTCTGACGTCAGAGGCGATTTCCACGACACAACCGGTAGCGCCCTCTGCGTATTTTTCGCACGAGTTTTAATCATTCTTCTGGACGAACTTGAAGGACCAACTCTGTCGCGAAAGCCGAATTAAAAGGGTGGGAGGGAATTACCCTGCGTTTATATTATTGCTTTCAGTAATTAAGAAGTAAAGCTCGAGCATCACAAAAGGTCGGCAGGGCAGTCGGTACCCAGACGGGGCCTCAGCAGGAGGCGATAACCGAGAGAACGGTCGCCTCTATAGCGGCCGGGTGAAACGAGACGGGAGGGGTCAGCTGATTTTTTCGGACCCCCTCTCGTTTTTATTTCAGCACGTGTCGCGGTTTACACTCGACAAAGATCCACTCCGTCATTAACGACGACTGACTGATGAACCGCGTTTAAATAGCATTAAATCCGACAGAGAATAAACTTCTCGTGTTTATGCTCCATAGGTTACTCGTCGGAGAAGTAAACGAGGGTCCCCTCCCGTGCGGCGCTCTGGGGGATTTAAAACCCCTTACAAAATGTCTATCGTCCATCTATACCCACACTAGTCTACAACAGCCGTGCCCGCCACGTTCCATTTTATATCAAAGGCCCTTTAAAGATGAAGTCAGGGCTAATTTATAGGTTAGAAAGGCAATCGAAGAATAAGTCCTACCTTGGGTATGATGGGAGGCACAAGTGTCAGTCTCTTCAGGCCGTCCCAGTCGAATCCCTGAAACCATCTACAGCCAAAGTGCAGATAAAAGAAGAAAAAAAAAACAACAACAACCGGAAGTCAGCAACTTTAATGAAGTGTATGTTGTTTCCGTATATACGAGAAAACTTTATACCGGAACCCGAGGCTGCGAGACACCGGACGGACAGGTACACAAAAGCGCCGACTTTAGCCGAGTCCCGCCAAAATCCCTAATCGATTGTGAGAAAAACCAGGCTGACTATTGCTCATCTTGAACATGACCAGGTTCCGTGTCCATACATTTTATATATAATCTATTTGTATCATATTTCATTCAATGGCGCTCAGATTATGAACCCATTCATGAGAAACAATTATCTGATAGCATTTTGTTTCAAGAAATGCATCATTTCAGAAACAAAAAAATAATAACTCAAATTCAATGAACCATTAGTACATAAATCATTAATATGACTTTATAACTTCAGGCTTTTTGCATGATTATAGATCCAACAAGTTGTTTCTATCAATGTTACATTTGGTTTACACCGAAACTGTGTTCATCCGTTGCTGCTTCTTGCCAGAGTTGTCGGCTCGTCGCCAGTTCTCCTAGAAAAGACCAGGACCTCAGCTTCCGCCATCAGAGAGAGAGAGAGGGGCGCGGGCTGGACTGATTGGCCGAGTAGCAGCTAGAAAACTCTCGCTTAGACCTGACTGCGCGGGATACCTGTTGGAACAATGGCGCAAGGTCCTGCGAACCAACCTCGAAATATTTGGCGCTGGCAGGATATTTGAAGAGTGGCTGAATTGGAAAGCTGCTTTCGTCTTGCAATTAGACAGTGATGGAAAAGTGCAAGTTCGGTTGGTTCGGCTGAAATACCGATAAAAGACTGGCATCGCAATATTCTGGGTGTTTACGAGGGCATCGTCCGAAAGACGGACTCGCATACAGAAGAAAAAGGGAGTTCCGAGAGCCGTGGTGAATCATCTCAATCTCCAGGTCTACCGCTGCACTTGTGTGCGGTGAGCCAGGTCCAACCAGTATCGATGAGCTGTGGAACCACCGGCGAGAGAACGTTCGAGCAGCCGCGGGACAGGATGGCGAAATATACGGCAGCAATTATACACACGGAAGACGGTTACTGTGGTGCAAAGAGTTTGAAACGACAACAAGGTCCAATCAATGGTTTTACTTTCTGGTACATGGATCAGCAGATGTTAATTTCGTATTTTCTCTCCCCCACCCCCAACCTTTTGCAGGAAGATCGCATTCTCATCAGCAGCAATAAAGTGATAAAATATGTTTTCGAAATTCCACAGACCGTGATTATTAAGGTCCGACAGCGGTACAGGGCGGAGCCGGTCTGCGAGGAAACAAAGGGGGGGGGGCAGAGGGATTTGTTTGGCCTGACAGACTGCTCCCCTCCGAGCCGAGTGGAGGCAGCGGCTGTACATCGACGGAAGGGGAGGAAGAGGAGAGCGAGCGCCTTTTCGATTTCTGGAATGGCGTTCACGAAAAACAAAATGCTGCAAGATTATGGAGTAAATCGATAGCTGCAGCAGCTGGTCAGTCAGTACTTTCGCAGCGATTCGGTTAGACAAAAACAAATAACCACCATCTGGTCCCTAAAGGCTAGCCCGCCAGAGTAAAGGGCCGCCACGCCCCGGTTTTCTCGACGTAAACTTTCTTTTGGTCGGCTGAAGTCAGAGAGCACCGAACCCTTTCGTGCTGACTTCCGGTGGCCCGCAGCACCCCCTTCTTCGCCCGGCCAGTGTTCCGGCCCACACTAATGGTTGGATTTAACAAAAGGGTAAGGGGAGACAAGAATAGCAAAATCAGGATTAAGAAACGAGGCCGATTTCAGACCTACAGAAACTGGCCTCCGAGTTCCCAACCGGAAGCGAACTATACCGTTGTTCCGAATACTCAACCCCCCCCCCCGACCAAAATATTATCTAATCCGGGATCAGTAAGGAACTGCAATCAGGATACATAATACATTGCAACCTAATACTAAGTGCATTCAGGACTGTAACCTAATTCTGGTTACCTAGAAAAACAACAACAAGAAAGCTACTCCAATTTTGGATCTACAGCAAATTATCCTACTTCTGGATCCACGGGTGGAGGGTTAACCGTGTCGCGGACCACGAGACCGACTCACTTGTTTCTCTTGATGTCGGGCAGCCCGTTTTTACCATATCCGAGTCTCTCCGACGGATTCTCCCGGCACAGCTTTTTGATGAGCACGAGTGCATTCCGGCTGATCCTTTTAGGGAACTCGATGACGTCAATGCCTTTCAGGATGATGTTGTAGGTCTTCATGGGGTCGGAACCACTGAAAGGCGGACTAGAAGAGAACAGGTAGACTGCTCGTTATAAAATAAACCGATAAAATCTGGCTGAAATAAACGAAATAAATTAGAAAGTTTTTTTTTTTTCCTTCAATTGATGGATTGGACCTAAAATATGCAAATTAGTGGGTGTTCCGCTTAATTTTAACGATGACGTCATACCCCTTATTTCGTCTGTCTTCTATTTCGGTGATCGCGACGAGATATCGGTATTCGTCTCGCTCCACGCGTTCTCCGACTGAGCTGCGACTGGAACCCTAATATTTCATTGCAGCAGCTTCCTTTGTGAAAACCACATCACTACATTTCCCTTAGTAACACCAGTAGCAATGGCGCTAGCCTAAAACAGATCGAACTAGAAATTCCGTGAACGGTTTCCGCCAGGTTTTCGCTGACTTGAGCCTTGTGGGTTGGGGCATATGCCCAATGGTAATCTTAGAACGAGCGCAGTAATTATCAGCCACCGTCGCTCTCTTCAGCTATCAACTTAGGCCAGTCAGAGTTGCGTCCCCCTTCGGTCGTAAAGTTAGTATCCTGAGATACCAATCGAAGCTGCAGCACAGACCAAATGGTTTTTTCCCCCCCCTCTCTGCTGAGGTGAATTGTTGCATCAAATAATTTATTTGGATTCTCCCAGTCACCTGGTCAACCAATATAAAAAAAGAAACGAGACGTTATATACAGATTTTCCTAAAATAATGTAGACCCCCTGTTAATATATCTTCCGTTGTTAAATGCCACTATAAATTTGGCAAAATAGAGTGGAAATATACTTACGTTCCGTTAAGCAACTCATACATAAGGATGCCCAGTCCCCAGTAATCGACGGCATGGTCGTGCCCCTTGTTTAAGATAATCTCAGGTGCCACGTACTCCGGAGTCCCACAAAATGTCCATGTCTTTTTCCCTGCATCCACTTTCTTTGCGAACCCAAAGTCTACCTGTGACGAGAAGAAATAAGCAGTAAATAATAACATTAAATAAACACGTGTAGACGAATATACCTGTACTGCTTCATGCGGCAACTGGAGTCACTTTTCCGTTACGCGGGTAGATCTTTATCAAAGTGTCCCTCTGGCCATTAACGGAGGTAGGAACAATAACGAAAATAACGTTGTTCTAATGACGATAGCCCAGCAAGAATGCTTACGTCCGACCATTCACAGTTCACCTTAGTCACCGCACACGATGTTCTACGGTCCTACACCTGTTTGAAGTCACGCGAGAGTTCTGTTGCCTTATGTTCCGCACGTGGCTTGTAGCCGCAAAGGCTGCACCACTTCCTGTATTTGGCATAACGGTGTTCAAAATCCACATGGCTGCTAGACTACGGGACCGGAAGTGGACGGACGACTGCTGAACTTGGTGCAACGCAAGATGTTGTTGTTATCCATGGACACTGGCAGAGGTAGCAGCAGCAGCTGGCGGTCACGAAAGTCGCTACCCGATTAATCTGGATTCACGGCACAACCCACGCGCAGGGAAACTGCGGCCGGTCCGTGTGCCCGGCCAGACAGTGCGAGCGGCGATCGCGTACTCTCGAGACCTCTCCGAGACAGAGGCGCGGTACTGCAGCGCCACCCAGAGGAGGATGGACAGACTAGTAAGTGACCTCGGGATGTGTACACGGACGTCACTAAAATGCATCAAACAACATCCAGATATTGCGCGAAGTGTGCTTCCTATGTAAAGCACCATAGTTTGCGTCGGATTCTCTGCTAGCAGTTTATGTTCAGTAGACTGGTGCAGTTGTAGCCCCCACGGAGTCTTGAGAAGTGTAGTTCAAAAGGAGCGTGACTACGACACTTCCCCTCCAGCAATGAAGCCTCGTTCTGAAAAAAAAATATTTAATTCAGTGTCCGAGATGTGGAATCTACTCCGTTCTTCAGATGTCACATCCTCCAGCGTAAACACTCCATCAACACGCAGATACAGGTGAGAATGTGGGTAATTCAGGTTCTGGGTATGGCAGTTGCCAGGTGATCGCTGGAGGCTGCCAGCTACGAGTTCAAATCGCGAGATATTGCACCGACCGGTCTGTCGTGTCGGGATTTACATTCCACATAGAGGGTGCAGTCATCGGGCTCAGATCGATGGGAGAGCCCGCGGGAACCACGCTTCACAGCGATAACGAATCCGAAATTCTGAGAAATACCAACATGAAACGAACCGGCGGGAATAAATAGCGACGGGCGCTTTTAGGAAACAGAAAGATCAAGGGTATTCCGAAAATTAAAAAGAAATTATAAAAAAAACAAACCCTGAAACGCCAGAAGTCAGGTGCGACATGTATACACAAACCGAAAATTGCCGACTTCTAACGGACTAGGGACTTACCAGCTTCACGTAGCCCCTCTTATCGAGCAAGAGGTTCTCGGGCTTAAGGTCGCGGTAGATTATATTCTTGCCGTGCAGGTACTGCAGAGCCTCCAGCACGCAGGCAACGTAGAACCGCGTCATGTGCTCGTCAAAGTAGCTCCTGACACAATACGAAACAAAACCAAGAGTTACCAGAGCTTCTATCACGTGATTTCATAGCTTACAAGAAGTTCGTCACGTCGGAAATCACGTGACGGGCTTCCTTGTACGGCAAAAGGCACTCCACTCACTTTCTTACCACACACGTGACGACTGTATGACGAAAAAACAACAAATGAACAAAAAAAAAAAAAAAAAACCATATACATTTTGCTTCCACTCTGACCTTGCCCTTGAACCACAGACTTGTTTTCAAATGCCGTGAAGGTTAACCTGCGATACATTGTTTTAGGTTTAACCGCCGGGGACCCTCACGGAAGTTGTCGCCCTCCTCCGAACACCAGTATTTCCCCCGGAATAAACCATTCTTATACGCTGTTACTGCAAGGGCTCGGTTACAATGTAAATGCAAAATGAACGCTGTGAGTAACCCCTAGCGGTAGTGCGACCGTACTGGTATCTCAATTACGTGTGTGTGTGTGTGTGTGGGGGGGGGCTGCAGACTATTTACTTCGTTTAACGTGCCGACTCTCCTGCGGAGCTTTCTTCCGAGTACGTCTGTTTCCCCCGCATAGCTCTTACCGAAACAGAACTGATCTTCTCTCTTTGAAGCAGTAACCAGATTTGGCACCCAACCGCGTTTGACCTGTACAATCCGACTTCATCTAAAGGCGTCCGCCTGAGTTTCAGAGAATTTTAAAATAAATACGGAAGAGATCGAAACACGTGACGTCACTACCAGTACTGTTGGTCACAGGTGATCATCACGCTAGCTTGTGAGATCGATATCGCATCCGTTCAGGGAAGGTGCCAGCATCAAACTCCGCTAACCGACTGCGGTAGTCATTGTCTTTGCAATGTTTTGCCATCGCTCTTCATAAACTTATTAAAGAAATTAATGGGTAATTTTAACTCCACTGGCATTCAAAAGAAAAATAAGTTACGCGCGAGCTGATTGATAGGATGCAACGAACTGTAATCGGTCTTTTGAAACCTGGTCACGAAATTGCTTTCAGATCTACTTTTAAGGGTGTCAGTCAAAAGGCTCTGGTCTGGGGTTGTACGACCTCATTTGGTCAGCTGGAATTGAAAGATTCGTAAACTGTTTCTCCAGAATCAGGAAAGGAAAACGATCTCAAGGTTTGCGGAGGGGAGAAGGGAGGGAATTCTCCACAAAGAGAAAAAAAACTTACGGCGGTTTTTAGGATGGCTCGCTCGCACACTCTACAGATCTATATCCAATTCAATGGCTGCTGGAAGACAAAGCAGAGTCAGCTAAAGAAAACAGATCAGCGAGCCAGTTAGCACTCACCGTCGCTCAAGAATGCAACTGCCACTGAATATTGTAGCGCTCTCTGCTAGAATGTTTTTGGAAAGCTATTTGTTATTAGTGGTGCATACGGTAATGGTGTGTAAGGCAGGCCTCCGGAGCGAGTTTTTACAATGCCACTGATTCCTAATCTGACTTATAAATAAACTTCATATGCTTCGGCCTTTCGATCGATGAGCAAAAACACCATGAATACCTCGTAGTGTCGTTGATTACAGCAGCCTCATTTATACGTCTACCCAGGAATTACCTACACCAGTGGTCTCCCCTATCGTAGAAATCAGCATTTTAAAATTTTAAACAAGTGATTGAACATACAATTGATAGAGATTCTAATGCTATAATAAACAATGCATAATTAGCATGTGAAAGTGGAGATATTCGCAACACTTCTGTCCTATGGTATTTGTTATAGATGAAACCATAAGGTAGCACACACTGCAGGCTTGGCTGAATAGTGATCGGGCGTTTGGATTCACTATACAAAACTTAACATCGAAGTAACTGTGGATAAAGTCAGATTAATGATTTAAAGTTAGAAAACGTGTTTTGTGTCCTGAGTATCCGGCTTAAGATTCCTAAATTAGATACAATTAGGTACCCACTTAATAGTATACGCGTATTTAAGCAGAACCTTCTCTTATGGGATAAAGTGCCAAAATGGCTAATGTTACGCATAGCTTCAAGGGAGGTAATAAAGACACGTGATTATCGACCAGTTGCATTGAAAAGCGTAGATAGTAAGAGTTTGTAATCAGTATTGAATTCTGAAAGCATTATCTTTATCGAGAAGGAAAATGTACTACATTTAATGCGTTGGAATTAGTGGGAATGTATCGCTTTGGTCCTCGGGCTGTGTATTTATTGCGTAGTTTCAGATGGCACCAACATTTCACTAAAAGTTGTTAAAAGTGGCTTAGCTGAGACCTTTGTTTTGAACTCATCTTATTTCTCATTTTTAGAAATGCTAATTATACTGGGCTTCAATAATAATAATAATAATCTGTTTGCTGATGGCGTCCAGTTATGCATCGGTAGAGTTAACTCCCCTGCCGAACGTTTGTCAACCATGATAAGTCATTGGACCAGTTTGCGGCAAAAGCGGGTCAGTCTTTCACAGTTCGTTGGTGGGAACCAACTGTAAGCGAAGGTCAGAGACTGGAAGACCGTCTCTTCGACAGGGAAAATGGTGAGAGATGCCCCGGAGTAAATATTCAATCCAACCCGAACTGCGATAATCGGTCTAATCAGACGGCAGCGGAGCAAACAAAACTTAAAATAAAGAACCTGGCGCACCTGGGTCCGCCATTTAATGCTTCACTTGACTTCGTTTAGAGTATTCAGTGCAGGCTTGGTCTCCTTGAAGTATGGAGAATCAGCTAACCTGAGCGGAGGAGGGGACAGACTGACCATCCACCCGGCATACTGTCGATTAAGAGCAGCTTTAAGAAACATTAACATTTTAAAAAAAGAAAGGAACGCGCAGACAAAGCCTCAGTGCGTTGCTATCCGGAGCTGCCAGACTTCGAAGGAACATCGGCTAAAACTTCACAGACGGCGCATCTTCCTTGTAAAATTGGTAAGTGTAATACCGTTAATTTTCATGAAAATGCTTCGGATGCTTTATATACATTGTGTGTGTATGAATGAGTTCCAGCCTCTCCGTAAACGAGCTGCGAGTACCCTAAAAGCACCGGAAACCATACTTCACTACATGGATACTGAGCGTCAACGACCGGGAGACCCCATTTCTCGCGATATTATGACGCTGTACAATATACTGATGATGTAAAGTGATGGAGAAGCAAGTTATGACCTCCCCCACGTGACTTGTAACCTTGCAACAACAAAAAAAAAAAGAGTTTGTAAAAATTAACCTTACTCACAGGGTCTGCAGAGCAGCGTGGCTTAGTTTCTGCTCCTTCCCTTCGTAGTTCAGGGTACCAACTCCCGCGATCCTCTTAGAATTAGACAGCGGCTCATGTTCAGTAACCCAACTGACCGACATTGACTTAACGATTTCTCCCGGGCAGTAACACAGATTCAGCTCTGTTGGTTGCTCAGACCAGCATCTGGGGTTGCCACCAGCAGTTGATAATTCAGCAGTGGGAGAGGGAGTAAAGATACTCGCATCTATCCTTATCACACCCACCTCGTTTTAATTTTAAGTTGCTTTTTTAAAAAAAAAAAAAAAAAAGAATTTTTATGTCCGGATAGTTTGGTATAGCGAACTCACTTGTCCCTGAGGATAGTCCAAAGTTCCCCTCCCAGACACGCTTCCATCAGCATGTATATGTACTTCTTGTCCCTGAACGTTCGGTACAATCTGCCGGTGAGAGAGAGAAACAAGCACTTAAGACACTTGGTCCGCGGATGACTTTTCTTAATTACCGCTTTAAAAGAACATAGAAAAAGGAGTCGGAGTTTATACCGAGACGAAGTACAAGACTTAAGAAAACAAGCAGACAGACCAGTTTATAAAAGTCCCCCCTCGCTGACGCCTCTTCTCTGTAAAGCTCTCAAATCTAAACAGTTCAAAATGTTTTGTAAGCTTTCGCCATATATGCGAATGAAATAGGTAGAGAGTTTGGCGTGTAGACACCTGCGGATGCCCTATTTCTTAGCCAGCTAAAGAGACTCAGTCAATATGCAGTTTAGCACTGTTAATAAGAGACTAGAGCAGACAGACTGCGTTAAATTGAAACCAAAACCACATTAGACGAATAAATAAAGAAATAGTAGGAGGATGGATGTCAGAACGTTTTGTGGAAGACACTGCGATGTTAACATGCTAGCTGTGTCTGCAATTATAAACGGAATGGCATCTCGCCACACGCGAAGTTTCATTTAAAACTGCTAATATCAGCGCCGTGGCTTTAATAAAGAGAAAGAAGAGGTTCCCGCTGTTGCTTTCACAAAATTAAAACTAGAGATCGGCGATGTCTCGGGGATTTTAATCGGCTGGAGGGATACGTCACAGGGTCAGCTATACTCGGGTCTTTTACATGATTGTGTCTTATTACCCCCCCCCCCCCTGTTTAGGTGCCTCTCTCCTCTCGAGATTACGCGTCGCCTGATTAAGGGCGCGGAAAGTTAGAAAAGGCATTCTTTTCGCATACCTTACAATAAAGGCTGACCGAGACTCCATCATGATCCTCTTCTCGGAGAAGATGTGTTCTTGTTGCCGAGTCTCCACTATGTGCTTCTTCTTCAGACACTTCAGCGCGAACGTCCTCCTTTTGTCTGTGTCGGACAGCTGGACCTGCATCAATATACAAGGAGACAGGAAGTCGATTGCGACTTATGCAAAATCTCTCTCTCTCTCTCCTCTTAAAAATATCTGTCTTTTACATAAAAAATACCAGTGTAATGTGAAGCGCCAGTGCATCTTGGCCGAGCAAAATAAGAGGAGATGAAGAAGCTGGAAGTAGCAAGAATGGATTATCTAACTGGTGATTCATCCCGGTCAGGCAACTCGTTACCCTTCAAATGCTTTTGCAGTTATCACCACCATTTTCATTCACTTATTTATCCCGTCTTTGAATACAAAGTTTGTTTTTTTTCTTCCCCTTTCTATAACCGAAATAATCATTTCTTATCTATTTCCCTTTTTTTTTCCGTCTCGCTTCTCTCATCTCTTGCTTTTTACCCCGTGGACTGGACAAGTCGAAAGCTCCAGGTCCACAGTGAGAGCCCCTACAGCTCAATCATCCCACAGCTGACAGGACTCATCCGGAGTAAAATGGACGTCGGTCCGCGCAGATGCCGTCGAGTTCCGCAAACAAACTGCTGATCTCATCTCGCTGCCACACAACGGTATTTCACTCGGTCGGAAATGCGCTAAGGGCATTTTCCCCCTCCGATTTCATCACACCCCAGGTTTAAAACAAAACAAAACCCCTAATTGCTTTTACCGATGACTTGCAAAAAGAGAGAAGTCCTCTGTAATGGTCACGTAAACTACATCTCTTCACTGTAGGCATTTCTAAGGTCCAGAGAGTTGTATAAGGTGTGATGGCTTCTTGTCTTGTACTGACCATTTGAATGTATTACCAATGGAAACTTCTCGAACCTAGAAACAATGCATTAGCTGTGATGACTCTCTTCCTTTGCTTCACCACTGTACCATATATGGCATCCCACCATCCCACCATCCATCTCTATCTTTGAACACCTCGCATCTGCTGTGGCAGATTCGTACCTTCTTACGACGGCTACACCTCGCTAATATAAAGGCGGATTAAAGTATAATTCTCATAGTGAATGAGCGCATCTCTGTTGCCTGATCGAAGAGTAAAACCCGGCAACACGGAACTGGCCAGACTGGTATTCATTCGGCTGCGAGTCAGGTAGTGGAATTAACCTCGTCTCTCGGTGATCCGTTCAGGCTTCGGTCTGGGAATACACCCACGAACGTGGTGGCGTTGCGTGCGTGTAGTATAGCGTATTAGTCTATTCTGGCATTTATAGCTTTAAAATAGAATGCAAAATGTAATCATCTGTGTTCGTGCCGATAGATACCAGATCTCCAGAATTTGGTGGGGTGTACGGAGCAGAATGGAGATGCTCTGATATGTAGCCAGGAACGAAATCCGGCGAAGTCATGGATTCCCTGAGCATTTACGAGGGCCGCTCACGTCCTCGGTATGGCTAATCCCCCCAGGGCTCCAGCTTCATGCCATTTGGAAGGCCTGCGCACACATCAAAACTTTAGAAAGCTAACAAACCTTCATTAATAAATGTTCTCGAAGAATCTAGCGACAAAATCAATAATTTACAATCTTTATTGGTTTTCTCCGGTAGAAAATTCTTCAATCGACTTCTGCTCGTATTAGCGATGGAGGGGGGGGGGCTGCCTCTTAATGGTCCATTGCCCCTCTATCTTTTTATAGTTTACTGAGTTTCTTACCAGTTCTACTCTCCCAAAACCGCCCACACCCAGGGTGGAAATGATTTCCACGTGGTCCAGTCGCATGTCTACAAAATCCTTTTCCGGCTTGTCTCTCATGGGCGACACGGCACCATCAGTTCCATGGCTGGCGCTGGACCTACAATACGAGCAACAACGAATAAAGGCTGCATCATCGAACACACACGGATACGGCGTCACGTGCTTCACGCTGAATCCATTTAAAATTGTAACATTGGAATTTAAGCAGAATATATTCGAAGTTGTGATAGTTGTTGCGAAGTATCTGACGAGGCTGGCAGTGCGAGAGTAACCCACTCAAGCTGATTTATCCACCTGGGGTCAAAGGTTCGATGCTGTGGCGCACGCGAGGCGCAAAAGGCGAAATATCGGGGGAAGGCGATGCCGCAAAAGCAGGCAGAATATTTCAAAATGTGGCGAGTTTTAATGTTACTAAGCAGACAATGATCTATGTGACGGCGACTAATAACAAGAAAAAAACAGATAATCTATTTAAAGTTGTAGCATAGTATTGTTATAAAATTTACCGAACGTTGTAAGAGTGCACATTCCTTTTTTTAGATACAATACTAAGGAGGCAAGATCGATTTAAAGTTGTACCGTTACACGATTTTGCAAGACAAAGATAGGACATTGGATCAGCAATCAGAACCTTTCACCAAAAACTAACCCACAGTCATGGCTGCTTTACCGAGTGACTTACTATCTAAACCACGTGCGCGCTGTTCGTTTGAGCTCACCAGTGATTACCCCTCTCTTCCGACAACACCGATCAATGGAAGGCGGACTTACCTTTGAACGCCTCTCGCCTCGTCGCCGTAGTCTTTCTCGCGCAGCTCGTTTAGATCACCAATCAGCTGGTTGAAAGATCTGCAAGTATCGACATAAAACAACGATCAGGTGTCCGCAAGACTGAGACAGCTAAGCAGCCAACAAGCGCAACCATCCATCCAATCAATTACCAATCTAACCCAACTATGTAAATAATTAACTAACGAACCCACCAGATAATAACTACCAATCATAATCAGAGGTATATAACCAATCATCCAAGTAACTAACTTAATAAAACATTTTAAAAGTTGCTTTTCATTCTTGAGATATTAAAAAATTTCAAGTAATAAAATAAATAGCTGCAAATTTTGCAGAGAGAGAGGGAGAGAGAGATAGAGAGAGGGAGAGGGAGAGAGGGAGAGAGAAGAGAGGGAGAGAGAGGGGAGAGAGAGGGAGAGAGAGAGAGAGGGAGAGAGAGAGAGAGAGGGAGAGAGAGAGAGATGGAGATTTGACCTACTTACTCCCTGTCAATTGTTAAGCATTCAACTCCTTGACCCGTTGCTATCACATTTGCCGTTCGCCTGTCTTCACTGAAAAAAACAGTAAACTCAATGAAAATAAATAAAGATTAAAATGAAGACCAGTCTGTGGGAGAAAGGTTAAATGCAGACGCGAAATATGGGAGGATGCTGTAACAAGGTATGGAGTCCACGTGTTCAAGATTTAAAAATTGCCGGCGACTCGAATGGGATCTTAGTGGGGCGAACACTGACGACGACAGAAAGAACAAGTTCGTGCAGTCTAAGAAAAGGAAAGTGTTGTTGAGACAGGTGTCGATGAAGGGTCGTTGGTCAGTTTGAGCGAACGCCGTAGACCAAGGGATAGAACTCCACACCGTGATGCTGTTGTGCATCTTAAAAAGACAAAGTTGGCGCACCTGTAATCGGTGGTCGAAGAATAGATAAATGGGCTGAACTGTCGGCGATATCAATAAATAATGGCGTCACAACGAGTCGTCGATGAAAGCTCCCTCAGAAATGAAGGTATCCATTTATTCATCAGAACTAAGTGCGAAATCCGATATTTTGCTCCAAAGTGGCGAATTCCTGTTCAGACAGACCGCATCTTTCGTGAAAACTCTGGCACCAAATGGCAGCCTGGAACTAGCGTTTTATTCTGGTGATAAGTCTTTGAATTATCGCCGAGCTCCTGCAAGGTTCCTGGTGGAGCAGGGCGCTCTGGAAGACGGTCCTAAGGTGTCCGATTGGACTGATGTCTGAGAAACGAGTGGCCGTCGGGTAGGCTAGCAGAGCACCACGAAGACGGGTCTTATCGGCCATGAAAATGAAGTTGACTCTAATAGCACACCAGCGTACGGCCTTAGCAAACATCAGCGATCTCATCCTGTACCTTAAAACACGGAGATCAGTCTTTTCATCCCAGATAACCTCTGGCCGTCTTGGAACCTCTCCCGTGGCCTCCTCCACAGTCGGGAACGTCGGCCTGCGCTCAGCTGTAAACAGTACTGAGTTCCTGGACTGCCAAGGTTGAACGCCCCGAGTGCGAGTCAAAGTCGGCGTAACTTTCTGATACAGTTTCTTCTCTTTTTTGCCCGCTGCTTCTTTATCAATCGGTTGCGTAAAGTTTTCTCCCACATCTGGGAATGGAAAGTTCCGTCGGGGACTTTGGCTTTGTCACCAATTCTGCGCAACAATACGAGTGCTTCGGTAGGGGGGGGGACTCACCGATTTGCACGAGATGCTGCTCTTCCAACATTTAACCAAAAGCATTCCTACGATAATCGCTGTTTTTAATATCTGGGGCCGACCCGTGAGTCTTCCTTTTCTCGTCTTTTTCGGTTTGTGGTATAATCGTTAATCAACCAATCGAAACGGTTGTATCTTTTGTAGTTGGGCAACACGGATCCGTCCCTCTCTAGAATCCATGACGTCATTTCATAGCGATTCTTCGCCGACAGACACAGAACATGAGACAGGAAGCTAAACAGATTTGGTAAAACGCGGTATAGGTGTGGACTTCATTTTGAAATTACTAGGTATTTCCCTTCAGTGCTTTTTATCCCGTTAGCTTCTTCACTGGGTGTTCTTTGGTAATGCTTAAATGCTAATGCAAGTTGCATTGCTTGCTAACAAGCAAGACAATCTGAGTTACCTCCCTTCCATCATAAGGCGAACATCTAAATAAAGTATATCATGGAGGTCCAGTGACTGACATTCTTTTCGAGTAAGATGACTTTCAGCATTGAAGAGAGTTACTTTGTAATGAAGTGTTAATTAGTTAAATGCGTTAAACCGAATCAGTATTAACAGCTGAAGTTAAAAGCTACTGCGATTATTGATGGTTAGTTCCTAGCTGGATGTCTAGAGGGCGCACGTACCTCAGGAGAGCCTTCTCGCCAAAATAATCCCCTCTTTTAAGTCTTCGAATTTCTACCGGATCATCGTGGCCTTGCACTGTCTGTGTAACTATCACCTAAAACAGAATACAAACAACCCCCTAATTCAGAACATTCTTAACTTGTATATTATAGTGGTTAAAACTCGCTTTTACTTGATAAAACAGTCAGTAGAATAACGACGACAGGTCACTGGAGATTCCTCGGTGACACAATGGCTGACAGCCTGGAATACTGTACTCTCAAAGGTGACTGCGCACAGTCCGGGCCGAACGGAGAGATTCTCCTCGACGTTCACCGTGTAGCCGCAGCTCCGCAAACTGTACAGCGATGAACTTCAGCACGACTTTGCTTTAAAAAATAAGAGATCTGAAGGATGCAAAGAGATGTAACACGAAGAGTTCGCTACTCACTTCTCCTTTGTTTATGATGAAAAAGGAGTCTCCAGTCGCTTCCTCTCTGATTATGTATTCTCCTTCGTGGAAAAAGTCCTGGAAAATACCGAAAATTCGAAAACATTAAAAATTTTATTGTCAGAAACCAAACACCATCTGTCTGTCCCACTATCTATAAACCAGGAGCAACCGAAGACCCAGTAATTCATATATATAAAGGGAGACGTGACGTATTAGAATATCTGACGTCACTGACCTGATGGTGCCCTTTCACGAGTTGGAGACAGTTGAATAGCGAGTCGTTTGATATTGGACGGGGGCAAGATACCTACCAGTGGTTTTAAATTGTTTAGAAGAGAAATAATTTCGGAATGTAAACTGCTAGTGGATTATTAGAATCCCAACCATTTTCTAAAATTTCACCGTCCTCTGATGGTGATAATGGTTTCACTATGTGGAAAATTCTGCCGAATCAGGTAGATAGTAAAAGTACAGGTACATGTTTGGGAAAGACCCTATACCCGTTTCTATTTGATTTACGTAGGATTAAGACTCCCTCAGCACACTCTCTCTGTCCGTCTCTGTCTGTCTGTCACACACAGAATAATTTGAATATCCATCCTCTTTCTAGCGCGAGCGGTAGAATTGTAAAAGTCCTGGCTGTGATTTTTCGTGGTGAAGTCAGAAAACGTCGACGCCTTAACGGAGAAGCACCTGACCGGGCAGGGGCCTGGATGAGAAGTGCGAAGGGTGTGTTTTTTTTCGTAAAGACGACGACCGAGCCGGTTCAAGAGGGAAAATCGAACGGGGGACGTGAGAAACCGTGGGTCGAAACGTCAGCACGGCGGAGAGGGTGTGGCTGGGTGTGGCTGTTATTCTTTAAAGGGATGATGTCTTGTAAAACCACGTGCGACACAAAGCAAAGAGGTCTGAAAGAAAGTCTGTCTTCGGTGAAGAGAATCAAGAGGAGTTGGATGCCCGACTGGGCTTCTGTCCAACAGTGGCTTGGGACCCGTGATGTTGGTCAGCTCCAGTTTGGGTTATTACACCGGGAAAGAAACACCGAAGAGCTGGGATCACAGAAACCCTGACTCGCCGTCATCGGCGCAGCATAAGGAGACGTGTTTAGCGGAGATATGGCGGAGTGGGCGTCTTTAAGAGAATTCCAGGCGGCACCAGTCAGCAGGATTTATATGGAGATCGCAGATCGCTCCTGTAGCAGGCGCTGACCACGGCGGTGAAAACGAGCGGTCCTATCCCTTCAACAGGTGTGTTCTTCATCCTTAGAACACGTGACCTACTGCTGTCTCTTCATCGCCAGTTATCGGTTTTACACATCACGTTTCTTTTACTTCCGACATAACCGCCGCGACGGGTACAGAAGGTGGATATGAATGTCGGCAGCAACATCCTACATATTAGAGCTTGGGCTGATACAGAATATGAGAGGGAGGGAGATGAGGAGAGAGAGAGGGAGGGAGATGAGGAGAGAGAGAGATGAGGAGAGAGAGAGAGATTCGCTCTCCGTCTCAAAGGTAGTAAGACGTTAGAAGGACGAGCGTTTACAGTCCAACTGGCAGGGATTGTATGCAAATGAAGAACAGAATTTCTATGCGACTCCCCCGCAAATTGACAATGGAGCCTTTTGATTTGCCGAACAGCATAACGATAGCAATTAGATTCATTGACCAAGAACATGCATCTCTGCCAAAAGTAAATGCCATTAATTAACTGTTAATCGCAATGTAGAGCAGCAGGGCAACAGATCAGAAATTAGACATTGCATCCAGTTAGAGGTAGGGTTCCTGAGCAGCAGTTATTTCGAACCTAATCCTTCCTGGTACTTAAATAAAGAGGAAGTCGTAGCTTAAAGATTAAACGAATCGGCTCGAGCAAAGTATTGTTTTCAGAAGTGTACGTTTGAACGTGACATTCAGTAATTCAATGTAAACTTTATGGTAAAACAATGTACTAATCAAAACAAAAACAGAGCGGGTACTGTACTATATATCCCAGCACGCAATTCAAAACTGACCATAGAGTTCGACACGTAGAAATCAGGTTTGGACATTATTATTACAAGTCCACCTGGTGATGTCCTGACGACAACAGCCGGCCCCTACCCACTCACCGTAAAGTCACCTGACTTTTAGTAACAGGTATTTGGCGTCAGACTTGCGCGGCAGCCAGACGGCTCATCCCAGGGTGGGCCGTTCTATAGAATCCAGGTCGGAGGGATGAGCCGACCGCGGGTAGTTGAAGACCATCCACAGTTCTCGCATCGTCTTCGACGAAGACAAACGGTATAAGAACAGACGTAGCGACCTCGTTTTGGTAGCGGATCCGATTACTCCTGCGGTCACGTGACAAAAGGAATCTTAGGTTTGGCCAGAGAGTTGTGAACTAACAGAGTGTAGTTCTGTCAGATGAACGAGGTAACGGTTATCGGTAATGTTGGGGAGTCCCTGCCCCCCAGCAGATTTTTCATAAGCCGAACCTGTCGGTACTTTTGCCAAAATCGGTTTACATCACTCGTGTTGCATCAAAGTCCGGCAGCCTCATCTACACTTCCGGTCCGTGGCCTCCCGACTGCTTCAGCTCG
The DNA here is from genome assembly GCA_018389105.1 of Nautilus pompilius. NCBI lineage: Eukaryota > Metazoa > Mollusca > Cephalopoda > Nautilida > Nautilidae > Nautilus > Nautilus pompilius. Next base: position 763,252 of record JACATO010000344.1, on the reverse strand, counting down.
GTATTGCTGCGATTCTGTTCATTGCTAATTCGTCGCCGATGTAGGTACCTTCATTATGCTAATGTTTTACGAGTATTCAACCCAATTTGTCTATTGTTATGCAGATTTTGAACCACCTGAGAGTGCTATAACTTGTGCGGGTACACGGCCACCCAGAGGAGACAGGGAGCCACATGAAGCACCTGAATCGGCTGAGATAGTTCAAAGATTATAGGTCACCTGCTTCACCAAAAGGCGACTGTAAATCGTCGTAGAGGGAGTTCCATCCAGAATATTCTTATATTTTCAAAGTAGTTAAAGCAATAATGACTGACTGAACAAAGAACAACTTATAATACATAAAACCGTCGTCGATGTATCACGGCGGACAGGCATTTTAATTTCAGGGAAGTTTCTCGGTTTTTTCCAATTATTAAAGATAAACTAAACTGAAGATGATTTTTTGTCCATATTACGTGCTACACTATCTGGGCGGACGGTTCCAAAACTCTCAGAGTAGAACTCCAGCCTGGACAACATTCTTTATGTATGGTCTAACGAAAGCATTTTAAAAAGGAAGCAATACATGCGTCACAGTAAAAAAAAATGGTTCTGTTAGCTCTCCACATGACCTGCCTCCTCCGCTTATTACATCTCTGGTGGTGTCAGAGTTTTGCAGGGATCAGGTTTTTTACTAACGACACAAATAAACCGAATCAGTTAACTAACTGCTATTTCCCGGCTGCGCTCGGACATCTCCTGCAAGGCGATGATGGGGCACACGTCAGTGTTTAATGTAGAAATCTGCGACGTCACGAATTTGCTGCCTCATCTCTAAAATACTCACCACTTCTAGGACATCCGCCATTTTTGCCAGTTTTTCTGGGGGCAAGTTCTTCAATAAAGGTACACTGAAAGGCACAGCAAAAACGTATCGATGCTCGATCGAATAAAAGAAGCCAAAGTAAAACATAGAAACAACTAAGATAAGAAAAATCAAACTGGGTCCAGGCTGAAAAATATTCCTAAAAAACACAGATAAGAATGAGAGCGAGATGGAAGCTACAGTCGGCCACCAGCTCCGATTATTTACCTGTTCATTGCTTTGGTTTGGTTTCCTAAAGTTAAGCAACAAAATAATATTTCTGAAATGGTTAAAGTTTTATTTACTGCTTGTTCATATTACACAACTTTTGTCAATGAAACGTGCAATTGCGCTCCAGTAGAGAATGTAAATTAGCTTCTGAAGATGGCTCGCTATCAGCCTTGGCCCTGTTAGGGTCTTAATTGATTTTTGTATGCTTTCTTCTTGCTCCCCTTTAGCGCCATAAAATTTGCATATCTTCTGATGAAAGCTGCCACTCGAAGGAGAGTTTGTCTCGACCACGTGACGGGTGAACCTTCGATCTTTCTGGAAATATTTCTGTTTGCTTAACTTTTCGGAAACCAGGGTATATTCACGAATTTCTGTTTACTGTCAGAAGCCCACACAAATGTAAATAGTTGAATATTCAGATGGCATAAAACGATCTTCAGAAATCGATTTTTCGATCTTAGGCTAACGGACGCCCACCCGGGGCCAGGGCGAGGCTGCTGCTGCTGCTGCTGCTGCTGCTGCTCCTCGCAGACAGGTACTTCCACATACATCGCCCGCGCGCAGAATCCTCCGGTCTGTACACTACGGATATTTTGGGCCCGTGAGTTGGTGGGGCCCGGCGAGCTGTGTGTGAGCCGGGATCAACCTTTCGTTAACACGTAGCTCCTCCCACATCTTCTCCAGCCGAAATCGGTAACAGTTACCATTCCCTGCTCTCACACGACTCTCACGCAGCCCGTGCAGTTGCGTCAGACTCGTCCAGGTGGGAAGTTATAAGTGGGTGGGGGTGGCACCGATATCAGACCCGACGGATGAAGTCCGGGTCAATGACGGAACGTGATGGCGTGCCCGGTATCCAATACTCCGCCACACAACCCTCGTTCTCTGTGTCTATGGCGACTGCGTTAGTAGTATGGAAATAGGTAATAATAAATCCGTGTAGTGGTAGTTTTCATTTGATTTTATGTTTTAGTTATAATCAGTCACAAAACCAACATAAAGGTAAAATAAAATTAGATAACTTTAATCTAACTGTACTACAGAGGAGGAGAAATGCAGCAAAATCTTTTGTGGATTAAAAAAATAAATAAATAATTAGAGGTTGCAATGAAACATTGTTCGACATAGGAACCGAAAACGGTGAGACCCTAATGGAATTAACAGGGAACTTGGGCCAGAGGCTCAGTTCGTCCACTAACGTAGAGAGGCGCCCTCTAGCGGAGCGCGCCCCTATGACGAATTAGAAAGATTGCCTAGCGCAGTGCTACGACCATCTTAATTTTTAAGAAAGGAGAATTGGGATGTATGGTTAATCGAAGACCCGTTAATTTGCCAAAGTGATATTACCAAAACGACCTGGGCGTTTGCGAATCGGATAATGAATGACGCCAAGATCTGTTCAGCTCGCTCAAGATCAACCAATATGGAGGGCGCCCCTTCCAACTAAACAGTCGGAAAGTTGTGGCTGTTTGTTTAGGGCGCTACAAGCCCCGTAATTTTGGCGTAGGCTATAATATAGGTGAAGCCCACACAGAAACTCATACGAACGTTAGTCAGCCAGGGCGGTATTCTAAGAAACTGGGCACCGGTGGGGAACTCGGTGAAGGCTACAGCACCGATAAACTAAGAAATATATTTTATCAAAATTCCATAATTAACGAATTTTATTATGTATGTTTTATCTCAGTGTATTTTAAAGTCCACTTTATCGCAGAGGTAAGCGGCCCGTTTCTCCTCTCTGTGCCGGTACGAGGTTTCCCCAGTTAACACCCTGCTGTTCTGTTGTTATCTGCTCGGGAACCTGGAATACAAGGCAGTAATTCTTAGAATGCGTCACCTTAGAAAATGGCGGCCACCTCTGACTAACGAAAAAGCACAGGTGAAACTCACTTGAAGTAAAGCAAACTTGCCTTCTTAGAAACTTAGTGTTTTCTTCTCTCCTCTGTAGCCCTGTCTTCATCATGATAGCCTGGAAAACCCGCCGGTCCAAGACCCACATCCTTACATCACTGACCGCTTCAAACATTAAAAATAAATCGATTAGAAATATTTTCTCAAGTCTTCTGTCCTACTAACATCTCAGCAGATACGGAAACCGCCTCTGGTTTTAAGATGATGTTTCATGTTTATTTCCTTTGGTGAAGCTAATTTTCTGATAGTTTTTGCAGTAGATTTTCGAGTCTTGTTTCAAATGTCGCTTACGCCCGAAAAACAAAATGGTTGAGTTGTGTACGAATAAAGCCAGCAATTACCAGCATCCGGAGATCAAAGAAAAGGAAAATCAGTTCGTTAAAAAAAACGAAAAGATTTGCTTTTAATACTCCGTTATTTAATAATCTACATATTTAAATGTTGCTTTAGTTAAAATAACTCTATTAATAATTGAGTTTATAATGTTTCGCAATTTCACAAAATTACCAAATTTAACAAATTTAATTATTAACACATTTACTGTTTGAGTTAAATACATATATATATATATATCATTAAAAGAACAAAAATCTAATTCAGATAAAGACTTTAGTGAGTAAATCCAGTTTTGGCAGAGAATTTGCTGAGAAGTATATTAGATTAACTTTCATCTGCAGTGTGTCATGTGTGAGTTAAAATTTTCTGCTAAAGACTAATTTATTATTATTCCCAAACATGCCACAAAAAGGAAAACTATTCGCCAATTTTCTGGATTACCTATAACATACGTAACCCTGACGTATGGATGGTGTTAGAAGTCTAGTCTCAACTTAGTCTGCTCCAGCAACGAATGCAACTCCGCTTACAGCAATAATGAATCGGGTATAATGCAAAAACAGCAACAACAACAACCGCGTACATCAACAATAGGTTCTTTATCAATAACAGCAGGGAACAAAAAAGTTTGGTTCTATTTATATGGAGGGAGACGAAGTTATTACAGCTGCAATTTCTTTGCTCTTCCAACTTCTTAGTGTCAGTCTGGATACAGAAGTCCATTTACAGCAGTGTCCAGTCTGAAGAGCCCGCTTACATCAACAATAAAAACGACAAAGGGTTTGCTTCCATCTATAAGAAGGAACAACAAAGCAAAATTTATCAAAACTGGTTTTCTCGATTTCTCAAACACCCAGCACAAGTCCAGACCCAAATTACTTCCGTAAGAAGTCCCACGACAACAAAGCCTGCCTATATCAGTAAGAGCAAGTAAACATATCGATGTCAGACAGAAGTTGTGATATGTATTTTTTTTTTTTTTTTTGTTAATCTCAACATTTAAAGCAGCAGTCAACCCTGGTTTTGCAGATCGATTCTGGCGCAGGGAAGAGCTCGCGATGAGAAGTATCTCGTGGTCAGGTGCTTTCAGTGGCCGCAGTGTCTTCGGTCTTCGCATTAACCGGCAACCACTAATATTCTCATTATTATTATTATTATTATTATTATTATTATTATTATTATTATTATTATTATATTATTATTATTATTATCACCACCGGAGGCGATCTTCCAGAGATTTAATTTTAAAAAAAACAAAATAACAAAAGCGGACTCGGGGGAAAGGGGCCGATGACAGCAAATAGACACGATGCTGAGTTACGAAGATAAGGACTGGAAATTTGGAATTTCTAACCAGTGCTCCCGGGTTTTATAATGCAGTGGGAGGCTGCTAATTCTTTTTTCAAAGACATCGGCAAAAGCGTGAAAGAGAGGGACCGTTAAGGAAAGGAGCAGGCAATCTCTTTTCTGATTTTTATTCGGACCCTTCTTGGAAACGTAGAACAGGGTAGCGAAAATCGGGTCGTTCCTAAGACGGACGGGGGAGGGCGTTGGCAGGCACCAACAGAAGAACCGCACGAGTGCGCGCGCAGTCGTAGGCGTCAGTGGCTCAGTAGAAGGCCGTGTAAAGTTAACATTTAGATGGCACTGAAATGGCAGGCAAGAGTAAAGGTTTGTGTAAACTCCATCTTTAAGCGCCCTTTAAATGTCACGTATAGATGAGAGTTTACTGATCCTTTCGACTTCAGTAGTTACCATATTTTAGTTGGGGGTTTGCATTTTGAAGGGAGAACACTCGGGTGAATTTCTGTGCAAGAACTCTCTTTTTCGTGAGGCGAAAAAGAAGTCGCAGCATGTGTCGCTGACGTAAGTAAGCAAGAGTTGGCCGAGGATGCGATGCGAGTTGCTTTCGTTAGGCTACATAAAAAGGGGGGCTATGGATTCAGACCAGGAAAGAAGGAGTGGAAACATCAAGGTGACGCTATATGTTTGGGTGGTAGCCCGGTGGTTAGCCCAGCGGGCAGCTAAGGTGGAGGTCGAGCTCGAATCGCGATGGATACCGGCTCGGGTTAGCGCGGTTCCTTCTTCCCCAGCCGGTGGCGCAGGACCTCTCTCGCATCTTAAACAAAAGGGTTCTGCTTTGGACTTTCGCTCGGGGCCCCTCACGCTAAGAAGAGGCTGTGCACGCAGTAAGGCGGGTCTTCAGCAGAAGCCCTTTATCGCTCGGACTGTAAGTAGTTGGAAAATGTTTTAAGAAGCGTTTTCTTTGTTTCTAAAAGTGAATTCCCATCTCTCGGTGGTGTAGTTTCACCTGTGCACCAAATCTACTGAAGCCGGTGTATTGTCACCTTTACGGTGATGAAGTAAGTCAGGGTTATGGCGAGCACTGACAAACCAGACAGTTGGCATAGTTATAACTTATTATTTTAGCTATTAAATCGTCAAAATCTCCATCTTTTATGAAACAGGTTAGTCTATTTTTGCTATATTTCCGCTTTACTTTATCAAGCCGTTATTGCCCGACCTTATCCGAATGACATGATACTCCGTCTTGCGACACGCTCGCTCGCATCCTGTCCCATCTTATTCCAGTCATCTCGTGCGCTACGTCTGGAGCCGGTATGCGCCCCAATAGAATTCGAGAATGGTCATGTATGCACACCTACCTCGTACCGACGCTGTCCGGGTGCAGTTATATAGAATGGCGAGTTCTCCAAAGGCTCGACCGGGTCCCATTCTACCGAGAACTTTTTTGTTTTTCAAAACGTCAAACTCTCCCTCTAAAATTAAAGCACAACAAAACAAAGAATACATTTTGAGTTCTGCTTACACATTTCTAACTTGTTTTAAAACCGAAATTGTTTTTTTGGTAAGCTTAATTTCGTTTTTCATTGATGGAAGAGGAAAGTTGAAGTGAAAGACTAAGAATAGCGAATTATCTCAACAAAAACTATCCAACAAAAGGCCGTTGTGTTTGCAGTGCCATAAATAGTTAAAATAGCAGACAGATGTCAAGCAAATGGTTCGTTTGAAGGAAGGGTAATAAAGACACGGTACCGTGAAACTAGAGAGGTTACTCTGTGGCGCCATTCACCTAATTTCCTTCTGGATCTACATAGTTTGTTCACTTCTTAAGTAGAGTCACGCGGTCTCTACTTTCACCTTGCAGAGCGCCGCATCCGCGAGAAACCTTATGGCTAACGACTGCCAGAACATCATTTCTGCAAGTACCCTCACCGTTAGAATGATCGCCGCCATAATAATATTAACGAGGAACGTACCTGCAGATACATACAGATATTGGCCGGATTCCCCTTCCTTTATGATCAAGTTGCCCATCTTCACCTTTTTCTCGTACATGCAGTCGACGATCTCTCGCACCTGCGTGTGGTCCAAGTTCTTCAGGAAGTCGTTGTCCTGTATCGCGGCTTTGATGAGTTGCCGCGATCTGAAACGACAAATGGACAGTGAGCCAACGGACCGCAGTGGCGGAGAATCACGACAAAGCGGCAGGACCTATAGCACGTCAGTTTTTACCTCCCTTGGATCATCTGGGGATACACTCACACTCGTAATGCAAATCACGCGGAATTGGACTGACCCGGATTTGTCGCTAAAATGGGGGGTCATGAAGGTACTGAGGGAGGAGACCAGCCCCTTTGGGTCGACTTGTGGTGCCGAGTAGTGAAGGTTTGAAGAGCGGTGGAGGGTATACAGCAGCCTGTTAAACTCTCTGTAGATTCTCAAAATAAAAAAATTTGTTTAGAATTGGGAAACCTCCGCCGGCATCCATCGTGGGGCAAGGAAAGTGGTAGCCATTGCCCTTTGCGTCGAAAGCCCCTACTAGAACTCTTCATTTTTAGATGTGGGAGAAACTCAGATGGCATGCTGGTGCTAGAAACCGAGCCGACCACAACCGGGATTCAAACCTGGGTCTTCGAATGCAGCAGTCTAACTGCCAGAGCTCTCAGACCACGTGTCAGATCACGTGTGTGTCGCGTCAGAGTCCTTCAGGTCTGTAATCAGTCATCAGACAGCAGTAGGTAAAAATAGGTTTTTGTCTGTTATTTAAAGAAAGAAATGGCGATCGTTTGCAGGTTTCAGTTAATTGATCTGATGACAAAGTTAGAATATAAAAAGGTTTTGCATTCTTATCCGGTTAGTTATTTACATAAATAGCACGATTGCTAATGAAAAGTTGTCATAAGACGACAGGGGAGGTAACTCGCCTCGGAGCTGAAGAAGCTTTTGTGTTAGAGCGCGAAGACAATCGTTCAAGTACATTTCCTGACAGAAATCATTGACATTTTTTTTTTTCTTTTTCTTCCTAATTACTTGATTGGGTTTCGGAAAGGAACCAGGAGATTCCCCTGGCGGCCCGACCCCGCGTGCGCCGCCCAACCAGGACCTTGTACCGGCCTAAACAAACGGCAGAAACAGAACATGGGAAATAGGCTGATCGGTTTCCGTCGTTTCTACGGAGGAACGCGGGGACCGGCCCCTAAGCTGGAAGATAAAGGCTCCCGAGAAGTGAGGCGCTGCTTACGGCAAAGGATTTTAACCCTCTGTTTACCAGCCGGGGTTGCCCCTTATTACTCGGTACAGGTTTTGCCATAGGAGCTGTGTCCATAGTGCCTTCCTTATTAATATAACAGTTCGGCTCCCGCGGGTGTACTTCGCTACCATGGTTTTGTTCTCACATCTGAAAATGAAGAATTCCAGTAGGGATTTCTTTGCGGATGTCGGAAGTCCCCGTGGCGCAGGATTGACAACGCTTCCTAGTGAACAGCCGTGACACCACAGACCCTCGCCAGATTTGTCTCCCTTGTAGACATTGGCGTACAAATGAGTGAATTATTTCTATTTCCTGAAGGAAAAGGTATTTCTTTTCTGTTTTAAACTTGGAATTATTTTGAGAAAATAAAAGCCTTTAACCTGACTTTGGAGGAAATACATGCAAACAAGAATTTGGCGGCTGTAGCCAGATTTACTCCCTGGGCTGACTTGTCCTGGCCCGTTCTGCCGAAGAGTAACGGAAACCTGAACTTTGGACGATGCTTTCCTTCTCAACGCAAACTAGAGAGAACCTGACAAGGTCCGGCCCTGGAGTAACTGGAGCCCCATCCCATCGTCTCCATGGCTAACAGCCTGATTTAAGAAGACCAGGGCAGGCGGTATGGCGAGAACCACGAGCAATCCTCATCGTGGCCCTTAGATTGTAAAGAAATCAAAATACTAAGTATAATCGTCACCTTCAAGCAGAGCGCGCTATCCCTTGCGCTGATATGCACAGTCGACGGCTTGCCCCCTTAAGACTTGGGCCAGTGGCCTGAATGATTGTGTTACAGTGGATCTGCGGGACTTCTTTAAAAAAGAGGGTTAGGGTAAATCGGGAAAAGTATTAGTTCATTCTAATAGTTAATGAGTCGCATTAAGTCAGTTTCTTCTTCATCGACCGGTGACGTCAGAGGGAACACTTTTGTGGCTTTGTGTGGGGAGAGGGAGAGATAATCCGCTTATCTCGGGGCAAGGCTTTGACATAAAACCTGCGAATGCTTGGCGCACCCCCCCCGGCTTACCACTGAACGACAGCTACGAGCCACTAGGGTGGGATGAAAAGGGAAATTTTCAGAACCGATTAGGAAGCGAAACGGAAACAATTCTAAAATCCACGCTCTCCATCCGCTTTAACGGAAGCAGTTCTAATCTCCGACTTGTCACACCTGAGGAGTCAGGATTCGGTTGGTTTCTTTTTAAATAAAAAAAATCAGCTTTTCGCGTTAGAATTTATAAAATAACCCCCCCCCCAAAAGGGGGGGCTGTCTGTCTGTCAAGCGGTTTCGGTCGCTTGTTGCCAGGGAGAGCGCGAGGAAAGTGCGCCTCACTGACGCTAAATCTGAAACCGAACTCTATTTGATACCCATTAAAAAAAAAACGTATGGATAGGAAACGGCACCAGCAGACCGGCTGCCATGTGGTGTACAGAAGCTCCTCCTGTCACCATGTTCGTTGTACAGGGGAAGATCTGCCCCTACTAAGATTCTCGGCGAGTTGAGATGGAGTAAGTCAACGACTTTTTCTTTCTAGATCGTTTTCCCTCGTGTTTCCATCACCGTTGTAGTTATTGGGGTGTAAGTAACACCCTCGTCAGGAAAGCCACATTTTAAAATTCATCTTTAATCACTCGCTATCCTCTCTTTTAAACCGATTTAAAACTAATTTTACTTGACTTTGTGCTGTTAAAACCGTAATGTGAGATGTAGGCGGATTATCTCCACCTCAAAGTCGGGTAGTTCTGTTCAGTTTTCTAGGAATCAGTAAACCAAACAGGTTTTGTTTTCTTTAAATGGAAAAGATATTAAGTACAATACAATAAACTAATAATAAAATGTCCTTATTAATCGCACTTGCGGGTAATACAGACATGGCCAATTACATGGAGGTTACAGGTAAGCAGCTAATTTCAGGTAAGATATACGGGATTCCGACTCTGAGTGGGGTGAGTTTGGTTGACAAGGTGGAAGCCACGTAGACACGTAAGGAGCAAACAGACCAGCATTCGTTAGTTTTGTTCCGAACGGCAGGCGGCGCTCAGCTCACCCTTCGTACAGACACGTGGGGAAAATGGAGTTTCTCGCCAATAAAGTGCGTGTTGTTCATGAACTGTCGTCCCGAGATACGGAAAAGCGGGTGAACTTCTGCCATCGGTACCAAAATTTTACCGAAACGGAAAAGGGGTAACAAGTTCTCGAGTGTTTGCGGATGAGGCCGGGTTCCAGTTGGGGCCACAGGTCGCCCTCCTGCAACATTTGAAAAACCACTGCGCGATCAGAAGGTTTCCGCGTGGCGTGCTCTTTCCAGGGGACGTGTTATCGGACCAGTATATTTTGGAAATACCGCAAATTCCGAACGGTCCGTTAATGAAATTCTCCACCACTTTCTCAGCAAACTATCTGGAGAGAGGCGGGATGGGTGGTTCCAGCAGGACGGGGCAAGAAGATCGCATCCATTCTCGTGGTTTATGACCAGCCCGGTTACCCCGAATCAGCTCCTCCAGACTTTTAACAGTTGGTAAAACTCAAAAAACACGGTCCGTGGGAACCATCCCCATACAAGAGAGAACTGAAGGATGACATTTCAGAGACTGGCTGTTCGAGGCGTCCAGGCGGATGAAGTGCAGCAACTGTTTCAGAATGCGGCCAACTTTTGCCTGGGCTCACTTGAGGGAATTGTTTTAAATTTGCTGCAAATGTTCAAAAACTTGCAAAATTAAAATAAAATCTGTGTTTTTATATAATAAATACTTTTCTTTGAAAGACTGAAAAGACTTGCATGCCACCTTTACTTCACTTCACTGTTACTTTTGAAACACCTGCGTGTATATTTAATGATTTCAAACCAAATCGATATTTCACGCAGACCTAAGTGGACCAGAATATCATCAATTCCCTTTATCACCCCAGCCATGTGATGGCGAATGACAAGATAACTGGAAGTGAGGTTCGGGCCTCCTGGCACCATCAGTCGTTGAGTTCTGGTTTACTGTTCTCTTTAAAATGGTTGGCCTTCGAGCCTAATGGCCATCTTAAGTCGTCTAGATCAAAATATCACGCGAAACTACTGTAGCCTGGAACTTGTTTAATTTTCAAGGTTTTACCCCAAGGGAAAGGGCTTTCAACGTAAATGAAATATCCTTAGGTTAAGTTTAAACACCTTTGATATAAACCAAGGTATTAACTCGGTCTATCACTTAATTCAAGATGGCCTCAATTTAATTAGAAGTTTATGAAGCATAAATGAAAGTATCGTTAACTCCATTAAAGTTACGTTTAATTTATCATAAATGAAGGCACCTACCCAATACAATGTAACAGTGATTTGACCTAAAGTACCTCTTAATTTCAGTTAAGGTTCACTATTTCTTTACTTTAATTCAGCGCGTCTTCCTTCTTAGTTTCTCACTTTATTTGAATATATCTTTACCAAAGAGCAAGGGCGTCTTGAGCTTAATTAAAGTGGTGCCATCTTTAATGCTAATTTAAGGCGTCTGAATAACTGAAGTGTCTTTAATTTAACTGAAAACATCTTCAGTTCAATCCAAGGTAATTTCGCTTTAATCCAACGTGAGTTCCCCTCATCTCGCGGTATTTCCGATCTTTGATTTTAACGAAGACACTTTTGAGTGAACCTACAGAGTCTTTGATTCGGTTAGAGATATTATTAACTTAATCCACAGTGACAGCGAGACGGAATGCCAATTTGGAAACCACGGCGGTAAAAGGCGCACGGGAAAGGGTGGAAATCGGACGACTGGATGGTCATTAGGTTAACTATAACTTTGTTTGTTGCTATCAAAAGAAAGAAAAAACCCCGACTCAGACACAAACAAGAAAAATGCTGATGGGAAAATAAATAATCGATTCTTGATGTGGGATTTTCTTGTTTGGCTGTCGCTGTAAACCAGAGCAGAGGTGCATTGGGAGACCCCGAGACTAGATATTAATTAACACGACAGTGAAGGGGAAAATAATATTCATATTTTTAGAAAAAAAAATTATTAATTTTATCGCCTGCATGCTAAGTTAAATCTAAGTTACATAAATTGGCTTAACGTCGGGAAAAATCGACCAGCATAATAAAACTAGGGGAAAACGAAATAAAATTCTAAAGAGGTAAGGATGAGTGATTTACTGTTTTTGATGCGCATGAGTCGGTTAGGGAATGAGACGTCACGTGGTATAGAACAAAGTTTGAGAGGATCTGGTTACAACAGGAAAAATATCAGCAAATCCCGCGGCTTCTGTTTTTATTTAGGACATAAGCAGAACACAGACACAGGAGGGGTGGGGGGTGGTGGTAGAGAATTAGCAAGAAATGGCGCGGTAAATAGAGCTGTAGGTTTACGAGCTGCTCTGTAGAGACCGGTACTTTAATATGTGTAATTACACGTATGTTTCTCTCTGAGGATGAACATTAATCTTATTACGACAGAAACGTCTGGCGGAGGTTCGGGAAACGGGTGCGTGTCATTGGCGAAGGTTCAAGTTCTGCAGATATTTCAAACCGTAAAGAGACGGAGCCCATCTTTCACGTGAGGCGATCGCTTCGACGGGTCTGATTTCCACCTCCGGCCCCGTCCTCCCGTGTCCCCCTGCACTGAAGCCTGTAGAATTCGTGAACCGAGTTTGTTGTGCGCGCACTGACGGATTTTTGGGGCCGGTTTCCATGGCAGCCTCCGGGAAACTTATTGATTCACTCTCCGCAGGATCGGGTGCCCGAATGTATCGTCGGCCGGCCAGGAGGAAAACTCGGCGCAAACCTCTGTTCCGTTCCGCGGAGAGAAAGAAGGCAGAACATAAATAAATCAGAGTGCGACGAGAGGAGCCGCCCTCGTGTCCCACTCGGCGCTCGGGATTCTGGCTGGGCGCCAGCGCCGTCGATCGATCACCTTTAAAGGGACCGTACTGGGCGACTGACGAGACAATGGCCGAGGGTTAGGGGGGGAAGAGGCGGCGAAGCGGTATTTGAGAGCAAACGGGTTGATCTTTTTAATATCCACCCGATCGTGATGCTTGAACTTTTATCTTCAACGGTACAGCAAGGAGCGGTCAGGGTCAATCACACATAAAGTATAAAACAAGTAGATGGTTTGGGCAGGAAATTAAATCAGCTGTCGATGTACCAACAACAGGCTGTGGCGAAGTGGCCATGCGTAATACAGATACTGGCGCTACGTCTGCCGAACTTACCCGACTCTCCGGGGTTAGGTCCCATGAGAACTTAAGATATTTGGCTGCTGTTAGTCTACACATGTCTACGTAAATTATAGAAGTTCTCTCCCTACAACTAAAGGCATTCGAAGAAGGACTCAGCCTTCATCTCCTGGATAAGGAGGGGCAGCCTCGAGATGCCCTTGTCTGTTGAGCAGCCAGGGAGGGCCATGAGATCTCACAGCTTGACAGCCTAACAAGGGGCTTCCTGCTTACCCTTATTGACTGACTGGTAGTGCCAGGGGACGGGAGCTTGACAGCCTAGCAAGGGGCTTCCCAGTTATCCTTATTGACTGACTGGCAGTGCCAGGGGACGGGAGCTTGACAGCCTAGCAAGGGGCTTCCTAGTTATCCTTATTGACTGACTGGCAGTGCCAGGGCACGGGAGCTTGACAGCCTAGCAAGGGGCTTCCTAGTTATCCTTATTGACTGACTGGCAGTGCCAGGGCACGGGAGCTTGACAGCCTAGCAAGGGGCTTCCTAGTTATCCTTATTGACTGACTGGCAGTGCCAGGGCACGGGAGCTTGACAGCCTAGCAAGGGCTTCCTAGTATCCTGACTGACTGGCAGTGCCAGGGCACGGGAGCTTGACAGCCTAGCAAGGGGCTTCCTAGTTATCCTTATTGACTGACTGGCAGTGCCAGGGGACGGGAGCTTGACAGCCTAGCAAGGGGCTTCCTGCTTACCCTTATTGGCTAGTAGTGCCATAGCGGTTTTCCAGGTCTGTGAGTTGTCCCTGTTGATGTGTGCGGAGTTGAAGGCTTTAGATTGTTTATGACTCTGCAAGGAGTGTCCGCAGGGTAAATTATAGAGGGAGGGGCGTTGCCCTCAACCCTGCGGCCGCCCGTGACGACACGCGGCCCTCGATACATTAGCGGAGCCTGCGCTGTGGTCACGAAACGAGAGCCCAACAATAAACGTGCTTAATATCGGCTCTAAGCACGTGACACGCAAATCAGTTTTGAAAAATCAATGTCGCTTAAAGTTGGGAAACTCTTCCCTTAATCACGTCTCTGCCATCATGTAAAATAATTTAAGGCCGGACCGATATAAAAGACGGAAGGACAGCCAGTCATAAGGACTCGCGCACAGAGAAAGGGAAATTTTATTTGCGATCCAATTTTCGGAAAAGTTAAGAAACACCTTAATTTCGGTGACATTTAGAAGTAATCCAGTTAGAAAGCCATTAACCCTGCCGGCGTTAATTAGGGGCTTCTTTTAGCTCGTTACCCACAACCTGACCGTTTAGCTGATGGAGCTAATTCTGTTAAAAGTCAGCTGTATTTTAATTAAAGAATTTTCTACTCGATGTCGTGGTTTCGACGGTCGCAGAAAGTCTGCCTCGTACATCTTCCAGGTTCTCTTCGGGTCCACTGGAGGCTGGGCCGTGTTTATCGATGTTTGATTTGACGGTCTGATTCCGTTTTCATTTATACTAAAGTAAAACGTCTCCCCTGGCGACGCCGGTTCATCAGGCTGTTACGCACGAATGCGAGTTAATTTCTTGTCGCTCGATGACAGTTTAGCTCAGTTCGCGCGCGGGCAGGAGGATGGAGCGTCGATGGGTCGTTAGGCTCCTGTGTCTGAGAGCCACGAACAACCCACACACCACTCAAGCCAAATATCTGTCGGCTTGACTGGTGCAACCACGTTATAATACATCAGCCGACCATTCCCTGCAGTAGAGGAAAGCCTGATGGGGGCTCCGCTGGAGACTGCTTCCTGCAGTGCGCCACGAGGGGTTCGGCAGGGCGGGGGACTCTTCACACATCTATATTGAGGAGGAAGCCGACTGGGGACGGAGGAGGTGGGCTAAGCGGAGCGGACCCCGTCCGCTTGTATCTGGCGGGAGCAGCTAAACAGTCATCCTCCTACGGCCCGCGGACCGATGGCAGCTCCTAGAGCTCTGACCATTCCCGGCTAAGTTAGACCAGATGCCAGTCACGATCCGAAGTACAGCGACTTATCTTACCACGGGTCCGTTTACAGCATCCGTGTGTTTGTGCTCGGGCTCTACGTACAGCGGACGCCAGGAATATGCGCAAGTCAGCAGGGCGAATCTCTCCGAGGCTGTTAGCGCAAACGACGCCGCCGGAAGACCTCGTGACCTGCGACCGGGCTTCGGCAGACAAACGGCTCATCCTTCGGCTGACCCTATTGGCACCAGCGCCACATTCACTTTCAGAACAGACCGAGTGGACGGGCACATCACCAGTTCATGCGGAGCTCAAGCGCCGTTCCTCGCGGCGATTCAAAACTGTACAAAGCCATCGTTCTTGGAACCAAGTTTCGGCCGTGCAGTACGTAGCTCTAATTCTTGAATTCGGCGACACAATAACAATGATGTTTATTAAACTCATATTTGGGTGCAGTTCAGAATCGCCATGTGAATAACCGAGTCTGAATTAACAAATAAACGTAGGCAAAAAAAAAGCAATCGAGATTAACCCTAACCCCACAGAATACTCTGAGAGTTGCTGAAAAGGACTCAGCCACGTCTTTATCATACCCTGTGACGGATCAGAGTCACCGGTAGAAGGTCCGACGTCGCAGACAAAGAAGAATAATTAATGTGCACATCAGTTAATAAGAATAGGTGTTTAATTTAGAAAACTAGGGGTCGAGATTGAAGAGAGAGGGAAAACCCGTTTTAAAAACGCGCAAACTGTGACCGCTTGACGCCAGATGAAAGTGAATTATGGAAAGCTGCTTGGAGCCTGATGGGGAGGGGAAGACAGGTAGGGGACGGAGACAGGGGCAGAGAAGGAGAGCGAGCAAACAGACGCCGTTGTCTGCCGGATGCTCTAGAAGGTAGGTGGAAGTTGTTACCGACTTTTAGGATTAAACTAATCGTACCTCCCACCTTTCTGTAAGACTACGTAACCAGCAGCATCCCGGTTATCGCGATCCTTAGCTTCTGGACGTTGGTCCGCCATCCGTCTTGGATTTCTGGCCTGGAAATGGCGTCGTTTTAGACGTGAACAATCTGTCTGAGGTCGTTTTCGGCTCGTGCCTCCCACCCCGAACTACAGCTGTAATTTGAGAGAGCTCGCGTAACACTAATGTCCTCTTAGCCGGCTACAGAAAACAGAGGCCGAATTGTATCGGTACAAGTGCGCTTGTACTGGAGGGTCTTCTGATGACGTATGCGCTACTCGGGTCACGTGCCACTGCAGCTTGAGGGAAGGAAGATGATGAATAAAGAAATTATATCAAAACAAAGGATAACCAAGATGTGTCATCTTTACTGCCGATCGGTCTTAAGACGGTGGACAATTCACCGTTGGATGTATCGGGTTATTTCTCTCGGACCGTTCACGTTCATTAAGCTGACCGATGTCTGTTTCAGCGGATTCGCTAAGGAAATGGCAGGTACGAGGCCTGACCGAGAAGCCAGGTATTTCCGCTCCTTTATTACGCGGGTATCTAAAACAATGCTACCGTTGTGTGCTGTTCTATATCAGGAAAGATAAATATTAGATCTACGAGAACGTCGCGGTTTCCCACCTTTTCCATGTCGTGTAGTACACCTCGCATTATTCTACAAAGTGGAGGAGTAACCGTCATTTATAACTCGCACGTCAATCAGTGTATGGGTGGACTGCGCAACTTGTCCTCACCTCCGAGGTATAAGGACATCTCGAGCTAGAAGGGCAACGTGTGATCGGAAAAAGCTACATTTGTAGATGTGAGAGGAAACCGAAGAAACTCGGGCGACTGACCGACCGATCTGTTCCCGTTCGAAATCGAGAACCTCAACTTTGGTTTAGCAGTAGTCTTCTACTACCACCTCTGGGCTACCGGTCGCTCCAAGAAACCGTTAGGGGGCGCGCGCGTTTTGACAAATCGTCCTTCACTCGCACACCCTGTTTACCTGATTACGCTTATCTCTGCTTAACGACGGGGCACACGTCTCCAAGAATTCCCTAAAACCAGGAAAGAAGGAGAAGTAAAACTTACAAATGGAATTGTTCGCAGTCCTGTTATATAATTACTTTAATAACTAAAAAGAAACAAGTGCGATAAATATATCGCCCAGAAGTAGAGAAGTTATTAAAATTTCGCCCGCCTGTGGATGATTTCAGGTATTTGATGGGTTCTCGAGACGAGTGAGTTCTCGGCGCTCGATTTGTAGCAGGCGAGTTAGATTTTCCGAATACTGTCTCTTTCAACGAGCCGATGTTCGAATTGACGAAGATGCGATACATTCATTACCTCGCTACTAATGATGGGAGCAAAAGTCGCGATCGTCGAACAGCACCAGCTCTAGCTTTCCAAATAACGGGGCGGGAATTTGTCTGGCTTCGATAATTATTAATCGAACTTTTTTTTTCTTTAAACTTTTCCATTTCTCCACAAGTGCACGCCACATCTTTCTGCAGTTTCCTTAAAAGCATCCACATCTGGCCGGAATTAGCAAAGAAAGCTGCATTATACGTTTGCGATAGTAATAAGGCAGAATCCTAATTAGCTTCCACGCAATACTGTAAAGCCTATAGAAATAGATTAAATAGATCAGATTTAAAAGACTCATTACGGTAGCATATCTACGTCCGATTCTCATCTAGGTATTCTTTCCTGATGTTTTATGCGAGCACTAATCATCAAATAATTCTCTGCTCAACAGAGGCAACAAAGCTGCAGTTCTTCCACCGTTAATAGCAGTGACTTCCAGAGAGGAAGACTCGGTAGGTTAAACAGGACTTTATTACTATGATGAAGGAAAGTGGTGTATATTTATTTATAGATAAGTTCGCTGTGACGAGTGCTGATCTCACCGACCGCCGAGAACAGACCTTTCTTTTCCTGTCTCCCAACGACGCCAGGTATCCGCTCTTTATTCCATTCCAAAGCAAAAATTAAAAAAAAAACAACAACATGCAACCGTGAAATTTTAGCTGATTGACTGTAATCACCCATAATTAACAACTACCAGGGAAAATAACACTGGAGAACTACCATAACATTAAGGGCAGCTAAAGTTCGTCTCTAACATATCTGGTGGCGACACCTTGCGCCGCCTTCAAGTCTCAGACCGTGAATGACGCCCCTTTACATTTTGAGTAAAAAATGCTTTTGCCCTGAGGTTTCTTTGCCTATTTATAAAAACTAGGTTTTTCAGCGTTTATTTAGCAAAATTCGCATAAACCGTAATGGCACAGTTTTAAGTAATTCAAAGTTACCTTATGCTTTGGCGGGCTGAGCGAGTGACACAACTGCGTTTCCCCATTAGAAAGTCGGCGTCTAAATACACGACCAACATGGCGCCGGCTCCCTGCCCACGTGTTCCTCGCTCTGCAGGACGGGGCGCGTCTCTGACATTGGTATTTAAATGTTTTAGAGAGTAAAGCGAAAGGAAACGTACGACAGAGGAAAATAATCATGATTCGATTTGCATCTTGGAAGATTTCAACAGAAAAAAATCCAGGTAAATATGAAAAGCAGCGTCTGTGATAAAAACAGCACAGTTTTTAAATGTTAAATCGAGCAACTGACGGAGAGCCGAGATCAACAGAATCCCCTCTCCATCACTGCCCCTTGTAAGCTGCAGTCAAGAATCGGTTTAAGATTGAATATCGATTTTACAAGATCATTATGAGCTTACGCGCCGCTGTTTGCCTTCCTGTTGGCTCCGGGTCTTTGAGCTGGGACTGGGGACCGGGGCTCGACGGACTTCAGGTACCATGGTGACAGGAGTACACGAACAGCGCTGGCCAGCTCGGTTGTCGGTGGTTGTTTGTCGCTTGGAGGGCAGCGAGAGAGCCGAACAACTGTCGACAGACATTCAGGGATGAACTGTTAAAGGGACACGACGCGACGCCTAGGATTCCTAACCAAACGCACTGATGAGGCTATAATCGACGTCACACGTTTCGACCTTCTACAGCACGTGACTTCGATCACAGCCTCATCTGTACGCTTAATCAGGAATCCTCGGTGCCCGTGGAATTTATCGCTGTAAAAACTATCCCGCGGTCCTCTCTACGATCCAGCACCATCCAATGGTGGTGTTTATACTTCTGAGGTTTTGTCTTCGGAACGTTAGCAATATATTTTTGCCGTTATCCACGTGCTGTTAGTGAAGACGATAGAAGCGCAAAATATCTCAACGGCCCTGTTCTTGTTTGTTGGTGCAATGAGAGATATGGTGACACTGTAGAAACTAACACCTTTGAGCTTCAGATTCAATGATGGCGATTCCTTAATCCCTCTTCTCTTCGGCGTCGCTGATTTGACTAATTACCAGGCACGGACAGATTCCCGAAGTGCGAATTTGGCTTCTAAAGAAATTTATAGAATTTTCAGGCTGAGAAGTTTCTGAGACTAGTAGAAACCGCTTTCGTCTGATCCCTGTTTGACTTTCCAGAAAAATCTTCGATCTTATTAGGGCTAGGGTCCGGTCTGAGCAAGGAAGGGAGTTTCTGTCTCAGGTTTCGTCAGTGTAAGGTGATGTGGAGATATCTAAAATATCCTAAATAGTGACAGATTACTTATAAGGGTCTTTTCCGAAAATTCTGATCCAGAGATTAGTGTCGCTTATCGGAGGGGCTTTTTCTCAACATGTCGCTCAGCTCCCAATATCACTTTGAGTAGGGGTTTAAAAGCCTCAACATCATTCTCGCTCCCTTCATTGTTATTTTACAATTTCCATCAGCCATTCTTTACTCTTTGAGTGGAATCTTTAAAGTCTTGAGCAACCGTTCGTGCCACCTTCAGAACGTTTTCTTTATTTTTAGCTTTTATCTGAGATCACTTCGCCCACCTGTAAGGTTCCTCTTTACGATCGGGGGATCTCGAACTTCCGGTATTCAGCCATTGGCGTCAATCGGAGCAACTGTCTAGAAACGTCTTCATTCTTTTACCTCAGAGCGTCGCTTTAAAATAAATTTTGACCGACAGATTAGATCCCTTAGCCCCGGAGTTATGGAAACCATTCCCCTTTCACAAAATTAAGAAAAAAAGAATGGACATAAAAACGCCAGAAAAAATATAAATATGGCCGATTTATAAAGTAGCCATTCTTGGTGGTTAATAAGAGGCGACGGACAAGGTAACCAGAGATAACACTGACAACAAATAATTTGCTAATGAGGTAAAAGTATGTCTTAGACTAATTCAAGTATGCTGTTTTCAAATCTGAAATCAGAATTAACTCAATACATAAGGATTTATAGTTACAGAAATAAATGGAATGTTATATATTTTGAGTGTTCTTTTCAGTACTGTGTACACACAGCAGGCTATGCAGGAGAACCATGTGGTTACCTGCTTACATGTACACACATGGAATAGACGAGACGATGCAAATCAATACAAGATCAAAGAATGGCCATCAAGAACAGACCAAACTCCGGGAAAGTTCAATGTGCAACATGTGCCACTGGTTCGTCTGCAAAGAATATTTCTCCCACCACTGCATATAAAGCTGGGCCTACTGAAGAGCTTTTTAAAGGCAATGAGTGTTGAAGATGCAGGATTTCTTTATCTGAAAGAAAAATTTGGAGCGATTTTAACTGATGCCGAGTTGAAGGCTGGAATATTGGTCGGCCCACAAATTCGTGATTTGTTTTCCGATCCAGTCCTCCAGTCGAGGCTTAACCCTCCAGAGCTGACTGCATGGGAGACTTTCAAACTGGTAGTCCACAATTTCCTTGGGAACTGCAAAGCAGACAATTGTGCCGAGTTTGTTCAAGACATGATAAAATCCTTTGAAGAAATGGGCTGCCGTATGTCACTGAAGTCGCATTTTCTCCATTCACACTTGGATTTCTTCCCAGCCAACCTTGGAGCTGTGAGCGATGAGCGTGGACAGAGGTACCTCCAGCACACAAAGGCAATGGAGACCCGTTATCAGGGGAGACTATTGATGGTTTCTTCAGAGACAAACCACTGCTATTCAGAAGCGTAAAATCAAGTACGTAAAGCATTTCTAAACAGTTAAGGCATACTTCATGCAATATGTTTATGTTGTTCAATGTGTTTATTTTTTCCAATTTTGCGATGTGTTTGATTTATCAATAAACAATGACTGACAATGACATTTTTCTGTAACTACAAATCCTGAGGGGCTGGGTCAATTCTGACTTCAGATTTGGAATCAGCTGCTTGATTTGATAAAGGACACCTACATATATACCTGAGTAGCAGACGAGAAGGTATTTTTTGTTGTCCAGTATAGTTTGCTGTCCTAACAGATCGGGGCAGTGCGCTCCCTTTATTAGAGTTGTCTCCCTTGTAGACGTCAGTATAACTTGCATTCCGATTCTCCTATCGGATAAGTTGTCGGACGCAGCTTTCTGAAGTCCCGACCGAGCCATTCGTGCACCGCAGCTGCCACCCATGTAGCGACTGTCGTCTGCCGTCAAGCGGGGGCTGCTGCTAGCGGCGACGTAAAACAGCAGCTGGGGCCGATTAGATCTCTGTTTTCCTTCATACCAGTTTTAGGAGACCGATAAACAAGCAACAAAAATGTGGCCTAGTGAGTGGAGGGGGGGGGGAGAAAAAAAAACTACATCGGAAGCTCAGCAGCCGCCAGGTGGCGCCCCACGACACCAGCCCGTCTGCTAGCCACACATCTGGTCGCCATGTCCCTGCTGAAACCAGAACTACTTTTGAAAACGGATTTTATTACAGTCTGCCGATGGTAATCTAATGTCGCTCAGTCTCTCGGGTGCACTTTTTAGTCCCATTCCCACGAGCAGCTCCCTGTCACGGGTCCCCGCGCTCCTTCGTCTTGCAGGAGACCCCTAACCTGCCCGTGCCGCCGATCCCGACAAGTGCGGGCCGGCGCCAGGGGACCAGCAGGGTGACGGAGGTCCGGACGTGGGGGCGGCGCCAGGGGACCAGCAGGGTGACGGAGGTCCGGACGTGGGGGCGGCGCCAGGGGACCAGCAGGGTGACGGAGGTCCGGACGTTGGGGGGGCGCCAGGGGACCAGCAGGGTGACGGAGGTCCGCTGAGTGCTGCGGTGTAAGAATGGGTTCTTAACACAGCAAGCCCGATTAAGCACTGTCTCGACATGGGCGGGGCCCGCCGTGTACGGAAGACTGGGGCCGGGTTCTAGAATAAAACTTCGACCATAGCCCAGCCACCGGCGCCCTTGTAACCAAGGCGACCGCGGTCTTTCCTGGTGGAGCTGTGAAGTGCATATTTACGGCATCAGGACAAGACTAGAAAACCCCCAGTGATGACGTCACGTCTTTTGGCCTCGTGTAGCGCGGTGAGTGGTCTACAAGAACATAAGCGGCTATTACCGTTGTTGTTTATATTTAATTTATGCATTAGCTTTTGGGGCCAGGTTAAATAATCTAAAGAAAAGTTGATTCTTGCTTTATTCCCCATTGCGGACAACAGGACTCGGTTCCCATAACGCGACTCGGCGAAGTTTACTAGTTTCAGAGACGTGGGGGGCCCCCACCCATATTATGGTTTATGCGAGAACTCTCGGGGGGGGCCGAGAAGTAGCCATCGATACTGTTCTTTAATGCTACACCATTAAATACGGCGGCCTGTTCCACTCGCAGTGCTGAAAGTTTAGCTAATCTGTAATTGTAGCTCCTCGTACTATCAGCTGCAGACAGCAGAAAACCTTTGTCTTTGTCCATTCGTCAAAAACCCCTAATTATTTTAAAACCTTCCCTTAGGTCTTCCGTTAATCGTCTAATTCTCAGACTCAGTAGATCTAACGTTCGACATATTCCAAATGGTTAAGACCCGGAGATAAATGAATATTCTAGAAAATGTATGTTAATCTCTCTGATAGATCAATATCCTTTCTCAGGCAAGCACTGCACATCCACCGAGAGCGTGGCGAGGGTTCTGATGGACCAAGAACTTACACAAACTGTCAAGAACGATTATTGCTATTATTATTTCTGAAAGAACTACAAATAAACAGAACCTAGGTGAAAAGGTTACATCTGAACAGGATCCTTTTTCTTTGGAAGGAGTTAGGTCCTCTTTCATGGCGATCTAATCCGGGTTAGAAAAAGTGTCTTCTCCCGCAGAGAAGTCCCTACTAAAGACCTTTATTTTTAAACGTGGGAGAAAATTTTACCATCTGGAAAAGGTCCACGCGGCCGGTTGGGTACCAAGAAGAAGGGTAGCATTGGTTTAAGGATATATAATCGTGGAACCGAGAATAGCTATGTACTATCAGATCGGTGCCGAATAGCGATCCACGTGCTAACCAACACATTAAAGGGACAATCAAGTTAACTCGGCAGTACTGTTTGGGTAACCGCTACGCACGAAACACAACTTAATACGGTTTTGGAAGTTAACCAAGCGGTTCTTTAACCAGTCGCTATCATTTAGATAGTGAAGCGCTCTCTCTACTGGGAAAGAGCGTTAGAAAGATTAATATCCAGATCTCGTGACTTCTTTCACTAAAAGATGGGAGTTCAAATGGAAAGCATCTTCCATAAGTACGAGTGGTTGTAATGAAAGCAATGACTCGTAATTATTATTTGTAAGAAAGAAAAATCATTATTCGAGGAATCTGTGATATTATTCACACTAACCTCTCATTTTGATCAGTAGTATCATTGTTGCTTTACAGGTGGCAGCACAGTGGCTATTTAAAATGGAGACTACCGATAAATGGTTCCTAAAACAAGAAGTTCTCTACAAATGCGGGCCTGAGCTTGAAAATTCTCACGCACCAGTGCCGAATGAATGTCCGGTCAGCCTGGCCTCAATCATGTGTAAAACTTCTTCCGTCTACCTTTGTTGACTAGAAGTAGTGACATTGAAGGCAGATAGGCTGTCGGGTCTGCGACACCTGGTGGCGAAAATGCATGTGGATCAACCGATTTTGCATTACTTATTATTTTTTTCTGGTATTGCCACAATATTTGTGTAATTAAGACCAAAGATCCGGTCCGGACATCAGTTCTGTGATTAATCAGAACCTCTTTACTTACAGGTGCCGAGGCCCGTTAACGAATCCGGGTAGATGTCGCACAGAGAGACAGTTTTACCTGGCGCTCGCCTCGTTCTGTGCAGCAGAGGAAGAGAAATAGTTAGACATAAAGCAATAAGCAGAATAAATAGGAACAGTTTTTTTTATATATAAAATGGAGGAAGGGAAGTTGTGGTGATTAAAAGGAAGTGTTGAGCAGGGGAGGTGAAGGTAGGAGACAGCTGACATGCTTTTCTTCAATTCCATTAAGTCTGATTGCTGCACAGTGGTGGACTGACTGAAACATGTCTTCATATCTTTGTAGACGAGAAAGGAAACCTATTCAGATAGGAGTCACTGACGTAAACATGGAAGTTAATTACGAGTATGTTAGGTTAACTGGGAAGAAACGTGGTCAATGAGGACAGATTGGCTGAAACGATTATGGAATTATAGCTTAATCCATCAAATCATCCAGCGCGCGCTCCACCACCGGGAGATACAATTGAAAACTTGCTGGTGAAATATCCCATATTTTACCCATAAGTAAATTGATTAGTGTACACTGTTTCGTGCATATAAACGCCATGTGATTCATAAGTTCTATACATAAAAAAGAAAAGTTTATTTTCAAACTTCTGACAGACAAAACTTTCTAGAATAAAAAAATAACATCCGTGCACTTGATGATTTATCTTATGTCCAGCTTCACAGTTGGATGTCAGTTATCTATGTTTTGCCGATGTTAGCCTCGTGAAGGTTAAACTTCTAGGTGCATAATAACCTCATTGACAGGAAGTCACGTTTCAAGCATTCATCCGCTATTGTTATCGCTTTCTACCGACCGGGCATCGCTGACGTCAGGTTGCTCTGTTTAGGCCGCCCCTTTCACCTAGCAGATATTTATTATCGCCTACTCCAGAACGCGCGCGTTTATAACTAAACATCTGGCCGCGCTACCCGTGTACGCACTGAGACGCGGGCCGTGCATACAGTAGTATCTCAGAGTCACGTGTCGATCGATATCCGTTACTTTACGTTAATGAGTGATGATCGGATACTTTACTGGTGCATCCATGGCAATGGCTTCCGGTGCATAACAATCGTAATCTATCTATACAAATATGTGGAGTAAATATCGTTTCGTGTTTTGTGTTTTTTTTAAATAAGATCATAATCGAATGTCCCTTTGGAAAAACCTGGTTTAAATTTCCATTTTGGCCACAAACAAGCTTAATGGATAGAGGAGGAGGAGGAGGATGAGGGGAGGAGGATGAGGATGAGGATGTCGTTCAGCGTTAAATTGTACACTGCCACATAATAAGAGAACGCAAATACGCAAAAATTACCAAAGCCAGCCACTGTATGCGGACACCTTCCAGGTGGCCGTCCTGTGTAAGAGTCTGGTGAACGTATTCAGAAGCGATAACCGAAAAGGAGGAAGAGCCCCCAGGCTTTTCGTTTAAAAACGACGGACGGCAAATGTTACATAATAGGAACAGCGGTCGAAGAAGGCCGTCCATATTGGACACTGCTGCCGTGGAACGGAGAGTGCGACGAGCAGCAGCCGCCAAATCTATGCGGAAAATTCATTTTATTTGGTGAAAATTCCTGCACTCGTCGCACCATTTGTGACCTGAGTGTGACAGAATAACTGAGAGCCGGACAGTCACAGGGTTCGGCTGATTACCCGGTCCCTGGTATATCGGATGAGACGGGTGGGTGGACTGCTAGCCAGTAACCCTAGCCCCGTCTTGAGCCGCACTTGCGGTACGGAACGATGCGCATCTCGTTGGCTAGGAAATCGTTAATTTTCATAGCAACTGTCGGAAAGAGCGATGAGAAGGGAAGGGGGTCGATCGAACGTCTGGGGCCAGCGAGAGATCGATTTCGCTGGTGGTGGGGCGCAGGCCACAACCTTAGACGTGCTGTAGGCTGGCGTCGGCTCCCTGGTCTACAGCGCGAATCGGTTCGATTTGAAAGGGGAGCCGAGGTTCGCTGGGAGTTTAAAGGAGAAGAATATCCCAGGGAAAGAGCAGCCGAGTGGAACATAAATTCTAATTGTGATCTTCACTCTATTTACCGTTAAATATAAGCGAACAACCGCCAGCCACCGGCCAGTGTATCTGACCATAGGGGGGCCGCCCAGACCCCACCAAAACTGAGGTCAGGTGTCACGAGGTTTCCCCCACCGACGTGGCTCGAGAGAGAGGGGGATAACCAGATATGTCTGAGAGCCACCCGTATCAATAATAGGGGGTTGGGCTGGTACTCTAAGCGAGTTCACAGGCGGAAGGAGATCATTTACTATCGAATTCCGTTATTCTTTAGCTCTACGATTGCGCTGAAGCTGCTTCCGCGCCCGGAGCCTTTCTGTTAGGAGGTGGGGGGGGGTTCCGCGCCCGGACCCTTTCTGTTAGGAGGTAGGGGGGTTCCGCGCCCGGACCCTTTCTGTGGAGTAGGTAGGGGGGTTCCGCGCCCGGACCCTTTCTGTTAGGAGGTAGGGGGGTTCCGCGCCCGGACCCTTTCTGTTAGGAGGTAGGGGGGTTCCGCGCCCGGACCCTTTCTGTTAGGAGGTGGGGGTGGTGTATTCAGAGAAGGAAAGAGGTCCGGCCGGCTCGGAGGCTGGCGAATCCTCAGAGGTCTGTTCTGACCGTTGTTCGATGACTACTGGAATCGGTCGCTTTAACGATGCACGGATTCGAACCGCCAAGACCCACCCATGTGACCCCGGAGGGAGTTGTGCTAGCGAGCTGTTGGCTGCATCCCAGCAGGCGACTCGATAGAAGGACCGGCCCATAGTCGCGTCACAGAGGCTCCTCGGCAGGTGCTTCTGGGCACAGCTTCTGTGAAGCCGCGGACTGCCCGACACAACAGAGAGCTGCGACAATCGGCTCGGGTAGCGCCTTTCCTTCTGTCTATTTATCGTAATTAAATACCCCGAATCGTTTCCGCATTGCACAATTTTATAATTGAAGTCTTGTGAAGCCAACTGTGTGCGATGTTAAGTGAGAATCAGTAAGCGTCACCGGACTCACTCAACCCTGTATTTGTAAAGTTAGTCTTTACTCTGAGTAACGAATCCGAAATGAAACTAAGTGTAAGTTTAATTTATATTTGAGATTTAAATCAAATTCGGGGTTTGGATTAGAGACAAATTAGATTGGGATCGGGCCTGAGCCTAAATGGAAAGTTAGGTTAGGAATGACATTGAGGTTAAGGCTAAATTAGTTACGATTGCAGTTGGAATTAAAGAGCAAATCAGGTGAGAATAGGAGATTATGTTACGGCTGTATTAGAAATGAGGTTAGGGTTAGAGCTCAGATCAGGTCAGCTTTAAATTGAATTCGGGACGGCTTTTTAAAAAAACGCCGCGTTTCAGAGACAACAAGCAGCAAAGGGATTTCCTTCCGGTAAAAGTAAATATGAACGTAATATCCATCCTTTATACGATCGCTGAATTCTCGCGGACAAGAAATATTTCCAAATCTACACGCGCCACACACGGGAGATATACAGAGAGAGAGAGAGAGAGATGATGATGATGATGATGATTGGGGTGACGACTACAGAGAGAAAGAGAGAGAGAGAGTTATGGTTTAAAGGGTCTCTGGTTCATAGTTATAAGCGAAACAATACAATTAAATCCCCAAACAAAGTCTCGGCTTGTCACCACACAGCCACCAGATCTAGGGATGTTGCTCCCTGTCTTGACCTTTGTGGGAGGAAGAACTTCTGTAAAAATAAAGATATTTTTCAGAATTTGTTTTCTGATAGAAACAGGTTACAGAATAAAACCCTAAAAGTCCTTGGTGTACGTCAGAAGGGGTTTTCTGGGTAAGAAAGAAAATCAGTAAAACAACCAACTCGTAATGATAGAAACAAGAAAGAAAGAATTGTTTAGGAGTCTGACTTTAAGTTTCTCCAAGACCGGCCGCCTCCTGGTGGAGAATCTCTGCGGTTCTAAGCAGATTACCACTCATCGTTGTACCCCATTATTAATTTTGTGGGAAATAACTATTATTACCGCTCGACCCGAGTAGCATGCCGGACTTCCGTGACGTTGCATTGTGGGTACGCTTTTTTGATTATTGGCAAAGAAACTCCACAGATATCGCATCTCGCTTCAAGCGAAAAAAAATTAAAAACTAAAATCTAATTAACCACTAAAGTAAATTCATATTTTATTGTCGGCATCGAATTTGATTTGCTTCATTATTCCATTTTTTAATTGGCGGCACCGCGTACATTCTTCGTGCTGATTCTGTTCGACAGATGAAGCTGAGCTGAGGGCAGCTCGTCTCCCGCATCACCCTTAACTGAGGACGGGGTGACTCCCGGTGAGCATTCTAATTATCGACCGCTTCTGTTTTCAAATCAGCCCCCGACTGGGAGCTGACTGGTGCACATTTCAGCAAAGTCAGCCTCTTAGAGTCCAAGCGCCAGACCCGCTCTGGACAAACCAAACACCTTCCTTAGGAGCCTGATCGCCGCTAGGGTTACTACGCTCGATACATATATGGCGTCCCGGTGCCTGGAGTAATTAACTTTACACAAATTTGAGCCAGCACAATAATTATAACCTGTAGATTATCCGCGAGCCCACCTACCTCATCCTCGCTTTACGCCATCAGTCAGGTGTGATACGGACGTAGTAGGAAACACCAAGTAGATATCGGTGAGAATTTCTCGCTCATCAAATTTGTTCTTTTTGCAAAAGAAAATGGGGCGCTGGAATCTTGGCGTTCCCCGTTGTAGAACTGCTTCTCTCTCTCTCTCTCGCTGTTCATTGTCCTCCGTCTAAGGCCACACGACGTCACATCCGGGCCAGACAAACTCGCGGCGGTGGTGGTCCCGTTCTCGCTTGAAAGACCATAATCCAAACGGGGAATTACGAGGGCCATAGACAGAACGGTACTTTGATAGGTTTGTTCCTGGGAAGGAGGGTTTACGGTTTCCTTGGACAACAACCGGCGAGGAGCACACAGATCCCTCTCTCTAGTCTGTTTTTGGAGACTGTGAACTGTGAGACCGGAAGACCTGTGATGATGATGATGGTGATGATGACGATGGTGACGATGGTGTGATGTGGTGATGAAGACGGTGATGGTGATGATGGTGATGATGTTGATGAAGATGGTGATGGTGATGATGAAGACGGTGATGGTGATGATGGTGATGATGTTGATGAAGACGGTGATGGTGTGATGGTGATGATGGTGGTGTGATGCGGTGTGATGGTGATGATGGTGATGATGGCGGTGAAGACGGTGATGGTTGATGATGTGATGATGGCGGGTGATGGTGATGATGACGATGGTGATGATGGTGATGGTGACGATGGTGATGATGGTGATGATGACGATGGTGATGATGGTGATGATGGTGATGAAGACGGTGATGGGTGATGATGGTGATGATGTTGATGACGATGGTGATGGTGATGATGAAGACGGTGATGGTGATGATGGTGATGATGTTGATGAGACGGTGATGGTGATGATGGTGATGATGGTGATGATGACGGTGATGGTGATGATGATGGTGATGATGGCGGTGAAGACGGTGATGGTGATGTGATGGTGATGATGGCGGTGTGGTGATGATGACGATGGTGATGATGGTGATGATGGGACGATGGTGATGATGTGATGATGGTGATGGTGATGATGGTGATGAGACGGTGATGGTGATGCTGGGTGATGGTGACGATGTTGATGAAGATGGTGATGGTGATGATGACGATGGTGACGATGGTGATGGTGGTGATGAAGATGGTGATGATGGCCGTCCGCTAAAACTGTAACGGGAGGCGGCTTTAAATAGAGTAAAACATAAATCCCAAAAGCTCGTAACTGGTGCACACCAGGAGACCATTTTGCAGCTTCTCGATGTCTCGTTTAAGACACAAAGTTTTCGGCCAGAATTTGTTATTCGGCGACTGACACCGCATTCTTGTAGTTTTTTCTTCCACAATCCAGCTTCTCGTACTCACACCTCAAGTACATCCCTTCTTCGCCATTAACGAGATTTTTCCCCCCTGACTTTTGCAGGGTTAATATCAACTAATTCGGTTTTTTCTTGTAGACTAACGCTGAGAGTTTTGTCTCCTTTTATTCTGTTCTGGCTGAGGATTTGTTCTTCAGTTCGCAGTCTGACGACTAAAACCGTCCATCAGCAGCTGATTGCTATCGATCTAACCCTACTTTAGTAAACCGCATTGGCAACAATTTGATTTGTTTGGGGATTTCAATCAAATTTCCTGCCTCCAACATTTGCATTAATACCGAAGTAATCCGAAGCTGCTGTAAATCAAACAGTTTCCTTATTTCTGATGAGAAAGAGAATATCGATTTCGAGGCGCCATCTGTATTACTTTTGTTCGGGAAAAGTAACGAATATATAGCAGGCGAAAAGGACCCGCTTACGACCCTGAAATCAAGTTTGACATTATATGTGTTTGTCGATACTTTCTCTATGCTAAGGAAGTATTATTATTATTATCATTATTATCATTATCATTATTATTATTATTAACCAGCATTAGTTGCTAACTGCGTCAGACTAAGCTGAAGTTATTACAGAAGTTCATAATGCGATGAGGTCTGACAGTCTTATGACAACAGATTCCTTGGTTAGACCACTGCAGCATGAGTGCCGCTGTATACGTCTGGGGAAAGCGTTCTGCCCTGTATATTGGCCGGCTGCTTTGCAGTTG
The DNA here is from genome assembly GCA_018389105.1 of Nautilus pompilius. Lineage (NCBI taxonomy): Eukaryota > Metazoa > Mollusca > Cephalopoda > Nautilida > Nautilidae > Nautilus > Nautilus pompilius. The sequence goes on along the minus strand of JACATO010000344.1, from coordinate 732,540 downwards.
CTCTCATAACACTGAGCCGACATATTTTCATCTGCGATGACCGTGACAATGAACGAAAAGATCACCTTTAAGTGGTACTAACCTTGCCTTGCATTCGTTATTTTTCGTGCATAAGTGTTAGTCTGGATTGTTAAAGCTGATGATCGCAGCAACAGAAGAAGAAGTAAAGAAGACAGATTTCTATCGAGTCTCATCTTTCTCTGCGAAACGTCGCCCACATCGCTGCTGAATATCTGCACACAACTCGCACACCGTCTGCACGGGACCAGTGGAATATGGTACAAAATACCCTAGTTTTGGGGGTGTCTGAATGGGTACTGCGCCATTAATCCCTGGATTTCTCAAAAGCGAGGCCGCGGCTGCATGATGCCGCGCGAAACCAGGGTAGCAGAACTCTGATAATTCCGTCTGTCTGCCAGCAGCGATGAGCTGGATAGATTGCAGCCGCTAGCAGACGACAATCGTTCCGAGACGTCAGCCTCGCTCAGCCATCAGAGTGGAAGCTGAACGAGAGCAGATCTGTCGACTAACGAAATTCCGCTCTCTGTCTGACTGGAGATGAGGCCAGAATATCGTTAACGCTACGAGAAGACGGACATCTTCGATGTTAAATGTCTCTTAACTCATTTGGAAGGTCAACGCAAATAAAAACAGATCCATAAGTGTGTGCGGCCATTTTCTAAAGATGTAGGCCAAGTGTAATATTCTAGTTTAAATTTAATTAATTTCGAATTTCCCGTATTGTTTTTAAAAATTTCAACAAACTATTGAATTTAAATGAATAGAAAGTGATGGGAAAACTAGTGCCGTCGGGCCACATACCTACACCGACATTCCAAAGCGGAACGGGAGCACGTACAACAGGTAAAGAAGCCAAGCCTCGGAGAATAAAAACGCTAAGGTGTTTTCCGACCAACTTGGCTCGGAAACGGTGTTAAATGAGATTTAATGAGATCCTGATGCAATCAGTGTCCCGCCAATAGCGGGGATAGTAAACGACGCAGCCGCAATTAGTTTTTGATTTGATGAAGATTAGGTTAAAATTCTTTCCCCGTTTTGTTGTTGTTGCTCGTTTGAAAGTATACATACATACATCTCTCTCACGGCGGCGGCCAACATCGTCAAAACTAGTGTGACGTAATGCTTAGCCTAGGGGAGATAACCGACTGTTATGTTTATATTTGAAAAAATTCAGATATCAGTAGCGTAGTGTTTCAAAACAGCTTACAAAAAACTTTTATCTGTTATTTTCGTGTGTGGAGGGGGAGAAAGAGATGATGATGATGATGATGATGACGTCAGTACAGAGAGTGAGAGAGAGAGATGATGATGATGATGATGATGATGATGACGTTATTAGTACACAGAGAGAGAGATGATGATGATGATGACGTCAGTAAAGAAGAGAGAGATGATGATGATGATGATGACGTCAGTAGAGAGAGAGAGAGAGAGATGATGATGATTGATGACGTCAGTGAATGATGATGAAGATGAGAGAGTAGAGAGAGGAGAGGAGAGAGAGAGGAGAGAGGTGCTTGCTGCTGGTTAACAGTTACTTTTTTACTACCCTCGCCTCGTATTCCAGCAGCCGTCGACCGAACCAGCCATCGTCCATTGTCGTATCTGCTCCAGTAAAAGTTTCTGGAATCGTTTCCCCGATAATTACGCACAACGATGTCCCGCCACATCTCTCAGGTCCGTGATCTGTCGCCATCAGAACATGGACAGGAAACGGTTCGAGACGCCAACGCTATGGTGATCTGTTGGAAGGCTTTCGTGAAGCAGGGAAAGGCTGGTTTCCACGTATTCTCAAACACATTTCCTGACCGCGTTACTCTTGGTTAAAACGAAAGAGATAAGGTTGGGGGGAAGCACCCTATGTGACTCGGCGTTACCCCAGGCTGGCTCTGGACACGAGTTGTGCGCATGTGATGTCTTACCTCACAAAAGTGGCGGCAGAAAGAAAGACCCTGTCGACGGAGTATAGCGTTCACTTGCATGGGAAATGGCCTTAAAATCGGTAAAAAGATGGAGCGGACCATCACTGTATTGACCTTCTTACTTGATAAACCATAATATTATCGAGAACGTCTTACTCTCACCAAACAAGTCAGACTCGTGTGAACCTTATCTAATATGTGACGATGATGTTACTTCACCTTCTCCACAGCGCATCATCCCTCTTCTCCCTTTCTCAAATGCACTACATTGACTTAATTTTACCTAATTAAATAAGAGATAATTAAACTTTTACCAGTTAACATTTAAAAAACACAGTCAGACAACAAATAGACATGTTTAGTCTTCAGTGTTTCTGATTCATAATTAACTGAATAAACATTCTACAAATGATGTAAATCACATTTGTGCTTACAAATTAGTTTTCCTGGAAAAAAGCCCACAGAAAACGGGTCAGGTATATACTGTAATTACTGAGTCCCTGTCTGATTTTCCTCATCTGTCATCCACAGTATCAGCTGCGCCATCCACGCCTTTGGGATTAGAATCGAGACTGCTTCTTTGGCTTGTTTGTATCAAGACGCTTGTATCGGAGAAACCAAAGGACAGAGGTGATATCAGCGTAACACTTCACGGATCTTACCCCAAAAAGATGCTAACATCACTAGCCAATTATCGGCGGATCACTTGCGCTCGAATACTTAGCCCACAGGGAATACGTTTTTACTCGACACGCCGGGATTTTCGCATAATGCATCTTTGCTGAGATGCTCAAAGGAGTACGGTTTTGCTCTTTGTTTTCGATGATTTCACCAGTAGCCACCTGGAAGAAGTTTCCATTAGGTTCAGAACTTCTGCATCGATTCCTCCCTCATCCCCACCACCGGCCCCGTTAGAGCTTTTCTGGCCCTTTCACAAGCCTGCGGCTGTAGACAACAGCTTCGAAGAGTACGGTCCCCACTCTCACCTGTGGAGGTGATCTGCAAGTTCTGGAACCGACCAGGTCCAGCAAACTCTGCCACCCATCGAATGTTATGGAGGGATCTAGGATATGTATGAGCTAAATCGCAAATATGATCTGCACAATAAAAACATAACGGTAATCGAGAAATATTTCTTTCAACGACAGACGTAGTTCTTGTATTAAGTGCTGGGAGATGAAAGTACAGCCACCCGAACCTTTAAATAGACGATGTCTCTTTCACTTGATTTGAATCGCGTCTTTACATCCCGTAAACATCATCATCGCAACCCACTAATCACGCCTGACCCCTATAGCTTTGTCTCGAGCCAAAAAGAAAGAAAGCAGGTAAGGTGTAGGGGCAAGGCACCGCTCATTAGGAACATTCCATAACTCGGAAATCCTAAACACGATTTAAGAAAACCCCTAGTCATCTGAAGCGTTCGTAAGGGATCTCCAACCGTTGTTTGCTTGTTTGTTCTCCTACGAAGACATAAAAGTGGCATTTGTTGCTTTTCATGTGACAATTAAGCAAACTTTCCTTGTTTCGGTGACTGAAGGAAGTCGCTTTATCTCTGAGGAAGAAAACTGAAAGAAAGCCAGGTGCGTTAATCTGTTTCCAGGGTAACGCTCAATGGGCGTCGGTTAAAACGTTTGCTAAGTATAAATCAAGCAGGCGATACCCCACCCAACAGCACGGGCGGGTAGCTCCTCTCCCCGGGCACCCGGTGTCCACCCATCATCACCTCTCCGAGAGAGACTCTCCTACCCAGCTATTCGTTACGGTGATAACGGATGCTAATAGACTAACTGCGCTCCTCATCCCTGGTACCCGGCGTCTTGCTATGGATATGGAAAAGAAAATAAAGAATAAACCAACATTGCGCGATCAGTAGTAATCGAGTTCCCCTCGGCACTATATGTTTCCTGCCTGGCTGACTGGCCACAGTCGAACCACACGCCATTTCCCCTCACTTGGCGGAGTAGCTTAATTACCCCCACATACCAACGGTGAGTCATTTCTCAATTTTTTAATTGACTCTTTGAGCGTAAAATAGCAATAGTATTGAAAGTGGCGGAACTAGTATAAATCCCAGAGGAGGTAGAACCTATTACAGGGCGTAACGAGTCATTGTAATACACGCGATTTCGTGTGAATAGGGCAGCCGACAGACCGAACGATTGAGGGGGGACCAGCTGGCCTGCCATGCATTTTGAGCCGGCTCATTTAGCAACCGTTTCTCAAGAATACTGCGCTTACATTTGCGGCAGCAGTAACATCTTTGTTCTGCTACAAAGCCGTATACCACCAGTAAATTAAACACCTTTAAAACGGAGTTTCTTTCCTTTTGTTCATAAAGCAACTGGCACCTCTCTAAAACCGGACGAATCTGTTTAGATTCCAACCAACCTCCAGACTTCTACCAGTTAAACCGGATCCCGTTGAGATTTGCTATCCAAAAGAAAAAAAAGCAGGCAAAGACAGGAAGACTGTCGGCGGGAGTGTGTATCTGTAATACAATAGCGAGCTGTTCCACTGATGTCAGCCGGTCACGGAGAGTATCGAGCAGCTCTTTGTGCGTTTGTGATTTCCCATTCTTCGGTTAGCTCTGATTAATGGTTCTGTCTTACGGCGCCGTCGACTCGGGTGCGAGAAGTCGTGGATCTGAAGGGGAAAAGCATCTGTTGTTTGTGTAATGTATTTGGTTTTGACTTTGCGGAGAAACTCCATCTTCCGAAATTTCTATTCACAGTGAAGCATCCGGCTCATCACGGAAGCGTTGCTGCATCGCCTAATGCACGACTGATACATTCTGGTGATGTGTTTCTCCCTGCGCATCCTCTCCGATTTTGCTTCTGTTGCTGCGGAAACAGTAACCGAGGAAACCTGTCCTGTGACGTCGAGTATCTGATTCAGCCAAACCAGCGATCGCGACCTCGGCACCAACCCCGGCCCGACGTGAGAGGGACCTTCCCGGGTCCTTGGGGCCCCCGGTGTCGGGTGGACCGACCGGGCCGCTTGTCGGCTCGACGAACATCTCTCAGTAACGAGGAGGACTCGACAGAGAACAGGCCACTTGTCTTTACGGGATGCGATGCCATTGACAGAGCCTCGTTCGGAAGTCCAACTCATTCAACAACAGCACCAACCTCGCCCCGGTCTCCAATCCGTTTAACTAACTTCTGTTTTCAGTTACGACTTTTAAATCCGTGAACAGCTAGAAACCAGTGATCCAATTATCACCACTTTAAGTGAGCTTCTGATGAAACCCAGATTCACTATATTTTTCCCGAGAAAGGCCGCTTAGGTCAACAAGCTCTCGAGCCACGCGCCGCCGAGTTCTTGCGCTCACGTGTGTAGGTCGCTGCTGTAGAAATCCATCTTATAACGAAGACGCGAAACATTCTGACATTTAAAGCAAAACAAAAGGAAAGCGGATTAGATCAGACCCCCCCCTTTAAGATCTCCCTCAAGCCAAGCAAGCAGCTTTCCAACCTTAATGCCGCAACAAGTTTTATTAGGGCCTGTGCCGATGGATTAAGAAGGCGAACTCGCCCTCCTCCCTCTGTGTTGCTGGAGAGAAAATCTATTTTTCGAGGGAAGTCCGGGTATTTAACTGAGAATATTATTGTTTTAAAGCTAAATTAAAATAGGCCATTTAAATGTAGGAGAAACTACTTTAGAAATAATGCATTAACCGTAACTCCGCCACTGGTCGGATCGGAGCCTGCGGCTGGGGCCAAATAAGGAGATGGACAGCGGTGGGTGGATTTATTGACTTCAGGGATCCTTTCGCCTTTCACTGGTCCCCTGATTCGACTGCGTTGACAACGGACAGTTTTGGTAGACGTTACACCGATCGCGGATCCAAGAAGACACGAGATCACCCTTCTGAATGCGTTAGGCAACGACAAACTTCAATGCCCGATACAGGCAAAAACGGCTGTAACAATAATAGTGGGAATTGGACCGCACATCTTCCCGAGTGTGGTCGTCACATCACAGACGAATTCGCCTCGCCGAAGTGGAAGACTTGTGATAGACACAGTCCGGGATTGCCCGGCCCGTGAAGAAGACGCCACCACGTTCCAGGGTCGTACGGTTCGTGTTCTACTACCAACGTGAAAACGACAGTCGCGTACAAAATTCCCATCGCGAACTCTCGTTCTTTTATAAATATTTCGTTAGAAGGGATAGAAGCCAATTGGGGTTTCATCAGAATGTCTTCGAGGAAATGTCATCGGCTGCAGAAGTTAGCGTCAGAGGCCACACGGGGATCTTCTGGACGCGTGGACGGGAAACAAGGCTTTTTCAGTGGTGATGTAAACAGCTGGATTACCGGGCGGCGGGGTTATAAATTGGATAAGGATGACAACGAGGCTCGGATCTCGGAAGTCATGAATTATTCTAAAAAAAATTGCCGGGTTAATGGTGTAAGGCCGGCCTGATTAAAGGGCGCCTGCCTGATTCCTTGCATCAATTAAACTAGCGGAGCAGGAAGCAAAAAAAACGATTGACCCGCTGTGAATCTCGCCCGACAGACACCGACCGCTAACAGACGGGCACCTGACTATCCCTGGTACCTGGTGTGGGCGGGAACAGCTTCTGTTACCGGCGCGTATCCGGGCAACGAGGGCGGAGGCCGACCATTCTCACCTGACGTGTATCCCACTCTCAGGGCCGGTAAAGTTCTGTGGCTTCTATCCAGAACGCGAAATTAAATACCCTTTTGTGTATCGTACTACAAGAGAGATGTCAAGAGGCGGCTAATTGAGGAAACCAGATTTGTAACATAGAGAGTCCGCCATGTTCATGCTTGAAGGAATCAGATAATTCTACCGCGTCAACAAAGAACCCGGCCGGCCGGTCTCGTATGTAGGACACCGGGTTATCCGCGCCCCGCCTAATCTCAGGTAATAACTCATCAGACCCTGGCTATTTCACAATTAGAATTACACAGAAATGAGCAGAATAGGAAAACCAGTGGTATTCACATTATGCGTGGGGAGATAAGAGCAGCCAGCGGGCGGAGTGAAGAGGTAGGAGAGATTTCCAGAGAAGGAATGGAATTTAGAGAAAGTGTAGACAAGACAACAGCCGGGGGAGCTAAGTGGGGAATTACGGTGGGCAAGATGGCGATGACTGCTGCCCCCGTGAAGACGGAGACTTGTTGGAGGCTGGTCGTCAAGCACCGCCAATCTGAGGAAACAGTGGAGCTGCTGGCTAACAGATTTATACAGCTGCAGGCCCATGCCCTCTTCACCGACAAGTTTGAAGTGTTTATCTGTCTGTGTACAGAAGGCAGAGGAGAAACGAACCCGTAACTGCTAGTCATCCCTCAGACTAAGGGCTGGATCTGCCATAATGCGGTCAGAAATATATAGACAGACGAAAACATGGACAAGTGACATAATTATTTCACCGAGCGGTATCCGTGGACTTAGAATGCACCCGAAAGACAATGCCCCGAAACACAGAAAGACGACAACGGGAGGGTCCTAGCAGTGATGGAGTAGCCTGCCACGATGCCTGGTTTAAATTCTACCGAGGATATCTGGGCCACTTAGACTCAAAATACATAGGCAAGATACTGAAAATAGGACAGCTACAGTAATAAAGGATGGTGCATCAACTGTTAATTGAAGTGATTTTGATTACATGCCTTTTCACTTTATATACATGGTATTTATTTCCTTTATTGAATTATTATTTGGAAAACAGTTAAGATATTTCACAACCATTGATATATATTTTCCTTTTAATTTCTTGAGCAGTTAACAATTATCTTTTTTTTGGTATTGGTGCAGAGACCATACCTTTACACTATTCAAATAGAGAGAGAGAGAGAGATGGGAGAGAGAGAGAGAGAGAGAGAGAGAGAGAGAGAGAGAGAGAGATTCTCTGTGTGGTATATGTTCTCACAAAATTGCTACTGTGGATCAGTGCAGTGTGCATCTTGTCCAACCGTTCTGAACCTGACTTGACAGCGAAGTTATCCATATAAGAGTGGAAAATTATGGTAAAGTTCCGCGCTTGTTTTTCTTTTCTAGTTTGTTACTTTCTGACAAAGCAAGACATTTTGACTTTTGACGACCATCTAAAACGCTCGTGCCTCCAGTGTTCCTGGAAATGGCACCATATATTATAGTTTCAAGACTTCCGGTCGATCGAACACGAGTTTTAAATATTAAGGCCACACCCCAAGTCTGATATAAATCTAACAGAGTATTTAATCCGTGCAGCCTGTTTTCCTTTAACTTGATATCATTTCGTCCAAAAATGGCACGCCACTTTTTATTTATTGGGTAATTGAATGAGAAAAATTCGCTATAATTTGTATCGTTAGTTTTAATGGAGGAGATAGGGGCTTCGCACTTTCACCCAAAGGTCTCAGATCCACCGTGACGTCACTTTCAATGTATAGCTATAAGAAAACAAGTCATACTTTTGTGCCAAAAGTTACTAACATATTTAACAATTACACGAATCGCTAAAGTACATCGCTTAAATCTCTGCTGTACCCTTTCCATAAGTGCATTGGTTCTCTCTATATACAACCATACATAACTCGGCAATGAAGGGTTCTGGTTGGACAGTGACCACCGCCATTTTCTAAGATCGACAAACCATTTCACTCATCAAAACGAGGCTTTACTGCAAGAGTTATCTGCCACTTATTGCAGTTCTGTTGCCAGTCAGGTTTTATTTCAAACTCTCCAACGTTCATCTTGCTGAATTAGGATTTAAAACTTTACTGTTTCTAAACCCTCCTCTACAAAGCAGAAAAGTTAATCTATGTTTTAACTTCGGATTAATGGATAAAAGATTAACGAAAACAACGACAAACGCAAAAGAACCCAGATTTTTCTGTTTAAGATTTCACAAATTTACTTTAGTTGAATTTGGTTGTTTTTAATTTAATAAAGATAGAAAAATAGAGAATTTTATCTTTAAATTACAAAAAAAAAAAAAAAGTTAACAATTTTATGCGCACGAAGCGTAAGGTTTTATTATCTTTTCAGATGCAGCAGTTGGAAAGTCTGAATATTAATCTATGTTAAGTTTCGCCAAATTAAACTTTTGAAACTCTTGGTCGTGGTTTATCTATCACTGTTTCTTTAGTTCCCAAACAATAGCTTCCAACATCAGGCCACTGAATTCCCAGTAATTTATAAATTAATAAGTCTCTTTTTTTTGTTCAGTTCAGAAAAAAATAAAAAGGTGCATTGGCTTTTTAAATAATCTGAAAATCTGTCAACAGTGTGCACTGACTATAAATATTAAGATACAAAGAATCGATTTTCTACCACGAGAATCTTGCTCCAGTTTTACGTACAATATCAATATCTGTTCACTTCACTGTGTCAGATTTTATCGCCTTTCTTGCTTAATGTTGTAATCTAGTTCTCCTATCTCTCTCTCCCTCCCCTCTCTCTCTCTCTCTCCCCCTCCCTCTCCTCTCTCTCCTCTCTCTCCTCCCCCTCTCTCTCTCTTTCTCTCCCTCCCCTCGATCTCTCCTTCCCTCCCCCCCCCTCTCCCCCTCCTCTCTCTCTCCCCATCTCTCTCTCTTTCTCTCTCCCTCCCCCCCCTCTCCTCCCCGATCCCTCTCTATCCCTCGCTCTCTCTCTCTTCTCTCTCTCTCTCCTCTCCATCTCTCCCGCCCCCTCCCTCTCTCTCGCTCCTCTCTCCCCCATCTCTCTCTCTCTCTCTCTCTCCTCTCTCTCCTCCCTCCCCCTCTCTCTCTCTCTCTCCTCTCCCTCTCACTCTCTCTCTCTCTCCATCATTAATATCTTAGTTGATTTTTCGCGCTAAAATCTAGATGAGTCTATTAACATAGGAGAAAAGATATAACACTTAGGCGAGTTATTTATATACGCGGCTGACATCATGGAACATTCGATAGTTTTCAGTTTTAAATAATATTAATAATAATAATAATAATAATAATAAAATAATAATAATAATAATAATAAATATGACTATTTAATAATGTATACACTCTCTCGTGTAATGGGATGATGAGATATTTTAATGGGGGTGCTTCTGTACATATAGTGGCACAGGGGTAGTAAAGAAATAAAAGAATGGCACAGCTATTTTTCTTTTTGAAAGATTTGCTCGAAAACATCCATAAATGTGGCGGAGGATTTAAGAATCTATCTTATATTATCCCGATTGGCGGCTGTTGGTTCCAGTGTTTAGTTTAGTTTAAACCGCTGAGGCCGAGAAGCTGGGTTCTCTAATCCTGGGACTCGCCGTCGCTCTGCTCTTCCAGCCGGACGTGTAGGTTATCTTCCCGTCTCAAAATGAAGGGTTCCGGTAAAGAATTTCCCTGCTGACATCGGGACCGCCAAGCCTCAGGTGGTGCAGGATTGGCAACGCCCGCTGGCGGCCAACCGCGGCGCTATGCTTCCCCCTCAGGGTTATCTACCTAGCGACAAATGATTTTCCGGTTCAGCTTTAATAGACGCCATTGTTGTGGGTACGTAAAGTGGTGGCGCTCTTGGACACGCAACCTGTTGGCTGCCAGGGTACCTTGTCAGATTTTGGCCAGACGTTTAGTCAATGCATGGAAAGAACACATATACTCTGTTCCTTTTATTTTGTCCGTACTAGAATATTGGCCAGGTTCTCGGCGTCTTCATTAATAACCATCATTTTGTCTTGTGAGACATGTTGTATCTGCAACATTTACAAGTAAACAAGTTTGTTTTTTTGTTTTGTTTTGTTTTAAACTTTAATTTAATTCAGGTTTTATGTTTATAGAATTTCATGATGAAAATTCAAGCTTACTGACGAACGTTAGTCGTTTATCGAACTAATTATTGGGGGACCCTATGCCCTGTATATTACAAGCCTTCGGTGATTAGTAACATTCTCTCTCTTCTCTCTCTCTCTCTCTCTCTCCTCTCTCTCTCTCTCTCTCTCTCTCTCTCCCCCTGACTCTAGATTTTATGGCAGCCAAGAAACTATTTGTTTTCATCTTCTTCGGCCGATTTTCGTTACCAAAAAAACTTAATAGAAACACGACCGCTAGCCCGCTATGGATAAGCAGCCACCATTTTTAGACTGTCCTTTATGAATATTCATTTTCATTACAGGTCTCCCTGGGCTCATTGTCGGCCGACAAAGAATTTTCCTTAGATTACGTTAAACCTAATGCCTGCAGGTATGCCCATTAGCGCAGTATTTATGTAAAAGCATGGCTAATTCTATCGCATTTGGCAAATTCTGTAAATTAATCTGATTATAGATTGAAATGTATTCATTTTTAACTTGTGATCTAAGCTGCTCTGGATATTTATCGCCGATCGTTGTTTCGTATAATAATGTGCAGGCCATTTATTGTCATTACTAAAATGTTCCTTTGACGTTCCAACCATCGTCAACCGTTCTGATGTCGGCCGCCTGACTCAGCATCATCTACAGGTGTCAGCCAGTGCAGTTATCACAAACACAAAATAACGGCTAACCCCTTCACAACCCGCAGGCCTGATCGGAACAGCGGAAACACAGTTCCCAAAAGCTTATCAACACTCGCAGTTTGACAAAGAGGACAAAGAAAGGACGGGTATTCCTTGCACCGCCTGGGCCACCTATAACCTATGACTTATGACCGGGGGCTAGGTGTAGAATCACAGGCTCGCACAAAATTCTACACACGAACGTCGCGTTAAAACTCGTCTTCCATTAATGCTGCAGTAAATGGATTTTGTTCTAATTACTGCTTAAAATCTATAGAAAAAAAAATCTAAAGGATGTTCACATTTTGGATTTCAGGATTAGATAGAGTATATTTATCCCTGTCCCTGTGAAACACTTAAACTAATTAAGAAGCTAAATTGCCTATAAAAGCCACTGAACATGCAAATCACAAATGATCTAAAATCTGTGGTCAGAAAGCCAGGTTTTCCTCTTACTTTCTATTCCAGATAAAAAGGGAATAGTTTACTGAGCTATTCGACAAAAAAAATCAAAGGTTTCAGATATTATTTGAACTCCTAAATAAGCCATTTAAATTGTTCGCATAATTTTGCTGCCAATACATTCTGATGTTTTTATATAAGCCGGTGTTATTTTGCAAAATTAATCACGCCAGCAAGTCACATAAAACAGGCAAACTTGGAAATCGATTCATTTGTTTGAAACAAAGCAAATCCCACATCTCCAATTGCCGATTGAAATCATTCACCATAACCACCGTAAAAATGTCTACGTTTCCCGCCATATGCAAACCGGTGCGCCCTATTAATTTACCTCCATCGACGGAAGTGGTTGTACATCACTCTTTACGACTCGGCCCGTCCCCCGCTCGTACCAGTCTCGAGCCAACCATGTAAATTATAGCGCTTCGCCCTGTGACCGTCATCCATTAGGCGGCGAGTTGAACGGCCAGTGTGCCGCGGGAGAAAATCAATGATGTTTGTTTTAGACGAACTCGCCTTAATGACAGGCCGCCATGGCGGTGTTAGCCAGTAAGTAATGACGAGATTAACGTATCCCCTCCAATTCATTGAGCCGTGCCGGGCTTTAATGCATCGAGGCGTTACTGTGTAGACTGACAAACAACAGGTGTTGTGCTTTTAAAGGAGGGCGCATTAGTTTATGTGCAGACGGATTGCATTTTCCTGAAATCGGACTTTTTGAAAGTCGGGGAAATATACAAACGTCTGTGAAACTGACGAAATAAAATTAGCGGGTCAGATTTTGTCACTAAATCATTGGAAACGACAAACGGACAAACAAACACAGCAAACAGATTTTAAAAAACATTAATAATAATAATAATAATCCTAGTCTACGTCCTTGTTATTGCTCTACAGCCGTCGCCAAACGTTTTGCTTCAACCTGGAAATGACAATAACAAATCTATCTTCGAATGTCTGCTCATGGCGGCGTGTACCTCAATACGTTATCGTAGCGGTATTATGCAAATTAAGCGGCGTGTACCTCAACACGTTAACGTAGCGGTATTATGCAAATTAAGCGGCGTGTACCTCAACACGTTATCGTAGCGGTATTATGCAATTAAGCGGCGTGTACCTCAACACGTTATCGTAGCGGTATTATGCAAATTAAGCGGCGTGTACCTCAACACGTTAACGTAGCGGTATTATGCAAATTAAGCGGCGTGTACCTCAACACGTTATCGTAGCGGTTATTATGCAAATTAAGCGGCGTGTACCTCAACACGTTAACGTAGCGGTATTATGCAAATTAAGCGGCGTGTACCTCAACACGTTCGTAGCGGTATTATGCAAATTAAGCGGCGTGTACCTCAACACGTTATCGTAGCGGTATTATGCAAATTAAGCGGCGTGTACCTCAACACGTTAACGTAGCGCTTATGCAAATTAAGCGGCGTGTACCTCAACACGTTAACGTAGCGGTATTATGCAAATTAAGCGTGCGTTGTACCTCAACACGTTAACGTAGCGGTATTATGCAAATTAAGCGGCGTGTACCTCAACACGTTATCGTAGCGGTATTATGCAAATTAAGCGGCGTGTACCTCAACACGTTATCGTAGCGGTATTATGCAAATTAAGCGGCGTGTACCTCAACACGTTAACGTAGCGGTATTATGCAAATTAAGCGGCGTGTACCTCAACACGTTATCGTAGCGGTATTATGCAAATTAAGCGGCGTGTACCTCAACACGTTATCGTAGCGGTATTATGCAAATTAAGCGGCGTGTACCTCAACACGTTAACGTAGCGCTATTATGCAAATTAAGCGGCGTGTACCTCAACACGTTAACGTAGCGGTATTATGCAAATTAAGCGGCGTGTACCTCAACACGTTAACGTAGCGGTATTATGCAAATTAAGCGGCGTGTACTTCAACACGTTAACGTAGCGCTATTATGCAAATTAAGCTGCTTTTAATTCGACTTTATCATGCAGAATAGAACATTCTAGAGGGATTCGAACCTTTGTCGCCATGGCTTTGTATCTTCACGGCAAAGATACAAAATAGCGATTACAATTAAAAAATCAAATTTATATCTCGGATGTAATTAATTAGTGGTGAAGTCTACTCTCAAACTAACATTTCTGATTGCAGTGGGAAAGAAAACAAATATCTTCCAGAATTTGACGCCGAAGGGGCCAGCCTCGATATTTTACCTGTCGGGACCGGCGCGATACAGGGCGTAGTTCCCGACCACTCTTCACAAAATCAGTGGTAGCAATATGGCAACTGTGTAAGAATGAAATATAAACGGTTTACAGTTAACTTCTCTTTTCCTAAATCTAATTAAAAATTGTTCAGCTACATATTAATTGATTAGCCGTCATTTAGATGGCAAATGTACTTTAAGAGGGCGGCGCTTAATTATGCTTATGCAGAGGACATCCATCGGTGGCAGTGACGTAGCAGTGGCTGCCGAATTTAGTTAAAGATGGCGATGTGTTTAAGATCGAGTAAATTATTTTAAATGGATTTGCTTGCCCGCAACAACTGCTCGAACTTAAAGATAAAGTGACACCACCTGGAGCGGTGAGACTACCTGCGCGAAAGATCCACAGACCTACGGAGCAGGCCAAAGGCTTCTGCGGTCCTGCGATCGTGGGAGTACTTCCGGCTAATATCGGTGAGACCGGCTGTAGTCAGTTGGTGGCGAATGTTTCGCAACCGCTAACTTACCGAAAAGAAAACTCTCTGCTTAGTATTGCACGGCTACGCCGTTTGGTCCGATTGCTGCTATGGTAATAGAAATATTGCTGCTCCAAAGACCGGACGTTTAAAAGAAAATGGAGATTATTACAAAACCGAAAATCATTCAGCTTCTTTTGTTTGTTTTTTTTTCCCGTTTTCTGACAGAGGTGAGAGGTTGGGTGCCACAGTTTCCAGCACCATGTTTTTGGTCAGTGCTCCTCCCTTTACTGCCAGAGCTGGTGTTAAACAATAAATTTAATTTCTCCTTTATAGTAGATGTGGGTGCGGTCAGCAGGAGATCCGCTCTTCACTCGCCAGTTGACTCGCTTCTGGAGAGACGATGCAGCTGGTTTAGACGGCATCTTCACGCTCCCGAGAGTAAGGGAGAGAGCAAGAAGAGCGACTTCTTCGCCTTAGACGCTGCCAGTGCTTCGCGAGATCAGCGAGCAGCTTTAGCTCTCGACATCTTACTGTTTAGCAACAGAGCAGAGGCCAATAGCGAAAACCAAAGGTCTGTGAAAAATGTTGCTATGGGTTACTCGTTGGCTGCGAGCTTGATAGGAAATTTATAGTGCATAGAGACTAGAAGTGAACTGTCATAGAACCAGCGAGCGTTTCCCTTACCTGCTATTTACTTCAGCGGCAAAGATAACGGAATCATTTTGTGGCTTTCGTTGAAAAAAACGAAGAGCATTAATTTTTTTTTTTTTAAGTTAGTCACTGTAATTAAGTTATTCTTTTATTTATGTTGCTCATAAGCTGTGCCTTTAGGGTTAGACGAGTGGCGGCGAACGTTATCTCGAGACAAGGCGAGCTGCTGGTAAGAACTGAGGCTGGCAGAGCGAACGCCCAGGGGGCGCGCGCGTGCGTCTTCGGGTAAAAACAACAAAGCAACAGAGCCCGGATAATTTTTGTCCCTTTCCCTTTTATTAAAGAGAGAAATATGTCTTTAGAAATCGTCTAAGATGATCTGGTCGCGTCGCAAACGAATCCCAATCAAAACGTCTGGCGGTAGTTTAGAGCTGGCAAGATAATTTAACAAACATTAAGCGAAGCAATCCATCAGAGACCGACGACATTCCGCCTTGTCAGCCCGTGTATCCTTCTCCATCCCGCGCTTCAAAGCAGCCCGGTGTCTTCGCGTTCTCTGCTGCTGGAGAGCAATTTCCTTCAGTTTGTAATGGTCCACGCTCATCAAACCAACCCCTTCTCTCAGCCATTCTTTGAACTTCCAATGACAATTCCCCCCCTTTATTTCTTTATCTTTTCTCTTGATCATCATTACTCTGTATAGTGACCCTAAGGGCGCTTTTCTCTCTATTAACAGAATTTTACTTTTTAAAAAATTTCTTTCTGTTTTGAAGAAGGTTAATTCATAGAAAGTCTGTACGCTTCCAGAAACAAAACTTCACCTTAATTGTTACTTTAGAAAGGAAAAAGAAAAAAAAATTCTACTCTAATTTCATACATATTAAATACGGGACGGGAATTCGTCTCTACTTGATCTTTAATGACCGTCAAAAGACTAAAAGGCCATCTTTACATGGCATCCACACGACGTGTCTTAACTCGGACATTCACTCTCGCTTTTTCGTTTATTGTCTGCCATATAAAAGATGAGTTTTTGTACATTGAAATTATCTTCTTGGTCGTAATTTATCCAGAAATATCGTAATCTGGCTTCTGTCTAACAGTTAATGAAATAGAATTCCAAAACGGGATGGCTTCAAGACCTCAAATTTCATGCCACAGAGTCTAAGAGTAAAAGCACAGTTTTACCGTAAGCGGATTCAATGTATGTCGTTAAAATACATTAAACGAGCTCGCTGTTGGTGCCCTTCATCTGACGTAAAGACAAGGTCTAAAAATATACATATGACCTGAAGTAACCCTGTAACATTAATATACAGTGTATACGACTTTAATGTGTTTTGGTTGTCGTTAAGCTCCATGAAACCTATGCATTTTTACTGCGCTTTATCTGACGCTAAGACAACAACATTACAAACGTCCACACCCCAGATCACCTAAAATGATCTTGTAACTTTAATACACGGAACCATTTTTGCGATCCCAGTTTGTGTTTTCGTTAAACTTTGTTAAACCAAAACCCTGATACGGTCTATTGTGTGGTATTAAGACAATATCACATACGTCCACAACTTACATGACTGGGAATAATTTTATCACGTTAGTAATTCATACATACTTCGAGAAATACCTAAATAAAAGATTACCAATTACCGAAAATGTCTACAGCAAGCATGCCATACTTAGGTAGAAATACTTTTAAAAAAAGAGTATTTTTGACAACAGTTACTTTTTTTAAATACGTTAATCTCAACAGCGACATCTACGATAAATCTACAAACATTGTTTGCAATGGGATCAGCTTTAACTCTAAAGTTTTCGTGACGTTTGACTAACTCCAAAAATGTAACCCGGATATGAAAAAAACGTAAAATAAAACCATAAACAATAGGGAAATAAGTAAACTAGTGCGATCTTGATAAACTCCTGCCTAGCCCCTGTTATCGTTATACCTACCAGCTAGGCTCGGTTCTGATGGAGTTCCCTCTCTCTCTGAACTGATGTCGTCTCTCTACTGACGTCATCTCTCTCTCTCTCTCTCTCTGAACTGATGTCGTCTCTCTACTGACGTCATCTCTCTCTCTCTCTCTCTGAACTGATGTCGTCTCTCTACCGACGTCATCTCTCTCTCTCTCTCTCTGAACTGATGTCGTCTCTCTACTGACGTCATCTCTCTCTCTCTCTCTGGTTAATGCAATATTTTAAAAGGTAAATATTTAGGGAAAACTGTCTCTCTATCTTTTCTAATTAGCTGCATAATCTGTTTTAAATATTTATCGATAATCATTTCTTTGGTAGCTTTGCAGGGCCATTTAAATATCAGGTTAAAATCTATTCGTTTAGATTGCTACTTATAACATCAGATAGTTTAATCGTTTAAAGACCGAAAATGTTGCCGCAAACACGTGTTCAAAAAGTACATCTTTATTTATTCTTTTTTTTATTGATAAATAATCTAGCACTAGGAAAGTACGTGAGGTCTCCAGTAATGGTACGAAGCTATGGAGAGAAATATCGCAATCCAAGGCGTATCAGTGCAAAATAAGTATTAAATATAGTCCACCAGAATTATCTATCGAAACTGATAAATGATGAAGTTATTCTTCTTGACATTTACACAGTTCTTAGTCCCGCCGATTCAAAAACTAGACTTTCATACCAGTTAGTACAAATAATCAAATCTAATCATCCATCTTGAACTATTGACCTCTGAACTCTTTGGTTCAAGTATTAATACCGATAAATCTACTCTTAGTGATCATTACAAAATTTACACGAGCCGAAGCCTTTTCTGGTGATTGCGCTTAGTTACCATCTTTTTACTTTGTTATACTAGTGAAGCTGGTATTTAAAGTGCTCAGCATCTGATCTTACGGCGTGTAAATTAATGATGAAATAACGGAAAAGTTTGTTGTAATTTTCCTCTTTTTTAATGGATGGGATGCGGGATTCTGACAATAACTACCCACTTGTAGATGTTCGCAAGCGGCCTTTTCTGTCAGTAGCTGCGGGGCGTAGTTATTCTGCTTCTTTCTTCTCCACAGGGGGTTCCAGCGCGTTCTCTTCGTATTTAACCCTTTTCAGATGTTTACTTCTCGGTCCCGCATCAGCAGTTTAATAAAACCATAAATTAAATATATCGTTCTTTTTTTGCTACTTAGTTTGCAAGTGTACATATTATAGAGAGATTGAGTTTCAGTTCAGCCTTTGTGTTTCCATCTTTCATCTATAAACAATCAGCTTAGGTGTTCGTAAGCCGCTGTCTTGTTGCTCTTGGTTACGGGCGGCGTGGGGGGGTGTGGATAATCTAACACTCACCCCCCCCGGGTTCTCCTACCTTGTTTTCTCCCACGGCAGGTAAAAATCTTCGTGAAGTGGGATAAGATGAAGTGGGATAAACCAACTTTAGTGTCGACAAATTGAGGTTCTGTGCCTCTCCTTTTCCGTTTCAAGCAAATCATGGGATTACTGAAGAGGAAATTAACCCTAACAGCGCGAAAGAATGGAAAATAATAATATTTTGAGTCTGTGGGGATGGGGAGGTTTCCTCAAATAATAATAATAATAATAATAATAATAATAATAATAATAATAATAATAATACTGCAGCCAGTTTTGTAATTGAAGCAAATTGGTTTAAAATTACCAGCTGCTGATACCATCTTAGGCCCAGTAAAAATTAGTTTCTAGTAAAGTCGGCAGCGAGCAGAATAATGCAGTTAGGAAAGCAATTTTCCATCGGGACTTTAGTCGGGCCTCTCGTTAACTTCGTTCCAAGGAACAGAGAATCTGATAACAGAGGCACCCCGCACTACCGTCCATTTTAATAATTAATGTTCTCCTCGGCCGGCCGCTGATAAGAGCCGTTATCTGCCGCACAAAAAGGGCTCTGCCGGTTGTCTAAATGTAGGAAATCTAAAAGAGAATTGTCATCCGAGGAAAGGGGCGCTCCGCCTCTAGGTGGATAAAATGGCCGGCTGAGGGCGTGAACGAAAGCAGATTACTGTAGAAGGCCTCCCAAAATGTCTCGGCCTGATAAGGATGCAAATTTTTCTGTGTTTTTGTCTCTCATTTTTTTGAGTAATAAAAAACAATAGCTGTGTCCGCCGTCAGCAGACGTCTACCGCGAGAAAGAAGCGAACCCGACATTAGGAAGGGACGCAGATCATGTCCTCCTCCAAAAAGAGGGGGAAGCCCTTACGAGTACCCTTGGAGGAAACCGGAGTGCCCGGAAAAGGTACGGCAAACAGACCCGGTCCTCGGCAGTCCACCGGACTACCGCGCCGCTTAGTTTCTACTTATATACTGCAAAAATCTCTCCGACGCCTTTTTTTTTTTTACTACTGTTCGCCAGTTGTGGATTAAACAGGGCTCTTAAGGATACACGGCTCGACTAACACGTGAAGCGCGTAACTCAAGCGGAACAGCCATCTGAGATAAGCAGTCTTCGTAGCCTAACAAAAGACTGGACGCCGTGACGTCCATGCTTCATCGGTATTTTTCCGCTACGATGTCCTGGAAGCTCCACCGCGAGGATTAAGGTCAGGTTTAGGGTAACCTCCCCTTTAAAGATGGTTTCCTTACACATCTAGATGCTGCTGACAAAATCGCTAGATACGTATCTATGGTATTTCTCTGTCACTCGTGCAAAACCTAGGCCAGTTCAGCGTTATTTCTGAACAGGGAATTATTTTCACGCTACGTGCGATTCGATCCCAACGCCTGTTTGTAAGGGCTAATCCCATCTCTCTCTCTCTCTCCATCTCCATCTCCATTATCTCCATCTCTCTCTCTCTCTCTCTCTCTCTCTCTCCTCTCCATCTCCATCTCCCTCTCTCTCTCTTTTCTCTCCCTCTCCATCTCCATCTCTCTCTCCATCTCCATCTCCATCTCTCTCTCTCTCTCTCTCTCTCCATCTCCCATCTCTCTCTCCATCTCCATCTCCATCTCTCTCTTCTCTCTCTCTCTCTCTCTCCTCTCTCTCTCTCTCTCTCTCTCATGTTTTCATCGTACCTGGTGGCTCTCAGAGTTCCAGGATCCACCGCCACTAACAACATTTTTCTTGATCGTAAACTTGTCTTCTGTATCGCCAAACTCTCGTTCGACTATCAACACAGTGTGGGCAACTTTTATGGGATCAGTCTTCTATCTCCTACTACACGTTTTCAAATTCTACCGAAAACATTTCAGTTTAACTTGCTATATCGATCTGGCAACCTTCGATCTTTCAAACACTAAACAAAAATTTATCTTGACTTCATCTTTAAGGACTATCATAAAGATTCCAAAAGTCCATCTTTACATGGCTGTTGCATGACATTTACTATCTTTCATATTTAATGTCATGTAGATTCTACGAAGTATTGGTTTTATAGTTCTGTATAGCAGTCATTAGCTTTGAACCACAAATGAATTTTTTTTTGTCTGTTAAATAATTCAAGGGAGAAAACGCGAACCCCTCCACGTAAGTCTATTATTTTTCTCTACCCTTCAAATAAAAACAGTCACCATATATTCATAATCAAGCTAACGTTGTAATAACGTTAGATAGTCTCCCATTTTGTACATCAGGTTAGACTCTGTTAAAACCCTATATCGAGTAATATCACCCGCTTACCAGTTTTTGTATAGATACGATTCTAATATCTAAATTCTGTTGATAAATTATCAATACTATCAGCGATTTAGTAGAATACGCCAGAAGACACGAAAGATGCGCAGTTCGTCTTGTTCTATCGTTTTGCCGCCATTATCCTTCAGAAACGGTAAATTTTAATCTTCTACTCAGTAACCGGCTTATTCTCTTTGAAATCTAATCCTCTATCCAAATCCAGTCAAATCTAGAGAGATACTAATCCGCACAAGAGCATGCAGTCTCATTAAACTCGTGCCGTTCAACCTAATCCGCATTTTATTCTTTTTAAGTCAAATCCATGACAATTACCTTTCCTGCTTCCCATGATCCTCTTTTTTTTTTCTTTGTTCTGTCAATTGCTTAATTATCAGAATAAATTGCAAAATGCCCAGAACTTTATATGCTATAACATATACACATATACATATATCTTCAACTGCTTACACTTAGTTTAAAAACAAATTGGTTTCGTTATGTTAATAACTCCATTATCAGTATCGGACACTTTAAAATATACGTTCCAATAAATGGAAGTTAGACTTTGAATTTGCTTAATGATAAACAAAACCAAATTTCCAAATTGTATTCAATTAAAGGTGCAGTAAATTACAAACTGTTACACTATTATTTTGGGTGGGGTAAGAAAAATGCAAAATAAGAAATTAATTTTTAAAGTTTAATTAAAGACCGTTTCCAGATTTACTGCGATCTAAACCCGTTTAAACTCTGGTCTTAAAATGTCTTTTCTTTGCATTAGATTCAAATAAATTCCTAAGTTTAGGTACAGTTTTTAAATATAAAAACACCCCGGCAGGCTAATTAATGCCAGGTTAGGGGGGATCAGAATGTTTTTACAAAAGGCAGAACAAGCGAAAATGCGGCGATAAGTCAGGTGGGGGGAGATTTTTCTTCTTGTTTTTGTTTAATGGAGGTCCGAGCACAGGTAGAAACAGGCGACCGGCTGAGCGGATAGTAGAGACGTCGTACCTGGAATTACCGTGGACTGTTTCCGCTGCCTCTTTCTAAAGTATATCGGCTGCTTTGTTGTCCTTCTAGCCCGACCACTTTCTTAAAGATGACCATTATCAAAAAAATAATACATAAGCAAAATACGCACGCAATTATTAAGGTATTCTGTTAAATGTTACGTGTAATCATGAGCTCGTGTTTAAAGGGGCTCTCCATCGCTTGGATTGGTTTTAGCGCTCATTGGTGGCTTATACGGATGAACTGAAAACATACACGGACCGGGATTCTGTCTGTATAAGTTATTAGCTCTGAATAATTGAGCAGCGTGGATAAGGTCGACTTTCTCTTGCAGGAGACACGGCAGGGACGCTACTCTGGAGAGGGGCTAACAGACGGCCTCTCCACCGAAATTCTAGTTGGTTTAAAAAGTGCGAAATCCTAAACTAAATAAAACAACAACAAAGAATTAGGTTACCTTCTTCTGGGGGGGGGGGTGGTTATTTGATGAAAGGAAACTCGTCGTTATTTGTTGTTTTCTAATAATTGCGTTAAAGACGCAAGCATCATTTTAAACGCGACATGTACTATTCTTTCATATTTGATGTGGCATGCAATTACCGCGTAAAGGCGGCCTTTCAGTTCTTTATGACAGCCATCAAAGACAAGTAAACATGGCCTTTCATCCTGCCGTCTCAGTGGCTCCGACGTCCAAGAAAGAACGCCTCGTAAGTAATGCCAGACCTCACTCCACAGTTGTAGGACTTTGTTTAAATTTGTCTTATTAAATATCGCTGTTTGCACGAGAAAACGAAAGTATGCTTTTAAAAATGTATACATTAAACGTTATTTAATTTTACGTATGGACTGAAATAATAAAAAATTCCGTGAGATATTGGTGTCTACGGGTGCTCACTTTGGGTCGTGGAATCTATACTAACTTCTGATATTTAACCTGCAACCCCAGACAACTGGTGACTTTAACGTCCAGAGGATTCCGTTGCAAAATGTCGGTTTTTAAAATTATTCTCTCTCTCAAACTGGATCGTGTTTAATATTAACGCTTAGCAGAATTGAACCGTCCTACTTCTGCCTATCGCAGAATCTGACAGAGACGTTTAAAATTCTGGAAAAATGAGGAACGGCTGGAAGAAGGTCCTTACAAAGTTTTCAAGAATAATAGTCAGCTAGATTTTCGAAATTATTTCTCCACCAATATCATAGCCGAGCAGTCAGTCTCCCGACATAACTGCGGGGTCTATTATAGTGAATATGTTTAAAATCGCGTCGGGTAGGTACTTCGAGAGGACGGGCGATTTGTCCTGGGACTTTCTGTGCTTCTTCGAGAATAACCAAGAAAACTACTGTGTGAAGACCTTTGTTGTGCAAAACGTTAACCTGGTCGCCAAGGTGCGCACCTGTAGTACGGTAAACGTGCTGGACCGAGCCTTCAGTACTTCTTAGCTTTAAGGATCGGTCTGAGGGTTTCTTTTCTGCGATCTGCTTTCACCGATGTATTTCTAGCTGATTCCCCAGCCAAGTCTACTACCCGTCAGTTTCGAAACTTTGGTCGCTATGGCAGCAGCCAACAGCATTCGCAGCAAGCCGCAATTTCAGCTGGCATATCAGTCAAAATGAAGAAATCTCAACTTATTGTGTGTGTGTGTGTGTAAAGCAGTGACTTATAATCGCAATCCGGATAACTTGGAAGTTTTCCCTAAAGAAATAATACATGATCTAGATAAGTAATCTGTTTGCAGACTCCAACTCTCAAATTCTGTTGTAGCTTTCATACGTGAATTAAAGCAGCTTGGCCCTGGATTTACAGAAAGTGTCAGGGTTTACTGATGCTTAATGCTTTGGTTTTTCTCGCATATGGAAATGTCGAGCGAGTTGGCGTCATTAACTAGTAGCCATTATCTGTGATTTATTTTCACAGCGCTAAAGATCGTTATTTAAATGGTGCTCACTAACCACGTGACGACACCTTATACTAAAAGATGATCCTTGTACAAGATCACGTCATCAGCAGCAGGAGAAACCCGAATTGTAGCCGCTTAGAAGCAATTTAATTTTCATTGTAAAACGTTTGAGTCGTCGTCAACATATTTCAGGAGAGAGAGAGAGAAAAATTCGTTACATGTTTGACTATTAAGTCCTGCCACTCAAACAGACCCTATCGTTCTTTCCGGCGACGGAAGCTTAGGTAAATAGTTTCCGAAACATGCAGACGTCTACCATTTTAAATCGATCCAGGCAGGTGTGTGTTGACGCCGAATCTTTTACAGCTCCGTGGTTAATTTGTCGTCAAAGTAGCCAAAAAACATCATCTGAAGCAAACGTGCCTATTTGAGGAGCTTCAGGCAGTTTCAATGCGAACAGCGCCCGCTCCCTGGACAACCTTATCTACGGTTTACACGGGCCATATCGAGGACGGACCGTGACGATATAAACAGGGCTGCATAAGAGACTGAATATATTAAAAGGCACCGGATACCACGCAGCTCGCACGGTAAATCCGTTGACATGACAGTTCCAATTGTTTAGGCTACCGAGCTTGTAACCGATACTCTCAGAGTTCTGCTCAACTGAGCCAGCAACTCAGAACCCGGCTCGTGACGAACAAAGATGCACACACACACACACTACTACTGCTGCTGCGGCTAGATGCTGTCTAATTTAATCCGCATCCATTCATCCGACAGTTTCAGTAAGCTTTTGTTTGATGTAAAGGTCAGTAGCGTGTCTTCATGTACGGTTTTTATTTAGGGCCGACTGGACGAGAGCGCTTAGGCGATAGAAAAATAACATTTCTAAGACGTTTTGTTTCTATTACGTCTACAATTCTGAAATAGAGAGGTCTATAAACATTATTTAATTAAACTAACTTTACACGTGATGACTCCACATCTTTCTAAATAATCATCATGTCTGACAAAAGCAAGAATTTCTTTCCGTGGTTCATGGAACGCGAGCGTCTTCTCAAAGTTTTGAAAAGGAGGTAATCGTGTATAGTATATACTCTTGGATCGGTTTGAATTTTAGACGTGTGCTTACGAAAAATGCGAAATATAGATGGCTTAGCAGAATGTAGAAGGGCGTAAGATAAAAAGTTTGGAAACTTGTTACTACGAAAACTAAGGGAACACAAGTTACAATTAACATTTTTAAAAGTCTGAAATTACTTCAGTAAATATTTAAAACCTATCAGATTGTTAGCAAATAAATAAATACTGTTCACCACTTTGTTTTTTTTCTCTACAAGGGAGACTACTCTGGCTAAAGTGTTTTATCCTCTGCCATGAGGGATGGTACTGTTGACTTTGGCAGAGAATTCCATACTGGAACTCTTCATTTTTAGATGTGGAAGGAAACTATGCCAAAACCAAGCCAACCCTGACCTAAAATCTAATTTGGCAGTCCAGTAGTCTACAATTGGGCCACCAGGCACCCATTTTATCATTCTAATAGATAGGTTCATGCAGAGTTACTGTTGCAAAATACTTAAGGGAAAGTCATCTTTAATGACTAACATAAATAACCTAAATACCATTTTACATGACATCGTATATGATAGATAATTAATGTCATGTACAGATAATGTAAAGACAAATTGTCATCCACTGATATTTCTGATAATTTTGCTTCCTGAATGAAAATGTAATAACCAGAAAGAGCAATTCAATTAGTAGTTCTGGCAGTATGACTGCTTGCAGGCAAATGAATATAGCAAGAGCGTGCAAAAGAAAAAAATAGAGCCAGTTCTATTATTTTAAAATGAACAAGGGCCAAGAGCACAGTGTATTCCATATGAACTGTCACAAAAGAAATTGATAATTACCGAGTGAACTTCAGGTCATTTGTTAGATGAGCTAAACATGCAAATATACATAATGCACTCTATAAAGGGGATTCTTTGGCAATAGTAAAATCATTTCTTCTCTGGCTGGCTGACAAAGAGTAAATTTATGATGACAGGGATGCAACTCCTATCTGAATATACCAGTCACAAATATAATATTTGTGAGTTTAGTGAAAAAATCTTCCAGGATCAATAGTAGTTATTTCAGATGTGGAACTTTCTCTAGTTTACAGAGTTGTCTGTTTGTAACTCTCTACTGAACCACAGCCAGGAAATATTTAAGAAACTTTTTTTTCACTTGTCAAGGAAAACAAAACTAAGTGCTAACTGGGTGAATTACAAAGAAAAATGTTTAAAAAGGAATATTTGTTTAGAATATTACATTCATTAGTCTACTCTTTCTAAATATATGTAGAACAAGATGAATGTCAAGTGAATTTTAAAAATTTGTTCATCTTGAGTTATCTCCCCACTTAACCAAGTTTTGAACTCTAATGTAAGGAACTTGGATCGTATTTGTGATGTCACTTTATCATTATTCAAGAAAGCAGGCCAATGTTGAAAACAAATTTTTACAAAATAATATATGTATAAATAAGCAAAGTAAATATACATATATAGCATATAACTAATGTTTGGAAGTAGTTTATTTTAAACTATTTAAAGTGGTGGTGGTGGTAATGAACTATGAATTTATGGTAAACATTAAAGCAACCGCATTTATGGCTATCATCAAAATTCAAAATGTACATTTATATTTAACGATAACTGGCCTCAATCAGGGTAGTCTGTCAAATATGATTAATCCATCATTTTGTTATAAATTTTTAAGTACTATATTGTTGTTGTTCTTTTTAATTTATTTCTAAATCTAACACAATGCGCTACCAGAAAGACTTTTAAAAAGGCAAACCGAATGTTCCTTCTGTATATCTTCCCCAGGAATCTTACAAAGCAAGCAATCTATTTACTAATAATGTAGCTTAACATATATGCTGACCAAAAAACTTCCTAAAGTGAGAGAGATTTGGGAAATAAACTTCTCAACTTAATATAATTGACTTTTGCCTGAGAAACAGAAAACATGGTTGCATGTTCTACATTATCACCTATTCACTTTTTTAGAAAATATTGTTACAAAATTAAAGAATTTGTCATACAAGATATTCTGTAAAAGTAGTTTAGCTGTTATCCAATATTACGGATATTAGGATACATTTGTACACGACTTAAATACTAACTGTTACATACCATGTTTAACCAGCTTCAAGTTTCTGTGCTCTCTCACTGAAGAATAGCTCAAAGAAATGGTCCTGTACTAAACAAAAATACATTTAGATTTTTTTTTTTTGAAGTGATGAGGTCTGAAAAGCAAGCAAACAAACTCCCTGCCCACAGAATAGTTTATTCCAATGAAGCTTGGTTAACAGTATATAACTTTCTTTTTAGACGAGAGAAACAAGATGCACTTTCCTTAACGTCAATGTGACTCTACTTAAAAATTCAAATATACACAATCATCTAAAAAATTCTGATTTTTTTTATCTACAGCAAATTTAAACAAGTTTTTTTTTGAAAATAAAACACCTTGATCAATGTTAATTCCATACATTGGTCTATGAGTTTTTTTTTTTGCTATCACATTTCTTAAAATGTGAGAATATACAAAGTCCAACCAAAATAAAATGAGCACCCATGAATGAAAATAATGGAGCAGCATGTTACGCAAAAGGCTGTGCAACTCAGGCTATAAATAACGTGTTATGAGACAATAGAGCTGGTAGAATGTTAAAGACGCTTTGTGTAGTTAGTGCTCATATCAGCACCATTTACACAATGGAACATAGAGAATAAGACTATGGTCAAAATGAAAGGTACATAGCACAGAATCTTGGACCCACAAATAGGATTTCAATTTTTGCCAGGCAATGAAAGAGCAACCAACCATAAACCAGGATGGAGATCACTGGTTACAGACCAAACTAAGAGAGCCCTTTCTTCATCAGGTGAGGTCCAATTCATGCATAAGACTTGTAGACATATCACTACTACTGTTGATGCATCAGAATGTACAGCTCAACATTATTTGCATATAGTTATGAACTAATGTAAAAATGCAGGATTTGCATGGGCCCAAAAATGATACAGACCTAAAGCATTTTGAACATCTGTTCTGTTCTCTGAATTTATTAACAGGGGTGTAGAGAAAGGCCAGTCAAGCATTCCAGAGGCCTGCTTGCCGTCCACAGTTCAACATGGCTTTATTGTAATAGTGAGAGCAGCAATTTGGAACAATGGAAAGATTGAAAAGTGTTCAGAGGACATCTGAATTCTATTGCAAACCACCATTCTTGATAATTGTCATATGCCACTTGTCATGTCTACAAAACCACCATCCTATGGAAAAGACAAAGGGCTACAGGTTCTTCCTTGGGAACGTAGAAGCCCCTAACATGAATCAAATTCAACAAATTTAGAAGCACTTTGATTGCCAACTGTGACAAACAACATTCTCCAACATCTGCAAAAAAAAAAAAAAAAATTGACTAAATTTTGGACCATATGCAATCATGAAAACTCATTGCATTTATGGCACATGAAAAAGCTACTAGATGTTAATTAGATTTTTTCTGCTGCTCTGTTTAGCTCTTAAGTGTACATATATGCCACAGTAAAAGTTACTTTTGCTTCAAGGGTGCTCGTGTTTTTCATGCAGGGTCCTGTCTACACAACTTTATGCAGGTAAATTTCTTGTCTTGCTTCATAAATCAGCTCAGGACTAGAAGTATTTTCCAAATCTAAAATTCCGATATTAAAACTAGTATATTTAAAAGAGAGGTGTTCAAATTTAAAATTTCAGTGTTGTCTACATTGATTTTTCATGTCAATAGCATTTCATTGTCTCTTGCATAGTATAATTATTTGGAAAAAAATCAAATATTTGTAATAATCCCTAGTAGCCCTTTGAGTACACAGTGGATGGGTACTAAACCTGAGAGTAATCCCATAAATATACATTTCCTAGGTTCTGCTATGGGATTACTGTGTCAGGGTCAATATCCACTCTCCATAAATATATGGATGTACTCAAAGGGTTAAAGAAAAAGATTTTGTATGCATTTGTTTTCTAAATGGTTTAGTTTTCTGATATAATTGAAAATTTTTCAATAGACATCAGACAATGTAAATATACCTGATAATACTAATTTGATTGTTGTTTTGGGTTTTTTCTCCTTTGGCTAAAATTAAGTTATATTTAAGAATTATTTAAAAAAAACAAAAACCAAGCTGCCATCAGATTACAAATACTAGTCCTTATGAATTCACCTTTAGAAAAAATGACAAAGATGACAACTAAATTATCTACTACTACCATTTTCAGTTTACAGTTGTCCCCCAGTATTCGCGGGGGTTACGTTCCTAGAGCACCCGCGAAGAGTGAAAAACAACGAATATTGGACGTGGTCCATAAAAATGCCTATAAATGTCAAAATATAAAGTAAAAATATAATAAAAAAATATAAGTAAATATATAATAATAATTTAATAAAAAATACAACACTCAGAGAAACACTCGAGATAGCTACACGCGGTAAACTGGGATGATGCGGGGCTGCTGGGCTGCATCTGCCTGAGACAGCGCCTCGTGGGCAGCAGCCAATCAGCAGCGAGGAGAAATGAATAATGCTCTCTGATTGGCTACTTTCAAACCTCCAGCCAATAGCGTTTATTTTATATTGATATTTTGCTGAATTTACGTTTGTATTTATATTACAAAATTGGCAAATTATATTGTTATTAATAATTTAGCGTTAAAAAGCATGAAAAAATATATATTGCCACGAAAAAAGCCATAAAAAATCGCGGAAGATATTTGCGATTCCGCGAATATGCGGGGGTTTCCACAAACAATTATTAGTTAGGTTCTAAGGAAAATTCCGCGAATAACCGGGGCCGCAAATGCCGAACCGCGATTACGCGGGGGTTGACTGAACTGTTTTTTGTAAACCTCAACAATATACACTAGGAATGAAAAGAAAGAGTTTCTTCTCAGTTTGCTAAATCTGCCCTTTAATTTTCATAACAGAAATTTATTAATCAAACTTTAAAGTAATAAAAAATTCAAAAAAAAAAAAAAACAAAAAACAAAACTGCCAAAAATAACAAAAGTTACATCAATGATCAACAAATTTAATATTAATGTATTTGAATTCTATACAGTGACCAATGTTGCATTTTGTCCCATGGGTTCTGTACAAAAATGTTATCGCATAATAAAATGTAGTTTATAGCAGACAAGCAACATTAGGCTGTCTAAACTGTCATTAACACAATCTCCTCAGATGAACACCTCTGCCCACCAACAAACACTGCATATATTAGTCAGTCCTATCACCATTTGTTTTCTAACAGACTGAAATTGTCCTATTTTCCAATTGTGCAACATACAGTATATCTTTAACAATAAACCAGCCTCACATTTCAGTGTAGTATGATACGATTTACAACAATAATTGTTTTAAGTGTTAATAACCAAATCCAATCAATTCTTAATTTTTACAAAATTACAAAGCTAATATAATACTTTCCATTGTATTACAGACCTAGATTGATTAATATTTTACAAATTTTAATTACAAACTGATGAACTGCATGACAAAATATACATACCTATATGGTGTTTTCAATTCAAATATTTTTGCTAATATGTACTTTTGTATAAGCAGGATGGCAATCCCTCAGTTGCTAAACATTCACAAATAAGCACTAGACTGTTTATATAACTTATCTGCAAGATGCATTTTTCTATTTTAATAAACATCATGGCCGATGAAAATACTCATCAAAAATTATTTTGCTAACAAGACAAAATCTACAAGTTCCCCAGAAAGATATTTTAAAAACTTGTACTGGCTGAATCTTTAAAAACTGGATGCTAGGTTTGTCTTTAAATGACTTTACTCCAAACTACCTGACAGTAAACAGATTTGAAAGTAATCAATCAGTAAAACAAAATATATAAACACACAAGCAAACAGCAGCTATACTGCTATATATATTTTAGAAGTATATTACCTTTCAAATAAGGAGTTGTAGGATTTATTATTATTAAAATAAGATGAAAGATTACTCACATTTGTCTAATAATGTTATAGAAGAAAAATAGTATATTATTTTAATTTTACTGAAATTTACTGTGGGTTAAAAACAAAAACAAAAAACATTTGGTCTACTTTGTTTAAGGTGCTTGAGATCTTTAAAAGGTATTAAAAGTTAGCAAGAGACAAGTGGATAGTTTTTTTTTTCCTTTTTTTTATCAACAAATATAAAAATACCAAAATACAGTTACAATTTAGTTAATATTAAGTTCTGCAGACTTTAAAAAATGTTTAACTAGCAACAGTATGACTAAGTGAAATAAACTGCCAGTAATACTTGTCATGGTGTCAATAATTTCAAAAAGCTAACCTACAAAATCACTTGAGTTAAATTTAGAAACATTTTCATAAATCTAATACAGAAGAAATATAAAAAAAAACAAATAATAAATAAAAAACAAGTTATATTTTCATATTGCCAGTGTCTATATCACAACATTTATAACCCACATCTAAAGAACTTGATGCCATGGGATGAAACAGCAAACAAGCTGGTTGTTCTAGAAAGATCACCAATTGAGACATTTTTTCATGTTTTAATAATTATTTTTGAAAGGTTGTTTTTACTTTATTTCAATTTCAGTATTTCTTTTCTTCAATTTTTGAATAGTTAGAGCAAATTATATTGAGTGAGTACATAACTAATTGTGATACAGTTAGAACGAGTGATTATCATCAGAACCTGTGAAGTGGGCTATAAAAAGCAGAAGTTATAATCGTATTTTTATCCAGGAAGTTACTTTAAACTTAACCTTACAAGCAATCCTAACATTTCTGAGATAAGGGAACGAGAGAGATTGAGAGAACAAGAAAATGAGAAAGAGATAACACAATCACCATAACTTTCCCCCAAATACACAACATGGAATAATCACATTAGAAGCAAATGGCCTGATTGTTGAAGCTCTATAAAGCCACTGGCATTGTTTTGCGACCCAATCCTAAAATTGCATTATTAGACTATAAGCATTATTGATAGCAAATATGCATTAAGATACATACACAAGATGTACATCTTGGTATAAACAGAATATAAATACAATGCAAAATAGTCATACATTTTAGTCAATACTCAAGTATTTCTCTCATATTGTTATTCTTTTCAGAAATTGTTTATTTCAACAAAATTTTTCCAAAGCAATGTAATGAATGAAACGATATCAAAAGTAATTTTAAAAAATCTTTAAGTTTAAAAAAATTAAATTAAAATCTCAATTAACAAAATACATCAGCATGTTGCTGATTCTGATTAGAAAAATTAGTTTAAGTGTGCAGTTTTCCAGTGTCTAGCAATTCATTTTTTCTTTGAAAATACTTTTCTTCCAAAGAATTTGGTTATTTCACTTTATTTTAATAATTATAAAAAAAAAAAACTATCAACTTTTCCCCCATTTAAATGATTAAGGGGAATGTGTTTTTTTCATTTCTAATTAGGAGAAATTGTTATTTGCATCAAAAGTTCAGAAAAAATTCTAAATCATCACCTTATTTTACTAACATCATCATCATCAGCTGTAGTTTCGAGCAGTCATTCCTAAACACCTACTTGCTAATAATGAATAGAAACACGGAAACTGTCTAGAATTCACAGACCGTGTACAAGATCAATGAGAACAGCAGTAGCTTAGTCTCAAATGACAGTTTGCAGAAATAAAATTTTACCAGGGAGAGGTTTAACATACAAATTCAATACATAGAGAAATTTCACCTTTTAAAATTAAATTTACAGGTATACAAAAATCACTATTTCAATGCTGCCACAAACAGTACCCCTCCCCCAAAAAATCATAGGAACACAGCAGCCAAACATGTAAATAGTAACTGTGCTACTCATTTAAACAACTTTCACCAATCTTGCTATGATGATGCAAGGGATACTTATTACTGCTATAGGGTGCCAAGTAAACAGTTTTGCACAGCCTAATTAATAACAGGTGTCTCACTAAATATCACAGGTGTTACTTAATTTATAACAATCATCTGACTGTTTTTTTTTTTCTAATCAATCATAGCCAGCACAGTTATTTGTTATGAACAATGATCGCCAATGTAACTAGGTACCATACATTAACTTCTTACAAACTAACAATGGCTGCACAATGAGCATCTCTACCAATATTGTTTGGTGTTCACTGAGGACGCTGTGGAACTGAAGGTCGATCTGGAATCCTTGGTGGCACACCAGGAATTGGTCTTCTGCAACAAAGCGACATTTTGTACACAAGAAATTGCAACTGTGATTTAGACAAAATTCAATTTTATTTTTGTTTCGCACAGGTTTATGTATACACAGCAAATCGTTTTGTAAATAACAAAAACTTTAGTTTAAGGTATTTTTTTGCTTTTTGAGCACTTTCTTTCTTTGTAAATATTTTATTACAAAATTACCTTTTTGACAATCCAACTGATAGTGGTTGCCAAATATTACTGCATCATCTAATGTATGCTTTTAAACAAAATATTGCATTTTACTATAAAAATGTATTTTTAACAAAATCAATGAAGCCTTCTGATATTTTTATGGCCTCTGTACTAAACACTTTTTTTATGGAGATGCAACTGTAGGGTAATAAAGCAGTAAACTTCAATAATGGCACTTTGTAAAATATTGTTCTGATTAAAGTTTATTTTAACAAAAAAAAAAAGAAATACAAATAATAAATCAGAAACAAAACAAATTCTTAAACAATGCATTAGTCTTGCTATAACCCACACAATAAGAAACAAACCATTTGATAGGCTTGCATGGAAAAGTAGCCAGAAATAAGTCATTCATCAGTAAGAAAAATAGAGCAGAACAAACAATTTACAAAAAGAGCATATTTTAAAAAAGTTCCCAGTGCTTTGGGATGAAGTTTTATGGTGTAACCTTTCTAATTATCTGATAATATAACTTGGGTCTGGAGGCAGCACTGGAGAAGAGTTTGATGAGAAGTGAGCAGAGCCCACTTTTAAGAGTGATAATCAAAAAGCTCTTTTTGAGGAGTTGGTCAACTAAAATTGATAGAAGTAATCATGGACATATGTATGCAAGGACATAATAGAAGGAAACTGTTGAGATGAAATTATATTTTCCTAGAAACCCTACAAACAGCTCCCAGCAGCCCTTTTGCATTTTCCAACCAAACAGTGATAGACCAAATAAACTCCTTGAGCACTAACAGTAGTCAAAGTTTGCTGATGGCAGAACCAACCAAATATTACCAAACACTAAGCCAGAATCAGTGTTTTAAAAAAAACTCGTTAGAGGAATGAAAAAAATAGTGTTCATCTGATTACAACCACCAAACAAACCATAACAACCCTAAATATCACAAGAGCTAAGAACTTACATTGCAGACATACTAAGAAAACAAAAGCACAGGGTTATAAAAGGTAAGATACTGGCTTAGCTACTAGTTCTGTGGAAAATGAGAGAAAAAAATTCAACCAAGAACACTGATACCTAACTCCAATGAGAGAGAGATGACTAAGCACAAACAAATAATTGAGCATAAAACAAATACATTTCCCCATATTGTTGAATTGTGGAGAAGTACATTACTTCACAAATTAAGTATAGTTGTCTTATAACTCCAAAATCTAACATACAAATACAGCAGGTTAAATCATAGAGAAATGAAAGGTAGAGAGGTAGGGAATAAAAATTATATTTTAGTAAACACAGTTACTTATAATAATAAACCAAAAATAAAATTTTTAAAAAGTCTGTAATATCAAGGGAGGAAGAGAGGGATTAGGTAAATTCACAAAACTTTCAGCATTTATGACAGATTTTTTTATGAAATTTGTTTAAAATTTCCAACATCTTTAAGATGATATAAGACTTATTGATATCTCAAACTTGTGGCAGTGTCTTCATACCTTGTTGGAAAAGCAAAAAAATATTCCTACATGCTCAAAACCACTTCAGAGAGAAACAAAAATGAAAATTTGCAGAAAATGTACAGCATTTAAAGGTTAAGGTACAGAAAAAAGGTCTGCAGAAGTATTAAAGGAAGATGAAAGGAAAGTGAGCTAAAGCACTAATCAACCAACAAGCTATGGGTTTAAGACCAGTCTAAGCCACTTGTACAATACAGCCCTGCTCGACTAAACTCTGGTGGTGGTGGTGACAGAAAGATTAGTGAAATGTAGGTTCATTAGTTGTTTGATCAGTTACTACTAACAAGGTATTCAGAAATACCCAAACCCACACTCTAGGTTTTTGTTTTTTTTTTTTGAACATTTTTGTTTTTAAATAAGCTAAACGTTTTTATACATCACTATCGATTTTTCATGGAATCAACAGCTTGCATGTTAAATTATGTAGGCAAAATTTTCAGCAAAAAAAAAAAAAAAATCTTATATTGATAAATTTAAATAGTACAATGGAGATAATGTAATACAATGATTCTACACCTGAAACAACCAACTCTTTCATTGGTATGATACCTGACTTTATCATCTACAAAAGACTTACAGTGGAATATTAGGAGTCTGCTGTGGTGCTTGAGGAGCAGGTCTAGATGGGACCTGTGGGGCTGGTCTGCTGGGTACTTGAGGTGTTGCTATTGGTCGTCCTGGTGGAGGTGGGGGTCCGCGAGCTCGGGACATGCTCGGAGACAATGGTCTGTAAAGTAAGTAAAATCAAATCAACTGTAATCTGGATAAAACTAAAAACCAGACAATCTGGTGTTCAGTAGAATTTAAAATTGTTCTTTTCTTTAAAATTGTAAATGTATTCATAAAGTAAAAAATGCGAGCAAATAGTTCAAAAGGTGTTTGCAAAATTGCAGGAAGCAGACAAACTCTACAGGACCCGCAGGTTTGTAAAGCACTTGTCTACTTCCGTGACATACCAACCCATAAATTTTACAACAATGAAGCTATACTGGAATCTAATTTTTAAATATTAACTTAAAAAAACAAACTTTAAAGTTTTATAAGTGTTCTAGCCATTTTGCTGATTATGTAGGTAACATGCAAAAATATAAATCTTCTTTCCTTTCCATTATACAAAAAGGGTTGATCTTAAACTACATTTCATCTCCAAAGAGAATAAGTTCTATGCTACTGGTTTCCTTGAGCCATTAAGTACAAACCTATTTGTTGGCCCATTATTTTCAAAACCAAGCCAGTCATTTTTAACAGGTGGGGGCAATGGTGTGGAAACTGTTTCTGTAGACACATCTGTAATCAAGCTCAGTGCCTCCTTTGTACAAAGGTACATTCGCAACACTTCTTCTCGCCTCATCGCTTCCTCTGTAGACTCTTCCATCATAGAGTTCTAAAAAAATTAACAATAACAAGTGGACAAGAGACTTTGGTGTTAATAGTGTCTCAAGTAATTAAATTCGGATCAAAATTTAATTATCTCCTTTTATGGTAAAACTAATTTTTAAATTTATTTTTTTTTTTTTACACCACACTATATAGTAAATAGATTTATTCAGACCAGAATAAATGAAAATAAATTTGTCCAAATGCTTTGAAACTGAGATGATAAATCCTTACAAGCAGACATCACATACAATTGTTTCTAGTGATACTGTTTAGATCTTCCAGTTCTACTTAGATTATTTAATTGCTAGTGGATTAATAAGGCAGTAATAAAATACTAATAATATACAAATGTAAATCAATCATTTCTACTTCACGAAGTGACTTTTAGATTCAATTAAAAAAAAATTTTTTTTTAAATTTACAATAGCTTTCAAATCAAAGTTACTGAGAAATTTTACAAATTCATCTCGACTTCTTGCTACTTATATCAAGCATTCTCCAAATTCTTACAGAATTAACTTCATTTCATCTTGCTTATAATATTTAGAATAATGTGTATGATAGCAGTTTGTAGGTAGGGAGTCAACAGGATTTGTCTGATGCTTTATGGATAGATTTTTTAAATAAATATTGCAACCAAGAATTATCTATTTTTGCTTAACTATAAATGTTAACAATGAATACAAATAAGCACTACACATTGTATAAATTTATCTGAGTGTTTTGTATTAACAAAATTTAACAATCATAAGAGAAAAAATAGAATATGGAAGACATTATCACAGTCACCTCTAATTTTTCTTTTTAATTTCAGAATGGAGCTTTACCCAATTAATGTGATGATTAAATTCACAAACCTGATCACCGCATGAGTAGAGCTGTGCTAGTAGTTCACCACCAATAAAATCTTTCACCTGGATTTTGTAAAAATATTTTTTTAAATACATTTGAAAAATCCAATGGAAAAAAAAAAAGACATTTCTCTTTAAAAATAATCAAATAAATGATTTTTAGATTTTCAAAATTTTAACTATCCCAATCAAAAACGCATACAAGATAAATAAAGCTTTCAGGGGGAAGCTAAAAAAAGGTCAATTGAAATGTTAAGAAATTTGTTTATTGGTGAAGCTAACATTTTTGTTATTAATTTTTTCCAAAACTCTTTCAAATCAATACTTACATCATTTAAGATGAAGTGCATAATTGTTTTAGGAACAAGATCTCTCTGTGTTTTGTTGATAATTTTCATATATGAATCAACAAGATTGCGAATTGTTTCAACCTGACGCTCAAGCATGGGATCCATGGATTCGTCTTTACTCTTCAAAACAAAAATAAGTAATACAAATTAAAAGTAAATAACAAGAAAAATGGTAATGAATTATACAGATAAATTATTGTCATGATCTCTGTACCGAAAAAAAAAAAATAAGAAAAGAATAAGCATGTGTTTCTTTTCTAGTCTACAAAGCAATCATTAACATCTATTTTTAAAAAAATTAACAAAAAAAAAAAAAAAAAAAACTAACCAATTTGTGCTTAATTATTTCTCTGGCTATAAAAATATAAAAGCACCTACCTGATCTGATGATTCTTGAGATCGGTCAGGGTATACTCCTGCACGCAAGAATGAAGCCTTCCAGCTATCTATCTCTTCTTGGTTATCTGCAGACAGCTCTAGCTGTTTGTAATCTTTGTAAACATTCCTGAAGTAGACAAAGTGATGTCTATGCATGACAGGATCCTTTTAAATATAAGCCTTGTAATGACACAACAATTTTAATTGAAGTACTTGCAAACCAAAGCAAGCTCCTGTTGTTACCAAAGCAATACAATAATGTGAAACTGGAATATTGACAATTAACAATTAAAACAGACAGACAAAAACTTTGGTAAACAACAACTCCCTGAGAAAAAGTTCAAATGAGAGCAAAATGTAAATCCCACTATTCCTCTCACCCCATTAGCACTCAATGCCAATTAAAGCATCTTTGTATGCAAACTAAATATTGTTGCTATCTGAAATAATTTTAAAAAAAACTTTACAATAAGGCAACATTACAAAAACCTATTGCCAATGAACAGAAATCAGTATGATGTATAGAAAGCTTTAAAAACAAATTGAAGGCTAATTCCTTTACTGTTGTACTATTGGAGGAGAAGAGACTAAGTATTTATTTCTCTATGGCAGTGTTTCATATTCTCTTCGCTATATTGATCTGATAGTTAAATGTTTGTAAGCAATCAATGATGATCAGAAAATAATGGTGTTTTCTCACAGGAAAATTTTCTAAATTATCAATGGACACAAACCACCTGCTTTTCTGTTAGTCACATTAAACTTCTCAAATAAGTTTTATGGCTTTCAAATATTTAGTTTTGAAATTTTGTAAATTATTTCAAAATATCAACTTTAATCCAAATTTGTTGACCTTTTCAAAGCATATTCAGCATAGCTCTCCATGTCTGATTAAGTCTTAAGGAAAAATAAAACACCAAGCAAATCAAAACAATTTAACATCACAATTCATATTATAAATACAGCACTCATTTCATGTCTGGAGATTCTGAATCAAGCCATAAGCACTAATTAAAAGTAAACTATATTCAAAAGCATCAATTTGAACCCAAGATCATTGTATAGATTTTTTTTTTTATTTTAAACTGGGCTCCCCTAAAATTAAAAAAAAAAAATTTGTTAAAGCTGGAGAGATTAAACAACAATTACACATTTAAGTATATTTTTTTTTTTGGTATTTTCATAAAATTTATTAGTAAACAAATATAATAATATTCTATTTGTTGCTATTCCAATACAATTACTGAGAAACTGATTCAACTTAATCTAATAAAAAATTTTAAAAATTAAAACAACAACAATGCACTCATTCTGATATTTTTTGTTGTGTTTTTAGTAATCTTAGATTCCCCAAGATAGATTTGAAGAATTAAATAACTTAATTATTGTTTGGTCTGATGATGAACTAATAGAGATAGCTAATGCTATGTCATCTTACCATTACCTTTTAGAATATACAGGTTGAGAATCCCTCATCCGAAATTCTGAAAACCAAAAAGCTCTGAAACCCAAAATATTTTTGGAGCGCCTGCAGTGGAAAATTCCAGAAGGTTCCTGGGTGATGCGCAGGTCT
This sequence comes from Nautilus pompilius, assembly GCA_018389105.1. Lineage (NCBI taxonomy): Eukaryota > Metazoa > Mollusca > Cephalopoda > Nautilida > Nautilidae > Nautilus > Nautilus pompilius. Next base: position 693,325 of record JACATO010000344.1, on the reverse strand, counting down.
CGACACATTTATTTGACGTATGCACATTACTCACTGTAATTTCTGTGCTTTGTTGTTGGTGTGAATATACTTTGAAACGGCCTGCAAATACCCCCACCAGTAGACCTACCGTAGTGATAGCTTACCTTTCTGATAGGTAAATGTACATCTCTTTCTTATGGTTTCATGCACAAAATGATTTTGAAATATTGCATAAAACTACCTGAAGGCTCTATGTATCCATATGTAGTTATAATGTTGTAAATGAACTTGTGCCCACTCCCCAGTGGGTTAGCTACCAAATTATGCCAGTATATCTATATTCCAAAATATGAAACACATTCAGCCCCAAGGATTTCTGATAAGGGATTCTCAACCTGTATCAAGGTAAATTACCAAAATAAAATAGAAATTTCATCAAATGGAAAACAACAACAAAGCACCCCCCCAGCTTTTTTGGTTATGAGACCATCCAAACAGAGGTTTCAATCTATATGCAAAACTCTTAAAGTAACAATATTTATGGTCCTCCAAAACATGTAAAATCATACTCTAATTTTATGGATGGAGAATTAGTACACTGGTTTGTCACAAATGCATCTTAGGTTCAGATCCAAGGTGATTTTCAAGTAATTGACCATTATTAAGAGAGAGATTTAATGCAACCAAGGATCAGGAGTCTTTTCAAATGTTAAATCATTTCATTCTTTCATCACTACTGACCTACTGTTATAATATTTCAAAGCAGTACTATTAGGATCAATGTTGTAGGGAGATAACTCACATTTTTCACACGTAAACTACACATTGTATCAAACGCGAATTCATAATTAAGGGGAGATAACTTGGAAAAGTTGGCATTTAATGCATCGTTTTAAGCCACAAATTACAGTAAGTTTTCAGATAGTAGCATGACTATTTATTTTGTTTCATGCAACTACCATACGATATATTACATCATGGTATTGAAACATTTAAATACAAAAACACTAATTATTTTAAGTGAAAGTGGGTATCCACTACAATTTCATCTAAATCTATCCTATGCCTATTCTTGAATTCTGAAAAGTCTCAAGTGTTCATCTAACCCCTTTCATTACCTTTTTTTAAAGGTTAACTAATGTGATAGCAAAATATATGGCGAAATAGATAGTAAATGACCAAACAAAAAAGTGGTTTTCCCAAATAACATTTTGTTCAGTGCCATGCAGTTTGTATTGTAAATAAACATGCAGCTCCAGTAAACTTCACTGCAAAACTGTCATAATTAATGAAACACTGAAGATAGCTATTCTGAAAGATACTACTTGCAAAATCATCAAAAATTGAGAATAGCTTTGTAAAAGCAGTAGCTGAAAAATAGAAATGTTGTTACAGTCAAAACATTGTTAACACTTAACACAGGCTTATTATTAATAAGTATTCAAAATAAAAACAAAAACACACTGAAAAAAGTTTTTTAAAAATTAAGATGTGCAAACACTACACTACGCCAAGCCAAGCAGCTACTTGATTTCATTGCAACAAAAATTATTTCAAACATACAAAGTTTTACTAATGAACTAACAGTCAATATAGGTCTATTGTCAGCAGCTTTCTGAGCCAAGTACAATAGCAACACTTACTTCAACCAATAAAAACTAAGATAGCCACCAATGGCTATTAAAATAGAAAATGATACTTACATCTTTTAGTCCTAAAACCAAATCTTGTGTGGTGAAAGTACTAAATTTTCATCAGGCAGAAATTAGCTTTTAAAAAATTGAAAGTCAATTGTATCCTAATACAGCCAAGTCCCTTTCTCGCTGTGAGCTTGCTTCATTAGAAAAAATGGTACAAAACTAATAGAAGACAATGACATGTTTGAGAGCAAACAGAGAATTATCATCAAAACAAGCTATTTCCAAGATTCCCTCTATCACTTGATACAAAAACCATACCTCTGAACAAATATCCTTGCCAGTATGACTGATACCTACTGTGCCCAGTAGCCAACATATCAGATCATCCAAAGCCTAAATAGGGAATCACAAAACAATAAAGATAATCATTTAGTTAAAAGTTCAAGAAAGAGGAGGGGTGGCTGAAAAAGGGTCAAGTTATACTCTGATTTTCACCAATATTGGAGATAGAGTTATCACAAATTCACAAAGAATTCTTTGAATTTAATTAATGGTAATGCACTTATTTTTGGAGAAACTGCTGCAGTCAAGTCACCATTAACCATGGAAAGCAACCACAGTACTGATGATTAATTATTAAAACCAAAGCGACCAAACTACGTTCTACCGAAACTAAGATTAGTTTCCAATGTATCAAGATTAAAAAAGGATGTTAATTAAAATAACTTAGAAGCCTAGTATAAGTGGATAATATCCTATTATTTAGCCATTAAAACAATTGATATATAGCTTATTTTGAAGATATTCCAAATAAAAGATTTCATAATATAAAATATGTAGTCAGACATCAAAGTAAATATGCACAAGTTTCTTTGACAATGGAATTTAGTAAACCCTAACAAACAGTTATGGAGATAACCTTGCTACTGGAGAAAATCAAACTCCAACCACCACCACTATATTTATTCAACCAATCAACAACAACAAAAGTTCTTTCTATTGAGTTAAAAAATTAAAAATTCCATTCTTAAGTAAATCTGAGGTAAATGCTAACTTACCATCACCATATATATATACACATTGGTTTCATAGTATGTGTCTGTGCCAACATATAGTACAGATTTTAACACAGTTTAACTATGTAACTATCATCACATAGTAAATGCCATTTAAAATTCTGCATGTCTTCCAATTCCAATAATCTGGGTATTGTGGGAAAATGTGTTTGTTATATTAATACAACAAACAAATATTAAACACTACGGTTAAAACAAGAACTTTAATTATGATAACTAAAATTCTCAAGACACCATTTTTTCACTGTCTAAAATCCTGATAAACACCTATTAAATAAGGTTGTTTTGTTCCAATAGTTCTTTCCTCCAACATCTGTTATTTTCAAAATTTATGAGCTGTGTTATGCACATTTCTTAGAAAGAATACAAAGTTTACAAATGAAATCCAACTCTCTAGAATTTCCATATAAATTTAAAAAATAAAATACAAATGTTAACAAATATATTAGTTGAAAATTTTAATATGCATTCTCCAATGCAGTTGGCACAGATCTTTGGCACAACCAATGAGCATGCTTTCTAGGAGACTTCTACAGAGAGAAAGGGCAGTTAGTGAGGTACCAAGCAGTACAGACAGACAGACAGAGTCCAGTTGCATTACTCCATTCATTACATACCTTGAATTTGGATTGAAGAGAGCAAACAAATGTTTGTGTAAAAACCCACTCTCTAGATCTCTCAGTTTCAACCCATCTAAGTGTAGCATGTATTTCTTCTCCTTCTCCTATCAGGACATAGAAAACCATACAAGAAAGCAAATGTTAAAAAAGAAAGAAAGCATTACATATCTTTTCTGTGTATTTTACCAGAGAGGGGGGAAGTGAAAAATCTTATTTAAAAAAAAAAAATAAAAAAAATCAAAAAAAAAAAAAAATCTATAACAGGCTGACCTCTACCTGCCACAGGTGTCGAAAATCTCAATAAAGTATCTTCTGGATATAATCCCTGATGGTTCTTTTTCAATCAACTTCATATTGTCCAGTTGAAGTAGGTACTTTCTATCAACCTCCTATAAGAAGTGGTCAAGAACAAGACAGAAAATTGTAAAGGTTACTACTACTGCTAGCATCAGTGACTAAATGAGTAGTGGCCAGAACCAATAAAGCAAGAAATTTAAAAAGCTCCAAATGATAAATTACCAGACCACAACCAAAATGCCACACTTTAATCCTCATTAGCAACAGTCAACAAATCAGTTAACTTTTACTAAGTTATATGTAAATTTTTTTCAAGCAGAGACATAAAACAAGAGTTAAAAATAAGAATTAAAACTCCAAAAATGTGTGTGTAACAGGTAGACAACTAAAAGTTAACAATTTCCTTTACCAATCTAACACTAGGTGGCTAAGTGATAGTGAAATATCTTTGAATTAATCTCTGGTCATACACTTTTTTTTTCCATTTAAATAAAAGCCACAGATGAAAATTTCAACCTGTGCTACTGCCTGTATACAAACCCATGTTAATGTATTCAAGCATTTGTTAAATTCTTCAAGAAAATTAAAACTTAGGAAAAATCATATTTTTTATATTAATCTTGATCTCTACAAGCTTTCTTTATTGCTTCATTTTATTTCCATTAACAGCTTAGGTCTGTGCTAATTTTTGCCTTCTTTTGGTAGGGTCATTGGTATTTTTGTATTTGTTCAGTTATTAAATTTTAAAAATGAAAAACAATCACTAGATTTCCCTGCTTTTCTTTTACTGATTACACTATGACATAATTAACTTCATATGAATTTATAAAATTATTGGAAATAAACAATAAATGAGATATATATATATATATATATATATACACACACACACATACTGCGCATTATTAACAAATGAAGTGTGAAAGTAACTAATTGTTACAGTGAATAAATAAAAACAAACTTTATTAAAGTATTGAAGAATATATACACATTATTCACAGTATATAATCTATATTAAAAATAAATACTCCCCTGTTCCTGTTTGTATGACCACCTCAGTCACACTATAAAACATGTACAGTGCATTTCAATTCTGGCCACTGGTATGTCACTGGTGCTCTGAAATACTGCATAAAGGCAAGCGCCCTAGCATATCTATGGCAAAGCTGAGATCCCAGTCTGGTCACACATCTTGCGAATAAATGTGGAAAGTACACATTAAAACTAAAACTGGGCTGTTCTGCTTTTTGTCAATAAATTAAACTATTTAGAATCATCGTTTGTTTGCTAGCTATGATATAAAGTAAAAATATTGTATCAATATATGTAAATATTTATATTTTTAAAAAAATGGAAAAAGAAAACTGATGGTAGATGTTTGCTGAAAAAGTTTACAAATGTTTTTACAAAGGGAAAAAAATTAACAGTTGACAGATTGATCTTGACCTTTTGGAAAAGATCAAAGTGTGGTATTGCTGTTTAATCTTATTGTGAACATGAAGAGTTTGCTGGTTGACTCAAGCCTTGGTGATTAAAAAAAGTGTCCACCCACTCTCTCAAAAATCCAGCTATAGTGGGTCTAGAAAGATGGGTGCCCAATTAAAGTTTTAAGACAAAATATATCCATCCCAGCAAGCATCAGAAAAAAAACTGATGAATGCATTGACAAAACTAAAGGACACAACATTAGTGTGGTCTTGTGTTAACTCACCCACACTACAAACAGATTATTGTTATGGTGCAGCTAGAGAGACTATAGTCGTGGCTGTATCAATGCAAGCCAAAATGGTAAATGACACTTGTTTTAGTGATTTTCTAGCCAGTTTTAACCAGTCTGGCTCTGCCAGGTTCTTCTATCGATAAAGCAATGGTAGGATCAACAGAGTATGTTTCAGCACTGAGGCAACCAATGGAAGTTAGGAAGCAACCCGCCATCAGGAATTGGAATCCCAAGCTGTTAGCCTGAGTAAGAGGTGCTCATGCTCACTCTTCCTATCATAATGTGTAGCAAAGACTGTTAACCCTGTGATGAAGAGACATGCTTAGCTATGTGTAGAGTATACTAGTCAGGTTGGTGCTGTATTATCAAAACCACTGACATTACTCAGACACCAACACTTTCTAAGATTCTGTAAAAGTTAATGGAGCAAGTTACAACCTTAGTGGTCCAAACCCAGTCACCTATGTAAAGGTTTGAAGTTTGCCACTCTAAAGCTCCATGAGGGTTGTATATTTGTTGTTGAGCGATTAAAAAAAGACTGATAGTTTTTAAATATAATAAGCTACTTGGCATTCCTTTTCTTTCTAGCCAGCACTCAGAGAAAATAGCAATCACCAAGCCTATCCCAACATATATTCAGGAAATGGTGTATGGCATGTACTACAGGGTACAGGTCTTGAGTCATGATCAACTTGGTTTAATCCCTTTATACATGAAGTGCAAGGAGATCCAAAAGCAACTAAATTTAGCAGGTAGAAAAAGTCAGAAACTCTTTAGTTTAGATACCACTGGTTGTAAAAGTGGTATAAGTATACTAGTTCATTCTAAATACTTTGCCCAAATAACAGTCACCTAGAGTGATAACAGTGGACACAATCAATCTTAGCTAACCTAAAGCTAAAACAGGTACTTGTAGGCTCTCTTTATGCACCCAATGTTCTGAGGGAACATAGAGTTCTTCAATAACCTCAGAACTGTTTTAGAAAAGCAGAATTTGCTGGCATCGAAGCCAGGGCACAAGCTAAGAATGAGAGGTGTAGCAAAGCCTTCTGTAGGCTAGAGAAAAGTATCACTAGGTCTAAAACGATGTATAGCTTAAAACCTAAAGGTGTTAACACCATCACAGAGATTACAAATTTACTTAGGGAGGTGGCTCAGTATACTTCTAAGACATCAAAACAAGTAACTTGAACAACAATCAGTTTTCTGAATATAAAGTTGAAACTTGTGTTTCACAGAAATTAAATCTAAACAAACTCTCAAGAAGTGAGAAAATATACTGCAACCATAACCAAACTTCCTTTACATACCTTTGAATAAGTTTAACTGGTGTTGGAAAATGAGATTGCTTCTGCTCACAGTAAAATGGAAGATGTTTATTACTCATTAATTAGCTTAAGAAATACTGGCAACTTGTAAATTAAACCATTCACAATTTAATTGAAAACAGCATGATGTGATCAGGTGATAATTTGCCAAGTTAGTTTAACTGGAATCAATCATTAAACTCATTGATCATATAGAATATGAAAATATATTACAAGATAACCAATATGGCTTACAGAAAAAGCATTCATGTCTTAGCAATCTCCAACTTATGAAATATGTAGCTAAGGATCTTGATGAAAGCGATGCAGTTTACATTACTTGCCTAAACTTTAACATAGAGCTCGGAAAAATTTGAAGATGTTGTCATTAGTGATAATTAATTGTGCGATGAGCAAAATTAACATCAAGGTCTTGTGTTGAAAATTACACAAGGAATTAAACATTTTAGAAGGAAAGCGACAGACGACTATTTGTTATTGTTTATGGATCTCAAAGGGTCATAATTTACCAGCCTTCTAAGTCCAAAAAAAAAATATTGCAATCATTTATTTAGAAATACAAGAATCATCTCTTCCAAATTTTTTTAATGTTCAAATAAATTCCTTTCTACTTTAATTGATTACCCAAGTTTTTAAAATTGTAAGATTTTTCATTTCCTTTAAAATATCATGTTGCAGTTTCAATGTATATAATCATGTTCAAGGATTTTTCTAAACATTATAAACATGAGGGAAAAACAGCAATTTCTACAGCAGATGTGTGACCAGAAAAAAATACAAGAGTCCATCAATCATGAAGGTAGTGTGCATCGCAACCACATGCAAGCATGCCCAACAAGCTTAACCAATACTGATTTCAGCTGAAGAAGCTTAATACCTATTTTCAGAGGAGAAAGAGCAAAAGTTGGACGTCTTGAAAGAATTCCAGCATCTACATCACGAACTTTCAAGTTGTCCACAGGAAGCATATATTTCTTGTCTTTTTGCTGCAAAGGAAGCATAGTTTTTACACTAGCTCCTTAGAGCCACTCTGCCAACCATTAAAAGTGGCTCAGAGTAAAGCAAAGTTAGTTAGTTTTCCAAACCACTAATTAATTCTACTGCTGGTACCTAGAAGATGGCAAGTATCCTACAATTAAATTTTGAAGTTAGCAAGCAAAAACAATCTGCATGTTAAATAAGAAAATACAGTAGAACTTCAAATATTATCCCAGAAATTGGTTCTCCAAGTGTATATTTAAAAAGTATTTTTTTAGAAACCATTGATATAAAGCACAAGCACCATGAATTAAGAAAGTGATTATTCATCACCTCATTTAGTAAACAGCAAGATGATGAAATCAATAGACCACAACCATCATATTAAATTGTGGCATGTCTCAAAACAAAAAGTATATGTACCAAATCATTGTTTTTGTATTTGGTTAACAGAGGTGTTTGATTAGTCAAGGTTTGCTTAATTGAGGTTCTACTATAATTTACAAAAGAAAAACAGTAGTAAAGATTTAGTGCTTTGGATTTTATACAGAAATTCGATGGATTTAAATTACTAGCTGCCACAAAATGGAAAGACCCACACAGACAAAAATTATACTGGTTGGCCACTTTGTTAGGACCTATAACTAATAAGTTGGGCTACTTTTTGCCTGAATAACAGCTATGACACATGGTGTAGAATCCACAACATGCTGGAAACAGTGGTTTTCAGCCTCCTCCATTCTAGAGCACACTTTTGAGCTTGCTCAGTCTTTGCAACCCACCAAACCAAAATACCATTGTAGGCTCCAGTGAGAGGGTGGAAATGTATTGTAGCTGATAGAGAATTTTAAAGTCCTTGGAAAGTGATGATAAAATAGTAATAAATTCAGGTAAAATCTTTTCTGGAGCTGTCCAAGAGTGAAAATCAGTCAACCCAAGTGAAAATGTAATACACGAATGACTTTGCAAACAGCAAATGACTCCTATGAGTCAGTCAAGATCACAGAGCAGTCAAGATTCAGTCAAAACTTTCCCCAGAGGCTATCCATGTAAGAAAGCAGATCCCCTTATTTTCATTCAATGCAAGTGAGATACTTGCACCTGCCTTGAGGAACAGAGGCTCTTAATGTTTGACATGATGTTGGAAAGAGCTACATGAAGTTTCTGATCTAAACTGTTCAGACTTAATCAGGGTCAGGCATCAGGAAGTGACATTCTGGCCACTTCCTTTACTGACTTGGATCCAATCAAAACCACTACAATAACTTTTTCATTTTGGAAATTAACCTTGCAACAAACATTGTAGCAGCCTTTTTTGCCATTGAGAACTTTCTCAGAGGCTTTTGCTCCTGCAACTGCTTGAGCTAATGTATTTTCCAGAATGGGAAGGGAGCTTAGTAGAAAATCAATGCCTTAACTTGCTTGGTACTATTGTTTTGTTTTATTTGTAGAAAGAAACTATTGAATACTTAGGTGTTTGAGATGTAGCATCTCCACACCACATTTCCTTTATTGCACTGCCTGTTCAGTGTCTTAGACTTTTTCCTTGCAGTTTTATCTGCTTGAGCACATTGAGGTGTAGACCAGCTGCTGCTGAACCTTCTCAAAACAAGAATGTCCATACTGAAATATCACATCTAACCCTTCTAGAATCACCAACTGAAAATCAAATACTATCAATTTAAACTAGACAGCTAATGGCATGGGGCACTAAACAATTGCAAACTTTTAAACGTGCATCTGTATCAGCACAACAGTACAATGTATTGGTGCTCATTACTCACATCACTTGTGACAACTGTTTGCCCACTGCACATGCATGATTGAGGGGGATAGGATAAGAACTAACAGCTGTCTTCCCTACTGCACCAAGACCAATGAAGGCAGGAGATGGAGTGGGAACTGGATAATCACTGAATGGCATGAAAGTTTATCCTAGCTTGCAAACAGTGAGGTTCTTTCCTTTCCTATAATTTCAAAAATGCTGCAGCATACTAGTTGTGAAGCAATGGGATATTGCCCCATTCAGTAATTAACATTGTACACAATCTATGGAGTGAGGTAGGCGGAAGAGTGTAATGGTGAACGTGTCGTTCCAGTTCATTCCACACATGCTTAAAAGTTTCCATCTGGATTGATAAGAAATAACGCTGAGGTAAGATCTGGCATACATGGATGTAGGTTTCCTTGCAATGAATGTCTCTGTCAGTTGGTCTTTACTATCATAACTGCCTTTCTCCTCTCTCTGTAATGTCAGCAGCCACAATTTATCCACAAAGCAGGCATATTCTTCACCTTTTGCAATTGCTGAGAAACTCAAATGATCAATGTCTTGGAACAGCCTACCAATATGAAACTGTCTTGGCCTCTGTGGAACAATGTGCAACCACTATTATGTCTCTTTCAAATTCTGTAGTCTTTTTGCCTTTTCCCGTATGTTATACTGATTGCAAATGTGCTTGTCTAAGTCATATATAGTGCTGCAGAAATTACCTGTCACAAATTATCAACCTAATTTGAATTTGTAGCTCATGTCAGACCAAAGTCTGAAAGGGGTACACAGGTCCTAGTAAAGTGGCCATCCGGTGTATATCATCAATCAATATTAATAAATGTGACAAGTTTACACCTAAGTTAACTTGAAAGGCACAGACCAGATGTAGTTATCTGATGAGCATAAATTAAAAAGATTAAGTGGCTGGTATGATACAACGGGGTGGCATGATGGTCCAGCATACCTTCTTAGCATGGTTTCTTCTCACTCTTCATCACCAGTCAATCACATAGGTTTCTTCTGGACTCTCCTGTTTCCTCCCCATCTAAAAAAATAAAGATTTCTACTAGGGACTTTCTGTGGTAGGCATATGGATAACCTCTGCACCCTTTTCTCCTCAGCTTGGTTTAAGAAACTGAAACCAGGAATTTCCACCGGTGGATGCCTCATGTGTCATCATCATCATATAGGTTCGATGAAAAAAGAATAATATCATTTAATAAACATATTCTATTTTTGGGGGGGGTCAATTTCCAGAGTAGCAATTTAGTCAAGTGTGAGGTATTTCCATCTTCATTAATTTTTTCCTATGTATAGATCGTATTTAAAACTTTTTCTGATGAAATTGAAAAATAAAGTAAGGTATCTTTTGTTTTTTAAACAAGCATGAATATAGCTACTTGTCTAGTCCAAGAAGCTTAACTTGTAATTTTAATATTTTTAGAGAAAAGGCACTAAATCTTTAGCTAAAAATATATATTATACACACACATAAGTAGAACATTTAGAAAATATTTAAAAAAGACAACCAAAATGCTAAATTTTTAGCATTAAATTTCTTTAAAAAATGAATATGAAAAAAGTTTATTTTTCCTTTTCATAGTATTACATTAAAAATAAAGAAATTAAGAAAAATACGGAATTTATAGTGATGATATTTTTCAAAATCTCAGTAAGTCATTTGTCATAAAAGATGGAATTTACTGTTTTTAACATTAATTTATCCAACATTTTATAATCACATCAGGAGAGAGTAAACATTTGGAAAAATAATCAAAAGTAAATTAAATTTTTGTAGTTTTTTCCCAAATAACATTTGAAAAATTAAACTGGTACAGTTGGTTGAATGCATGCTTGCACACACTTGTGATCCTTTAAGAAGGAAGAACAAATCTGAGGTTTAAACAAAAATGGATTTGCATACAAACAAAGATTAGTGTGTAGTTTAATAAAACCAAGAAAGCATTTTAATCAGTAATAATTCTATAAAGCTGAGTCTAGATTTTGATTATTTTAAGTCAATATTAAACAACATAAATACAAAAGAAACCAGTTATATTTGATATAAAATTAAGCATGCTAGTACTTTACTTTTGATAATAAATGAAGGAAAAGAAATTCTAAACATACTGTACAGCACAGAAGATAATTTTCTACAATCAAATTACAGCATCTGTCAATAGCTATTGTCTTCTTTCATCTCTTTCTATGTTGTAGCAAAACCCCCAAAACATAGATCAAGCATTTTCTTTAACATTAACTTGCTAGTGAATTTTATATTTAGCTTTGATTGATTTATCAAAGTTATCAAATGTTCTCCAATTTTCTAAATTGAAGCATCACATTCCCTTTATATTAAATTTTTTAATTAAAACACTGAAAACAATTTCAAACTATGAGTGCACTAAAAATGATGTACATTAGAAAAACTGCTTATTACCCTGTACGTGGAACAGTCCATAGAGGTAATGTAGTCCATGCAATCATTTTTATAGTAATAGCAGAAATGAACAAATCCATAAATTTCAAACTTTTTAATTTCACAAGCAGACCCTAAAATAAACTTCAGACTTCTCTGAAATTGTTTGCAAATGGTCTAGATTTAAATAAAATTTAAAGTTTTTTTTCTATTTAAATATGCCTAAATAGTGCAGTTAAAGAATCAACTAAAGACTGAAGATACTAAGGACAGTTGAGGTTTTTTCTTTTCCAACACTTCCTTATAAAATCATACTGTCAGCAGCTATGCAAAACATACTAAGTTAATATTCTTCTGTTTTTTTTATTTGTTTAATTAACTATATTAACTTAATTAAAAAAAAAAATTTAATTCTAAGGGAATGCCCCATTTAAATTATTCAAAATCATAAGAAATAAATTCTGGGGGAGTTGTAAGTAATAAAAATAAAATAAATAAATTTTGGTTGTTTTTTTCAAGAAATGCCAAATAGATTTATACATCATAAAAAAATAACAAATAAATATTCTTTAGTGCTTTGAAGAGAACTTTGTAACCATTTCCAAATTAACAAGATTCCAGTCCATAATGATTCATTTGAAAATACTACAGTTCAAATCTCATAACTAGGTACATGAAATTCAAGTAATAAATACAAAGTTAGTATTTTATAATCTTGATCCATCCTGATCTTGATCTTTACATGATTATGCATAAATAGGTTTTTGATAGTTAATTTCAACTTTTTCAAGTTAGGTTCCACTGATTTCTGATTTCAGCCAACTCTGCAATGAAGTTAATTAAACAGTAAATAGTAAACTCCTCACCTCTTCATCTTTGAACCATGACAACGTTTCTGCAGTGAGCACAAACCAAAATTCCTTGGAGCCTCTTTCATAAAACTGATGTTATGAAGAGTGAGCCAACCTCGTCGTATCACCTACAGAATCAAAGCAGAAACAAACATGTATATTAATAAAGTAATGCCCCTCTGCACTTTTTTGGGGGGGGGAAGTGGCACATTAATTCTGTATACATAACAATCACAAATCTGCTAAAAGTCAAGATATCAGTCTTTTACATGGACTAGCTGAACCACATCAGACTTGACCCCATCTGTACTTAGCATAGAGCAAAACCCAGCCAGACTGTCCAGGCTATAGACCAGTGGTTCCCAACCACTAAGGGGGTCGCCAAGTGTTTTATTGGGGGGGGGGGGATCGCGGAACCCTGGAACTTTCAATTTTTGTCATATGACTGAGTCAAGAAACTGTTCATGAGTATGTATTTGTTTTGTTTATATGTACCATGTTTGCCGGTTTATAAGACCCACTTTTTTCCAGAAAAAAGTATACAAAAATTATCCTGCATCCAATACACCGGTATCACCGATGGGCGGCTGAGCGCCGAAGGTGTAAAGCTTGTCTCCCATGGCAGGCACTCCCGGTTGCATCACAGGCCTCTGCAGCGACACACTTGCATCACACACACCCCCAACGGCTTCTTGTCGCTCTGCCACCCTCATAGAAACACGGACAATACACGCTGGTGACAAAGGCCGAAGCTTGAACTTTTACCACAGTATGGCTGACACAATCGAGCCATGCTCCCCTTGGATAACAACATTGGAGCCTGCAGCTAAGAGACTCAGACCACGACTCCTGGAGCAGAGCATGCTACAAGGACTGGGCTGTGACTTCAGTCGGACGCACACTAGCCAGCTCTGTTTTAGGCAAACTTGGGCACCAAACTGTCAATATATTCAAATAAAACTCTTATTTATGTGATTTTTTTTTTCAATTATGGAAGTGTAGCAGGGGGTCGCATGTCTTTTGAATATTAGAAAAAGGTCCACAAGTCCAAAAAGGTTGGGAACCACTGCTATAGACTTAAGTCAGAATAGTGTGTAAAGGCTCTTCCTGCAGAGATTTAAGAGAGGCTCAGTTGCTACCAGATGGAATCACACTGATAGTCAAGTTATTCCATTCTCTTTGTAGTAAGTATGCATAATACAATTTCAAATCCTTTTGGCTGCCAGCATGTACATAGTAAAAAAAAAAAAGTGCCAAACATTTGAAGCTAAATGTTATGCATATTCCAGGAAAGAGTAAGATAATAAATAATATTTCAAAATTTTCTTCTTCAAATATTGGTAGCCAGACTTTATGCTGATGGATTTATGCCAACAAACAGATAAAATGGACAGAAAATAATATTTTACACGTTTTCTTGAGTGAAATATTTTTATTGAATATTTTAAATATGTTATTTTTTTTTTTAACATTTCAACTTCCCATTTTATTATCATTCATACAAACACATTGAAGACTAAATACAGGCGGTCCCGGCTATACATCTGCTAAAAATAACAATAGCCCATCATTGAAGCATAAAACTGACAGGACACATGTCAACGTGCTGATATGATAGTATCGTGACACCTTCATGATGCAATCAAGCTAATGTAATAATGACATCACCTATCTTGCCACTATTAATAGACAGTTTGTCTGTCCGAGTTATCTTAACCACTGCTTGCTAGCTCACATATAAATTTCTGTGTCTGGAGTCCACTCACTTTCCAAGCGGGTTGGCACAACATAACAAAAGCATGGAGTTTGTTGAGACCAAAAAAGGTGGCAGGAAGCTTTCCTCAAAGGCTATGCCTATGTTATTGACAGAGAAAGAGACGGACAAATTTAATGGAGATGTGAAAAGCAGAAAGACTGCAGTGGGAGGCTGAAGGCAATTAATGTCGTTATCCAGGGTACTCCATAAGAACACACATCCACCAGATGCAGCTTGCATTTATGCTCTAAAATCTGTACACGAAATGAAACAACAAGCTGGAGAATCTGAGGAAGCTACTAGTAGCACCATACATAATTGTACAGCAAATTACCCTCTGAGCACAGTTGGCTCATTGCCTAAAAAGGAAACATTGGCACAAATGATTAGACGGAAAAGGATAACCCCTGATAGTAACAATATAAGCGAAGACCTAAAACTCACGACCAGAGGGGAATCATTTTTGGCATTTGAAAAAGACAAAGTAGTCATACTAACAGACCTCTTGTCCACCAAGCCATAATTGGTTTTGTGATGGCACATTTAACAGCGCACCTTTAGGAACCCAAATGTACACTGTCCATGTCATTATTTATGAAACCTACAACCTGCCCTTGGTGCATTGTGTAACAAACAAGAAAAAAAAAGACACACATAATGTCATATTCAGTTACATGAAGAACGTTAGAAACATGAATCAATTACAATTGACTCTGATCAAGCAGTACTAAACAGCATCAGAAAGCATTTTCCAGCCACCACAGTTTTTGTAGGCTTTTCCCACTTCGTTCAAAGTTTGTGGTGCATATTTAGGCTTTTGGACTGCAAGCGTCGTATGTGGAACCGGAAAAATGCTCTTCTGATTAAAAGTATGCATTTGTTCCACCAAATGATGTCATTGACACATTTAATGCTCTGATGGCCTCTCTCAATAACAAAACAGGTGAAAGAATAGCAGACTTTTTGGCCTATATTGAGAGCACTTCGCTTAATATTGTTACTCGAGGGAGACGAAAGCGACCAGTTTCATATTGAAATGTGAAACGTCAACAGCAGAGTTCAAGACAATCTGCTCTGAACCAATAATTCTCTGGAGGGCTCACACCAAGCTTTCGACCAACGAATGGAGATCACACACCCATCAATTTGTAGGTTCAACGCTAAACTAAGGAGAGAACAAGCCAGTAATGGAATTTTTTACCAAGTAGGTTGCAATGGCATTGAATACAGAGCCACAAAACAAAAGGTACAACATCATTAATAACCACCTGAAGACACTAGTTGTCAACTATACCAATGAAGACAGACTTGCATATCTGAGGGAGATTGCTCAAAATTTGTGACTGGTATGATTTTAATTCTCTATGATTCACTGCAATAAATTTCAATCATTAATTTAATACATTTCTATGGTCATTTCAGAACATTTGTGTTGATATGTTTTATGTTGTGTTTGTAATAAATTATTTATGTATTTTTACATTCTATTTTTTATTATCATCTATTGTCAGTTTAACGTCCAGCGGCATATCATCTGCACACGCAAATATCATATTAACACAAAACTTAAATGTGTAATTAATAAATATACTATAATACAAGAGAAAATTAATTTGTTACATTTTAATTCTCTTTATAGAAATCTAATATAAAAAAATGAATAAATATTCTTTATTAATGTAGTGTAAAAAATCTATTTTTAAGTTTACAGAATTCTTGAATTTTATGAGTTCTGCGACACTTTAACTAGAAGAACAATACTGAAATCTATTAACAAACAGGCTAAACTTGCTCTGTTATAACCAATATATAATTTTGTGATAGCTTATCAATCTAAAATATTTCAAAAGAATTTCAACAAATTTAAACTTTCAACACTATTTTAAACCTGTATTGGCAATGTCAGCTTTGTGTATGTTAAACGTGCTACATGGATTCTAATATCACTTTTTTGTATAATTCAAAGTAGTTCAACAGCTCAAGATGAAAATCTCTAAGTACATATATAATTAATTTTAGCAGTAAATCATAAGATAGTAGTAATTTGTTAAAACTGTGGACTTCAGTGGTCCTTTATATTATATAACATATTCACCAATTTGGATATTAATATTCAACAGAAAATTACCTGATTTCCAAGTTTCTGTTTAGTTGTGCTTTCTGATTTCTGTTGAGCACTGCAAGAAGAGATTTATTTAAATTTTTAAAAAAGGCAAGTTATTTTTTTAAACTAACATTCTAATGAAAACTTATGAATTGAGCCATTGTTTCATACATATATTTATGCATTGATTCTTTTTCAACATGAAGTTTTATATAATTTTACTGAATAATTCATCATGTCACTGGAAAAAATGTTGAGAAAACAGAAATACAGACCCGATAAAAATATTTTTGTTTCTCTTATACATAACTACAATAGATGTTATTGCTTTTAATACATCTGTTAACAGATAGTAATGATGTTCTTCCATAGTCTCTGTGCTGGACAACAATGACTGACTGACCTAAGCAATGAGACAACTTTTAAGACTCCATTCACACTCTTAATATTTATGAAAATAAGACTTCTATGCAGAAAAAAATATAAATATGGAAGTCCACATTAATGAAAGAAACTTTGCCAATAAAAAGCAAGTGGCAAAGTTATTTTTCTTTCACAAAAATTGTAGAATTTGTAATATTTTACTGAGTAATGTAGCGAAGGTTAAGTGCATAAATATAGTTTTTGTTATTGTTTTATAAAACACCATTGGCTACATGTAGAATATCACAGTTGTACAAGATAAGAATTTTATCCAGTAGCTGGAATACTGCTAACCAACTTACAACTATCTTCTGTCATTCCTGTTATGAAAACACTGCTAGTCATTTAGTTGGCTCATGCATTTATAATTAGGTGAAAAATATCAATATCATCTCAGTTAACTTTCGATGATTCTACACTAATAAAAAAAGAAATGCAAGGATTGGTACATACTTGGCAAACCCAATAAAATCTTCATGATTTGTATTAATGTAAGCCAACTGAATATCGACCAATTTTAATAATTGATCTTTTGTTTTCTGGTACCGTTCCCTGATGTAACTGTTCACTACTCTGTCCGTCTCCTCTCTGAGTAAAGGGTACCGAGACATCTGTCAAAAAAAAAAAAAAGAAAAATGCAAGAACATGAGTAAAAACTGATTTTAATCCAGTGCAAGGTTAAATTTATTTATAACTATCAAAAAATAATAAAAAGCTAACAATTTATTTTTCTTTACAGTTTCCCCTGGTATTCGCGGTGGTTACATTCCTAGAGCACCCGCGAAAAGTGAAAAACCGCGAATATTGGAAGTGGTCCATAAAAATGCCTATAAATATCAAAATATAACGTAAAATATAATTAAAAATATATAAGTAAATATATAATAATAATTTAATAAAAAATACAACACTCAGCGAAACACTCGAGATAGCTACACACAGTAAACTGGGATGATGCTGGGCTGCATCTGCCTGAGACAGCGCCTCGTGGGCAGCAGCCAATCAGCAGCGAGGAGAAATGAATAACGCTGTCGGATTGGCTACTTTCAAACCTCCAGCCAATAGCGTTAATTTTATATTGATATTTTGCTGAATTTACGTTTGTATTTATATTACAAAATTAGTAAATTATATTGTTGTTAATAATTTAGCGTTAAAAAGCATGAAAAAATATATATTGCCACGAAAAAAGTCATAAAAAAATCGCAGAAGATATTTGCGATTCCATGAATATGCGGGGTTTCCACGAACAATTATTAGTTAGGTTCTAAGGAAAATTCCGCGAATAACCATGGCCGCGAATGCCGAACCACAATTATGCGGGGAGGGGGGGGGGGGGCGACTGTATATTGTAAATAAAGTTTGAGGATGCCAACTAAAAATTACATTTGTATCAGATGCATACATCTGAAAAAAAAAATTACCTGTATAATTTTTAATAAAGGATTCATTAAATCCTCTTACTTTCACAAGCTAACCAACCACATGAAATTTTTTGCTTGTTATATAAATACCTAGTCATTTAAAAAAAATTTACATTTAATCCAGATTCCATGATAGAAACAAATTATTTCAAAATGAACCATTACCACTATCATTATCCAAAGCGACTTTAAAAAAAATTTAAGTGTAATACGGACTATAAAGACAATGGAAAAATTAAAAATTTTTAGCACTGCTCGTCTTCAATCAAAAATGCATGAAATTTCACCTCAGACAAAACACTAAAAATGTAATTTTTTTTTTTTTTTAATTGGTGCAAAATTAAACTATACTGAGTTGTACAAGATAATAGTATCTTACAAAAGAAAATATGCTACCAATTTTAGTTATTTCTGATTGTAATAAAACAATATTTTGTCATTGTGATTATTATATCTTGGAATAAATTTAGATGCTTTTATATGCTATCAAATTCTAATTAAGGAAATGGCAATATGTTAGTTAGATATTAATTCTCTTACCTTTAATGAACAGTTTCTAACTACATTGGTCAGTTCTGTCACAACCATATCTGCACACTTCAGTGATGGTTCTTTTAGTTTCATTATTTGTTTCTTTACAATTGTTTCAAATGCCATATCAGGAGTAAATAAACCAGTTCTTCAAATAAAAAAAAAAAAAACAATAATCATTTCTCATCTTATCACTCACTCACAAATTTTCATAAGTATTTATTAATTTTTTTTTACCAATATAAAAATTGAACTCATTGGAAAAAGAAACAAAATCACTCAACATTTTAGAAAGGAAACAGGCCTCTTAAAGACTATCAGAATCAAGCATAATGCTTGTGGCTTATATCAAAGCTATTACTATGGATGTTCAAATGAAATGGAGAATATAATTATGGCAATTCTATTCCAGCTGGGTTTCATTTGAACATCCCTTAACACTTATTCAAAACTGATGTGGCAAACACAAACAAAGCTATAACAGTTTAACAACAGAAACAATAGATACCATTTACCAGTCACTGCATGTGTCTAGGTGCTGATAAAGTTTGAAAACTATGTAATGAATCAGCTGCAGAAAAACAAACTTATTACATTTACTTTTTGGTATTTCTTGTTTTGTAAGAGGTTAATTTATTCATTAGTTATTTTAATTTGATTTTTCAAAATGAATAATAGCTAATTGGCTATTTACTTACCTAATACCATGAATATTCCTAATAGCATAACTAATGTCTCGTCGTAATTCTTTCTCATCAAATTCCATCTAAAAAAAAAATTGCAGCATTTAGTGACAATACATTTTAGGTTTAACAAAGGACATCAAGGTTGTTTACATACTTAATTAAGTACCTAAAGTCACTAGCTCAAAAATGTTTTTAAAATAAGATCCATAAAATAAATATCTAACATATTTAATGAGTAAAATCTCACCATAAAACTTACCTTAACAAGTTCAAAAGGAAACCTTTCATGGAATATTCTGTTAATCTTTGCTCCACCAGAGAGTTCAAAGGTGTTAATTTCAGAACCTGTTCCTTCAATGTTTTTTTCAAAATCAACTCCAAACTGTTGTACCATTCTAAAAAATAAAATAAACTTGCAACTTTTCAAATCTTTCATGTGTCTTGTAATATGGTATAGAAAAAATATATCACTCACTCAGTTATTAAAAAAAAAAAAAGAAAACACCACTTAAGAACCATGTATTACATCTCATTCAGTATTAGGAAATGTGTTAGATATTTCCTGGCTGCTGGTTAATGTATACAATATAAACAACTGAAATAGTATGATGCAACAGTATATATTCCTGTGAATATAAACAAAATGCATGCAGTTACACAGATTCTTGAATAACTTTATTTGCATCAAAATGAATATTGAGCCAGAGATCTCCATTTAATTTTTTTTTGTCAGAGTAAGTCTAAATTTATGTAGCTGTTCTGCATGAAATTGAAACTTATGCAATTATTAAATTTATGACATCAGTCCAGAAAAATGTGTGAAAGTTCACAATTGTCCTACAGTTTTATAAGAGGCAAGAACTTTGAATTACATAGCCATTAATATTAACAACATTAGTGAAGAACATTCTGAGTTTTTTTGAGGTAATTTATGTCTGCTGAGATCACAAGGAAAATAAAATGGTGTTGTTGGAATTCAATGCTGCTCAAAACAGAGGTTGTAGCAGTTTTAGAATGTCAAGAAATAGTATATCAACATCTTCTAAAAATGAATTCTGGTCTTTCACTAAATTTGTTAGTTATTTTTGCACTGTGACAGATTTTAATTTCTACTTTCCTAGTTTCATCTTTAGTGTTAGAGATAACTCCAACATATTTTTCATGTAGATAAGGATTGATTTAAAAATTCACAAGAATATAATAACCAAATTTTAGATGTGAAAATTCTAGTTCATGTAAAGTAAAACTATTGATTTTTTCATCTGAAAAATTATCATTCAAAGGGCCTTGACTGGATGCTTCCCCTTGTGTACACATTGATTTTTCTTCCTTCATTCTATTTCCTCTCATACAGGTGTCCATCAAGAAACACATACATTCATTTTTATGTCCACCTTTCTTAATTTTCCAAGATCCATCTTTGGAATATGGTGACATTTCTTCTGATGATACACGATTCACAGAAGCAGCAATAGCAGCAATAACAGATAACAGTCTGACTATCAATCACATGAAAATGTCTGTGATACTTCATCTCCTAAGATAGTTGTTGCTTGTGAATCCATTGCAGAAGTCTGATGTTTGTTGTTGCAACTGTCCAGCAACTAATGTCTCTGAAAATTGTGGTTCAGACTTGAAACTGTCATTCTCTATCTCTAAAACAAGCAGCATCTTCTGAAGGAAGAACTGTGACTTAGGAAGGCAGAAGTCAATATCTGTAAACACATTATGATTGAATAGATAAATTCCACATATCTTTAATCCAGATATGGTGTTGGAGCTTATGAGTAGCATTAGTGGAAAATGGCAGAAATATCATAGATAGTTTGTCTTTTCTCAATCATTTTTCATCCAAACATCATGGTTTCTTTAGAGAGCCATATATACCAATGTCAAGTGGATGCAACTTTTGAGATGTGTGGAGAAAAAATAACATGATAATGCCATTATTTCTAGGTGTAGTGAAATATAACTAATGACTATCAAGTATTAACCAGATAAAAGCTTTTCTGAATGTTCAAGGGAAAAACCTGAGATGAATCAAATAGAGGAAGAAATCCTTGTTCATCCACCCTGACTTGTGCACTCCACTGGATAAAGTGATCATACAAGTTCACCCATGAGAAACGAACAGATGTGCAATACTATTTCTCATAGCATTGCAGGTGCATAGAACAGTGACTTATTCTCCCCATTCAGCAGAAGTCACTCCACCAACTTGCTTTGCATTTTTTGCAGCAACAACTTTAAAAGATTTTTGATTGATGCTGATACCTGTTTCATTACAAATGCAAGTCTTTTGAACCAAATTCATGCTTCTCCTATACTCTACCCAAGTTGTCAAAGAGCATATTTACATTATATTTATTGAAGTCTGTGGCCCTGTACAATGAGGTAGATTCTGGAGTTCTAATTGACAGAATTTTGTGTTTTTTTTAAAAAATTCAATGAACCAGTCAGCACTAGTCTTCTCATTTTCACACCATACCATTGGCATATCCTTTGGTGACAATCCATGACAAATTTCAGAAGAATGTTTTATAAATTCAACAAGATCTGCTGCTTCCATTTCTGAAAATGTCATCTTGCATTTTGAACAGCAGCAGAGGTGTCCTGGATTTTCTTCCTTACATTTTCTGATGTTTTTGCAAATACTTGACAGAGTACAGTAGTGTATATTGTCACACTGTAGACAAAGACTACAAGTATGGCCTGGTCAATGACTTAAATTGCAAGTCTTTCCACAATCAGATTACCTTTTATGTCACATCAAAAATTGAAAAAAGACTGCTTAAAGATAAATATAAGAATGTAAGGCACCTATGCCAATGGTAAAAAAATGTATAACTGTATTATTTTGATCATTGTTTGTTAATAATTTTAAAAAACCAAGAAATTAGAAGATATTCTGGTTGAAAGTATCTTAACTCTGTATATTAACCCAATATCACAATTTCTGTTTTTCTCAGTAAAGGTATAGACAAAAGGTTAAATTTAAAATCTGAAACATTAAAATGTATCCAAACTGGAAAAATTAGTGATAAAACACTGCAGTGATTAACTCCATTATGCTCCAATTTACCCTGTTCAGGGTGTTGCAGTGTAGCCCTATAGGACTCCAATGGATTGCCATTTTTATACAGCTTAAGCAGTTTCAACTTTTAATCAGTCTTTATACAAGTTAACTTTAGCAATATCCATACACTTACAAAGGTGAAATATAATGCAACAGCATTTACTATAATAACACAAAGAATATCAAACCACAAAAATTACTTACACTGTGGAAAAGAAAAAAACATTTTTCCTGGTAAATTTGAAAATGTCACAGCAAGCAGCCACCATGTTTTTGTTGTATTTTTTTTGTATCATCCACTATATTAACACCATGTGGCACACTGATGATAGAATAATACACCAGTGTTGCAATTTTCTCTGGTATCTTCTACAGTGTTAGTGTTTTTGTCTACTGAAAGGTGGCATATGGATGTAAAAAGAAATTCCTCAATCAGTTATATTTTGGGTTAATGAATCATTGTCAACTTGTTGAAAATGGTTTGTGTTTATTAATGTTAAGCTTTTAATTAAATGTTCTAGCAGGTTAGAAAGTTCAAAATAAAAAAAAAAAGGTATTCAGTGTGCTTCTGAAGATGCATTTTTAGCGTGCAACATTGAAGGTTGGGGTTGGTGCACACACACACACAAAAATTAATATTAACACAGCAGGAATACTATAGAAGCTCCAACAGATGCTTTTCTTTCATATAGTTGATCTCAAACCAATTGAGTAAAGTAAAACTTTCAAAATACATAAATAAAACAATCATCTACCTGCTGTATAAAGCATTCACAAGCCTTGGTCTTTACTTCAATAGAAATATTCTAGTGCAAGCTTGTAGCATGTGTATGTTGGCACACTCACTATTTTATTTTTATATAGGCCTATAGACTAGCAATTTAAATTTTAACTGATTTAAACTTTGCAAAAAAAATTGTCAAAATACAAATACTCCTACTGAAGCACTAAACAATATAATTGCTCTGATAATTAACTTTCTCAATGTTCACTATTACTATTTAACTTTAAAATGTTGACATACTTATAAAAAACAAACATTACTAGCTGGATAATGTCAGACAGTAAGTGAAACAGAAAAAAAAAGAAGTTTAATAGCAATCAAGACAAAAATATAAGAAAACACACTATTTCTGCTAAAAATTACTTTATCAATTTCAATAATTTCTCACTCCTAGTAGTATAATTTATTTTTTAGCTATTTCAGTTTGAAATCATTTAATAGACAAAGGGAGATAACTCAACGGAACTATATACATTTGCGAATTATTAGACTGTTTATTTGCTAGTTAGCATATTTTTAAAAAATCATTCTTCGAATATATATATTTCAGTCTATAAATATTTGTAATAAAGCTTTTAAGGTTAAATCAATTTAACATTTCAAAAAATCTAAAAGCAGTAGTTTGTTTCAATAGTTGTTAAGGCATTAAAACCTCTGTCGTGCGTAATTGAGTTCACAGAAACATTACTTTCATAATAAAATCTTACACAAAAATTCATATTTTAATACAATTTCATTTAAAAATAAAAAATAGAATTCTTTCTTACTACAATACTCCAGAAACTTTTAATACAAGAATAAAAGTAGATTAAAGCAAAAAATTAGCCTAATATATATTTTTTTAAATTGTAGTTATAACAAGCCTTGATAAAATGTCAAATTTTCCAAAAGCCAAAAAAAAAGGAAAAGAAAATGGTGCAAACCAAATTAACTTATCCATTCCACATATTGGTGGTGTCTTGTTTCACTATCACACAGTGAATTAAAAGATTGATTATACTTGTTTTCTAAATACAAGCATGTTTAGCAAAAGTTACAAGCAGTTAATTCATGAGTTCACATTCCTCTTGATCATTTGGTGATGACTAATATTGAGATTAAACAAGATAAAGACTAAATGACTTCTGATGAAATTTGCTTATTAAGTTTATTACAGGATTTTATTTCTCTTTTCAGATAAATTTTAAAAAATTATTGTAGCTGGAATTAAGCAGTATATCAGACTGGTGGTGAAATTAAAGAGAAAATAGTAATAAACATGCATAAAACAATCATCATAATATTAAAGAGACTACTGATGATTTTGTAGCAAAATAGGTTTTTTTTTTTTTTAACAAACAGAGCCAAGTGTTTCAGGAAAAGGGAGATGTAAAGAGACTACTTGTTATAAGAGTGCACTTACTGGAGCATAGCTTTTGTCTTTCTGGATGGATCATCTGGTCTGAAGTTCTTGAATTCCTCTACTTCCTTCTCCATTGACAACATCTGAGACTGAAGTTTGTTTCGAAGAGCAGGTAATGTGTCTCTTATGTGGTTGGTTAGTTGTTGGTTGAGGACGCGCTGTAAGTATGGAGTCCCCATTCTGTCTGCCATATGTCTAAAGAAATAAACCAACTATAATTTTCTAAACTTTATTAAACCCAGATTTGTAAATCAACACAATCCTATGATGATGCATAAAATACAAATGTACAAAACCATGTTAAAAACCATTAGTGAAAATAATTTAAAAAATTTGGTACAACTTTAATCATAGCCTGACGAGCATGCAAATTGTAAAAATTTTCTTAGTTTGTTTTTCTCTTTAAAAGGTATTGCTACCATTTCTTTTATTTTCTTTTTAAATGATTTTCTCACTTGTTTGATAACATGATAGTCTGCATGTGTACTTTTGTATGACTACTACCAGTCAATTTTTTTTAAAAGTCATTATATCAGAACTCCATGGCATGTTAGGTCTTACCTACTTTTTCTTTTCTTTTATGTCCAACTTTTCTACATTTATAACAAATAAAATTAAGATACCAGACAAAAACTAGCACATTATCAGACAAGTTCTGGCTACCAGTTTTCTCTGAAGACAAACCTGCAAAATAACACACTAAACACTTATGCAGATAGTTTTAGTAATTCATTTGTTTTACTTTCTTAAAAGTCGTAGCTTATTTGTCAGTGCTTTTCAAAGAAACAGGATTTTCTCTAAAATTAATTTCTTACTCATAGCTGTCCAGCAATGTTTATTTTACTAGACTCCCTGCAAATGCTCGCCTGTAACAGAACACAGGCCTTCTATGGAACTCACTCACTGGAACTTTTCTCTATTACATCTGTGAAAACCCCCCCAAGTATTTAAGTGACATTTTTTCCAAAAGATAAGCACCATGTAAAATCTCCGAAGTTTACTTTACTTTAGTTTTATTACCAAGTTTACAAAAAAAAAAGTAAAGTCATAAATTATTTTTCCATTCTAAACATTAAAATACTGATTGTACCAAGAAAATGAGTTTAAAAAAAAGGCTTTATCACTAATAAGAATATGGTCTGGCAGAGTTTTACCTGTATGAAGGATGGCTTAGAAAAAATTTTCTCTCTGAGGCCAGAGCTGCTTTGATATCTTTTCGTCCATCAATGTCTTTCTGGCTTCTATTTACAACACCAATGTACCCTATTGAAAAAAATAAATGACAAACCAGTTAATTCTCTGCCAAAAACAATTACCACCAATTATTCAAACTAATATATCATTTATTTTTCTTATACATAATAAACAATATAAGAATATTGTACAAGACTTCTTGTATGACTACTTAGTTGCCTTTGTCATTATAGGCATTGTATGTAACCCTGACCCATGTTCATGTGGCAAGTCTATTGCTTCAAGTGCTGCATGTGACTATTTCTGGATTGGATTTATCCACAAAAGTTGCATTGCTGTGAGGTAATTCCAATTTACATAATGGTTGTCCAAATTTTTGTATAATGAAGTTACTGAACATTGGGTATGGCACTTCGATGACGACTTACCAATGAATAGCAATACCTAGCCATAGCTATGCTACAGACTGGAAGATGGCATTCAGCTGTAGACACTAAACTTGATGTAACAAAAAGGTAGAGACACTCTGGTTCAGTTCACAAAAGACCTGGCAGGAAGCACCATAACAGTACTCATCATCATGATAACTACTAGCTCAAGGCAATTACGTAATGTTGGCACACTCAACCCAGAATGAATATCAACAAGTACATAGGGCCTGAGCTACACTACTAATCTACATACTAGACAATAATATTTTATGCACCCCATGAAGTCAACACACCGTAGGACAAGATTGGAGTAGCCTAGAACTCATTTGCACTAGATTTTGCAGCCAGGTCTCTTCTCTGGTGAAAGTAAATTTAACTTTCACCTTACTGAATGATGGTCATTTGTGCGTTTGGCATAAGTCAAACAAACATTACACTGACTGTAATGTGCTAAAGAGAAATGTTTGGGTGGTGATGTTTTATTCTGGGTTGCTGTGTCACATGACAAAAAAAAGTGAACTAATTATTTCTAATGCAACTGTTATAGGTCAGCGCTATCTGGATAGTCATTAGACCTGTTGATATACCATTTGTATGAAGTCACAGTAATCAATTCATTTTTATGGGTGGTAATACCCATAATGCAAGAATAGTCAAACCACCTTCAAGCATAAAACATCCAGTCTTTGATAGCCTGCTCATTCCCCTGATTAAACCCCATAAAATATCTGTCATTAGCTCTTTAGGAACACTGGACAAATGACAACATGCTCCTAGGAACATTCTGGAACATTGTTTTGACAGAAGATTTGGAGCCACATGGCTGCATCAGATGTCTGGTGAACAGTATAGATGCAGGTGCAATGCTGTAGTGTCAGAGGCAACCTTACATGCTAAAGTTCATGTGACTTTAGTGTTTAGTTTTGACTGCTCATTTACATTATGATGTCACTAGATGCATCAGATAATGCCCAGATATTGTGCAAAATAAACTGTCAAAATCCCTATACTGTTTTGATCAGTGTATAAATAATTAAAAAAATAATTAAATTGAATTGTAATCATTTAAAATCACTCATATGTATATCAGAATGTCAAATTACCACAAACTTTGATTTGTTAGTTAAAAGTCTGGTCTAATTTTTCAATCTTTTCAAGACTACAGCCTGTGACAAGGTTGCTGGAAGTCCAGTGCTACTAACTCCAGAAGAAATGAACAAAATCAACATCAGCATTCAGAAGATTAGGAAATCATCTCAAATTAACCTCTTCTTAAGGGAAGTGTCCTGTTTTCCAAAATGTCTCTGGCATCAGTGCCATCATCCATCAAGTCCAACTTGGTGATAACACCTATTGTTCTCACACCTAAGAATACAAAAATATTTTTGCAATAAAGAGAAACAGGCATGTACTTATAGCAAATATCATTATACAAAAGATGTGCATAAATTGATAATACTAAATTTCTGTAACATTGGTTAATAAGTTGCAAAAATTATAATGCTGATCATACTAAAATCAACATTTTCTGAAAAGAACAAACCAGAAGTATTTTTGATAAATTTTTCATTAATCTTCAAAATACAGGTCAAGAATACCTTATTCAAAATTCTGAAAACCGAAAAGCTCCAAGCGCCTTCAGTGGAAAATTCCAGAAGGATCCTGGGCAACGCACAGGTCCTGACACACTTGACATACACGCATTACCAACCATAATTTTCGTGCTTTGTGTTGGTGTGAATATACTTTGAAAGGCCTGCAAATACCCCTACGGTACCAGTAGACCTACCGTAGTGATAGCTTACCTTTCTGATGGTTAAATGTACATTCTCTTTCTTATGGTTTCATGCACAAAATAATTTTAAAATATTGCATAAAACTACCTGAAGGCTCTATGTATCCATATGCAGTTATAATGTTGTAAATGAACTTATGCCCACTCCCCAGTGGGTTAGCTACCAAATTATGCCAGTATATCTATATTCCAAAATCTGAAACACATTCGGCCCCAATGATTTTGGATAAGGGATTCTCAAACCTGTATGAATAAAATGAGTGGGAGGAAGGTGGTCAGACATAAATGTGCCAATGACTCAGTAATATGAAAATTAAAAACAAAAATCTCCACTAGATTTTGCCCTTAACCATACTAAATAAGCTTGGAACATCACTTAATCTTCAATACTTCAAACTGTAGCTTAAACATTTTTCTTTTAACCATTGATTTTGTTAACAAATACAAAAATTTTTTCAAGCACCATTTATTTACCTATTATGTATAATATTAGCAGTAATATTTCTAGAGAGTTTTAATAAAACATTCAGCTTGTCTAAAATCCCACCTGGCAGTCTGTGAGGTGGCACGAAAACTTAATCTCACAGAGCAAAACTTTCTCCAATTTCAATTAACATTTGAATTAAAACTCAAGGAAAGCCTTTTTCTCTACTGATAACAAACAGAATGAGAAAGGCTAATGTAAATGAGTCATGTAATTCAAACAAAACCAGGTAGAGAAATTAGACTTACTTTAAAATTAAGCTAGAAAATATTTAACAAACCTTGTTGGTCCACTTCCTTGGCTATTTTAAGAGCATCAGAGTTGGCCAAGTCACTATTAGCTGGAGACACTGCCAGAATGAGACAGTTTTCTTTACTAATGAACTCCAACAACATGCCCCTAATCTGTATCTCAATATCTTGTGGCTGGTCCCCTACTGGTACTTTGGTCATACCCGGCAAGTCAATCAAAGTCAAGTTGAGCACTAAATATTAAGATAAAAAGTAATAACTTCAAAAAGATATAAAAGTAACTTGTATTAACTGCTAACCTGCTGTTTTTCTTCTCAAAATTCTATTAGTTTCCTTACACCCTTCAAAACTCTATTAGTATTGCATCAATGTAAGGCTTGAAACATTTATCAGGTCAGGACCATAAATTTGACAAATCAAGAAAAGTAACCTATCCTAAATGATTCTTATTATATAGAGTTAACTGTAGTCCAAAACTTTTATAAACTACCTGCCTTTATTGTGATCTGAATAATTGCTAATTAAAATACTTTAATTGTTACTACCCATAAGCCAGAGGCTATACTTGTAGAAATCTATAAACATACATTTTTTGCTGTTATTTCTTTTTAAAAACAAAATTCTTTTACTGACATTTTTTTAAAATTAAAAACAAAACACATTCTTAATCACTGCTAAGAATGCTTCCCTTTAAAACAATTTCCGAATCTTTTGCTATACATCCTTTTAATGCAGTTTTCTAAATTAGAAAGTATATCTTGAAATAGCAAAATTATATATCAAATGTAAAATAAGTTACAGTATCTAAAAAAAAATTTAAAAAAATGCAGATTTACTGACATTATCTAGACAATAACTTACCATGAGGAGAATAAACACGAAGATTAATTGGAATGTTGCTGATGTCTTTGTTGCTTCCTGTAACTCGTTCTGTTTCATCTTCAATTTCTTTCCGCACTTGATCAAAATCTACAAACTTCTTTCCTTTGCAATGCAAGAACTCCGCATGTTCTTTAATTAAAAAGTAGTCAGTACAACATAAGTAAACAATAAAAATTGATACAGTCCCACAATCACACATTTTTGGGGTTTATTTTGATTTGAATTTTTAAAAAGTCTAACTGTTTGTGAAACACCAAGAATGTGCATTTAGTGTGAAACTATTTCTAGAGCTCCACACCAAACAAAAAGCAGAAAGACCATCAGCATCTGATCAACCTTAAATGCTGCTGTCTGTATCCATTGTAGGGCTTGAAAACACTCCATTTACATAAGATTAGTAGTATGCTATATTGACTCCAGGCACCTGTCTAACCAACATATCTACCACAGTTCAATAGCATACAAAGTGAATATGTAATGTCACATGATAGTTTCACCTCTCAACACACAATAGTATTTCACCTGGATTCGGTGCTTTGCTTGCCTGCCAGTTGTGCAAAATAAAGGATCACAAAGTGTTTCTTTTTCAATTTAAAGGTTACATCAAGGAACATGTAAACACACTTCACTTAACAGATTCGATATACAAATATAAATTTCTTTGGCTTGTATATAAAGTACTGAAGAAGCTCAAAGAAATTTATATTTGTATATCGAATCTGTTAAGGAGTTTTGCAACCCACTGAGTATAAAAAGCACACAATCCATCACCTCATAACTTAAATATGAATCCACAACTTTGTAATCAAAGAGTCATACTATAATACAAGACAGCGGCAATCTCTCTAAAATGCTGTTGTCCCAAACTAAAATTGGATACAGGTAGACTCGCATGAAATTAGCAAGTTGATTCTTACCTGTCTTTGAATTAATGAGCTGAAGTACCAATGGACGTCTAGTGACAATTCCTGAACCTCTAGGCAAAAAGTCTCTGAAGAAAAAAATATACATGTTTTTACACCCAATCTGTGAAATTGCCCATTTCATGAATTGGGCATTTTACCTGCACAATTCATAAAATGGGAAAAACTGCAGGTCAGCCTTTGCCTATTTCATGAAATGGGCAATGCTGTACATGAAAGGTGAAAAATTTCATCCTTGCAAACAACATATCATGTGGTCTACACTGAGATGAACCAATAATTAGTTAACATTTGACAGTTTATGACACCTTAGCAGATTCTGTACAAATAGAAGATATTATATCCTCCTATCAGTTCCTGCAGAGTTCTCCTTACAAACAGCATTTTATTGATGTCCTCAGGGTGGGCAAATCTGACAAAAGACTTCCAAGGAAAGATTACCACATTCTGAAGAAATCCTTTGGTAGTGTTGGTAAGGTAGTCAAGAACAATGACAAGTATATGGTAACCAGAGGGTGTGTTTAATATCATCCAAATGAGATTAATCATGGAGGAGAAAAGACTACTTGCAAAAAGATTCAGGATCAGTAAGCCAACATCTCACAGGCCCTTGTCCAAGAGTACATCTCTCATGTGAAAGGCGTGCTGAGAAGAGATCCCGACAAGATAAAAAAAAAAAAGCATCTTGAGTAGTCATCAGACTTATTACTGTGAAGGACCTCAATGAGCATGGCAAGGTGGATATGTAGACTATAAAAGATAGCAGTTATCAATTATTTATCCTACAATGAATGAGTTACCTGACAAAGTTCCATATGATTTTCCCAATTCAAAACAACAGAGAAGGCTTATTAACTGTTACTAATCTTTCTGGACTTTGGTGCACAACATATTCTAGAGTCTATCAATGAACATAAGTTTACAGACTGGGTTACTGAGAAACTGATTATTTGCTGATCAGAGTTGGTTCTTATGAATGAACAATCACGTTATTCTCAAAACCAGGAATCAGTAGAATGAGAAAATGGTAACATGAAGCTCAAGCTTATGGCTTGCATAAGAGACTTTATAGCTTTGTTCAGTGGTCTACGAACATGTCATACCATGAGTCCATGAAGATGGAGTCATAAAGAGCTTAGAAAGGCAACAAACTTTGTTGTGGGTTGACTTCTACATTACCATTAAAAATTTATCATCAATCATGGTGAGGAGGGATCTTCCTACCAATACCTCACTAAGGTACTATATCACATAAACTGTCACCACTAAAACCTTCTATCAATAAACATATACGCCAGGCCAAAAGAATGATAGCTCACAGTACCCGGATCTCTTAAAACTCTACAAACAGGTGACAAAATTGTTGTGCCAGTTTTCAAGTTTGACTGCAGCAAAGGCAGCCCAACAAATGTTATCAGAGTGGTGCTAGCAATCAACCTGGCTATGCGATTAGCATGGAGTCATCAAAGGATGAATAAATCAGTTGAAAATTATACAGTTTAGTGGTCTGAAAGTTGATGTTCCACCAAAGCAGCTTAGGATATAGAAGACAGTACATGTCCATACTGCATGTGTGTGTGGGAGGGGGGAGGGTGGATAGTTTCACAAGATGCGTAAATGTAGACAGAGGTGATGGTCAATACATCGTCATAATTTACTACTGTGCACTATACCAGGTCTTCTTGGAGAATGGAATTCTGGGGTAGTACTTTTTTAAGTTTTACATCAATGATAATTTCAAAAAATATCTGTTTATCTCTCTTCTTTATTTTATATCTTTAAATAAGTTAAAGCTAAAATAAGATAAGATAAAAATGGTGTTTATAAGTTCTATATTTCATGAAGTGTGCAGATGGCTGCCCAATTCATGAAATAAATATTAGTGCAGTGTGTGTGCATAGCACCTAGAGTAGCATGTGACTATCAGTAAACATTTCCTGCAAGCAAACCTGCCTATTTCGTGAAATGGACAATATAGGCATGTCCATTTCACAAATTATGCAAGTCAATTATTACCCATTTCATGAACTGTGCAGCTGGCTTGTCCAATTCATGAATTGAGCAATTTCACAGATTGGGTGTAACGCATATATGCACACACAAAGAAAAACAGCAGGTGGAATACAGGTGAGAAGATAACCGGTGTGTACTATAAACTGAAATATATACAGCATTGGAAATTATTATTGAAACAGTATATGTGCAAATAATGAGTAACTGCAACTGAAAGACACATAATACAGCACACAATGTGTCATTACAGAAAGTACAGAAACAACAGAAATAATGTTGTACAGTGCATTAGTATTTGGTATCTGTGCCCTTTGTTTTATATAGAACATGACACCTTGTTTTCATGCTCCCAAACAAGTCATCAATGTATGACTATGGAATGTTCCACTTATCCTGTATCACTTTTCACAATTCATTCAAGGTGTTTGGTTGCCACTTGACTTTTTCAGTAGCCATACAACCCCAAATAACATTCAGTGATGTTTATATCAGACCTTTGCACAAGCTAAGGCATCCTTATGACCATTCCATCAGCCTCTTTATGCTCTAGATAGGTTTTCACAGGTTGGAAGATTAATCTCTGCTCAATGAGATGTCTTCCACAGGGAATAACATAAGAGGAAAATCTCCCTATACCTGTCAGTAGTCAATATCTCTTCGATTTTATGCAAATCTCTAACATCCTTGGCTGACACGCAGCCCCACATATGCACTGATCCACCTCCCTGCTTCACTGTAGCTGTTGTACACTATGTTATAACACTCCCTGTTCCACCTTTGAAGAAACAGCTGTTGATTATTGCCAATCAGTTCAAACTTGGACTCATCCATAAAGAGCATCTTCAGGTTTGTTCATCCAAATGTTTAATTTCTGCTGCCTAGCTTTGCCATTTGGTTGACTCCTCTCAGCAGAGAGTTTTGGGTAGCTACACAACCTACTGAGACCACTTGGTGTTAATGTGTATTTTACTTTTCTTGAAGCTGGGTCATTTGCAAGATTGCTACTGACTCCTTGGCTATTACAAAGAAAATATTGCCTCAAGTGCTTAACACTGCTTTTGTAAAGTTTCTGGTTTTTTCTTCAACTGTCTGTACCAGTTTTGCATAGCATCCTCCTTTTGAAACATGAAGTCTGGTTGCAATCTGCTACATGGAGTAGGCTTCACCAGCTAAGACTTGATTTCTATATGTTTGTCATATATTTCTCTTCCAAGATTCATAGTATTCACCACAATACAATGATATCACTGTCTATATATTTTTAGTCTTTTTGCAGGTGTGGCCATTTTATGATTACTTGTATGACAACCAACCACAATGTACTATATCAAGAACTGTACTATGGAGCATTTCATTTCTGCACATGAGATGTACCCAGTTTTTCCTCCATTTCTATAATTATTTCCAATAATATATATAAACCTTTAAACTATGGATCAAACATCCAATCAATAACTCTACAACACTGCATTCTTCAAATCAAGATTTTTAAAAATAAGAATTTAAATAAAGAATTAACTAAACTTTATAATAAGAAACTAAATTAAAAGAACATACCATGTAAATACATACTTATGATGAAACAAGCTAGGTTATTTTAATGTGATTACAAATATGGCTATTAACATTTTATGGCAATAAATAACTGTCAGAAGTATAAATCAGTGTTAAATTTAATTTTAATCACCAGCAAACAAATTCAACAAGTGAAAAAAGTTAAGCGTTGGGAACAAGATACATTACTAATCAACCTCAGCCAGGTCTAATGATTTCATGCCAAAATCAAAAAGTTAAACAGTGCAAATAATGTTTATACCAACTCGAATCTATTGGATTCAAGAAAGATCTACCTAATTATATTTTTTATGGATTTTAAAAATCTAATGCTTATATACATGGAACTATATGTATTAATAGACTGATTTATGTATGAAATAGGAATACAGCATACTTCATTGGTAAGTCCACTGTTGTGGCTGCCATTGAAGTGTAACCCCTCTCGGTTACCCGTCTCCAAACAGTTTTAGCTCATGGTAAGATATTGAACACTAGCCAAATGAAAAAAAAGGTATGGGATAACGAAAACAATGGCTGGCACAAAAGTGCCCATTACGCACCACTTCTGGTGACCCTATCAAAAAAAACCTACTAAAACCCTACTGATTAGAAGTAAAAGGACACCATCCAAAACCTGTCCTAATAAATTCTAAATAATACAAATGATAACCATATTGCCCAAAATATTTAAGAAAAAAATTGATGGGCTTTTTAAGGACAAACAAATGAATTTACAACATAACTTTTAGTCCACAATGAAACCCTTTGTTCATTTGTCAAATAATGCCAACACTATAAGGTGAACCCTGTTTATGAAAACCCCTAAAAAAATTTTCAAAATAAAAAACAAACAAAATTAAACCTTTTAAGAACAATCCATGTTCAAGATCCCTAAAGACATTGCAGGAAGCCTCAATGTTTTCATGCCATGGCTTCAGTAATTCAACATAGCCACTATTTCTTAAAAATGTAACATTGACAATTGAAAGTTATACACCTAGAATTTCTGTGAAAAAAGCCCCCTCTATAGAGGTATTTAGTTAAAAAAAGTAATTAAATAACTGTAGAATTATAGTCTTAACTTTTTAAAATTCTTACCGCACTGCTTACTGATATAAAGTATTGTCATACAGCAACTAAAATCTGTATTTTGTAGACAATACTTGTATAAAAAGATTTATCTTTTTTCTAAATTAATACCAGCTTTAAAAAATAAATCATGTTTACAACAGTTTTGGTTAAAATGATGATACATATGTCACATATTCAGGTAGCTACAATTTAGATCTCACATTTTATTTAGTATCTATGGATTTTGCACAAATACTAAATTTTAAATTAGTTTAGTCCCTTTCATCTTTAATCTTCTCATTAAAAATAACAACTAAGTACTTTAAAATGTACTACTTGACATATCTAGTAATTCTCTGTAAAGTACACTATAAGCTAAGATTCTCAGACTCCAACATAACAATATGAAATGCTCACCTACAAAAGACACCACATACTTAAATAACTATTTAAAAAGTATTAACAATATCAGCTCAACAGAAAAAGGTCAATATTTATTTATAATTAAAGAAAAAACAAGCACCTAATTGCCAATTCTGAAATAATCACAGTATCCATGTCTTAAAAAACATAATTTTAATCAATGCTAACTTGTTTGTTTTATTACATAAAATCTTTTTCACATAACACTCATTAAAGAAATATAGATGTAACACAAATAATTATCTTTTAAGTTACTGTGTGAAAAACTGAAAATCTCAACTTTTGACTATTTCAAACATAAACAAGGCTCCTAAGCATTATTTTAAATGCCTTTCTTGCATGTCTATGAACCAAAAAGTAATAAACTATATTTTGCTTTTAGTTAATTATTCCTATAAAACTCCAAGCACCACATTTTAACTAGCATCTAGCTTTTTGCAACAAATTATACAATTCAGCATTTAATATACCTTTGATATCCAAGAGTTTTCATGGCCTTTTCAAAGTGGAGAAGAGAGGTAGAAAGTGGCACTGCATTTATGGTATGATTTATATGAAGCATTAAAATGTATAAATATAGATTGAAAAAAATATTTCCACAGGAATTTTGGTCACTGGCGTTTCTTTTTCGCAACTAAAATCACTACAAAATATTCTTCTGGACTGCCAGTGGTTTTGAATACATGATGTTATCATCTGAATGCTGGTGCTGAAACAGTTCTGATCATTGAATGTTAAACTACCTTGACTTGGAAAAATTTATATGGCCATTTTGTTTGCAGCAAAACCTATGCTTAACCACAAGATTCATCTTGGAAACTTTGGGGATGATGTTGGCTCTTCAGATTCTTTTCCAGGACTAGAAATGCCATATTGATGTTGCAACCAGATACTTTGCAAAATGTGACACAACATTCCCATGCTGACCTTGAGTGTGCAACTGGACAAACAACATGTCTATTTATAGATTAAAATATAAGATTAGAGGATCAGAAATTGACTTTTAATATAACAGAGCAATATTAAATACTTATTGGCCAAATTACTGAAAGGTAAGTTACTGAGCAGGAAGAAATATTACTTGCCCTATTTACCTTTTGTTGCAAAATCAATGTGTGATAAGACCTCATAATGGGGAACATGATGTATTGCCATTGAAAATCAAATATGATATACACAAACTAAATATTTATTCACTTCCTTCTAGGCAAAGTGGGAAAGAATCCAAATGAAACAGGTTCATGTTAGTTGCAGCATTTCATTCCATCTGGTTCAGCTTAAACCTTAGTAATTT
The DNA here is from genome assembly GCA_018389105.1 of Nautilus pompilius. Classification (NCBI taxonomy): domain Eukaryota; kingdom Metazoa; phylum Mollusca; class Cephalopoda; order Nautilida; family Nautilidae; genus Nautilus; species Nautilus pompilius. Next base: position 656,157 of record JACATO010000344.1, on the reverse strand, counting down.
AACTCTTATGTAAGAGTCAATTTCCAAAGTTGCATGTGTAAAAATTACCGCAAACACTATAATCTAAGAAATTTTAATTATTCACTTCACACAAAATGCTCCTTATAACAAAAATCAACAGAATTCTTAATTTTAGTTAGACAAAACCAGAAGACTGTATACAATATTGATTTTTATGTTTTCTTCCGATAATTTCATCGAACAATAATCCAAGAGAAATTCAAGAGCACTGCACAAACAAGATCAAAGATTCAAAATTAATATCATTAATGGTTCACCAATGAAGAAAAATATTAAATCTGACAGTTTATAAAAGAGACTATAGACTTCAATTTGCTTAGAAATAAGCATGACAAGGATACAAACTAATACTATTAGCAGCTTATAAGTCATATAATAAAAACATAAATAATAAATAAATGCATGCAGTAGACACTTTAGTGATTTCAAAACGGGCAATAGATAGTTGCTTGTATGTATCCATATCGGTAAAATGCTGAATGGCTTTAATCAACAGCTACCCATTTTTCCTGCCTAATAAATACTCTATTTAAATTAACCAGACAGTGTTACAGCTAACATTCTTCACATTAAACAGGTAGCTAGTGCACAACTTCTCCTGTCCATACCCCGTTGTTCTGGTTGTCTCTCCACCATAAATAGGTCACACTTGCACTTTACAGCAGTTTTAAATGAAACTCTCTCAATTTATTCTCCCAATAAGGTGATAAACTGAAATTTCTCTTAAAAAAAACCACTTAATTAAAAAAATGTCATAAAAAAAAACAAATGTACCTACTTGAACATGTAGAGAGTTATAGTTTCATCCTAAATAGTAGCCATAATCTAATGCATATTTTCAAGTGTGTCTTTGTTTGTTTGTTTCTCTTTCATGGCTGAACTGTAGCACCCATGAACCACAAATTTTGGGTGCAGGTACTCCAGAATCTGGGCAGAGTTTAAGCTATCCCACATTGGCTAAAGCCCCTCCCCCAAGCTAGTCTAAAAGAAAATGACAGAAATATGAACCAGGAAGATTCACAACTGGTTAACATTCCATTTTACAGCAGTAGCAATAAAACAAATTATGTTACAACTAAAAGCACATATATACTTTTTACATTATTCTTCTTCTATAAAATAAACTAATAGTAGTACATAATAATTTAAATTGAATCAAAGTGTCCAAGTACTTAACATGCTCAGTTTACATATTAAGGACATGCATTTGATTTCCTCATGTGGCTGGTACTCCTGGGTCAACCTAGCTCACATTACTAAAGTATCTGGTGCAAACTAGGTAGAACAAATAGTAAGACATAATTAGTCTCATTATCACCTAGAAAAAGTCTTTCTTTATGAATCATTTAAAGTACCTGTCATCAAGTTGAACAGTTATATTAATATAGTCATATTTCAGCTTATCATAAAACCTATTTGATACCAATTTTTATCTTTTTTTTAGGAAAGACTTTATACAATGATTAAGCATACAAACAAAAGATTTTATATATGAAATAATTAAGCTATTCCATATTAGTCATCCCATGATAGCCTCAAGGAAAATCAACAAGTACACAACAACCACCAAGCATATAGGATGAAATGGTAATGGATCACATGAACTCCTGTAGTCTTTTGAAGGCATAAGAACTGGTACCATCATTGCTAAGTAGATTGCTTGGAGAACAAAAAACTCTGCTACTCAACTAGATAATCATACTTTTGCATGCCAACACTGGTCAAGTTTTCTATTTTTGTGGATTGGTCTTCTCAGCCCAGAATTTGAGAATCAATGCAACAAAATCATAACAGCAAAGGTTAGCCTAATAAAACTCACTGAAAGACCATGCAAATAGAACCATATTATAATAAACAGAAAAGCACTAATTTTTAGTTTGATTAAACGTTCACATATCATCCAGTACTTTAGACTATACAAGTAATAATTCTTGTTGTTATCTTTTAAAATAATTTCACAAATATAAATGAAGATCATACTACATTATTGAGTAGATTCTAATATTAGCTACTAATAACAAGTTTAACTGCTTTTTAGATTATTTTATATATTCAGGTACAAACTTGATGGTGGAGGTAGTAAGTGAACTGTTTCTGACCACTCTGTTTCAAATGTACTAAAATTGGTTTTCAATATGCATACTGAAACAGCATAGAAATTTGTTCAAATCAATTCAGATATTAGAAAAATAAAAACTGGCAAAGCATCTCATTTAAAAAAAATTTTTTTTAAATTGAGCTTATTTAAGAAAAAGTGTCTAGAAAATACAACCTGAAAGGCTAGCTACTGTTTTGTTGTGTTCTGTACTGATGCTGCAAGGCTGAGTAATGTTGTTATTGTAGTTTAAATCCAACCCAGTCCCCTACTATAAAAAACACATTAAATGTAAGCTGTGATATCTGAATGTAGAAGACCTGATGCTTAACACAGATGACAGATCTGATACCTGTCCACAGTGTTGTTTTTTTTTTCATTATTTAAGGTTCACTTTTAAAATTTTAATTTTTAATTAATAATTCTACAATTAAATTTGAAAATAAGGGAATTTAAAATTATATCCAAAACATAGTAGTCTATGGTGAGGCAGGGACTTTGAGTATTAGTATTCCTTTAAGTAATCAATACCTAACACTTTATTGCACTGATAATGAAGGCTTAAAGGTTGCTAGCAATCAGAGAATAATTTTGTTCAGCATCACATCACACTTTGTGATCCATATTGGCCTTATTTGCATTTCATCCTTGCATAGCATAATATTGCAATGCAGTTTTTCATAATGATGCTGCTTCATTTGAGTTAATAAGATGTGCGCATTTAAGAAATCATAATCAGATGTTTATTGACAGGATAACACATGCCATTCTCATACATACTTTGCATCCCTACATAAAAATTATACCTCCACATCTATATCTCCAGCCAAGAAACTTCCTTTTGTGCTACATATAATTTGAAAATTGTTAACAGAAACAAAGTACATATGTGTCATTTAATCAGTTAATATGGTAGAAAAATGGATAGTAAAATACAACAAACACAGGTGTTTTCACTATGAAGATAAAGAGAATGTAGTAGTATAGGTTTGTTGTGAACTGTGTATTACTTATGATAATAAGATGAAATACTAGCAGAATATCTCTAAAGCACTGATTATTGGGATATCTGGTTCTACCCTTAAAAATGTAATGTTGGTAAACATGTTGGAAGTAAACAACGAAGGCAGAACAAGCTGCTAATGAGCCATTAACAGCCACTAAACTTTACTCTATGAGATCCCACTAAGCCATGCTACTGCCTTTTCTAGAACAGAGAAGAAACAGGCACTGTGTATGTGCTGAGTAAGGGAAAGTTGCATTTTTTTTTTTATCAAGCTTCCCGAAGTCTTTTTAAAAAACACACCACATTTTCCTTGGTTGTTGATTTAGTAAAGTGAAGAAACAGAGTTCATTTGGGAGATGCATACTTGAAAGAGCATAAGTGCAAGGACTTCATTATCATTATTTCTTGATAAGTGATTTGACACTATTGTAAAATGCTATACAATTTTTTACAATTGCAATTACTGTCAAGCAAAATCTTTGCAACAAACTATACATTTCACTAAAATAGTAGTTTTACAGAATCCGTTTTTTAGTTTTAATATGTACACACATCCTCATGTGTGTGCTAAAAACTCCTTTATGAAGCAAAAAAAAAAAAATTTGGTGGTGGCCATATGACAATAAATTTACTCTTCCTTCCATGTCTGTATGTATGTATGAGTGAACATCAAAAATGGAAAAAACGTATGAAAGGTTGGAAATGAATGCACAAAAGAAATGACAAACACTTTGCCACATAACCAAAAAGCATGTACAAAAATCTCCCTATCAAAATACAAGAAAGCTAAGAAAATAAAAAGTAAAACCACAACAACAATAATACAAGGAAAGCACCTAACTTCCAAAGAAAGAAAATGTGTGGCCCTACTCTTGAAGTGGTAGTAAATCCTGGATAAAAGCCATTTAAACAGATAGTTTACTTTCAACAGCAGGTGCATGTTTGAATAAATAAAATTATAAATATTAGTTCCATATCAGTACTTGCAATATGTAGGAATTTCATCTTTAGTGCTAATATTCCAACATTTATTCTGACATTTTTAGCTTTTAATTATTTTTTTTAAAACAGGCCAATATCAGAGTGAATTTATGAAACCATATTTAAGCATACATGTATACTGTGGTGATCAAGATTTTAGTTTAAAAAGTAGTTGTTAATTGCTGATATGTATATCCTTTTTATTCAAAATGTATTATAATTAAATATTGCTGTTTTTTTGCTAGATGTAAAAAGAAATATAGTATACAAAGTAAAGATTACCACTTATAACATACATTTCATAACTTAAAGGAGCCAAATGCAACAACAAACAAACAGAATTGTATTATGTCCACAGAAATGTTTTTTTTTTAAATTTTAACTACATTAAGAAAACAAACAAACAAACTCCAGTGTGTGTGTGCATGCATAGTACACCAACTTTTTTTTTTTTTTTAAATTAAGATGACTGCAAAAGAAAAATTGTGGTAGTCTAGTTTTGGGTACTGTCTCACATAATCACAAAAATGAACTGATTCTCTTGGATGGAATTGTCACGTGTCAGCACTGACTGGATAAGGTTGGTTATCGGGTCTGTTATATCATTTTATGAAGTCATGGTATTAAATTCACTTGTAAACAATGTAATGCCACATTAAGCAAGAATAAAGTCATAAACCACATTCAAGAAAATATCGAACATTTTCCATAGCCTGCTAATTTGTCTGACCTAAACCCTATACAACAGGTACAGGATGAGAGCTCTCTAGGCACACTGGACAACTCAAGTATTCTAGAACTACATCATGTCTTGACAGTAGAGTGGAATGTACTACCACAAGACTGTCAGATATCTGTTAAACAGTAAAAGATGTGGGTGCAATACTGTAGTATAAGCCAAAGGCAGCCATACATGCTACTAAAGGTATGTAACATTAGCATGTGTAGGTATGACTATTCATTGTCATTATGCCACTAGATGATTCAAATAATGTTCAAATAACTGTACATGAAACATTTTTTTATAAAGCTACTCAAAGCCTTTTTTAAAAATTACACAAAATTTTAGCATCTGCATACAATAGCATCCACACAATAAATATTGGATTAAATAAGCTAGAGTCATTGACAATCATATTTCAAATGACAAATTAAACAAATTATTAAATAAATTTTCTTCATCACTTTCTCTCCAAACACCAAGCTTATTTATCCAGAGAGATTAATAATAAAAATATATTTAACAGTTAATGAATTGTCTCCTAAAACATCTTCATATCTCATCCCCAAACCATCAAAAAATTAATTTAATACTAAACTATCCCAAATGTAGTTTATCTGGTCAAGCCATTAATCAGTTCCTAACAAACTTTAATTCAACTAATAAAAGATTAACTAGATATTATACTATTTAAAAAATCAAGAGTTTCCAAAAGTTGAGCAACAAACAAAAAAACATTTCCAAAATAGTTAAAGTTTTATTCCCCAAATGATCAAAACAAACTTTTTCACGTAACACAACTTTTATAAAAAAAAATATGTAAATTACAAATAATTTTTTGAGGTGGTGTAAAAGAAAACAAGCCATACCAAATCAAGAAACTAGACTGGATTCTAACCAACAAAAAAAAAAGTAAACAAAAATGAATTAGAGGTACACCTATAAGATTTTTAGTATCATAAAGCTTATCTTCTCAAAATTCATGTACAAAGCAAATTAATCTTTACTTTTTTGTTTTTCTGAATTTTCATCACTCAATACATTGATTTCATTTTGACTGGAATCATTACTTTGTGATTTCAGACTTTAAAACACTGAAGCCTTTTATTTCGAGAGCACCACATGAGAGATAGCTGGTGTTTTTCAGTTTTCCTTTGTGGAAAGAATATCTTATAGGTGGCACTTTAGTGTAGCCATTAGGAAATGTGGTTCTGATGGCAATACATCATTTACAGCAGCTTTGCATGCTGCTTATAACCCTATCAATAAAAGCAGTGGGAAATAAAGTCCATTATCTTATCAGAAAAGTTTTTAGTTTTTGGATAGGGTTGAAGGGAGGCGACCATAGAGCATCCCAAACATTTTAAATAGAATTTAGTATAAGAAAATGTGCTGGCTATATATGGGTAATGGTTTGGTCTCGAAGATATTGATTGATTACACATCTTGTATGAGTGAGCATTATCCTCCATTAAAATGAAGTTATCTCCAATTGCACCTGCATATGGTTCTGACATAGGCATCCAGAATCTCATCTCTATATCTCATTGCAGTCAAGGTACTTCCCTGAAATGTGTGGGGGTTTGTAAGTCCACCCAATGAAATTCCTGCCCAGACCATCATATCTCCACCATCATAGAGATCAGTTTCCATAATGTTTTGGTTACACTGTGAGTCATACCAAAAGGTATGACTCATCAGTAAAGAAAACATGACTTTGGCCATATGGTGTCCAAGCAACATGTTCATGGCACCCCTTCAGCTGCTACTGGTTATAGCAGCAATTCAAGGAAATACACACTATGAGCAGTCTCAAATAGAGCCCTCTTTCATCTGGCATCCTGCATACAGTTGAAGCTGATATCAATCTCCCTGAGACTGCAGAGAAATCAAAAGCAAATTGGGCCAGTGTTTAAATTCTGCTTCACCAAACCAAAGGTAACACACAGCCATCATCTGCTGGAATTATGAGCCATGGTAGACCTTGAATTGGTCCCTGGACTCTCCATACACTTGAAATTATCTTTATAGCTGAGCAATCACACTGCCTTTCCTAAACCTGGGTCTATAACTGTCCAGCTTCTATTCTACTGATACCTTAGAGAATTCTACAAATGAATATAGCTACTTATTTTTAAACAATCTCTTTAAAATAAATATTCCAACAGAGCCAAAACCAATATGAACACAAGACAGTTTTTTTTTTTTTGCGTCTTTATACCAAAGTTAATTTACATGTTCCTATTGGAATTCATTTACATATTTCTTTGATAAAAGTTGTTTTACATGAAAGAGTTTATGCTAAACACTGATGAATAAAACCAACCATTTCGGAATAATTGTTTTCTTTTTTTTTTTGTTGCTTCACTTTCATAAACCAGTATATATAATAAGCAATGTTATGAAAACTGTAAAATTAGTGCATGTGTAACATGTGATACTAAGAAACTATTATAAACTAAGTGCTCTTCAGCACCAAATATCCTAAAAATACCTGTCACCAAATTTCTTATCAAAGAAATGGACACTACTATATCAGTCAGCTACAAATAGAAAACATTACTAATCTAATTGTCTATTCTTATAATCTTACATACTGACGAGCATATCTTACATATCTTGAGTGAAGAGATACCATGACAATTAGTCAATTTGATGCGATATAAATCTACCTTTAATTTTTAACTTTTAATTCTTTTTCTCCAACCAATAATGAATGTGCAAAAGGATTTTACAGTGAAATCCAATTTTATCTTCTCTGTCAACTCTTAAGTCAAAAAAAAAAAACAACTTAGAAATATAGTTGTTAAGTCCATTTTACATGTTACTAGTTTCCACAGTTAATTAGATAAACGCAAAAAGACATTTAATTTCCTGTGATTGAATTATTTACTGATATTGATATTATAGTTATTAATTTAGAACAATTACAGTGAAAAACACTTTTAAGTAGCATATCTCATCATGTTTACTTAATGCTACCACTCAAGAAAAATATGCACATGCTACTTTGGAATTAATATAAATAAAAATACTATATTGCAGATCATTGTCAATTATTCACAGTTCCAGGTAATCCCTACATTAATCTGTTAGTGTCAAGCATTAGCTCATAGCAAAGCCTGATACTTGCAATAAGTTAATCAGTATAATGTGAGAAACCAGAAGTCTTCTGATTAGGTGGAAGGCATCAAGAGTGGCAAACCATACTTGTAAACTGGTACAGAAACCACACCAAACTAAACTTAACCATCACCATGAACAAAGTATCCTAACACACTGCCCAAAAAAATAGGTGTGTCCAAGGTAAATACAAAATCCATTTTAAGAAGTAAAATATTTAATATTTTCCTTAATGAAATTTACTAAATAAATATTGCATTTAGCCATTATTTTATTTTGAAATCACAACACTGAACCTGGAAAAAAAAGTGTTTTCATTTACAGTTAAAGCATTTTCTGAGGAATAGTGTAATTTTAGGTTTTGGTGTAAAACTGCATTTAGTGAAAGAACAAAATTAAAATACATTTTCTTTACAACCATAAAAAGGGAGAAAATATTAAATAAATTGAGGATGCAAATAAATACAGGTTAAATAATTTATTTACACAAGTATTCATTTTTTTCCGGTGCAAAACTCATACGATGACATGGCTTTGAAGATTAGCTGAATGAAAGTAACTGACAAAATAACAACCTCAATCTAAGTAGACATTGCCATCCAGTCAAGTTCAAACCATGAAGCAGCCATGTGATTACACCAGGTCTATGTATAAAAAATTAATTAATTACTAAGTATGAATTTATTTTAATGTAGGTCATCATTTTGCTATTTCTGTATAGTTCCATTTAGACAATTTCTATTTCATATTTTTGGATATTACCAATAATCAGCCATGGCAAACAAAAACAGTAGATATTTCTTTACTTTTCGTGATCAGTTTGTGAAAAAAAAAAAAATGGCAGTAGTGAAATTATATTTATGTAACTAAAAATTGTTGAACAATAAACACTGATTGAAGATTAGTCATACAGAATAAAATGTAATTTATGTATACATGATAAAATATCAGAAAATAAATCTTTAAGGCATAATGTATTCTTAATCCTCACAATTTTTAAAAATTTGTAAACCTTCTCAGTGTTACACAACAGTAGTCTAAATTTACAATGGGAATAAAACAATGAGCTATCCCTAAAATCATATAGTACAACCTTGCTAATCTGAACTAAATGGGACTTGACGTACTTTTGATTTGAAATGTTTGGGTTACAGAGAATTTCATTTTTAAAAAAAACTATTTTTTTTGATATTTTTAACATTCAGTATCAAATTTCACATTAAAAAAGAACACACTTTTTAATAAACACTTAGTCACCATCAACGATGGAGGAAAAGGCAGACGTCAACTTGCATTATCATAGAGATGACTGCTTGCCTGCTAGCAGCAGCTTTGTTCATGTGTGGGGTTTTGCTGTACTGTTTTACATATTTGAGGGTGGTCTCCAAAGTTGTTCTTACAACCTGCAATACTTTTGGCTTATGTTCAATGCTGTCATAATTAGTATCTTCATCTTCTTTTCTGTTACTGCCAAAATTATGTCATTATTGTTGTCATCCAATGCTTTATACTCTCTCTGTCCACTCTTCACAACCCTTGACTGATTCAAATAGGGAAATAAATGTTTGTCTACTCACTCTCTTGTTGGTTGAGGTTGTTGTCCATGACATCCTCCATTTCTGGTCACATTTTTTTCCATGATTTTACTATGTACTAACTAGAATGTTTCCCAAACTGGTGCCAACCAGGAAATTACATATTTTATATTGATTGATTTTAATCAATCAACAATACCGATGTCAGCATTGACAGGAGGCAGGGCTCCAAAATTTTCTTGTCATCAAGTAAAATAAGGTTGCAATAGGGAGGTCAAGTGATTTTTTTTTGCATTCCAAGTGGCCTAAAACTTGGTTAATTAACTAAGTTTCCAGAAATTTGAAAATTGCTTTCTGTTGCTCATACTGGAGTTCATAATAATATTTTTAATGCAACTGAAACCTTATGTATCTTATGAAAATGATTTTAGTTGAAGTGGATTTGCCATCTAAAATCTGAGGCTATTCCAAGCTTCCTGATGACCAAATAAAGTCAGGAAGTTCAAAAGGCAATCCTTTTTATCATGAGGGGGGGGGAGGTGAACCCAAAGATGCGCTGGGAAAGACTTAGTCTGTGCAGATGACTTTAAAGTGTCTGTATCAAAAGTTTGACAAGGTCCCACAGGTGTTTACGCTGTGTCTTTTCCTGTGCACATTCTTCTTCCTTGTTCTTTTATTTTCTGTGGCGCAGACACATCACTTCCTTTTGTAATGTATCACTGCTCACTTGTTTCTTAAAACTAGACATGTGATTTATAAAATTGCAATTTTGTTGCTGTCTGAGATAATAAATCAAGAGCATATCACTTTATTAAACTTTTAGTTGTCCATAATTTGCAAGATAATGGTCCATACAGGACAAGCAATGTCTATGGAGGTTTCACTAGGACTCTCATAATAGCCTGATTGTGGTTTTCACTATTGGTGTCAATGATAGCTATCAGAAAAGATAGTCAGTTTTCAGCTAAATTTTTTTGGTTACCAATGGCATCCTAGCAACCATATTTTTGGATCCCTGGCAGGAGGAACATTATTATTTCACTACAATGTAACTTAGCCTCAAATGAGGTGGTGCATTATCCAAAATAATAAGTTTGTTTGTTTCTAAATGCACTAAGCACAGTTTTACATTCATATGTAAAATACATAAATTGTCTCTCATCCAGTTGTTTGTAAGCAGAGTCTTAGTTTAAATTGCTTTTTAATGCAACATATTCAAAAATTTTTCCGCACCAAACTTCAATTTTTGGTGGTTTTTCTTTCAATCTGTACTTGACGACTCTTCATCCAATTTTGTTGTGGCTTTACCTTTATCTAATTTCATCATTCGTAAGACATGACACATTTCAATTACATGCTAAAACTCACTAACTTGATTAATCATAAACTGGTACACAAGCAGACACATACACTATTATTCACATGCTAGCAAGAATGCAGTTCTTCAAGTCAAGATCAAGTCAACAGTTGGTTTTTGTGAAAATTTTTTTCATTCAGATTACGCAGAACATCGGATTACCACAGTTCAAACTAGCAGGGTTCTACTGCACTCAGATAAAGCTAAATAAACAGCTTTCACTGGAATTATTTCAAAATTCCATGGTGATATTGTAAAAAAATTTTTTTTCATTGAAATTTTGCAAAGAATATTTCAGTTTTTTTTTCTAACAACAACAACAATCAAAGATTTCAAATTTGCAGATAACAAAAATGTAGGGTTGGCTGTAAGCATCACTGAAACTGTAGCTGAGAAATGTACTACAAACACATTATGAACTATTTACAAATTTTAAAAGTATATTTACTAAAGCAAGATAATTACACTTAACTTTAAAAGATTTCTGCTTTTTTGGAGACAACTGTCACACTGAATTCTAAAAGGTACAAATGTTTCAAAATTCAATGACACACTTACTCTCAATAATTCACAAAGGGGAAATGTGCTGCAATAAGGGTCAGGGAAAAATTTTCCATTCTCTTTTCCTCAAAGACAAGTGTCCTTGAATTTTGCAATTGTTTCACCCCTAGAGTATTTCTTTAAAAGTTTAATTCAACTGCATGTGCACCGCTGATATCAGATATTCTGTTATCTGAAATTAAGTTAATGAGGCAGCAGGAAATAGTAAAATTTCAACCTTGATTAAGTCAAACTCTAGAGGAATCTTTTTGGTGTGTTATACTCATCTGGAAGCAATCTAAATAAGTAGCTAAACAAACAAGATAACTAAGATAAGAAAGAATAACAGCGAAATAAACCAGTTAATATTTATTTTCAACCAAGAGTAACGAAGCTCAAAAATTTTTTCTAAAAATCTTGAATCCTAATTTTTAAAATTGGTCTATAATTTTCATACTTTTGGCATTATTCTTTTTTAAGCAGTGAAGATATTATTCCAAATAATATATTCAAGTTATTCACTATACATCATAATCATATATTCATTCAAATCAAATTTTGTGCAAATTATGACTATTTTATCTTCTTTTTGTTGCTGTTCCTTCTAAAATGATTAAATAAGTTTTATTTCTCACCCTACATTTAAAAATAACCTGTTTCAGTAAATATCCATGTTTCGTTATTGCGAAGATAATAAAGATAGATTTATCAATCCAGTGGCAGAGACCGACCATGGAAACGCCCCCATAACAACTAAATGCAATTACGATTTTATTACATTAAATTTACGTATTCAAACATTGAAACCGCAACAATTTTCAAAGAGCGAAATGATTTATCGAGTAAATAAATAATAGCGCAGACAAATTAAAACAAAATCGAAAGCAGACATGACCCGACATCGTCAGCTTACCTGCCAACGAAATTTTCCAACACGCTGCTCTTTCCAGCGCTTTGGCTCCCCACCACGGCAATTTGGGGTAAATCTAATGAAATTGGTATGCCGAGGGAAGCAAAGGCATCCTGCAACTTATTCACTAAAGGAATAAGTTGTTCCATTCCTACGTTCCCCGCCATTTTCGAATATTTATGGACAAGTTACTATAACAAATCTGTCAATTTATCATGGCGGAACTTCCTTAAATGAATCTAGGCCGCTTGCGATCTTTATCAATAATAATAATAATAATTTTTTGTTGTTGTTCAAGAAAGTCATTCAGTAAATGAAAGACAATCAACTAAAAGGTTTAAATCAACCTTTGTCGAATTATATTTCTCAATTAAAAACAATGGATCAAAATTGTGTTAGTTACATATACCGGATTTTTTTTAAATTTTAGACATAACACATTATCCTTGTTGTGAGCGAAAATTAAGTACAGTAATCAAAAAATTTTTACGATTTTTATAATTGAAGTGTTTTTGTTTGACTGGGTTTCTCTTTAAGTGCGAAAATAGGATGGCGTTTCGGATTTTTTTAGGTATGTTCTTGTTGCTTTTCTGTAAATCAAAATTAACGGTTTATATCCAATTTAAAAAATAGCTATTTTAACATTCTAATTCTCAATAAACTCCATGTAAGTGTTATTGGATTAACTCCCCTTGAAGGTGTCTCATGATGTCTTTCATTTTTCAAAAGATTATACATACATATGTATATAGGTGGATATTAATTTCAGTAACTGTTTCAGAACTATGGCAACATATTAAATGGTGACTGAATTTCTTAATATTTCATATTCATTTAACAGAATTAAATATTTCTTTATTAAAAAAATCACTTACATTTTTCATAAGGAAAGAATTATATAGAAAACAGCGTGTCTTGTGTGCCTATTTATACACAATGATAAAAAATATAGTAGCAATGTTGAAATGGTTTCACACCCTATCTGCTTTTGTGTTAAATTAATCTAAACTTTCAAACGTAATTGTTTTATTGTACAGCGTTGTTTATTTTAAGCATTTAACCAGTGAAAGAATTGAAAAAAAAAATTGCTTAAAGGAAGTGATACATCTACTGCGGTCTATATCAGAGGTTCCCAACCTTTCTAATTCTTGTATCACCAAATCGAGAAAGCAAAAGTCAGCGCACCACCAGGGTGGGCGATCTAAGTCGCCCGAGAGGGGGGGGGGGGTTGGATTGGTGGCTCGCTGAGCTCACTCAAAGAAAATATTTTAAACTTTGCATTTAGGATGGTGCATAAAATAGGTAAAGGTGAAATAGAATGTTATTGAACCCTAACTTAATTAAAATTTAAATTTTAAATAATATTACATTTTAGAATCGGCATTAGCTAGTTATTTACATTTCATTTTAGGAAACGTGTATAAAAAGCATTTTACTTTTTAATAACTAGGTACTAATTATTTGTGACATTCTTCAGACCTTGTGCCACAAATAGGTGTAAAAGAAATGATAAGCGAGTCCTGAGGTGTACATATCGGTTTTAAAAAGTTTTTCCTTCTGCTTCCATTTTTGTGGGTTTTTTTTTTTTTAAGGAAAACAGTTAAAGGGAAATAATTCATTTTGATATTTTTGAGTGATGTTGCACATGACCACGTTTTTCTTCTTTTTGAAATTTGGACGTTATTTACCTATATTTTTAACTGAAGATTTTATCCAACTGAAAAAGAGAGAAAATTTATAATTTTAAGCGTAAGAGCAACCTGACTGAATTTCCTCCAATGCATCAAGGTCAGACGCAGGTGGATGAATATACAGCCCCCTCCTGATTATCACACCATTACACTTCATGCTGTAATTTCAGCATTTACGAATTGTTTCATCGCTAAATAGGTCATTCGAAAATGGCATAAAGGCAGTGGACAACATTTGATGGCCACACAACTTGCCAGAGATTGGTATGCTGGGAAAACTCAAGATTATGTGGCCGACAAACTTAGCAAAAGCCAGCGTTGTTTCTAGAACCTGGATTTGACACCAAAGCTTGGTAGTGCCGCTAGATGACATGGTGGGGATAGTCCAAATCAGCAAAACATTGCCAGGATCCCTATTTGGTCTTGAAAGCTAGAAATCTTTTCTGGATAGCAACTCAAGACCTTCAAAATGCAGCAGGTGTCAATGTCTCAACACATCTGTACAGAATCAGCTGCAGGCATACCACAAAACATGGGCAACCAGTATGCAGCAGGACTGGGCTATAGACCAGTAGGGTAGACCTCGAGAGACTGGACCAATGTACTTTTCATGGTAGAGTCCAGATTTTATAAGTAGATGTACCAGATTGCGTGGTGAAGGCCAGGGTAATGCTTCCGAACATGACTGCTATGGAGGGATAAGCTAGGATGGAAAAACTGATCTTGTTTTCCAAAACAGCATCATTACAGGTTTAAGGTACATAAATGAGATCCTTCATGTTTATGTCAGGCCGTATCCTGGTGCTCAGGATAACTTCACTCTCATGGACAATAATGCTCATCCACATTACGTATGGATAGTTGACCAGCATCTGGAAGAATTAGTCAATTGTTCATTTGAAGTAGCCAGACCTCAATCCAGTTGAACATTTAAAACATCATTTAGGTTGCCATAGCAAGATGTGTACTCCTGTGAATCTTGCAGGGACTTGGTTCCCCTCCAAGAGAAATGGGACAATCTAGTCCAGATTACCATTCAGAGACACCAAGAAAAGATGCTGGTACCATGCTAAAGGCTCTCACAAAATATACTGAATGAATTTTCCACTTTGATGCAGAATGTCAGATTTTACACTTACTGTCTCAATAACTATATACAGGTATGCCTCTATTGATCCATGTATTTAATAATGACATTTGCCAATATTAGTCTCCTTAAAGTATAGTTTATACATATTCCAACTTTCCTTTCTTTATGGTACCTAACGGCATTATGGCATCAATGTTGTATCCCTTGATCCTTTATAAAAGTACCCTAAAATTTTTCTAAGATTAAAATAGGGATGATAATGGGAGAAAATATATACCCTCCTCACTAATTAAGCAACAGGCATTCTACAAATCTTCAGTGCTTGTATAGTATGTTCAAACATGTTCATATCCTGGTTAAAAACTGAGGATAGAAAAACAAATATGGCATCATATGTAACATTAGTCACCTTATCTAGAGTTGAGCAACCTTGGAAACTCCCACAATAGTCACCCTTCTCACTTAATCTGCATACAACTTTGCACATGACCCATTACTAGTTCCTGTATTAACTATCCACATGACATACAGCATCATTTAATACAATGCATGCAATAGGCAACATCACAATAGAGAATGAACTATTGGTTCCATGTTCTTTTCACAAATGAATCTAATGTCTACAGAATCCAAAAACAGGTTTTATTATGGAGACAAGATCGGGGAAAATGCTGTCATTATCCAGCAAGATTGAATTGGTGTGGGCAGCCTAATGGTATGGACTGGCATTTACTGATCTTATCATCAGGAAGGGTGCCATAATTGGTATCAGATAGAGATGACTATTACACTTTTAGTTGTCTTTCTGGCTCAACAGCTACATCCCAACTTTATTGATGCTACCACCTGTCCAAATCACGCATGTTGTCATTACTACATTTCAGGTCCACATTCCTGGACTTAAATCCAATTGAATGTTCATGGTCACCAAGTCTCTTGATTAATTAAAAGCTCATTTTAGGATCCATGGTGGTCACACATTATTAAACCTTTTTCTGGCAATGCTAATTTGATCATTTTTAGACAGGCCATTGCCATTTTGCATGCTTATTTTAGATAGCTACTTTTTTGTTCTTGCTTAACAATAACTTAACTTCCATGAGATTAGATCCATATACAGATCCTCTGAAAGCACCTACCATACAAGCACTACAGGCTTGGAAATGCATGCCAAAATAAGTACTCCACAAATTCTGTAAAGCTCAGTAAAATTTAGACAAATTGAAAGGTAATGTGTTAAAAGTTGTCTCCCTTAGACATGCTTTCCACTTTAAAATTATATCATGGAACAATTTGTTTCAGGAGAGGCCTGAATATAATCTTATCTAGGAACATCTGCAGGTATGCTTCCCAAGAATAAAAATCTAAACTATGTAGAATGATGCATTCTTGAACATATGCTTCATTGAAACTTATTGTCAGGTTAGTTTTTCATAAATTCCCTTCTGGATTCAACAGTTACTTGTAAGAATAATCTAGAACTTTTATAATTCATCATAGCAGGCCTATAACTTATACGTTTATATTTTTAATACAAAAATTGTTACATTTACCTAAGAAAACATGCAATCCTAAAAAAAATAAGGGAGGGGGATAAAAATTTCTTTAAAAAAGACAAAGATAAATATAATTCTAGTTATTTTGTTGCATCCTTAATATTTAGTCATTGCATTAAAGTTTTCTTTCAGCAGATTCTTCCATCTGTGAGTAAACTATTTTAACATATCTAGCTAAACATCAGCAATTTTATTTGTAGGTTATTCTCATAAAATAGCCATCTAAAATTAAAGGTTTACAAGCCAGGTTTGGAATTAAAGAATTCTTATAATTCAAAAATATTCTTTCACCTTTCAATAAAGTGATTTCTCTGCATTTGTGTATGCATATTTTGTATAATTTTGCAATTTTTGGCTGCACATCTCTCTCATGAGACAAAATATGAAAGAACAGTACATCTCAGCACTTATTTGTCTATAATTCTGCAGAATATATCACACCCACCACTATTTCTCGAGAGACAATAGTTGATCATGAATTTTTCAAATACTTGGATATTCTTCTGAAATATTAAAATAAGCCAGCCTCACCTTTTAGGGCGGTACTGTTTAATAAGTTTTATGCCTACACAACTGTATTTGATACCCAAATCACCTATGTTACTCAGTTAAATAGCTTATATGAAATTGTAGTATATGAAGTTTAAATTCCTAAATTAATATTTTTTAGATTTAAATTTTAATATTACAAGAGATCCTATCAAACTGGAGGGTATTTTAATACATACATTATCACAAATAATCATGAAGTTAAAAAGCCCAAGAAAATATCTAAAATGAAAAGCAGCCATTTCAATAATTATATTAGTGAAGTCAAATGAGATTTCCAAAAGGTAGATTACAAGATATATTATAAACTGAATGGTAACAAGTTAATGGTACTACAATATTAATCCAGTTTTAGCTAAGAGATTCTGAAGGGGAAAAAAATTCATGGTCTCAACCATTACAATGGGCGGTATGTCGTATTGTAAGTTTTCTATATTGTTGCATCCTGCTGCAATAAACGCTTCAGGGCTGGTACCCAACTTTGAGTGATCTGCAGTGGGTACACAGAACCAATGAACCATATCTCAGGCATTGTGACAAGCATATTTTTTTAAAAACTCTCTCAAAATGGATCAGTAATACCATGATATTTTTGGAAGCTATGAAGGTTTTAAAGAGACTTCAGCTTAAAAATATTCAAAGAAAAACATTTAGGTTGTGTTAGCCAGTGTTTGATCAAACAAACATGCCACAGAATTCAGTCCATCTAAACAAAAGGAAAAAATGTGAACAGCAGAGCAAGAAATGAAACCAGATTCTGAAACAAGATATTTATATTAATATATTTTGCTATAAAATAAAAAAAAAACAAAAAAAAACAGGGTTCTCTCTTATTCATTTAATGTTCATAATACAATGTTTCTGGAAATGTTTTAACACCACATTTAATCACTTGGAAAGCACTTAACAATTCACCTATGGATACTTTGAAATGAGACTGAAAACGTTTTTTTTTAATTGGTTTAACAATAAATGTAATAGCAACTGCTAGAAATAAAGGCAACAATCTGACATATATTAGGACTATTATTTTGATAAAACCTTCAACAGATCCCCCCCAATCCACTGAGAATAAATCTTGAATATAAAGCAACGGTGAACCAGTCTCTAACCATAGTCTAGCTATCAACTAAGGAAACAATGATCTGGCCTTTTTAAAGCTACAAGTTTTTCAGCTAACTGAATAAAGGACTCCACATACACTAGGTAGATAAATCAATCATGCTGGCTTGTAGTTCTGGTGCAGCTCTGGGGTGACATCACAAACTATGTCCAACAATTTCTTCAGGGCTAGCTCTCTGTGGCTCTTCACAGATGAAGCCAGTTTGTCTATTTTCTGGCGCGTATTTTTGGCAATACTTTGCTCCATATCACCTCTAGAACCAAGTACCTGCAATAGATTTAAAATATGATTGACTAATACATATTAAAGTTCATTGGCTTTCAAAAAAAAAAAAAACTGGATACACTGATTTAGAAAGGGGAGAAACAATTGTCAATAAACAAACTACACAGGCAACCTTGATTATGGATTCAATAATGAAATATTTCATATAATCAATTTATTAGTGCAGACAGTTACAAGTTAGCAAATATATACACAGCAAAACATGCTACAATGGAGTTTATGCTGGAACCATGATCAAGTCTTTGTTGTATTCACAATTATGGCTACCATGTGCATATTTAAAAACAAAATTTTTTTCTTTTAATATTCCCATCTTACTTGTCAGCAGCATGATCACATCTACAGTTATTGATATTACTTGTGAATGATTTTTATCTGACCACCAATGAAAAAAGTAGTGTGATTGGTTGCCCCTGTCTACCATGAAAACTGAAAATGTCATCAGAAGTTGTGGGTAAAGCCTTAAGAGACAGACACTGATCAATGGATGATGCTGCTGCAGCTGTTGATGATTTCAATCCACTTTCAATTAAGGCAGGCTGTGGAATGTTTCTGCAAAAATCAAAGCATTTCTGGATGTTGTGATGCTGAAAACTAAACTCTACCATCCACTTTTGCTGCCAATATATGCAATACATACATGAATAGAGCAGAATTGGACAGCTGAAAGTGACCTTAGTAAGCATAAAAAATGCATCCAAGTGGAGTTCAGAAAATTCATTACATGGACTTTGGAAAATCATAGGCAGGAAGTGCCATAATCCCTGTGGAGAAAGGAAGGAAACCAACATTCATGGACAAAAGAATTAGCTATCTGGGTTATTCTCAGCTGGTAGCAACAACATTTTTGTGATGCACAAGGCCATAGTAGAGAAGATACACTCAAGGGAAAACGTTAACTAAATGCAAACCCAGCATAAAGACGGTATGGTATTTATCCAAAAGTGGGTTTATTAAAAATTTGGTGGTGATATACATTACAGAAACAAAAATCATTACTCCGAATAGACAGGCACTGATGTAAAGCAGTAATGGCACAGAAATTATACTTCTCACCAGGGCATTTTAAGTAAGAGAATTCTCTAGGAATGGCCAAACATTTGTTGCAAAGATGCTTTCCTCCTTTTGTAGATTAATTACATAGTTTAGCTAAATAAATTAACACTTCCAAAAATCTGCCATCACAATTGTACCACAATGAAAAATAAGCCCAATAACTCACTTTACTTTCATACTCCTTGTACTGCTTCTCACGTTCTGCTCTGTAGGCTTTGATTTCAGCTTGTGCCTCCTCTTTAGCCTGCTTCAGCCTATGTGCTTTACCTGAAGATTAAGCAACACGTTTAACCCATTTTCACTTTTTAATGGTGTGAAAGTTTTTCTATGAAGTAGCCATTTTTCTTTTTTAAAAAAGAATTGGTTTTACTTACTTCATCACATTTCAAAATTTAAAAAAAAAGTATCACTCTTCACATAAAAAATGGCAAACTAATTAGCAAAAAGGTGAAATGACAACATGCAAAACTACTATGTTATGAAAGAACAAAGTCTTTCGCTAAGGCGGTATCCATTTGGTCAGAGATGTTAGGGAACCAAAAGCTAACCTAAATGATATCAATGGTCCTTTCTGCTAAGTATAAGCTTCCAGATAAAACAGTTAACAATGGAGATGATTACAAAAATTAAAGCAGATGGTAGTGCTGGCCAGATAAATCTATACATTTTCAGCTAGAAAATATCTGAACAGTGCAGCATAGGGTTTGTGGTTGGAAGTATACATTGTGTCAATAATAAATATTATCAAAAGTGATTATGTAGCTCCATATCCAATTTTTTTTTAAAATTGGAATTATCAGAAAAAACAGGTTTAAATTAACTATTTCAATCTATTAGTGGTTCAGATTCTAGCAAATCTTTTAAAATAAATTACATTATATATATATATATAATACAGAGGTTGATGTATGGAATAGTTTCCCAAATTTATTGAGTCTACTAAATGCAACCTTTAAGGAGGCATTTTCCTATAAGTCGGACCTGTTAACATTTTTTCCATTGCTACACTGACCAATTCTACCAAGTCAGTGGTTTTGATTTAACATCAATACTTTTCCAAAACACCCAAGTTTTCATTTTACCTTCAACTAGTAGATGGTTTAACCTAGAAAGTTGCAAATATAATTTGATGACATATAGCATGATTTTCTTGGACACAGATTGTGAAAATTAGTTAATTTCTTGCAAGATACTGAAAAAAAAAAAAAATTTTGTAATAAAAATGAAGTGAATCTAAATGATTACCTACTAGTTACACAAATATCGATGCCCAGCACTCTCCAAATTTTCATATATATACTTAGTTATAAGTACAAAAACATTATTCGTTGAAGTATTGCCAAAAAAAAAAGAGAAAACATACAAACTGTGCCCCCCACAATTTTGATATTATTCCAACCTCACAAACTGTTTGTTTATATATTCATGTATTCTGCGATAGTTTTAGATAACCTTGTTTCAGAATGAACACCACTCGCATCAGCCAAACAACTAAACAACATGGTGTCAGGAAAAAAAGAAAGGAGCCTCATCATAAACTGAGTGGTCTCGAGCAATAAGAGTTTTTCGCACAAACGTCAGTATTTTTCTGGTCATAAGCCTACATATCTTTCACATTTTAAATTTGAATATAAAGTGGCAAATAAATTTGATTTGCTTTCTAATACATTATATATTGCTAAATTAATCACTTTCCAGTATTCGTCTTAGCAATCTACATATTCATTTCAAATAAAAGAAATTTCTTCAAATTGAAGTTCAAAAAATAAATCAATTTCCATGCAGTTCTGGTGCTTCTTCAGGCTCCATCAACCTGTTGCTGCTGTTGTGGAAAATTCCAGTGACCAATGTGAAGATGATTGTGTCATACCTAAAAATAGCCTTGCTTGTGACAAGTACATTAAATGCAGTCCTCTTCATCCTGGAGATTTTATCCAAAAAATGGTTTTAATGATAAAAGGAAATGTTTTCAAGCTTTGATATGAATCATGCCCATGGTTGGAGCATAACAAAAACTCTGCTCTCTTTTCTTTGGTGTATTTTTGGAAAATCTAGTTCTGCCATACTTCAGCAAGATGGATTCAAAAAATTTCCCAGAGCATTGGAATCTAATCTAATCAGGGTTTTAATAAATACAACAAAAGCCAACACCATATTGAATATTTGGAAGCCTGGAATAATTTTATATATATAATTAAGAGTAAGGCACAAAGAATGATTTTACACAGCAACAAACAGCACTAACAGAGATACAACATTCTACATCTATTTGACATCACAACTACAGCTTGAAAAAACTTGCCATTCATCAGAAGACATGACAAAGCAATACCCCAGACCAATAAAAGGGATTTTCTCAAAATTTTCAAACTTATTAGCTGCTGGAATTCTGCTCTCAAGGACCATTTACTAAAGACCAAAGCAAATCCACAAAGACATCCTGGATATACAATGCCATTGGCAAAAAATGTGACTCATGTTAGTGCAGAAATCATTTGTGAAACAATAGAGAGCAAGACTAAAAAGGCAAAATACTTTTCCATCTGATTGGACACCACTATGGATTATAGTAAGCAAGACCAACTTTTGTTTGTTGTTAGATATGTTAAATGGACAAAATTTATCTGCTTCTTGCAATGATTCCTTGCACTGATGCACTGATATGAAGGCAGGAGGATTATTTTCACACACTAAGATACTTCAAACTTTATCAAAATTTCCTTTAAATGATTTGTGCAGCCGAGGATATGATGGTTCGGCATTTACAGTATTAGAAATAATTATGCAAACTGGACAACTGAGCATAAAAAGCAAGTAAAATCACATCTCATGCAAAACTGAAATGCTCCATACTACAGTTGTGTGTTGATAACTGGCTGCCATGCAAGCAATCAGGAAGTGCCACAGCTGCAGGACGACTATAAAAGTATAGGCAGCCATATCATCATAATGTGATTAATACTATAGCTCCTAAGAAAAAAATCACAAGACAAGTGTATAAAAATCAAAGTCTTAGCTAGTGAAGGCTACTTCATGCAGCAGATTGCAGTATGCATGACTCTGAAAAGAATGTGTGAAACTAGTACTGTTGACAATAGATAGCAGTGTCAAGGAAAACGTTCAACATCCAAAAGTGATGTTAAGTACATCAGGCTATATTCTCTATGCGATAGATACGCCAGTAAAGATCTTGCAACTTACCTAGTTGCAAGTATGGATGTTAACATTTTTTCAAGAACAAAAAGATAACTGCTGAGGAGAGTCAACCAAATGACATAGCTGAAATGGGCAGCAGAAATTAAATAATTGGAAGACCAAATCTGGAAGATGCTCTTTACAGATGAATCAAAGTTTGAACTGTTTGGGAATAGTCAACAGTAATTTCTTTAAAAAAGGTGGAACAAGGAGTGGTATAAGTGCAACAGCTACAGAAAACCATGGGAGGTGAATCAATGCAAGTGTGGAGCTCCATACCAGCCGAGAGTATTAGAAATTTGCATAAAATCAAGAGATATATATTAACTACCAAAAGGAAAGTTTTCATCCAATATGGCCTTTCCTTAGGAAGACATCTCATTGAGTAAGAATTCATCTTCCAACATGACAACAACCTCAAGGATACAGCCAATGTGGTGAAAATCTGGAATGTAAAGAGGCTGATAGAACTCTTACAAATGATGCCTTGGCCTGTGCAAAGTTCTGATATAAACATAATTGTGCTTATATGGCTATTGAAAAAGTCAAATAGCAACCAAGCACCTTAGATGAATTGTGAAAAGTGATACAAAATGTGTAGAACATTGCAGAGTCATACATTGATGACCTGTATGGAAGCATCAAAACAAGGTGTCATGTTCTATATAAAACAAAGGGCACAGATATCAAATACTAATGCACCGTAAAAATTTGTTTTCTGTAATAATGCATTGTGTGTATCATATACATTTCCTAGTTGCAATTATTCATAGACATCCTGCATGTTTCCATAATTATTTCCAATACTGTATGCCAGGTCATCGTAATGAAAAGACATTGAGCACTCTGCGCATTGCTTTAATCTCATTATCGCAGATATGTGCATGAAAAAGATAAGACATTTTCAAAATCATTCAAGCTTTTCACACTTGTTGAAGGAAGTGCAAAGTGGCATGGTCTTTTAAAAGAAATCCAGCATGCTATATCATAGAAAAAAAATGCATTACAATCACTGAGTAAAACAAGATGGTCTGATAGACATCTCAGAAAATTGTCACTGTATTAAAACACTCAGTGTAGTAAAGTCTATATTGGAAACCATAAAAGATGAGTCTGATTTCAAAACAGCCGGAGAAGCTTATTTTCTTTTAGAGGCTTTAGATTTCCAGTTCTGACATTGGTCTTAGGTGATTAAACTTAGTAATGTGATGTCAAAATATCTACAGATCAAAGATACAAATATAGGAAAAGCAGTTACGCAAGTGTCATTTTCTGAGCTTCAAAGCAGAAGAAACCGTTTCAGTAAGTATCTCAAAATGGTCAAGAAAAATGCTGCATGGATCAGTGTCACCAACTCTGAACCACAAGCCAGAAAAGTATCTTTCAGGATGGATATTTCAAAACTCAGTAAATTGAATGG
This sequence comes from Nautilus pompilius, assembly GCA_018389105.1. NCBI lineage: Eukaryota > Metazoa > Mollusca > Cephalopoda > Nautilida > Nautilidae > Nautilus > Nautilus pompilius. Next base: position 631,903 of record JACATO010000344.1, on the reverse strand, counting down.
TAAGGATAACTTTAGATTCAAATTTTATTATGAAGTACTGGACTTGATGATTAGTTCTTTAAAAGTATGATTTACGAAATTGTCTTACCAGTCCTGAGCTCTTCTCATGTGGACAATATTACCTTGCAAGAAAAATTGGCTACATTTTACAAAAATAATGAAGATTCCAAACTCGTGATCATAGAATATCAACTATTTACTAGAAATATGAAAGACAGTCAGCAGATAAGCAGCTTACACAATCTTTATTTGTATATAGTGAACAATGGACTAAATGAAATGTATCCTTATCTTCAACTTCTCTACCATTTACTCCTCATTTACTAATAAAACAGCCCGTTTCTGTGAGCACGCTTTTTTCTGCACTAAAGCTACAACTCAGCAGTACTGACCAGTGTCGAATCCAGGATTTCAGTATTGGGAGGATGACTTGGGGTTGTTTTTGTTTTCTTTTTTAAAGGGCATCATACTCAAAATTATTCAAACATACTTAAGTTTTTATCTAGTATAAATTTTGTTTTGAGGCAGCGTCAAATTTGAGTTCAGCCGGCTGAGGGTCTCAGTCCAACCTCCACCTGAATTCGCCAGGGATAACAGAACGTAATCTCAAATGATATAACGGTTGAATCAGAGCGAGTTAATCAAGCGATTCTGGCATCTTTTTTTTTTAATGATAGATCGTCACTTATTTACTTTTATTCATTTTACATAATTGAAACATCTTGATATCCAATTTTCAAATTGGTTGTGTTATTTATTGCTGTTTTCTCACTAGAAAAATTATTGGTAACAGCTCCTCATCTTACGCTAGCCCCCCTCCCCACATTTTTGCAATCTGACGCCCTTGACCGTACTTATATACTTACTTGTTAAATACTTAATACCCGAGTTTAATTTGTATAAGTGATAAATAATTATGATGATGATGATGATGATAATAATAATAATATGAAAATGTGTTTTGTTAGATTTCTCTCCGATAAAGTGGAAATGTTTATTAATTTTGACATTCCTGGTCACATGCTTACCACACAACCTAGTTTTAATCAGGTGACCGAATTTGATTTTGAAATACTGATATCTATATTAAAAAATAATAGATTTTAACGAAATAGAAAGATATCGGTAATTTGTTCAGTTTGTCGATACGTCAGTAGTACAAAAGATATACAAGTTTTAATTCATCAAATAAATAAGGACCACTTGAGAAAGATGAGGTAAATGCAACTATACCTTTTTTAATATGAAAAAGTAGCCAAAATTTAAAATATTTTATAGACAATATCAGAATTTAAAAACTTACGTTTTCTTGCTTCAGTAACTTTTTCAGCAGCTTTTTTTTCAGCGGCTAATAATTGTTGAATACCTGCGGACTGGCTAGCCATGTTGCTCTAGAAATGTAATCATGTGATGACTTCTCGAAGTTACATTTTTCAGTCTTAGTTTCGAAAAATATAGTTTTTAACTAAATAAAAAGTATGTTAATTTGATTATTTTTTTAAATATCACACAAACGATAATAACAGGGCGTATCGCTAATTTTAGCAGTAGAAGGTTTTTATGTTTGGACAATTTATTAAACACAGAAGATGATGACGTCAAACGCATAGTCCGTAATACGAACGGCTGTGGCTTAAGTCTGCACGAATGTTACTTACTAATCGGATGATGCTGAACTCTTTGTTGCCTCATCACTGATGCGATCCTGGAATACCAGAAATACCCACCAGTCTAAGACCTTTTCTCGGAGCTGCTGACTGAAAAGTCGAACGTTTTCTGGTTGTTTAGAGGGTGCACAAACCGGAGTTTTGACGTAGGCTGCATGCTAGCATCACCTCAGTCGGCACAGCATCAGCGATAGAATCAAATCTGTCAGATTCTGTGCATGAGTCATCGTCGTGCAGGGGCATTTTTAGTAAGTAGAATTCTAGGTGTTCGGAAAACGGAATACACGTGCCTTGTTTCGGCGTCGGATACAAAGTCGGAGTGTCAAACATCAACAACATTAACAGGATGAGCATAGAGTTCAATGACCTCTACAAACTCCGACGGTTTCTCAGCATCGGGACCGAGCAATCGGCATACGAGTTTGGCGAACAGATTTTAAAAAAGGAAAACGCGCCGACACTTCTAAAGCTGATCGAAGACGGAAAAGGCAGAGAAGTGGTGCGAGAAATAGTGAAATGCTACAAAGAAGGCCGCTCGGTCCGACGGAAACCCTTACTGTTTGCTTTAGCTGTGTGCGCCCGGGCTAGAGACTCAGATGCGAAGAGGGACGCCTACCAGGTGATGTCCGAGCTCTGTTCTCTGCCTACAGATTTGTTTACCTTTATTGCGTATGCTCAAACATTGAATAACCCCACCAAAGGTTGGGGAAAGCTGCAGCGAAAGACGATAAGCTCCTGGTACAATTCTAAAGACCCAAAACAATTGGCTGAAAATGCAACTAGATATAAGTCCAAATCGGGATGGTCCCACAAAGATGTTTTACGATTAACACACACAAAAGCAGCGAATAATGGTGAGTATGAAGTTTAACAATAATATTTTTTTTCTCCTCCATTATGAAGTCGTCTAAAAAAACGAATTAAATTCATTCGTAATATAAAGTAAGAAAGAAATTCTTTCACACTTTTGTGTCTGAAATTAAACAGTTTTAATTTTCATTAAATTTTATTGATGGAAATCTCATTTATAAAATTATTGAAATTACCAATTTCTGCTGACAATAAATAGTCGTAGGAAAAACTTATGAAGCTGCATCCACTAAATTTATTTCAAGTTGTAGAAGTTTTAACCATGCCTCTGCTATTTATGAAAACATTACTGTTAACTGCTATTAGCATTACAAAAATGTAACGTTCAACTAAGAATAATGCAGTATGCATCATATGGAACATCTTAAATATTTTGTTTAAGTGTTGTGGAGATTTCTTGCAAAATTTGAAAAATCTTTTCTGTCATAAAATGAAAGTGAAGCATAGTAATTTTGTGTTCTTTTTATATTCTAATTTCTTTAGTATACTGCTGAACCTGTTTGTCAGGGTAACAAATTTTGCTATACAGGATCCCATTTTATTGGTCTTTTCTTGTGATGTGTAGATATCAAAATCAAATACACTCTAAATCCCATAGTAGAGTTCTCACATCAGATTTGCAATATCACAAGGAAGAAAACGTTCCCTCACTTGAACAGAGTTAATATTTTCCTACATTATCAAGGTATACCACTATTTTCAGTAATAGCAATTGATATTACACTAAAAATATAAATTTTAGCATTAATCACCATCATATCAATAAATGCTGTGTAGCCATGATATTTGTGCCAAACTGGATATGCTTTCTTTATCATGTAGGTATTCTGAAGTGTACAATTAAATTAGAACCAACCAAAGGTAAGACTGCTTTTGTCTGCATGCGAGGAGTGTGTGGTACCCAAGTTTGAGATGTTCCACACCTGCATACAAGCAAGCCAAATGTCGTCAACTTCAACAAATAAAGAATCAACTAGAACTCTTGATTAGGAGGAAACCTGTACAGGAATGTCTGTTACAGAAGAGTGACATAAACCACATGACTGGCTAGACATGAAACATAGTTCCTATTCATTGGGGGCCGAACCTGCAGTAACCACTATGGTAAGAGTACTCTATGCACTATCCTAACCTGCTGCCTTTTTACAACAGCGATGATTTTAAATTTGTTAGATTTCCCTAACTACTGTAGTTACTGTTGTGGCCAAAATTCTTAACCATAGGTGGCTAAAAATTTGCTTTGAATACTAAGTACATAATATTTCTAAACACTATCAGCTAATTGTGAGAGAGAAAAAAGGCCTCTATGATTCTATGATAATTGTCACTGGTATCGTCAAGACCTTCAAGTGTGTGTGGGGAGGGGGTCAGGCTTATCCGTTGCAGCTAGCCAGACTACTTACACATCACACACTACTTGTGCACATTTTCAACATCAGAACAACATGACATTTCCTGTTTGGTGCCAAAGATGTAGTGCTGACTATGTCATACCTTCACTGGAAACTATAACTCAATCTAAAAAACATTCCATGCCAAGCTGGTGGCCTACTCTAGTCAGTAATGCTCAACTTATCAATGGTACATGACATGTAGGAATTATGCACTGAAATGAACCTAATGTCGTAACATCAGTCTTTCCATACATCAGGAAAGAAAGTTTCATAACATTGACTCTTTACTTTATTATCAGTCTTCTGACAACATCTGTACCAGACACTAGATGAAATTTTAGATTTAACTACAGTAGAGAATAATCATGTGTTTCATAGTTTGTTTAGTGCATATACATAACATGATAAGCAATCTAACACATTACTACAGCCTTATTTCTTTCAGAGTTATATTCTTTATGATATAATGATCAATAGTAACTCTGATAATATCAAAATCATGTCAGAGTTTTAAGATTACTAAAGTTTAAAAATGTTTACTTCAATTTTCATGGCCTGAATAGACTTCATAGTCAGAAAAATCCTTATTTTTTAAAAATAGAACAATTTGTGTGCTTAATTATTTAGAGGGATAAGAATATTTTCCAATTAATATAATTATTCCTGTTTTTTTTTGTTTTTTTCAAATTCCTATCCAGTGCATTTTTTAATGTATTAATTTTGCTACTAGCACTAGACAGATTCATTTCTCTATTACTGAAATGGCATTTGTGGATGTTAGCCTATAGTAATGCTTACATCTTTTTTTTTTTGAAACTGATGACCAACCCTGAAATAACAAAACAAGAGAGAGTCTGCTTGTTCTTTACTCCTTTGGAACTTTTTAAGTCTTTCAATTAGATTTCTCATAATATTCTATGCATGATTATGAAGTTTAATTCTTGATATTTACTCAAAATATCTTAGATTTTTTTATTCTCCAGATGATTCTGCAATCCCTTTCAGACTTTTAACTTTTCAAAAAAAGATGATGAAAAGTCTGGACTCCATATGTTAAATAAAGGATAATGAATGTTCTGTGTTTTTATTTGTATAGTTCTACTTAATAGATCTAAGATTCTGATAGTCTGACCTGTGTACCACTCATCACCTTTTAAGTTAGCTAGTTACTTTGAGATCATGCTCAGCATCGCTATCATTAATATGACTGTTTTATAAGCAGTATATTTTTGTAATTCAAATGATCCATATAAAAGGTTATGCTAATTTCTTCTTATTGTCCTAGAAGTCAAAACTATTATTTTTGTGGGTTTCCCATGTTAACCTGGTATGCTTGTTTTCCATTGTTGGATTCAAGCTGTGTTTACCATCTTTCCAGAGGCATGGTTTCACAAGGGTTTCCTCCACTGCTAACCAAAAGAGTTCTAGTAGGTTCTTTCCACGATGAAGCCAGTGGTATTTAACTTGCTTGTACACAGATGTTCAATACTCCTGTTGAGATGTCACATACATCTTCCACACTTACAAAAACACCATTACCTTCAGCCATCTATGTGCACAAGCAAGAACAGATCTGTTTTTATTAGAAAAGAAAAATAGGTGGTATATGGATGAACTTACTACAATTTAGTTTTGTTGTTCTCATGAAACTTAAGAGACTATATTAAGGTATTAAAAAAAATTATAAATGCCATATGCACTTCCAACAGATATGTAATATATAGGATTTTTCATAATGTTAATTGAAGTGTAGACAGACTGAGTTTGCAGTAATTTAGCTATTATAGAGCTTCAAGACTGGAACCAGATTCTCTCAATTTGATAAATCTGATAGCTGCCAAACTGCTTGTGATATAGTCTCTCTCTCTCTCTCTCTGTCTGTCGGTGTGTGTGTGTGTGTGGATTGATAGAAGAAGAAAATACTGCTGTATTTTGTTTACAATCAGTGCTACGTAAAGTTTACTCTAAAATTTAAAATAATGGTATTACATAATGTAGTTCATTGTTTGATTGTGTAACTTCTGGAAGGATTGGAGATTCTCAGAGTAATATTTATGACAAGTATGCCACAGAATGTGGCAGTCATTTCCAGTACAGCAGGCAGTCAATTAACCTAAATGTTAATTCAAAGCAAGTATCAGTTGGAATTTAGTGTGCCATCTTTATTTCTAGCAAACTCAGTCATCTGTATGCCTACCATCTGGAGATTAATAGAAAGAATGTGCAAAACTATTTGTCTGAAAGGTTTTAGCATGTTCACATGGAAGCATATACTGGCTCTTTTTTTATATAGCATCAGTCTGACTTAATGTAGACTTGCAGTTTGTCTTTTGTTAAGGTTTTAGTAAAAAGAAAAATAAATAAATTTGACTTCAGATTATCATGGCTTTGAAATCTGAACACCTCTCCTAAGTTTAGAAATGTTTTTCTATCAGCATTTTAAGTTTTAAGGATCCTCCTCTATTATTGCTCAGATTAATCTTGAATCTTTGGGATTAAACTTGCAAGGAAGTGCCTATTTCTTCATCTTTGTGACATTTGTCTATATACATATATATTGTATGTCTTTGTTTTGTTTTTTTTTTACTTAAGGTACCTTTCTGGACAATTGTTTTTGCTGAGCTGTTACCTTTTATATAATAAGTTTGTCTTGTCTTGTTTCATATTAAATAAATAGTATCTACAGCAACTTCTTTAGTAAAATATGCCTTCTGTTTTTTTTTATAACTGGATCTATCTCAATCTTCCTTCAAAGACATACTGTTTTTCTGGGTTTTAATTATAGCAGGTAACCATAAAGTCACTTCCTGCAGTCAGTTGCTTGTAACTCCCCTTACTGTAACACACACACTAACGGGAAATAAGTGCGTATACACAGGGGAGTGGTCCCAGGGTTTTCAGATTTTACCACCAGGGTTGGGGTGGGCACCACTTACGCCATGAGACATCACGTCAAAATGGCCATGTCTACTTAAAAAAATAAGTTTCTTCTGAAATGCATCTGCAACTGTAAAGGAAAACAGCAAGTCGTGTTTTAGCAACTTTTGGCTATGGTAGTAGAATGTGCATGGCATAATGTTGACATGTCTGGAGTTAAACTTCATCTTTCCCCAGTGTGAAAGGGAAAAATAAAAAAAAATATGATCCTGCTCAGTCTAAATTGTTTTCGTTACTCGACCCTGATCATTTCTGCTGTTACATGTTTGACATATGTTGGTCTCAGAGAACTGCAGATATTTTCTTTTCTTTTTGAATCACATTCAGTTGTCCTCATAATCTGAGTGACAAAAAGTGATTTTTTTTCTTAATTTCAGATAATTGTACCTTTATTTGGTATAATTTTTTGTTTGTTTTTTAAGATTATAAATGCTGCTTTTAAAATTTTTTATTCTATTCTCTATATAGAAGATACTCTGACAACACTAATTTACTGTTATAAATATGAAACATTTTTAGCATTCTCTGGGCATGATTAAGACACTTACTAGCTGCAGACTTTATTTATAGCATCTGCTCAGCCATTGATGATGGAACAACCCCCCCTGCTAAACTTATGTAATTAACCCTGTCTGTTAGTGGGGCTTTTTGTGTAACAGACAGAAGTTCGCTTCTCCATACACTTAATATACATTTGACAGGGAGTCTCATATATATATTATTAATATGCTTTAATGAGTTTTCCTGTTTAAGTGATTTCCATCTCAGGTTCTAGTCTATGCAGCAATTTCTGTATGAATTCTACTATATGAATGTCTGGAATGCCATGACCTAACCTTCATGTTGAATATACTAGCTTACCTGTACCACAAAGCCCTATTCATCTACTTTTCTAGTCTGTGATGTTGTCTCATTTCAAAAATAGCAAGACTTATTCTTCTTCTTCATTGTAATGCTGCCCTGGTTCGGTATTGGTGAAAAGAAACAGTTGTATCAGAATATAAACATGAACTATATTATTACATGCCAAAAAAATTGGTGTATCTATAAAATAAAAAGAAAGCTGCTTAAATAAAATACCTTTACTTTTCTTACTATTTATTGTGAAGTAAATGCTAATGAAGACCAACGCTACAAGTATAAAATCCTGAATGATAGTCTAGTGATTTGGTAGCATTTCGTACAGGTTCATGGAAGACAATTTCTTGGTACATATAAGAGAAGGTTATGTTTCTGAACATGATCCATCCTACATTTTAGAAAGCAGATTAAATTCAAATTTAACTTTTATATGCTTAAGGAATTTTCTGGGGATTGGAATTGTAGATCAACAGGTTCGCAACTTTATTTTTGTGGTTGCAAGGGTAACCTTTGGAGTTCACTAACTATGCAGAAACACTGGCAGAGTTTTCTCTCTAAGTATTCATTAGAGCTAAGTAATTCTTCTTTTGGAATTTGAACATGACAATTCTTTAAATGCAATGTCAGGGATTTTGAATAAATTTTCTCCTGTTTTATTTAAAATTCAACCAAAACTTGCAGAGACAATAAAAAAATTTTCCCATGACATTGCATTTGCTGTGCTATGATCAGTCTGCATTCCACATCTGGAGGTATTTGGGTGAAAAGCAAAGTTATAGGTGCCAGAAGAATGGCAAATATCTTAAAATACCATATTAGAGAAAATGCACAAAAAAATACAGACAGATGTGGTTGTACCACTGAATTCATTACCTCTTCCACGTGTTCACCGCCATAGCAAAAAAAGTCAAGCTGTGTCTCCCTTGAGGAAACCTGTTTTGGATAGCTTTGAACCCAAATAAGCCGACTTAGTGTATCAGAATCCCAGAAGACCTGTTACTGGCATTGCCATCAGATCTCCCTCTCTCTCTCTCTCTCTCCTCTCTCTCTCTGGATGTGTGTGGCAGAAGAGGAAACAACACATGATTGATCAGCATGCAACAATTTAAGAAATGCTTGTCAGTTTTCACTTGATTTAAGAAATATCAATCATTGGTCATCATTTTCTAACCTATGCAAAAAGATGAGAGGAGCTGTGTCTAGAAAAATCATTACACCAAGTTCAGAAATGAATTAATTTGTTCAAATTTATTGTGAGCATTTGGGGAAAATTTCCATAAGTCACGGACTTAGGAAAGTAAAAATAAAAAGAATTACAGACATTTTATTAAAATTAATAGATTATCTCAACATTGTCCAGAAACAACTATTAGCTTAGTTTCACCTCCAAAAGAAGAAAAGATTTTTCCAGCTATGTGTTTAATCTTTTCTTTTTTTTTTAATGAAATATAAATTGCATGTTTTAATTACAAAATTAGAACACATGCATTCATAAACACTAGAAACATATCAAAGACTGCAGGGAATGTGTATATCTTGAAATATATATTTGAATTTGTACATGTTGTTTGAAAAGTATGGGAAAACTCATCTTGTGTGTGGCCATATTTCAGCAAAGTATCGATATTTTGTAAACTCTACTTGAAATTAAAGTTTTGTAGCATATAATGTGGAGTATATTTGAGTCAGAAATATAAAGGGTTAATATATATAGATATATATGTGTATGTGTAACTTGTTGGAAACAACATTTTCTGGAAAATTGATAGAATGAAGAGGACCAATTGAATGGTCTTTGAGAAGCCCAGACTTGACTCCCTTAATTTTTTTTTTCCTTTGCAGTCTTGGTGGGGGGGGTCATCTGAAGAGCTTACCACAAGAGGCTGAGAACACTTGAGGGGCTAAAAGCAGTGCAATAACATCACTCAAGAACAATTACAAAATGTCATCACATCCTTAAATAACAGATTTAACAAGTGCATACAAGAATGACAGTTTGAGTATTTACAATGAAAATTACATGGGTCTGGGCTTTTGTTACTACACCCTGTATAATATGCAAGAGCCGAGCTATAGTGAAGCATTGCCTTGGCATGACTGAAAACCAACAGGCTACGTAGGTACACCCCAGTGAAATCTGAGTGCTTCTGTTAAACTGATGGGAAAGTATAAATATCCTAAAGAGTAACATTCTCTGGCGGCTCAGTAGGTTAAACAGTTGGTTAACAATTTACAAGATAATTTAACAACTGATGGGTCATGAGTTCAAGATCAGCTTTTGCCACTATGGAAAGGGCAGCTGCAAATAAAATTAACACTAATATTTGCACCCAAAGAATGGTTCTCAGATCTATCTACCCCTGCTGGTGGCAACAAAGCTAATTGTATTTCTTTCATTGGTTTTTTAGCTGGGGAGAAATTCTGAAATAAACCTCCATGATTAATGTTTGCTATAATGCTACTGAATTTCTGTCGTTTGATTTTCATGGTTTTTTACGCAGGTTTGAACAGATGTCCACAATTTGCATACAGAATTTTTGGCTAAATAAAATTTGGTGTCATTAATAATTCTTCAGTATTTTCTATTTGAGAACTTTTAGTTACTATAGATATGAAATGTTATTGCTAAGAGAAAATTACTTAAACAAGATAACTTTTAGTATCATTAACTGATTTATATAGCGTGTTTTGTCAACACAAAGGATATTTGTTGTTTTTTTTTGTTTGTGGCAGTCAGTGAAATACAGCAATTTTTCAGTTAGTTTTTCTTATTGTTTTGATTTCCCTTAGATTTTAGAAAAAAAGATAATATTCTCGATACACAATTTTGTAAAAACCAAACAGATCGAAGCATGAACAAGTAAGAACTGTTAGCAGTAAGCTTTTAGTTTATTTAGCATTGTTAGCTGAAGGGGAAGTTTAGTGGAAAACGATATTAATGTTAAAATAATAAAAACAAACAACATTGAAATAAAACAAATATGTTCTTTTTTGTCTAAGAACTTAATTTAAAGTAGTTTTTGAGAGAGAGAGAGAGAGAGCTAGTATATCAGCGGTTCCTTTAATTCAAATGATTAAAAGTTGCTGTGCTACAGTAGAGTTTGTTGACACTTTATATGCAAATATTTAATCAGCTGTGTTGAGCATTTCAACATGAATATTGAAAACTTTTAAATAAATATTAATTATTAATATAAATCAATTTTAAATTATCATAGATAATACTTCTTTTTACAGTAGGTGCAGTCTTTAACTACAGTATCACTGCTGCTTTGTATATTATACAAGCTGTACTATTGCAGTGGAGTACTGATATGGCTCAAAATTTGTTTTCTAAAACAGCCAATAGTTTCTAAATGCTTGGCTGTTTAAACAGTTAATTTTTAAGTTATTGAACCATATTTATAATTGTAAAAAAAAAAAAAAGGAGTTTGGTACTGACAGTATTTATGTATATTTCAAACTGAAAATCTTAGCCTGATAGTCTGAAGTTTTTCATTTATCTATTACTCTGCTAAGTGACACCTGTGATGAATATATTAAGTCAATTAGTGGTAATCTCTGGGAAGTTGGCTTCTCTTATCATTACTATCTTACCATGATGTCCCCACCACCCATCAGTTTCTCCTACACAAGTCATCACTGCCAATAAAACTTGCTAAATAATCATCTTTATAATCTGATGGATTTGGTTGTTATCTACTGCTAGGTGTAAGCTTATAGGAACTTGAAGAGAAGAATGGCCAGGAAATTATTGAACTGGTGAATTTTAACATTCACATTGATAAGTTTACATTGGTTGTTCTAACTCTATGCTTATGTACAAGATAAAATCATATTATAAAAACATCTGAAGCCTAGTGAAACTTTCTTGCCAGATTTGATATAGTTTCCCGTTCTTCACTTGTTTGCATGTCTTTGTATTAGCACAAACTAAACAATACATTTTAGGCAGACACGATATGGTTTTAGCACTGTTATAATTAGATGTGATGATCTTGAGTTAATATAAAGTAGGTTATATCTGTATATCATGCATTTGTGGCATTAATATGAAGTTTGACATGACCTGGAGTGTTAGTGCCAAGTAAGATCTGTTTGTTTGTAATGTTAACATAACTTAAGATGGACTGATTCATGACATTAGGATGAAGACTTGAGAAGTTAGTATAATACAGATTCTAGTTAAACTTTCTGATCTGTGGGGGCTAATATGAAACAATTTGTTTCTAATTAAATATAATTTGTACTTTATTGTTCTGGTCTTTGGAGTTTGAACCTTGCTTCATATTATCTAGATTTTTGGCTATGTGGATACAATATCTAAGGGCTAAATTTTATTTAGATGTTCTGATCTGTGATGTTTGTAGGATGTCATATGTAAACCAACTGGCACACAAGGTTTTCTGTGTGAAGACAATTCTGTTTAGATTAGCTGTAAAATTGAGAAATGGAAAAACTTTGATGCATTCTCAACATATCTTACATACTAGTTATTTATTGTTTCCCTTAACTAAAATGAAGAAAAAAAACGTGAAATAAAGTTTAAAAGATTATTTTAAAAATATTTTATGTTTACATAACTCAGATTTTTATTGATAAGTGGAGTACTATTGTAGTGGGATTTTATATGTAATGGGAAAATTGAAAATAAAGTTTTATTGATATGTCTTAGAAATTGTTAGCGGTCCACTCACCTCTATGGATTCAGTTCAAATTTGGTTTCTGGAAAGAACATCCCTAGTAGTATGATCAACATATGCTTCTCTATTATGTTTTACATGGTGATTAGTGCCACTAAATAAGTTGAAATTTCATAGCAACAAAAGTTTAAAGTTTATCATAATGTATGAGAAGTGAGTGTATGCAAAATAATTTTTTACCAATCATGTTGATGTATATGTCAATCGAAAGAACAAGAAATTGCTTTATATCAGTATAATGCCCATGCTGGAATTCTTATTTTTACACATTTTACATGTCAATTTATGTTTATTCTGTCATCATTCTTAAATGTTTGTCTGCCACTGTACATCAACATGATGCTCACTTTTCTTACATAACAGGATTTCATAGTGACAAAAGTTTAAGAACCAATGTCAACTGATTATATTTGTGGGGGGGGGTTGGACAGCCAATAGACTATAGTAAACTAATGCATAACATTTTTAGCATCCTACAATGGGTAAAAAATTCAGTTTAAGTCCAGCAAAACTTGCTTGGATTGTAGAGTTGCACAAGGAGAAACACTCATATTCTGAGATTGCTAAGAGGGTTGAGTGCAGTAAAATGGCTTGTTATCTAACCTGAAAGCTTTATGAACAAGCAGGTGGCACATCAAATGCTGAAAAATTGATGCTCGGACTGATCAGGGAACCAAGTATATGTTGAAAATGGGTTGACACAAGATGTCTGTTGATGTTTTAAAAGATTTGGAAGACCTACCATCTTCTGCTTGAACTTTCCAGAGATGGCTTTGGGATTTCAAATTGATGGGGCATGTTTCCAGGAAAAAAACTTTATTTTCTTGAAAAATTAAAAGGCTAACCAATTTTCCAAGGTCTGTCTTCACTGGATCCTGGAAATGTGGGTCAGGTTACTCTGGTCCAACAAATCACTGTTCCAGAAGTTTGGATCAGACGGTTGGATTTGCAACAATATTTTTGTGAAATATTCCATCTGAAGTGTACCAAACTGATAATCAAAGGTGGGGGCAGATTCATTGTGGTATGGGGCCATTTTTCTCAAAAAGAGATAGATCCTATTCATTGTATCTAGGCAATAATAGATCATTTTGTTTACCTGGACATTTTGACCAATGTACTAGAATCATATTCTGAGGATGCCTCCTCCTCAACTGAATTTTCCAAGATGACGACAATTCGAAGATTCCGGTTTTAAAATGGCTGTTTTAAAGCACTGATTTGAATCCAGTAAAAAATCTATAGAACAATATATACAAATCCATTAAGATGAAAAAGCCCAGAAATTTGGATCAACTGTTCCAAATTATTTACTTGCTAACATTTGTATAGATAGGTATATTTGTCTTGTGGACTCCATGCATAAGTGTTGTCAGGCTATAATTTTTGTTTATGGTTATGCAATCAAGTGCTAATACTACCTTCCTTGATCTGTTCAACTTATGTAATCTTTAAAAATGGGTTTTGTGACAAAATTTTGAATATGCTTAATTCAATCTTAAAACTTTTTTTATGAAATTTTTGTCTTAATGTAATAAAAGGGAAGCTTATTCAAAATATTTATTACTCACCATGTTGATGTATATTTTAATCAAAAGAGTAAGAGATCGCTTTTCTATCAATATAAAGCCCAAGCTGGAATGTTTATTTTTACATATTTTACTTGTCAAGTTCTATTTGTTCTGTTATTGTTCTCAAACTTTTGTTTGCCACTGTATTTTAAAAATACAGCAAAGGTGGAAAACAAAATATCTTGAATAAATGTGAAATTTTTTGATGATACAACATTTATCTTCAACCAAAAAAACCCTTAACCAAATAATTTGCACTGATTCAGCACCCTGCCTTGATAATTTGGACACCTGTTATTACAGATCTTAGTTTGTTGCAGAAAATGGCAAAATAAAGACAAGCAATAGAGCGAAATTCTTTATGCTGGTACTTGCTTGAGCCACTTTTTGCAGCTTGAGGAGTGAAATTTTTTTTCACTGTCTGATCCACGTTCTCCTATATCCATGTTAGAGCTTTTGGGTTGCTCTTAGCTGATGGTCCAGCTGTTTTCATAGGTGCTTAATTAGATCCATACCAGAATTTTGGGATGCTGAGGAAAGCATTTTAATACCTTGATTTCTCTACCAGACTGGCTACATGTGAGATGAGGCATGCAGCCATCCTCCTGAAGAATGTGAGCATTGAATATCAATCAGTATGCCATGTTAAAATGGTATATGCATCTTTAAATTGTAATATATGCAGCAGCAGAGCTGAGGTGTCCATCAACAAACATCAATTCTTGCCTTTTCCCATGGCAGATTGCAGACTATTCCATGAAACACTCACTTCCATACTGGAGCATAGTTGAAAGGCATTGTAGTTGAAGGTTTTAATTTCCAAACCCATGTGCGACTTCAAGATGTGAATTGCTGAAACCTAAACTCACTGGTGAAAAGTACACTCCACCAGTATTCAGTTCTTTGATAAGACCTTTCAAAGATTTTCATTCCATTTTATTCAATTGAACTAAAGGAGTTTCTTACTTACATCTATGTACTATCTGTAGCCTAGTCAGTGAAAATGATTTTGGACTACTATTTGGCTCATTTCTATTGTATAAGCAATATCAGCAAGAGAATTTTCAGATTTGAGTGTTTTCCTCATGGGTAGTGGCACATTCTTCTTGAGGTCTCACCACTGCAATGACATTCACTTTGATGATCTTTGGCAATCTGTCATTATTTCTGGCCACACTCTGAATGGCCTACAATGCTGCTGGGTTAATGGAGAAATATTGAAGGCTTTGTCTGTTTCAGCATAGTGACAGTGCACACCGGTTATCTTCTCACCTGTATTCCACCTGCTGTTTTTCTTTGTGTGTGCATATATGCGTTACACCCAATCTGTGAAATTGCTCAATTCATGAATTGGACAAGCCAGCTGCACAGTTCATGAAATGGGTAATAATTGACTTGCATAATTTGTGAAATGGACATGCCTATATTGTCCATTTCACGAAATAGGCAGGTTTGCTTGCAGGAAATGTTTACTGATAGTCACATGCTACTCTAGGTGCTATGCACACACACTGCACTAATATTTATTTCATGAATTGGGCAGCCATCTGCACACTTCATGAAATATAGAACTTATAAACACCATTTTTATCTTATCTTAATGCACACACCCCACAAGTCAGGTGGTCACTTTCTTGTTGGTACAAAAACCCATGTCATTGCTGAAAATTAGATTTCGTTTTTATTTTTTGTTTGAGAATTTCTGTGGGCAGAGAGTAGCTGCTTGCCACCCTCTATTTTGTTCTCGGTGTATCACATGAGAAATTACTGAAAAATCTCTTCCCTAACTTGATAGGTAAAAACTCTAGTGAAGCGTTAATAATGTCTAGTAAAATGAAAGAAGTACCTTGAATTACGACAAGCAGCTTTCCTACTGATGATAAAGTTAAAAGCTTTATCAGTTCATTGATGCAGAAGCACAGGAAGCAGTGCACAGCAGTAAGTAAGAATTGATCACGTGCTGCCTGTTTCCGATGTTGTATTGCCTCAGGACTATATCTGCATACTTTAGTATAGATTTGTACCTCATAGTACTGGAAACTCAAATGCCTTTAACCTTTTCATTTTTTCAATTTTCGATCCAAAAGACATTTTGAAATCTGTGTGGTGCAATATGTTCAAATAACACCATTTTGGAAGCTTCCACAATGACAACCTAGGGAATGTCAACAACCCCATAGTAAAGGGTGACTACCTGGCTCATGATGGATGTTAAATTTTAGCTTTAACTTATTTAAAGATATAAAATAAGAGGATAGATCAACATAGATATTCTTTGGAATTATCAATAACTGTAAAACAAAGTACTACCCTATAATTCCATTCTCCAAGAAGACCTGGTATAGTGCACATTAGTAAATTATGACAATGTATTGACCATCACCTCTGTCCATTACAAAATGCATATAGTTTGCCAATTAATCACTGTCTACATTTGCACATCTTGTGACCATGACATGCACTGTTGCATCTTACACCAGCTTTCAGGCAGGAGAGCATCAGACACCTTGTGAAGCCCTGTCACCACACACACACATGCGCGCGCGCGCGCGCGCGCACAAACACTCTCTCACACACTCACTCTCACACTCTCTCTCTCTCTCTCTCTCTGGTGGAACATCTTAGCTTTCAGACAACTAAACTATGAATTACAACTGATTCCAAACAACTTTTCCTTTAATGACTCCACTCCTTGTGCTAATTGCATAGCCAGACTGTATGACTGTTAGCACCACTCTAATAACATTTGTTGGACTGCTTTTGCCTTGGTCAAACTTGGAAACTAGCACAGCAACATTGTCATCTCTTCTTAGACTTTTAAGAGATTAGGTACTACGAGGTATCATTTTGTTGGCATGGCTAGTGATTCTTTTTTGGGCTTCTTTTCTTGCCCAGTTTACAGGGTTTTCTGGAGATGTGACTTACATGTTTGTTGATAGAGGGTTCATGGTGGGCTTTATTGCCTCACAGTAGTCAACGGTAGATATATTAACACTGAGTCTGTAGGAGTCACTTGTTGAGATACTAGTAGGGTCTCTGAGGAACAGAGGCACTGGCATTGGTTAGGAGGAACCTCCTTCAGCATGTTCTTTAGCTCCTCTTCCATAACACCTATAGATGAGGAATTCAGCTGATAAAGTGAAATCAGCCCTCAGCAAGGTTTGATACTAGTCTTTTGTATTGTTTCATCTTTAAGGTCTCATGGTATATGTGCTCATTGACCATTGAACAAAGTGAAAACCACAGCTCTACCTAACACTATTAGTGTAACTCATACAGGTCATAAGCTTGAGCTTTATGTCACCATTTCTTTGTTCCATTGATCTTTGACTTTGAGGATGATGTAATTGTCCATTCACAAGAACCAACTCCAGCCAGAGACTAGCCAGTTTCTCAATAACCTGGGCTGCAAATTCACATCTGTTGCCTTGCTGTAAAATATGTGGGGCATTGGAGTCCAGAAGAACATGAACCAATTTTGTTGCTGTCTTGGTTGAAGTGGGAAAATCATGTGGAACTTTGTCAGGTAATCCATGCAGTGTAGGATAAATTGGTAACTGCTGTCTTTAATAGTTTGCGTGTCCACTTTTCCATGCTCATTGAGGTCCTTCACAGTAATAGGTCTGATGACTACTCAAGATGCTTTTTTTTTTTTTACCGTCTGGATCTCTTGGGCAAGGGCCTTTGGGATGTTGGCTTACTGATCCTGAATCTTTTTACGAGTAGCTTTTTCTCCTCCATGGCTAATCTCATTTGGATGATATTCAGCACATCCTCTTTGGTTACCATGGAAGTCTTTTGCCAGATTTGCCCCACTTGAGGACATCAATAAAATGCTGTTTGTAAGGAGAACTCCACAGGAATTGACAGAAGGATATAATGTCTTCTATTTGTACAGAATCTGCTAAGGTGTCATAAACTGTCAAATATTAACTAATTATTGATTCACCTCCTTGCAAACAACATTTCATGTGGTCTACACTGAAATTTTCACCTTTCATGTACAGTATTGCCCATTTCATGAAATAGGCAAAGGCTGACCTGCAGTTTTTCCCATTTTATGAATTGTGCAGGTAAAATGCCCAATTCATGAAATGGGCAATTTCACAGATTGGGTGTAACATATATTTGTTTTTTTTTTATAGAAATAGCACTTGTTCTCAAGTACATAGTGAAAGGACTTAAGGTTGCCAGGCAAGAGTTTGATCAAGATGGGACAGGATCAGACAAAGTAAAGGAATTGTTGGAGTACTTAGAAGCAGTGGATAATCTGAAGCACTCTAGTGATGACCAGCAAGTGGCAAGGTTGATGGAGCAGTATCAGCTGACTTATGAACATTTACCAAGCATCCATCTAAATTCAAAAGAGGTATGGTAATTTAAATCTTCACAAAGCATTACTATTGTACATATGACATTAACCGTTTGATGAATCTATTTTGTTTAACTATATATTTCTGTACACAGAAGGTTATCTGGTCTTACTTACTATTTCTCCATTATGCATTTGTTGTGATTTTTTTGTCTAGTTCAGCAAAAAGTAGCCATTTTAAAGTGGCTCCATGTGCTATCTGAATCTGATTCTATTTGCTGATAATTTAGGAAAACTTCCCACAGTGCAGTGTTCTTAGGCTCTGTTCATTGTCAATAACTTTAAAACATTTCTATCGAATTAATATAGCAGATGAAGTAAAATGTCCAAAGGAAAGAAAATACACAAAATATAGCCCAGAAATGTATCATCACAAAAGAACTAGCTTTGGGTCTGCTTTTGAAGATTGGCAGACATTGTACCAACTTCTACTTGTTGGTAATTGTGGGTTTTTATAGCATTGCATTGTGAGAAGGTTTTCTAAAATATTAGTGAATAGAAATTGTATTCAGATTTCATATGCTGTTACCTTTACCATTTGGTTTATCTATTAGAAAGGAGAATTCATTAATTACTTTTTTATCGGTTTTTTATGGAAGAAAAAATTATCTTCTATATTTCAGGTGTGGATAACTTTATTACATCGGCTTCCATTCACCATGCTATTACAAAACATAAGTAAAATTGCCAGTCTGGGGCTCTTGGAACCAGTTTGTGATACAACAACTGAGTTGGTTAAAAGATTAAAGAATATAGAAGAAACCTTGACTTCTAAGTAAGAATTATGTATCAAATATATGAGTTACTTCATTTCTGTTTTAAAAAAGCCATATGTATCTTAATGTTGCCTAAAAGTTGAGATTATACTCAAATGGTTGGCAGGGCCAGTGATGATAGTGATATCATGTAGTAAGCTTCCAAGATTCATTTCCAGCTAAGTTTAGCTGTTTGGAAATCTTAATCGATAACTTCTTGAAAATTCGTGTAATGAATTAAAAACAACATACTTTAAAAAGGCTAGTACAGAGGATACACAATCTGGATACCTAATTGCCTCCATTTGTATGTTTCATATTCATAATGACTCATTAATACCCAGCTAATAAACAAGCAAAGTATTTTTTGTCTGTTTAATACCTTTGCTGAAATATGAGCACCTGACCATTATTTAATATTCAGAATATTAACAATATATATTTTAGAAATTGTTAGAAAATAAACTTGTTTTGATCAACAGTGTCTTTAATACTTTTTAAATGTCTGTCTACTGCCCATTATTTTATAACTTATTTACAGATAGGTACATATAGTTTGTGAACCAGATAGGGAACTCCCCTTCCTCTGGGGAATTTACACCACAGTTTTTTTAAGGAAGCTTATAACATACAAATTAAAATCCAGTTGTTTGTCCACAGGGAATTGTTGTTCTTTTCTGATTTTTGTTTGACCTGATATAAACAGTGTAAGTAACACTGCTTGAGAATAAAGATGGGGTAAGGATAGATAGTAGTCTGTTTTATTGACACGGATCTGCTAAAGTGTATCGTATGAGGTATTGATGGAAAGGTCTTACTCTACCCCATGGCTTTATAGTTTACATATAATTATGCAAGAATGATGTCATACCTGAACTGTTATGTAAATTGTCTAACCACAACTGACCATCGTTCAGAAAACCATAGCTGTACCAAAAGTTATGAAGCAAGCATGCCTGTTGGACTTCTTTTGGGTCTTCTGTTGAGCTGAACTACAAGGTGGACAACAGCTAGATTTCAGACTGGGAAGGTTGGTATCTTCCACTGGGGACACCTTGTCGTTGTGGTGAGACAGTCCACAGTGTACTATATGGTTCCTGTTAACTCATCTGTTACAGAGAACTGCTATATCTGATGGTCAACAATACACACTTGTAACATTTGATCTTGCAGTTGCCAAGAAAACATGCACTGGTGTTGCACCATTCACTCTAGTTCAAGGATGTTAGTGTAGCTAGGGATTTTTTACACAGTCTGCTCTTGTTTGGGAGCTCTTAGGGAGCTACTACTTGGCACTAGTTTTTCTGACATAGTAATTGAGTTGGGGGTGTGTGGCAGTGGATCCATCCAGAGAGTGTTGACAGGAAAGCATTGCAACAACAGGGCAATGCATGTGTATAAACATATCCTAGAAGTCTTGGAAAGACTGTTATTGTCACTTACTCACCCAAGAATGGACAGTTTGCTGAGAAACTACAAGTTTACTGTGTCCAGATCAGATACAGCAGCAACAAGAAATCCTGTTGATTTGACAATTGATTGCAAAATCCAGATAGTTTTCCCTGAATCCAATGATTTCCTATCTAGCCTATTACAGATGGTGTCTGCCAAAAAATTCCAGGGTAAGTCATGTGGCATACAAGGACATACAGCCATCTGAAATTAGATGATGTGCAACAGACCTGCATTCACTTATGACTGCCTTCGAAATCTTAAATCTCTTTGAAGCTTTAATCAAAGGTCTATTCTGTTTTTTGTCTGTTGCACAAACTCTAGCAGAAGTTTCCAACAATCTCCTAAAGGCTAAAGCAATTGGAAAAGAAGCATTTGAAGCCTTTGTTCAGAAGTGACTTGTTGACAAATCTCTGAAATTTCATGCACTATTTCCAAGGCAGTTCCTCGTGATGTTTAGTTCTCTTGAAAAGAGCAGGAAGCTAAAGTCTTTAAAGATGGAGTTTGTCCAAGTGACATCACAACGAAATTTTTGATAGCTGCTCATTCTCTTTGAAGGGAAAAACCTCATTCTGCAGAAGATACTGTTGTATCCACTAGATCTGGCTCCATGGGTGTTAGCTAAACTAGATGGCCTTCCAGTGAAGACAGCCAGGGCCAAACTTATCCATCAGCTTGAAGATGACACTGCACTGGTTGACCATTCTGGTCTTGGTTACTTGGATGCAGACAGTGTTGACAGAAATGCCCTACTGCAGTCATTCATTACTCTGCCTCAGACATTTGGAGGGTTAGCTGAGAAAGTCCTCAGTGTTCTACTCAAGGTAAAGAAAATGGACTTTGTCATCGATACCTACAAGAACAATCCGTTTAAGTCAGCTGAGAGATGATGAGGATCTTTGGATGCATACCTGGTAAAAGGCCCATCTACAAAACTGCCAAAACAAGCTTCTGTCAAAGTGGCAAGAGAAGTATGCTATGCAACTCCAAGGTCATCAGATCTTCCTTGTCTATGGGGATTACTGTACTGTACCTATTTGACATCAACTGATGGCACTATAGTATAAGCATCTCTCATCCCAGCATTCTCTTCATCTCAGAAAGAAGCCAAAACGCAAATCCTATTGCACTGTTTTCAGTTGGCTGTATCATTTACACTGATCTTATTGCCCAGTTGCCCAACTAGTGTATTTGTGCTGCTTCTGTATTATGGTAACCAACTAGAGCAGAATGTGTACTTTGACAGGTGTTGCAAGCAAAAGATGACTGTTAAACAGAAAATGGCACACTGTTGTGTTCAGCAGTGCTTACATTACATGTCTTTTCTGGCTGTGACTCAACCAGTGCCTTCATTCACAAGACGAAAGATCAAAGAAAACCGTGAAAAAGTATTTATGTTTTCAGGACACTTAGTTACACAAATGGCATTCCTGAAGGTAGTCAGACCAAGCAGGAGAAGTTATTTTGCTGTCTATATGGCAAACCATCATCCAAAAGTGTGAACAGATTGTGTCATGACTTTAATAGACAGAAATTCTACACAAGATCTGGTCCACCACTTTCCAGCTATGATGGAATTGACCTGAGTCTCTTGCCACACTGATTGTCACTGAAGATGCACATTCTAAGAGTCAACCAGCAATCTCATGTATGAAAAAAATGTGCATCTTGCATATCCAGACATCCCACCTCAGCTGGCCATGGGTGGATGCCAGTGAGAATGGAGATCTTGAGTATGACTAGACTGAAGGTGATATCCTGCCAAAAGAGTTGGTAGACATTCTGAGAAAGACTGTCCTCACCACTGACTCATGATGATGATAAAAATTTGCATGTGGCCAGCTTAGTAGACATCATATATGATGATGCTGATGACAGTTCAACTGTACTAGTCTACTGACTTGTGAACGTTCCTCTCAGTACTGCTGGCTGAAACTGAGCCCATTGTAAATATTATTTAAACCAATTATAACATAATGGAACATTTTCACATTATACAGTTGACAATCACTAATCTGGCATCATTGGGACCTGGAGGGTGCCGGATTAGCCATTTTTCCGGATTATTGATTGATTAGGTTAGAATACATGTAACCCACTAGCTAACCACCTCATCCTAAAATTAAAATACCCAATAACTTTGTACAAGTTGGTTAATAAAGAAAAGAGAATTATCAAATGAAATTCAAGTGAAATTTTATGAACCCAGGTAAAATAATTGGTCCACTACTAGTAATTCTATTGATTTACACAAGAAAGATCATCACTGCCACTTCCAAAGTGAAAACTGAAATGTGCAACTAAGAGCACATTTACATGTCCTGAGTTGAAGGGCTGTCAGGATTCTCAACTTCATCATCTTGTAAGGTGAGTGAGGTATCATGAAGTAATGGTGATGGTGGCAACACATCTGGGTGAGTAGATGTCGAAGGCAGTGGATTTGCAAGTGATGAGGGGATGTCAAAATTGGCATCTGAGTGAGCAGATGTTGAAGGCACTGTATTTTCAAGTGATGACTCCTCTAAATGCTTTCTAGCTATTTTTTTTAATATATCTTACAAGCTGAGCTGTTTCATATATTTTGGCCTTTCTTTGATTAGTTTATCCTGCAGCATGTAAATGTTCATTATTTCTTGCTCAGTTATAAAACTGCATTGCTCTAGACCTTTCAGCGGTTCACCTGTCAGCTGAATTAACCAATCAATAGAAACTCTTTCTGCTACATCTTCCTCATTTTCATCACTACTTTCTCCTTCACTGGCTTGTTGCTGTGGACTTACAACCATTTGTACAATTTCTGAGTCAGTATAATGATGAACAACAGATGCATCTTCATCAGCAGTCATCCATTCCTCAATGTTATCTTCATCCAGCCTTGATGCAAGATCTGTCGCAGTAGGATTGATCAGAACACAACAGATCATTTATAAGCTGTTTTTCCTTTGGAGGCCTAAATCCTGTAAAGTTTTGTTCAAGATGTTCACCAGGTGCTGTCTCAAACATTAACCCTGGCCACAATTTGTCCCATCCATTTTTCATTGTGGCTGCTTCTACAGATTTCCAAGCATTGGCAACACAGTAAACCATATCTCTCACATTATATTCACGAAGAAACTCACGTACAGGGTTCCCAGAGTTAACTCCACTCAGTAGGCGCCTCATAAAATGAGTGTGATACTTCAACTTTAAAGAATGTAATATGCCATCGTCCAGGAGTTGAATTAATGAAGTGCAGTTAGGTGGGAGATAGATACCAAAAACATTGTTCTTTACCAGGAGTTCTGCTTTTGGATGTACGGAACAGTTATCTAAAATAAGCAGCATCTTACAGTTACGGTCCAAGCCAACAGAATCACAGTGAGCTCTTGCTTCGGGGACAAAGTAATTCTGAAACCAATCCAATGTAATTTCAGTTGTTATCCAACCTTTTTTGTGCCACGGTAAATTACAGGAAAATGTGTCATACCTTTGAAAGCTCTAGAACGTAAACTTTGACCAATGACCAGCAACTTACACCTGTGCATTCCTGCAGCATTGGAGTAGCCCAGCACAGTAACACGATCTTTTGATGCTTTATAACCTGTCAGCGATTCTGCATCCTCCGATTTCAGAGTTCTTCTTGACGTACGTTTCCAAAAGAGTGCACTCTCATCTATGTTGTAGCCCTGGTCAGGACTTAAATTTTCATCAATGACCAACTTGGCAAACTCGTTAAAAAAATTTAGCAGCTGCGTCCTTGTCAGCTGATCGTTTTTTCACCACACACTGCACGAAACTTTAAGCCATGCCGATCCTTAAAACACTGCAACCACCCTTCACTGTAATCGCACTTATGTTCCAGTCCGAGTTCTTCGTGAAATATTTTGGCTTGTTCCTTCACAAGATCACCTGACAGTTCGATACCTTCACTTTCACACAACTTAAACCACTTCATCGTTACTTGATCTAGTTCCTGCACTTTTACCAGGTTTCATTGTTTTCCTTTTAAACATCTGTTTCTTCGTTCTCACTGTTAACAAAAAACTAGTAAACTTTTCTTTCTGTTTCTTTATGTCGTAAACTGTCAAAGATCCAACGCTGTATAATTCACATAAACTTCTCACAGACACGCCGCTGTCAAGTTTTTTTCAAGAGTTCAACCTTTTCTGTTATGGACAATGTGCGGTGTTTGCCACTTTCCACCACAAGAAGCACTTATTCTTTATTCTAAAAGTGACTTAGTTACAATAATAAATGTTGAAAATCAAACAGGAAAAGCTTGCCTGTGTTTACAACTGACACCAGTGTGTTGATGCAGCAAATAGTGCCACCAAATCGTAGCAGCAGGTTGGCGCGGCGACCCGGAAAATTTGAAATTACGATAGCCAAAATTAGTGCTGGAAAATTTGAAATTAGTGCCGGATTAGTGAAAGTCAACCTGTACTATGACTTTCCAGTTATACCTAACTTCTTATGATTTGTTCAGTTTTCAAGTTATTGGACATATGATGGTCTTACTTCCAGACATTCTATGTAGAACAAGCAGCATTTTCCAAGTGATAAGAAACTAGATTTTAAATTGTTATGACATAAGGTCATCAAAACAACATCTTGAAAATTCCCTAGTGTGGGGTAGGGTTATACCTGGCCCACAGACTAATATCAACATTGCTGAAAAATCTGAAACGTGTACAATGCACCCTTAATTTTTAATCACTAGAATGGTTCTTGTTGTATACATTGTTGTGCAGGAAAAGATATATTATTCCTGACATAAATTCTTTATTATTTAAATTTTCTTTAATACTTTTAATCTTATTATATTTTAGAAAATAAATTAGCATTCTACTATTTGAAATGTTAGGCATCACTGATATATGTATTTTTTTCTTCCAGAATACATCCTTATTCAGTTTTGGTAGCTCTCAGGACTTATGAACAAGGCAAAGGACTTCGCGAAAAATGGACTCGCAACAGTAATATTGTTGATGCTTTGAACTTTACTTTAAACACTTCTATCCAAGTAAGTGTACTATTCTGCACAGAGAAAGTGTTTTTGTTTAATTGTTTAATTTAGAATCTGCTTTTAAAAATTATTAAATGTCAAATTCTAATCATTAGTAGAGTCTGCACAAAACATTTGGGTTTGAAATGAAAAACTAAAAATACTGCTCATCTGTTATTTCAACTTGGATTATTATCATGTTGCAACTTTTTAAACTTAGATTCTGCTTAATGGTTTATTTATCTTTTGAAAACAATACTTTCTTTAGATCTCTTAATCTGCAAGTTTCAGATTTTAATCATTGATTATGATGATAGATTTTTAATAGATATATACAATGTGAAAAATGTTACAGTAGGGAAATACAGAGATTTGACTCTGAATCTCTACCAACTGAAATACATTATTATCCATTATCTAATTCTCTCAAATACATATCCTAGTAAATAAAATTTTATTTACTTAAGTGCATTTGAAATTGTTAAATATTTTTTAATTTCAAAGCCAGTAACTTGTATAAAGTTTTCTAAATAGTTCCTCTTCTTTTTGGTTGCTTTAATTTTTAACATTGGACTGGATATCTATATATTTTTATGTAGATGACTTTTGTATGCTAAATTTATTAAATTTTGAAGCAGACTTTATCATTAGAATTGTCAAAGGAAACCTTGTGAGATGATTAACTTTCATTAATTATCAGGCTTTTCTCTTTCTTTGTTGTGTTGTAATAATAATAATAATAATAATAATAATAATGCCAATCATTGTAAACTTTCTTATATTTCTGTAAATGTTTGGTACAATTGCCTGAAAATAAAGTATTTTTAAAGTTTCAAAATTCTATGAAAAATATACTGTTTAGATCTGGAGATATTGAGGCTACTGTCTTTGTTGTTTTTTTTGTTTTTTTCTTTTTAATCTTCAACCTCCAAGAAGGAAAAACTTGTATTGTTGTCCTAGTGGTGTGTGGATGAACACAACAAAATATTTATTTACATTACAACTTCAAATTTCAAACCATTACTGCCTGTTTTCTACGTGTTAAAATGTATTTATATAAAAATATTAGTACAAATTTTAGCCAAAATTTCAAATGTGGAGAGCAGTCCAGGTAAAGCAGGTATAATATTAGAAGTAATTAACCAGAGATCAAACAGAGAAGTAGCAAAGTTTGAATTCCGTTGTCTAAATCCTCAGTTCTTTCACATCTTAACAATGCAGAGTGCAGCACAGACTTACTAGGATGTTTCCAGGTCTTAAGGGTTTGGAATACACTGAGCAATTAAAAATATTAGATCTTCCATGTTTGAATTTTAAACATTTAAGAGGAGACCTAATAGTTTTTTTTTAATAATTTGGGGTTTAAGTATATGAGTATATGTATGAGGTCACATTTTTGGGACTATCTACAGTTACTACTGCTACAGGTCATAATTACAAAATTAGCTAAGATTTAGGCATGAATAAATATCAGAACATTTTTAATTGCAGTGGTCTGATGGTTATGCTACTGGACTGCTACAGTTGAGGGGCCTTAGTTTTAATCCCAGTTGGGACCAGCTCAGTTTGGTGTAACTCCCTAGTATGGGTTCTAGTAGGGAATTTCACTTTTAGCCTTCCATGCAGTGGTGATGTAAACCACTTAGTATGTAACCACATGATCCCTCATCTCATAACCAAACTAAGGTCTGCAACTCTGATAATCAGGGAAGCATTTGATGAATAGAATAATCAATGAGCAACATTACTAGCAGGTGTAGTTAATAGTGATGGTATTAAAGAATCATAATGTTGGTCGTTTCTCTTTTCTGGTGTCCTTGCATGGTTTCCTGCCGCCTTGTAACTACTAAACTGAACTAAAGTGCAGTATTTAAAATTTGATAAAACTAATAATTTTCAGACTTATTGGAGATTTATCAGGCATGCAACTGCCTGTTTGTAATTCAGTGATTCATTACACAAAAAGCTGGACAATTGCATAGCTATTGTGGCAAAGTTCAAGATAATAAAATACTTGATTTTGTTTTTGCAGAATGTGCCTAACACTCGAAAGCGATACCTCATCATTGTTAAAATTGGAGAAAATCTGTTTCGATACGCAGTTCGTGGCTCACCAGTGATATCACCCATTCTCGCCACTGCTCTCATGTCCCTGGTCATAGCTCAGACTGAGGAACACTATCAGCTCTTACTGATGTTACCCAATGGACTAGTCAACATTAAGCTCACAGCTCAGATGCAGTTATCAGAGATTTGTGATGAAATTGCCAGGGTCTTAATGGCTATTAATCTTAATGTAAGTTTATCTTTTTTAAATTTCTTCTGTTAATTACTTTTTTTTTTTTAAAGCTTACCACTAGTTTAAACAGTATTCTTCTATGAAAGGGAGCTTGTTGCATGGGTATAGAAATATTTTAATAAGTAAATTGAATTTGTTTATTGTAAACACAGTGACCTTTGAAAAGCAATCAAACTTATGTATTTTGATTTTTGACATAAGTATTGATGCTTTCAAACAGGAAAATAATCCAGACTTGTAAAGCAGAATTGTTATATACACCTGCATAGGTAGTTTGGTACAGGTAATTAATAGCATTGATTAATATCATAATGTCAAGAGTAATCTCAGTGAAAGGATTTTGATTTTGTTTTAAATGTTCAGGCTAGTTTATTATTCTAATTAGTATTACTACCGGTTAATGGTCTATATTTTGGAAAAGCAGAGGTTATTGAATTCTTCAGTAGCAGATTGTGATGCATAGACAGGTGAGGAAACATTGTTTAACATTTAGCAGCAGCAAGTGTTGATAAATTCAGAAAATAATATTTGTATTATTATTTTTTTTTTATTTTTTAAAGGTAATCTATGTCAAGTCTTTGAAAAAGAAAAGAATTTTATTTTAATGGATATTTAGCTATTCACAGTGTAGACAGATTGCTGTTTGGATACATACTATTACAGATGCCATTTGTGAGCATGGATCTGTCCTTGCCAATGACGTGGGCAATAGCAAACCAGATACCAGTTGATGTATTTTTGTTGTTTCATGATTGTCAACACTGCAAAAGTTGCCTGAATCCAGTTGATTCCTTCCAGGTGTACAGAAAACAAATGAATTTACCTGATGCAAAGTAAGTGCATTTCTATAGTAGAACTTTTCATTTCTGTACCAATATCTAATAACATTAATGTTTTCCAACACACAAGTGGAAAGGTTGAAACATTTTCCAGCGGACTGACTAAGAAGTGAATAAAATGAATAAATAGAAGGTTCACTAGCTCATCAGATTTGGGTTGTGTATAAAACTATGTTTAGCATTCTGTGTTGAGACAACATGCTTAAAGATCCCTCTGTTTCTGACTAATCTTGATGACTGGCCAGGTGAACTGGTGTGTGATTGTGACATGGGGCTAACCAATGGAATCAAAATGCTTACACGAGCATAGGATATCATTGACATCAGCAGGAAATTAATCTGCCAGAATTTTTCTGATTGGCAGAGGAGGAAACCCACATGGAACAGGTTTTTTTTTTCATGCTACTGTTTAGTTTAGTTGTAAAAAAAAACAAGGCAAGAGATGGCTATAGAAGGCTAGTGAAATTTTACTATTGTTAAGCTTTCTAATTAAAACACCGTTCCCATTAACTGCTGTATAGACCGCTTATAATCTGGGCATTTGACAGAAATTATAGATCATGTGTTTAATCTGAATTCATTTGTGTGTGGTCTGCATTAAGATTCCCTGTTGGATTTTTAGAGATCAGATTTGTAAGTGACCTTTTTGGATTTAACATTGATTTTATTGCTATTATTATTACCACCACCACTACTACTACTACTACTAACTGCTTCAGATTGATAAAAAGTGATTGATTGTTAGCATATCTAGTTGACAAGAACTGAAAGCTTTTGATTATGTTATTTGCAAAAACTAGAAGGTTCATACTTAGTAGTGACAGAACATGGACTTTTCTGTGTTCTGAAAAGAATCATTTTGAAATACGGTGATGCTTATCTGAGGTAGTGGCCAGAGCTGGCCTTAAGCCTGCAACCTAAGTTTTTGAGACTAGCCCTAAGTTGCAGGTTCAAGACCAACTTTGGATCTTTGTACAATTGAAACCAATAAAAATACCACCTGGGAAAATACCTATTGCAAATTAACATCATTGCACTCTAAAAACAGGTAAATTAGTTTTGTTTTTTTCCTTTACAATCATATTGGCTACGACTACAGACAGCTGATGAGATTGTATATTGCCTTGGTTACTGCTAACAAAAGTTGCCATTTCTGTGCCTCATTGGAACTGTCATTTCAATGTTTAACAGGAAATGGAAAGTTCCTGCTATATAATTCCTCTGTTTAGCTGAGTACTCTGAAGAAACCTGTGCTTATGGACTGGTACAGAAGAGATCATGTTATGGGAGCTTTGCCGCACAGGCTGTTATGCTACACACTCGGCCATCCACCATCCATCATTAGTTAATGCTAATGTGCTGATAGGAAACACCTAAACTAACCTTCTACTTTCTGTATCTGGTGGACTTTTTAGTGCATGAACAAAATGGACTGTTGCCACTAAACTGACACACACAAAATATGTTATGGGGAACGTTTTTCTTCTAGATTTATCAACTGTGCCATGTGCAGCAGTCGAATGCAGTTTGCTGCTCCAGATGACGTAGGAATGCTGGATATTGCAGGCTTTGATGAAAGTGCCCCTCATGTCATCCGTAACTTTATAGAGGGAAATCTCTGACATCCTACTAGCTGCAGCACCATCATAGCTGAGATGAGTATCCACACTGTGGAGAAAAAAAATGCTTTGTATCTTCTGGCTGCCAGTTGTTTCAAGTGATTCATTCCCTGTTGTGATACAGATTTTTTTTTTTTTTCCTTTGGTTACTTCTGATGTGGACAGAAAGTGAAGAACCCATTTGTATTTTGGATGCAGCACTAGTAAACATGCCAGTCATTTAAATTGATGAGGGTGGTGGAAGAAATGGAACATGTGAAATTATGTTTGTTCTTTCTTTGTGATTTGTTTCTATAAAAGACAAAATTAATTTCTTAAAAATATATATATTATTTTTTTTTTGAATGGAAGAACCTTTATAAAACTGGTCATCTTTTTGGCAGGGTTATTTCTGTGGAAGGGAAAATACATGTAGTAAATTGTTACAGCGTTTAGTATATTGTTAGAGAAGATGGAGACGGACAGGTGAGATAGAAGTCGGACACCAACAAGCCGAGTTTAAAAATGCTGTTACTCAAAAAGTAAACTAATTTTTGTGTAATGAATGGCAGCATTTTAATTTTAGATTGTGTATATAGAAAATATCTGAGTAACAAATTCTACTAATTATGCAAAAAAAAAAAAAGAAGTAATTTTGTTGATTATTGGTGGGGTCCCTTCATCCTTAAAATGATCCCTTTTTTGTTAAAGGGGATGTGTGTTTGTGTGTGTATTCAATTAGTACAAACATAATTTCAATATTTCAAGGTGTGCTCCAATTTTTGTTTTGTCTTTTTTAAAACTTTCTTTTTAATAATCATGCTTGGAATTCTTTACAAAGTCCAAAAAAAAGATACTCAAGTGAGAAAATTTTTATTGCCAAGTTGAATTGGTGAAATAAGAATGCCTCGCTGTAACTTAAATGTTAATGTAGCATGCATCAGCTTTCATTCACTGGCAACCAAAGTACATGCGTACAAATCATCGTCGTCTGGTGGTGCATGCATTTCCAAGAGATAAGTGTCCGCCAACTGTTCTAGGATATTGTCAGGCTGGCTGACTTTTGATTCATTTAACATATCTTATATTTATTTATTTCTATATAGATTGTGGTGGTATTTATCAACAGCATTGAAAAATACCAAAAATGCTTTACCAATTGTTTATTTTTATTTTTTTTTACAATGTATTTAACTTTTAATGCAGACATTGCATTTGACCTTGTATTTTCTCTGGATAATGAATGATTACTGCTAATGGAGGTGGTAGTCAAGTTTATCATAGCTCTGCCCGAAACAAGTGTTTTGGTGGTGATCTGAGCTATAAGTTCCACCCGATGTTAAGAAATTGCGTGTTTTCTGTGTTCCAATATAAAAACGTTTTTATTTCACAATGATTTGTGCATGTATCCACATAGGATTTATTTTATCCATGTCTACCATTTCCCTACAAACAATTTGATAAAAACAAAGACATTTCTGCAAAATTCTTAGAGAGGGGGCATTCTTTAACTATATATACAATGAACTAGAATTCTTAAAATATCCCACCACATTAATACTGTATTCATTCTATCACATTTCCCTATTAATTCTAGATAGAAATAAGATGGGGCCAATTAAAATCTGCACAAGGCCTTAAAGTAACAGATTTAATCTGAGATCACAGTTGCTGAAGTTTTTTTTTATGATAATAATGTTTGTTTTTTTAATTTTAACTTTTCTTAAAGCAGTGATACGTTCGCAGAAACTCCAAGACTTGTTTCTTGTTAACATCGTTTTTTATTTTACATTTCTCAAACTCAAAATGGTTTTGCAACAATTATATTTTAAATTTATCTTGTGACAGTAGATGGTCAATGATGATGGTTTTGGCTCTACAAACTGTGTACTTCTAACATTAGGGTTAGGTGATAGAGAAAAGCAGGAAAATGTATTTTTTGTTAATACTTTTTTCAAAGCTATCTGCTCAGTCTAATTACATTTGTTCATTTGACAAACTTAGTTGTCATCTAGCTGAAGTTTTATTATCTTAAATAATATTTTTACAGGCTACTTTGTAATTCATTTAAAATTTACATTGATAATAAAACTGCATGATGCACCTGAGATCATCCTTTCTTAACACCTGCATTTTTAAGATTTTAATTGTTTTAAAAATCAGATAAGTTTATTGGATAAATTCTTGTTTAGTCTGCACAAAAGACAACTATTTTGGCTTTGTGCTATATGGGGGGCCTAGCCAATTTGTACATGTATAGATTTAATGCATTTGTGCCATACTTAAAAAAAATACATTTTTGACTTGCAAGAAAGACAATGAGGGATGGAAAGTTTCTAATAATACTGATTAATTGGCACAGTACAGAAAGATAAACAGTGTTGTACAAACCCCTGTCATATGAATATACATGGGAATTATAGTGCTTTAATTATAAGCGATTTGTGCTGAAAAAAGAATATGAATATTCCACTCTAATGGAAAATACTGGCAGGCACAAATTTTAACTGGACCTAAACAGTTAAGCATTCCAATAATTAGATATTCTGCTTTATTGACAAGAGCACCCTCTCCTCCAGCATACTATAATTTAATTCTGCTGTTTGCAAAGTGCACAAAATTCACGTATAACAATTTTCAAAATCAAAATGTGGATTTTTGTTGCATATGCAAATTGGTCAGTGTGATTGAAATGGTAACATAACATTTTGAGTGGTCAGGGAATATGAATCTATTTATCGCTTGTAAGTTAAACATCTGACATTATTTTGATGAGTGCGCGCACACATACCTAATAGTACTAAATGGTTTATAAAACACTTTCTGGCTGAATTCTTCTGAAATTAAAGACATTTCCTTTTCATTTAAACTATATACTTGAATGTTCTAGTTTTGAGTACGTGCTCACCATTATTGTTAATGCCATTTTGGAGGCTGGTTTTATGGTAGTTTGGTTTTAATTTCTCTAAAGTAATAAGTGGAAGAAAACATCTTATTTCTTTGTTAAATAGCATTTAGTGTTTTAGTCAGATGGGAAGTTTTATTCTCACATTGTGCAGCTCAACCGATTGGCTTAGCATCAGAACTCCCTGGAAGCTTCATACTTGACTAGAAGAGTTTTTTTTTTTTTTTTTGGAGATTTCGTTTTACAGAGAGAAATTTTTTGATTTTAGAAAAAGTAAAACTTGGAAATGAATGAACTTGTTCTAAATTTCAAGTCCTTATTTTTTATTGTTTGGCTATCGTTATTATAATACTCGAATGTCACATAAATCACAAATGGTCAATAGATTTCTCGCTAAATTGGTCAGCTGACTGGTTGAGCATCTTTACTTTCCCTTCTGGCAAAACTATTACAGGTGCTGGTCAAGTTTGTACATTTAATTTAATGTAAATAGAATGTAATACATTTAAACTTTTGTATAGTAACCAATGTAAATATGAAAAAAATTGGAGGATTTTAGGTAAATCAAACTGACGCATTAACATTTTTTTGGGGTAAAACTGATGTTGAATAAATTCAGTTTTTTTATATATATATATATACAAAAGGTTACATTTTTTTGAGTTTTGAATTACATTCTCCCAAAGACCACCCCCCCCAAGGAATTGATTCAGTTTGATTGCTGCTTACATATTTGAGGTGATTATTTTAGAAGTGAGATTGATTTGTTAAATGCATCAGATTTCAGATTTCCTATTTTCCAGTCTTCTGGCTGTTAAATGTATAAGATAGCAGAATCTTCATGCAGCACTTTAGCTTTCCAGTGATTATCTTGTTCTATGTAAACCAGCTTTTAGATAAAAAGTGGTGTTTCCCTTTTGGCACAAATTACATATTCTTTTAAAAAAAAAAAACTTTCATGCCTTGTACAGAAAGCTGTGCAGTGAAGTTTAATATTGCTCAGGCATGTTCCTACAATTTCCATTGTGATATATCATGTTTGTTTGTTCCACTGCCTATTTTCCCTCCACAATTTGCACTCTGGGAGAATGTGACCTTTTTATTTGTGAAATAAAGCTAGCTTTACTGTGTTCTTTTTTTAAATTCTCCAATCTATTACCATATTAGTTTTTGTAAAGATGGATGCAGTTGTAAGGTTTCAAATTAAAATTAATTTGTCTAAGTGCTTGCACTAAATGGTGTTTTGGTTGTTGACTAGTGTGCAAGAGTAACTTCCTCAGTAATGTAGCTGTGTTGATTTTGCATATTTCAACCATATAAATGTTTGAGCCTAACTTGGACTTTCAAATTTCTGTGGACTGTTTAAAGCAGCTAAAACCAACGATTTACAAGTTATCACTTTTTTGAATGTGACAGACAGAACTTCAAAGTCTTTGTTTCAGCATTCAGTTTAATGCCATAATTAATAAGTGCATAGTAGAAACAAATATTCTCATAGTTACACCGCTTTTAAAGCAAGTTTTAAATGGTTAAAAAGCACGGAATATTACATTTTCTGGAATTCTATTAAAATTAATGAGATAAAAGATGTTTAATCAGTGTTCCTTTGAAGTTTTAATTATTTACTTAAAAATTCTTTCAACAAAATATTACAGATGTTATTTATTTCAATACAATTATTTAACTTTTGCTTGTTGGAAAATTAGCATTTTTTTTTTTTTTTTTAACAGTAGTCTTTCAAAGCCTGGTACATCAGTTTAGAATGCTGATAGGGGATCTGGAGATTTGCTTCTTGAATCATGCCAGGCTTTGGCAATTGTACGTTTCATTTCGTCATTTCCATCATCATACATCTGCTTCAGCATATCCATCAAGCCTTCTGATGGATCCTTGTTTTCATCAATCCTGAAAAAAAAGAGTGTAGGAATGAGTACAAATCTGAAACAGCGTGGTTTAACAAATTTGTACCAAGGTAAAAGATGTACAAACTGCCATTATTTCTTACTTTTTTGGTTCTTTTGCTTTCTGTTCCTGTTCAGTAACATGATTCCATGTTTTACCAATCTTAGTTTTCTTCAACATCACCAACACCTTGTCAGTTTTTACCTAAAACAATGATGGAAAAGATACTATAGATATCAGCAAAATATTTAAAGAAAATTAACTACCAATAATAACAATGGGGGCTTAAGTCAAGCTAAAAAAAAAATTTTTTTTAAATAGTAGTACTGTGAATTTTAAGTGTTTCAAATTATTTAATAGCTTACCATAAAGTTAAAAGGCTAAATTATTTCTCAAATATCCCAAAAGTGGTATCAAGTCTTGCATATTTTAATATTGCCTGACATGAGAATTATCTGTGAATACATTTATATAAACTCTTTGCCTATTTCAGATCTCTACCTGCTTTTAATTTGCATGGCTATGATTAAAACCAAAAGAGCTGTTTGAATAAATCAAGTCTTTTGTTTTTCAATTTCTTAATATACATACCTTAAACTACCACAGTAATTAATCTTGACAAAGTTGGTTGCTGAAATGTTCACACCCAACATTTTCACATATAACAAAGCATTATGAACATCACTCTCATAGACTAATTATGTAATGTTTATTACAACATGGAAATTGCTGCCAAATAAATATTCAGCACTGCTATCAAGAATATTTGTAGCAACAATTAGTGCAAAAAAACTGATTCAGACATCTCAGGAACAGCAAAATTGGGATGGGAGGTGGTTCAGAATGCTTATCTTTTGCTAACCTCAAATATCAGAGAAAATGGCAGCATTTGCTTGAAATATGTTGTCCTTTGATACCTGGATAACTTGGATTTGATTTTCATCTATTGGCACAAAATTTTGATTTTCCCTTGTTCTAATTACATGCCCAAAATGAAATCTTCCCAGGAATGGCTTAACTGCTTCCACATTTTCATATGAAACAAATAAGGATATTTCTTGAACATTATCTTTGCAGTAACTGAAAAGATCACTGACTTAAGATTTAGCCCTTTATCAACTCACATTGGCTGCCAGGTGCTTTACTCTGCTAAGACTAATAGTAAAAAGGTTCCATTCTGCTGTAATTCCACCAAAGTCTTTGCTACTGAGCCATCACTAAAGTAGTTGATATGTTAGATTTCCCCAAAGATGCTCTTAATTTAAACAATTACTTTCTGTGAAAAGGTACATACTGATATTGCATGTCTCAGGCAGTCACTTATGACACATGTAGTTATGCTTTCAATTGATCCATCTTTAATTGTGATATACCACAAACGGGTGCATAGTAGTTTGGCTATTATCCCAGAGTAATTTTTCACAAAATCCATCAACACTATCAGCTCTCTGTTTGATAAAAAAAATTAGTTTTTTTTTTGTTGTTATTGGTGTTGGTCAACTATTAAGGTGCTTTACTACTTTGCATGATAGATTCACATGCACTCATGCTAAAATGACCATGATTTATAAATAAAAGTATGCATAAACAATGACAAAATATATCAGCAAACAATAGAAAGTTGCTTAACACCCCTTTCACTTAACACAAGCTTTATGTAGTGTGAAGTCTAGATTGCAGTTGCCAACAACTCTGGTTGAAAAATAGGCCACAAAAACAAGGCTGTGCATAATTCTAAGAGATTCACAAGATCAGGTGGTTCATGATGTACAACCAGAGGTCTGAACTCATTGCAAGCAGACAGTTAAAAGGGCAGTAGAGTCATCACTGAGGATGAAAGAAATTGTAACAAACTGGTTGTGTCGGTCATGGCTCAAAGTATCTCAGTAGGTGGTCCAAAGAAACTGTCAGTGGCAGACAAGACCTAGTCACACATGAAATACATCAGCATGGAGAGGAAAAGATTCACCACGGCAATAGGACAATCCAAACAAGTTGCATGGACTAGGTGGGAAGATGCAGAAGACAGGCAGTTGAATTGGAATGATTTGCAGAAAATGGATAGAGCAAGCTTCCTGATCAAGTCTGGGTAAGACAACCTACCTGTCCCAGTCAGTCTTGAACTGCAGAAGATGAGTGATGGGTGACACTAATGTGTGTGAGAGCTGTGGCAAGTGTGCTACCCTCCAATGCTTTCTTGAAAGCTGCTCACTGAGTATGTTCACAAAGACAATTGCATATTAAAATTGCTGCATACCATTACACAAGCACAGTGTGCAGCCATCAACACGACGCTTCCAGAGGCTCCACAAGATTGCGTCACATAAAACAAGGTATAAACAGAAAGAAAGACGACCCACTGGAAGCTTCAGCAGATTGGCAGGTGAGAGCTGACCTTGAGAAAGCACTTAATTCCTCCAACAAGATTGCTCTGACAGCCCAGCATCTTGACATCATAGTGTTGTTCACGGAAAAGAAAAAGAAATC
The DNA here is from genome assembly GCA_018389105.1 of Nautilus pompilius. Taxonomy (NCBI): domain Eukaryota; kingdom Metazoa; phylum Mollusca; class Cephalopoda; order Nautilida; family Nautilidae; genus Nautilus; species Nautilus pompilius. Next base: position 594,307 of record JACATO010000344.1, on the reverse strand, counting down.
CTGGTAGTTGAGCTCACTGTTTTATGGGAAGATGACATGGTCTGGGCCAACAAGAGAAAACTAACAAAATATGAAGAGCAGGATGTGCAATGTGAAGATTGTAGGTGGTGACGCACCCTCGTGCAAAATGAAGTAGGATGTTGCAGCTTCAACTACAATGTACCTATTAAGATTTGGTGTAAGGAGGAAAAAAGTTATAAAGGATCTCCAAAAGTGTGCAGAAGCTGCATCTGTTTGAATATGATAGTCTTGCAATGACCAAAAATAAATAACATAGTTGCCAATGTAGGCATTCAACCTATAAGCCTCAACCAACAAATGTGACAATCTTGGATTTGGAATAAAATATCATCTCATATCCCCAGGGAATAATTACTCCAGTAAAAAATAGAATGCCCAGAAGACTCCAAAAACAGTTGCAAAGTGTATAAAAACTACATCCACATGGTGGGTTTGGTGGTGTCATGTTGCTGCTGGAGCACCTGGTGAGCAATACTGATGCACAACCATGAAATAATGCCTAAGACCAGGGATCATCATTGGGGATGAACCTGTGAGAGGCAGAAGCTGTTCACTGGCAGCAAATGCATGTATCTTTTTTGTTTCTTCATTGTTGGAAGGTTGTCATCACTTAAAAGCAAGATGGCTAAACATGATTTCAGTAATTCTTACACCTCAGGATATGGACATTTTGTATAGGTAGTTCACAAAACTTTATCCAGAGCCATAAATTTGGGTATCTTTTGGTCACATGTTTAGCAAAGGCATCTTCGTCAACACTTAACTCAGTAGATTGCTCATACTCTATATTCTGATTGTATTCCATACCAAGGTAACTTAAGTATAGCTTATCATACTGCATAAATGATCAAATGCCCAATTTCAATCTAATTTGTGATAAAAAATAAAAGTTTGTCATAGGAAGTCAAGTTACATGGCAACAGCTGTATTGTGCTTGCAGTCACTGATCAAAGAAATGCAGATTTTGTCACATGCATAAATTGAAGCATTTTTTGCTCAAGTTCCCATAGTTGAGGCCCTATATCTTTGGAACAAGTGGGAAATGGGGGCTACAACTTTGTAAACCTTTTAGAAGACCAATGCATCTTCAGTAGAAATTGTATCAAAAATCTGAGAGGATGAGGTAGAGGCACATTTGATGATTTAATGCAGAATGATCTATTGAGATCATACAACCCCAAAAGAGAGCCTTTTGATTACCAGTTTTAAAAGTAGGTGTTAAACACTTCATTAAATGCTTCTCTGGGCTGCCTCCAAACCAAAAGGTATACTATCTAAAGAGTTCCTTTTACTTTTATGTCATAAAACAAAATGTTAGCCAAATAAATTTTTTTTAACATGCTCTTTAGAAAACTAGTTTTTCTCTCCTAACTGATAACTTCTTTCTGAATGCTTATCCTTGCAATCCACTATCATGCAGTCTATTTCTTACAGTTTTGGGGCTAATAATGGCTTCTACACTCCTGCAGATCTCTCTCACCTAGTGTGGAAATTTTTCTTCTATCTTCCTTTACCATTCTCCTTATTTAACTGTTCTCTCATTTGCCATTCATGCACAAACATTTATAGCTCAGTAAATAAATGCTTAATGGCTCTGAACTTAATATTCTGGCCTGTTGACTTAAGGAACTGAATGTTGAACCTTTTTTCCTAATTTTTTTTTTAAAGCTAGCTACTCAGATCAGTTGTGCTTTCAGTAAACACATTTAAATCACTTCTTTCATACTCTTACACAATATAAATTATTTACATACATTTATTTAATTAAAGTATACACAGTGTATGCATATTCTTTTAACTGTATTCAATTTTAAACAAATCCAAATATACTGAATATTTCTTTAGCAGCGATCTCCATGCTGCAAAAACAATACACAACATATGAAAGTGTAGATTATCATTTTTTTCTATTGTATTTGTTATAAATAAAAACAGACACACACCTGACAGGCACGTAAGTACATTTCAGCAACCAGTTTTGTAAGATCGATTACTCAATATGTTTAAATACTTTTTTGATTTACTGTAAATAAAAGAAAACTAACCTTGCAGTAACTTTCTGATGGAACAATTGTCTCCAGTAAGTTAGAAACCTGTAACTGGTAATTTCTGTTATTTAGCTGAGTTATCTTTAAGTTGAAAGTTCTGTAATAGAAAGAATATTAATTACAATTTAAAAATTCTACTCAACTTGAAAACTTCAATCAATATTTATTTTCTGCACATGTAATTTTTGAAGACATGCTTACTGATTACATTTGTTGGAATATTTTAAAATTTAAAATACATTTTTAATAAAAATAATACTGTAATATCGATCAATGCTGACTTTACAATGGTAATAGATAAATCTATACTGAAAGATAAAATAATTGAATGCTAGCTTTTTAACAAGAATTTCAAATATCCAGTACAAAATGAAAAGGCATTACTTTTCATTTGTGATGAATGACAACTTTTCCAACTGAAAAAAGAAAAAAAAAAGAAAACAGCATACTTTTCTGTAAAATCGCAAGTCACATTTTCCTTTGACAAAAACTGGACTCCCTTAGCATCAACATAGATCTTCATAAATTTTTCTGACTGATCCCAAGCTGTAAACAACAATTAATACTTTTAACAAATGAATTTTGGAAAAAAAATACAAACCCAGAGATACATTAAAAAAAAAAACTCACCTCCAATATACAAAATCAAAATATGTTGTATAATGCATTAGTATTTGGTATGCGAGCCATTTGCTTTATATACAATATGACACCTCATTTTTACCACATTGGCTGTATACTTGGAGGATCATTGTTGTGTTGGAAGATGAATCTCTGCTCAATGAAATATTTTCTTGAAGAATGGCATGGATAAAAACCTGTCTGTACTTGTCAGCATACCTTTGATTTTATGCAAATTTACAATACCCTTGGCTGATGTAATTCTACACTTGTATTGATAACTCCCATGACCATGATTCACTGTAACTGCCATTGATCAATTGTTTATTATTGCTAAATGGTTTAAACTTTTATTCATCTGTAAAAAGCAACTTCTCTAGGTTTGGTTGCCCATTTCAACCTTGCTGCTTGGTTGCCTCTTCTCTGCAAAGATTTTCAGGCAGCTACACAGTCATTGAGACCACTCCACACTAATATGTATCGTACTTTTCTTGAAATTTTAATATGCATACTTGCAGCTAGGTCATTCACAAGATCTCTATTGGCTTGTCTATTATGTAGAGAACAGAGGTGCTTATCACTGTTGGCAAATTTTGACTTTCTGCCTTGGCCACATCTACTGTCAACAGTATCAAACATCTTTAGTCTTACATACAGCTGCGATCTGCCACATGGAGTAGCCTTCACTAGCTAAGACTGATTTCTGTACACTTATCATGTAATAGCTCTCCATACTACAATATCACTGTATTCTTCTATAGTATTGTGAGCAGTGTACTATATCAACGCATGACTGCACTATGGAACATTTCAAATTTACATACGGGATGCAATTCTACCACATTATTTGCATTTAATACCCAGTTTTTCCTTTGTTTCAAACAACAGGTGTATCCAAGCCTGCAGTGCTTGCATATTTCAAACATGTTCACATTCTGGTTGGAAAGGACCATATTGTGGAAAGAAACTAAAACAGCATTGCATATACATGTAATGTTACAGTAATCTTCTCCAGAATTAAGCAACCTTGGAAACCCACATGAAAATCCCTTTGCCTACTCAGTCTGTGTTAGAGGAGGGATGATACAGACTGCTATTGCTTTCCAAGAATGTATATATCAATGATTTCTAAGGACTAAACAAAGTACTAAGAAACTGGCCAGCTGAGGTTTCACGGAGACTTCCTGTGGGTTACCATGAAGACAAAAAAGTTTTTTAACAAGATGATCTCTTCAAAATTATCTAAAAAGTGCAACAAATTTCAACAGCTAGTTTGGTCCTGAATATCATTGCGACATACATCCCTCAACATGACATCATCAACAGCTATGCAATGCAATAGCTGACAACATTCATTACAAATGGAAGTTGAACTGTTGATGTCATGCTCTTTTCAACAAATCTGGATTCCATCTAGACATCAACAATGGACAAGCTAGAATCCAAAGACAAGCTGAGGAACAATTTTCTGTGCCATTATCCAGCATGATCAATTTTGTGAGAGCAGTCTAATAGTATGGGCTGGCATTCAAATTAGCCAAGAACTGATGTTGCCATGACTGGTGTCAGATACAGGGATAAGAACATTATGCCTGTGTTTGTTCCTCCAGCCTAACAACAAGGTCTCAACTTCATCTTTTTTTTGTGGATGACAATGCCTGTCCACACCATGCATTGTCATCATTACTGCATTTCAGGTCCACAATCTTCCAACTTAAATCAGAATGTGTTTAGGAGATCCTAGTGAAGCATAGTTTTGGTTATCAACTCCACCCATAGCCTCTTCATTAGCTGTAAGTGGCCCTGGTTGAAGAACAGCAAAACATCTCATGATGAGAAATGGATCATCTGATTTGATTTATACCAAGATGAACACAAGTTTCTATTGGGGTCAAAGGTGGTCAAACACATTAAAGCCTTTTCCACCAATGTCGATTTGTCTGCAATAATTTTTAGATAGGTGTATTGCCATTTTGTTTTCACTTAGCAATTTAATTTAATTCCTCATAAGAAAAAATTGATGTCAGTGGAAGCTTAGATCAATTCAATCTTCAAAACTCTGGAAAGGAAATGAAGAAATCAACTTAAATAGGACTTATATCAAACTGAGCATACACAAAGAAATATTCTTTCAAGGATGCTGTATATTACTTTGTTTCAATTGCACAATTTGACAAAATTTACCAGACCAATTAAATTTTTTCAACTTAAAGTACTATTACTTCTTTTTCTTTTCCCTTTGTTCTTTTAGAACAAAGAAAAACACTGGTAAAATGTTTTAAAATTTTTCAGTTATACAATATATACAAAGCAGGAATCTATATACAAATCCCTGGCATAATAATTTGAACAGCATAAGTTTCATACATATTTTTATTCTGTATTAGAATCATCATAGCATAAATTTGATAGTAAACAAGAAAACAAAGGTAACAATTAAAAAGCAAAAATACCTATAATTTAAACAAATTCATGATCAACAGAACAAACTTGCAAAATAAAATATTTTGAAATATTTAAATTACATTAAAAATCATTAATAGAGCAGATAGTTTGCTCATTTGATGACTACTTAAAATCTTGAATCATGATTCAATAATTTTTAGTCCACAGAAGAACTGTCCAGTTTCACCACAAACCCAAAACAAAATTTATGTCCAGAATTCATGGAAATATAATCAAGGACGAAAATGCTCCTACACAACAGATGCACACTACAGAGTTCTCTTATACATTGGATTATTTTACCAATTCACTATCTGCAGATTTTTTGGCTTGCTTAGTCAATGATTAACATTGACAGATACAGGTATTAATTTTGTTTTTAAGTGTGTTGTATTCTGTAGTCTTCTTTACTTTGATAATCTGCAATGTACCAATTCAAAGTTATTTTTAACATTTAGTAGGAGCACCTGCTGTGTTGCAGAGAGCTTGGAGACATCTAGCTAGATATGGAATCTGCTAGACTGGATTATCAATAGCCTAGGTTATATTCCTTCAACTGGAGCTATTAAGTTGGTTTTGTTCCTTAGTAAATTACATAATTAAAGGCAGTCACCTTTATTCAAATATCACCAATGGCTTTCATTGAATAACCCATCCAGAATACCCAAGTCTGCACACTGTACCTGCAAATTTGGCAGGACATTGGCATGCAATAGTTACACCTAACCTAAAGATAAAAGCCAGTGACAATTCAACATATTAACTAACCAGTCTTAGATCTGCCAATTAAGACAGATACCTGTTATCTTGGAGCCTTAGCAGCTAATTTTATATTGGTGGCAAGTTCATGTAAATTTGTTTCAAGGGTGATCAAATTGCTATGACATACCTGTACATGGTTTGAGACCCACTCTAAAATCAGTTGCTGAGGTAAGCATGATAGCTGAGACCATGATTCATACAGGAACAGACTTACAACGCTTCCATTCTGCTCATATTGTAAGACAATTTGACAATTTCTCAGTATAAGCTGTGGGGAGTAGAACTGTAACAAGTTGGCCAAGTTCTTGATATTTGTTTCAAGATGTCCTTCAGCTTGTTTTACAGATCAATAAAAAAAATTAATAATGCCAAAAACAAAATCAAACAATGAATTGGGAAGGTCTGCAACTTTCAGTTGTTATCAGCACCTGTTTAATTCAGAAACTGGAAATTCTCTACTCTAGTTGCAGAAAAATTTTAATATGTTTAAACAGCTTGAAGAATAAAATTCTAGGTGATCTATGAATCACAAGGAAAAATCATTCACTGATATTTATCAACTTGAAATTTCCACTCTTGCCCTTTTACTTTTTATTTAATTTCCCCCATCACTTTTATTTGAAATTCTATTCCTTTTTTTAACAATAAATACAAATATAAAAAAACTATCACCAAATTCACAAATACAGTGAAATTTTCTTGAGTTAAGTATTCAAGCTAAATAATATTAGATTGCCCAATTTCTCCGAAATGTGGTGCACCTGGACTATATTCTATGACAAGAAAGCAAGGCCCTGAAAATTCGAATAGGCTAGGTGTAATAAGTTATAAGTGAAATACTAAATGTTTCAAGGTAAAATTTAACAATTAACATCTGTCTGTCTGTCTGTCTGTCCGTGCACGTTTAATACCTTATAAATCATACAAACACTTTTGAATCTTACTCTATTTTGTATTTTCCAGCTGCATTCAGTGTCTGCTATATATATCTTGAAGAGCCTGTCCCATAAAGATGGTTAAAATTGCTAAAACTCTGGTTCTTCAAAAGTTTGACATAAAATGTCCCAGGCAGTAAATTTTGCATCTATACCTTGCTTCTTTGCTGAAGCATTGTACATTATATTTTATGTCACTTGCCTGGAAAAAGAACAAACTTCAAATAAACTGTTGCATGTTGCAGCACTAAACTTGTAGTCTTTGCTGGTAAAGGAATGAGTATCATTTAGAACTCATTACCCCTAAAAATGGCATTAGCACCCCATGAAAGCAAGCAAATGGCTGCCAAGGAGAAAAACAGACAAAGAAAAAGCAATGAGGAAAAAAAAAAAGAGTTGGGCATAAGCAGCAAAGGCAAGGAAGGAAAAAAACATGTTGTTAGAAATGACTTCTACATTTCAGAGCAAATTGAAACAACAAAACAAAACATTGTAGATGAATAATGCCTACAATTAAGAGAGCAAAATTACTAAGATCTTGTCAAAAGTCCAAGAGAAGTTACATGGTAAATATAGTAAGAAAGCCTTGAACAAAAAATGGAGCATTTGACCAATACCCCAATTGTTGCCAGTCTCAAGAAAGGGTTACATAGTAGAGACACCAAAGGTACAACATGAAATGAAGATGAGAGCTGCATATCCTACTACAATTATCATATCTTTCGAGACTTCAGTGTTGAGTCTGTGAAAAAAATTTTCAAAAAACCAAACACTACCCTACACTTCTGGCCCCATAAAATAGTAAAAATGAAGATCAGAGAGAGGAAGTCGTTAGTTCTTTGTCAAAGCCATCTTGGCTTCATATAGGTAATTTTTTTTTAAAAAAAGGAGCAACCAACAGGAAATGTGAAAATGAAGCCAAGCCAGGAAACAAGAATATGTAAAGCAGGTCATGTAGAAAACCCTCCGGTCAAAATCAGCCAAAGATCATGAGAAGCTTGCAAGTCATATTTGTTATAAGCAACCAGCAGAAAGGACAAAGCAGCATGCTTGTGTAGAAAACTATTGAAGGAGACTGCATGAAAGTCAAGAGTTCTGTATTTAAAAGATGCTGCTATTGTGTGTTTGAAGAACAATGGTGATGCCTACCAGATTGAAGTGTGATTTCTGCAGTGTCAGCAAAATCAGTTTTATACCCTGAGAGAGAGAGGAGCAAGTGAACAGAAGGTCAAGTGGAGAAGATACGAGTACTTGATTGTTGGCTAAACTCCAGAAAAATGCAATGAGATAGATCTGCTTGGTTGACAAAGAAACCAACTCCCTGAGTTCTGTACTTCCTAACATTACTGCAGACCTACCTTCATCTCTTTATGGCAAAGTGGCAGCAAGAATAGCATGAGCATGTTCTGTTGGTAAATAATTATTCAGAAAACTATCAGTTATCAAGTAAAGAAAATATAAAGTAAATACTTTAAAAAGTATGTAGTCTCTCATCCTTTATGTATCAGCATTCTGTGATGATCTTTGATGGTGCAGACAGCTTGACGAGAGAGCCAAAAGAACACACTGTGAATGCTGGAGAACAATAAACATGACAGTTATGCTGTTTATTATGAGGAAGTAGACCCCAGTTACCTGACACAGGAAGTAAGTTGTCCTCTAGCACTTATCCAGAAGTACAAAAGATGGATGAAATGTGCAATAAAAGAAGAGACTCTGAATGGGGAATGTAACAATGTCTACCATGCACAACTACTTTGAGACTAGCCAAGCAAAAAGGAAGCTAGATACTGTTGGCTCCAACATAAAACAAAAGGTCAGAATAGCAATACTGTGATGTCAGTCAAAAGTGAACACTCCCCAGGAAATGCATGACCACCTCAAAACAATTTCTCAGCTAGCAAGGAGAGACAATTTCTTCATCTCCAGTAATGATATTGAAAGAAGAAACAGGCAATTTTAAAGCATCTTAGGCAATCGAAAACCACACAGCATCCAATCAGTGATAGCACACTAAATCTTAGGCATTGCTCTTGTCATGCAAGTTGCATCATTGAGAACTATACTCAATGTGGAAACAAGGAATGCGTTCCAATGTGGGATGAACCAGAGCCATTTAATGAAGTGGTGACTAGAATTACTGAGCTGGCTGTTGAGGAGAACAGTTGCCATAACTGCAGTAGATGATCACGAATATGACTTCTTTCTCCTCAAATCATGAAAAAGAAACACTCCAAGAAGAGAAGATTGATAATTATGGCAATTCCTTCTCTGTTAGTGCCAGGGTTCTTTGACACTTCTATGAGAGAACTTGTCCAATATGACAATTGTTTGACAATGAAATATCTGTGGAGAGCCAAAGTACTGAAATAATTACATCTGAAACTGAAGCTGGTGAAGAAAAGACCTGCAGGCTGATCTTCAATTCTAAACTAGACCAAACTACCACAAAAATTCTCCAAGACTTGCTTTTATTTATCCACTATGATCTGCATAAAAAATAGTTATTTAGAATCCCCAATTCCCCAATGCATTACCATTCCAATAACATAAAAGGGTTGAACTGTTCTGCAATCCTTAATTTATAAAAGGATGTTTGGGTAAAAATATTAGGCATTTGTTTTTGCTATAAATTTGTCACCTGATCCTCCTATTGGACTTAGCAGTATTCATTGTGTTTATGAAACCAGCAGTGAAAATTTCTAGTATCAAATTTAAAGCTTTCAGTTTTAAATGTCACAATAAAATCTTCAAAGCTAAGAAATTGTAATTGCTTTATTTATATTTTCATGCAGAATCAGCATATTACAAAGTTCCGATTCCTAAAATAACTTTAAAAAAAAAATCAGGGGCTGCTGGCAAAAGCAATTCTGGATAGTTACTTACCATAAGTACTTAGCTTTACATTATAGACTTGGTTTGATCTGGGATGAAAACTAGTTTGATTTTTATCTGGAGATTCAGTGTGTGTCTGCATTTCAAGTTTGACACCAATTTCTGTCTGTATCTTTCTGATCTCCAGTGTTACAAAATCTTTTACTCGTGGTCTCTCAGCCATCTGCAGCAGCATTTCCAGTTCTTCTATATCTTTTCTTAGCTGCAGAGGCAAAAAAAAAAAAAAAAAGTGAAACTATATTATCAACATATTTTATTCACGGCAGGTAAAGTTAAACTATGCAAAGATTTTTTTTATGCACCCTGCATCAAACCACGTTATGTTGCTGTTGAACTCTTACAGCTCCTTTTAAATTCTTTTTATACACCAAATATGATATCTCTCCACATTTGCCCTTTGACTGCTGGTGACATCTAATGGATTAGTTTATTATATCACGAGGCAGGCAGTTCTGGTATGTTACTTGTGTGAGACATGAAACATTAGTTCAATGAAAGGAAAAACAGAAGAACCTCTGTCTGTTTGATTATGTACAGTAAATGTGTAGATTATGAAATCCAATATTTATCTGACTGCCAAGAGACAGGTAGATATGAGAAATTTTGTTCAGAAGTTTAAATAATTTTAAAAACATGATTAGCAATAGGTGCTAATCAAACAATCAAAAGGATTAGCATTTACTTCATTTGATACAAGAAAAAAATTAAGTTGTAAAATAACGCATGCAGAGGGTCAAATTAAATAAACATTCATTTTTAAAAACATTTACATAACTCCCCTCCATTTCTTAATTTTGGAAAAGGCATTTTCCAAAGTAGAAATTATTTTTGTCATCGTTGGTATGAGAATAAGCCTAATAATACTCACTTGCATAATAACAGAAATCATCACAACAGACATTCTATATAATAATACTTGATAAACAGCCCAATTTGTCTAAAATTCAATGAGTTCTTTACATAAAGTACAAGCAGGCAATATCACTAATTTGCAAGCTGCAAAATCTACAACAGCAAACATCACAGAAGAATCATCACATCACTGAGGCTATTTAATGCAGCAGAGATAATCTTTTCTTTTGTCTGGTGGGTTTTATGCAACAACTGTGCCAATTTAATCCCCCCCACCTTCCAGCTGCATCCAAGTCTTCTTTCATGTGAAAGAAAGAACTATTTCAAATCTTGTCAGTCTTCATACATTCTTAATACAATATATGAAATATATTAGCTGCGTAAAGTGAATTCATTTATTGTATTACAAATAAACTACAATTTGTACACAAACAAAAGTAACTTAGATATTTAAAAATGTTCTAAAATACTAAAATGATCTTTATGCTTAAAATTTTTTTCAGGATTTTCCCTTAAAGTGCTTATGTGGCTTTAGTGAAACTGGTCACAAACATAATAAAAATTTGTATCTTAACCTTAAAATATTTACTTTAAAGGACTGTGTTCATGATCAGACATACAAAAATATGTATCAAAAGTCATCTACATAATTAGAAATCTGTGAATTCTAATAAAAGATGTGAGCGTCAATACCTCAGGAAAGCAAACAAAATTGTTAATTAGAATGTAAAACCATTGGTTACACTCCATAAAAACTTTACGTTATCATTATTTTAATTTTAAAGTATTAAAAGAAAAACAACTTTGATACAAAAATAAGAAAAAATGAGCGTTTTAATATTCATGTCGTTTATAAAGCTAGTGTAAAAACGTGGTAGATGGACATCGGAAATGTCTACTTCAGCAGACGGTGGAATTAGTAATAACAGGAAGAAATTCCATTGTTATTGTGACCGCGAATTTCTATTCTAAATAGGTGATTACTAGCACAAATTTTACTGATTGTTATCGTAATAACAAAGTGTAGACATATTACATAGAACGTTAACGAGTAATAAAGCTCGGGATGAATCACAATAATGAAAGTTAAAATGAGTAGCGATTCATTACACCACCATTATATCGGCCCGCTAAACTAGCACTAAATATTATAACGCCCAATTGACCAATTTTTTTAGAAAATTATAATATAATTAAATAAAGTAAATACCTCTTCAACAGTTGCCATGCTAAGGAAAATTCAAGGACAAATTAGATGTATCTGTGGCGTAGAACTTTCTAGTCGCACACATACAACACAAAAAAGAACTCTGATTTTCTGGAATTGTATACTGTATGACTACTGCCTTTGTAGACGCAGTTTCGTAATATTACAAACACTAACAAAATATTTTATATTAAAATATGATAGATAAATAAATATAATAAATTGTGTTTTTTTCTCAACAGATTTTGCAATAAATCCACTAATAAAAAACGAAACGTACTGGCGGTTGGACAAAGGAAAGTTAACTTTTTGTCCGTTTAGTAATAATGTCACCTCGTATTGGATAGTTTGGACTTTAGTTTAAAACGGAAAATGTGTAAGTATAAGGCTCTGCTCGAAGATTGTTACCAAAATAAGTTAAAGTTAGATGTTAATTTTATCTGTTTATCTTTTTTTAGATATCTTGTTTGCGTTCACACCAAAACTAATTCGTCAACCGGCTCACTGCATGAATAATTTTTTTAATTATTACTATTAATTTAGGAATATTCTTTGAATGTCATGATGGATAAATCTTATCAAATACGAATTTTCATTTGAATTACTTCGGTTTGGTTCCAAGAATCTATTAGAAATCATTTTCATCGCAAAATATCAGAGACTATGGCGGTGCCATTTTTGAATAGTAAGGAAGATAATAAAATAATGGTATTTCCCCTTAATTAGCGGTGTCCGAAAAAATATGTCACATAAATAGTCAGATTTTAAATATATCAACAATTCGTGTGTTTTATGAATTTAAGTTTTGTTATATTTCTATTTGTTTATTAAAGTGTGACCTTTTTTCCTTCACATTTTTTCCTACTCAAAATGTTTCTTGAAATTTTTGCCTACATTCTAATTAGCAACTAGGAAATATATAATTAAGAATGAGGTGGATCGGACGAAGAAATAATCAACTTTCTGTTATCTTATGTAAAAAAAATTTCTGTATTAAAAATCACGATTTCATCAGACAACTTTTTAAATCTAAATTTGAACTTCAGTAAAAAAAAGAAAAATTTTGTAACAGGAAAAAGACGTAGATCTCTAATATTTATGAAATGGGAAATAACTCCACAAAAAGAGGATGCTAATTGTAATAAGTCGATCTTTAGATTTTAAATGCCAGTACTAATCATTTTTGAATAGAATAACGTAATATTTAATCAGCAATTATAGCATTATTTACTAGTATATATGTGTATTTTTGTTTGTTGCTAATAACTAATACAGTAGTTTATTTTTCATGTCTGCTTATATGCATGGGCGACTACAGGATTTTTCAGCGGGAAAAATGATAGAATAATATAGTGCGAGGAATGTGCCTGGTGATGAAAATTTACTAACGTCAAAAATAAAAAATAGTAATTATTTTCCCATGAAAGGAATTGATTTTGATCAATAATTTTGTTTACTTAGAAATATTTCTTGATTCATTTAGAATTTTTTAAAATTAAATTTATATTTTCGACGTCCGTCAGCTTCTTCCTTTGCTGTTGTGCTGCCCCCCACCAGAATCCACAATAACAAATAGAAAAGCTACACATTTTTATTGAACACAAATTGTAAACATCTTTATCCATCTTACTTTTTGAATAAGTTCGTGCTTGACAGCTGTAACTTTTGCTCTATGAACTCTTATCACGCAAAGTCCAGACGAACGACCGCCGGCCATTGTTGACCTCAGCCATGTTTTCACCCTTCTCGTTGTGCTAAACGATCTTCCCGCTGTGCAGCTTGTTACTTGTGAGAAAAAAATAATGCCATCACTACATTATCACCATCAGCTTTCCAGGAGGTGGCAATTGCCCCCCCCCCCTCTTTATGTGTCTGCTTGTTGAGTAGTATTACTTTCACCGTCCATCCAAGAGTCGGCAATTTAACCTTAGAAAGTGTATTGCTGGCTTAATGTTTTTAGTGTCTTAGCAGTACTGGAACAGCGTTACCCCAACAGATTTGTCTGTCTTGGATGTATTCTAGACATTCTCTGAGATAGTGTTAAACAGTTTTAGTCACATAGTATTTGGGTAAGAGGCTAAATGTGGAACCGGCCTAGCTAACTAACTACTTTACTATGCACAAGACCTGATTTTGTTAGCCCCCCCTCACTCTTAATGACTCAACTGAGTAGACAGATTTATTCATTTTTAATTTCTAGCTCCCTACATTTTTATGCTACACTTTCCTCTCTTCATATTTTGCAGTTTTCCTTCACCCAGCATTTACGTTGTTTTTTGCTGATCTCTTGTTTTCTTCCACATTTTCTTTTCTTTTTATAAAGGCTTTCTAAGCTTGATTTCCTTTACAAATGCTTGAAATGTTTCTAGATCATGTAGAGTTTTTTTTATCCGGAAAGGAGAGTATCTTTTTGCACCCCTTGGTATGAAAGCCTTGGAAGCTTTTTTTTTTGGGATGATAAAAATCGTCCATCTAATTGTTTTTTTTTTAATGTAAAAACTAAGGAAGCTTTTTTGTAATGTTAACAAATAAACCAAACCCGATTAAAAGCATCAGTTGATATTCAAAATCCTAATGAGAAGCAAATTTAAGGTAAATAGATGGAGTGTATTTACCTTAACTAAATCAGTAAATAAAATTTTATAAAAGAATCTATCTGCAAACAAAGAATAAATTTTCAGTAGACTTTCAAGTGTTGCTTCAAATAACATGCAATTTTAGAGATTCTAAGCATTTAGATTGTGACCAAAAGTGAAAATTTTTTTTTTTAAATCACAAGTTTGCAATCTTTAAAAAAATGAGTGCTGCTGAATAGAATTATAATTATTTTTTAAAAAAACTTTCTCATAAATGAGGTAATGATTTAACTGTCATATAAGCAAATGCAAACAGATAGATGCTGTCAACTACTACAGATTTTGTGTTGTTAACCAATAATGTTTAGCACTGAATCAGGCCAGCAAAAAAAATCTCATTTCTGCTTGGCCAACCAAGCTTCTTGTTTTGAAGAGACTTGGTGGCAGAACTCTGTCTTCAGTCGTGTGGTTATCCATCACTTCATCAATTCACTAATTCTTGTCTTTTCAATTATCTCCCTGTCTGTCTGCTTTACTTGCTGTTCAGCATGGCCCCTGTCTCCGCCAGTGGTGCTGGTGAAGTGTAGTTCTGTATAAGGTTTTCTCGCAGTATTAGTAGAGATGGCCCTTTTAATTTTTTGGTACAAACGCTCTCTGGTTTAAACTGGTGCTAGCCAAATCATGAATGCCAATGAATTTAAAATGTGGTGGAATAGTTTTGAACTGCAAAGCCCCCCCAACCTGAAATAAATAATAATAATAGTGCATTTAGAAAGTTACTTATACAACTATATTAATATACAGTGCACAGTGCATGGCTAAGTTCCTGCCTTACTGTGCTTATCAATTTGCATTGATCAACTTTGTTACTTTAGATTAAGGACAAGTAAGTAATTAGGCCTCTGGTAAAAGAGAGGCTTCCTTTAATATGCCCAAGTCAGACTGCAACATTTTACAGCCTTTAGATTAAATATAAATAATTATATTGTTATAATTATATGAATGTTATATCGCTGTAAGTTTGTAAATAAAAATATAGATTGTGACTCATAATTTTTTGGTTACTTTAGTTTGGCTAAACCAGAACAAATTTGACTAATTTTTTGTCAAGTGATTTAGAAAAATTGCTAAGGAAATTTTTAACACAGCTAAACCTTACATCTCCATCTACTCTTTCCTTGTGCCATGGTCCAGCTGCCTTTATTTCACCAAAAAATACAAAGAACATTATTTTATGCAGAGTTTAATTCCCTCTATAAAATCAGACACTGTATCATTGTATGTTCTATTTTTGGCAGGTGAACATTTTCAGCAACTTTAACATTTTTAAGCCAATAGAAATAAATATTTTAAGGTCATTCAATAAGAGCTTAAAAATTACTGTTTGTTTTCTTTTAAATAGACCGTGCTTATTTTGATATAAAAGTTAAGTGACAAGACAGGTGAATAGGTCAGATGCTTTTATTAGTAAAGAACATACAGGACTTTAAAAAGGCTGTTAAGAGATTTCAAGAATAACCATTTCGGTAAAATATTAGGCCATTGCAAAAGCTGTGTCGGTTTTTATATTGTGCTAATTTGGGGTTCATTTTTTGCATGCTTGTGAAGGTGTATGTAAATAAGTTATGTATCGTTTTGTAGCATGTGCTTTGGCATACATGCAAAACCTATCCTTTTAAAAATCATAAAATGGATATTTCTTTCAGGGTTCTGAGTGAATGGATAGAAAAGTTTTTCGTGCCATTTTGCTTCATGAGTTCAAACTAGGCCACAAAGCGAGTGAGGCAACTCGTAACATTAAACAAGCATGGGGCGAGGACACAGCAAACGAGCGCACAGTACAACGATGGTTTGCAAAGTTTCGATCAGGAGATGTGAACCTTGAAGATAAAGAACGTAGTGGACGTCCTTCCAGCTGTGATGACGACCGTCTGAAAGCCTCAGTTGAAGCCGATCCAAGGAAAACTGTGCGAGAAATTGCTGGAGAGCTTGATGTAAGCACTGCAACTGTTTCCCGGCATCTTGACACAATCGGCAAGGTGAAAAAGCTTGACAAGTGGGTACCTCATGAGTTGAATGAGCAACAATAATAATAATAATAGTTTATAGCAGGGATGGACACACTGGATACATGAAGTGTGACCCATGGTGCCTTACTTAAAACTGAACAAAATTTCAATATACCCTATTTGTCAGCCCTGCATAATGATTTAAGTTCAATTTAAAAAGTGTCCAATTCTGTGTATGATTTGTGACCATTTGTTATGCACTAAATTCAATTACCTTGACATTTTGGAAGATCAAATCTACTTTATAGCTTGTGTTGGTGTTGTTTCATTGTCATTTGTCTAGAGTCAAGGAGCCAGGAGATGATTGTGCCAATGAAGGAGTGGCAACGTATGAAGAATGGAGATGTTGGTCATTCTCCAAGTGGCCCAGGGCTATGCCGGGTGTTTGTGCAATAGTGGCTATAGTGTGCGCGGTGGGAGAGCAACAGGTGTGAAAGAAAGAATACCATTAGTTCCAGCTCTGCTCCTTTGACACCAAACACTATGTATCTGAAGGAAAGAGACTACAGTTCAGCAGGCTTTAGTGACCTCCAAACAATCTGCTGAACTGCAGAGGCCAACCAAATCTATCTATTCTCCATTTCAAGTTTCAATGTTTAAATGACTGTCTTCTCATCACCATCTAGCCCCTCAGAGATTAACAGCCTCAAGGGCACTTGATAGGTACTGTATTGTTTTATGGAGAACTAATTAAAAATAAGTTTGCTGGATTGGGTTTCCCAATAAGTTGACATTTTAAATTTTTATACAGTCTAACCTTGAGAATCTGGCAATCAGTTATTTGGCCAATTTTATGCCAATTCTGTATAATCAGAAGTCTGTAAAATCATTGGTAGTCTAGAATTAGAGAGAGAAAAAAATGGGAGATTGGTGTAGTTTACATAACTTGCCATGTTAATTGGTAAACATTCAGCAGCAGTGCTTCATGTGTGAAGTAATTATTGCTATTTTACATTTATTTAACCCCCATAATGGCTTTTCAGAGAAAATATTTTGCTAGTGATTCACCAACGGAAGGAAGTGCATCAAAATGTCAGCATTTAACAGTTATAATGATGGAGAAGGTAGTGACAAAAAAGTCTGTGCAGTTTATGGCATTGGTTTTCCACCATCTACAACATTAAAAAGTACCACTTCTACAGCCCGAATTGTTACTCTTGACACTCATGCAAGCAACTGAATCTTCTAGTCTACCTCACAATTTTTTTTTTTACTTCAGAAGAGGAGACAGTTGAGATTATTTCATAAGAGAATCAACCATATTACAGTAATATTGCTTAGTTTTTTTCTTTTATATACCTCTGTATACTGTTAGTCGTTTGGCAAAGGCTCAGTCCCAAGCATCCCGTATTCTTGAGGTTAGACTGTATTACTTTTAAATAAACGGGCAAAATGAAATGATATTTAAGTTGAGGGAGCAAAAGCAAAATCATTTTAAAATTTTCAATAATTATACATGAGGAACCTTCTGGAAAACACGTATAACAACATTTTTTAAAATTATATTTATTCCTCCACTGTTAAACTAATGAAAACTTATGCTTTACAACAAAATATTGGAGGGACAAAACTTAAGCGTAAAATGTTGAGGAAGAGTTGTCCCATGCAGCTGTAGATAAACTATCCACCTATTAACATGTACAAATTTAAATATTTCAGACACATCAATATTGCCCCTCAATGGCTACTATGACAGAAGAAGAAAAAAGCATCGCAAAAGTGAAAAATTGAAAGTTCCAGGAATGTTGGACAGATAAGTAATTTTTTTGTTTTAAAAACAATTCAGAGATGATTTTTCTGGTTTTCAATATTTTTATTGCAGTACCCAGGGAATTTAATTTACAAAGACACTAGTACAAAGCACAAATTCTTTGATGAGTTGAAAGGTAAATTAAGAATGAAAACATTCAAAATCTCTTATGCATGGTCTTGCTATTAGGCAAACTATGTTCACTAACAGTCATCAAGAAGCTGAAATTGTGACCCAGGTGAGTTACAAAATTGCACACCTGACAGAAAAAACTTTGAGACTGTTTACTGAAGGTGATTTTATAAAACGTTTGAAACTTTGGCATTGTTGTGCGGTTGCATTTGGGCCAAGTTATGAATTGTCAAGTGATGTAGTAAGCCAGTTAAAACAGGAGAAAGAATTTGTGGGGTTTGTTTTCTCTAGCAGCGAACAAATCAACAGCTCAGTTATCTGTGCTTGCGCATGGTGTAATGCGAGATTTAACTAGGAAAAAATTGTTGGCATGAATTCACTTAAAGGCCTAACTATCAGGAGCGACTGACTTAGCTTAGGGAGCTCTTAGAACAGTGTAATATCATCGAGCTTGAAATGACAAAATTAGCGAGCATAACCAATGATTAATGCACAATGTAATGGTGGTCCCACTGTTGATCAAACATCTGGGTAAATGACAAAACGAGCTTATTCAATTGCATGCCATTATTCATCATCAGAATTTGTATGGTAAAGAGTTGGACTTTGAAAGTGATCATTTCAACTGTAAACTTCATGAAATTACGAAGCTTAAGCCACTGCCAATTCAAATTGTTAAAAAGATCGAAGCAGAATATGGGGATTTTGTTTCTTTTTGTTTCAATTACATCAAAAAAATCGTAGAGAAGCTCAGCGAGAGTCGTAAAAGTGAAAAACATGAATTGGCACTCCCCAGGAAATGTATAAAAATTGGTTCAGGGAATTCCAGAAAGAAAATGAAAATTTGCAATTCTTCAGCAACCCCTTTTTCTTTCCTGATGGGGTTCAATTGGAATTGATCAATTTCCAAAACTGCAGTGTATGTTGTTCCAAGTTTATGGAAGAGGTTCTACTCAATTTCCACAATGTCAGCATCCTTACCTAAAGGAGAAGGCTGCTATATACCATTGTTTATTCGGCTCCATTTACAATTGCAGAAAAACATGTTCTTTTATGAGCCTCAACAAAACAAAGCTTTGAAATAAATATATGATAGTCTACGCTTTATTTTGTGATTGGCAACTACAAAATTGGATTCAAATAGAAAGAAACTCGTTTTCAAAAATGTAGTGTCAGAAGTCACATCAAGGAGCTATCACCACCATTAACAAATACAACCAATCATTCAACTGAGTTCAGAATTTACAAGCAATATATTTCTTCACTGGTCCCATTTTAATTTTAATTTTAATATAATTATTTAATATGCAATACTATGGAGCATCACAGCAAAATAAGCATACATTCACACTACTTTATTCATATCTGAAATCTAAATATTTCGGACTGAGATCCTTGTTGGCGGGATCATATATAAAAGGTTATGTTTGCTGTTTGAATCCAAAAAAACGTTTAATATAATCCTGTGAACAAGAGGGCTTTAGATATCAGTAAAAAAAGTGTGAAGTAATGGTTATCCTGCTAATATTATTTAATCTCAAATATCTTCTATTGTTAATATCATGATTTGGCTGACAAATATTAGATTAAACTTCATTCTTTTCTTTAGCTAGTTGGCTATTACGTGTCAATCGTAGTCAGCTGGGTAATCTGAATAAGACGTTTGTTTGTTTGTCCTAATAACCAAAGCAGATTACCTTTACATGTCTTGTTTCTTGCAGTATCTAGTTTGTTGTTTATTTTCTTCTAATTCATTTATATGATCTTATTTTGATATATCTAAATATCTATCAATCATTGCTGGAGTTTTTATAGTTCTTATTTACTTGATGAATTTATAATAAAAACAAAAACATTTATCAATCTTCTATGGCTGAAAGTCTTATAATAGAGTAGCTAAACACATTTAAAAATTACAACAATAAATAAGTGGAATTTTAGAAATTTTGAAGCCTGTAGTTATCTTTGTATCTACTGATGCAGTCCCTAATTTTAAAAAAGTCATATATTCATGCTTAACATTTTCCACTTTATACTGTACTGTGCAAAGACTAAATGTTTATATATGCTACAACTCAACAGCTAGCTGTTATAAAGCCATTTGAGCAATATTAGTGTCCTGTCATGATGGGGACCAACAAGGTGAGCTCAAGATTCTAGCAAAATGTTTATCTTGTTTATCCAGATAAACATAAGTATAAGGATTATCAAAAGTTTGGTGACCTTGCTCTTGTTTTGGTCTAACTTATACTAATTGGATGGTATCTGAGTTAAGGATATGCCAGTGTGCATGATGGGGAAAGCAAAACATGGCTTTAGCCATCAGTAGCCTTTGCTACCCTCCCAGCCCTACTCTTATACAAATTTTCACTCAAATAATGAGAAGATATATTCATTTGTGGAAAAAAAATTTGCATATTTTGAAGTTTTAGATCTATAAAGAAAGAATGGAAATTTGGGTTACACAATCAAGAATAAAATTTACTAAAAGTCGAAGTTTTAATAAGAGTAAACTGCCCATCAAGGTACAGCCAGATCATGTATTTTTAAAGTAATTCTTTTATCTGTTATTCCAAATATTATTATTTCTCTAATAAAGGAAAACTTCATTTGACTCAAATTATAGATGTTTACACAAAAATAACTTCACTGTATTCTTTATAGATAAAAGAAAATGATCTTAGAGTGACTCAGAATTCATTTTTATTATAAGAATGACTAATAAATAAATTTCATAATACAAGTTTAAAAAAATTATTTATCTTTGAATGTTGAGTGGCTGGTCACCTTTTAAATAAATATCACAAAAATTTTCATTTCATTTCACCTTGGTTTTGAATAGAAAAAGTTGATTAAAAAAGAACAAAAAATAGGTATCTTTTATATGGCAATATTGTCTATATAGGTTTGTTACAAGCCAATCTGAATTGACTCAAATTCTGAAACTGCTGCTTTCTCTCTGGTGAATATTTTTGCTATGCCTTATAACTAATAAATACCTGCAAATTTTACAGATCTGTATAAAAAGAAAAAAATCCTGTAAACAAGGTATGGCTTTTACAGACCTATTCATCTGGTTATTACAATTAAATACTATATATGCAAATCATAGATTACCTGTATGTGGCATCTAAAATAAATGAAGGATCACTATAAAAGATGAACCAAAGAACTGAAGATTTTTATATTTTGTCTGTTCCATTTGCTATATATAGCTAATTAATGATGTTTTCTCATTTAGATATTCTTATTTTCATTACTTTCTTGTATATCATAAAATTGTGAGAGTTATTACATAGGTTTGTAATCAAATAATAAAAGTTGCACAAGTTGCACATGCCAGAAGCTGGACTACTAATCAGAATAAGTCCTGAAATGTCATATAACCTTTCAGTCTGTTTGGAAGTGGTAACAAGTGAATAGTGCTGAGTATTTCTTGTCCATTTCTCATTTCAATAAGATACTTGCGAATGCAGAACCGGCAGAGATGCTGTAATGACCGAGGCTGCTTCTGCAATGATTGTAGCCACAGGTGGAATTCAGTCTGTTCTGGCGTTTTACCAGGAAGATGGATCCACAACTCTTCTTTAAGGTCCCATCCTGCTGTAACAAGGAATCTGGCTGAATCATATATTCCATGCCACACAAGCCAGCACAGAGATGAGTTTCTGAAATAGGACAGGAACAACATAGTTTAATTTAATGATTGCAGTTAAAAGGGGGGAAAAAAATACCAAAAATAGTATATTTAAGAATTATCCAGTAATTGTAATAAAAAAAATTTATATTTTGACCACTTTTGCTTGAGATGAAACACATTTCAAATAGACTATTTTAGTTTCTACTCGTATCAAAAACATACCTATTTATTATGTAGCTAACAATAGAGTTATTACACTTACCGAATGAATAATGTTCAGATGGCAGTTTCTTTTAAGCCATTCTATGAAAGTAAAAGCTGATTAACTCTTGGCAACTAGATGTTCAATAGTAGTAACATCTGGGGATGTTCATTCAACTAATGGAAACAAATGATATTAAGGGATTAATATTATTTGTTGCCACTGTGAACATTTGCATAATAAAATCTTGAGAGATTAAAATTATATTACACAAATGGTAGGAGCATAATGACGCAATAAGTACAATTGCCAAGTTAATAATACTAACAGCAGGGGAAGAACCTAAAATCATAGGCTTAACCCATCAGGATCCAAATCAGTTCAGTCAGCTGGGCTAGCCCACACACAATTTTCCCCAACTGATATCACTAATCTGATGGGTAAAGTCACAAATGAACATTGTGAAGCAGCAACTTTATATTTTCATCAATAAAAGGAATTATATGTATCACACATTTAGCTGAATGATCATTGTAAAAGTGTCTTTACAAAGTGCATAAAAATATAAAATTGTTAATGGGTTTGCATCTTCACACTGTTAATCCAACTGCACTCAAAACACTGATTAATAATTAAAAGTCATTTGTTGTGATATTGCCAGAAACAGAGTTACACAGCAGTGTTCCTTAGTCTTAATGCAGTCCAGATTGTGGCATGGCTCTCTTCTGATGCTCTTGTTCTGCATATCTGTTTGTCAGATGAGCAAACAGGGTGATCATCTTCATTCATCAACAGATAAAAGAAATCAAATGCTCTTTTGTCTTTGTCAAGAATGATCTTGCCTCCAGTGTTTCTGAGAAAGGGATGCAGTTCTATAGAAAATACAGCTTCAGACCACTCACAGTCAACACTTTTCCAAGCTTGGTCATTGTTTATATTTGTACAACGACGATTTATTGAAGCTATTGTTACGATGCGTACCCCTTAAAGGAACTACATTACACAACAGCAGAGCGAAAACAACAAACACTAATGACTTAACTTCCAAATAAATATATACCCAGCAGTGATATTATTACATTCCTATCATTATGTTACCCACAGGTAACTAAACTTAATCCTACACTGCAATATAATAAATAGGGTAGCCAATACAAAAAGTCTTAAGCAATGTGTATGTATTAAGATGAAATAAAAAGGTAACCCTAACCCTCTATTGAGTAGGAACAACAACAATCTTCTTCATATCCTACTCTAAAATAGCAGAACACAGCCATGGTTATTGTGTTAACAGATGCAAATACCCAGAAAATATTTTAAAATCTGTGTCTACAAAAGAAGGGATAGAATCAAACAGCAAGCAGTAAAAAGAGTAGGAGTGCACACAAGCACCAACACCAGAAAAGAGGATCTGTGTCCTCTTAGTTATCCCTTCCACAAACTATTAAACAGAGGAGTTACCCCGTATCTCTCTCTCACACACACAAACTAAATTCCCCTGTCAAAATGAACAATCTCCTTAATCAAATTGTGATACCATATCAAAACAAAAACCAAAGCTAAGGTCCCCTTCACCAAATACAATCTCAGTCTTTAGCTGAACAAAAAACCTGCAATGACGACATCGTTAATAAGGAGTCCCTGCTAGTATCAACCCTATAGGTCAGGTAGAAGAGTAAGCAATTAAATTCTTCATATCACATCGACGGACACATAAAATAATAACCCCACCCCCCAAAGCAAATAATCAACAATCTAAAACAATAGACCCCTTCAACAAACAGTTAAAATCTGGAAAAACCCAAACCCTACAAAATCATAAACCCGCAATAGGGGCTTCAACATGCACCTTAGGTAGCTATAAGTGAACAGAAATTAAAACCATAATTTTACCAAATAAACCTCCCAACAACAACAATGCCAAACCAACCCATAAACTCCTCACCCCCCCCCCCAATCTGAGCACTTACTCGCTTTGCGAGCACACTTTTTCTTGGGGGGGGGGCTAATGTGACAATACCCAGCATTAAACAGATCCCCATCTGTAAGTGGTCAGGTTGATACCCTCAAGGAAGAGAACACCTTAAAGCCACCTCTAAACCACAGAGTGACTCAAGCACCTGTCCCCACCAACCATCAAAAAGTAAAGAAAGCTCAAAACCTGCCCAATCAAACTGCAAGGACCTCCCTCCAAAATCCCCAAAACAGATGCTAGTCATCAATAGGTCAGATGCCAATCTAGTCACATAAACAAATATAAGTTGCAACTAACCCCCTTCTTGTGCATAAACTAAGAAAAGTCCAACTCACCAATGTCCACACCTAAAAAGAATAACCTAGACACTAAATAAAACAGCCACAGCCCTCAACAAACTAATATCAGAAGATTGACTTAGGCCCCACTCATTATAGATTATTTTAACCAAACAATCTGAATAATCCTACGCCAACAACAAAACAACCCTTTCCAAATTAAATATTAACAAATCATCTGAGTAACGAGAATACCTCGCATACAATAACAAAAACCATCCCCAAAAGAACAAACAAAACATTAGCAGACTCATCTATAAAAAGCAGAACCAACCCCCTCCATACTCAGTAGTGAGCCCCAAAATCAGCTCAAACCCACCCTCCCCTTTGCAAAGTTGAAAGGAGCATGGGGAGTTTCAACAACACAGATGATACATCACATCATAGAAATAGCAGGAATAACTGTAAACAGGCCCCAGATACTCCTGTCTATGTCTTAAAGGCAAAAAACAACATAGTTACAACAATTTAAGGGCCATCCTAAATTCAGAAGAAATAATTTGAACAACACACAGCCCCTAAAAGCTTAACCCCTTACTAGAAATGCAATAAAAAAAGACCTTTCAAACCCAAATACACCAACATGCAACCTCCAAAGAACCAGCTAAAAGGAAACCTAAAACAGGAGTGAAAAAGGGGCCACCTAATAGACATTATAGGACTGACCAACTCCTTAGTAAATAACAGCATTTGCTACCATTAACCCTGCCACATTTGGCCTCCATTTCTTCAACAACCCTAGGCATCCGCCACCTTAATGATCTGCCAAAATAAAACCTTGGAATGTTCTTTTCCTACATTAGAACACAGGCTCCATCACCACCCCCTGTCTGATCAGCTTAGCCTAATTTAGGCCTTGATCTCAAAATAGTAGGAGATTAAAGACCACTGGCCCCACACACATCATATTTCTTAAACCTAATTCAATAACCATTCAGGAGAGAAACTTTCAAGGTTTTTACATATCTTCCTTAGGACTCTGGTGGGGCCATAACCCTATTTATTGTCTTTAAAGTTTACTTTTTATTTTCACCTTTTTTGGAGGGGGAGCCTACTGCTACAGATTAGCTCCAACCCAGATACTGACTTCTACCTCTCTCCACAAATCTTATCCCCTAACCCATTTGAAGTTCCTTTATTAAATACAGCTGTCTTTTTAGTTTCTAGGGTTACCTGGGCCCACCATGACCTACTTGAGGCAACACTAAGCACTCTATAACACTACTACTTGGCCTATATTTTACTGTTTATCAAGAAACCACCCCCTCAGATGTACTTTACAAGTCTACATTCTTTGTAGCTACCAGATTTCATGGGCTACACACAGTTACTGGGTCAATATTCTCATTTACTTGTTTAAGGTGCACCCTGTCACAACACTTCATCCAATCACCATTTTGGATTTAAAGCAGGGTAGTAGTATTGGAACTTTATGGATGTAGTCTAGTTTTTTCTCTATACCTACATTTATTGATGGGGGATCTGATTAACTTTAAAGTTACTTATTTTATACTATTAAACTTTTGATTTTAAAAATGGCCTTTGGAACCCTTGGTTTTAAATTTGAATGTTATATAAAGGTCTAGTTTGCAGCTAGATAACAGGCATCCCTTAAAACCAACCCCGAGATTATGAAGTGAAGGATGCCTACAGTTCCAACCTACATTATGTAGGTGCTCTCCCTAATATACCCAACAGAAGCTAAACCACAAAGCTTTTAACCATTAATTAACTTGCTGTAATTATAATTATTACCTGTCAGGTAATAGGTGCTAAGCCAAAAAAAATGGATTATGCACATCCTGCACCTATGGAGAGCCTTATAATTGTCTGCTTTATTCTTATATCCCTGAGGACAATAATCTTAATTGTTGGATGAGCCCTTAGCAAGCCAATAATAAAAGACCGAGAAGAGAGATCTCCATTTTATCCTCCTCAGTGCGATTTTTTTTTTTTTTTTTTTTTTTTTTTACTCACTGCCATTTTTCTGATATTTGATATTCAAGTAGTTCTACCCCCTAGCATCAATAATCAATTCCTCTGACTCTGTCTCAATAAAAGCAAAAATAGCAGCACTTGGGCATATCATCATCTTCTTTTATGACTATTCCATGAGTGGGCCAAGGATGGTTAAACTAACAATAGGGCTGCTAACCTTATTTGGGTAACTCATAACTATCCCTTCATGACCATAAAAAGATCCCCATCCACATTTTCCTTTCTTTCTCCTCAACCTGAGAACAATCATTACCTTTTCCTCAAACCAATGAATGGAGGTTTGGGTGGTCTTAGAGATAACCTTAATAAGCTTTATTCTCAATTTTATCAAACAAAAGTTCCATTTTCAGAAGAAAAAAAAATAGATTCACTATAATATATTATTATCCAAGCACTGTCCTCAAGGGGATCTTTCATTCCAAATAACACCATGAGATATGTCCCTTTCCCAGACAGCTTCCACAAGAATCTGCCTCCTATCAATGATTCTTTTAAAATTAGGGATTGCTTCCTATTACTCTTAACATCTGATTGTCATGCTTTGTACTCCTCACCTGACAAAAACATTTAAATAAATAGCCCCATCTTCCTTGTAATAAAATATATTAATGGAAATATAGTAGTAATACTTGTGTGGATCACACGATCTTTCATGGGAGTGCTTGATGGTATGAACCAACCAACCTTTGTCTCCTCTTAACTTATTTTATTTTTCACTTAGGATAAATGTATGCACTAACGGCAACTGACCTAATATTTTCTGGCCACTTATCTATTTATTTCCTCCTTTTTTCCATAATACTCCTTATATTATCAAATAGCAAATTTTCCTCCTTTATTAGGCTAAAAAATCTCCACAAACCAATAATATTTGTAATAATAACCATACTTCTATCCTTACAAGAAAATCCCCCCTATATTAGGCTTCCTACTTAAATGGACATTACTCTGATGATGATGATGATTAATAATATTCAACAATATTACCATTAGTGTTATCTTGCTCCTGGGATCCATAATCTCCTTATATTACTACCTCTACCTTACATTTTCATTTTAATGAAAAGAAAAGGCTCCTCACCTCAAAAAATCAATCCTCAACTTTTCAAGATTATTTACTGTTAATTTTTTAGGCATCCCAATAATTATAGGAACATTAGGGGGGAATAAAATTCCTTTATGTAATGAATATTTTCCACAAACCATAAAGAACATCAGAACACTACTTCCTATTTAGTATTTGATCAGGACTGGTTGGCACACCCTTAAGACTCCATAATTCAAATAGAATTAAGCCAACCAGGAACTTTCCTAGAAGATGACAAACTCTACATTGTTACTGTTATGGCTCATGCCTTCATTATAATCATTTTTCTAGGTTATACCAGTAATAATCATTAGTATGGGGGGTCATCTCTTAATATTAGGAACCCCTAGATATAGCTTTCCCTTGTCTAAACAATATAAGATTCTGGCTTCACTTCTCTCAGCTGCAGTAGAAAGAGGGTCAGGAACAGGATGAACGGTATAGCTTTCACTATCAAACAACTTAATTCATGCGGATCCATCGGTAGACCTTGATCTTCTCAATTCACCTAGGGAGGTATAATTGCACTTAAAGGCTTTAAATGTTATCACCACATTTATCAATGTGTAAAGAAAAGTCTTTAAAAGTGTATACCACCATCTGCCTGTTCAGTAAAAATCACTATCATCCTTTTCTTTCACTTCCAGTATTGGCTGGCGCAATCACAATACTCCTTACCAATCATAACCGTAACATTCTTTGACTCAACTAGGCCAGGAGGATGGACCCAATCTTATATCAACACCTGTTTTGATTTTCTAGTCATCCAGAAGCCTACATCCTATCCTCTCAGGATTTGGAATAATCTGCTGCACTGTCTATCACTAATGTCTTAGCAATTGGCCTATTAGGGCTTATTGTTTAAGCACATCACATATTTTCTGTAGGTATAGACATAGACACTAAAGCATATTTTACCACAGCAACCATAACTATTGCCGCCCCTGAATGAATCAAGATTTTCAGATGATCAATCACATTTATGGATCTTCTTTTAAGTTTTCTGCCCTAATAATATGGGCCTTGAAATTTATTTCCTATTTACTGTGGGGAGTGGGTTATTAATTCTGACTAGATATGTTTACTTCATGACACATTATGTAGTGGCCCACTTTACGTCTTCTCCATGAAAGCTACATTTGCCCCATTTGCCAGATTTAATCATTGGTACCCTTTAGTTACCAGGTTAACTCTGCACCTGCAGTAAACAAAAGCTCACTTTATTTCCATATTTATTTGGGTTAACATCACCTTCTTCCCACAACAATTCTTAGAATTAAGAGGCATATCTCAATGCTGCTCAGACTATCTGACCAATTCACCAAATGAAATATTGAATCAAGTGGTCCGTTCATTCATTCATTCATTGCCATATCAGACTTCCTGATTATCATCTGAGAAAGACTGGTTTCACAACTACCAATAACCTAAATAAAACAACCAATTGCCAACAAATTTCCATAACCTTTCAGAAACAGAAGCCCCTATGGTATTGAAATGACCTTATAATAAAATTAATTCCAGGACTCATCATACCCCCTTAATAGAATAGCTCATCTTTTTCCACAATCATGCGATATTTATAACATAAGTACTTTATATCTTAATATCTTTGATAATAGACGAAAGCACATCCCACATAATCCTAAAAAGGAAAAATATCAAAACAATTTAGACAAATGCCCTAGCAGTCATCCCATTTTTTCTTGTCCTCCCATCTCTACAATTAATGTATCTTCTAGATGAAGTGAATAGCCCAATATAAATTGCATTAATAGATAGATTCCTGCAATAATCTGCACAGAGTTAGTCAATGGTCAATACCAACTTCTAGAAGTTGATAACTGCCTAATCCCTCATAAAAAGTAACATTCAAGCCCTTATCATATCAGCTGACATACTCCGCATTAAAACTATTCCATCAATAGGAAGTAAAGTAGATGCTGAACAAGAACAAGTAAATCAAGTAAAATCTTTCCCCCAAAAAAACCTGGGGTCTGCTATAGGCAACAGAAATTTGAGGGGAAATCACTCATTCATACCCATTACTGTAGAAACCATCAACACAACAGCTTTCTTAAGCTGGTTAACAAAAAGTATTTCTTAAAAAATGAGTTGCATCCATAACATACGGTTGTCATCTTTAAGTAATATAAAATGATATTTTTTTAAGATGCACCAGTTATCCCCCTTAAATTGAATTTTAATTTCATCAATATTCTGACATACACTGTGAACTCCTCTCATCACACAACATTCACTCTACCCTCAACCTTCAAATAATTACAAACACACAACAGAATCAATTATGAATACTTCAAGCAGAATAAACCAATAAGATGTAGTTAAGAAAAATTGTGAAAAGAATTTAGCAGACAATATGAGATGGTCCTATTAATTTTATGGATATGTTAAATACAAAAATATATTTAGGGATAAAAATTTTTTTTGATTTTGATTTATTTGAGCAAGGAGTGAATCTATTCCTGAGCTAGATTAGTAACAGACACCTGTGAATAATGTAATCATTCCTTCAGATAGGATAAGAATTATAATTTAAAAACTTATTATCTCATAAATAAGATATTCTAAAAATCTATTAATACAAAATTTAACTTTCATGCAAAGTTCATCATTGACAGTAAAATAGGCAAAATACTTGAGAGAGCAGTCAGAAACACAATGTCACTCATCTAGATGAAGTAACTTATTCGTATGTAGACAGCAAAGATTTTAGTCAGGAAAATCTTGAGAGAGTTCCTTAAGGATGTGACATTTAACACACGATGAAGTGATAATATATTATATTTTGATTTAAGTAAGGCTTTTGATTAAAGTCTCACATAAACATTTGATAGAAAATGCAAAAGTAATGGCATTAATATAAATCTTTTGTGATGGCTAATTGAATGTTAAGTAATAGGAATCAGAAAGCAAATTTAATTGCAGTGTCTAAGGTAAAAATGTTACCAGCAAGATGCACTAAAGTTTGGTGCACTGATAGAACATTAAATTGATATATAACCTCATCCGTTAAGCAGGTAGCATCCTCACAAAACCTGTCACCAATATGGTTCACAGAAGTGTCAGCCAGTTGCAGGGGTAATTTCCATCAAAATGTCTCCTGCAAAAAATGATGCAGTGAATCCCACTCTTGCACAGCTTGAATCCCGAAACCATACAACAGCACTTCCTACTGAAAACACTTTATCATATCACTGTTCTCGCTCAAATGGCTTGTTCAGTACCAGTGCCAACATTCAGGTGATCAGTCACAAAGCCCTAGCATATGGGCTTAACCCAACTGTCTTTATGCTGGTTCAGTATAATCACAGGTTTGCTTTCGCTGACAATTACTGTCTCTGATGACCTGTTCATATTTCAAGGTTGATGCTTTGTAATGTTCACCTATTCAAAAGCCACTCAAGTTAATTCCCATGTATTTCAGAATAAAAAGTAAAAACAAAATAATTTCAAATTTTCTCATGATCTCAGATAAAAACTAACATCTTTTAAGCTGTCGTGTTGTCCATTTTCTCTCATGATACTCACCATTTTATATTAATACTTCAGTGTGAAAATTAAAGACAAAACAGATTTATGTTTAGTTAGGGTCAGGGCGGTGTTTTGTTGTTTTAAGGTTGAGCATTCAAAACATAATAAAACAATTTAGATTTTCTGTAACCCTCCCTAACATAATTTATGACGTATATATTCTTAAAGCATGTAACATGAATGGAAATTTTCGTTTAGTAGTTATGGAGCCAGAAAACAGTCCTGACTTATACACTCAGCGAAAAGAGATGGTCATCAATCATTAACAGTTCTGTTAGGAACAAGTGACCATAGATCATCACTAGTCAGGCTGATGAAGATCAGTATAATATACGATTCCTTTAATTATGCAAAAGTGAGTTTGTCTTAGAGAAAACAAGTATATAAACTCCTGCATAAAAGATTGGAGTGAAAAGTTCTAAAATGCTGTCTTTTTGCAGTCACCTTTAATTTATGTAATCAATCAAAACTCTATCAATGTAAAACCACTGCAAAAGCAACATGGCTCCTAAGTTATTGGCTTTTGTGAACTGACTGCATTTACTTGAGCTCTCTCTCTCTCCTAAAGGTAATTTCAGCACAGGTAAAAAGAGTGCTACTAATAACAGCATCAAACAATCTTACCGTCCTGAGATTTCATGTCTCAGGTTGGCTCCAGCTGCTACTAACAACTTCAGGGCAGGCAGATTTGTGTCACTCATGATGCACTGGAATGCACAACAATGCAGAGGATTGAAGCCCCGACTGTCCTTCCAGTTAACGTGCGTTCCATACTGAATCAGCAATGAAGTTATATTATTTCTGTTTGCACTGGAACCTGAAAAAGTACAATCAGTACCGTGCACTTATTATTTTAAACGCTGGAATGAAATCATTCAGAACACACAACGGAGAGAGATTCAGACAAAAGCTGATGATATTGCATTGCTACTGAAGTTCTGGAATTTGTAGAATCAACATTTTAACAAATTTTATTGCATTGTCAAAGAAAGCTAAGCTGTCTTGTACATATGAAATGTTTTTTTCTGTCTGAACATTTCTCTTCTGAAAAATAGATAACGTATTTTTGATTCAATATCTGGCAAGTAAAAATAACCTTTCAGGATTATCTCCCATTAACCGTTGACTAAAGAGCTAAAATATTAGCATGAAGTGATTTTTTTAAAATCTACTATAATTTATAAAAATGTAAAAAAAAAGGATAAAACAATTTATCAAATGTGTGTATCGGTAGATCAGGCTTTCCTTCGAATCAAAATACTGTAGTGAAAGAGGGTTCTGAAAACATATTATTTTTGGTGTTTCCTAGAACATTTTAACGCTATAAAATATACAGTTCTGATTAACAGGTTGGCAACAATATCAGGAGTTGGGTAGTATCCATATTTACTGTAATATTTTATCTTTGCTAATCCATTTCTGGCATGATTAAGAACTTTCTGTTCATCTGCTTTGTTTTAATGCTGTTTGCAATTAGTAATTTTTTCAAAACGTTTTATACAAACTCCTTCACTAA
Organism: Nautilus pompilius; assembly: GCA_018389105.1. NCBI lineage: Eukaryota > Metazoa > Mollusca > Cephalopoda > Nautilida > Nautilidae > Nautilus > Nautilus pompilius. The sequence goes on along the minus strand of JACATO010000344.1, from coordinate 561,683 downwards.
CAATGGCCACTGGCTAATTCTCTCACACAACTTGAGTGAAAGTCAGACATATCAGTTTAGAAGCAGTTAGAACATTTGTGGTAGGCCGCACTGTCTTCATTTGGTTAAAATTATGCCAGCGCTCATCTACAAAGACATAGCAGTGGAAATGCGAAATACACATGATTCTCTCTCTCTGCTTTTTAGCTACTATCCCCAGAAAATTACGAAGTTTCATACAGCCACAAAATAAATGACCATTTAGTTCCATAGTCGGCGTCCCCCTGAACAACTGCGATCATGTCAGCTTCATTCATATGAAAATTATGCACCGTTTAAGAATTTATTTATCCATAAAAAAGTGAATCACAGATTTATTCCTTTAACTTTTCTACCGGTATTTTGTGTGGTATTGCATCAAAAGCCTTACTGAAATCTAAACAAGCAATAAACGACTGACTCCTAAATTCCAAACTTCGATGTAATAATAAAAAAGCATGCTATTTACTCACATCGTGCAGACTGCGCTCGATGCAATGCTGTGACATTCTCAATGTTTTTTGAATTGACATCTGCGCCGTAGCTCAGTAAAGCTTCTATCATCCTCGCACTTCCCACAGAAGCAGCCAACAACAAAGGAGTGTCTCCTTTAGTCGAGGACCGAGCATGGACGTCGACTCCAGCTTCCAACAACACCGGCACTATTTCTTCTGCTTTATGCATCACAGCTGTGTGCAAGGGCATGTCACCATTAACATCTGAAGCACTAGCGTCAGCACCCAAACAAAGAAAAAGCTCTACCATTTCGCGGCGCTTCATACCAGCCGCATAGTGTAATGGTGTTCGCTTGTTAGAGTCCGTGCATAGCAGAGAAGCTTTGTAGTTTATTAGAATCTGCAACACCTCCATGGAGCCCCCTTCGACAGCCATGTGGATCGCGCGGCGCTGTCGCGTGTCTGGTATCTCTAAGTCAGCGCCGCGCTCGCACAGTAGCTGTACAACGAGTGCGTGCCCATTTTTAACAGCTTTGTGCAACGGCGTGAAGCCGCCTTTACCAATGGGTGTTTTAACGTCAATAATGGCCTGACCGTAGTCTAGCAACACCTCAGCCACTTCAAAATGTCCAGCGCCAGTAGCCAAATGCAGAGCCCTTTCTTCGTCAGTATATGTGCGACATAGATTCACATGAGCTCCTGCGCTAATAAGATACCGCACAAGGTCCGCGTGTCCATTTAAACTCGCGATAAGCAGCGATGTCCTTCCCTTTAAATCCGATACGTTCACCGCAGCACCGGCTTGAATTAAGATTTTAACTACATCTAACGCTCCCATTTCCACAGCGTGATGCAGCGGCTTTTTACCAGTCTCGTCGCTGTAGAGCATGCTTGGTGAAGGGTTCATGTCGACCATTAATTTCACGACGTCAGGTTGTCCGAGTTTCGCACCTATACAAAGTGCTTTGTGTAGTTCTAAAACTCGAACACAGTGATTCTGTTTACAAAAGTCTAAAATCGCTTTGACTTTATAAATATCACAGTCGTAAATAGCCTGCATAAAAGCAGTTTTTACGTCAATATTACTATCCATCGTTACCAACTCCCAAAACTAACATTCATTGAGATGAAATAATTCCTGATAAGAACGTCGTTTACAGGGCGCGATTTAGAGCTCTCTACTTTGTGAAAGTAAATAGAGTATACAGGGAGATATCATTATTTGTAATATCACTATCTTTACTATTAATCAGAAGCGAGCCATTTATGAAAATCAAAACCTCTAGGAAAGAAAACAACAAATGGAATAAATTCAATACACTATAAATAAAAATTCTTTTTTAAAAAAAAAACGGGAAAATCTCTCCCATTGCCTTATTTATTAGTAAGTATATTTTTACTTTTAATTTTTAGGGAATGTCTATACTGTCATCATTAATCTTATATCAGAAACGAAAGTTATTGATGATATTGGCTGGCAATTAGGTCTAAAGTGAAAACTATACAGAATGTCTTGTGATACTTCATCAAACCATGACGCAATGGTAAATGACGTAATGAATGCCACTAATAACTTAAACTGTTCAAGGCTCATACTAGAAAATATTCTTTTCCTGACAAAAATAATTAAGTAAAGGTAATTTTCAAATAATAAATTTAAGATAGTTTTAGATTTGTTAAAGATTAAACTATTCTTGTTTCAGAGTTTTGTACGATAATCTCAAAATAAAATAAACGAAGTAGGTTATTTCCCTTTATATTACGCACATTAAATACAAAATATTTAATCTATAGAGCATTTTGCACCATTGTTTTCGTCTGTATAACATTTCATATAATTATGTATTTCGCTTTAAAAGATTCTGATTAACTAAATAATTAAGGCTATAATACAAAAGTGAAATTGAATGCTATTTTTGGCAGATGTTGTGAACACTATGAGCAGCCCCTACAAAATTAACTTTGCACTTGATTTTTTATAAAGCTTACTTCTTGTAAAGAATATTAAATTGAATTCTTATTAAAGACGATTTGAATATTACTTCAGACTGTAAACAAATGTGTGTTATTCTGGTTGTTATGAACATACTTCATACATTTTGTATTTGATTTCTTTTGCTTTGTTGTATTGATAAATCTCTATTTTCATTTTTTAAAGAGCTCATTAAGATTTGTTCATGATTAAGCATTCAACCACAAAATTTCAGGTATGGTACACTGTCTAGGATCTGCACAAAAAACACAGGTATGTTTCTCTGCAGATTTCTTTTAGCTGAATTCTATTAATACCAAGTGTTATAGCTTTCATACCATTGCACTGTGAAAACATTTTCTTAATTATTAGCAGACAAACATATTCCATACACTTCTACTTCAAGTATTATTCTGACTAACCTTCTAAGAGGTGTTTAATTTGCACATGCCATGTAGCTGAGCAGTAATTAAGAAGGATTAAATATCAGACATCTTTTATGGAAAAACTAAAGAAAACTGAAATTTGTTGCATATTTTGAAGTACTTTATATAAACCTCAGTTTAACATGCCTGCATTTAGTTGCTTAATAATTTTGTTATAGTTTTAACCCTATTCAAGCTGAATTAAAATACACTGAAGACACATAGCTGAATTTAGTAACAGACTATACTGTTTAATATCATCATGATAATTTTTCAGTTTAAAGAGCCAATGAAATGACTCATCACTAATGTTCTTCTTTTGGCCAATATTTATGGTCTTTAGCTCTGAAAAGTAATCATGCATGGGTCACAAGCATGAATAGGGTTGAAACAAACAGTAAATTGCAATATCTGTAATACCTTGGTTATGTGCAGAAATGTTTTAAGTCTTCTTGGTAGTCATTTTTCATAGTGAGCTATGAGCAGTGCTGGTGGATTTACAAAACCACAAAGATTAATTAATGATTAACTCCTTCATCTCTGCTCTCAGATTTGATAAAAGTAGTCTACTTCATGATGAGTCCTGACTGCAGATGCAGTGTTTACAAGTCTTAATCAGAACAGCTCCCCTTCTATCGTTGTTCTTTACACTTTTGTGAAAAAGTTGCTCATTAATTGCCTTTATCATTAGTTGTACATAGAATAATAATTTCAACTGACAGAAAGAAAATTCCTGCACTATTACCTGATACAAGATTTGACTAATGATAGCAGAGAGATCGAGCTGTGATCAATAGTATGAGTCAAATGCAAAAATGCAAAATAATTTTTAGCAAAGGTGAAATGAAAATACAGATTATATAGGGATTCCCAACCATTTTCAGGTATTGGGCCAAATTTAGATGTCTCCCTTGTATCATGGGCTGGACTGATTATGAGCCCAAACTTTGGTAATGATTGGCCTGATTTTAGCCAGAAACTGACAAACATTTGGAAAAGCAAACTTCTATTGTCTGCAACTGCAAAAAATTTAAATTGGTAAATATATACATTAATTTGGAACTACTTAAGCCAAATCCTGTTTTAGTTTTAGTGAGAATGTTGCACCTGTTTCCTGCTAGCTGTATGTTCAACACACCTGACACAAATGTTCGTCTGTTAGTTGTGATCGAAATCAAGATTTTGTGAACTACTAAAGATGGCTATAATGCCTGTGGCTAGCTTCTTTAAATATGGACATGTATTGTGGAAGACCAGAGTAAAACTTGATGCGGCCACTTGCTTTGTACATCTTTCAGGGCATCGTTTGCTTATAATTCTACTAATTCCAACTGATACATGGGAGGGGCCTTGTCACTGCTTCAGATGGGTTTTGGAAGAATCTAATCTCATTGGCATACTTATAAAAGTCCTGTAATTGCTTTTGGATTTCCATTTACAATAGCTCCAAAGTTTTGATGTACCTATTAGCTGGAAAATACCTTTCAGTTTCCCTACCCTGAATCATGTTCATCACTTGGGAAGTGTGATAAATCACCCTCTCAAGGTGTTTTCATGAAAAGTCATAGTTTTGACTTTAAATATTTCACACCAGCAAATATTTTGCTAACTAGCTTTCCCCTGCAGGTTCAGGTTCAAGTTATTCATATGCTTTGTGGCATCATTAAAAACGCTATATCCTAAATTCATGCAGGATCATACTGTTTCAATTTCATTTTTGCCTTTTCTGTGAGATAAATGTAAATTCCATATTGCAGTTCCACAAAATCTCCATATTATATTCCACTTCCATCTCAGAAAAGATCAACTGAAACTGGTAATGATTCAAGCCATAACTGCAGATGAAATTCAAGAAATGACATTCATAACTGATTCCCACCATACAATTTTGCTGCACAAATATGCTGATGAATGATACAATGAATATGCATGGTAAATTTGGTGTCATTTCCTTTTTGATGCAAGCTATGAGCCCTGATTTCGTTTCTACCATATTTTGTGCACCATCCATGGTCACACTTCTCAGGTTTTTCCAATACACTTTTCTCTTGTTTACTTTGATAGCAATAGCAGATGGAGGACTCCTTCAACTCTCTTTGTGGCAAGAGATACAGGTGAATAACTCATTTTCTTGAAGTACAGATATTGCATCATTAGCAACATTTATCACCAATTACCAAAATAACCAGAAACATTAAAAGGTTAGCTATGGTGCTATTCAGGTGCATCTCAAAAAATTAGAATATCGTGGAAGAGATCATTTTTTTCCGTAATTTAATTCAAACAGCGAAACTTTCATATATTCTAGATTCATTACACATAAAGTGAAATATTTCAAGCCTTTTTTGTTTTAATTTTGATGATTACGGCTTACAGCTCATGAAAATCAAAAATCCACTATCTCAAAATATTAGAATATTTCTTAAGATCAATAAAAAAAAAAATGATTTATAATACAGAATGTCAAACTTCTGAAAAGTATGTTCATTTATGCATTCAGTACTTGGTCGGAGCTCCTTTTGCACGAATCACTGCATCAATGTGGCGTGGTATGGAGGTGACCAGCCTGTGGCACTGCTGAGGTATTGTGGAAGCCCAGGTTGCTTCGATAGCGGCCTTTAGCTCGTCTGTATTGTTGAGTCTGGTGTCTCTTATCTTCCTCTTGACAATACCCCATAGATTGTCTATGGGGTTCAGGTCAGGCAAATTGGCTGGCTGATCAAGCACAGTAATACCATGGTCAGCAAACCAGTTACTAGTAGTTTTAGCACTGTGGACACGTGCCAAGTCCTTCTGGAAAAGGAAATCAGCATCTCCATAGAGCTTATCAGCAGACTGAAGCGTGAAGTGCTCTAAAATCTCCTGGTAGACGGCTGTGTTGACTTTGGACTTGATAAAACACAGTGGACCAACACCAGCAGATGACATGCACCCCAAATCATCACTGACTGTGGAAACTTCACAACTGGACCTCAAGCAACTTGGATTCTGTGCCTCTCCACTCTTCCTCCAGACTGTTGGACCTTGATTTCCAAATGAAATTCAAAATTTACTTTCATCTGAAAGAGGGGACTTTGGACCATTGAGGAACGGTCCAGTTCTTTTTCTCCTTAGCCCAAGTAAGACACTTCTGACGTTGTCTCTGGTTCAGGAGTAGCTTGACACTAGGAATGTGACACTTGTAGCCCATTTCCTGGACACGTCTGTGCGTGGTGGCTCTTGATGCACTGACTCCAGCCTCAGTCCACTCCTTGTGAAGCTCCCCCAAGTTCTTGAATAGGCTTTGCTTGACAATCCTCTCAAGGCTACGGTCATCCCTCTTGCTTGTGCACCTTTTCCTACCACACTTTTTCCTTCCAGTCAACCTTCCATGAATATGCTTTGATACAGCACTCTGCAAACAGCCAGCCCTTTCAGCAATGACCTTCTGTGGCTTACCCTCCTTGTGGAGGGTGTCAATGAGTGTCTTCTGGACAACTGTCAAGTCAGTAGGCTCCCACATGATTGTGGTTGTGTACTGAACTAAACTGAGAGATTCATGGTATTTATACTGCATAAATAGTGATTTACTCAAAATCAAAATGTAATATTCTAATATTTTGAGATACGTTTTTTTTTCTATTTTTTTCGCTGTTGGCCGTAATTATCAAAATTAAAATTAAAAAATGCTTGAAACATTTTAGTTTAAATGTAATGAGTCTAGAACATATACAATTTTCACTTTCTGAAATAACTGACAAAAAATATTGAACTCTTCCACGATATTCTAATTTTTTGAGATGAACCTGTATAGGCATTACCATTGAACTATGGTCAAAAGAAAAGAGTTTGGCAAAACCAAATGAACAACTGTTCACTGAAGCATGTTTGCCTAATTGAAAGAGTTTTCTGAAACATGGTGCTGGCAGAAACGTTCCCCGAAACAGCTTAATAGTTCACCAGAACAATTCAGTAGTTAAGGTCTAATTTATGTCAGCTTACTTGTTAGGTATCAGGAAGTAGGACAAATACACAGAACCGTATATTATACAAGCAAGACAGATGGAGAATCTGAACAAGGGACACAAAGATTTGAGTAGAGTAGCATTGAGCAGATGTTGTTGACTACTTATATAACCTTTATATTCCCTGTGGACATCCAGTCTCCACACTGTGTTGACCAATCACAATGCACCTCTGGTGTCATGATTGTGTGATCCATTTGGCTTCTGATCATTGGTTGACATGAATCTTCATAGATTATAACCATGTAGCATATATCTTTTCAGCTGTCTACTCACATGAGTCATCACATCTCAGTCCACTTGAGCCATTACATAACTGTGTAGCATCTGGCATTGGGTTATCAGTTTGCATGAGCCAGTGTTGCCAAGTTGGATGGCTGTAGGCACTCCTGGTAGGCCATTCCCTGTGTGCAATTATTCTTGCATGGTGGGCTAGATAAACCTTTTTGGCAGGCTATGCTACTAGATATATAAAAATAAGTATTGTTATATATTCTTAATATAAATCACTTTATTTATTGATGGCCTGCCTCCAAGATGGCTGAAAAAGCTAATGGAACATATGCTTTTGTCTTCTCACTTTCCATGCAAAACTAAAATCTGGCATTATTTTTTGCATGGTACTTTGCAGCACCTTGATTATAATAAACACTTTTTTTCACTTACATTTTATTTCATGAAGAGTACACTTGCTAATATTTCTTATTTGTTGTGTGAAGTACCCATCAAAAAGTTTATTAATCTATTTAGATGGCAAACCATGTGGGAATAGAGAGCCAAAGTCAGAGAGGAAACAGATTGTAACTATAAGTGTTACTTGACTGTCTGGCAATAACAATCTGAGCAAGTACATTCTGTGGAATGTTATCTTTCTCCAGCAACTTGTTCAGAAAATACAGAATTTGATAAGTATGCTATCTATCAATGTTTTTCATTGTTCTAAACAAAACAAAATAGAAGATTATAATTAAGTCAAAATTACAGATTTAAAACACTAAGGCATAAAATACTATAGCACTTTAATGTTTCCAGTTATGTAGCTTCACACTTTAGTGATGCACCTTTTGAAATCTAATTCATCTTTGATATATATATTAATTTTTTTTTAAATTTTGTTTCTACAAAATTCCATTTATCCAATGAAAATATATTTCACTATCATTTTTTACCCGTGTAAAAATGTTTTATCATGGACTCCAAGATATGAAGTCTACTAGATATTCACAGCCTATATTTTAACTAATAATAATTATCAAACAATCAAACAATTTTTTGAAAGATACACAACTAATATTTTCAAAAAATAACAAATTTATCACAAAGCACTGTTAGGATAGAGTACATATTTTAACTAAATTTAGACTCTCCCCAGCACTTTACAGAAATTGTTTTCTTATTAAAAAATATAAATAAATTAACCATATTCACATTCTCAATCCAGTGAGCAGCCAGATGTTCAGCAGGTTTTATTAGTTTCCTGTCTCCCTTTACTTAGATTGGGAAGATAAAGTGGTCTCCCAGGCAGTTAACCACTGACCAAGTTCCAGGCATTTCGTAAAAAATTCAGGTGAAAATGACATTTAAATGAAACTGCATATCAAACAAGTTCAAGTATCTCTAATAAAACCATTTCTTTAATTTCACTTATGCAATTAAAATTATTTAAATATCAAGTATTCAGAAAAAGAAAAGAGAAAGATTGAACATATAGTTATTATAGACAGCTATGGCTAAGTCCAAAATAAAAAGGTCCAAATATATTAAGGAAAATATACATTTATATTAACATGGGCAGCCATATTAGATATATTTCTTTATTTTCAAGTGTCATAATGCATAAATTTCATCATAATTTACAAAGTATACCACAAAGGCTTTTCTTTTAGTTGAGATATGCCGATTAATTAGCAGATAAATGGTAATTGGCCTAATCAGCCATTTTGCTGATTATTAGGCTTCATAACAGTGAAGAGAAAACTTTTAAATCTTTTTCATAAAAAAAAACTGAAATATTGATCCTCTCTGCAATTTCCATTTCACACCAAGTTTTATCAACAAATCAATTTATCCAGATTAACACATAACCAGGAACATCGATCTGGCTTGAAGTTGGAGGGATGGAATAAAAATGTTAAACTAATCAGCAGCCATTTCCACTCCAGACTGATACGTAACTATGCGAAAGACAAAGTACTGAAAGTAATACTGGTCTACAAAGAGTAAAAATCAAAAACAATTATGAAAGTCTGTTAGAAGTGTAACTTAGAATTGAAGGCAAAAAGCCCTTAAATTAGAATGCAGAAACATCAATTGTTCATCGCTTTCTGGACTGAAGCAGTTTTCTTGATGGCTCCTGTATATGTATGTCCACCAGTGCTCAGAGCCATCTATTGACTATGGAAGATGAAGGTGCTTAGTATCTTTTTTTATTCTGTTTAGTTCTTCAGGATATGCAGTTTTCTTTCCTGTAGAAGAACTGGCAGCTTAATTACTCAGCTTGTTAATATTTTAAAGGAAAAATACTTGAATTAGTTTTTCCTGATCAGTCATCACATATTATTACTAAGAATGAATAATTAAGCTTTCTATATCATGAAAATAAGACTTTATTGTTATACTGGTTGCTACATTGGAATATGAAAAACATATACACATTCCATAATCAAAACAAAGTTTAGATCTATTTTTGTAAAAAAAAACAAAAAAATTGATACACAGTATTGAAAATATTTAAAGAAACAGACAAAAAAACACAAACTGGCATAAAATGCAAATAACATGATAAAATCAAATCTCGTGTAAAAATCAAATGATCCATAGTACAGTCATGTGTTGATATTTTACACTGTCATTCAACCAATCAGAAAGTGCTCCACCTGTAGAAGGCCTTAAAAAGTATACACATTGTGGTGTGGTGAATGTGGTGAATACTATGGCTCCTAGGAAGGAAATATCACATGACAAGTATATAGAAATCAAAGTCTTCACTATGGAAGGCTACTCCGCGTGACAGATTGAAGCTCAACTTCATCTTTTAGGAGCTGTATGCAAGACTGAAAAAGGTACACAAAACTGGTACTGTTGACAAGAGATGTGATCAAAGAAGAGAGCCCAAACTCACCAAAAGTGATGTTAAGTACCTTAGAGTATGTTTTCTATGCAATAGATGATGTGCCAGTAGAGATCTTGTGAATAACCTAGCTGCAAGTTTGGGTGTTAATGTTTCTTCAACAACAGTAAGATACACGTTAACATGAAGTGGCCTCGGTGGATGTGTAACTGCTTGAAAACCCTTGCTGAAAGGAGGCAACCAAGCAGCAAGGCTGAAGCAGACAGCAGGAATGAAACAGTGGTATGACCAAACCTGGAAGAAGGGGCTCTTTACAGGTGAGTCCAAATTTGAACTGTTTGATAATAATCAATGCCAGTGCATCCAAAGGCAGACCAGGGAGCGTCAGGGTACAACAGCTACAGACAGGCATGAGGGTAGAAAGTAACAAAACGACTGTAAAATTACTTAGATTTGTTTCTAAACAGTTTTAAAAAGACAGTAATGGACACATTCACCATATAAAATGCCTTATTTTTAATTTATTAATGCTATGGGATATCATACTAACAGTTCTGAGCATTTTGACACCAATACCACTCAAATCAGATAAAAATTCACTAGTTATTAAAGAAAATGTTTTTTCTAAGTTATGGCATTTTTACCAACTCTCATGTGAAAAACATCATTTTAAGAAATATATTTCTGGAATCTACACACGATTTCAAGTCAAAATATTCCTTCAGGCCTCAGTCAAATGCATAAAAAGTGATCATGCAGTTTTCCAACTACTTTTGGAAGATTTCTGGTATATGTTACCTGAATTTTTTTTTAAATATACATTTTTAATAATAAAGTTTCACCCTTAACCTTGAATCCTGGTATTTAACATCATATAAAAATGAAAAGAAAAGAAAAATGGTCAGCATGTGCATCATTAACAGGTTCTCATCAGAATCTTCTGTGTGCCCAGAAAGTTCTCTTTTTCAGATTATATATATATGCAAAGTGTTGTTTATCTTCAAACTTTCAGGCATAAACTTTAAATTAAAATGTGCTTGCCACCCTACCTACAGATCTTCAGGAATTAGACTGGCACCAACTGACACAATGGAGGGTTGTCATCATCCAGTGCTAGATCAATTTCTTTATACATCAACTCCATGTAAAATTTCATTTGCATTTTTGGTTTATTCTCTACTTCTTTAATTAGCAAGGGACATCTCCATTATAATGTAAGAAAGAGAGCATACAACTAGACCAAATGTTACTGTATACTTGAACCAGGACAAACTACTTGGTTCTCTTAGGAAAATACTTAGTGAAATTGCAGTATTTTTAGCAGCCAATGAATTTCAATATTACTTACTTTTTATCTACTTCTGCCTCTTTTGGGTGGATGGCAGCCAAATTTACCCATGTAAAAATGTGAGAAACCCATTAGTTCTGTAAAACAAGAAATTCTTATGCTTCATACACTGATTACTATAAACTAAACAATAACATATAAATGATATTAGTAGTGTAAATTATTAACAATTAACAAACTAGTTCACATTATTTTTTACCAAATAGTTTCAAAATTTTAAGGGAATAAAAAATTGAAATCTATGACAAAAAAATGTCTTAAATCTTGTTTGACAAAAAAAAAAAGTAACATTATTTACGTTTATTTTTTTTTCCATTTTTGAGTTATTAAACAGATGATGATGTAAATAGTTTCCTGAAAAATGTTTATACTATGCAGTTTATTAACAAATCTAACAGTTTCTTCATAGTCTTTGAAAAATTATACAGTATCAGAAGGTCAAGATAGATGAGATGTGCAATTCCAATAAAAAATAAATAAGCAGTGGTTCATCAGTCAAACAAATCTTCAAAAATCAAGGTACCATGGATTCTAAAATATATTTTCTTTAACTTGAGTAAAAATATATTTATCACCAATCAGGGAAACAGTTCCATACATGACTGTAACTTTCCATAAGCCAGCCAAAAAACGAATCTGTTTTTCCTTTTTACATGTCAATACATTCATTCATTTGTGTGTATTGTTAACTCACCAATTCATCAACACAGAAATTAAACTTCAAAACTGGATATACCATTGTTTATTAAATAAATCTAAATGTCAAAAAGAAAAGAAGTTCAACTTTAAGAATCATGTCATAACACTCAGTAGAGTCAGAAATGCATTATGACCAATAACTGGGTCTATATTTCTATATGTATATATGTACCCAATATTTATACATAAAAATATACTGATCTACCTAAAACAAATCAGTGCTAACTCAGATGATAAATTTGAACTTTTACACATACATCTTCAAGAATTTGTCAAACTGCTCAACATCAAACAAGCTTTGTAGGTAAGACACAACTGCAAAGTCCTTTTCATAAGAAGTTTCAATGTAGGCATCTTCAGGGTTTGTGCTTGATTTTAAATTAACTTGTAAGCAATTTAAAGATTTTTCTAAAAATAAAAAGATGACATCAAGTTACAGGATAACACATATTGATGAACAAAAACCAGTGTTCTTTTATCAAAACATCCTTAAGTAAACTACTAATATAAAAACATATCACATAGGTATAGATAGGGGGGGGGAGTCAGGATAAAAACTAAAAGATTAAAATTATTTTATCTACCAAGCAGGGACCTATCAAGGCTAACAGGCACTCTGGGCAAACAGTTTGTTATAGACGTATAGAATTCCCAAGTTATGATGGCTTCCTGCCTTTTTGTAACTATTAGTATACACTATACATTGGCAGGAAAAACAATGAAAACTCTAAGAAAATAATGGAGTATTTATTATCCTAACCTATGCACAACTTAAATTATGATGTATAATTTAAATAACTAACTTGTTTAAAATTTTCAAGTAAAAAAAATGTAATTGAATAGCATCTGTAATTTCATATAATCTATTCAATACAAATCTAGAATGCTTGCCCCTCCCTAAAAAGAATCAGTTTGATTCAAATTTTAAATATATCTTAATTTCTAATAATAATCATTCCAATAGTAAAAAAAGAATGCCAGACAATGAATTTGTTGATCTTGCATCACCACTGGCCTCCAAGTAATCAGCCATTACTTCAAAGCACATATTCTTCCATTATTTGCCTTATGGTAAGATGCTAAAATATACATTTAAAAAGACCTGACTTGTAAAACACTAATATCTATAGGACTAATGTATGTGTGTGTGTATATATATATAAAATTTGTAACAAAAAAAAATTTCCTATCAACCCTCCTTATATGTGGGGGACTGTGTTCCTGGGAATCACTGAGTGAAATGGTAAACTTATAATATGTAATAATAGGGGTTTTGTCAGTTTTGCCCGCTTCGCGGAGTCAGATTGACATCGCCCACAGTCCCACATCTGCTGGGGTCACGTGACTTGTCACCGCCACCTTTCAGCTATTTCTTATGGGGCAGCACACATATATAATCCCTGTTCACAAAATGGTCTTTGTCTTGGCCCTTTTCTTTGCGACTCTGTTTGGTGGTGCATGCCTCCAATACCCCTTCAACCCTTCAAATGCATTCTGCCTGAATTGATCGTCCATGTTGTTATCCATATCATTTATCATAAACAAAGACCCTGTGGAAGGTGATTTTGCATAAATAGTCAAGAATTATTACAACTACAAGGTGTAGAAGTGATGTTTGGAAGAAATCCAGGGATCGCTACTTGCAAAAAAGGAAGCAGTTCATGTGGTAGCCAGTACTAAAATATCTTTGAAAAAGGAACCAAAAAAAACTAGTAGCCAGGAAAGGGATCAAAATACCAGCCATTAATGAAGCTTGCTGGCTACAAAAACTATAATTACCAGAATATTGAAGGAATGAAGCTACTAGCTATTACTAAACATTGCAGGCTACAAGAACAATAATTAATAAAAAGTTGAGGAGACCAACATACCAGCCATTACTGAGATATACCACCTACAAGAAGGATTAGCTGAAGGTTCAAGGCATCAAGATACACCATTACTGAATCTTTCCTCCTACAAGAACAGAAATAATATGCAGAAGATTGAAGAGATAAAGATACAAGTGATTACTTAAACTTGCAGGCTATGGTAAAAACAATAGGTACCTGTAGGTTGAAGAGATCGAGATAACCAGCCATTAAAGAACTTTGCCAATTACTGGATAAACAATAGTTAGCTGATGATTGAGGTGATCAAGATACTAGCCATTAATAAAACCTTGGTGACTACAAAAACAACTATAATTATCAAAAGGTTAAAAGGATTATGATACAAGCCATTACTCAACTTTCTTGGCTAAATGAACAAGAATAATTACCAGAAGGTTCAAGGAAACAAGTTACCAGCTATTACTGAACTTTGCCACATACAAGAACAAAAATTAGCAGAAGGTTAAGGGATGAAGATACAGGCCAATACTGAACATTTCAGGCTGCAAGAACAAGAATAATTAGCAGAAGGTTGAAAAATCCTGATACCAGCAATTACTGAATCTTGCCAAAAACAAGAATAACAATAATTAGAAGAAGGTTGCAGAGATAGAGATGCCAGCCATTAATGACTCATTCCAGCTATAACAACAAGAATAAATAACAGAGGGTTGAAGGGATCATGATACCAGACATTACTGAACTTTGCTGGTACAAAAACAATAATAATTACCAGAAGGTGGAAGGCACCAAGATACCAACCTTTACTGAACATTGCTGGCTTCAAGAACAACAATAATTACCTGAGAATTGAAAAGATCTTGATACCAGCCATTACTGAACCTTGCCAGCTAATATAACATTAATTAGCAGAAGTTTGTAGAGATGAAGATACCAGCCATTAGTGAACATTACTAGCAAAAGGAACAACAAGAATTAACAAAAGGCTGAAGAGTTTATGGTACCAGCCATACATTCCTTGTGCTGTTAATTCTTTAAATTTAGTGGGAGTTTTAACAACAGCTGTTGAAATACTTTTAATTTTATCTGGTTTCTTTAGTCACTATGTTTTATGCTCAGTATCCATGTATTGATGAAAATAGGTTTTCCATAGTGATGGTAGCCAGCCAGTCTTGACACTCTAAAGACTGTCAGATGCATACACAAAATTGAACAGTTACACAGATTCCACAAAAGCTTTGTGGCAGAATTACAGTACAATCTGGCAAGCCCTAGAAGACCTATCAAAAGACACAAACCAGTCACATTACATCCAACTGGAAGCAACTTCCCTCAAAGCAAGATGGAACACTTGGAAATAGCATTTTTAACACAATTTTGAGACACTGTTATTCAGCAGTTTAAAATGACCAGCTTGCAGTTACAGAAAAGTGACATTGAACTGAATACAGCAGTTCAGTTACTGCAATCATTTCTTGTAAGATCAGTTTCAGAATTTTAAAAATTCTACTAAAAATACACACAAAAGTGTTTCATAAAATTTTCAAAGTGATCTGACTTGTATTCAAAATGTAAACAGTTTGAGGGTAAATTTGGAAAACCCGAGACCTTATCGGAGAGAAGCCAAAAGTTTTGCAATAAAACTCTGTTCTAACCAACTAGTTATTAGTTTGTCTTCATCACCAATTTGATGCCTATAGGATGCTAGATGATCTCTTTGGAGTACTGTAGGAACACAACTTGTTGGGCATCACTGACATTTGGAGGTGTGTCACTGAACTTAATGTAGTTTGGTCCATTGATATGGACAAAGACTTCCTGATGAGCTCCTGGAGTCCACATTCTTTGTACAGAATAATCAGAAAAATCTCCAACCAAATAGCTGAAAATTTTAAGGTAAAGTGGCCTTCAGTCAACACTCCCTAACCTGTTCGTTGATCAGAATTTTCCAGGCCATACCAGTTAAAAACTGTGAAGGAGAACATATATTCTTGATGATGGCAAAATAAAAAAATGAACCGAGATCAATAATACATCAAAGGCATCTGAATGTCCTGTCTCTAATGACACAAAACTGAGCAGTTAATTTAGATGTAGTGTATTGAGATTTGATGTATTATTAATGCATTTTGATACATTAATGTTTTTATTGCGGAGGGGGCAATGTTCTTTGTGCTCAGGATCCCAATAAATATTAATCCTCTGCCAGTGGATTGCCCAGCAGGAAGTAACATGTGAGAAAAATCACAGCATACAGGGAGTTTCCATATCTTCATACAGAAAAAACATGGCAAAATAACAAGGATAATGCAGCATCCCCATACATAAAGCCATGCCAGTCTTTGCTTTATCCTAAAAATAATTTTTTTAAACATAGAATTGTTTAATTTGTGTTATTGTCTAAAAGTGTATTAAAAACAAATGTGTTAGCATGTATTAAGAGATCCTGCCAAGGAATGATAGAAAGTTGCAAAACAACTGTCGGAATCTAAGCCTAGAATTCTACAAATTAAAGTAACCCCACTATGTAAAATTACACAGTTAGTAAAAAAAAAAAAAATTTTTCTGTTTATATTTCATGTTACTATGAGAAATACAAAATTTCAAGTTGCCATGGCAGTACTAGAACTCTTATAAATTTAGTCTTAAAAGTATTTTAGGTAATATTTCTGAATTATCTCCCTTGATGTGGTAATTCTAGCAAGCCTGTTTAACAGGTACATATTAGAATTTATTTATCTTTGTAGATATAATAAAATTTTTAAAATATCTTTTCGGGTATGCTCTTGTAAATCTATATTTACTTAATGCTCCACTAATTTCATATTTTTTACTAGATTACAGCAGTGAAGAAGATATGCACTAGATCCAGTTCTCTGCCCTTTTCTTTCTCTTGGTACTTGTTTTGTTGCATCTCAGTAAAAGGAACCTCAATTGCTACCATGGTGGAGGGGACACTGAAAGCAGACAACAGTGCTGCATAATTATGTGAATAGGTAAAGTTTAAAATGTTATGCTAGTGTGTAATGTTATTTAAGTTTAGGGTAGACAAATGACTATTATTTTATTACTAATTATTAATTAGTGATAAAAATTCTTCATGGAGTTACATAAATAGTGTTTTATCCTGAGTACAAAGAGTGCTAGCTATGGTTCTATTTATGGTGCAACAATTAGTGTCCAGAGCTGATTTACAATTAAGAAAACTTATTCGAAACTGACAACAATCTGAGGAATTTGCTTCCATCTCTAAGAGTAATGAAATATTGACACCTACAGTTCATGGTGCCAACAGTCTATCTATGGTGATAAAAGTTAGCTTTGAATTAATGTTTCTATGGCAGTCACTATATCAGCCATGATAAAATAAACTGCTTTTGATCCATTCTTTAACTTTTTTTACTCTACTGCAGTGGTTTATTAGATTATTAGAAAAATATGCATCATCAATATTCACAAACTTAATCACTTGAGTCCAGAGTATCCTATAAAAATTGTTTGTAGAAATGTTAGTAGTTTAAATTTAAAGATAAATCATTGTCACATTTTTCTTAGTTGGGCAGTGAATTAGCTTCTTTCTCTATTATAAACTGTTGTTGAAGGGCAGCATGGTAATCCAATGGTAAGCTAAGGTGGGTCTGAGTTCTTACCCTGGATGGGACCAGCTTGGTTTTAGACCTTCCTAGCATGGTTTCTTCTCCCTTTTCTTCCCTGACTGGCCAGATTGGTTTCCTCCAACATCTACAAATAAATACTTCTAGTAGGGTGTTTTGTCAGAGATCTACATTCAATGAGGGAGACAATGGGAACCACCTCAACTGTTCATTTCTTGGTATGACTCCATGGGCAGATTACTGATGATAATTTTATACATATATATAGTTTCCAGATTTAGATCATGATATGCAGTAGATGGACAGTGGTGAAAAAAATTTATTTTGTAACTATATGTTGCATTCTTTTAAAAAAATTAACAAGAAACTTCATTTTTAAAATACTAACCCCTTCTATAACTTAGCTTGGCAAGCATTCCATTTTAAATTTCAACTTTAGCTAAACAAAAGTTGACATTTATCAAAGGTAGAATGCAAAACCAAATAGAAGTTTTCAAACTACTGCAAGCTTAATTTATTTTCAGTTGAGTAAAAACGAAAGTAAAGTTCTAAAGCTGAGCTGAGAATATAAGTAAAATAAAAACATCTTATATCATCATCACAGAGATTAACAGCTGTGTACAGGTATTGATCAGTGATGATAAAAAGTTATCACAGGCTTAGTGTAGCCATTACTCAAAACAAAAGGCATTCACTAATTAATCTGGACACACCAGGCAATGTGGCTCAGTGGTGAGTGTGTTGGCTTCAGGACCTAAGGGTCCTGGGTTCAATTCCCGCTGCTGGCACATTGTTGTGACCCTTGAGCAAGCTACTTTACTGGCATTGCTCCAGTTGCTGCTGAGGAGTGGCCTGTGTAGGCACTCGGACAGAGGAACCAAGAGCAGGGGACGCTCTATAGCCATGACAGAGGCAAGTCTTCTATGACAAGGAAAAGTCAGAAGAATAAACCACTGCTGAAGACTGATGCACTGGGCCGGAGTTCGCATAACGACGGTACAATGCATCTCACTCTTATGAAATGACTGATTGAAGAAGAAGAATGTGGACAAAGCATGGTCATTATCTCAGTAGTGAAAGAAAGAGTTAGTATCTAATAACTCAGTAAACCTGAAACACTGTAAAAATGGAATATACTGTACATTTGCTTACCCTGAAATTACCAGAATATGTTGACTTGACTGCAGGATAACCTTGACATGGGAAATGTTCTGTTAAAAAATCAATTGGTCCTGTGTGAACAAGTATGGTTTTTGATTGCCTCATATTAAACACAAAAAATATTAAATACTGATTACACAGGGGAACAAATTTTAAATAATTTTCAGTTGCATGGAATATTTTAACAAATTTTGATAGAACTTTAGGCGCTGATTTCAAATCTGAAATTAGTTTTTCTCTACAAGCTTTAGTTTGCATGCAATTTGAGGTTAGTGAAATTTACAATGTGAACTTACGTAAACCATATATAAGCATTTTCATGTCCATATAAATTTATAACTTTTTGTATTTTTATAATTAAATTATAATTTATCATTTGTTTCAGTTTAAACATGGCTTCTATTAAGAGAAATCATTGCAGAAACAAAGCCTAATGCCTTCTGCTACATATGTGGATGCTACACACTAAATCGTCAAAAACGTAATGTATCCTCCTTTGTCAAGCGTGCTTACAAGGCATATTTTGAAGTTCATCTTGGTGACCAAGACAAGCAAGGCGCCTCATGTTGTGGTCACAATTGTGAAGAAATGCTTCGAGACTGGACCAAAGGAAAACGTAAAAGTCTACCTTTTGGAGTTTCGATGGTTTGGCGTGAACCAACCAATCATTTAACTGACTGTTATTTCTGCATGGTAAACACATCGGGAGTTGGAAAAAAAAAACCGACATAAATTACACATCCAAACATTCCCTCAGCTATTCGGCCTACTCCCCACTCTAGAGAAGTTCCTGTTCCAATATTTAAAGGCTTACCTTCATTAGACGATAAAGACATTGAAGATGATACAAACAAACAAAATAGTAGTGACAGTGAAGTGGCAGAAAAATGTTCGTCGTCGGAGAATTGTTCTTCAGACTCTGAACCTTTTCCCACCCCTAAGCCTCTTCTGCTAGTTGAATTAAATGATTTAGTGCGAGATTTGGGCCTTTCAAAAAAAGCAGCAGAGGTTTTGGCATCAAGATTACAAAGTAGAAATCTTGTTGATCACTCTGTTAAAGTTTCATATTTTAGAAATCGTGACCAACTTTTTGTAGCTTTCTTTTCAGAAGACAAACATTTTGTTTACTGCCATGACATTCCAGGGCTTCTTAAAGAACTGGTGTATCTTACTATAATCCTGCCGAATGGAGACTCTTTTTGGACAGTTCGAAACGTAGTCTAAAGTGTGTTCTTTTACATAATGGCAATGTTTATGGAGCGGTTACCTATCGGTCATTCTGTGCATTTGCGAGAAGACTATGATGATGTGAGAATAGTCATGGACTTATTAAGATATCATGAGCACAATGGATCATTTGTGTGGACTTAAAAATAGTCAATTTTCTTCTTGGACAACAGAAAGGTTTTACCAAGTTTCCATGTTCCTTTGTATGTGGGACAGCCGAGCACGAGACAAACATTGGGTCCAAAAGAACTGGCCTATCCGTGAAACTCTTAAAGCTGGCATGCCAAATATCATAAAAGAGCCAATTGTAAACAGAGATAAGATCATCTTTCCTCCTCTTCACATAAAATTAGGTTTGATAAAGCAATTTGTTAAAGCCCTAAAAACCGAAGGTGAATGTTTTCAACACATCATCACAGCTTTACCAGGGTTATCTTTGAAAAAATCAAAGCAGGTGTGTTTGATGGCCCACAAATTAGAACACTATTTCGTGATAATCAGTTTGTTGCTAAGATGAATGCTTTGGAAAAAGCAGCATGGTTATTTTTGTGGCAGTTGTTCAGAACTTTCTCGGAAACTATAAAGCAGAAAAACTACTGTGATCTTGTGAAACACTGCTCCTCGCTTTTCGTGATCTCGGGTGCAACATCACAGCATCAAGCTTCATTTTTTGAACAGCCCCTTGATAAATTCCCTGACAATCTGGAGCTGTAAGTGACGAACAAGGAGAACGATTCCACCAAGACCTAAAGATCATGGAAGAACGTTACCAAGGGCGCTGGAACAAAAGCATGATGGCTGACTACTGCTGGAGCATTAAACGAGATTGCCAAGATAAAGTGTACAACGAAAAAGTTACAAACGCAAATTCCTTCCTGGATAAAATACACATTCAGATAAAAACTAATGAAAATATGGCACGATCAACACTAGATAATAATTTAATTTACTCATAAAATTTTTTAATCTCTATCTTTTGCTTCAATAAATATTTTTAAATGACTTTTTTGCCGTTTTAAGATTAAAGTGAACAGAAGAATTTTGATTAATGTTGGAATTTTTAAAATAACGAAAAATAAAAAATGTCAAATTGCATGAAATCTGTAGCTTGCAGACAAAAACCGACTTTAAAATTAAAATCTACATATTCAAATGACTAGAAAAAAGTATTTTTTTTAATGCAACAAAATGAGTGTTCCCCAGTGTTATTCACAACTTAGCACACACACAAAAAATTCCATTGGAATTATAAGATAAAAGACAACAATTTATTATATAATTAGGTATTTTATGTCTGATTAGAATACTGTTTACAAACAGTTATCCTGTCAAAATTTATGCAAATTAAATACAAAAAATCATTTTATACTGTATAATACTATAAAAATATATTGTTTGAAAGATTATTTAATTTTGATAATGATATATATATATATATATATAGTACATATATGTGTAGTATGAGTGTGACAGAGATAGAAAGAAATTTAATTACTACTGCATTATTATGAATCTGTTTGTCTGTAGATTTACGGAAGTTATTTCACTCACTTTCATAAAAGCTGTCTCTGTTCTGGACAGTTTTGGTAAAATAATAAAATAAAAAGGTATCTTTAATGCATTTGTTAAGAAATCAGATCAAAGTGAAAAGTGGACAGTATGCTAAAATGGTAGTATATAAATGTAGTGAACTGGTTTTTAGTAATATCTTAACATAAAAAACAGATTACTTTAAAAAAAAAAAAAACAAAAGATTAAGTTTTCAGTTTCTGAGAATCAAAATCTAAAATTCAGTCCTGAAAATTCAGGAAAAAAAAAACAAACTGTATGCCAGTTACAGTGTAGGAATATTACCTTCATAAGCAAATAATGCTATAATATTTCAGACTAGAATAATGAAATAATATATGAAACAGAATACAATACCAATAGTTATCCCTACATTTGAGATCTGGCATGTTCTGCAAGGTAAACAAGTTACTCGTTTAGTATTTAACATTGATTTACATACCATTAGCTATAGTTGTTCTCTGAACTGGCTCCAGCCAAAAGATTCCTCAACCATCAGTAAAGACTACAACATCATGAAGGAACTTCTCTTCAGCAGAATGGAGATGTGGAAGCTAAAAAACAGAACAATCTACTTATTAAATAATTTCAGAATTAAATAATACCTAGTAGATAAAATACTAGCATAGATATACTGAATAATTCATCTTTAATCTGTGACCAAATATACAAACATTAGTAGTAGTACACTCTTGACTGAAAACAACTTTTTTTCAAAAGTATACAGTAGCACTCTTCTACTAGAATTATTATAAATTATAACAAAATAACCAATAATAAGTCTTTTGATATATAGTAACCAGGCAAATTATGTACATATTTAAAACTTTGTGATGCAGTCTAAAGAGAGAGAAACAGATTACTTCAGTCTACTCAAACAACAAAAAAGTAGCTTTATGCAGAATAACACCATTAAAGTTACAAACGAAACTGCATTGTATTATCCATTTTCAAATTGTTAATCTATGTGGATTATCCATGATTTTGCTGTATATTAGATTAATTAAACAATGAACTTACTCTTGACTACAAAAGAAGGCTTAATAACTTGAAGTATAGAAGCAATTACAAACTGTATGAAAAAATCAAATCTGTAACTAATATATATTAATGGCACATGGGGCCAGAAAGTAAGTAAAAACTGAAAAAGAAGAATGTCAAGTACAAATGCATTTGCTTTTTTATTTTAAAAATGATGATGCATGGAATATTTTATGCCAGTTGTAGTAGTAGAAAAAAGTAAACATTTTCAAGTACACTGCATGCTAGACCATTTTATGGAAACATGGCAGTATGAACATTTGCAAGCTTTATGGTCTCCTGAATGATTTTAAGTTTATTAAGTTTTTATTTTCTAATTGCTATTTTAAGTGTTCTAAATTGTAGATTAAAAAAAAATCAATAAAATACATTGGTTTCCAAAAGTTAAGTAACAAAACAAAATATTTCCAAAATGGTTAGTAGTTTTATTCACCAACTGTTCATCATAAACTTTTCTTTATGTAACAATTTTTATCACTCCCTCCAAGAACTGCATACTTATCTGATAAGACAATGGGCTTTACTGCTCTCATTGATAGAGTTATAAAAAGTAAGTGAAGCTGCAGTCATGCATGGCCATCAGAAAGGAGCACATCCCTAATGACTACCTCTAATTCATTTGTTTACATCCGTTATGTTAGAATTCCTTCTTGTTTCCTAATTTGGCCCTGCTTGTTTCCCTTTACACCCCTAAAAGATATTTATAATTTTCGTAAAAGTTGCATTACAGGAAGAGTTTGTGTCAGTCATTTAATAAATAAAACTTTAACCATTTTGGAAATAATTTTTTGTTTGTTTGTCACTTGACTTTTGAAAACCAATGTAGTAGCTTTTTTGCAATGTACACTTTCAGTAGGCACAGTGCACACTATATTTTGAAATATTTCCTTTGAATAATAATCTACTTGAATTTGAGTAATATTTTGTTTTAACACAGCCTAAGATAGAAGGCTGCATCTTAAATGTTAATGTCAAACTTCTAATTGTTATTTTGAGCTGTAGTAATTACAGTTTATATATAATAGCATTGTTTCTGTATATATTTAATGGAATATTCTAGTAATAAAGAATGTTTTAAATAAATAGTTTAATAATAGGTGATACAAAATATCTAAAAGATAATTTGAAATTCAAATTTTTATAATAAACTAATCCAAAGAATATAAACCCTTGTATTTGTGCATTTCTCTTTTTACAAATCATATTTTCCACCTGGTAAAAAGAGGAAAAACCGCTTGAAAAAATACTGACTTTTAAGGTACAAAATTGCAATTATAAATCATATCTCAAGCTATTCAAATTACCTTTACTTTCAGGGTAGAAAATAATCATTTCTGCATATATATGCACTTCAATAATCAAGCACAGTAATTTTTAAATTTTCAAAGGTAAAAAATAAAGTCTGAAAAATTTTAAACAGTTGTAAAATAAATATTATTTCGTTCAAGAAATTAAGAGTAAAAAAAACTGTTTTGAATAACTCGACTTTTTTCTAACAGAAAAAATGATGAAAATCTGATATTCCATCTTAAGTGAAAGAATTTAAGAGTAAACCAGTTGTACTAAACAAAGTCTATAAATTTGCAATAGATAATCAGTTTACAATTCGCGTTAAGTGAGACTTCTGGAAATAAAGAAAATTTACTGATAAGATTACAGAAAAATGACCAGACGCTGAGCAAACAAAGATATAAAGATTAAAACGAAAAGAATGGATGTTTAGCCCAAAAAGTGAAAAACATAAAATATACGCAAAAAAACAACCAGCTGTTTGTTAAAAGAGAAGGAATTATATCAGGTCTTCCTTATTTCATTGGCATAAAAGTCCGAAATTAGTTATTTTCTTTTTCTAACTTCAAATACAGTAAACCTGAAGCAATTACTACACCCTGATCCATACATAGTATGAATCTATATGCAAATTGTTCTTCTCTCTACTTTGAATCTTTTGTCCATTTTCGTCAGATCATTTAATTTCAAGCTATTTGTGAATATCTAGCCTCAATGAAATAAATTAAAATCAGCAACAACAGCTGATTAAATATCGCTTTTCACGTTTCTATGCCAACTGGTTTATGCACATACCGACTACTCCCGTGCCACTACAAATAATGCCTGCTCCCTCTCCATCATCTGGTTTAGAATAAAGCCACATGTTTACATCAACAAATTTAAAACTTGTAAGTCGTTTTTTAGTCTCGGATATAGGAAAACCGACAAGGGACGTAACTTCGTAATTTAGTTTAAGCCTCGTCTTATTAGAATGTACATCTTCCTTTCAGCAATATAATTACAAAGACAGATGTACAGCTTAAATTAGTTTAATAAGGTGTCAGCCAGTTTTTGTATTTTTAAATAAACAAACCAAAGAAAAGTTCATAAGTATTCACATTAACAGTTTCTTTCTTTCAACTAAACTAAAACGAAAAATACTAATGGTTACGCCCCCTTGCCGGTGTCAACAAATAGTTGAATGCATTTTGAATGGAGCGATTAATGGCTAAAAATTATGAATATAAGAAAGTTGGGGGTTAGTAGAAAAATTATACATGAAAACACAATTTAATATAATTACCTCAAATTTTTTTTTTTTTAGAAAACTTAAACTGTTCTTTCTGCGCAGCTTCTGACCGAATCACCGATTAAACCAGGGTTACGGTGCGTGGCCCGGTTTTTGCGGCAATTTCGAGGATGACAAGAAGTCGTCTGCTCGGTCAGGGTGAAGCAGCACATCTTCAGAATCGATACCTATAATACTCTGACGGGATTTTTACCGTTATGTTTAGAAGAGTTCAGTTGTTCCCTACATAATTAACAAAAATTGGATTGGTCAGGGTTGGTATTAATTACTATAAAATCTAAAAAAAAATAGAAAAAGCACAATTATTAGCGGTGCGTGTACGAGGTGAATCAGTAACCACCGCTGACCTTTAAGAAAACGTACTGAAACGTCAGCTGGTGAGGGTGGAAAATGTGAACCTGGGGAACTCTACATGCCGGTATTGTTCCATCCTCTTAATTTTATCGGAACAAGAAAGCAGAGAGAATGCTAGACACGTGTCATTGCGTACGGCCATTCTTTTCTGTTTAACGACGCAATTAAGGCATAAGTTCAAATTAAAAACCATTATACGAATATCTTGATTTTATTAGAGAATTCCATTTTAAATAACTATATGAAAAGATGTACATCCATTTATGGATGATTGTTTGTCGGCTAGTTAGAGCTGCTTCGGTTCGTTATTTTGCACATATAATGTTACGTATGGTTGGGCTTCGGGATCCGCGTTTGCACTGCGTGCCACTTACAGCGCCAGCTTTGTTGCTTAAATCCAGTATTTATTTTGAGTTATTTAAACACGATCATTAATGCATGTTTGAGCTTAAGACGATTTGGTTCTTTATGCGCAGAGAGAATAACTTCGAGGATTTCTGTACTTGCAGAACTTTGCTTAGCCCGCCGACCCTAATACAACGCAGAGTGTGACTTATCAGTATGGTATTAGCTGTCTTTAGACACAGATGCATCGCTGGTGAGAAATTCAAACTAACAGATTAGTGTCATTAATAGAGCCAGCGGTGGAGAACAAACAGCTCGGAAATATAGGTTATAAAGTAAGGCGAAAGGTTATGTCTACCAGGTGACGTTATGTAAAGAAAGGAAAAAGTGTCACTTGTCAGTTCGTATTTGTTTTCCTTTTATCTTTAAAGACCCTGACATGGATAACACGCGCTGTCATTTATATCCGCCGTCGTTCAAAATTGATATATTGTTCGTTCTTCTTAAAAAATTAAAATATTTCTTGTTTGGTTTTTTCCGTTATTTTGATGAAGTTCAGTTGTTGTTTGATTTTTTGATAAACTTAGATGATAGAATATCACGTGCGCATAAGTTTTATAATTTAAAAAAAGACTTAGTTCTAATACTTGATGCAATAAAAAATAAATTTGTGAAATTATAATAAGAAAATTATCGCATATACACGATATATATAAACTCTAATTTCTAAGTAATTCCTACAATTTTAAACGTTGAAATATTCGTGCAAATTAGATAGTTTTCTTCTATTCATTAAAAAAATATTACTTATTTTGGCTAAATTTGAAAAATACGGTTTAAAAGAAAACCGAAGAAAGAAACTGCTTAAATGATGTTGACTGCCTGTATTCAAATTACGATTTCGTAAACGGAATTAAATCTTGTAGGATTGTTGGTTTGTTTTTCCAGAGCTTTGTTGCGGTTGATTTCCATCAGTCTTTGATGAGTGATGTGAGACTTTTCAAGAGATCACCGACATCAGATATGACAACAGGGCTGATGTGTAAGTAAGTACGTGTTTGATACATTTTCTTCCTTTGAGCGTATACACCACCTCACTTCACCCCTCCCCCGCCGCAAGAGAAACGAGACTTTATCTTCAAAACTTCAAGTACTTAAGTAAATCTCTCCCTGAAGGGCTTTGATTGTGTTGTACGTGCCCCTTAAGACAGGTACAGAGGTATTTGGCATATTGCACCTTTTTTTCCGGTGAACTTGTTTTAAATTCAAACACAGAACGACTTTAAAATGTTATAGTAAGAAGATTAAAAGAACAGTGACCTGTTTCACGTATATTACAATATTTACGATTCATTTCTGGTGCTGAATCTACAAAGAACAAGTTATTAATTGTGTATAATAAAAAATAATTAAATATCATATCGATCTTAAGTTATTCGGTTCTTTTGCAGTAAGAGGTTTTAGAAAGTAGTGACCTCAGAACCCACACCAACGCCATATAGCATCCCATCTTGCACAACTATGACACACACAGAAGGCCATATAGCACTATGCAGAACTACTACGACGCATACGCAGTTGTTAGTTTATTTTTTTTAACAGGAGGCCTATGCTTTCGTCCATACGTGCGTGAAAATCATAGAAGTATAACGCCACGAAGTCATGGCAACCAGAAATCTTATTCTAAACAAGCCCATTCAACAATGGCGATCACCACCACGCATGGGCTTTGTGCACATAACTTCTATTTTTAGTAATCAGGAGAGCAAACATTCTCGAGTAAGCAGTTACCATTTTAGAGACGGAGAAAATAGTGCAGGACCTGAGATTTATGAACGCAATGTTCCCATCTTAAGAAGGATATCATAGAGGCGCTAGTGGCTGAGCAACAAGATGCAGGTAAACAGCAGGAGAAAATCCCAGCTAGCCCAATAATTCTGGAAGATGAGCTTGATTTCCAAACGTGAATTAACACGGTGTGATTAAGCTGACCATTATCAGAGGACGCAGGAATCTGTATCTACCTATAGCTCAGATGCTATAAGAATGGAGACTGGAGTGTCAACTACTAATGACATTTTGGCATTTTAGTGAACTATGCAGCTGGATTCAAAGATTCGATACGATACTACGCTGGATAGAAGTTGACTTTATATCTTTTGAGGGTCAAACCTTTATAACCCTAATCTCCAACTGGCTCAGCTATAAGCAAATCTCTTATGTTGTTGTAACTTTTGTCCATGTTCTTCATAACCCTTTGTTTGATGATTTAATCCAATCCAGAGACAACACTAAGTTATGTTCGTTCACCTGTCTTTTTCTCAGTACATTAGCTCTGGAATTACAGTTGAGTGCACTGATATTGAAATTGCCGCACCAGGCTGATGAGTCAGCAATATGCAACTTATCCATGTTATTGGGCTTATGAATTTGTTCAAAGTACCGGTTGGGATATCTCCAAATGGCATCATAAATTATTCAAGCAAACTTTATCCCGGCTCTATTCCAGACAAAGAAATTGTTAAACAGTCAAGTCTCAAATCAAACGAATCCTGAAGATTTAATCTTGACAGACAAAGGTTTTTAAATCCAGAATATTGTTTCAAGTAGTGTGTTTGTCAACACTCCCTTTTTTCTTGAGCATGGAGAATTCACAGGGAATGAGGTTAAGGCTACCAACTGCATTGCAAGGTTTCGTATTTGTGTTGAAATAGCAACTACTAGACTCAAGATTTTATGATCTTATTTTTGTTGTTCTTTATTTTGATGTTAAGCTGACAAGGTATTTCACTGTGTGCAGCCCTGATCATCGAAAATTTCCTTTAATTAAAGAGAGCTGTGAAGAATAGATTTCGAATAAATGTTAAGAAACGCGCGTCTTTAACAAATGTGAAAATATAGGCTTTATAGCTTTTAATACAAAATAAATGCTTTTTGTTAACAATTTGTTTTAGAAATATTCATGGTAAGCTATCAATTATCTGTAGTAGGTATTTACAACACTACAATAATTATAAGATTTCAAATTCCACCCTCATTAATTTTTTGAAGAATGTCTTGAAAAGTCTCTGTGAATGAGTTTAAAGTTTGCTTAGAACAGAAATTTTGATTGCCAGGGCAACGTGACATCATCAGTCCCTTTAGAGCTCTTCCCTTGAAGTTTGATATAGGTAAGTTACGCAGAAAATGGTTTTAGTCATGGAGCAAATTAAATCTTTTTTATTAACAGTTTAGAATATATATTTTTTTAAGTGGCATAGACATGTTTGCGAAATTTTTAATTCTAACTTTTATTTTTTTCAAGAAAAAATAATAATGAAATCCTACAAATCAAATATCAAAATGTAAAGTTAAAATTATATTAGTCATTTCCCTTTAATCCATATAATTTAGTTTAAGAAAATTTAATATATTTTTTTCGTACATTGCTGCTTAAAAGAGAGACAACCCTGGTGAGGGAAAGTAGTGTCGTGGTTGTCCACTAGGAAGCGTTGCTAATTATGTGTCATGTAAAGCTCGGAATTTCTGACATCTATACATACACACAAACAGTAAAGACTTTTTTATCCGGAACTTTAACATCCTGGATACTTTAGTTACAGGAATCAGTAAAATACATGTATTTCAATACAATTCATTCCAGAAACTGGAATCCGAAACGCTTGTATCCGGCATATACGGGACTTTGTAATAATTAATAATTTAGTATTGTTTTTATCTTTCATTACACGTAAGAATGTGTTCCTAATAAATTTTTCAGCAATTTAAATCTTTTAAGAGTGTAATATTATGGAGTCTTGAGTAACTGGCATATATGATTAACCGGCACCTTCTAGGTTTCATGGATGCCGGTTAATAAAAAACTTTACTGTATATAAAATAATTTTTTAAAATATTATTTATTTATTTTATTTTTATCAATTTTATTTACTTGATATTAATCTAAAGTCGAAATTTTGAGTATTTTTTTCTAATTATGTAGATTGAGAGGCGTGAAGTTATAGAATATTGTTTACACATTAACAAACCTATGTCAAAATTATCGGGCAGATAATGCGTAGAATGGATTTCAAGGAGCTTGCTTAAGGTTTTTTGGGTTAGCAATTATGGCTAATAATAAAATAATGTGTGGGTTAGAATCTACTAAAATATTTGAACAAATTTTTCTTCATTTAAAATTCTTTAAAAAATTTACAGGGTATTGAAAAGTAATTCACTATCTTCAATCAAAAACGAAATAAAACTAGGGATTTTGATAACATTCAGCATTACAGTTTCATTAATGCTCAAGTAAATAGACATTTAGATGCTGTTGGTTCAGAAAAATATTGAGCTGCAATTATCAAGATGATAAGATTAATTTAATTGGTTATACCAGGGCTGTCCAATTGGCTTCCCGCATCTACCTACATCTATTCATCTATCTCTCTGTTTCTGTGTATCTGTCTATCTATCTATCTATCTTACGTTTTTTTAACATGGTTTTACACTCTGCTTAACTTGTCCAACATTCACATCACTCGTGCACTAGTAGCAGCAGCTATGTATTCGTATCGTGACTCCATCAAATTGACATTAGTTGTTATGTTTCTGAATGGATTTCCACGAAGTTCGGATTCTGTGAGTGTAGTTTTTAGTTGTCTTTCATCACGATCAGTCTATATCGATTTGTTTATCTTTAGTTTTACTTTCTTCGTTATTTCATCAAACAATGGTACGACAAAGAGCTCAAATGGATGAGTATGTATCTCAAAAACTGCTAAGAGATTTTATTAATTTTCTCCTTTGTAAATGGAAATCTCGTTCCGTTTCTTGTTCTCGCTCAAGATCTCATGCTTGTTTTCACTCAAAATTTTGTTCCTGCCCAAGATCTCATTTGTTCACAAAAACCACGCTAACCCTGTTATCACGAATTCTTCAAAGAAACTGGAAATGGAGGACGAAAACAGAACAATTCAAGAAAGGTGTGAGAATGAATATTTTGTTAGCAACACCAATGAAAAAATCCCGTGTATTATATGTATGCAAGTGTTATCTGTTCCAAAAGAATATAACTTAAAACGAAGAATAATTTGAAAAATATCAAGGAGATTCAAAAACAGCTGTAGTAGAACAGTACAAGAGCAGACTGAAGCAGCAGATAGGAATATTTACTAAGTTGATGACGGTTCAGACTTCAAGTTTAGCTGCTTCTTATGCAGTAGCTTTGGAACTATCCAAATCGAAGAAGTCATTTAGTGACAGAAGTCTGATTTAAAAATATGCGATTAATATGGCAAAATCCTTCGGTGAAGACCACATTGCTACAAAATTTGAAACTGCGTCGTTATCCCATCAAACAATGGCACGACGAATAGCTCGAATCGATGAGTATGTATCTCAAAAACTTTGTAATATTGTTTGATGGTTGTTCTTACTTTCCCCTTTGTTTTGGATGAGAGCATTGATCAAACGGATCTAAGTCAACTGCTAGTGTTTGTTCGTACTATTCAGCGCGAAGAACTTCTTAACCTCATTTGATCGCTTGGTACTACCAAAGGACTGGTATTCATGAAGCGGTACAGAAGTGTGCAACTAAGTTGGGGAAGTTGGAAAATGCGCATAGTGACCGATGGGGCAAAGGCTATGGTTGGGATGAAGAATGGGTTTTGTGGGCTACTAAAATAAACAGGAGTTAGTTTCCATAGAATTCGCTGCATTATTCACCAGGAGTCATTGTGTGGTAAATCAGTAAAACAGGCTAATTCCATGTATGTAGTTGTTAAGATAACACATGTAATTCGAGGAGACAACAGATCTCTTACACATCGCATGTTTCGCGCATTTTTAGAGGAAATGGAAGCCGAGTACAGAGACCTAATTCTGCATTCCGAAATACGTTGGTTGGGCGCGAGAAAATGTCTTAAGCGCTTTTTTGAGATGAGGAAAGAGATTACACTATTTCTGAGGAATGGAATTGTCTAACACTATTGACCTTGAAGAAGAATTAACTAATCCTGGCTTTCAAAGTGAATTAGCCTTCTTATTGCAAAGGAAGCATCAAAATTCCTCTTTGTTCGTCCATTTGCAGGGATTCCGAAACAAACCACAATTATTTAAATTCGCCATGGGAAAAAATTACCTTACTCACTTTTCTTCATGTGCAGAAATATCCGAGGGACTGTGTGAAGGCGCAGATTTTACAGTTTTTACTATCAATATAATTGACATTTTTGTGGAATTTAATAATCGTTTCTCAGACTTTTAAACTATGACAGATGACAGTCTTGTTTAACAATCTACTCAATGTAGTGATTGATCAACCCCATCAGTTTCAAGTGGAAAGTATGAAAAGGATAGGGACTTCTTCGGACTTTTGCACCAAGAACGATATTCGAACATGAGAGACTTTGGATTAAATATGTGCGCTATATTTGGTAGTACTTACTTATGCAAGAGCGCGTTTTCCAACATGAAATTGATAAAATCTCGTTACCATTCTTTCCTAACAGATGAATAAATGAAGAAACACTTGCTGAAACTTGCTATAACCAACATAAATGCTGATATATCCAGGTTGGTTAAAGAGAACGATCGTCCTCAGTGTTCTCACTAATGTTGTTTCAACAAATTTAGTGTAGATTGAGAGATGTGTAGTTAATAATAAAGATGTAAGATATTTTCATTCAAAGATTTCTTGCATTCTTCATTTAGAATTAATTTTTAAAGTGCGGCCCCCTGGTGGATATTTCCAGAGAAATATGGCCCCCGTGATGTTACAAGTTGGATAGCCCCGAGTTATCAAAACCACAACAAAAGATGTTATCATATAAAATCTAGAGTTAAACACCAGCTGGACAGTGTTATTTAACTGCCTGCCATATTTCAATCAGAATATTTAATCGTGTGAGAGAGAGAGAGAGAGAGAGAGAGAGAGCAATCATTTTAGAAAAATTTGGGCTTTCTGGAATACTTAGTGAATACTTGCAAAAGAGTATCCTCCCACCATTTTAAAGACAAACCAAAATGACGAGAGGACAAGCATACATTAGTAGAGCGATTCACTAGTCTTGGTATAAATAGATCATCAGTAACTCGAACATACTGTTTAACTCGAAGGGACACACAAGTCTCAGCAAGGCGCCTGTCTCTCCCATTATATAAAAAAAAAACTATGTATAACTCGAACTTGCTTTAATTCGAAAGGTCATTTGAAATGTAATTACATGTTAATTTATCTTTATAACTCGAAGTTTGTCAGCTGACAGTGGATGATTAATTTTGATTCCAATTTGCTGCAGATTTGTTAAGAAACTGAATTTCTTTTCATAAGTCACCGATCATCAATGACGCTAATTACTTTACTAATTTATTGTCAAATAATGAAAGGATCTTTATTGTAACATTTTTTCACTTGTGCACATTTGGTGTACGTTTAAAAGAAATAAGAAATGACAGTTTTTTCTCCTATCTATAAAAAGATACACACCTCCTTCCTTGTACCAGTTGTCTTTTGACCCCTGCAGCAACAGCTCGTCACTAACAACTCACACATCAACATGGCTTCACAAAAAAAGCAAACTGCTGGTTCACAAAATTGAGACGAAGTACCAGGCCATTCTCGAAGTTGAAATAGATTAAAAAGTAAAACAGACATAGCAAAACAGTTCTAAATTCCTCCAAATACTTTTTTCATATGGCTTCAAAATGGCGATAAGACCAAAGACACTTACTTGAACAATGGAAAATTTAAAAGAAAACCTGTGAAGATCCCACAGTTTCTTGAATATAAAAGATAAAAATTCAGTTTCTTATACTTCAAACTTTGGATAATTCAAAATATTTTGGGAGGTTCCCGCAACTTCGAGTTATCGAGAGTATGCTACACACACACACAGGGGATGTCCTAAAACGATGTATACACACTCTCATGCGATGCTATACAATGGCATTTTGTGTCTCAATATTAAGAGAGGGCTTATTCCGAAACTCACAGATAACGATGGCGTACAACACAACAGCACACCCCTCACTTTTGCTAGGTGTCGTACGTTTACGATGCATAAGTGTTTTTGATCAGAATTTACAAAATGCTTTATACTTTATCGAACCGGGTAGTGTAAATATTTTTCAAAAATACACTAATTCGCACTTTATTGGCAAAATTGTGGCTTTGTATAAGTTTTGACACCCTCCCGGCTATAATAAAATCTGCTGTGTAAGAATACATCAATTAATTCCGAATAAATCGTTTTAATGACACCCGCATATAAACAAGCGAAACTGATTAAATTATTTATTGTTGTTACTGTATCGGAATCAAACTTGCTTTATAATAGCAAAAGTACGTCTTTTTATTCTTATGTTTTGTACGACTAAATAATTTAAGCTTTTTTTTTCTTTTTGGTTTAAATAGATTCAACTAAATCCACGCTAAAGATACTCCGTTCCGTTGTGGTTGTTTGCACGACACCTTCTGCGTCTGCTTTCGCTACCAACGACCCTGACCGCATTGCTCGCTGAAGTCGCTTTCCAGAATAGCTCCTGGTGTTCGCAGTCTGCCCTCGTTTGTTTATTTATTTTTTTTAAATAACTGATGGTAATAAAGGCTTTAAATCTGCGGAGGGGGTAATACGTTAGAGATTATCTTAATTGTTATGCAAATGGAAAAGTGCAGAAGTTAGGATAATAAGAAAATGAATGACCTTACCATGCATGATACGTTTACGATGTATCAAAGTTCAGGATAAAGACTAGAAATCTGTCAGGTAAATATTTAGCAGAAAATCGTGATACAAAATATTTGCATTTTCTTTCTCCGTAGCCAAATAAGGCGCGGTCTGACGAAAGCGCGCGGGTTTACGAAGTATCTCCGACTCCCCAACAAGCCAGGATTGCGCCAACCTACCACATCGTGAAATTGAGTGCGTACGCATTGAAATAGATACATCCTTGGTCTTTCCGCCGCAGAACGTGCTCTATTTACTTCTCTTTTCCCCATCGGTATCACCCAGGGGTCAGGTTTTAGGTGAATTACCTATCTATGCTCAAACAATTCTTTGAAAACATCCGGAACTCGAGTAAACAAACACGGCGATAAAATGAGTATCACATTATCTGAAGATCCAACACAGATCTCTCTCTCTCCATCGTTGCCGGTTACATACAAAAAAAAAATTGCTACGCAGAAAGATTTGTAGGTTTACTGTCAGAACAAAATTTAGATGCATCTGATAATTACCAGCAGAAAGATCAATTTGGGAAATTAATAGACTAATGAGAAAACCGACTCTTTGATTGAATTTTATTTTAGCAAGTTTCGCGATGCATAGATAACCAGCAACCAAACTAGATTATTATTCCTTTTTTCCACTAAGAGAAATCTTGAATTAGTGACCTTTTGCCACTAAGTGAAAACCACATTGGAAATGGTTTAAACCATGTATGGAATGCCCGTGAGAAACATAACTAAAAGTTCTGAGAACGATAATCCCACATTTCTTTCATGCAAATTATTAACATCAATATTATTCACTGCTTTTTTCACTCATCTAAGCGTCTATGTTGTCAGGGTCGCATCAGAAGTAAGCCAGGGTTACGGTTTGATGAAGTCTAAGGTTCTGCTAATATGGTGAGCTACTAACCGATAGGAGCTTGAAGAAGAAAGGCAGTAATTTGTGTAGACAGGTTTTAATGTAATATTTTGGAATTCCGTCTCTAGCCTCACTGCTGGATTTTCTCTTCCGATTAATTTTATCCTCTCGTAAAATAGGCTCCATAAATATAGTTTCCCCGCCTCTTTTTTCTCGATTGCTTGCTAAAACCACGGGATAATTCATTATCTCGTTATCAACCATATTTGTTTTACTTTCGTTTTAGAATAATTCAATAAACTACTGTTTAAAGTTTGTAACTGGATAATTTGCAATCAAGCATTCAAAACAAATAAATTGATTAAACCATTACCCTATAACTCTAGCAGAGAAACTAACATATAACGAAAGCTAAAGGCGTAAAGAGGACATAATAGCTGTACGCTGCTTTATTGCCTTTATTACAATAGATAACTAAAAGTGATAGGACATCCGAGTAATGTTTTAAAAAATTCTATTGGATATGTGTTTGTCTGACTTTCAACTTTAGCAGTCCAGTAGCTTGCCGGAAATACATCTGTCCACCCGTTGTACACAGGTTGTTGGTTGACCTCCGCTTTATCGAACTATCACGACCTTGAACAGTCTAGCGAGTTTAGCTTCGTTATAAATCACATTGATCGTCTTTCAAATATGTTCAGGTTGGTTTAACGATTTTAGCATGCCTCGATAGCAGTCGTGTTTATTGTGAAGCCTAACCACTCACTTTGTTAAGGTAATTTACCTTAACAGCTGCGCCTTTGATATTCGTGTATGGAGGACTGTTTAATTGGATTGCATAAGGAAAGAAATATCAAAAATGTTCTTCACACGTCTTCACATTTTAGGTTAACACAGTTTCGTGTTAAAGATAATCTGCTGTTTTAACAGCAACAATGTAATAATAATAATAATAATAAATAATAATAATACTAATATATAATAATAATAATAATAATAATAATAATAGCACCTTATCTCTTTTCTTAGTTTTAAACAGCATACAAACATGTATCGGACCCAGGCCTTACAGCTTCTCTTTAGCCAGCAAACTAAATGAAAGTCCCACGGGGATCAGGCCCTGGCTTCTGGCTGGTCATTCTGTTGGGCCCCGCCTGCCAATCTAACGGTCAACGGTCAGATCAGTCAGCTGTCAACTGCTCTGCCATCTTTGGTCGCACCTGAAACAGAAAAACAATTTCGTGGGAATGGGTACCACATTATCTTTAAAATAACACAAGAATAAAGTTTCTATCCGTATTAGAACATATAATATATATATAATTTGGACTCGGTCTCACTCCCCTTTAGGTATGTGTGTGTGTGTGTGTTATATGTATGTAAGTATATATATATATTTTATCAAACGGTTGCGAAGTAAACGATTACTGAATAATATTTATTTGCTCTACATAATCTAAATGCTTAGAAAAACCCTGGTCTGCTTAATTTTAGCATTACTTATGATTTGTTTATTATGCCAAAAATAAATAACTTCAGATTATCAAATGCATATAAGAAATGATCAATTAATTATTCTCATGTCGGTATTTTGGAGACCGCCAGGTAATGTTTTTGAGTTCTTCTATGACATCAGAACCCATACGAATTCTATACAGCACAAGTGCGATGAGACGCACCAAAGGTAATACGGTACTACGCACGTATACCACGTAAACGAGCTTGTTTGTTTGTTGTCTTTCTGACAGGAGAGCTATGGAGTCACGTGAAAATAATGTTTAAAAAGCATCTACAGTGTAAATATCAGTAAATATAACACAATCTCTTTAATATATACTAGAGACGTTTAGATGAAACCCCTCTGAAATAACACCACCGTGATGAGATCCGATCGGGTTTCAGTTGGATGATATTGATATTCATGCATGAAAGTCATAATGTTTATTAACGAACTTCAGTTTTTCTTAAGTTCTGTAGAAGTGTAAATAAAACTGGAGGCAGAAGAAAACCGAATACCTTCAAACCTTTCATCCATGACAAGGCGACTGCTGGAAAAGTTGCTGCGTAAAAGATTTGATTTTACCGCTCGTTTTTGGCAGTACCCTCATAACTCGCCCAGAAATGATTGAGGTGGGCGACTAGAAGTAGTGATAGCGTGACGAATATAAAGGCTTAATAATAATTGATGTTTGTTGACATCTGCAACTAGGAAGAAAAAAAACAACAACTGCTTGGCATTTTCCCATTAGGATCCACATGAGATGTGGCATGTGTTTTTCTTATCACTAACATTCTTTTCATTCTATTTATCAATTATGCGTTTTCTTGATACACTAAGTCCGTTTCTCGTGTTACTGGTGTGAACAGTATTAAAGAACAACAGTCGCGGCTGTTATTAACCCAGCCTGCAATAAAGCAGAATAGCATACTGCTTATTGGACTAACCTGAATTTTGTTACATTCTTGTGATGATGAATGGGTACGAGACAGTGGATAAATAAACTTTTCGATTACAGTATAGCGCTACACCGAGTTCGAGGCGTGTTAGCTTAGGTGACTAATTACAGGTAGCATAAAACTTATTATTATTTATTATATTATTTATTATTATTATTATTATTATTATCGAAAATTAGTGCCAGGATTTCTTCAAATCACAAGAACATAAAGAACAGGATCTCAACATAAGAAAGCAAATGCACCGTAATCTTTCTCATTTATAAGCGATGCGGTTGACTACCAGTCAGATGGGCATTGGTTAGCATCGTTTTAGCGGATACTGAAGAGACAAACAAAAAACAAAGAACAAGAGATGAAGACGAACACAGCAACAACATTTAACTCAAATCAGTTACACGGGCGTCTGTCTTACTAAAGTAGATTTTGCTGGTAATCTCGTGGCTCACACAGACACGGTTGAGGTGGATGACTAGAAGTTAATAGTGTAACGAGTGCAATAAGTATTAACGGGTATGACAACGTTTTGCAACCCCGTACTGTAAGAAATCTCCCAAGTACTCTAAAGAAAAGAATCTCGAAACAAACGTTCATGTTTTGACCATTTGCCTTCTCCATGGTTTCGGAAAGGGTCAAGTGTGAAAGATCACCCTACAAGACTGATACATAT
Organism: Nautilus pompilius; assembly: GCA_018389105.1. NCBI lineage: Eukaryota > Metazoa > Mollusca > Cephalopoda > Nautilida > Nautilidae > Nautilus > Nautilus pompilius. The sequence continues at coordinate 523,269 of JACATO010000344.1, read as the reverse complement.
AAAATACTTACATTGACATAAAATCCCGGCCAAACATATATGCAGTGAATAGATAGACGGGTACTCTGAAAATCAAAAAGTTACACCCACGAGCAGCGAGACGCAATATGGAGTGTAACGCAGACACCCCGCCGCCACGCTTTGTGCACCACGCATTTTTCCGAATTTGCTGTTTCCGCAGTTCTCAGGTAGTGGTTGTCTGTGAGTGTGGCGCCGTCAAGTAAACCAATCATCTTTGGGCTATCTGCCAGCCGCGGTAAGATATGGCGGACAGTCTTTCTATCAAGGTATCGGGTGCGGTTTTGGCCGCTTGTAGGTGGCGGCATGCGTTCTGCGAAGGAACTGTAACTTCTGCCCGATTCAAGAAGTGCTCGAGAGAGACTGCCGCCACCGATGATTATCTCTGTCCAAAGAGACCGGTCGTCTCGTCAGGCTCCAGCTCCCACCGCTTGTGCAACAGAAAAAAGTCAGAGTATCACAACTATGTCATGACCCAGCCAATCACCTGTCATGAGACCCATTGAGCTGTGGTCAACTGATGTCTCCAAAAGTGTCATCGTAAGCTCACTTGCCAATGCAGACTCTGTGCCAGGAATGACCTACAATATCGCAAACGAAAATTGATCCACACAATGTTTCAGCGCGTTGCTTCCCCACATAGGGCCAAGAGTTGCATCAGAATGAATCCCACTCATAATTTGCAAGTGCTATGGGTGGTTCCAGAACAACCAGGCGTTCAGTCAAACTTGAGCGTCTATTTAATTACGGTAAAATCTATGGTTCAGTTTCTAGAATTTAGAAAAAACCTGCAAACTTCAAAGTGTACACAAAAATCGAGAATAGCGTAGAAATATACTTTATGGCAGTTCAATAAAATATTCTTTAGAGAGGGTCCATTCCTCATCATCATAAAATTACGTCATTAACATTTCAAAATTGTATTAAAGTGCTCATTTATTTAGTTCATTTAGACATTTTCATATGGTAAAAATCAGACAGATGAATGAAGCGCATATGACAATGTGACGAACGGAAACGAATCTTTGTTGCTGGTGAATTTCATGCGCTATTAAAAGTTTGCGGTTGTTTTTAAATAGACTGTGAAATTAATTTGGCTTCAACCTCTTTAGCTGATTTGTTTTAATGTTTACGAAGAGAATAAATTGAAAGTAATTATTCCTTATTTTCTATTAGACAATCGTGTTTTTAATTGAGTGACTTCTCAATGACAGACCAGATGGATATAACGGAAAATAATGCATCATTGAAAGAACGGGTGGCAGAAAAACAGTATGGCTAATGCAAATTGGAAAATTTGAGTTGGATTTTTTCACTTTGTAGCTTTGTTCATTCTAAATCGCATGATTTTTACTGCTACCGTGGTCATCCATTCTGAAACAGACGTTTATCGTCGTCGTCGTGTGTGTGTGTGTGTGGGGGGGGGGGTCAAGCTTCGTCAAAACTGGCGAAATTCCAAATGTTGCAATCACCAGACGGTAAAAAATCATTTTAAAATAGCTATCGGATATTGTCGGTATACAGAGAAAATTATCTTCTTATTTTTTTTAAAAGCAGACTTCTGAAATAAAGGCAAAGTTTCTACATTTCTCTTGTAGAAGATGTTTTTCTAGAGAAAACGTATAGAACATTAATCCCAAATAAACCAGACTTCCCACAAACGAGTTTCGGGAATTTTTTTCTCCTTATTAGCTTTTCCCGGAAAAGGAAAAGAAATACTAACAATGCAACTTTAATTTGTATTTAATGATATGCGGATGGTAATTAATTTTGTTGTTTTATAAGAATTTTGCCTTTTTTATTTTTACGAATTACGTTTCAGCGAGACTAAATGTAACACCATGGCAACGAGTTGTTTTGGAGATGGCCGGTTTATCGGCCTTGCTTTGAATTAACCGCAGAAAATTAAAATGCACCATATTCTGTCAGACAGTTTGTCAAGAAGGAAAAAACTTTTTTACATATAAATCTCAATTTACACTCTACCATTAGCCTTCGTCGAAAGAGATTAAAAAACAAAACAATTACGCATTTTTAAAAATCTTATGACTTATTCAAAATACTGTTTTTATTTTTAAAAAGCTGCCCTGGTACACACCTAAGAGAATATTTGAATGAAAAGTTTTGTGAGAGAAAGTAGATTATTATTATTATTATTATTATTATTATTATATTATTATTATTATTATCATATGTATAGTTTACTAACAGTCATATACAGAGACTTGACGTAAGTGAATAAACGCCCAATTTTTAAGTAAGTAAACAGATAAGATTTTTTAAAAATGTGTTATTTTGGAATTATACATAGCACTGAATATAAGTGAGTTGAGTACTTTATGGTGCAACCCTTTCGCTTACGGGAAAACTTTCGCAGGGTTCAGTCGAGGACAGCTCACAGGGATTAAACGAGGTTTATGTCCGTTGACTGGCCAGGCCATGACAAAGTTGTAGTGTCCTGAAATGGGTCGTGTGAGCTAGAGCGCCAACTTCCATAAGAATGCTGACCTCTTTGGACAGATAACCATTAGCATAGACGAGCAGAATCCCCTTTTGGGAATGTTTATGTATCAAGCAGAGATTACAGTTCTTTCTTATACCACCAGCTGAGAATTTCTAGTGGTCCAATTCGCACGAATCTGTTGCTCACTAGAAATTCTCGTGCTGGATGGCACTACGCTCATGCAGATCGACTGTGAAAGCTTGTATTCGCTGGATAAAATAAGTGATCTAAAAGGCAGGAGGGCGCAAAAGAATGCGCGTTTTTCATTTCCCATTGCAATTGGCGATTGAAACTGCATGGGGATGAGAAGTGGTTTGTGTTTGGCTTCTCCTCCGTTGTACCATATGATGTGGACATAACGCTTGATGGTTTTCGTAGACATCTGCACCGAAAACTAGCGAAGACAGAAGAGAATCTTGCCATGTATATACGCTGGTTTTAAAAAAGTTAAGCAATAAAGAAAAAAACAAATATATTTCCAAAATGGATAAAGATTTCATTCACTAAATGTTAAAAACAAATTTATCTTCATGTAACAATTTCTATAAAGGAAATATAAAAACGAGTTCCAGTAGAAATACGCAAATTTGCTTTGGTCTAAAGAGATTTTTTAAAAGTTGTCTTGTGTTCATGTCAATTTTGGCTCTGTTAGGATATTTGATTTGTTTTGAAGGAAAACGCAACTAATGGGTGGCCGTACTCGTTTGGAAGATTCTCTAAGGTGGAGAGCTTAGGGTAGAGGCCGGACAGTCACAGACCCAGATGACGGAATGGATAAGTATGAACTGAAGTGTGGTTAATCGGCTATGAAGACAATTTTAAGTGCGTTAAGATATTAAGCCCTTGTGTGCCACTTTTGGCTTGGCGAAGCAAACCTTCAACACCGATTCATTTCTTTCTGATCTCTCTGCGGACACAGGGAGGGTGGTATCAGCATCAATCTTTAGTAGAAAACTGCATGAAAAAGAGCTTTCTGTGAAATTACTCATAGTATGCAGAGGTTGAACTTGTTGCCGTGAACGTGTCGTTTGGACACCGCATAACTGGAGCTATGTTCTCTCCATTGACGAGTAAATATTTAGCTTTCTTTATGCCTCACAGTGTACTAATCTGGAGAAAATGTGTAACATATAACCAGCCCACAAAGCTCATGGGCAAGAATCACCATTAAGGTGGTGGAGGCGTGATGGTCAACTTCACTGGTTGAGCGTACAGACCCGCGCGTGTTTCAGGGATGCACCCTGACTACAGTGAGATAAGGATTCATAATCTCGTCCATTTATTTCATATTCAATTGGAGATAGTTTCATTTGAATTGGACATCCCTTCAAGATCAAACCATTACCCGTATAATATAATCAGCACATTCTCCTAAGCTAAATCCTATTGAGAATGTTCGAGATGCTCTAGGAAGGCGCACTAACTCTTCCACTCCCCGATAAATGTACACTCCTCCGATAAGATAATTAACTTTATTTCCCGCTGCTCTCGATGGCACGGCTATAAACAGCATGCAAATTCCCTGAGTCAGGTACTGCCGTTAGGGTGGACAGCATCTCCTCTAATTGGTTATTGCTCACATTCTCCATGTTAAAATCTCTTCTTGTTTTCCCTTACACTTTTAACAATTATTTGGGATTTACATTTAATTGATACATGTTATGTTACATGAAGAGTTTGTGTTGATAATTTGGTATTTAAAACTTTAACTATTTTGGAAATATTTTTTCTTTTTTGCTTAACTTGCAGAAACCAGTGTATAAAAAGCTGGTGAAAAGGAAAAAATGAGTTTGGAACTTTCTGGAAAGAGATATAATGGAACTAATGTTTTATTTATTCAGATTTTAAGAATAAAGTTACTCGAACTTGAAGACTGAAATTAGAATATATGTGGCCAGTATCTTGACATCATTAAAAAACAAATTAATGATTTAAATTAAGGGCAATATGATTGGAAATGCCAATTTTTTTCTGCCGGTCAGATACCCAGCGAATCTATAAAATCTTTAGATGTGATATTTGTTTGGATATTTCCCACCATCTTTTCAGTAGAACTAATTAGCGAACCTACGTTTAGATGATCTTTTCCTATCGCCATCATTAGTATGTGGCAGTGCAAGAGGCTGGAGTTTGTCTTGAATCGGCGACCTGTTGGCACACTGGGCTGAGCACTGACCGTGCGCTCCGTTCTGTTGTCACGTCAACATTCCTTAGAGGAATTCTGCTGAACAAGTTCGCGTGGCAACAAGTAAATGTTTCTTCTTTTCACCGGCAGGCGAGACACAAGTTGACTCCCATTTAAATCGAGGCGAGTGGGGAAAAAAATTACAAATTTGAGAAAAAAATAAAAGCAAACTGAATACCCTGTTATACTTTAGTTTGCACAAAGCTAAAAGGGGAGCGTTGATGTTTGAAAAAGACTCAGTACAGTTACTGCCCTTTGTAACCTCTAAAGCAGTTTTGAAGCTGAAATAGATATATCCAAACAAACTACTACTAGCTAACATTGGTAATGGCAAAGGGATGAGTGCCAGCAAACATCCTAAGTTTATTCAAAGGAACACTGAAATTAGTTAAAATCGAATCATAAATAATTCATGTTAAATCACGAATTTACTAACAACAAATTCATATTAGAAACGTTTTTTAAATATTTTCGTAGCGGTACATGAAGACTGCCATCTTGTTTCTTCTAATTGCTAAATTGATAAAGTAGTGATGTTGTAATCCATGCGAAATGTATGCAGCAGAAGCACAACTTAATGTCTGTGAATTGTTAGGTTGCTTGCACGGTTAGTAACGTATCCAGCAGGTTTTGTTCCATCATAGAGAAAGCTAGCTTTCGGTAAGCTAAAGCACACCTGACATTTTCTCGAGGAAAGGGCTGGCAAATGAGACTCGTTTAATTTTCAAGGCAGAAAGATATTGACGAGGCGGCTGACCGAGACACTTTAAGTTAACACCAATTTAAGATATAGAAAAATATTAACACTGGTCATACTCGGTCTCTTTGTTTAAGCATCGTCTGGAAGTTTTTATCAGCCAGTTATCTGAGCTTTCATTTTTCCATAACCAAATGTTTCGGGGACATTCGTCATTCACAAACTGTCCCTCTCATCTGGTCTTTTCTACTGTTGTACGTGTCGCCCGACCACCTCGCACTGTTTGCTTTCTATTTCAAACCTAGACGTTTTTCTTTGTTCTTTTTTTAGATAAAGAAAAACCGGCTCTGGAGAGAGCTGTCACCAAGGTGTTTGTCTACAGTCGTTCCTCGGCAAACCTTTGCTCAGGCGAAGCGCTGAATCATCTGAACAGTGCCTTTGATGAGAAGAGCTCCACCCTGCTTAGCGACCGTTCTACGTCTCGCTGAGTACCAAGAAGCAGGAAGACACCCTAGCTTATACAGTCCCCACGCGGAGCGAAGACAGATGCCCGTCAACACAATTCTTGCCATTAGTAAAATTGTAGCTAATATGTAATTATGACTCCTAGTGGCTATGATTAGCCGAAAAAAACAACAACCTCTTCCTCTTCACTCGCTCAAACCCATAAGTGTTTTGTAAACTCGTGTTAGGTCTCCTTCAATGGTTAAAATTTGAACTTGGTAAATTAATATTCAGCATATTAAAAATATTAATTACTTAGAAACACTCTAGTAAATGTCTGCTAAACTCTAATAAATCCACGTAAGAGGAAAGCTGCACGGCCGCACAGCATGGTCAGAGTATGGACGAACCTGAGATTTCTACAACGGAACTTAAACATCGTTATTTTCATGTTTGATAATCCCGTTAATTACTCTTAACTTTGCATCTGAAATGCACTTAGCCATATATATAACACTTTTAATTATCGCTATTACCTGCTTTTAAAATAACTTAAGTTTACATTCACAGATAGTACTCTTAGCTGCATCATCCAAAATCTCTTGCGAATCAAATATTCATGCAGGCGGCGCAGTAGTCCGGTGGTTGATTTACTGGACTGCTGTGGACGAGAGCCAGTGAATGGTTCGATCTGACGGACCTCCTTGTTACGGCGTCTCGCTCTTCTTCACCAGATTGGCGCGGGAGTTTCCTCCCACATCTAAAAATAGAGAGTTCTGTGAGGATCTTCCTGCCGAGTAGCCGGATTGGCCGCGTATCCTAGCGGAAAATCTTGGCACTACGCTCCCCGGGGCACACCGACCCATAAAAACTAATCATAAATTAAAGAAATTCACATCTCTCCACCACTCTCAGGTCAATAAATTTCTTTCGTAGAGTTTTGTAATGTATTATTAATCCATAAATTCTTTCATCGAAAATGATCCTCCTATGAACCGGCATTAATAACAATAATATATTATTTTAATAGTATTTAAAATAATAACACGTTCACGTATACATTCTTCCCATTCTAATGGGTACTGCTGTCGTTCAGTTTTAAATTGACGGTCCCATGTCTGCACGTATCACGAAAACGGCTAGCTAAACGTTTAACCGGAAAAAAATGCACTCAAATGCAAAATAGTCAATCAAAATTTTACATTTATATGCACGAACCTATTTCAATCAATGATCATTTGCAGAACTAAATTAAATGAATGTAAATACTTCCATTTATAAACGATTTGAAACATATCAAATATTTCAAAGTCAAAAATTCAAATAAATTATTCATTTCCTTCCCTTTACCATGTCGCCCATCAAACTTTTACGAAGTCTTATAAATACGCAGTTTAAACCAATCAGCCCTAGTTTATTGTTCTTAGATGTGACTCGCCAACCCACTTTTCTCGTTTTCGCTGGTCGTCGTTACATGATGTAATTTTATTTTTTTGAATGACGTATATCTTTCGATAAATTCTATTGGTTGGTGTACAAAAGTATGTAGTAGGAATACTGAAGATGATTACTGTACGAGGATATACACAAGTTTGGCTCACCAAATGCTTAGCCTTACTCTGCCTGTATCCTAGAAACCAAGTACCTGAACACGTAATCACCATACTTTTTGTCAGTTACTAGAGTATGTTTTCTACCGAAAGACGCCATCAAAATGTATCTATGTCCAGTAAATTATCTGAAAAGTCAAACTGATTACTTTTAGGATTGTTAAAGATGACGATACTTTTCTTAATCCATGAATGAAGGGCTGTCTTTGTTTTGAGTTTGTTGAATCCAGAGTTGTCAGAATAAATGAAAACAGTAAGACCGAGTATCATCGCCATGGCCGCCAGTCTCACTTTCTCAATCTTTGTATGTCTGTCTAGTTATGTTCATGCAAAACAGCGCACATATTTGATCCACTATTATAACGCCGTAAAATTAATTGTTACAATAACATTATCAGTTTTTGAAGTCTCGATGTATACTTAATGTTTCTGATAAAATATCAATTCATAGAAGAGCAAAATCGTGTAAATATTCTGTATACTGTGTTTAATGGCAATATGTCGATATGTCAAAAGGAAATATCGCTTGGTTTTTTTAATGCAAGAAACACAAAACGAGTAGCTTCATAAAACGCATCAGAGAAAAAAAAGATTTTATTCTCCGAAAATAATACAAGTAATCTAATTTCTTTGCCATCTGAGTCCCACAATCACCACCATCAGCTTTCATGTAACCTGATCATTTTATACGTTGTTTACTTCGCATATTTCAGATCATATTCAGGCTTTACTATTATCCGTGATAGGATTTCCTTTTTAGGCCTTGGCATAGCTTTATAAAACATGTGAGCTTCTATTAATTAGTTATGAAACTGAAAAGTATTTTTGAGTATAGTTCTTGGGTATTTATCATGTATTTTGTTTTCAGTTCGGTTTAATTTTACAAAAGTATTAGATTTTTGTAGTTTTTATACCAACAATGGTACCAAGAGCTCGTTCATCTGTTAAAAGTACCCGTCTAGCGGCCTACCAGATAATTTCTGTGGTTATTTTCGACTTCTTTTCTCTTCGAGACATAATCCTAAAATTTACTAATGATCAAGGATAAAACTTCAATGTCATAATACTGTTAGGTACTTTAAGGAAAGCAAAGATGGAATGTGTATAAACCATACCATAAGGAGATATTAATCTTGGAAAATGTTAAATATATCATTAAATAATGCCGTCAAAACGAGTCAATAGAGCCCCATCTCTCTCTCTCCCTCTCTCTCTCTCTCTCCTCTCTCTCATCTCTCCCCTCTCCTCTCTCTCTCTCTCTCCTCTCAAAAAGATATTTTTAGTTATCGAGACGGAGACGGAAAAATATGAAATTTTTCTCCAAAAGGGAAAATTTCTGTTCAGAAAATGGTTCAGTCTCGTGTGAGAGTTTCTAGATTAATAACAGCTTGGCATCGGCGTCTCACGCTCGGGCCAGTGCGTCCCATTTCTCTGAGATGTCACCAAGTTCCTGCGAGATTGGTTGTAACACAAGAAGCCTGAAAATGGAACCATGATGTCTGTTTCATATGTGTTCGACTAAACTAAGCTCTGGAGAATGAGTTGGCGACTCGATACGGGAAATTTCTGCTTCAGGTACTGGTAGACTATTCGGAAATGATGTGAAAACGTCACCATCCACAAGAATAAAGGTATCCCTAATATTTAATATTATGCGCCTGTGGCCTTAAGGATTTCATCCCTGCTCCTTAAACCCGTCGTTCTAGAAAACATGAAGATCAGTCTTGCCATCCTATCTAATCCCTTCTTACACCACCAATAAGTCACATCCATACTGGTTATGTTCAGCAATGTTGGCGTCTTAAAACCTTTCCTCCGACCATCTTCACACTCTGGCACATTAATCTGTGATGCCGGCACACGATCTGGCCCCGACCGTGAACAGTAATGGCCCATTTTTTCACTGTCCGGTCTACACGGTCTACAGCTTAGTCCCGCCTTGTGACGCCGTGGCCCATGGTTATGGGCGCGCTTATACAGGCTTTTCTCGAAAAAGCCATTACTCTGAAGGAAGGAGTAGGTACGGCTTGTGTTGAGACAATGAAACTTGTTGGATTTTGAGGGGAAGATTTAAACTGAGTTTATGTTCGGCAACGGGGTTTTTCTTACTTGAATGATCGAAAGACGACCAGCAGCATCGCCAAACGTTTTGATACTAGATCCTTTCCCTGGCACGCACTAAGCTTATCCACCACATGATGTTAAGTTGCTTCAGTCTTCAGCCTAACGATCTCCATAGCTTGTTCTGTGGCCTTCGCCATGGTGTCCAGCAATACTACCAAATGGTATGGCATGCCCGTCTGTCATCTGAGGTTTAGATACATCAGTCTCAACCAAATTATTTCGTCCGTCCTCCCGTGTCTTTTAATAGCACTACCAAATGTTTGATGCCAAGTCCACTTTTTAAATGATGCTCAGACTGACTTTAAGTTCATTTGACACACAACTGTGTTGATTCAGGATCCAGAATACCAGTCCTTCTGGCAAATTTTGTGGCCGTCAAAAGTCGTCTCAGGCACTGTCGAGTCATTCTGCATCAACCTGCATTTTAAAAATGGCATATTTAACAATGAAGCATTTCGTAAATTTAAAAAAGACAGCATGTGGTGCATGGACATTTACCTGAAAATCACGCAAGGGGGCCGTATATTCGCATGCGTCTCAAGCCTTGATGCGCCAGAGGAAATCTGATCACACTGTGGGTGTGAGTCTCATAGATGGTTTTATAGTGAGAGGTCGGACGTAAACTGTCCTGCAATTATATGTAATATACATTGTTTGTTAATAGTCATTGGATCCTTAGCAAATTTTGCGTAGTATATACGCCGTTATTCTATCTAGATGCTATTTTTTCACAAATACAGATATTTATTTAATGCACCAATGCTAGTTTGAATGTCATATGTGCGAGGGCCGCTTTCGTATAAAAGTCAGACATCCGTAGTAGTTAGATGCACACAGACACCATGATGTCATCTTTACCAAACACTGCTTCTTAGATATCTTGTGCCGTAATGATAATTACCTTCCGGCTAAATTCTCTATCTGCTTTTAATTATATGTTGACATGTTTTACTTTATATTCCCTCTTATAATTTAATAAATATCATTTTCCAATGTTACATATTTGTCATATCTGAATTTCGTATTATGTAAATAAGTTTTTATTCTTTTTTCGATTTATTTTTTAGATTGTTCTGCATGAATTGAGTCTAAACATGGATTAAAGGGAATGTTTAACGAGGCATTATTCTGACGTGATATAATTCTCTTGACAAGAACGTTTCCAAACTTAGTTTACTTTAACACTTTCACGGTAATTTAAACTGAATATATATATTTTATAGTTTTATTGGTTGGTAGTTCTGCATAAAAGTAATGTTTGATCGAAAACTATAATAGAAGCAGTTTATTGAGGACACTGCCAGGAGACGATATTTGGCAGCACTTCTGATTGATCGTGTTCTGCAGTTAGTATAATTCAACATGTCAAAGGTCGGGAAATACAGAGTGAAGTTGGATGTTGCTAGGCTCTTTCAGAGCCTAGTATTATCGCATTAGTACCCCGATAAGCTACAAGGAAAAACAAGTAAACTGGCAAAAAATAAGAAAAATAATAGGCCTCAAAATCAGTCATGCGAAAACGAATGTCCCTGAAACCGAGGCGTCAATCAACATCATTTTGGGAAAAAGAAGACATTAAACAAAGTAAAATAGTTTACTTACACAGAAAACCCCATGGTTTCGCTAAAAATGAGAGTGATATCCAGGATAGGAAAAGCATCTGTAGCATCTACCAAACTCACCAACATGTGGAAATCTAAAATAAGCAAAAAAACAAAACAAAAAATATTCAAGTCTAGTTTGGTCTCAGTACTCACACGGTAGAGATAGCTGGAAATACAAAGAAATACATGCCTTTGGAAACAAATGACTAGGAAAGATATTGGACATAGGGTATCATGGGTTCTCCATCGACAGAAAATACTGGGAATTTACCAATCAACAGTAGTCTGTATCCATTAAATCAAAGGACTTACCTTTGACATGTACTTCACATGATCACAGGTTGGTTCCCCACGTAGTTGTCAAGTGAAAACCAAATAGCAAGAAGAAAGGAGGGCATCTAAAATAAATCATCTGAAAAACTCTAAGCAGAAACTGCAGAACAATCGGTTGTAATATCACGGAACAAATGGAGGCAGTAGAAAATGACAGAAGGCACTCTTTTCCACCCAATGGGACGACAGATAGGGGAATAAGCTGCCGGTGTAACAATGTTTGTCTCTTCCTGAGATTGTACGGTAGTCTTCACTTGGTTGATAATAAATGTAATATGGTTGTCTTAAAAGTATAGTTTGTACCCGATATCATTAAGTCATCTGCCACGTGTCACAAGTGGCGATGTGTGTGACTGGCCGAATGCGGTATTCCAAAGACGTACGAGAAAATTACTGTGAAATTAGTCATTGTTGCGCTATTTTCCTGTAGTCGACTTAAAAGACTTTTTGGTTTCCCTCGGCGTTGGCATAAAGCATTTCATTAGTGACATGCAAGCAATAGTAGATGTCCCATCGTTGTTCCTGCGATTTGTCTGACAAATGGTCGTTCCTTCGCGTTCGTAGAACTTCTTCACAGGCGTGGTCATCGCTGGAACACGCTCAGTCTTCCAAACGTTTTGAAAGAGGTGACATGGCGGAGTTTGCACCACGTTTTGAAAGTTGGCCCACAACCTCTAAAGACTCGAAGACAAAGACTGAGACTTGTCGTTTATCTGGTGACCCAATAGAAGTTATCAATACTTTCTCCTTTTTTCTTGCATTTTTCCAAATATGCCCCTCTTCTAAAAAGTTTCCAACAGATTGATCTATCGGTATGGCGCATTCGATCGTAGCTTGCTCATTTTTTTTTGTTGTTGTTGCACTGGCACGCGAATAAATCAACTTTGCGAGACCAAGGCCATCTTATGCTACCAGAGGCTTTCGGCCGTCTTGTGAATGGCGAATTTTTCTGTTGTTTAAGACTCTTGCTTTCTATCTTTTGCACTGGCGGTGTTTCAGCTGGGGTATCTTTGTTGACAAAGGATTTTTAAAGTAAAAATTATATTTAAAAAAAAAATTTTAATCTAATTAATTTTCATTTATGTGAATTACGTGAATTAATTTTTCTATTTATTTTACTTACTTTATTCGTTGGTATTTGTATAATATGCAAATGTTTGGGTAAGTATAGGTGGTGGGAACTTCGAATCCTAACCTATGTGATATCCAATTAGCGGATATATACATTATCCTAAATTCCCTTGGTCTCAAGCATCCCGGATAAACGAGATCCTGCTGTATGTGCCGAAAGAAAAGAAATTATAAAATATTTTGGAAAAAAATCGGGAATATTTTAGTAGAATACTAGTTTTTAAATATGCTTTCGTAAGCTTTTAGTAAATTTAACAGGATGATCTTTTATGTGTTTTTTTTTCTTCTTTGAAGAAAAGCAACGTTATAGTAGTGCATCGGTTAGGGTTATCCTCGAGTAGCGGTAGCTACCCCCATAACTACCATATAGAAAAGTTCCTACTAGAAACCTATATTTCAGGGTGCAGGGTTGGCCGGAGAAAACTCGCGCCGCCGGCTGAGAAAGAGGAGCAAAAAGAGGCCATGCCGAAGGGTGGGGGGTGTGTGTCAACCGGGATTAGAACTCGGCCTTGTTAAATTTAGGAAATCGTAATGTAATAAAATTTATTATGTTAATTGCAGCTGTCACCTGATTTGTTCGTCACATGAAGTCTTAGTATTTCTTCTGAACAGCTTTTATGTCGATAGGAACGGAAAGATTTTGGTTATCCATTATTCAAAGAAATAAAAGAATTATTGCCCATAAACACTGCGTGTGTGTGTCCTGTTAGAGTGTGCACGTTTGCACCAGAGTTAGCTGGCGGTCCAGCTCCAGCTTACAAGCCGTTGTCCGTTGGTAGCGAAGCCGTGAGCGGTTCTCCCTAGTGGGTTGCCAGCCATACATGCACATGCTCAGTATCAGGCACGGTGCAATACTTATCGCGCCTTTCCTTGTTTCTTTTTTTCTCCTTGGGACATGAAAAAAAATTTGTTTAAATAAAATACAAGCTAGGAGGATACTGCAAACCTTTTAACCAATTAACACACAGCTTAAGCGTTTGTTCGCCTTTCGTCACGTATGTTTTGATAAGTATCTTTATTCTGTTCATAAAGCACTCGCCCGAATAGAAAACGGTTCACTTTTATATTGAGATTCGTGAACTTCCTTTCACTTTGAGAAAGAGGTCAGACGCATGATTGATTAGCCTGTCGGTGTAGATACTGACAAAACGAAAGTGAACAATTAACAGATTTAAATCCCCATTTAAAAATATTTAACATGTTCGCGCACCGGAAACACAACACTAACATGATTATGACGTGTGCTATCATTAATATCAGTGTTTATAGGAACATAAAAATTTTTGTTCCAACCTTCTAAATTGTTCATCCCACACAACTTGGATGTATCTTTCTTTAACTTTAGTATAAGTGTAGGCGCCGTGAATTAACTATTTGAAGAAGGTGTTCTTTACCATGCGATCAGAAGGATGTTGTTCCACTCCTGCTATCTCTGATACATCTAAACAATAGAGTAAAATGCCGTCATACTTGACTAGCATCAGTAAATTTATACTCCTACGTTTGACCGCCCACACATATCTACAAAAACATTTTTCATACATCATCCTTTGTACGACGTGTGCTGAAAACTCACTGCTAGAAAAATATGTCCATTGTCAGAAGTTCTCACAAACTTACCTTCCAGGCTCGCTTAGTTTTAAAAACAACAACAACAATTTTAAAATAAAAAATGTCTTTTAATTGTGTGCAGACTGCGAAATAAAGTACTTGTTAGGTGTCAGTTAAACTTCTGTTCGTCATTTATTTGATAATTCTAACGTTCCACTAACTAATGTGCATAGTGCTGATGATTAACCCGTTTATATTTAGAACATTAAGATGATACAATTATAAAAATGCGCAGTTTCGTATCTATTCGCGTAAGTAGAACTACAGTACGCAAGTTAGTGTGAGTATTAGTTTGTATTGGTACTGATATTGAATGTTTGTGTGTTTCTAACTGAATAAAATATGCTTTACAATGTGTTTATTCTCTGCAATTCGGCCGAAACCTATTTTTATACCCAGTTTGCATTAGCTGTAGTCGGTGTGTTGTTTAACATGGCCTCCATCAAAGATTCCACGCATGACGGACCATATAAGGAAAGTCTCCCTCCATTAACGACCATAACAATAAGAAATAAAAGAGGGATGCAGTGTTTTGATAAGAAAACTCTTGCTTGATCATTGTCGTAACATAAACTTGCTAGCAACTCGTTTTTATGGAGTTCATATTTTCTAAACAGTCATGTGCTAATATTACGTAACTATGCACTAATAAACTGATCCTACATAAAATTAGAAATAGTTCATTGGTAGTTTCGAGGTCAGGGTTGCCAGTGCAGGTCTTTTCATATTACGATAAGATTTTGCATCGATTTACAATTGACTAGTGCCGTCTTATGGTGAAATAATAGCAACAGATATTCAGAGCCACAAGCTTCGTCATGCAAACAAACGACAGATAGCAGATTAACTTAGAGTGGCCTCATTCTTCCTCGCTCCGTCTGCGCCATGTTTTATCCCGCATTCTGAAACCATTTCTACTAAACAGGCGGACCGGAACTTCAAATCATTCCGCATGCAACGTTCTCTTTCTAAATAACGCGACCGAAATCTGTCGTTAATGTAAGTGCTGTAATTTTAACAGAAAACAAATATAAACATTTCCTGCACAGAATGTTTCAAAACAGGAAATTAACAAATTAGGGCTCGATCATGACCTTTCTCTTGATAATGTCAACGGGTTTGAATTTATTTTATACTCTTTTTTAAATCTTAGTTAATTAAAAAAAATTTTCAATTTTGTACCCAATTCTGAAATTTTAGAGAGGCTGGTAAAATCCAGACCCTACTTTTCATTATTCCTCTGTACAGCCGTACAATTCGTCGTATATTTATCGCTAAATATATCTAACTGTTTGAGTTTAATATGGTTACATTTTCGTTTCACTTGTATTTTTATATTGGCTTTTATTTTCCCCATATTATCTCTTTAAAATTAAGAAAAGTTAAAATAATTGCGTATTATTATTATTTACATATTTTCAAAATAAACGTTCGCAAACTTCTGCCCGGCTGGAGATGCATAGTGACACTTGCATATGTTGCAGAGATATTTAGGGATATCTGTAGTTGCAAAGTTTATGAAGTGGAATTGCGAACCCTACTCACCCGTGCGATTATTATTTATGAGCGGAAGTTGTCATAGTGGCTGCCACCAGACCCAGCTCCGAACCCATCCCCGAGGGTGCATTTATGGTTTGGGGCATGCGTTTATGACATACTCTGGCTCTCTTGGTTCTTTTAGAAGATAGAATAAATGTCAAAGCTTCTCAGCGTCATTTCCGATCAAGTGCATCCAGCGATGGTTCACATGTACCCCGAATGGGACGGCTACTTCCGAAACAACAAAGCGCCCATCCATCGTGACCATATTGTGCGTTCAGGGTTTTGAGGGACATGAAGTTGATTTCGGGTATCTTCCATGATCAGCACAATCCCCGGATCTCAATACAGTCGAGCATTTGTGGGATGAACTTGAAAGACCGTCTGTCCTCAATATCCTCTGCCTGCTTCGCTTTATGTATTGTGTACAATACACTGGTCAACAAGTATTTTTCATCAAGCATATGTCAAGGTGTACTTAGTGTAGTTTTTAATGCTGATTTCAAATATACAATAAGTTTTTTGACATCACGTACAGTTTTCAAGATGAGAAAGTTTTTTGGTTTTAGCTCATGCATTATATAGAAATTCCAATTAATGACGTGTATGCATGTATTTCATTTACATCATGGAAACATACCTTTAAAATAAACTACATTATTCATTGCTGCATAGTTCAGATGCAATATTTCATCATCTTAAATTAACCAATCAAGTTTTGTCTGATGAAATAGGTATTTCAACATCTCAAATTGTCCAGTCATAATTGGTCTGATGAAATATTTCATCATCTCAAATTCAATATAAGTATAACCGTTTGTATCTATTTCCTTACTTGTTTTAGTGTTAACAATGTCAAGACAGTGTAGAAATCCTCCTGATGTGTTTTGTTATGTCTGTGGACAATTTATTGTGAAAGCTCAAAAACATACAATAACACCAGAGATCAAGAAGATTTATAAGCTATAGATGTTTTTTTAAAAAGCTGTACTTCTCCATAATGGTAATTTGAAGTCCTCCATTCCTATTGCACACTCCGTTCATCTTCATGAATCATATGAGAATATGGAACTTTTACTTCATGCCATTGCCTATGAAAGATACTTATGGAAAATATGTGGAGATTTAAAAGTCATTGGAATGTTAATGGGAATGCAGTCAGGTTTCACAAAATACTGTTGTTTCTTGTGTCTATGGGATAGTCGGGCAACTGACAGACATTATTCGGAATCAAACTGGCAGACAAGAACATCATACCAGCCAGGACTGTCTAGCGTCAAGAATTGCCTCCTTTGCACATAAAGCTTGAACTGATGAAACAGTTTGTAAAGATACTAGGGAAGAGAAATGCCAAAGGGTTTGAGTATATTGTAGAAAAGTTTCCCAAAATCACACAGGCGAAGTTGAGAGAGGGTATCTTTGTCGGACCCCAAATTAGAGAAGTACTCAAAGATGTCAACTTCAAGACAACACTGGATGAACTGGAACTGCCAGCCTGGAATGCTTTCAATTAGATCTGTGAGAATTTCTTGGGCAACAAGAAGGCAATGGACTACAAGGATGGCATCAAGAATCTTCTGAAATGTTACTCAGCAATGGGTTGTCGCATGTCACTGAAAGTTCACTTCTTGGACTCCCATCTGGATTTCTTCGCAGATAACCTTGGAGCAGTGTCTGATGAACATGGTGAAAGATTTCACCAGGACATTAGTGCTATGGAGAAACGGTACCAGGGCTTCTGGAATGACAGTATGCTGGCTGACTACTGCTGGACACTTTACTGTGATCAACCAGATCAGGAACACCGCAGGAAATCCAAATCACAATGTTTCTAACTCTGTTGTTCTAACTTTGTCTGTTTTGTCTGACCCATTTTTTGTGTATTCACTCTTTGTAGAATGATAGTGATGATTTTTAACTCAATAAACTCATTTACTTTCTAAAAATAATATGTCCTTATTTATTACGTTAATGATTTCATATATACAAATATGTAAATATTTGCATGTATCTACTGAAAAACTGATACGTGCTGCATACAAATGGAGTGAAATTTTGAAATCAGCATAAAAAATTAGTCTAAAAAAGTTGGTTTGCATTCATAATGAATATAATACATATAATTTTGTTGACCAGTGATATTAGTGACTGAATGGGGGGAATATTCTTCAGGACATCTTCCAGTCCTTGTGGATTTTATGCTACATCTTTTCATGGCTGCTATTCTGTCGGAAGGAGATATAACCCGTTATTAAGCAAGGGTTCTAGTAAAATGGCCATTCAGTGTATATAAATAAGTCCGATATCATGCATATATTTCCTAGCAGTTATGTACTAATATACATGATAACGTGTTAATTAATAAATTGATTTTATGTAATAATGAGATATTTCGATGCTGAGTTTATAATAATGGCCGCCGGTATATAACTATCATGTATCACTATAAATATACAGTTAAATAAAACATTTCTTGTAGGAAATGGGTTTAAGATACGACCTTAATACATAGATGTAGAGACTGCTGTTTGTTTAGAAGTCTGTACGTGTTGTATTTTTACTGGGACAGCCATAAAAGTTTTAAAAACCTATAAAAGTATTTTTGTGTAATGCGCTTTGTAGAATAAAAATTGTCTGATTCAGTGACTCGAATAAATTCAAAAGAACTTTCAAAGACAACGTGGGAGTAGTTAAATAAGAATAAGGTCGATGACAGTTTGCTTCCTTATCTGGCCATATGAAAGGGAAAATTTAGACCGGCTTTTAAAACATCTGAACAACGGTTACCGAGTTATCAGATGTGCCAAGGAGATAAAAACCAATAACTGAGATGGTATAGTTTCCAGAAAAAGGGGCAAGCTGATTGCAAGAAGACACGAGTACTGCTAACTGAACTTTAGAGTCCAAGAGACCCCTGACAGAAATAGTTAGCCGCCTTTCAACAAAACCAGAAATAATATGGCGCGGTTCGAAACTGATTATGCAAAAACATCTGACATCCGGCTTCGTTAAAATGGTTATTCTGTGTAGTTTTAAATTTTGATAAATAAAATACATTACTGCAAATTTAACATCGTAGTACTCTCCAAAAATGTCTCGAGGTCTAAACTCTGATGATCGAAACGTTGGTTCATTAATTAACTTCGTCACTACTACTATTTTTTTTTACTTTCACTTTCACTTTTATTCTTCTTTCTGTGCTTTCACTTATCATCTCTCCAGAATTTTTTATTTTTAAAGTCTTTCTGTGCTAGTCGATAGGATTCCTTATAGGTCACGTGTAGGATTCCTTATAGGTCACGTGTACACTATCTTCATCGTCTTTGAAAAGTACATTAAACTACAGTAAAACCTCGATTTAACGAACTAATAGGGAGGAAGGGGAGTCCGTTAAATCCGAACGCTTACATACACTGTTTACATACACATACACAAAAAGCGCCCATGCAAAAAAATTTTCGCGCTCAACGCGGACTTTTGTCGGGAGACCAGACAGCATCCATTGAATGGGAGTCCGTTAGGTCGAGGGTTTTACTGTAATCATTGATCTCTACGTATGGTAGAGATAAATACGTGAAGCAACGATATCGTCTCACCGCTCGGATAAGAGGACTACCGTGAAGCCCTGAAATAGCGGTGAGTGCTAGCACGACCGACATAATTTTCTATCAATCTAACAATTACACGTTTTCTTTATCTGTCTGTCAAATTCCGTGACAATAAACTTTGAAACTTAAATATTTCTTTTACAACGAAATTATTTCACTACTTGGAAGCTGAAGGTGCTCATTCCAGATTTTAGATAGTTTATCTTCTTCAAGTCGGCTTGATTTTTCCGCCATTGGTCTAAGTATATCGCTGACGTGTATTTTTAGCATGCAGGCGATATCCATAAGAAGGAAACGGTCAGGTCCAGATAATTTTCTTCGTATAAAATCGTTGGCTTAAAAAAATTTTTTTTTTTAAAAAATCAATGTTATAACGAACTAATCATGGCTAACATATTAACAATCGATCGCGACACGGAAAAACATAAGGGAATTTTAGAGAGATATGCTAAATGACTAAAATTTCGACTTTTAAAGCTGACGGACAGAGTTGTTCCACAAAACCTCAAGCGGCCTTTTGGGTGCCAAAAATTATCAACTTGTTGACGAGTCTCACCAACTGTAAAAAAAATTTTTTTCCTAGGTTGTGCCAAATGCCTGAAATATCTCCGGTTAGAGAAAAATACAGTTAGTGCAAACATTGATAGTAGCGCCATCTGGCCAGGAAAATACCTCCTAATCCTCTTGTTTGCTGGAGACTTCTTCAAATTGATGGGAATGAGCGAGTTCCATTAGCAGTGCATAACGCAAAGCGTTTGGACTTCTGGTCTACGATTTCTCTCATTATAGATACACACTGGCGTAACAAGCCTCAAATCTGTCAATAAAGGTCTAGTGGCGAACACAAACACGTTCTGAGTTCTGCTACCGTTTGCAGTACACACGACATTACACGATAGGCGTGTTGTTAGATAATGCGTGCAACCTCGTGTTAGGCACCGATTGACAAATCTCTTCCTCCGAATAAGTGTCGTAAAGACTTAAATGATGGCTGTAATTTAACCCATCGCCTCACTTCTTACCCCCTTTGACGCGAAAATTCCTATGATGTACTAGTTTACATGTTCCAAACATTTGTAGCACATTTCGTATTTTAAATCCACCTATCTTTAAACATTCGATGGCCACGAGTTAATAACTATTATTTAAATAAGCTTCATCAACAAGTATTCTGATGTCTTAATGTTAACGTCATTCTGAAAACAGGCATTAGCGCTATCTATCGAGCAAGAAATGAACCAAATTTTTTGCGGTGACATT
Organism: Nautilus pompilius; assembly: GCA_018389105.1. Classification (NCBI taxonomy): domain Eukaryota; kingdom Metazoa; phylum Mollusca; class Cephalopoda; order Nautilida; family Nautilidae; genus Nautilus; species Nautilus pompilius. The sequence continues at coordinate 502,602 of JACATO010000344.1, read as the reverse complement.
GTTTTTTACAATAAGATCAGTCGGTAGTACTTGCTTCCATGAGGTATTTGTACACCTTCCTGATTCCCAAATACACATTTTTAGTACCAAGTTGGCCCGCATACGCTTTGTTAGACTACTGCCTGGCATCCCTCGGGTACACTGGCCACCAACTTCAGATAGAGAAAGAGAGAGAGATACCAAACTGTCCCAGAGACTTTTAATCCTTACTTGTGACGTAGTCACCTTGACGACGGCGCTGTATTTCTTTCTAAGGATGCTCAAGTGAGTCCAAGTCAAAACTCTGAAGGAGTCGTTGCGTGCTTTAGGTAACAGTCATGTTGAAAGGTGTAGGAATCATTTTATTCTTCAGATTTTCCTTAAGAATCTATGAATCCATATTCTCTTTAATGGAAAGGGATTAGCAGACGTTCTTAGCTGCCATAGATACAGACTATGATATCACCGTCACTATGTTTTATGCAGACATTTTGAGTGGCACTTCTTCTGCACTTACACCATATCGGGCGACGTACCATCCGAGACAGATATGTAGAATTGTGACTCATTTAAAAACCGCAACCCACCCCAGAACCCAGCAGGTTTTTTTACATGCTTTCAGGCATAGTCGCGGTATTTTCTATCTCAGTAGCCCAAACTTTCTGTTCTTCTTTACCAGTTGGACTGTATGTCTTTCGTTCCTTTCACTATTCTTGCTGGAACATCTCTTCTGAACAGTATTCGCCACAAGGCCAGATTATTTAGAACAATTGACTTTATATCATAACCACCACTTAATTCGTGGGAAGATCTGTGTTGTACAAATATTTTTGAGGACAGCAAAGGTACATTTTTCATGTAGATCTTGTGAAAAGGTGAATATGTCTGATCAGATCATATAAAATGAGTTTTTGCATTGTAAGGGAATATGTTACATACCCCTGCATTGTTAGAACTTCTTGGTTTAGCCAAATAGCTCCACACTATAATTGTAGACTGTCGAAGTTCCAGCATAAACTGATCGTAACACGTTATGTCAGGTGTATATTTCGTCATACATAACCAGTAAAAAGAAACGATTCTATGGGAATATGTGATATTTCAATGGTCGGTGACAACAAAAAGAGAGAAGAACGAAAGCGAATAAGTTTTAGAAATCTGTATATAGAAATAAACAATAGAGCCAGTTCAAAAAAGAATTTTAAAAAGTATAGGCTAATTAAGTATATGTGAAAAAAAAAAGAGAGAAGTTCGAACAAAAGTGAAGTTGCATTTCCGGAGAGATGGATTACTGACATCCGGGGCCTCTTCCTACAATACTGACTGATATTAGTGCCAATACCACTTTCATTAGTGATTACAAACGCGTGTCCGTTAACCCTGAGCTCTCCGGACTCTCGTTTCTTTTCATGAGCGAAAAATGTTGTTCACATACCCATGTATTGCCGAACGTCGCACATATTTGGCAGGGAATCGAACCACAAATAAATAAGAATAAAAGTCTGGTACGCCAACCTCACTAAACGTTTGTTTAAAAGTTGATTCGCATTGCATTTTAATGAGCTCCATTTGTAGGTGTTTACCTACTTTTTCGACATCGAAATTAAACCGCGGTGAACATGGGAAATTTTACTTCGCAGAGATTAAAAAAATCTCGAAACCCCGCTTCACATTCAGTTTTTTAGTAATCCGCGACTCGCTCACTCAGACTTAAGGATTTGCAAGTTTTAAAAGGTGCCGAATTACCATTCTTTAGTTGGATTTCCCAGAGCTGAAGTTTTGTTTGAAAGGATTCGTGCTGTTATACACGGCCGTAGCTGCTTTCTTTCTCCCTTGTAGTTGTATGTTCAACTCATTTCGGTGCCTTGTGATATCAACTAAAAATGCCAGATCTGGAATCCATTTAATACTTTATATCTCGGTGACATCTTGTCCTCTCATTTCCGGGAATATAATGAATTTATTTCTCAAGTCATAAAATGCTTTTCAGCACCTTATCACACGACGACCAGCGAACTTCTGTATGAGGTGACAAATCTTCGTACTCACTTTCCGCCCCAAGAAGAAAGGAAGCAAACTGCCGATGATTTAATCCTCGGGCAGGTATAAAGAAGACGATTGATACTACCCGTTTTAAAACATGGTTTAGCTCAATTATTTCACCACACAAAACTTCCCGGTTAATTATGCACTGAAAACTGCACATTTTCCCGCCACGTTTTCCATTCAGTTTTCCCACAGCACCATTCTTGGAACCAATCATCGCAGGAGCACCATCGGTTACTACACAAACAGGTTTGTCAAGTCGCAGTTCATATTTTCCCTCTAATTGACAGGAAATGTCTGCACCAGTCGTGGTGCCAGGTATTAGAATCAGTTTCAAAGGTTCTTCGATAAGAACAAAATTCGAGCTACAGCCACGAATAAACACAGCAAGCTGACCGACATCTTTGACGTCTGTGTTTTCATCAACAGCTATCGAGCAGGCTCAATCGAAACTCCTTACTGATAGCACTTCATCCAGGGGTCGGCAACCTACGGCCCGCGAACGTTGGCATTAGCCAATGGGAGCGCGGCTCGATTACGTCACTCCTACTGCGGTAACAGTTCGAGTTCCGGCCCCTGTCGCCAGCATGTATTGTCCGTGTTTCTGTCAGGGTGACGGAGCGATAGGAAGTTGTCCGGGGCCGGTGATTGCCAGTGTTAGTTACTGCACAGGCCTGCCATGCAACCGGGAGGAGTTCCTGCCGCGAGGGACAAGCCTGCGCGGGCAGGTGGCTGGCTATAACCTGAAGGTTTTGATAACAATAACCAGAACTTTGAGCGGCTAATTTTTAGTTCATTTTAAATAAAGTGTTTGGGACCCAGACTGATTTTGATAACAATAACCGTTTGATAACATCATCCGTGATTATAATAAACGGCTTCCTCTGTACATACGAATAATGGGAAAGCAAACTACATTATTAATATGTATTAGATACTCTCCGCGCACGCGCACGTTTTCACGTGGGATCGTTCAAATCTGTGACCAGAAACAGCGTAGGCAAGCGATTTGCAAGGAATATTTCGGACTAATTACTCCTTTTCTACGTCCGCCGCGGAGTGATGCTCCCTCAGATTTGTGGTTTAAAAGCCATGCTAGGGCGACAGTTCACGCACTGGTAGGCATATCACGCGACTTCTAGACATCTCTTGCAACAGCAGAATATCAGATGAGCCAGGTATTTACAGGTGCTACGATACTTGTTGAATAACTCGCGTTTCTAAATAAAATCGAAGAAGAAATTCCCACGGCAATGAAGGCAGACGCCTAAAGACACGTGGACACTAGATTACTTCTCTATCGAGCACACTGGGGAACCATCTTGTCCCGTTTGCCTAGAAAGGCGGCAAAGAGCAGACGACATTACGGGACCCGCCATATTGGAAATTTTAATAAGTTTACTGGGCAAGCAAGGAAAGATGAAGTTGAGCGACTGAAGGCTGGTTTCGGAAAACAAGCGCCATTTTTTGCCAAGATAAGCAGTGAAAATAAAGGAAATATTCGTGCCGGCTACGAAGTCTCAAAACGTATTGCAGAAAAGATGAAGCCTTTTACAGCTGGAGAGTTTGTCAAAGAATGTTTACTGGCAGTGGTGGATATTGTTCGTCTTGAAAAGAAATCTTTATTCGCATCTATCGGCCTGTCTGCGAGAGCGATCACACGACGAGTTGGAGAAATGTCAGCCGATGTTAAAAGTTGTTTTAAGGGATGCTTGCAACGAATTACAATTTTTTTCAGTTGCGTTTGATGAGAGCACAGACTCGAGAGACAGCTCAACTTGCAGTGTTTGCGCGAGAAGTGACGTTAAATTTTCAAATTTTTGAAGAGTTTATTCAATTAATTCCTATGAAGGACACGGCTACTGGAGCAGATATTTTTGAAGCTTTGTTGAAAAGATGTCAGAAATGAAACTTGATGTGTCGAAGCTAATTGGCATCACAACTGATGGGGCACCAGCGATGGTGAGTCAGAAAAAAGGCATCATTGCACTGCTGCAAGGACAAATGGAAAACCTTTGAATAACAAAGAAACTGGTTAGAATTCATTGCATTATCCACCAAGAGGCATTATGTGCAAGTCTTTGAAATTAAAGAATGTTATGGACATTGTTGTGAAGTCAGTAAATCTGATTCTATCTCGTGGATTGAATCATCGCCAGTTTCAGCAATTCTTGTTGGATACGGAGGCAGAATATGGGGACCTGGCTTATTTCTGCAATGTACGCTGGTTTAGCCGAGGGTCAATGCTGGAAAGAGTATTTGTATTGCATGAAGAGGTGGAAATATTCTTTGAAAGCAAAAATGAAGATGCTTCACATTTTCGTGATCCTGAATGGCTTGCAACCTTGGCATTTTTTGTGGACATTACATCTCATTTAAGCAACTTAGATTTACAGCTTCAAGGAAAAAATCAGCTGATACATGATATGCATGGTCATATTGCGGCCTTTGAAAGAAAGTGCTGCAATTATGGGAATACCAGCTTCAAAAAGGAAATTGCGCACATTTTCCTACTTTTCAAAAAAGTAAAGCACAAGATCCATGCATTTTGTGATATGGTCCAAGAATTGAGAAAAGAGCTACTCCACTTGATGTGGAAGTGGACACTGCATCAGAAATTTATCAAATAGAATTGATTGAGATGCAGTGTGACGACGTATTGAGATCGAAATTTCATTCTGAAGGTGTCAGTGCTTGACTTCTATAGAAAATATATTCTTCCTAGTGGGAAGTATCCTAACTTAGTTATCCATGTAAAAAAGATGACATCATTGTTTGGCAGCACTTACCAGTGTAAGCAATTATTTTCAAAAATGAAGCACACTTGTAACCATTTGAGAACAAGACTGACTGATGCCCATTTGGATAATGTCTTGCTATTAGCATCAACAAGTCTGACACCCAATATTGAGGGGCTTTCAAGCAACAAACAGCATCAAGTTTCACATTGATTCATCGACTCTTTGCATTAAAATTAGGTAAGTTTTTTATTATACTTAATTTACCACCATTCAGTGCATCATGTTTATACTTTTTATGCTTTGAAAATTCTTTGTGTCTTTTTAATGGATTCAAAAGATTCCTTGATTGAAATAAATTGCGACTAAACGAGTACTTTGAATACTAATTGGCATCCTTGGTTAAGCAAAAATGATTTTCTAACATGCGTTATTCATTGATTTCACGCAAAATATAACTAGATGTATTTAAATGGATAGTTCCCATATTTCAAGTTTATTTATGGCATTTATCTGGCCCACCATCCACTCGTTAATACGCTATCCGGCCCGCAGAGGCAAAAAGGTTGCCGACCCCTGACTTAATCGATCTCTCAAGTCATTTACCTGTTCAGCCTCTGTCTCCCGAGTGAGACTTACGTTTCTAAAATCTTTCACTTTATCGGGGCACATAATCCTGGCGGCTTCAGTCAAAGGAGTGAAACACAGCAAGTCTTTGAAAAAACTATGGTTTTCAGCGAGGGCGCATTTGTGTGTATACTTCGATATCTGCTAATGCCATTATCATTAAGACGTCGCGAACTCGCATTTCTATGATTTGTACTTATACGATGGAAAAAGTCGTGGATCAGTGACTGGGTTAGGGTTTTAAAACTACCTTTAATGCACCCAGCGGATAGTTCATGACATCAGCATTATTCCCGCTCACTTCGGTCCTTACTAGCAACGGCGCTGACAGCACTCGGGCCTCGTCGTCTGCTGGCATCGACAGCAGTCAGCGGTCTAGCGCCGTCTCTGGCGAGATAAAATATCTTCAGGTGCGCATCGTCCTCTCGTGGATTTATTACTTCAGTGTCCCGCCTCGCGAGCGACAAGAGACATTTATCTATCGTCTGACTTCGTCTCTTTCCGAGAACGCTTGGAGTCACTCAAACAGATATCATTTAAAAATAGTTAGCCCTGATAACTTTGCCGCACATCGTCACTATTTTTAAACGTTTACTTTTGATTTAAAATTATTGTTTTCTCCTGTGATTCGGGAATTTTATTATTTGTAAAATGGAGAACATTCTTTAAAAAATCGACAATCTACTTAAATTAAAAAAAAAAAAAATGGTGGCAAATCATGGATCTGCAACTTGATTTGTACGACTTTTTCAATGATTTAAGCTGGTATCAAATCCGAAAACTTCAGGTTCCTCACCAAACACGCGACTCGGCAGAAGACTTGGACGAGTTCAGAACCCAGTGGTGTCGGTCCGCCCGTTGCTAGTTTCTCGCTCTTTAACGAACTACTCGTTTGTCAGGTGATTTCTGCACGACCAGCCCATTTATGCTAGATGCCAGCGTCGTTGGGTGAAAGAGGTAAAAAAAATGATGGAGAGGTTACAACATGTGCAAAGCGTTCGTTAACGTCTCTTAGCGACGCTGGCGCTCAGTGTTAGACCGGGTACTCGCTCCGGCTTCATTATCAGCAGCCGATACGCCGATCTCCGTAAACACAGCGGGGAGGTGTACTTAGGTGTGCTGCTTTTCGAATTTTACTCTCTGACAAGGACACTGGGGAGGGAAACACGCATAAAAGTAATAATGGTTATAGTATGGTTTATGTCAACACATAAGATCGTACGGCGTGCCACGTGTGAGCGAGCAGGTTTCGCCGTCGTTGTCTTTACAATCGCTGTAACCCACCAAATTAGAAAACAGTACGGAACAGTGAAGACATGCATTCATAAGAACAAAAATTTATCGGGGATGTATAACTCTAACCCTACCGTCTACACCGAGGAACCATTCCCTAATTGGAAATGGCCGGATTAACCCTCTACATGCAGTAATGATTGGAAGTTTCGTCCCTTAAAAATAATGAATCAGTTAACCTGGTCATTTTTACAACTGCTATTGTTTGCTTTATTGCGTTTAATTAAGAAATTATTATTATTATTATTATTATTATTATTATTATTATTATTATTATTATTATTATTATATTATTATTATTATTATTATTAGAATCATTACTCAATACAGATTTTAGAGAACTTGCATATAACTCAGAATGTATGATACGCACTGGAAATGACCTAAAGCATATTTAAAAATCAAAACGAAATAACTTTTAGATTTTTTATTTTACCTGTCTTTCTAATGTTGATTAGGTGCGAAGTGTCTGATTACAAAAGGGCTGGGCTGTGTCTTTCTTATTGGGTGGCTATATGTGAGAATTAGGGTGACAACTGGCAGTTAAATCCTGTTTGCGAACGCAAGTGTAAAATAAAACCGTCATGATCACAAAGTGAACAATAAAAAGATAAATATAAGATACAACGAAACAGGCCGGCAGAAAAATATAGAATTCGGGGAATCTTTCTTAAATTATTTTCCTCTGACAAAAACTTTAGTGCCCCGAATTTCAACTCCTCATCTTTACAAATTTCTCTGCTATAGTTTTTCTTTCTTCCTTATTGGTGAGTATAGTTTAAATTTAAATACACACTTTCTTAATAAATTATGTAACATACTCTCTCTGTACCTAGGTCATCTCTCTCTCTCTCTCTCTCTGTATTGACGTCACCTCTCTCTATTCTATCCTGATGTCATCTCTCTTTCTCTCTCTGTA